>OX451739.1:308762814-310180630 GCA_948472305.1 Vicia faba | reverse complement strand
ATAATAATAATAATAATAATAATAATAATAATAATAATAATAATAATAATAATAATAATAATAAAATAAGAATTAATAATAATAATAATAATAATAATAATAATAATATTAATAATAATAATAATAATAATAATAATAATAATAATAATAATAATAATAATAATAATAATAATAATAATAATAATAATAATAATAATAATAATAATAATAATAATAATAATAAATAATAATAATAATAATAATAATATAATAATAATAATTATAATAATAATAATAATAATATAATAATAATAATAATAATAATAATAATAATAATAATAATAATAATAATAATAATAATAATAATAATAATAATAATAATAATAATAATAATAATAATAATAATAATAATAATAATAATAATAATAATAATAATAATAATAATAATAATAATAATAATAATAATAATAATAATAATAATAATAATAATAATAATAATAATAATAATAATAATATAATAATAATAATAATAATAATAATAATAATAATAATAATAATAATAATAATAATAATAATAATTAATAGTAATATTAATTAGAATAATCATCTATTTATTCGTCGTTTTTATTCATTGAAAGAGTTCAAAGAATAAAGAATTCAATCTCAATCAATGTAAGTTTATTGGTTAGAATTCACCTTATTAAAGTGAAGAAGTAAAATGTCGCGAGTTTAAATTCACATGTTTATATTTAATGTTTCTATATAACTATCAATTAAATTATTTAAACGAGACTTTTATAATTAAAATTTTATCAAAGATAATATCATACTAAATACATTTAAATATTACATATAAATATTTCTCTCAATTAAAATTTCAATATTAGTTTAATATTATTTTTCTTTGCTAAATTCAATCACATTTAGATTTATTTTTAAGTTTAGACAAGTTCTTACTAAATGTAGAATAGTAATAGAATGATTATCTGTTCACATAATGACTATAAGTAGTCTTGCATTTTTTCGCTTGAAATTTGTATATATTCTCTAATCTTGAAGGTTTATGGTATTTATAGAGATCCATGCACTTAGTTAAGATCGAACCTCCACAATCTCATCATTAGAACGTGACAGTGGAAAAGATTTTTCACCCCAAATCCTGAGGAGATGATTTTTCCCTTCCTTTGTGTCGTTCTACAATTATATCCATGGAATGAATGAGATATGTCATGGGTGGGTGACTTAAATTCGCCTTGGGCGATTGACCACTCCAATTCGAGCAACAACGTCACTTCAGGTGCAAACCGCCGCTTTTGGCGACTAGCCCAATTTTTGTCCTCAGTTGGAATTAACCAAAGTGTACTTTGTCATGGCTCATTCCTTATTCAAGTCCTAATCAATTATTTTATTTCTCAGGCCCTCAAGTTACAAAGCCTTGTAAAGGGCAGAGTATTTAATTTCGACGCATTTTCATCAAAAAGTTTTGCGAATTTTCTCCAACAAAGTATGGGGCGAGTCTCACAAGTGAGAGCATGGGGCGAGTCCTTCACTACGCCAAAAAAGACCTAAGAAAACGCTTTTTTGCCCTTTAGCAGCTGTGATACGGTGGGATAGAACTGACTGTTTTTTGGAATGTTGGTTTGCGTTTTGTGTTTGTTTTCGCAAAAATGTCGCGGGTAAGCAAGAGTCGCCACCGACTTTTATTTTATCCAACAGGGAAAGAAAAAAAAGCACAGAAAAATTCCTTTTTGAGATATTTCTCGGGTTCGGGGGGTAGATTATAGAAAGGGAAGGTGTTAGCACCCTTTCTATCCGTGGTTATCCACGGGCTCTTAGGTACTTGCTCATATTGTTTTCAAAATTGCTTTTTTCTTTGTGTTTGTGGGTTTGAAGAAGTTTTTGTTTGAAAGGTGTAAGTGTGAAAAGATTTTGTTTTTTAAAAGAGCAAGTATCTAAGAACCATCTACCTACTCGAAAAAGGAATCGTTCTATGCAATTTTCCTTTAGACAATGTTATCCTACTATTGATGAGTAGGTAGCACCGTCGTTGGAGTTTGAGGGTCAATTCGAATAAGGGACATGCGGATAACTAAAGCAATGTTAGGACGCCTTAGCGGTAACCCTAATGTCTTAGATCATTTGTTTTGAGGCAACAATATCCGAGGCAACCGTTTCAAGGCGACTATGATCTTTGGACAAGAGGGCGACCTCTAAAACAACCTATACTTAATGACCGCGTACGAAGGCAATCAAGTGGGGTGTACCCTAAGAGTGCGCATGTGCGAGTGTGTCATTTTCAGTTTATTTTGTCTTTGTACATGTCAATGGGTTATCTATGTTGATTTTAGGTTAAACATTCATTCTTGTCATGGATCCCTATTATCAAACATCTAACAGTTATAATTTGCGGAAAGTAAATTGCGGAAATTAAATTACAAGACGTCGGGTATTTAAATCGCCAAAAGCAACCCTTTGAAATTTAAATGCGGAAAATAAATAAAGCGATAAAAATAGTCCTAATTAATTTATTACATTCCGGGAACAAATACAATATTGAATAAAATGGATCGCGTGCGGGAAATTAAATTGGGCGCAAGTTCTAGGATTTTGACCCTTTGCTATTTAAAGAAAAGATTTTTTGGTTATTTTTTTGAATTTAAGAAAGAAATTAAACTAGGTTAATTATTAAATAAAATTAATTAATGAAAACAAATATTTTTTTGGTTTTTTTTGTGTTATTTAAAGAAATAAAATAAAATTAATCAATGTTAGTAAAAAAACCTAATATTGTCTAAGTTAATTTTAATTGTTTATAAAATATATTAAAGTTATCCTAATTATCCTAATTAAAACTAAATTAATTAATTGATTTGTTAATAAAAGAAAATACTAAAATTTAAATTAATAATTTATTTTTTTTGTTTTTCTTTTATAGAGAAAATTATTTGATTGGTTAGTTAATAATAAAAATAATAACAATAAATAATTAAACAAAATAAAAAAGAAAAGAAATAGAAAGAGTTAGGGGTGTGGGCCTGAATGAGAGGTTTGGAATAGCAATTCAAAGGCCCAATAAGCGCTGGCCAATCTGACTTTTTGGATCCCTTGTGCGCCCTTTGACTTGGTCCCATGGTGGACCATCATTCTGGATCACCAGATCTGGCCTTGGGCCATCTGGCGCTTGATTGAGTGAGGACACATGATGAGCTCCACGCCTAGCTTTGCACTGGATTACCTGAAGGAAAAAATAACAAATAACATGGGGAACCTGGGATTCGAACCCAGGCCCCAAGGCATGTTGCCAGCGCTCATTTGCCACTCAACCACCATGTTCTATTTGTCAAGTATATACCAAATAATGATAATATGAGTAAATGGACTAATATGCCAGAACAAAAAATAAAAACGCGGTGAATATTTGAAAGGGGGAAATCAGATGGGGGCACGTTGGTCGTCCCTGTCCTCAGGCCTGCAAAGAAATTACCTGCGGATTTGAATCCGCAACTAAATGCCTAGGTCGTTCCAAAAATCCATCTCAGGCCATATAAACTCCTCCCAAGACCATGGTTGTGTTCGTCCTTCTCCTCCGGTCATGCTTATGGCCATTAATAGGTCTAATTTTTACCTGTAATAAAAACCCCTAAAAAAAACCTAGAAAACCCTACAATGGTGTTTTGTACCACAGAGCAGATAATGTAACACCCCAGTTTTATTTGTTTGGAATTACCTTAATAAGAGTTATTTTATTTGAAATTAATAAAATTATTTTATTTGGGTTAATATAAAATAAAAGGATTATTATTTATTTTATAAATAATTGTAAAAAAATAAGGATGAAGGTTATTGGGCTTATGATGTTATTGGTAAAAGAGGGGGTGCAAGTGAAGTAAAATGTTATTTGGGACTTATATGTCACTTTTGCTCACTTTTCACGTAAAACTGAGATTTTGGGATTTTGGGAACTCAGAGAACGTGTAAAGAAGAGAAAAGAGAAGAATGAGAAGATTGATCGAGGAAGTTGCAGGAGCTGCAGATTATCCAAGGTAAGGGGTTTGGTCATTCTTTTACTATGAATAAGTTGTGATATATTCTATATGAGTTAGGGTTTGTAGGGATGATGGATTCTTGATGCCATGGTTGTGGTGATGATGAAACATGAATGGGTATTAGTTAGGATGAAATAAGAACCATGGAAATGTGGGTTTTGGTGGAAACCCCATTTGTACCCTATTTTGCAAAACCATAGAATGAGGAATGATGGCATGAGATGAATGGAATTGATTGGTGTTTTGATGTGGTATTGATCCTATTGTATGCCTTAGATCATTGCTATATGGTAGGAATTCGATTTAGATGGTTTTAGGATGTTTGGGGATGATTAGGAATGGGTTGGGGTGATTTTGGGAAGCATAAAAAACGTGAAATATGGTGTTGCAGAGTCATCAACACGGGCCGTGTTGATGCACACGGGCACCCGTGTTGATCTTCTGTGTTGATGCTCGGGTAGGTTTTTCCCAAAATCGTTTCGGCCATAACTTTTGAACCGTAACTTCGATTTAGGCGCCGTTTGATGCGTTGGAAAGCTAGTGAAATTTTCTATATGACTATGAGGAATTCAGTAGCTTTAAGAGCTTATTTTAATAAGTGATTATTGGAGAAAGTGTTTATGTTTATAAGTGAATTTGATTGTTATGTATTTTAGTGAAGTGTTTGGAGATATTTGGAATTGGAGCTCTGAAGAATGACGAACAATCGCTCAAGAGTTCGAAGCTGCAATTTGATAAGGTAAGGGGGGCTACTGACTCAATTTATATTTGCTTATGGGTTTAGATGCGATCGGTTGGGTAATCGTAGGATAATCCCATTTTCTCTGATGTTCTTAGTGATCGATAACTTTAGGGTCGAATTTCGTTAGAAAAGATTAGGTTCCCTAAAGGTTGTGAATCGATTAAGAAATTAATCCCTATTGTTGATTTAGATCGAAATTGTATGATCGGGGGTTTCCTTAGGTGTTCTAAGGATAACCTTGATGTTATCAGATTTCCCCAAAAGGACGAATAATCACTTTTAAGCTTACCTTGATAATTGTTGGTAAGTATAAAATTAAGTTTTTGGATTAAATGATTTGAAAAAGGAATTCTGTTTTCCAACGATTTTAGAAAACTATAACCTTGAAGGATTTGAGTTATTCAATTTGTGGGAAATTGATGAACATAAGTCAGAGGCTTAGGAAATTGATGTTTTGGAAACTTGATGTGTATTTGGATGTTTTTTGTACTGCATTGCACTGATGTAGAAATGTATTTTCGTGCAAATATGTTGGCATATGAGCTGCTGCAGGTACAGGAATATTTGGCACGCGCTCATCAACACGGGCCGTGTTGCTGCACACGGGCACCCGTGTTGAACCCCTGTGTTGGCTTCTGAATTTTGTTTTCTGTGCTTTGTTGTGATGTACAGGAATGATTTTGTTTAATGTGCAGTGTTTGTTAGTTTTAAACATGCTGCTTAATGATATGCATAGTGTTGTGGAGGCTTGTATCGAATAATGTTGTATGTTATGATACCAACACTATGTGGATTTTATTGTCATGCTTTTAGATAATATTATCAAGCATGAATTATGATATAACTTGATATGATTGGTTGATGTTTAATAGTATGATGAGTGATTACATGCTATTCATATCATGTTGTATTTGATATTGTTGATGTTACATGATATGGTTTATTGATGTTAATAGTATGCTGAGTGTTACATACTGTACATATCATGTTGCATTTGTTAATTCCCATTGTGTGGAATTAACATGGTGGCCAATATACGTGTCCGCGATTTAATGGAACGTTGAGGTGGTAGCCGTGTCCGCGATATGATGGAACAGTGAGTTATCCGTGACCCGAGATTTAATGGGGAGGTAGAATGGTACCACATGCATGGGTGTGTTGCATTATATTGAATATAACATGAATGTATGATTTTCCAATGTTGTATTTAATTGATTGTATGCATGTATTGTTGCTAAATTGTTAACGACGTTTGATGTTAATTATAAGTATGAAAAGTAAGATATTAGGAATACATGAATTGTAAAGGTTTTCGTAAACTATGAAACATGCTAACTGTTTGGGTGATGCTTATGGTTTTCTGAATTGATTGTTATGAACGTATAATCAAAGGTATAATTGAGATGCTCACCCTTACTGTTGAATATTTCAGATTGAGGAGCTTCGTTCAGGTGCTTGGCGAAGGCTTGTTGTTTCTAGTTTATTTCCGTTTAAGTATTGTCCGGGTCATGCTCTGATAGTTGTAACTCCGGGAACGTGTGTTTGTCGAGCTGCTTTAGTCAGACTCGTTTATTTCCTTAGTATTTGGTTATAATATGATGTTGATATATTCCAGGTGTTAATCCCTGATGATTGAAAATATTATAACTTTGGTTTTATTAAATATAATATTCCGTTGTGTAAACATGTACGAGTTGCTTCTATGTTATGCATGACAGGAACTTGTTTGATTAAAAGAGAATTGTGACATCCTCGTTAATACATGTACTCTGAAAATATGATTTTAATTACTTGCGAAATTTTATGCGGGGTTTTAGAGGGTGTTACAATAGTGGTATCAGAGCATGGTCGGTCTGTCCGGCCAAGTTGTTATGTCGGTGTCATTACCCTTGGTACGCAATAAGTGTTTGAAAACACTGTTGGTACTTCTTTGTTTTGGATCACTTGATTGCAGGGATAAGATTGCGATAAGTGGGGGAGAAGTTGGTACTTCTCCATGGTGCTTCTGGATGCTAAGTAATGGCTCGACGTGAGGAAAATGGTAAGAGTATGAGCATGGTATAGACTGCATTGTTCATAGTCCTGAAGAGGATTCAGAGGTAAGAGCATTACTTAGGTGGAATTTATCTCATGGATTTGTGCATCAGTTGTATGCAGTGCTAATGAAGTCAGTAAAGATGGGTTTTTACATTCATTATGTCTTCGGTTGTCTATTGACAAATTGAGGGACTGATCGACCTTAATCTGTTGTTGATAGAAAATAGGAGCATAGTGGATGTGATAGACATGTCTTGCTAGTTTTGTTAGTATGTGTATGAACTTGGTAGAGCGAAGCCAATTGCTTTAAGATGGATATGAGAAGTTGATACGGATTCTGATATCTGAAAAGAATACCAATTAAAGGTCTCGATGTATTGATCAAATTGAGATGGTTCGATAAGAGAACGATCAAGTGAAGTTGGAAAGTACTTCTCTAGAAAGTGAAGGTGTGGCGACAGATAGTGTTGTATTAGTGGTTTATGAATTCCTAGTGACACTCTGAAGCTAGCAGTAGTTCTGTAAGTGTGAACTAAGGTCCAACAAGAGTAAACGATGATATATTGAGAATGTGGAGTACTTGTGGAATTATGAAGTCTACCTTCGTGTTAAACTGGATTGGTTGGTATTAGTTGGACTTGGTTGTTTTGTGAATCTCGTGGGCTAAGAGTGTGATGGATATGCTTCCCTGTAGCCGAGATTCGAGAAGGAAGATTGGTTTTCCATGATTGGAAGTGAGAACTTGTATGGATTCTGATGATACAAGAGTTCTGTTAGGCAAGTAAATAATTCATAAGAAATGAAGTCTAGACTTGAATGTTGTGGCGTATAAGAATATGTGTGACGTTATTGTAAACCTTCTGGTTTATTCAATTCAGGATAAGGACTGATGGAGTAATTACAAATCTTGTGTTGGGAATTGACAGAGATTAGACTTGGTTCTAAGCTAGCAAAGTGTGACTTCGGTTTAAAGAAGCGAGTTATGAGTATGATGTTCCAGATGGTGGTATGTGTGAATCCATCCCAGTAGATGAGATTCTATATTGAGAATTACCAGACCGATTATAGTGATTAGAAACTTGTTGAGCTTAGTTGAGCACTGCTGTGTTGTTGAAATGGGGTAAAGTGTTTATCTGAGGTAAGGTTCAGTGCGAAGAATTTTGGTAAGTTGTGGTAGTACTGATGGAGGATATTCTGATTTACTTCAAGGATGAAGATGAATAGTTGGAATATCTCGAGAATTGTTTTGAGAATTATTGAAAGAGAAGTGATTTCATATGTATCCTGGTTAAGTAAAGTTAATTCTCGTGGACATGTGATTTCTGTGATGGTATTGTGTTGATCCTAAAGTAAGAAAGGGTCCAACGTATATTGGTACTCTAAGTGTGAATAAGGATTTCAAGAGGTGAAGAAGAGGTTAACTAGTGTGCCTATTTTGAGTTGCCAATCCGGCAGAACTTTGTTGTGTATTGTGATGCATCCTTGATGGGATTAGTGCAGAGTGTAGTGCAGAATCGAGAAGAAGTGGCTGATGCTCCGAGACAACTGAAAGTGCATGAAAGAAACTATCCCACTCATGACTTAGAATTGGCGGCAGTTGTGTTCGTTTTGAAGTTGTGAAGACATTATCTGTATGGTTCGAGATTAGAGGTGTATAGTGATCATAAGAGTTTGAAATATCTTTTCGATCAGAAAGAGCTTAACATGAGGCAGATAAGATGGTTAGAATTTCTCAAAGATTATGATTTTTGTTTGGTTTACCATCCTGGTAAGACAAATGTAGTTACAGATGCTTTGAGCAGGAAATCATTGCATGTGTCTATGATGATGGTTCGTGAATTGGATTTAATTGAGCAATTCAGAGATTTAAGCTTAGTATGTGAAAGTACTCTGAAGTGTGTCAGGTTGGGTATGTTGAAGCTGACTAGTGGTATACTAGAAGAGATCAGGATTGGGCAGAAATCTGATGTTAATCTAGTTGATAAATTGACATTGATCAATCAAGGTCAAGGAGGTGAATTCCGAATGGATAAAAACAATATTATGAGATTTGGTGATCGAGTTTGTGTTCCTGATGTCGTAGAAATCGAGAAGAGTATCTTAGAAGAAGGACATCGCAGTGGGATGAGTATTCATCCGGGTGCCACGAAAATGTGTCATGATTTGAAGAAATTGTTTTGGTGGCCGGGAATGAAAAAGGAGATAGCTGAAATTGTGTATGCTTGTTTAATCTGTCAGAAATCGAAGATTGAGCATCAGAAGCCGTCGGGATTTATGCAAACGATGTTTATTCCGGAATGGAAGTGGGACAGTATTTTTATGGATTTTGTATCTGGGTTGCCGAGGACTCCTAAGACTTGTGAAGCGATATGGGTTATTTTGGATAGACTAACGAAGTCTGCTCATTTTATACCGGTGCGAATGGATTACCCAATGGAGAGACTAGCACAATTATACATTGAGAAGATAGTAAGTTTGCATGGAGTTACTTCTAGTATTGTGTCGGATAGAGATCCGAGGTTTACTTCAAAAATTTTGGGAAGGATTGCAGAAGGCTTTGGGCACTAAGTTGAGGTTGAGTTCGGCTTATCATCCTCAGACTGATGGACAGACTGAGAGGACGATTCAATCATTAGAAGATTTATTGCGTGCTTGTGCATTAGAGAAGGGTGGATCTTGGGATAGTTATTTACCACTGATTGAATTTACTTATAACAACGGTTACCATTCGAGTATTGGTATGGCTCCGTTCAAAGCATGGTATGGTCGGAGATGTAGAACGCCTTTGTGTTGGTATGAATCTGGAGAAAGTTCAGTAATTGGGCCAGAGATTGTTCAGCAAACTACTGAGAAGATCAAATTGATTCAAGAGAATATGAGAGCTTCTCAGAGTCGTCAGAAAAGTTATCATGATAAGAGGAGGAAGACTTTAGAATTCAGTGCTGGAGATCATGTGTTTATGAGAGTTACTCCAATGACGGGTATTGGTCGAGCGTTGAAATCTAAGAAATTGACTCCGCATTTTATTGGTCCGTTTCAGATTACGGAAAGAGTTGAAGGAGTTGCTTATCGTATTTCTTAACCGCCGAGTCTTGCAAATTTGCATGATGTTTTTCATGTTTCTCAGCTGAGGAGATATATTTCAGAGCCATCTCATGTGATCCAAGTAGATGATGTTCAGGTGAGGGATAACCTGACGGTGGAAACATTGCCTATGAGGATAGAAGATCGGGAATTGAAACAACTTAGAGGTAAAGAGATAGCTTTGGTAAAGGCAGCGTGGGGAGGCCCAGCAGGTGGAAATGTTACATGGGAATTGGAGAGCCAGATGAAAGAGGCGTTTCCGGAACTTTTCGTCTAAGGTATGTTTTCGAGGACGAAAACTCTTGTAGTGGGGGAGAGTTGTAACACCCCAGTTTTATTTGTTTGGAATTACCTTAATAAGAGTTATTTTATTTGAAATTAATAAAATAATTTTATTTGGGTTAATATAAAATAAAAGGATTATTATTTATTTTATAAATAATTGTAGAAAAATAAGGATTGAAGGTTATTGGGCTTATGATGTTATTGGTAAAAGAGGGGGTGCAAGTGAAGTAAAATGTTATTTGGGACTTATATGTCACTTTTGCTCACTTTCACGTAAAACTGAGATTTTGGGATTTTGGAACTCAGAGAACGTGTAAAGAAGAGAAAGGAGAAGAATGAGAAGATTGATCGAGGAAGTTGCAGGAGCTGCAGATTATCCAAGGTAAGGGGTTTGGTCATTCTTTTACTATGAATAAGTTGTGATATATTCTATATGAGTTAGGGTTTGTAGGGATGATGGATTCTTGATGCCATGGTTGTGGTGATGATGAAACATGAATGGGTATTAGTTAGGATGAAATAAGAACCATGAAATGTGGGTTTTGGTGGAAAACCCATTTGTACCCTATTTTGCAAAACCATAGAAATGAGGAAATGATGGCATGAGATGAATGGAATTGATTGGTGTTTTGATGTGGTATTGATCTTATTGTATGCCTTAGATCATTGCTATATGGTAGGAATTCGATTTAGATGGTTTTAGGATGTTTGGGGATGATTAGGAATGGGTTGGGGTGATTTTGGGAAGCATAAAAACGTGAAATATGGTGTTGCAGAGTCATCAACACGGGCCGTGTTGATGCACACGGGCACCCGTGTTGATCTTCTGTGTTGATGCTCGGGTAGGTTTTTCCCAAAATCGTTTCGGCCATAACTTTTGAACCGTAACTCCGATTTAGGCGCCGTTTGATGCGTTGGAAAGCTAGTGAAATTTTCTATATGACTATGAGGAATTAAGTAGCTTTAAGAGCTTATTTTAATAAGTGATTATTGGAGAAAGTGTTTATGTTTATAAGTGAATTTGATTGTTATGTATTTTAGTGAAGTGTTTGGAGATATTTGGGATTGGAGCTCTGAAGAACGACGAACAATCGCTCAAGAGTTCGAAGCTGCAATTTGATAAGGTAAGGGGGGCTACTACTCAATTTATATTTGCTTATGGGTTTAGATGTGATCGGTTGGGTAATCGTAGGATAATTCCATTTTCTCTGATGTTCTTAGTGATCGATAACTTTAGGGTCGAATTTCGTTAGAAAAGATTAGGTTCCCTAAAGGTTGTGAATCGATTAAGAAATTAATCCCTATTGTTGATTTAGATCGAAATTGTATGATCGGGGGTTTCCCTTAGGTGTTCTAAGGATAACCTTGATGTTATCAGATTTCCCCAAAAGGACGAATAATCACTTTTAAGCTTACCTTGATAATTGTTGGTAAGTATAAAATTAAGTTTTTGGATTAAATGATTTGAAAAAGGAATTCTGTTTTCCAACGATTTTAGAAAACTATAACCTTGAAGGATTTGAGTTATTCAATTTGTGGGAAATTGATGAACATAAGTCAGAGGCTTAGGAAATTGATGTTTTGGAAACTTGATGTGTATTTGGATGTTTTTGTACTGCATTGCACTGCTGTAGAAATGTATTTTCGTGCAAATATGTTGGCATATGAGCTGCTGCAGATACAGGAATATTTGGCACGCGCTCATCAACACGGGCCGTGTTGCTGCACACGGGCACCCGTGTTGAACCCCTGTGTTGGCTTCTGAATTTTGTTTTCTGTGCTTTGTTGTGATGTACAGGAATGATTTTGTTTAATGTGCAGTGTTTGTTAGTTTTGAACATGCTGCTTAATGATATGCATAGTGTTGTGGAGGCTTGTATCGAATAATGTTGTATGTTATGATACCAACACTATGTGGATTTTATTGTCATGCTTTTAGATAATGTTATCAAGCATGAATTATGATATAACTTGATATGATTGGTTGATGTTTAATAGTATTCTGAGTGATTACATGCTATTCATATCATGTTGTATTTGATATTGTTGATGTTACATGATATGGTTTATTGATGTTAATAGTATGCTGAGTGTTACATACTGTACATATCATGTTGCATTTGTTAATTCCCATTGTGTGGAATTAACATGGTGGCCAATATACGTGTCCGCGATTTAATGGAACGTTGAGGTGGTAGCCGTGTCCGCGATATGATGGAACGGTGAGTTATCCGTGACCCGAGATTTAATGGGGCGGTAGAATGGTACCACATGCATGGGTGTGTTGCATTATATTGAATATAACATGAATGTATGATTTTCCAATGTTGTATTTAATTGATTGTATGCATGTATTGTTGCTAAATTGTTAACGACGTTTGATGTTAATTATAAGTATGAAAAGTAAGATATTAGGAATACATGAATTGTAAAGGTTTTCGTAAACTATGAAACATGCTAACTGTTTGGGTGATGCTTATGGTTTTCTGAATTGATTGTTATGAACGTATAATCAAAGGTATAATTGAGATGCTCACCCTTACTGTTGAATATTTCAGATTGAGGAGCTTCGTTCAGGTGCTTGGCGAAGGCTTGTTGTTTCTAGTTTATTTCCGTTTAAGTATTGTCCGGGTCATGCTCTGATAGTTGTAACTCCGGGAACGTGTGTTTGTCGAGCTGCTTTAGTCAGACTCGTTTATTTCCTTAGTATTTGGTTATAATATGATGTTGATATATTCCAGGTGTTAATCCCTGATGATTGAAAATATTATAACTTTGGTTTTATTAAATATAATATTCCGCTGTGTAAACATGTACGAGTTGCTTCTATGTTATGCATGACAGGAACTTGTTTGATTAAAAGAGAATTGTGACATCCTCGTTAATACATGTACTCTGAAAATATGATTTTAATTACTTGCGAAATTTTATGCGGGGTTTTAGAGGGTGTTACAGATAAACACAATCAAATAATATGGAAAACTTGGAAATTATCTGATGATTACAAATATACCATTGATTTCTTGTAATGATGCATGGATCCTGAAACACGAAATCAAATTTAGAGGGGGGTCGTGTATCACTTAAAATGTGTTTAAGCGTGTATGGAGGCTTGCTAGGGATTGGTTCTGACCCAGTGAACCTCCAGCAATCGATTGGTGTTGAATTTTGCTTCTGAAAACGCCTCCAAGTGGGATTTTGGTTTCACACTTTTTTTTTGAATTTTGCAAGCTTTGTTTTCAGTGTTCTTGCAGCCTCTAGCTCTCAATTTCGTGCCTTTGCCTTCTATATGTATCATGGAATGTATTAGGTCAAGAATTATGCTTTGAATCTTTGCACATCAATGCCATGGGATTTGATTTGATCCACCAATGAAAGCTTGCCAATTTTGTCAAAAATCCATATTTTTGTACAAGATATGGTGAGATACGAATTTGGTGCTGATCATGATGATGATTAAGTCCTAAAATAGCCAAAAAGATATCAAGCAATCAATATTTAGATTTTATTTGATTTAATTTGATTAAAAATGAAATAATTCAATAAAAAATCAAATAAAATAATAAAACTGATAAATGGACACAAGGCTGAAGCTAGGACACGTGTGCAATGTGGCAAGTTCAAATCAAGTGGAAAAGAATGAGCCCATTTGACAAAATTTAAGTTTTGGGGATAGTTGACTTTTGGCAATTTTTGAAAAAATGCCCAACTTCAACAATGTATAATTTCTTCAATTTTAAACTTTTGAAAGTGTTATTGGACTTTATAGAAAGATTGAGATGTCCTATAACCAACCCTTTTGGTCTCATCTCATTTTGATATTCCATTCTCAAGTTATAAGCTTTGGCAAAAAAGGTGTTTTTTGTTGACTTTCAAAAATGATCTATAATGTCCAAATTTGTAACTTCTTGTGAGTGCATTTTCTGATCTTGGGGTATGAATATGGATTGTAGGAAATTTCATCCTCTTCAAAATGAGCTTTGGATTGGTCATTTCTCATAAAGTATGAGAAAGTTATGCTTGGTCAAAGTTGAGTTGACTTTTCTTGTAAAACCCTAATTTAACAACTTTTGAGTCTTGATGAATTTTGAGAAATCCTTGATGAATCATGATCAACCCTTGAGAAAATGATGAAATATACTTAAAAATGATAATTTTGACAAAAAATATTGAAGTTTGACTGTTTATAGGTCACAGTTGACTTTTGCCCTAGCACAATCAATTTTTGGACCCTTTGAGCAATTGACTGAGTAAACTTCCTCTGCAAGGCTTGAAACTTGACATGGATGAACTTGAGAACACATTAGGACATTGGGGATCATTTGAGGTTATTTGGACTCAAAGCTCTTGATGCAACACAAAACCCTAATTTGGGGTTGACTGCCTTAGGAGATGATTTGTCTGACCCACTCTTGAGCAAACTTGAGCAACTTGGAGATTTTTCTTGCAATGTTTTGAGAAATATGAGAGGGCAAATTTTGGGGTAAAACAGTAGCGCTGCCTATGGTGGCGCTGTCGTAGGTCTAGATAGTGTTTTTTTTTACGAAAAAGCGCTGCCATATGTATTCTTTAGCAGCGCTTTTCCCTAGAAAAGCGCTTTCTAAGGTAGGCCTCTAGCAGCGCTTTTTCCTGAAAATAATTCTTTCTATTGACCCCCTTTAGACAGCGCTTCCAAAAGCGCTGTCTAATGTATTTTTAAGGCATCTTTAGGCAGCGCTTTTTTAGGAAAAACGCTTTCTAAAGTAGGCGTTTAGCAGCGCTTTTTCCTAAAAAGTGCTTTCGTTGCTTCACGTAAATTTAAGCATTTTTCATGTTAAAACGTTGTGTATTCTTTCTTTTTTAGAAGGCATGTTCTTGGGAATAATATTCCATAAACCTGTACTTCAAGCCTTACATTTCAACGACCCTTTATTTCAACAAAGTAGCCGTTACATAAAAAAAAGGCATTATATACCATTATAATACTATTATATATCAAAATATAAACACCATTATAATTCAATTCACATGTTTGCTACTAAGTAGGAGGAGGATGCACTATAATAAGGATAAATTTATGACTATTTCGAACAACAAATTTATGACTATTACAAGAAAACCTTCTCTTATAAGAGGCAAAACAAACTCCAAGAATTTTGTATAAAGGTGATAGTACTCAAGCACAACAAAATCTTCTATTCGAATCCGCTTATATATGATATGTGCCAAATTTGTTTCAGCCTGAAATCGCCAAAATCCGACGAGCAGACGGTCCTGGACCTGCAAATAAGGTATGAACAGAACAAAACGTTCAATTAAACTAACTTGGGTCTAACACAATTAAAAATTTTCATAACAATTTTCAACTTCCAATACCTTATATGATTCTTTTCTGAATAAAGTATTCACACAATTTCTCCTTGATTTCTTCCAATTTATTTTTTGTGTAATGAGCACACTTGCATTCATCAAAGTACTACGTATCTTTTTGGCCTCATATGTTCGATTGGGAAGAAGATTATCCTCTGGTAGCATATCTTTCATAAGGGCTAATAACTCTGTGAAACTTTTATTCGACCATCCATTGCCCGCCTTTAAGTTGTACAACTTTAATACCGCAGACAATCTTGTGAATTTTGTACAACCATTATACAACGGTTTCTATGCATCACTTACCAACCTCTCAAACATTTTGGGACAATCCTTAAGGTCTTCTTCAAGTGCTTCTGCAATCTCTTCGACTCGATCATAATCGTATGTATCTGTGCCATTGTCGTTTGAAGCATAGGTCGTATTATCCCCCGATTCAACATTCCCGTTACTCTTCTCACCTTTAAAATTCCAACATGTATAACTTCTATCAATTCCACACCTCTTTAAATTAGATGCCAACTAAACCGCGTCGACTCGACTCCCATAGCAGCAACTCAAGCAAGGACATGTCGTTCGCCTGGGGTCTTTGGCATGCGCCACAGTAAACTTAACGAATTTTGATACCCCATTCTTGTACTCTTTTGTCAATCGACTCGAAGACATCCATTTCTTATCCATGGTATTACTAATTAAGCTAAGCAAAAACAAAATATAAAAAATTTACCTGTAGGGAAACGATCCGAATTTCACACTTTGATCACAAGTAACCCCTATATATTGAAAATTCAATAAGTTAGTTCCCAATCATTGCAAGCAATGCTCATCCATCATAGCAGTTCATTCAAATGGTTTTACTAATTAAGCTAAACAAAAAAGTTAATTATTCACGCAACTATAGCAAAAGAGCAACTAATTACCTATAGAGAAGTAATCAACTTCTGGACTCACACAATGTAAGATTCGTGTAAACGATCAGACTTTCACTCTGCACCTGTAAAACAATCATACTATCAATATTAATCCAACTTTTCACTTTTCAATGTCTCTTCAACAAGATTTTAATTTACTTATTCAAAACAACAACAAAATTTTAATTTATTCTTAAAACATTACGTTTATTAATGGTATAGTGACAATATCATATCTCTCATTAGTTCTTAGTAATGACTAAACTACTTTTTTGTACATCAAAAGTAATGAATATATTTACTATGAAAGAGTATGTTACTTCATTTTAGTCCAAAGTAGCTTTTCCTTCTAAGAATAATTTTCTTAAGAATTTCCCAATAATAATACGAATAACCATATCCTCAACAATTTCCCAATAATAATACATAGTAACCAAATACAGGGAAGCACACACATGATCAATATTGATTTGTTGCAATAGTTTTTCCCAATAATAATAAATAGTAACCTAATTTAGAAAAGCTCAACATTATATGAAGAATAAAGCTGACAAAAAGAGAAGAGAAGTGACTTTCCAAGAGGGAGAACAGGTCATCGTGAAACTGCAACCATACGTGCAATTGTAAGCAGTTAACAATCGCCACTTTGCAGAGAACAGGTCATATAAGAGAACAATGTTACAAAAGAATGGCGTACCTGAACTATACGGCGGTCTACGGTAAGAAACGGTCGGAGAAGAAATGATCGGAATAATTAGGAACGGTCAGAGAAGAAACGGTCGAAGAAGAAGGGTTCTGAAATGAATGAATAGGGTTCTGAAAGTTTTATATTTTAATTTTATAATTAGACCTAAGACAACGCATTTTAAAAGTGCTTTCTATCATACAAGATCTAGCAGCACTTTCACGAGAAAGCGCTTTCTTAAGTGGGGAAATTTTATATTTTAATATTATAATTTGACCTAAGACAACGCTTTTAAAAGCGCTTTCTATCATACAAGATCTAGCAGCGCTTTCACGAGAAAGCGCTTTCTTAAGTGGGGCGAATTTAAGACCTTTAGTAGCGCTTTTTAAAAGTGCTTTCTAAAGGCTGTCTGTAGCAGCGCTTTTTTTAGCGAATTTTTTAAAAGACCTACAACAACGTTTTCTCAATAAAGCGCTTTCTAAGGTAGGGCATTTAGCACCACTTTTAAAAAGCGCTTTGTAAAGGTTGTCTGTAGCAGCGCTTTTTTTTAGCGAATTTTTTAAAAGACCTACAACAGCGTTTTCTCATTAAAGCACTATCTTTTTGGTGATGTCAAAAGTCAATTTTGGCGTAGTGCTTTAAGCATCCCCTAGGAAGATTCCATCAAGAAAAGCATGGGGCGAGTTCCTCAACCTTCACTGACAATAACATGTCCTGCATTAAATGCCTCCAATGATGAATTCACCTTGGGAAGATAAAACCACTGAGAGGCCCTACCCTCTTTGTACCTATTAGAGGTATAGGGGACCCCCGACGATTGTTGGTGTGTCTATAAGAAGACATTTATTGTCTACTATACCTAGGTTTTACTTCTATAAGAAGGGTATTTCAATTCATTTTTCAAACACACAATTATCACTCTCCCTTCTTGGTGCAAGCTAATAAAAAAATTTCAAACTTTAAGCACTCTTCACTTCTTGCTTAAAAGCATAATGTCCTTTTTTTCTTATCACCCTTTTCTTTTTTCCAATGGTGATTCTTAGGGATTATAGGGGAGTGGTAATGCAATAAAGCATTTCAATAGTAGATAGCTTGCAAATTTATGCATACATTATATAGATAATATTGGGCGAGCTAATGAAACATCGACCATATGGTCTTATAAATGGGTATGTTTGAGAGTAATAAGAGCACTTATGATTCTAGTGGAAATAATGAATCTCTTTTTTCTTGTTCTTTCTTAGGAAACCTAGAGCAGTCAATGGCGGCCAACACCTCCAAACACACAAGTGTTAAGGACTTTGAAGCCCACTACCCCTCTAAGGGAATAATGGCTTCTTTTCATAAATAAAATAACTTATCTAGTACGAGTGATGAGGGTGATGTCATCGTGAAACCCCGTTCTAAAGAGGAACATGCTAACAAGACCTCCCCGACTAACTCGACCTACCAATTCTTCTATATGCACCAACTATTCGTCCACGACCTGGGAGTTTTGGTTCTTTTCACACTATTCGAGTTAGAGGTTCTTGTTACTATAAATGCTACCCCTCTCATATAAAGCAAAAACAAATGAGCCTTAATTAGGGAATTTGAATCATTTATTAGTGACTTGACATCAACCCCCACCATAGGCATTTTCTTCTCCTTCGACTATATTAAGACAAGGTTACATGGTTGTTGGGTCACCCCTAGGTTCATTGGAGGGAAAGACCATGTTCAATCCCCATGCTAACCATTACACGCTCTAGAAGGACCTATTTCTAAGGGTGAGGGAGTGATGTTGTGCCTCCATGGTTACCACTAGAGAGAATGGTACCTATCGCGTTCCTTTATGTTGGATGTAACAGCCCAAGCCTTCAGCGTTCCTGGCACTATTATCTCATGATCTTCTCTACCCCTCTCACTAGTAGAGTTTTTGCCTTTCGTGGGAATCTAACCATGTACCCTGGGGTTCAAGTACATGCTCAATGTATTCCCACTACCAATTGAATTAGATCACATAACATCACCACTTCTTATCTTATAATCAACAATAATCGCAACAACAATACACATTCACAACATCAATATGCAACTTCATTATGCAATCATATAATGTGACTCAATACTATGCAAATGCATGTGGTACCATTGGAGCAGAACTCCCATCTTAAAAATCTGCCAATAAATAGAGGCATCAATAAGGCATAAGCATTAATCTTAATATTCGCCAATACAGGCCATCTTAACGAGCATAAGCTCCATTTTGAAATGCAATGTATGCGACACAATCATGAATGTAATGATAACACCATAATTAACAACATCTCAACACAAACATCATCGTTGGCCATAAGCTTACATCTTAAAAGCTGCCAATTATTAGAGGCATCTCAACATCTTTCATCAACATCATATATCAACATCATAAATCATCAAACATCATATATCATCGCAATTCGTCAAACATCATATATCATCATAATTCACAACAATTCAGCCACAACAACATTACAACAATAAGTTGTCCATCTCGCAATATTGGCCATAGGCCTACAACATGATTCTCATGTAAATAGGTAATCAACCAAGGCTTACTTCTAAATTACCAAACCTCTGCATATTACTATTATGTAATACTGCTACAACCTAAACAACAATCTATAAACATTTCATCCTCATCATTCTTCACAAGAATCAACATAACGATCAACACGGGATCTAATTCAAATTCTAATTTGGATACTATGATTAGCCTTCCTATTCTTCATTTTAATCCTTAAGAATGAAGTTTATCACGTTAGCTATTCAACGCTTCGAACGACACCTCAAACGGAGTCCAAAAACTCAAGTTACAGCCTTCTCAAACTGATTCTGCCAAAAACCAGACAACATAGATCGACGCATAACGTCTTGGGTCGACGCATACTAAACTGAACACGCCACATGAGTCGATGCATCCTCTCTTGTATCGACTCATCCTGGGTCTGCAACACTGCATGCATCGATACATGCTCCTACGTATCGACTCATCTTGAGTCTAAAACCCTCACGCATCGACACATGACTCCTTCGTGTCGACTCATACTGAGTCTAACAGCATTCTTGTATCGACACATACCATTTGGGGTCGACACATACTGCTTTACTATGGATATTTTCTGCGATTTCTCTGCATTTTCACTACGGGTTCCATACTTTAAGCCCTAAAAACATAATCTAATCATAGATAATCATCACTTACAATTACCCTATAATTCTACATCAATTAAACAGCACCGGGACATCATTATTCATCCATAACTCATCGATTTTTCATCATACAACATCATATACATTCAATTCATGAACAAGGAAACAATTCCACATCTAATCCCACATACCAATTATCATGAACCCCATTATAGAGTCAGAACCCCACCCTTACCTTGGATTGAAGGTTGCTCTATAAATTTCTCCAATTGAATCCAGGTCTGCCTCTTTCCTCTTTTCCAACAGCTTTCACGTTCTTCCTTTAACCCTTATTCTTCTACTGCTTCTTCTTATTATTACTTCTAACAATATAATAAAATAACATATTATTCTCTTTATTCCATAATGGGCTTAAAACTAATACACCCCCCTTTTTACTACTTCTATTCCTTTAAAACAAGCCCTCATTAAATAATATCATCTTTCTCATAATATTATTTCACCACTTAATAACATAAATAAATCCAACTAATCACCACACATCTTCACAAATATTCCAAACATAAATTAATTAAATAATTAATTAAATTACGGGCGTTACATTGGACAGAGGACCCAATAGCCATAACTGTATTTATTTATGACTACCTCATTATTATAGATAGGGAAATGGTTAACCTCCTAGCTGAGTTCACCATCATGAGATCTAGAGGGATGGTGAAACTCAATTGGGGGGAGGGTTACAAAATTAATGAGTATTTGTGCAAGTTTAATTTTTGTAGGTGTTTTTAGTTAAGGCTCTTTTAATTGCTCATCACTTATTTCCTTTTTTTGTCTTTGTTTTCAAAGAGTATGTCATATATTCCAATCGACGACAGGAAAACTCGTTTGGACAAGATAAAGGCCGAGCGAAACGAGAAGTGGAGTGAAAATCCCAAGAGCCACCCCACAGTCTTTTATCCAATGGAGACAAAAGATGTACCGCATGGGGTGTCATTTCTAGCTCTTTTCTCCTTAAGTCCATGAAGTCAGAGGGCTTTAGAGGGAGTTTGTCCTCGGCTCCTGGACAGAAAGACAAATTTACTATTAATATAGAAGAAAAATATGAGGGAGAGGACCAAACTAGATCACCCATCAGAGGTACGACCCCTCGGGTGCTACCAAAGAGAGTCGTTTCTATGGGACAAAAGGTTCGAAGTAAAAAAAAAGTCATCTCCAGGCTCCCCTTTGTAGAATAATTCTATGATGGTTATCAAGTCATCATCTGCAAGGGAACCAAGTACAAGTCCAACATGGTAAAAGGTCACCTTTGGAGGGGCCTTATGCTGGATTACATGGGTTGTGAGGTTCATGATCGAGCGGAAAAGTCTCATGATGACTTGTAGGCCAAAGTGACCACTATTAAGGGGGAGCTGACATAAGAGTAGAATTCGGTGAATAATTTGAATGGAGAGTGTGATGAGTTGAAGTTCTCAGAGGCGAAGCTCAAGTAATCCTTCAAAAAGGCAGAGACATATGCGAAGATTCTCTCCTTAGTAGAGAGCAATCTGGAGGAATCTCTTGAGGATACCCTCCTTTCAAAAAAGAAGCTAGAGGATGATGTGTCTACCTGCAAGGATGAGTTGGTTGATACTTCTGGCCTTTATTTTGAACGGGAAAATAACAAGTGGTATTATTCTATCCCAACATGAACATGAGCAGGCTCAATTTATTCAAGATGGTCTGGGGTGGCCAGCTCATGGACAAGGAAGACAAAGTCCCCCCAAGGACGGTATCTACTTCTCAAGAGGCGAGTGTTCTCACTTAGTAGAATGAAACCCATGTTGAGTAGAACTATGTTCCAATTGAGGATATTATCTGTAAGGAGGTTGCGTATGAGAACGAGAGACCTCAAGAGGATGATTAAGGATTTCGTCTTACTTTTGTTTTATAGTCCCCCTTTTTTGGATTATGTTATCATGCCCTTAGTGGCTTTATGTGATCACGCCCTTATAGGAATTTTGTAATTACACCCTTCAGAGTTTTATTAATAAATTATTTACTCCTTTTAGTGATTCATTTCCTTATACATGTGCTGGTTTATTCTCTCGAGTAGTAGATTTAGAGGTGTTTGGATCCTCTAGTGATAGTCTGAAAACCCTTTAGGACAATAAAGATTTATATTTGAGTATCCAACATTTAATTACCTTTTTTCAACAAGGATCCTTGAATGAAGGCCCATCATTTAATTACCTCATAGGACGACAAGGGTCCTTCAATGAAGGTCCATTGTTTAATTTGTCATAGGGCAGAAAAGAACCTTCAATAAAGGTCCAACATAAATAGTATTTTGGACGGAAATGATCCTTAAATAAAGGTTTAACTTAAATAGCCTCTTTGGGAAGAAAGGAACATTTGATGAAGTTTCAGCATTTTAATTACCTTGTAAGGCAACGAGGGTCCTTCAATGAAGGCACAATGTTTAACTACCCTGCAGACCGGGAAGGATCCTTTAATTAAGGTCCACATTTTTTAGTGGTATTCTATTTACACCTTTGATTGTATATTAAGTGTAATATTCAAACAATATTTAAGTTAGATTATTATAAGGCTCTTGCTTGTCTACTTAAGCATCTAAAGTCTCTTGTTTGTATGATTGAGCATTAGAAGTCTATTACTTGTGTGTTTGAGCATTGAAAGTCTCCTTTTTGTATGATTAAGTTTTTGTAATTAGTCGTGATTATAATGAAATCCATTGAAAGTTCAAGGGAATTGAATACTCTGGTTTTGTGGGAGGAACCAGTATAAAACTTCTTATGTCTCTCTTTCTTTCACTCTTTATCTCTAAACATTTTTTATGCATTACAAACACATGCCTCTGTATCAGATTCTAGACCTTATGATCAGAATCTGCTAAGAGTGTTTTACAAAATAAAGAAAAAGCTAACATAATTCAACCTCCTTCTTGAGTTTTTTTACCTTCATCCTTCAATGAAGGTCTAGTGTTTAATTACAATGTAGGGTGACAAGGATCCTTCAATGAAGATCTAAAATTTTCATTACCTCATAGGGAAGCAAGGATACTTCAATGAAGGTCCAATGCAAATAGCCTTTTTTTACGGCAAAGATATTTTAGTGAAGGTTCAACGTGAATGGAATGCACAACCTTCAAGGAATAAATATTCAAGAAGATATGGTACATCATTAAAACCCCCCGCCTCTTTATGGGAAAATAATTCTACCCCTTAAATTTCAATTAATCTTGGAGAACCATTCAATACATTGGTTGGCTAGAAGGCATCGCCTAAACCATCAAAAACATAAGAAACAACTAGCTAACATAATTCATCAAACCACTTAACTCTAGGATCACTTGACGTCGCTCGTTGAAATTACCTAACAAAATCATGCTTCATATGAACATGGAAATCGACTCCTCATCTATTGTAATTAAATCTTGATGGATAACGCAAATATCTTGGTGCTCAACTTGGATCTTCTATGGACATTCAGTAGACGACTATCCTTTCTTACTTAGTTCCATCATGGGGATCAAATCCATGAAGTTCACTCCTCCTATGTTTAATGTCAGGGTCTGAATACTGCCATATTTGCCTTATGTGCCTTTAAATTGTAATGATAGCATAACGGCCTCCTGGTCTCTTTGGATCACCCTGATGTATATGCCTGATATCAAATACTTAATTCACAAATATAGGGTAGATATGGCAGTGCCTAAAAGGTTAGAGATGAGCTTACCTATGATCATATTATATGAGTAAATGACATTTATAACGAGGTACATGACTTTGACCATCTTGGCATATTTGTTCATCTCAAATACCATTTTGAGGGTGATGTAACCCTTTACATGCACCTGCTTGCTCGAGAACCCGACTAGAAAACCCTAGAATGCCTAAAGATCATCTGAACTCAACAAAATCCTCTTAAGTGTGTCCTAGTTGAGGATATATGAAAAACTCTTCAAATTGATCAATACTCTCTTGATCTCCCAATTGTAACATTTTATATTTATGACCATGGTATCATTGTCGCATGGATGAATCCGGAAAGTGTCTTTGTCGAAGAAGGTGATCTTAGGATCTGTAGTGCTCCCTAGAACGAATTTGTTACTGGTAGAAGAATCTTCTATGGTCATCACATGTTTAACATACCTTCTTTTGGAGAAGCTAGGCTCACTACTTCCAGCGAAGTCCCAAAATATGGTATTAAGATTGCGACATAATGGTCGTTCTTCTTCTTTCCCCCATGCACCTTGACCTTCCAGGATATGGGGCTCTCTAGAGGCTCTAGTCCTTGGAATTTGGATCCTCGTTCTGACTGGTGTCGGACGCCACTAACGTATTTCTTAAAATTGGCCTCTTGAATGAGCTTCTTGATATCCGTTTTTATTTGGTAGCAATCTTCCATTTGGTGATCCTACACTTTATGAAATTTGAACCATCTACTACGAACTTGCCCATGGTGTCATACTTCATGAATGTGGAAGACTTATCGCTATATATGTTCCTAGAGAGTTTTGAGTAGTTTTAAACTCACACAGGGTCTCCTTAAGGGACCGGGTAGGTATGTATTCTTAAGAAGTCTAGAGCTTGCGAGTTTTAGAAGTTGTTAGTCACTTGCGGGTAGCTTGTGTATTGTGATAATCAGGTTGATTATTGTTTGATATTAAGGGACCGGGTAGGTCTAAATCCTTAAGAAGTATAAGGCTTGCGAGTCTTAGAGGTTGTTAGTCACTTGTAGGTAGCTTGTGAAAATTGTAATCAGTTTGGTTATAGTGAATTAAGTCCTCGATCCAGTGAGGTGAAATCACCTTGGCGGGTGGACTAGACTAGCTTGATAATTTTCAAGTGAACTAGTATAAACATACATTGCTCTTTACTTTCCATTCTTACTTATTGTTATTATCAAGAGTGAAGAAAATTTTTTTTAACTTAAAGGGTAATATTTTAAAAGAATAGTTTTGTTTTAAAAATTCAATTCACCCCCCCCCCCCTTTCTTGTGTTTTTCACACATTCAATTGGTATCAGATCTCCGGTTCTGAGGAGATAAAAAGTTTGAATTTCTATCAACACTTAACAGTGTCGAGTACCGATCCAAAGTGTGTGAAAAACAAATGGATACATCTACTTCCACTGTTGATAATAGGGATAATGATAGAGGTCACTATAGTTCAAAACCCTCTATGTTTGATGGGGAGAAATTTGACTATTGGAAGGATAGAATAGAAAGTTACTTTCTAGCATGTGACTTGGATCTATGGGACTTGGTAGTTTATGGCTACACTCACCCAGTAGATGATAAAGGTCATAAGATTTCAAGAAGTCCAATGATGAAGCATAAAAGAAAGTATGCAGAACTAACTACAAAGCAAGAACCATTCTTCTGAGTTTTATCTCATATAATGAATATGAGAAAATCACAGATAGAGAGACTGCAAAGTCTATTTTTGATTCTCTTTAGATGACACATGAAGGCAACTCACAAGTAAAAAAAACAAATACTCTGGCCTTAATTCAAAAGTATGAATCCTTCAAGATGTAAGATAACAAATCTGTGGAAACAATAATTTCAAGATTTCAGACTCTTGTGGCAGGACTTAAGGTTCTGAATAAAGGTTACTCCACCGCAGATCATGTTAAAAAGATTATCAGAAGTATTCCTGTTAAATGGAAACCAATGGTAACTTCCTTAAAATTGGAAAAATATCTGAACAACACCTCTCTTGAGGAGCTAATTAGCTCTTTAAGAAGTCATGAAATAGAGATGGAACAAGATAAACCTTAGAAGATGGTAAAATTAGTTACTCTAAAGTCTACTTCTGGGAAAACCAAGGCTTATCAAGCTAAGGAAGAATATGAAGAATCTAAAGAAGATTCAGATGATGATGAACTCACTTTGATATCCAGAAGAATAAGTTAAATATGGAAGCACAGACAAAGCAAGTTCAGAGGTCAAAGAAGAACATATAGAAGAGGTGAATCCACTTCTACTCAGAGAAATGCTTATGGAAAAGAAGTTACTTGTTTTGAATGCAAGGAGCCTGGACATTACAAAAATGATTATCCAAAGCTTAAGAAATAAAAGAAGCCTAAAAAGGATTAAAAGGCCAAGAAGGATCTCATGGAAACATGGGATGATTCAGAATCAGAAGATGAAGATTCTGATGAAGAACATGCAAATGTGGCATTCATGGCCAAGACAAGCAAGGGAGAAGCAGAATCAGAAGACAAAATTGAAGAATGGAAAAACACAAGAAGGGGGGGTTTGAATTGGGTTTTTTTAAAACTTAAAAACAAAAGACACGTTGGTTATCCTGGTTCGTTTAAACTCAAACTACTCCAGTCCACCCGCCAAGGTGATTTCGCCTCTCTCATTGACGTCTTAATCCACTAATCAAACTTGATTACAAAGGTACAATGACAACTTCCAAAGTCTTCTTGAGTTTAAATCACAACCCTATGAGGGCAAAAGTGAAAAAACTGAGTTTTAATGATTGTCAAAAACCTATCTATGCAAATATATCTTGCTTCAAACATGTGCAAGTGAGAAACATCAAAAATAAGCATTTAACTCAAAACAGACTGCATGAGCCAACTCATGGATCCTTAGGTCGGCTCATGAGAAGAAAATTTTGGCTTGGAAACGTTCGAGAAGGCGCACGCCTCCTCTATTCATCGATGCATGGTTCTGGGAGAACATGAGTCGGCACATCAGGGAAAGAGTCAACGCATGACTGAAGGAATTTCAACATCTCTCGCTCGGGAAGGCGCACGCCTTCTCTATGCATCGATGCATAGTTCTGGGAAAAAATGAGTCGGTACATCAAAACAATGAGTAGGCGCATGACTGAAGTAATTTCAACATCTCTCTCGCTCGGGAAGGCGCATGCCTTCTGTATATCCTGCATGAGTCGATGCATCGCTAAATTGTCTCATTTTTTTCTGCTATGCTTTTACATCATGGAAATGATCTATAAATATTGTTTTGGCCTCTTTTTTACAAACAACAAGAAAAATTGAAAGATATACACAAAAGTTCTCTTCATCTTCAACCTCTCATCAATTATCAACAACTACACACAATCATTTTTGTTGATCAAGTTCTTGGGTCTGTGTTGATAACGTTCGAATTGAAAGTTAAATTTCAGATTTGGGTAGAGATATTTGTGGGGTTTTTCTTGAATAAAACTATTGGGGTTTTGTCCTCCAAAATTGGTGGTTTTTATCACAAATCTTTGCTTCATTGAATTCAGCCGAGCTAAGGGATTGGAAGACCGAGGAGTTTTCAATCGGGTAGCAGTAACCGGAGGATTGTGAAGAAGGATTTGGGGCCAAATTTTCTTGAGTACAAAATCATTCAAAGTAGAAGGAGTATTTGTTCAAGATTTGGCATACTTGATTCATCTGGAATCAAGGGAAGAGGAGTGCAACATATAAGATTCATCAAGTGATTTTGAATTGTGGTGATTGTATCTTATCTTACAAACTTTGCAAAATTAATTTTATATCCTAATTCTAGATTCTAGAATTGGGGGCAGAGTATCCCACGCGGGGACGACAGGGTGAACTTCTTTAACAAATACTGTGTCCATTTTAGTTTTCTGCATTTGATTTCTATCTGCTTAAATTTGTGAGTTATCAACTTTCTCATTCATACAAGATAACTGTAGTGACAAACTAAAATTTAAAACTCACATAACATTCATTCGAATCGCTATAATCACTACAATTTGAGTATAACCAAACCTTGTGTAGTACGTACACCAAGTGTTTGGTGAATTTACAACTCACAAATTTGCTTTATCTTCTCCACAACAAATTGGTAATAACTTACACCTTGTTAAACTTGCTAAAGCGATTCATCATATTCATTTTTTATTGTGATTCTTTCTCATCCTTTTCATCAAGTTGGTTTGCATATCCGACCTATCCAATACGTAAAGTTTAGACGATCAGATTCAGGATTGTTGCTCTCTGATAAAAACAATTTTACAAAACACGCAAAATTTTTAAAGGGATCTATTCAACCCCCCCCCCCCACTTCTAGATCTGTCACATCGTCTAATAAGTGGTATCAGAGCACTGGTTTATCCAGTGCTTCACATACAACTTCTAGAAATGGATTGTGATCTAAAAGGGCCGTACAATAGAGCACCCTTTTTCACAGGTGAAAATTATAGCTATTGGAAAGATTGTATGCGTGTCCATATCACGTTTATTGATAGAAAAATATGGAAGGTTATCCAAGATGGGCCATTTGCAATAACTATGAAAAATGTTGCGGGGATAACCGTTCCTAAACCGGAAGCACAATGGGATGAAAAAGATGAGAAAAATTATGCCTATAACTGGAAAGCTCGAAACATGCTCATAGCAGCTCTAGGAGTTGATGAGTATTTTCGGGTCTCACATTGTACTACGACTAAGGAAATGTGGGACGCTTTGCAAGTTACCTATGAGGGCACAAACGATGTAAAATTGGATAGAATCAATAATTTAACGCAAGAGTTTGATCTCTTTCGCATGGAGCAAGGTGAAAACATCACCAACATGCAAAAGAGATTTTCTCATATAATGAATCTCTTGCATACACTTGGTCATGTAATTGCCAATTTGGTTTCCACTAACAAAATCTTTAGATGTCTTAGACGGGAATGGCAACCTAAAGTTACGTCAATTAAGGAAGCCAATGATCTAAATACTTTGGATCTCACAACACTATGGGGTAAGCTTCAAGAACATGAGCAAGAGCTTATGAGCCTTGGAAAGCATGAAAATAAAGAAAAGAAGGAAAAGTCAAGGGACTTGGAAAAGAAGTCTATAGCACTAAAAACTTTAAGCTCCAAGTCATCCACCTCAATTTCGTGTGAAAGTGAATCAAGTGATGACGATGAGAGTCTGGATGAGGATATGGGTCTGTTCGTAGGAAAATATAATAGATTTCTTCAGAAAAACAAAATTTAGCATTTAGATAAGAATCTCATCAATTATAGACGCCACTCTCAACCAAGCAAGCAAGATGAAAGTAAGAAGCCTAAGTCATGAGGATCATGCTACCATTGTGGCAAACCCGGTCATTACAAGCTGGATTTCCCCTATTTTAAGAAAGACAAAGCCAAGGCCAAAAATCAAAAGAAACCAACCAAAGGTAGAAGAGCATACATTGCTTGGGAGAGTGATAGTGATTCCTCAATTAAAGGTTTCTCAAGTGATGAAGAAGAAACAGTCAACCTTTTCCTAATGGCTCATCATCATAAGAAAAATAATGTGGAATGTCTTGAGCCTTTCGAGAGAAGATGGTTTCTCGATAATGGTTGCTTAAGACACATGACGGGTGACATTTCGCTATTCTTTGACTTTATAGAAAAGAAGAAAGGTTTTTTTACTTATGGTGATAACAACAAGGGAGCAAAACTTGGTAAAGGTAGTGTAGGTAATCCTTCATCCACCACTATCTCAGATGTCCTATTAGTTGAAGGCCTTAAACACAATCTTATTAGCATTAGTCAATTATGCGACAAAGGTTATAAAATTTATTTTCTAAAGGATGAATGCATAATCGAACATAACGATAAGAAATAGGATGTGTTTAAGGGCTTGAGGGTAAACAATGTATATATGCTTGACTTGAATGATGTGTCTCTAATAGGTGCTAAATGCTTAGTCACCATGAGTGAAGACTCATGGCTTTGGCATAGGCGATTAGCACACGTTAACTTTGATTTGCTAAATAAAATCATATCTAAAGATCTTGTGATTGGCTTACCCAAAATCAAATTTTAAAAAGATCATCTATGTGATGCTTGTCAAATGGGTAAACAAACACAAGTCTCTTTTAAATCTAAAAATGTCATCTCTATAACGAAACCACTTGAACTCCTCCATATGGACCTATTTGGACCATTTAGAATTAAAAGTCTAGGTGGAAATTATTATGGCTTTGTTATAGTTTATGACTACTCTAGATTTTGTTGGACGATATTCTTAGCAAACAAAAGTGACACTTACTATGCTTTTGAAAATTTTGCCAAATTATCTCAAAACAAGTTGAATACAAAAATTGTTACCATCCGAAGTGACCATGGAGGCGAATTTGAAAATCACTTTTTTGATGAATATTATGAAATAAATGGAATTGATCATGATTTTTTTGCTCCTAGAACACCTAAAAAAAATGGAGTTGTTGAGCGTAAAAATCGTGTTCTAGAAGAACTTGGGAGAACTATGATCAATGAACATGGTCTTCCAAAATACTTTTGGGCCGATGCCATCAATACGGCTTGCTATGTGCTAAATAGGATCTTGATACGTCCTATGCTCAACAAAACACCGTATGAACTTTTGAAAGGTAGAAAACCAAATATTTCTCATCTCCATGTCTTTGGTTGTAAATGTATTGTATTAAATAATGGTAAAGAAAATCTTGGCAAATTTGACTCAATAGTCGATGAAGGTATCTTTCTCGGATACTCTAAATCTAGAAAAGCATATAGGGTATTCAATAAAAGGTTACAAATTGTGGAAGAATCTGTACACATTTCCTTTGATGAATCCTGTCCAAAAATGGTCGAAAAGGGTATTTCTTTTAATGGTGCAGGTGCTTCTTCAAAAAGGATACTCAATGATCAAGATGGAAAGAGTAATGAGCCCATACTTGAGAAAGAAAAATGGGAGATGGATCATGTGTCTAGCAAAGAAGAAGATGATACTCAACCAACAAATGAAATTACTCCTCCTTTGGAGTGGAAAGAAACCAAGGATCATCCTATTGACAACATTCTTGGAGACATATCAAAGGGAGTAACTACACGGTCTAAGATAAGTAACTTTTGTTATCATTTTGCATTCGTCTCTCAAATTGAGCCTAGAAACCCTAAAGAAGCTTTATTCGATGAACATTGGTTTTTGGCAATGCAAGAAGAATTAAACCAATTCAAGAGAAATGAGGTTTGGGACCTTGTCCCCCGTCCGCGAGATCATCGAATAATTGGTACTAAATGGGTATTTAGGAATAAACTTGACAAAAACGGAATCATAATTCGCAACAAGGCCCGTCTTGTTGCTCAAGGGTATAACCAAGAGGAAGGCATCGACTATGAGAAACTTATGCTCTGGTTTCCCAACTCGAGGCTATACGCTTGTTATTAGCTTATGCATGCTCACAAAACTTTAAGCTATTTCAAATGGATGTTAATAGTGCATTCCTAAATGGTTATATTAATGAAAAATTATATATATCTCAACCTCTCGGATTTGAAAATTACGAATTTCCTAAGCATGTTTATAAACTTAAATGTGCTTTATACGGTCTCAAGCAAGCCCCTAAGGCTTGGTATGATCGACTTAGCAAGTTCTTACTAGAAAAGGGATTCTCTAGAGGGAAGGTTGATACAACCATCTTCATTAAGCTCCAAGGAAATCATTCCATCTTAGTGCAAATTTATGTTGATGATATCATTTTTGGGTCTACTAACATCACCTTGGTCAAAGAATTCTCTAAAGTGATGCAGGGTGAATTTGAAATGAGCATGATGGGGGAGTTAAACTACTTCCTAGGTCTTCAAATCAAACAACTCGAGGAAGGAACTTTTGTTATCCAAACAAATTATTGCTACGAGTTGCTCAAGCGCTTCAATATGGCAAACTCAAAAGTTATTCACACTCCAATGCCTACTGCGGTTAGCCTAGATCGGGATGAACATGGTAAGCCGGTTGATGTAAAAAGATATAGAGGTATGATCAGATCCCTTCTTTATCTGACCGCTTCTCATCCCGACATTATGTTTAGTGTTTGCATGTGTGCTATATATCAATCTTGTCCTAAGGAGAGTCATCTAAAAGCTGTAAAACGTATACTTAGGTATCTTTGTGGTACTCCTAAGTATGGACTTTGGTTCTCCAAGGGTAGTGATTATTCCTTGGTTGGCTATTTCGATTCTGACTTTGCAGGTTGCAAATTGGATAGGAAAAGCACAAGTGGTACTTGTCATTTTTTTTCAAACTCCTTAGTTAGTTGGCATAGCAAAAAGCAAGTTTCAGTCGCTTTGTCAATGGCCGAGGCGGAATATGTTGTAGCCGATATTTGTTGTTCTTAAATTTTGTGGCTCAAACAAAAATTACTCGACTATGATTTAAAACTTAATCATATTCCAATATTTTGTGATAACACAAGTGCCATCAATCTAACCAAAAATCCAGTTCTACACTCGCGCACTAAACATATTGAAATTAGGCACCACTTCCTTAGGGATCATGTAGAGAAAGGTGAAGTCGTGTTTGAGCACATTGATAGCAAAAATCAACTTGCCGATATTTTTACAAAACCACTTGCGACCGAATCATTCTTTCACATTCGTAGGGAAATCGGTGTCCTTGATATTTCAGATAGATTGCAACTCAAATGAGTTGCATTTCCTTTATTTATCTTTGTGTATCTATGATTCGTGAATATCATCTCGGGCTGGCGACATGTGAGGGCATCGTGTCATTCAAATACGTTCGATAATAACCTTCCTACTCTTTCTCATTAGTGATCATTTTGCTTAATATTGGTGGTATTAAATGATTAAATGCTTTGTGTGTTATTGCTTCTGTGCATGTGTACTTGTTTACTATGTTTAATTAATGTCTACAAAACCTACATGCCATGAAATACAAGAAATTTCAAAACTTTGCATACATGAGCCGACCTGAAATTCTAATTGATCGATGCACGCCTGATTGAGAAACTCATTTACGCCTATCTTACTGGAATGCATCGACGCATCCCTGCATAGGTCGACGCGTCGCGGTTTGGCAGACCATCATACCCTAGTTTATATTGTGTGGCTCAAATTGCATGCATCCTTTTGATGTGTTGTTTTTCCCTCATCTAGCCTCCCTCTTAAAATCTCAAAACCCTAAAAACCCACTGTGTCACTTCAACTCCAAATCTCTCTAAACCTTCATCCATGGCTTCTAGGGCAACAAAGAAAAGGATTATCAGAGGTAGCTCTTCAAATCAAACTCAGGTTACTCCTCTGTCATTTCTTCCTTCGGATCTCACTGAAAAATATGATGAAACGTTTGCTAGAAGAAGGTTGGTTAGGAAATTCTATGCCTTCCATAACACTCTCAAACGCCTGCATATCTCATATGTGGTGGAACTGTTGGACCATCAAAAGGTGTTTCCATTCCTTGAGTTGGATGGAGACTACAACGAGGCACTCATCAAGGTATTCTATGCGGGTATACAAGGTAAATTCTCTGTCATCAATTTTCATACAGAATCGCTGATAAGGTTGTCAAAGTAGATAATAAAATTTAGAAAACTTTTGAGTTGTTCCCTGTTGACACTGATACTGTTAAAATCACCGACACTATGCTTCCTGCAGACTATGACTTCAAACATGCCTTGAACTCTATGTTAAAACGACCATATCTTGAGAATTTTGTGCAAAGTATTGCATTTCCAAAAACTGTCACAACAGGTCAATTGGTTCCTCTGGCTCGAATTATGCAATGGATTGTGTCAAGGATAATTCGACCTAAAAAGGGTGGGTTGTCCCATATTGATCAACCTGATGTTATGTTAATTTGGGCAATTCTGAACAAAATTAAGATAAATTGGCCGTATTACATCACTAGCCGATTATTTACATTAAGGGATTCCCCTAGAGGATCTGCCTTGGGGTATCCATCATTCATTCATGGAATTCTCAGTTAAGCAAACCTTGATCTTACTGGTATTTCACTTACACCTATTATGATGGATTCATATTTTACCTCCAAAACTCTCGCACTTATGGGTCATCAATGGAATCCCCAGATTGGTAAGTACAAGTACTTTATGAAGTCGAACTTGGTAATGGTTCAAAATAAAGATGTTGGACAGGATGATGAAATGGATGATGCTGAGGGCGATGAAGTTGATACTGAGAATCTAGAAAGTGCTGAAGAGGAGGAAGAAACTGACAACGGAAATGATGACCATGAGCCTCATAGATCCTATGATGAAGTGATGTGCAAACTTGAGGAAATGCACGTCCACCATCATGAAGACATGGCATTAGCAACTGAAAAAATTAACAATCTTGCTGGAATAGTCATCCTTCAAAACACTCAGTTCAATGATTATGCTAGCCTCCAAGACCACCGATATAACACTCTTCATGAAATGATGATAACACAAAACTCAAACCTGGAAAACTTTCAGTCGGCTTTCATGGCTCACTTTCCACCAAACCAACCACAAGACAGTGAGGAACAACAACATTAGTCAATGCTTGGAACTTTATTTCTTGCTCATTATGATTATGTTATCTTGATTTTGTATTAAACTGCTTTACTTCCCGTGCTACTTTGTGTTTTATTTTGGGTTTGTAACTATGAACATCATATTGTTTTACTTTATTGGTTATTGCTTCTATTTTCGTTTGCACTTGCTTCATATTGTGTGTATGTTAGTTTGTGCTCTTTTTGCAAAGTTGAAAAATATTGGTCACTCTATGTTTTTAGTTCTCTTAATCCATGTCCTTGTTTCTTTTTGATGTTGTCAAAGGGGGAGAAGGAAAGGAATACAACCACAGTAGAAAATGCAATATCTCAGGTGGAGGATAATTGGATGATTTGCAATCGAATGATTTGCAAGACAATTCATATTAGGATAATTGGATGATTTGCAATCGGATGATTTGCAAGACGATTCATATTTGCGGTTTTTGCCATCATAAAAAAGGAGGAGTATGTGAGGGTAAAAGTGAAAGAACTGAGTTTTAATGATTGTCAAAAAACTATCTGTGCAAATATATCTTGCTTCAAACATATGCGAGTGAGAAACATCAAAAACAAGCATTTATCTCAAAACAGACTGCATGAGCCGGCTCATGGATCCTTAGGTCGACTCATGAGAAGAAAATTTTGGCTTGGAAACATTCGGGAAGGCGCACGCCTCCTCTATGCATCGATGCATGGTTCTGGGAGAACATGAGTCGGCACATCATGGAAAGAGTCGGCGCATGACTGAAGGAATTTCAACATCTCTTGCTCGGGAAGGCGCACGCCTTCTCTATGCGTCGATGCATAGTTCTGGGAAAACATGAGTCAGTGCATCAAAACAATGAGTCGGTGCATGACTGAAGGAATTTCAACATATCTCTCTCTCGGGAAGACGCACGCCTTCTGTATATCCTGCACGAGTCGACGCATCGCTAAATTGTCTCATTTTTTCCTGCTATGCTGTTACATCATGGGAATGACCTATAAATATTGTTTTGGCCTCTGTTTTACAAACAACAAGAAAAGTGAAAGATATACACAATATTTCTCTTCATCTTCAACCTCTCATCAATTATCAACAACTACACACAATCATTTTTGTTGATCGAGTTCTTGGGTCTATGTTGATAACGTTCGAATTGAAAGTGCAATTTCAGATTTGGGTAGAGATCTTTGTGGGTTTTTTCTTGAATAAAACCATTGGGGTTTTGTTCTCCAAAATTGGGGGTTTTTATCATAAATCTTTGCTTCATTGAATTCAGTCGAGCTAAGGGATTGGAAGACCGTGGAGTGTTCAATCGGGTAGCTGTAACCGGAGGATTATGAAGAAGGATTTGAGGCCAAATTTTCTTGAGTACAAAATCATTCAAAGTAGAAGGAGTGTTTGTTCAAGATTTGGTATACTTGATTCATCTTGAATTAAGGGAAGAGGAGTGCAACATATAAGATTCATCAAGTGATTTTGAATTGTGGTGATTGTTTCTTCTCTTACAAACTTTGCAAAATTAATTTTATATCCTAATTCTAGATTCTAGAATTGGGGGAAGAGTAGCCCACACAAGGACGACAGGGTGAACTTCCTTAACAAATACCATTTCCATTTTAGTTTTCTGCATTTGATTTCGATCTGTTTAAATTTTTGAGTTATCAACTTTCTCATTCATACAAGATAATTGTAGTGATAAACTAAAATTTAAAACTCACATAGCATTCATTCGAATCGCTATAACCACTACAATTTGAGTATAACCAAACCTTGTGCAGTACGTACACCAAGTGTTTGGTGAATTTATAACTCACAAATTTGCTTTATCTTCTCCATAACAAATTGGTAATAACTTACACCTTGTTAAACTTGCTAAAGCGATTCATCATATTCATTTTTGATTGTGATTATTTCTCATGATTTTCATCAAGATGGTTCGCATATATGATCTTTCCAATACGTAAAGTTTAGACGATCAGATTCAGGGTTTTTGCTCTCTGATAAAAACAATTTTACAAAATGCGCAAAATTTTTAAAGGGATTTATTCAACCCCCCCCCCCCCTTCTAGATCCGTCACATCGTCTAACAAACCCGGTTTTCTCAAGGTATTACACGGTACTTGAAAGCGTGTAGAAAATATGTTTTCTAACAAAAACAATATCACAAAAGTGATGTATTACATAAAATGATAATCAATGGATTGAAGGTAGTGATATTTCTCATTTGTAGTGCTCAGAAAAATCGTAAACGATTTCTTCTTCAAGTCTAGTTTATATAGGCAACGCATGAGAGGTCCTTTTGGAATGTTGATAAATAATAGTTAATGAACTTTCCAAACATAGAGATTGTTGTCCTCTTTCAGTTGTTACTTTTGAATAGTCATGAATGAAATGTAACGCTTCAGAACATGTTTTCTAAAGATTACATTAGAAGATGAATGTTACCGTTGGGACTCCTTTACTTCTTTCCATAATTGTACGTAACAGAATAACAGAGTTCTTGTTCACAGTGTTTAGTGCACTCAGAAGTTGTAGCTTTAGAACTTCTTTATATAAGCGTGTTATGCAGATTTTGCTTTCTACGTAAGATATGTTGAATCAGATTTTAAATAACGATCTAACTCATCTTCTGTGCTTCTTACATCAGAACTTCCTTGCAAAACAAAATACTTATTTAGGGATCATAATTGTTCTTTGAGTGTTTGTTATCATCAAAACACTTACAAGGATTGTAGAATCAAACTATGATCTAACAGAACTGACAATTAACTACGAGTCAGACTCTGATGACGACAAAGAGGTACTTTCTTCTTTATCTCATTCTGAACATGAAATTGGTTTATCTGAATTAATGAAAAGGTATCAATCTCTTCTAAGTAAACACAAAAACAAAGAGTTTTGTGGCTACTTTTGAGAACACTACTATAGATGAGCAAAGTATTTCTATCTTAAATGAAAAACTATTTGTTTTTCAAAAACAAAACATTGCTCTGAAAATTAAAGTCTCTAGATTAGAAGAAGATATTCTCTCTAACACATCTGTTACTGACGAAGTAATCATATATGATAAAGCTTTTCAACACTTCCTTACTAAAAGCATAGATAGAAATAAAATGGCTTCAATGATCTATGGTGTTAGTAGAAATAGAAGCAGGCTTGAGGTATTTAGGACCATCAAAGAAAATTGATGAGACTCTGAATATCAAACCAAAACCTCTTTCTGAACATTTCGTGCTTGCTGGCACAAATTTGAAATGTCCAGAACAAGAAGGTTATGGTACTTCTATAGTACAAACTCAAACACAGAAGAAAATTTTTAAACCAAAGTATCATGCACAAATTTCACATTATTATCATGTTGCACGAATATCCAAAGGGGTTAGAACCTCTGGAACTTCTAACAAAAGAGGACCCAGAAAGTGGGTAGCCAGCGATTAGATAACCTATGTTGCATATAGTCTTGACAGCGCAACAGAAACATTAATTATGGCACCAGGACAATGGATTCTTACAACACATGACGGGAAAAAGGCATATGTTCCAAGATTTGGGATCTAAGTCTGGAAACATGAACAGTGTCAGAAGCAACTAGAAAAGAAAGACTATTGGCTCCAAAATTTGTGTAATCCAAGATTCTATTATCAGAACAAGACCAAACTTTAAATAATCTAGAGAAATGCTTCTGAGCCTTAATGATCTTGCTTGTGCCATCTCATCTTCTGAACAAAGTTTAGATTCTGAAAATTGTCTAAAGAATCAACTCAAAGACTATCAGACTTCTATGAGTAATTTTTATATTCTCTTTAAATCCCACTACTTCTAATTCTTTCAGAAACTTAGTAATCATAAGATGTTTCGGTCAGAAATGTCTTTGATTAGTTTGAAACCTTTTGGTTCTCTAGACTCTGAGGATATCAAACGTGTCACTTAGTTAGATGTATTGATTAACATGTGTAAACCTTGGTAATTATTAATCATCACACACTACCTAACCTATGTGTTGTACCCCAAAATTTCCCCTCCTATTTTTCTTCAAGATATTCTCATGAGGTCCTCATTTGCTTAAGGTTACTTAAGAGTTGATCAGACAAATTCTCCTCCTAAGCAATGGGTCCACAACTAGAGTTCTGTGTTTCACAAAGAAGATTAGGTTCCCAATGTATCAAGTGGTTTTCATGGTTCTCCGCAGGTCTCCAAGAATGCTCATGTCAAGTTTCAAGCCTTGCATCTTAAGTTTGCTCAATCAATGGCTTAGATGATTGAAAATCAATTGTATTGGGTAAAGAGTCAACGGTGGTCAACATACAAACCTCAATATTTTTGGTCAACATCAACATTTTGAAGTAATATTCATCATTTGATCAAGGATTGATCATGATTCCTCAATAAAATCCCTCAAATCATCAAAAGTCAAAAGTTGCCAAATTAGGGTTTCCTTAGGAGAAGTCAATTGAACTTTGACCAAGCATAAATTTCACATGCTTCATAGACTTTTGCCCAACCAAATCTCATTTTGAATAAAATTCAATTCCCTACAACTTTGACTCTCTAAGCTCAAGTCAAAAAAATGCATCATTTGAGAGATATAAGCCAATACATTACATGTTATTTCAAAAGTCAACAAAAGACACTTTTTGTCAAGACAACTTACATTAAGATAAAGTATTCAAAAGCGATAACAATAGACATAAAGGGTTTAGAGGACATCTAGAGATTTCCAAAAAGTCCAAGATTACCTTCAAAAGATAAAAATTGAGTGAGTTATGACCATTGCAAGCTGGGAACTTTTGATAGAATGCATGAACTCCAAATTGAGCAAATTTTTAATTTTGAGTTGTTGGGCCTAAGTCTTCATATCCAAACGTGTTCATAACATGTTTAAAGACCCATAAGTCTATTCATGTATTATCTTTTATTTTTTTATTTTATTTATTTTGATTTTTATACAATTAAACTCAAAATAAATCAAATAAATATAAAATTAATGGGTTAAAGCATAAGGCTTTTGATTTCAGTCTTGTTGGAGGCCCAAGCTCTCATGTACAAACTATCAAATTTTTGCAAGAGTGATTGGTGCAAGATTGAGCTGTAAATAGCAAGTTTGACATAATTCCAAATCAATTTTTTTCTCCTAATCATGCATGATTCTTTCAATTTTTGTTGACCTAATCTCACGACATATATATCTAACAAGACCAGACCAACAACACACATGCAAGCTGCCTCAAACACTCCTAAAAGAAATTCTCAAAATTCCAAAGATTAGGGAAAAAGGAAACCCTTATCTCCAGCCATTCTCACTTGATATCAAGTATTAAATCACCTTCCTGAGACTTCCAGGAGTTGATCTAAGTCTATAGCCAAGCCTCTCAAGCATCAGATCGTGATATCCCATCAAGTCTGATTGGTAAACATTCTTGCAATTGAATTTTTTATTCCAAGCGTTATTAATGTTTTTTGCTTTCTCAGATATGTTCATGAAGAAGTTTGGAACATGTTGAAAACATCACATGAGGCTTATAACGTGAGAATCATGGTTTGCCATTTATGAACTGTGTTAGGGTTTCTTCTTCAAGACTCAATCTACAGGGACTTATAGACAAAACTAAGCCGGATTTGGATTCAAAAGGGTCGAATTAGGGGGTAGGTTATTTGTGTTGTTTCAATTATTTTGATTTGGTAGGTTTAAAAAATAAACTGTCGGAGTAGATGGTTGTTTCAGCCACCCACGACAGCACTGACCGGCCAGAGACAGACGTGGCATTTTAGGAGTTTTTGATTGGTCCATTCAAAATACAGGGGACCCACTCAGGCGCGTGTTTTGAATTTTCTGACTTTTAGGATTTGTTTTATATTATATATTCATTATTTCAATCAGGTTAATGGATGTATCACCACCCCAAGAATTAAAACGCGCACGCTAAGTCACTCCTCTCTCAGGTCACATGTTCAATCCCCAATTTTACTATTTTTTTTCATATTTCCATCATCTTTGCAGGTTTGTTACAAAACATGTTGGAGGCGTTACCTTGACACCAAGCTGCGCTTGGCGTGGTGGTATGCTTGCTGCTGAAACTACTTGAGGGTGTGAGTTCAACACCCACCCCTACTCATTTGGTTATTTTATTTTTCCTATTATGTGTTTCTCACTCTTTTATAAACCTTTTTTCAAAACCTTTTTAAAATAAACCCTAATTTTAATTTTAGGTTTTAATTTTAGGTTTTCTTAACTTAATTAATTTTAGGGTTTAATAATTAACCTTAATTTATTTTTCGGTTTTTGTTAATAAAGCCTAATTTTATTTTTTAGGTTTTCTCAATTGAATAAAAATCAACCTAGATTTTAGGGTTTTCCTAATTAATCGATTCTTTTTAATCAACTAATTATTTTTTCTAAATTAAAATCAATTAGTTTTTTTCTTAGATTAATCATCAAACGATCATAAAATGATTTTAACTTTCTTTTTGTTCTACAATCTTTGTGCATTTACTTTCGCATTAGTTTTTCCGATTATGTAACTGCTAAAGGGTTGTAATAATTTTAATTAGGGTTTTATTTGCTTTCTTTCTCCCTGATTTTGTGGTTTGTACCCCTTCCCCGAAGCTTTGTAATAGCCTAGGACCTTTACTTTCCATAATTTACTACTTTCCTTATTACTGCTAGTAATTAGGGCATGAATGACAAGATCTAAAATCAACTGTTAGATAACCTTAAATACAAGACTAAATAACTGAATTCAATACACTATTCACACACTCACCTCTAGGGTAACCTCACTCTTTTCCTCGGAAAAGAGTCATGTCCCTCGAACGTAGGGACACTTTAGGAAAGTCCCTCCGATAGAAAAGATCGTAGTCCCTCGATGATCATTCGATGATGGCGTCGATAAATGATCTAGTTCCTTGTGATAAATTGCTAAAGCATCCTTACCAGTTGCCTTCGATGATTGTACGATTACCCACGCCAGTCCCTTCACATCAAACGATAGGGCTTCCTACCAACTAATGGTAGGTTACCACTATCTAAGGAGGAGGAAAATAAAACGAAAGACTTTTGAGTATGTAGGTAGCTCGTAATCGCTTGCTCAGAAAACCAAAACATATTTTTTCATAAAAACTTTTCCTAAAATATTTTCAAAAACAAACACTGTGTATCCATTCTTAACTTATACAAGAATCATTACAAAGTTTTCGAACTTAGGCATTTTCAAAATATTTTCAAACACATACACAAAAGCATTTAAAACAAAGTGAGCTAAGTGATTAAGAGCCCGTATATAACTACGAATGAAAAGGGTGCTAACACCTTCCATTTTCATAACCTACCCATCGAACTCAGAAAATTCTCGAAGGTCTTTCCTGTTCTTTTCACCCTTTCCTTATTGGATAAAAGAAAAGTCGGTGGCGACTCTTGCTATCCACACATTTGCGATAAAATGCATAACCAAGTAAGTTCTCCAACCGTATTACAGGACTAGCGACTCTGGTGGGGAGAACTTAAAGTGGGGTTACCTTAGAGTTAGATCACTTTTAAATGCTTTCCTTGTTTGATTTGTCTACTTTATCCTTAAAGGGTTGTTTGGGTTATTTCTTGCAAAGATCTTATACCCAGATCTAGGGAACATTTTAGGTAAGTAACAATAGATCATGGAAATTATATGACTTATTAAAGTGATGGCTACTTTGGTGCAACACATTGGTTTGTACTGGTATGCCTCGAGTCATTCGGGGAGCATACTAGGCTGCCGCGTGGTTTCATAAGCACTAACTGACCTTAGAACCTTAATTGACACAACTTAGAAATTAAAAGGTAGTGAGATAGCCGGATTTGGTGTAGTCTGGAGTTTATTGATACTCGATACTACACTCATTGAGATTCGACTCACGAGTTTTGTTTGGTGGCAAGTCAGTTGTCGTGCTAGACAAAACTTGTGGGAAAGATTATTGATTTTGAGACTCCTATAACCCGATTACTTCTCTAGGACAAGTTGAGCCAATTGAACTTAAAGAGGGTACTTACCTACAAACTCCATTTAAGCATTAAACCTAAGCCTTGGCGTGCTTTGCTTGTGTTTGATTATCTATTTGAACACGATGTCATGACATCATAACATCATACATCATAGCATCATAACTAACCATTTCAAGGATCTAAGGGATTTATCTTTATTCTATGTTGTGGGTCATCGCTTGCAGTCGGAGGAATACCATTTGGATCAAATTCGTAAGGATACCTTCTCATCTTAAGGAATTAGTCTCAAAAGTTCCTGATAATTCTCAATTCACAAAGAGACATGGTCATCTACTCAGTTTAGTTACCACTGGCTTTCAGGAAGACATGATGAGCATTCTTTTCTAGTACTTTGATCTGAAGCATCATTGTTTTACCTTCTCGGATTATCAGTTGGTACCCACAATTGAAGAATTCTCTAAGTTGCACAAGTTCTTATTCTTGATCAGGTAGCTTTCACCAGTTTAGGACAATTTCCAAAACCTGAAGACGTTGCAATAGCCCTACATCTCAAACGACCGGACATTGTATCTAATTGGGAAACAAGAAATGGAGTCAAGGGTTTCTCTTCTAAATTTCTGATAGAGAAGGCTCAAAGGTTTCTAGATGCCTTGAATCTCCGTGCTTTTGAGGATATTTTGTCTTTTCTGATCTATGGGTTGGTACTATTCCCTAATCCGAACCAATTCATAGATGTGAATACCATCAAAATATTTCTCACTCATAATCAGGTACCTACTTTTCTTGGAGATGTCATGCATTCCCTCCATACTCGTACCATGAAGAAGAGAGTAACTCTTATGTGTTGAATACCTCTACTGTCCAGGTGGTCTATTTCGCACCTACCCCGATCAGTGATAAAGAATCAATAAGGGATGAGGTGGTCTCAAAGGCTGATGTCACTCACTCAGGTAGATATCCATTGGTGTTCTCGATCTCCGACAGATGTCACTATCAGTGATCGCTGTGGGGAATTAGCTGATGTACCACTCCTTGTTATAAGAGGGGCATCACTTACAACCCTTCTCTAGCTCTGCGTCAGTTTAGTTATGCTCGAAGGGACGGTTCTCATGATATGCTCATCCACGGTATTATGTTCGACTATGGCAATGATCCTCAAAATTACCATCAAAGGTTTATACGTTCTTGTGGCACGGTCAACAAGATTGATAGCAAGACTTTAGGACACAAGAATTCCATTCCTTTATAGCCTTACCTCATATGGATGCGGTCTCGTGCTCAGAATCTTAAAATGTCATATCCTGATATCTTACTAGTGATCGTAAAGCCTATTGTTGAAGGGGATGTTTATCATAACGTTCTTCATCCCGATATGCCTATCGATTTTGAAGAACTGCAGAAATCTTAGATTCAACTAAAGTAAGAAAGAGATGCCTTTTAAGCTCAATTCTATGCTAGTGAGAAGAAAGTACTGGAGCTGACAAAACGACTCCATGAAGAATAAAGCCTTAACGCATATGTCAACATAAAGAGGAAGCGTCCACGGGAGACTTGAATTTATATTTTTCTATTTTGTAAATCTTTTACTAAAAGAAATTATAATTTGATCTTGTTACTAAATTTTCTCTTGTTTCCTTTTGTTTAAACAAATTTAAATCCCGCAACGATCCTTGAAAACATTGCATTTGCATATCATGCATCATTACATAAACCGGTTTTCCCATACAAGTTTTCTCATATTCTTACTATTTATTTCAGTAAAAGATGGCTCTTGAACATACTGTTAAGGAACTCCAAGCTTAGAATGCCCAATTCCAGGAGACCCTCCCGAATCTTGCTCAAGGAAAGACAAATATGATGGCACTTATCGCCAAAAAGAAGAAGACTTGGAAAGCAGTTGTTATTCTCAAAATGGGAAGAAGATTCAAAGGTCCTACTAAATAAATTCAAACTGCTGATATCACCTCTGATGAAGATGACAACCAAGAGGAGGATGGTAGAAGTGTCAGGGCTAAAAATGGAAGAAACCTCGGTTTTGGTAAAATTTATGAGGACGAAGACTATTCTGATGAACAGTATCCTCCTACCGACGACAGATACAAGCAGCTAGAAGACCTTCTTAAGGCTATGGAAATCCAGAAAGTGCCTGAATTAGATATTGGAGAGATGGGTCTTATTTTGGGGGTGGTTATCCGTCAAAAGTTCAAAGTCCCTGTTTTTTCTAAATATGATGGCGTGTCTTATCCGAAACTTCATCTGTGATCTTATGTTCGGAAGATCCAACCCCATATTGCCGACAGAAAGTTATGGGTTCATTTCTTTTAAGAAATTTTGTCTGGTACAAACCACGAGTGGTTCTATCTACTAGAGGGAACCAATATCCGTACTTGGGAGGACCTGGCTGCTGCTTTTTACAAGCAGTATCAATACAATGCTGACCTTGTACTGACTCGTGTGCAATTACAAAACATGACTATAGGTTCGAATGAAGGGTTCAAAGAATATGCCCATAAATGGAGATACTTAGATTGAAGGGTGAAACCTCCCTTGTCTGACCAGGAGCTAGTTGATATGTTCATGGGAACTCTGATAGGTCCAATCTTTAACCATCTAATTGGGAGTTCTTCATATGGTTTTAATGAGTTGATTCTAACTGGGGAACAAGTTGAAAGTGGTATTAAGAGTAGAAAAATTCAAGTGGTTTCGTCTTCGAGTGATGCGAAGAAGACATTCAGTGGTAAGAAAAAGACCAATAATGTTTATGGCCAGAAGGGTCGTGGTAAAAGTAACCGCAATCAATCTGTGGGAGCGGTATTGATTTCTAATCCTGTGCATGTTGAACAACAGCAACAGAGCAATAGGCGTAGGTCAGATGCTCCGAGAAGGCTATTTACAAATATTAATATGCCATTGTCTCAGGCGTTACAACATTTACTAAAAATGGAGCTGATTACGCTAAGGGGTCCTCCTCAGAACCCCAACACCTCCTCTCCTAAGTACAGTCCAAACACGATATGCGCCTACCATTCTAACAGTCCTGGGCACGACACCAACAACTGCTGGACCCTGAAAAACAAAATTCAGGTCATGATTGACAATAAGGAAATTGAGTTTGATCCTCCGGAGACCCCGGATGTGATTACTGCACCAATGCCAAAGCATGACAAAGGCATACGTGCTATTGACGATGTTCTTCATGTTGCTAGTGTAAATGAATTAGTTACTCCTCTATCAATTATCAAGAAGAATCTATTGTGGGTCAGTTTATTTTCGGGCTGTATTGAAAAATGTTACTTTTGTTCAGTCCAACCCAATGGCTGCAAATTACTGAAGGAATGCATTCAACGCATAATGTACAATCATATAATTCTGATCGAGAAGGTTCTGTCTACTGAGAATCTATGTCAAGACTTATCCGTAATTTCTGGCCCTCTTGTCAGGATCACCTCCAAGGGTCCTGTAAGGATTAATGCCAATCCAAAAGTTTCTCCCCTAATCATCACTACACTTAGACCTATCTCGTATTCTTCGGATAAAGTTATTCCTTGGAACTATGGATCTGATGTCTACTACCATGGCGTTAAACAAGAACTACCGACCGTTAAAGATGAAGCTATTGAAATTTCCGATCTCGACATTGACAATATTGTTGGAACTAGTAAGGTTACTAGAAGCAAAATGGTTTTCTCCCTGAAAATTTCTCCAAAGACTATTGCTACACCTGTTAAAGTTACCGCTACCGAGTCAACTGTTAAGGCTCGGGGCAAAGAGAAAATGACAGAGCCCGCCCAGACGTAGGCACCTAAGGAAGCTACAGTTATAGACACCTCTAGACAAGAGTTTGAAGAGGGGTATTGAAGATTATCCACAAGAGTGATTATAAAATTGTTGAACAACTGGGGCAGACCCCATCCAAGATTTCTATGTTATCCCTGCTATTGTATTCTGAAGCCCATGCACAGGTTTTAGTAAAATTCTTAAAGATTTCTCACGTGCCACAAGAAATTGTTGTCGATCAATTTGGAAGCTATGTTTCTAGCTTAACGATCGATAATGGATTAGGATTTTCTGATGCTGACCGGACTACGGAAGGAAGAAATCACAACAAGGCCTTGCATGTCTCCATTGAGTGCAGGGGCACTACCTTAGCCCATGTACTGGTTAATACCGGTTTCTCACTAAATGTGCTACCAAAGGGTGCTCTTGACAGACTTGATTACAAAGGGGGTTGTACTAAAACCTAGTGATATTGTGGTTCGAGCCTTTGATGGATCAAAAACGATGGTACACGGGGAAGTGGATCTTCTGATCAAGGTGGGTTCATAGATCTTTGAATCTACCTTTTATGGAATGCATATTCGGCTGGATTATTCCTGATTTCTGGGGTGCCCCTGGATCCATGGGGTAGGCGCTGTCACCTCAACCCTACATCAGAAGTTAAAGTATCCTGTAAACGGAAATATTATTATTGTTTGCGGTGAAGAAGAGTATATGGTTAGCCACTTGAATTCTTTCTGGTATGTAGAGATGGATGGTGAATTCATCGAGACTCCCTGACAAACTTTTGAAGTCATCCCTCCTGCCTCAACTGAAGACGTCTCTACCATTCCCAAAGTTACTAGGGTTCTGCCCAAGATGGCTTCATTAAAAGATGTTAAGGCTACTGTAAAAGAAGGTGGTTGTACTATCTGGGGTCAGCTTCCTGACATCCCCTATAAATCTGACAAGTTTGGTTTGGGTTTCACTGTAGAGGGTCAAAGGGTTATTCGTCGCTCTTGAGCGGGAAGGCCGCCATTCTGCATCAGCAACAACTGAGTCAATGCTATAGAAGACGCTGACAGTGATTATGACCTTAATAGCTGGATCTTCCCTACCATTGGCAATGGGCTCAACAACTGGAAGGCCGAGGACATTATCTCTATCTCCTTTATTTAGGAGTAATAGTTACATTTCTGTTTTTTATTGCTTTCGAGTTTTGGCTTTGTAATATTTGAACAATGACTTTAAGCCTTGTGCCTTACCCGGGGCACAACGGTTCATTTGTTAAGGGTGTCATTTCATAAACATATTTTCATTTAATAAAAGCATTGAACGTTTTGCATTAAAATTTTATGATCTATTTCTTTCTTTTCACTTTTATCACTTTCAAATAGTTATGTGTTCTTACACACACCCACACAATACATTAAAGATCCACATCCACTCTAGATCCCGTTGATAACGATTCTACTATTGCCACTTATGAATTTTAAAATCTAATCTACCAAGCCAAGGACGAAGGTGAGGAAGATTGTGAGATACCAAGAGAACTTGCCAGACTGTTAGTGCAAGAAGAGAAATCCATTCAACCACATGAAAAGTCAGTTGAAGTGGTAAACTTGGGTACTGAAAAAGACAGAAAAGAAGTCAAGATAGGCGCCAACTTGGAAGACAATGTCAAAAACAGGTTAATACAGATGTTGCATGAATATGTTGAGATCTTTTCCTAGTCATACAAAGACATGCTAGGGCTTGATACCAATATTGTGGTTCACCGTCTACCGATGCAAGAGGGATGTGCTCCAATAAATCAGAAGGTTCATCGCATGCGTCCCGGCATGTCAGAGAATATCAAGGCTGAGGTTATGAAACAATTCAACATAGGGTTCTTATTAGTGACATCATATCCTCAATGGGTTGCAAATGTTGTTCCGGTACCAAAGAAAGACGACAAGGTACATATGTGTGTAGACTACAGGGATCTGAACAGGGCGAGCCCCAAACAGACGAACATCATCAACAATTTTCTAACAGGTCACAGAGTAATTCCTGAAAAAGAATGGTGCGACTATCTACATGATCATGCAATTCCCCTCAGAGACTAAAATAGACAAGTTGCTACTTAAGCACTCCCCCCATAGAATCATTCTGAAAAAAAAATTCTCTTTTAGACAAAGTCGGGCGTAGACTTATTTTAGTATATCATTCAAATGAAGTCAGGCGTAGATTTCCTTCTGATACTCTTTTTGGAAAAAATTCAGGCGTAGACTCCTTCCAATACCTCTTCTAGTTGAAGTCGGGCATATACATCTTCTAGTTCAGATAAAATCAAGCATAGATTTATTCTGGTATTCTTTTTGGACAAAGTCGGGAATAGACTCATTCCAAACGTGTATTCTAGACAAATTCAAGCGTAGACTCATTCTAGTACATCATTCAGATGAAATCAAGTGTAAATTCACTCTAATACTCTTTAGGACAAAGTCAGACGTAGACTCATTCCAAATACATCTTCTTAGACAAAGTCAGGCGTAGACTTATTCGGATATTCCTATCAATAGTTACTTCAGATGGCATCTATAAGCCCATCTCTGACGATTCTCTGTCACCTCTCCAAATGGAATCTTTAAGCCCATTGTTGGTATAATCAACCAATAATGTTACGTTCTGCACAGGCGAGTGCAAATTTCTAGGCACTTAAGTGTTCAATCATCTTCTACCTTCAAGTCACGAATGGAGGACACGCCAATCTAACCCTTAAGGTTTAAGAAGATTGAACATGGGCAGATATTGTACCCCAAAATTTTCCCTCCTATTTTTCTTCAAGACATTCTCATGAGGTCCTCATTTGCTCAAGGTTGCTTAAGAGTTCATCAGACAAATTATCCTCTTAAGCAATGGGTCCACAACTAGGGTTTTGTGTTTCACAAAGAAGATTTGGTTCCCAAGGTCTCAAGTGGTTTTCATGGTTCTCCATAGGTCTCCAAGAATGCTCATGTAAAGTTTCAAGCCTTGCATCTTAAGTTTGCTCAGTCAATGGCTCAGATGACTAAAAATCAACTGTATTGGGTAAAAAGTCAATTGTGGTCAACATACAAACCTCAAGATTTTTTTTCAACATCAACATTTTGAAGTGATATTCATCATTTGATCAAGGGTTGATCATGATTCCTCAAGAAAAGCCCTCAAATCATCAAAAGTCAAAAGTTGCCAAATTAGGGTTTCCTTAGGAGAACTCAACTAAACTTTGACCAAGCATAACTTTCACATGCTTCATCAACTTTTCCCCAACCAAAGCCCATTTTGAAGAAAATTCAATATCCTAAAACTTTGCCTCTTTAAGTTCAAGTCGAAAAAATGCATCATTTGAGAGATATAAGCCAATATATTATAGGTCATTTCAAAAGTCAACAAAAAGACAATTTTTGTCAAGGCAACTTACATTAAGATAAATTATTTCAAAGCAAAAATGATGAATATAAAGGTTGTAGAGGATATCTTGTGATTTCCAAAAAGTCAAAGATCACCTTCAAAAGATAAAAATTGAGTGAGTTATGACCATTGCAAGTTGGGAAATTTTGATAGAATGCATGAACTCCAAATTGAGCAAATTTGTAATTTTGAGCTGTTGGACCTAAGTCCATAACTCCATTCATGCATTATATTTTATTTTTTTATTTTATTTATTTTGATTTTTATTCAATTAAACTCAAAATAAATCAAACAAATATAAAATTAATGGGCTAAAGCATAAGACTTTTGATTTCAATCATGTTGGAGGCCCAAGATCTCATGTACAAGCTGTCAAATTCGTGCAAGAGTGATTGGTGCAAGATTGAGCCGAAAATAGCAAGTTGACATAACTCCAAATCAAATATTTTTCTCCTAATCATGCATGACTCTTTCAATTTTTATTGACCTAATCTCATGATATATATATATATATATATATATATATATATATATATATATATATATATATATATATATATATATATATATATATATATATATATATATATATATATATATATATATATATATATATATATATATATAACAAGACCAGACCAACAACACACGTGCAAGCTGCCTCAAACACTCCTAAAAGAAATTCTCAAAATTCCAAAGATTATGGCAAAAGAAAACCCCTATCTCCAGCCAATCTCAGTTGATTTCAAGTATCAAATAACCTTCCCAAGACTTCCAGGAGTTTATCTAAGTCCATAGCCAAGCCTCTCAAGCATGAGATCGTGATATCCCATCAAGTCCGATTGGTAAACATTCTTGCAATTAAATTTTTTATTCCAAGCGTTATTAATGTTTTTTGCTTGCTCAGATATGTTCAGGAAGAAGTTTAGAACAAGTTGAAAACATCGCATGAGGATCATAACGTGAGAATCATGGTTTTCCATTTATGAACCGTGATAGGGTTTCTTCTTCAAAACTCAATCTACAGGGACTTATAGCCAAAACTAAATCCAAATTTGGATTCATGAGGGTCTAATTAGGGGGTTAGGGTATTTGTGTTGTTTCAATTCTTTTGTTTTTGCAGGTTTCAAAAATCAACCCGTCGGAGAAGACAGTTATTTCAGCCACCCACGGCAGTGCTGATCGGCCAGAGACAGGCGTGACATTTTGGGAGTTTTTGATTGGTCCATTCAAAATACAAGGGACACACTCAGGTGTGCGTTTTGAATTGTTTGACTTTTAGGATTTGTTTTATATTGTATATTCATTATTTCAATCAGGTTAATGGATGTATCACCACCCTAGTGGTTAAAACGCACGCGCTAAATCACTCCTCTCTCAAGTCACGGGTTCGATCCTTGGTTTTGCTATTTTTTTCTTCATATTTTCATCATCTTTATAGCTTTGTTAAAAAACATGTGGGAGGCATTACCTTGACACCAAGGTGGACTTGGCCTGGTGGTATGCTTGCTGCTGAAATTGCTTGAGGGTGTGAGTTCAACACCTACCCCTAATCATTTGGTTATTTTATTTTTTCAATTCTGTGTTTCTCACTCTTTTACAAACCTTTTTTCAAAACCTTTTTAAAACAAACCCTAATTTTAATTTTAGGTTTTAATTTTAATTATAGGTTTTAATTTTAACTTTGGGTTTTAATATTAATTTTATGTTTTCTTAATTTAATTAATTTTAGGTTTTAATAATTAACCTTAATTTAGTTTTAGGTTTTTGTTAATAAACCTTAATTTTATTTTTTAGGTTTTCTCAATTGAATAAAAATCAACCTAGATTTTAGGATTTTCCTAATTAATCGATTATTTTTAATCAACTACTTATTTTTTCTAAATAAAATCAATTATGTTTTTTTCTTAGATTAATCATCAAACGATCATAAAATGGTTTTTAACTTTCTTTTTATTCTACAATCTTCGTGCATTTACTTTCGCATTAGTTTTTCCGATTATGTAACTGCTAAAGGGTTGTAATAGTTTTAATTAGGGTTTTATTTGCTTTCTTTCTCCCCGATTTTATGGTTTGTACCCCCTTCCCCAAAACTTTGTAATAGCGCAAGATCTAAAATCAATCATTTGATAACCCTAAATACAATATTAAATAACTGAATTCAATATACTATTCACACACTCACCTCTAGGGTAACCTCACTCGTTGCCTCAGAAAACAGTTATGTCCCTCAAACGTGGGAACGCTTTAACAAAGTCCCTCCGATACAAAAGATCATAGTCCCTCGATGACCCTTTGATGTTGCCTTCGATAAACGATCTAGTCCCTTGCAATAAATTCCTAAAACGTCCTTACCAATTTCCTTCAATGATTGTACTATGACCCACGCCCGTCCCTTCACATCCAACGGTATGGCTTCCTATTAATTAATGGTAGGGTAGCACTATCTAAGGAGGAGGAAAATAACACGAAAGACTTTTGAGTAGGTAGGTAGCTCGTAATCTCTTGCTCACAAAAACAAAACTTATTTTTTTCACAAACACTTTTCCTAAAATATTTTCAAAAACAAACACTTTGTATGCATTCTTAACTTATACAAGAATCATTACAAAGTTGTCGAACTTAGGCATTTTCAAAATATTCTCAAACACATACAGAAAAGCATTTCAAACAAAGTGAGCTAAGCGGTTAAGATCTCGTAGATAACTACGGATGAAAAGGGTGCTAACACCTTCCCTTTTCATAACCAAACCCCCGAACTCAAAATTCTCGAAGGTCTTTGTTGTTCTTTTCACCCTTTCCTTATTGGATAAAAGAAAAGTCAGTGGTGAATCTTGCTATTCGCATATTTGCGATAAAACGCATAACCAAGTCAGTTCTTCCGCCGTATTACACTATGCAATGAGAAGTGTGCATATTTCTTGGAATTTGATTGATATCATTATCATTATTTTCATTTAATGCTCCTAATTATTATGTCTATTTAAAATTCAGTTTTATTTTATATTCTCTCACTTCTCAAACACTATAAATCACACACACTCACCTCACTTCCATACTTTAGAAACCCTAAACCCTCTTTTTCTTTCACTCGTTCAATATGTCCTCTGCATTCATCGTCTTCATCAATGCTCTTCATTAAAAATCGCCACCCTCGTCAAAAACCTTCATCATCTTCAACATGATTAATGCTTAACAACAAGAAGCTATTCAGTTTTTGCAAGAAATGGAACAAGTACTAAATCCTTATGGGTCGTCTTTTTAAACTATTCCAACCAGTTCTTCTTCCCCTTAAGTAACTGGATCATCTTCTCTATCAGTTATTAATAAACACCACATAACACAGAAGTCTGTTCAAGTTCACTGTAATCTAAAACCATATGAGTTAAATGTTCTTCGTGAATATTGAATTAGGAGAGACTAAGAGACATTTGTGTTTAAATATGTGTTTTAAAAAGCACTATAGAGACTTTATTATATATATATATAGATATTACCACTAATGTTATGATATAGTCGATGTGGGACTATTCTACATACACATATTCTTAACACTATATATATACAAATATCAACACTCCCCCTCAAGCTTGAGTATATAAGTCAAATGCACCAAGTGTGCCACATATATAATTAGTTTTGGGACTTTGCAGATATTTTGTAAATACATCTGCCAATTGATCATTCGAGTTGACAAAGCTTGTGGTGATGTCGCCTGACTCGATCTTCTCTCTAACAAAGTGACAGTCAATCTCAATATGTTTGGTCCGATCATGGAAGACTGAATTTAAAGCAATGCAACTTGATTATTATAAATAAGTTCCATTGGTCTTGCTTCTTCAATTTTAATTTCCTTGAGCAACAGTTTTAACCAAACAAGTTCACATGCTGCTATCATCATAACTCTATACTCTGCCTCGGCGCTTGATCTTGCAACTACATGTTGCTTCTTACTTTTCCAAGATATAAGGTTTCCTCCAACAAGTACACAATACCCATAGGTGGTTTGTCTATCAATTGGTGATCCTCTCCAATCAGCATCGGAGTATCCAACTATTTGCGTATGTATTTTATCTTCATACACTAAACCTTTTCCCGGAGCACAATTGATGTATCTCCAAATCCATATAACAACATCCATGTGTTTCTGACAAGGGGAATTTAGGAACTGACTTACCACACTGATTGCAAAAGAAATGTTTGGATGAGTGACTATGAGATAATTCAACTTTCCAACCAATCTTATATACCTTCCCGAGTCTGATAGAGGCTCCCCCTGATTGGATAGTAGTTTAACACTTGGATTCATAGGAGTATCAGGTGGTTTAGCGTTCAACAAACTTGTTTCTTCCAAAATATCCATAGCATATTTCTGCTGAGAAATCACTAAACCATATTTAGATTGGGCTACCTCAATACCCAAGAAATACTAGAGTTTACCAAGATCTTTTGTCTGAAATTGATTCGAGAGATGTTGTTTCAACTGGAGTATTCCCTGCTCATCATTACCAGTTACGACAATATCATCTACATACATAATAAGATAAATACACCCTTGGGATGAGTGACGATAAAAGACGGAATGGTCAGCTTCACTACGAACCATACCAAATTGTTGTACTATAGTGTTGAATCTGCCAAACCAAGCTCTCGAAGATTGTTTAAGACCATAAAGAGACATGTGTAACCTATAAACCATATTCGATGACTCCCCTTGAGCAACAAACCTAGTTGGTTTCTCCATATATACTTCCTCTTCAAGATCACCATGTAAAAATGCATTTTTGATGTCAAATTGGTGAAGAGGCCAATGTCAAATGGTTGTAATGGCTAGAAGAAGTCTAACATGTGCCATCTTGGCTACATGCGAGAAGGTATTACTATAATCTAAACCAAAAATATGAGTTTATCCTTTGGCTACCATGCGGGATTTAAATCGATCGATCTTACCATCTGGACCAACTTTCACTATATAAAGCCAACGACAACCTACTAAAGATTTCCCAGGGGGTAGAGGAACCAGTTCCCAGGTACCACTGCTTTGAAGAGCACACATTTCATCAATCATTACTTGCATCCACTCAGGGTGAGATAATGCTTCACCTGGAGTGTTAAGAATAGAAACAAAAGACAAAGAAAACAAACAAGTATACTTCAAAGGGAAAGACGGTGATAACATAAATCAATATAACATGGAGAAAGATTTTGTGTTTGACGTATACCTTTTTTAAGGGAAATCGAAAGATCAGAATTAGGTTGCAGGATTGGATCCGATGATGGCGAGAGTGTCGGAGGAGAGTTTGCAGTGACCTCAGGGACATGTACGACCTCAGGGACATGTACAACCTCAGGGACAGGTACGACCTCACGGACAGGTACGACCTCAGGGACAGGTACGATAGATGTTGGTTGACGATGCTGATATGTTTGAAGTGGACAAGAAGTCGGGGGGTTAATCATAGGATTATATAGTGGGTCAGGTTCTCTATAATTATGGGGGACAATGACATATGGGACTTCCGGAAGAGGTGTGGGAGTACTCTCCTGAAAGGGTTCCGAAGTTACTTGGCTGGACTCGAAATATGGAACAGACTCGAAGAAGGTGACATCGGCCCACATGAGGTATCGTTGTAGGGTATGTGAATAGCAACGATAACCTTTTTGGGATCAACGATAACCAAGAAAATCACACTTTAGTGACCGAGCTGATAGTTTATCAAGACCAGGAGAGAGATTGTGTACAAAACATGTAGACCTGAAGACTCACGGAGGAATTGGGTGAAGAGGGAATGGGGAAAAGGATTGAATGAGGGATTTTATTGTTAAGGACAAATGATGGCATGCGATTTATAAGGTAACATGCCATTATCACATCGTCTCCCCAAAATCAAAGTGGAACATTACCATGGAGAAGTAGGGTCCGAGTGGTTTCTACAAGATGCCGATTTTTGTGTACATCTACCCTGTTTTGTTGAAGTGTATGAGGACAAGATGTTTGGTGGAGAATACCATTACTGGACATAAAAGTTTGAAATTATTGGGATAAATATTCACGAGCATTATCACTTCTTAAGGTACGAATAGACACACCAAACTAATTTTTTATTTCTTTATAAAATTTTCAAAAATAGAAAATAATTTTGATCTATTTTTCATTAAAAATAACCACGTGCAACATGGAAAATAATCAATAAAGGTGACAAAATACCTAAACTCAAGAGTAGATATAGTACGTGAGGGACCCCAAACATCATAGTGAACTAAAGCAAAAGGGGACGAAGCTCGTTTATTGACTCGATTGGGAAATTGACTACGAGTGTGTTTCCCTAACTGACACGAATCACAAAGTAAGTTAGATACTTTCGATAAACTCGGCACCAACTTCTGTAATTTGGGAAGACTAGGATGACCTAATTGAGAATGAAGTGTGAGTGGAGAATCTTTGGCTGAGCATGTTTGAGATGACACTGAGAGGTAATAAAGGCATTGAGACTCACATCTAACGCCAATTGTCCGTCTCGAACTCCGATCCTGTAGGGTGACATTACTATTAGTGAAGGTAACAATACAATCAAGAGAACAAGTTAAACGACTGACTGAAAGTAAATTAAATAGACAATTAAGTACATAGAAACATAAGTAACAGAGAGAGAAGGTAGAATTTGAACAGTACCAATTACTTCGTATCGGGTTTGAGAACCAATGGAAGAAGTTATTGTAGGTAAGAAACCAGAGATAGAGAGGGAAGAGAAAATATTTTTATTACCAGTAACATGATCGGACGCACCAGAATCAAGGACCCAAGGTCTAAGAGAAGATGATTGAGGAAATGGTGGACTTCAATAACATTTCTGCAAATTGTGCAAATCTAATTACGACTTGAATGCTCAAGGATGAGAGCATTACTTCATGCGTCTTCATGGTCCTATTTATGATTCTTTGGTTAAGGATTTCGGGATTCAAGTGGATTGTGACAATCTTTATGTAGTTCTCATGTGCTGGGTCAGAATATTGTTATTACTGAAAAGTCTATTGTTGATCTTCTGGGAATGCGACATCTTAAAGGAAAATGAATTTATAATATGAACAACAAATCCACATTGGTGAAGGAGATGATTAACAAATCCCTCTTCAAGAACTACTCTCCTGAGAAAAACGTGTATAAAAGTAAAGATTTCCATGATGAACTTAGAATCTAGCAAAAAATCATTCTAAATTGTATCAATCCCAGACCTCCATCCAGTTCTTCAGACTACTTCAACGTTAATAAAAAGTACATGTTGTACTATTTGATGACCCATCAGAAGATGTGTCTTTTAGCTCTTATGTTTCATTATTTGAGAGACTCAATTTCAAAAACCAGAAGCATTGATGATCCCAAAAAGATGGTTTCCAACTATAATCCTTTTGGACATCTCATCACTAATATCCTGGTAGAAGGTGGCTTGGTGAAAACTCTGGTAGAAGAAGCTAGGTTTACAGAGGATCTAGCTTCTAGTTTTGGAGATTCCTTCAATGGACAGACTCTAAAGAATATGAGTCTGACAAAGGAAGTCGTTGCTAAACCTCTACTTGTTCCTTCTGAAAGTATCAAAATCACAAGAATTCATATGAATGGCTACCCTTTGCTTACCAAGGGAGATAGCATGTCTATCATTGCTATCTACGTCAAAATGGTGGAAGCAGAAGGACATGGTATATCCAACTTCAACTATTCTGATTTGCCTCCCATTCAAGAGTATGTTGACTCTTCCAAAGGTAAAAGAAAGAAGAGTTCAGAAGCTTCTAAACACAGAAAGAAGAAGAAGAAGTCCAGAACTTCTAAAACTGAAACCCTATTTGCTTATTCAAAAACAATAAGTAAGTCTTCTACTGCTACATTTGTACCTATTTCTTTGTCTACATATAATTTTGTTAATGAATGTTAATCCGTAACCTCCAATGCACAAGTTAGTCCTCCTCCACCATCTACCACAGTTATTCCTGTGTCTGATCCTGTTCCCTTAACCACCGAAATTTGTGTTTCTAAAACTGTATCTACAACTTTACCTGAAATAACAATTGCTTCTACTCAAAACATCACAACCACTTCAGACCTTCCAACCTCATCAACCACACACATTTCTAACTTACTTTCATTCATCTCTACACCTATACCGTCTCAACCCATCTCTACCTTCTCATCCCCACATGTCTCGTCGTTACCTCAAAGCGTCTCATCTCAACCTTCAACAGATATTCTTATTGCTTCAAATCTTATTCCATCTCTCATAACTTTGATTCCAGCAGAACCAATACACACCTCTACATCTCCATTAACCTCATCTCAATTACTTATACATACTTCTCATTTATCACCTTTTACACCAATCTTCACTTCGCCTTCTTTAACAAAGAAAACGCTCTTCAAGACTCACCCATTGTCCATCCTGATAAAATTTCTCCCGTTGTTCCTGAAATATCTGAGAGAATAATCTCTGATGATTTTGAAAACTTTTCAAACCCAAGAACTTAATCCTTCTCTATGTCTGATCTTTTCGATCTAACTGAACAACTCAATCAAACTGAACCTATCATTTCTGAAGTCATTCCTTTCGAAAAAGACCTAGCCATAGTTGTCTATGAAAAAATTGTTCCTAAAACCTTGGATGAATGCATTAAAATCTTTAGAATCAAGGATAAGAAAAGTATTGCTAAGTTAAAAGAAGAGGCAAGTACAAGTACTGAGCCTCAAGACATGGATGGTTCTTGGAAGAAATTTCAGAAGTGGATGTCTTCTGAAGTTGAAAGAATAAATTCTTTTGTTTAAGAATCCAGAATTGGGTATGTTGAAATGGTTATGGAAAGAAAATAAACAAGAGAAAAAGATAGATATATTTAACTAATTATTGCAAAACAAAGAGAAGCAAAAGTTAGAGCGCTAAAAGAGACTGAAGAAGCCAGAAAAGTTGAAGAAGCTAGATTGGGAGCTGCTAAGGCTAAAGAAGATGCTCTGGGTGCCTCATCCTCTGAACCTGCCATTATGCAACTGGAAAAAGAAATTGATGAAATTAAAGGAGAATAACAAGTGTTCAAAAAAAGTATCATTGAACATAATGTTGTCAATGAGAATGTTTAGAACATGCTACACTTAATCCTGCAGAAGATTTATGCCTCTACTTATGAATCTTAGGCTCTAGGATTTTATTTTTCCTTTTGCTTCTAAACCATATGAGTATGCTTATTTGATTTCAGCAAAAAGTGTATTTTTGGATATTGGTTTGTTCTACTCCCTTCGATTTGAATTTCATGTGACTGTTTAAACCCTAAACCCTAGGATTTTTATGTTTTTCACACATAATTACATTTTTGATTATGACAAAAATGGGGAGTAATTAAATGAACGTAAACGTAATTCTGATTTCAATAATCAAGTTTTGGAAAATGTTCTATGAAAAGAGTTGCTTACATCCTAACCTAGTTAATCTTCTGTTTCTGTTAGAATTGTCTTTCTTTTTCAGGAAATTAAAACTCTGATTAAAAGACAAAGATATGAAAGCATTATTCAAGGCTTATGTCTAACCTGTTGGCTTTTGACGATTATTGGCTTCAGACTCTGAAAATGTTTTTCAATTCATAATCAGAGTTCAAGAAGTGAAATTTGGAATCAGACTCCTAAATTGAGAATCTAGGAAGATGTCTTAGTGACATTATGTTGTACCCCAAAATTTTACCTCTTATTTTACTCAAAACATACTCCCAGAGGTCCTCAACTTGCCCAAGGATGCCTAAGGATTGACTTGACAAATCCTCCTCCTAAGACAATGAGCCTTAAATTAGGGTTTCACTCCTCATAAAGATGTTTGAGTTCTAAGGGTCCTAAATGGTTTCCATAACCATAATATGTTCTCAAGATCATACATGCCAAGTTTCATGCCTTGCACAAGAAGTTTGCTCAGTTAACTGCTCAAATGCCTAAAAATCAATTATACTAGGTCAAAAGTCAACTTTGGCCCTCATGCAATCAAACTTCAAGATTTTTGGTCAACATCAACATTTTTAAGTAACATCCATCATTTGATCAAGGGTTGCACATTATTCCTTAAGGAATGCCCCAAATTCATCAAAACTCAAAAGTTGTTAAATTAGGGTTTCTATAGGAAAAGTCAACCAAACTTTGACCATGCATAACTTTCTCATACTTTATCAAAAATTTCCCATCCAAGGCTGATTTTTAAGAGGATTCAATTCCCTATAACTCATCCTCATCCTTTAAGTGCAAGAAATGCACTCATGAAAAGATATAAATTCAGACATTATAGGTCCTCTCCAAAAGTCAACAAAAACATCTTTTGGGTCAAAGCTTATTACATAAAAATGGAAGATCCAATTGAGATGAAACAAAAAGGGTTGTTTAAAGGACATCCCAAGATTTCTAAAAAGTCCAAGAACACCCTCCTAGGGTCAAAATTGAGGAAGATATGTATTGTCAAAGTTGTCCATTTTTGCAAATTTGCACAAAGTCACCAATGCCCCAAATTGTACTTTCTCCACATGGGCCTATCTTTTCAAGTTTGGAGCTTGTTCCTAACATGGTCCACGACCCATGAACCACTCCATGCCTTATTCACTTATTTATTTAATTTATTGTGATTTTATTCATTTAAAATTCAAATAAAATCAAATACAATCAAGATAAATCATATAAGTTGCTTTTGGGATGATTTTGGCTTTGAATGAAGATGATATATGCTGTCAAACAAAGATCAAATCGTGCAACGACTGATTGGAATGAGAATGACATGATTTGGCTTGTTTTCAAAGCCAATAATGCAAAGAACAAATCAATTCTTTTCTCCACTATTGTTCAAGATTGAATCTGTTTTTGTCGACCTAATGCCTATTAATACAAATACACAATATTGCCAGACCTAAAGGACACGAAAAAGCTGCTTCCGCAAGTCCAGAAAAACTCCAATTTTTGACAAAAAAAGTGGTGTTCGAGTTTTGATTTAGAAGGCGATTCAAGGTATTTTAAAGACAGTAATCTGTTCCTGGACATATTCTGAAGTTATTCCAATTACTCTCAAGTTACAAAGCATCCAGAATCGTAAGATACAGGATCTGACTTTCCAATTTTTCGTGATTTTCGATTACATGTATACATGCATTTTTAATGAAATTTAACCATGCATTCATGTTTATCATAAGGTTTTAATGCTATCTAAATTGTTTGATTGAGTTTTAAGTGCAGGAATTGAAGGATGTCATTCTTAGGGTTTCCAAACTCGTTTTTGGGCTTCCTGATACAGGAAAAATTAGGGTTAGATATGGATACCATGGTGTTCAGGGCTTCAAGCCCAGTTGATTCTTGGTATCCATTAGGATTTATGTCGCTTGTATTTAATTTTGAATGATGCAGGGTTATAGCTATAGACATCGTCCGTAGGTAAAGGTTCTGGCCTAAAACGACAGTCCTACTGAAGAAGACGATTGCGTGTCAAAGCCCGGTTGGCTAATTTGAATTCTGCGCGTGTGTTTTGGCATAATGATTAGCATGTTCTTTATATTTTATTTGTGTTATTATGTTAACAAACAAACTAACCAGCACAAATGGCAAGGCAAGTGAACATATAAGGGGAAGGACCTGGGTTCGATCCCAGGTCCAAGCATCTTGTTTTTTTCATTATTTCTTTACAGGATCCAGCGTATGTTTACTCAGGAGGTCCACCCTACATCCTCTAGATCTAACCATTGGATCATCCCTGGATCCAGATCCAACACTCAGTGAGTGCAGCGCATGGTGAACATTCCAGAACTGATTCCACTGAATCAAACAATTGATTGGGCTAGCATCTTGGGCCTAGTACAAAAAAGTAGGCGCACCCCCCTGATTACTAACAACATCAACAACCCCGTTTCATTTTCTTTTTTGTTTTTGATTTCATTTTTTTTCATTTGTTTTAACTATTTATATATTCCTTAAAATAAATCATTTTTTTATTATTAATCATGAAATATAAAATCACAAAAAATGTAGAATTAGTTTTTTTTTAATTTAAATTAATTTTATTGGAAATAAATTAGTTTAATTAGATTAACTTGATTGTATTCTTTATTAATTAAAATTAACTAGAATTAGGTTTAATTTTAAATTTAATTATTTTCTCAATAAAAAAATACACAAAAATATTTTTTTTAATTAATTAGGTTTTTTTAGGGTTCTAATTTATCCCCGTCTTAACTTTCGCGTGCATTTATTTATTTATAATTCCAATTATTGTAACTGTTTCGAGGTTTGTAATAGTTTTAATTAGGGTTTATTTGACCGCTTTTTATTTACTGCCTATTCCCTGAGTTTTGGTTATGTAACCCCCTCCCCGAGGCCTTGTAATAGTTAGGACTTTAATTTCTCGCATTTTTAAATTTCCGCAACTATGAACTGTCTAGATGTATGGATAATAGGCTTGCATGCGAAAGACAAATGAAATTAAAAAGGTAGAAAACCCTATTGTGCAAAGATAAATAAACTAAAAAATAACACACGCACATGTTCACTCCTAGGGTTTATCCCACTCTGGTTGCCTTTGGTAAACGGTCATGAAGCATAGGGAATTTTAGCGGTCGTCCTATAGTCCCAAAAGATCAAAATGACCCATTCGAATGTTGCCTCGAAAAGATCTTTAGGACTTTAGGGTAATTACTAAAGTTTCCTAACCGTTGCTTTTGTGACCGTAATTGTCCCTTCGAATGTTCCTTAAACTTCAACGATGGGGCTACCTACTCCTTAGTAGTAGGATAGCGCTGTCTAAAGGAAACGAGAACGAACAATCTTTTTTTCGAGTAGGTAGAAACTCTTAAGTACTTGCTCAAAACAAAAAAAACTCTTTCACACAAACACTTTCAAAACAATTTTCAAAAACAACTTCGTCACACTCTTGAGGACAGATACAAGGGTTACCACAAAGATAACAAAAAATCTTCAAACATACACAAGCAATTTCAAAATGAGCAAGTACCTAAGAGCCCGTGGAAAACTACAGATAGAAAGGGTGCTAACACATTTCCTTTCTATAATCTACCCCCCGTACTCAGAAAATCTTAAAAAAGGTTTTCTCTGTTCTTTTTCCTTTTCCTTTGTTGGATGAAATGAAAGTTCGTGGCGACTCTTTCTTACCGCGACATTTGCAAAACAAAAAACACAAACCAATATTAAACAGTCGGTTCTGCCACCATATCACACATTAAAATTTCAAAAATGTAAATTTGATTTCATTCTCGTTGGTATCTAAAGTCAAGATTCAATAAGAAGAAGTTGTGTGAAATCAAGATCTCAAATTGTCTATTGGCATCCAGAGTCAAGAATCTCAAGATCTCGATATCTGATCTATTGGAGTCAGGGGGAGTTTTACTTAAATGGTTCAGAGTCAGGATATTCGATCTTCATCAAATTATTGACTCAGAGGGAGCATCATAAAAAGGATATGTATTCCTTACCTTTCTATTTTCACTTCTTTTGATTATAAGAGCAAAATTGTGTCATCAAAATACACAGTTTTGTCATCATCAAAAAAGGGGAGATTGTAAGAACAAGATTTGGTTCTGCAATATTATCTCTGGGTTTTGATGATAAAAAATGAATATGTTTGTATGAACAATTTTGATACTCTAATGTTTGTTATTGTTGAGTACTTAACAAACATGTTCTACTTCTGATGGATGGCGTGGCCAAGACATTAGAAGAGAATTGATTCCGCTTCTATGCTACACAAGTTCTGTTGAACAGTAGAAAGACACTCCCGAAGGCTCTGAAGTATAAGCTCTGATGTTGTTCTAAAGAAACCAGTCAGAAGATCTGAAGACTCAAGTTTCTACTAAAGTCCATATGCTAAAGACTCAAGCTTCTAAAGACAATGTGTTCCAAGGAAACAAAGTTAGAAGATCTGAAGACAAATTTTCTACTGAAGCCCGGATGCTGAAGCCTTGTGTTTCTAATAACAAGGTTCTAAAGATAAAATTTCTCATAACCAAGTGTTGAAGACTCTAAAGAAGCAGTTCTGAAGACTCTAAAGACTTGAAGTTCTGATAACCTAATGTTATGTTCCCGCTTCTAAACTCATGCTCGCAGAAGCCTCTGAAGTGCATAAGGAAAGAAGACAACATTAACATGGTAAAAATAGTACATGGTACAATCAACGTTTCATTCCACTTCCATGAAACGACGAACGCGTCGCACGATCTTGTCCCCCATGTTACTGTTTAAGCTGCCAATGTTTCTTGAAATCCCAAGAGTATCCCTCAATGAATATATTATTTTATTGGCTATATAAAGGCTTGAAGACTAAGAGAGAAAGCTGATAATTCACTTAATAATCATGTCCAAACGTTGTTTATATATTTCACATTCTCAAGTCACTGTTCATAAAATAGTTTACACATTCAGCTTTTTAGAAGCAATACTCTTGTAAACAAAACTTGTATTCAAACAGTTGTTTTATTCTCCTTAAGGGACCAGGTAGGTCTGTATTCTTAAGAAGTATAAAGCTTGCGAGTTTTAGAAGTTGTTAGTCACTTGTGGGTAGGTTGTGCATTGTAATAATCAGGTTGATTATTGTTTGATATTCCTTAAGAGACCAGGTAGGTCTGAATCCTTAAGAAGTCCAGGACTTGCGAGTCTTAGAGGTTGTTATTCACTTGCAGGTAGCTTGTGAAAATTTTAATCAGTTTAGTTATAATGAATTAAGTCCTCGTTTGAGTGAGGAGAAATCACCTTGACGGATGGACTAGACTAGCTTGATAATTTTCAAGTGAACTAGTATATACATACATTCCTCTTTACTTTCCATTCTTACTTATTGTTATTATCAAGACTGGAGGAAAAATAATTTTAACTTAAAGGGGAAGATTTTAAAAATAATAGTTCTGTTTTTAAAACCCAATTCAACCCCCCCTTTCTTGTGTTTTTCACACCTTCACATGCATCCATGTTATTGAACTTTAAATTATAAGTTATGTTATGGCATCGTTTCCTTTGGTGATGGTTCGAGTGCGAGTAGATAATTCTATGTCGGGAACTAGTGAAGTGTTACCTATGGTGATGGTAGTGATTTATTGTGCTCCGGTTCAAGTGTGAACCAGATCCTATGGTGGTGGATCTTGTATCCTATGGTGATGGAACATGGAGAAAAGTGAACCTATATGTTCAAACATGGTACCACATGCATTGAGTTGGTTATGTTGCATTAGCATTCTATATGGCATTGCATATTTATGTTGGTTCTATGTGATGTTGTGATACTTGTGAATGTTTACGTGAATATGTATGAGTCTTGTGACGATATGTTGTACAAGATTCTTTTACAATGTTTGGGTGTGAGTTTTGATTTGTTGAAGTTATCGGAGGATTGTAAATATTTTATGTAATCTATATTTTCTTATGTTGTTTATAATTGATTATGATTACTCACTCCTTCTGTTTGAAATTGTCTCCACGTGTGTAACATGCAGATACTCAGAGGTAGATTATGTGGAAGTAAGTTGAAGCTATTCATTGGAGACTCTCTTTAGTTTATCATTTTATATAATGGAATTCTATTCTGATTCATGTAACATCTAGTTGGGGTTGGGGTTGACGTTTGGTTTTCCTGGACTAATATGTTGTTTATTTTAGATTTAAATGCTAACGATGTTGTTGAGCTATTTTGCAATGTTTTGAGTTGAGTCTTGACAACACTTTTATCAATGTTATCAAATTTTAATTTTAAGACTCAAAGTATGTTGTTTTTTTTACATTTAAATACCTTGGTGATGATTCCTCTGCAGTATTGTTAGATGAGTATGGATTTCGTGTAAACATCCTAAATGTGTATGTTGGAAAAGTTAAATATTTTGCTGTAACCCGTTTCACAGAGCATGATAATTATGTTTTTATGAAGTGTGACACCCTTGTGTTATTGTTTTAATTAATTTATTTGTAAATTATATGTGGGATTTAGAAGGGTGTTACATCAATGGTATCAGAGCAGGTCGGTCCGCCCGGCCAGGTTGTCTAATGTTGCTTGTTTCTTAGTACGCGACATGTGTGTAAAACACAGTCGGTGCTTGCTTGTTTTTCTTACCATTTTTTTGTAGGAGCTGGTTTGAAACAAGTGTGGGGGAAACTTTTTCTTCTATGAGATGTTTCAGGTATGGATAGTTGGTACAGTGTACCGCTGATTGCAAGAGTGCATGTGTTGTTGAGGTGGTGTTGTTTCCTAAACCCGGAGAGAGTATGGATTCATGATTATTATCTTCCTGTCAAGTTGGGATGTTTTTGATGGATAAAAATTCGAGATTGTTGAAGTTTTATTCCCGGAGAATAGAGAGTGATGTGACGACTAGTGATATGCTAGTGGTGTGTAATTCCTGGTGTTTTTCCTGAAGATATCAACAACTTCCTTCTAGAGTGTAAATTAGAGTTTGGCAACAGTGGAGAATGGATATTTTTATCTGCTAAGCAAGTAGAAGGACTCTTAGAAGATGAAGCTCAAATGTTTGCGATGTTTTCATCATTGCACATAGACAGTGGAGTTGCAAGTGTCAATTTACCTGTTGTATGTAATTTCCAAGACGTATTTCCAGATGATATTAGTGACTTGCCTTTGGAGCAAGAGGTCGATTTTTCTATATACTTGCTGCCCAATACTACTCTAGTTTCTATGGCTCTTTATAGGATGTCAACATCAAAATTGGTTGAGTTGAAGGAGCAACTAGAAGAATTTTTGGAGAAGACGTTTGTTCAACCAAGTGTTTCTCCGTGGGGTGCACTTGTGTTGTTGGTTAAGAAGAAGGATGATAGTATAAGGTTGTGTATGGACTACATGAAATTGAATAAGGTTACTATCAAGAATAATTATCCACTTCTGAGGATTGATGATCTGATGTATTAGTTAGTAGGTGCTTGTATGTTTAGCAAATTTAATCGAGGTCTAGTTACCATTAAATTCATGTTAAACCAGATGATATTCTGAAGACGACATTCAAGACGAGATATGGTCACAATGAGTACACTATTGTCGTACCCCAAATTTGTCCTACCTTTATAATTATATTTAGGTTTATTTTAAACAAATTGCACTGTGTAGTTTTCGTTTCAATGGAGGAGGTAAAAGAGGGAAAAGGGATGTTTCGACTTAAAATGGACCATTAATATCTGATGGCCCATTAAGTTTTAAAGTAGGAGTCCAAGTCAACAAGGGGTATGCATTAATTATAAGAGGGTGCGTATTCTAATTAGGGGTGTCGTCTTTCTAAATTAGAAACACCCATTTAATTTTTGTTGGCCCATTTGTGAGGCGTTTTGGCCAATGGCCCATTTAGGTTATTAAAAACTCTATAGACTATGATGAGGAGAGGGGTGCAAAAATCGTTTATTATGAATAAGCCCATTAAAAATTTTATATGCATGCCCATTTGCAACCATGATTGGAAGGCCCATCTCCCTTGGATTGTTTATTTTTGTTGCTATTTTGTTATTTATTTTAATCAAAAATCTGATTATGGTAAATAACATTTTTGAATTAATGTTAATTACAGAAAATCATATTATTGCTTATTATTAAAAGTATTTCTTGTTTTTTAATATCAAACATTAAGTATAAACCTTCTTTATTATCTTTTTAAGAAAAGTTGCTGTAATAAAAAAAGTATACACTCGCGTTCGATAAGATGAAGAGAGCTGAGGCCCAACCCAAAAAAACAAAGAAAAAACGCTTGTCCAAAAAAATATATTCTACCAATCAAAAGAAAAAACAAACTAACAGCTACTGTGCAGATCTAATCTCAATAATTAGCAATAAAAAATATACACAGAAACAAATCAAATCTATGAATTTTTGTATCAAATCAAATTGGTATTACAAAATCAGATATGAATCAATATATTATAAATCAATTAGTCCAATTACAATCAAAATTGAATCAATCTGAAGAATAATTTACACAGATTCTTCTCAATCACTAATTTGTAATGCTAAATTCCTAATTTATTATATACCTAAACACTATAAATAACCTAGAACTAAGAACAAGAGAGGAGGAAGAAAAATCAGAAGAATAAAAGAATTGAAAGAAATACAAAGAAAAATTACAGAAGAAGTGGAGGTGCCGTCGAAGTCAAAAGAAGAGGAATTTAGGGTTTCAATATCTGAAACCCTAAATCGCCGCCGTTAGTCTCCCTTCAATGTTACTGTCGATAATCCATGCCCAAAACTATCGATAATGGAGTTTTTATGCAAATTCTGCTTTGAGGGAGTATGACGGTGTCTTGAGGGTTATGAATTCGTGTGTTAGATTGCAAATAACCTCTCTATTTATAGAGAAAAGGTTTGACATCTTGAAGTAACCAGAATCTTGAGATAACATGTTATGGTTTGGTTGAAAATGAGAAATCAAGTTGGATAGATTTTCATGGTTCCAAGGTTTAAGTACAAGCATGGTCTGAGTTTATTGGGTGCAGGGAGGTTACTGTTGTACCCCAATTTTTGCCCCTAAGATTCCCCTATCATATCATACCCTCATAATGTAACAAGATCATATTAGGGTTGGTTATTCCTCTTTTTATACCTCTTATCTTTAAGTTTGCTCTTGAGGAATCTCCAAGCACCTTAGTTGTGTATTTGTATATGTGTTGTTGACTAACTTCTAATCGAAATACAAAAAACTATTTGTCTTTGTCTTTGCATATTTGTGTTTTATAGGTACCAAGTCAAAGCATTTGACAAATAAGGATTTCTTGTATTATTTTCCTAAAATCTCTATTTGCAAAGAAAAATAATTAACAAAATTCATTTTTTCCACTGATGCAATCGATTGCTCTTAGAGTGTAATCAATTGCACATAATGTATTTTGCGTCATTTTTGAAAAAAAATACATTGTGCAAATCGATTTGCATTATAGTGAAATCGATTTGCACATAGTTAAAATTTGAAAAAGCAGCAATTTCAAGCTTGTCAAATTTTGTATCCAATTTTTCTTCATTTTTTGAAAGATATATCATTAATTCAAATTTTGGTGTCAATCTTGCATTTTTTTAAATGATCATTAATTCAAATTTTGGCTCCAAGAATCAATTACCAAGTTACCACTAATCCTAATCCTAAACTCTATAAATAGAGCCCTCATTTCATTCAATTCAAGCTTTTGATAGCCAAAATCACTTTGCTAAAAAATCTCTCAATTCTCTCCATCTACCAAATTCACTCAAAGCTCCATTTTCAAAAAAAAAAGTTAGTAAGTTTGCATTGAAGCTTACTAATCTTTGAGCTAAGCCTTCATCCAAACACTTTTTGTTCATCAATTTTCTACATCCAAGCTTGGGATATTGATTCTCGTGGTTGAATTGAAGCAAATTCTTGAAGTTGTTTTGATAATTCTCTAGATCTATCTTTGGTAAGTTGGATAATTCATATTTCATAATGTGATCTCTTGTTGATATTTGGGTTTGATTCATTGAGCATTATTTTGTGATTCCAATGGTGCTATTTTCTCATAATTTGATGGAATTTTCGTGCTCAATTGGATCCATGATCATAAGGTATTTGATGGAAAGTTTGAACAAGAATTTGGCCTTTTAAAATGTTGTTTTGCTGTCTGTAACAGCGTGCAATCGATTGCTATAACAGTGCAATTGATTGCACTAAGTGAATTTCACGCAGATTTTTGAAAATTGCACTGTGTAAATCGATTTGCACTATAGTGCAATCGATTTCCACATAAACAGAATTCATTTTTTGCCTTGTTCTGGGGCTGTTTTGATCCATAAATGTTTTTCTACTCACTCCTTTTGATTGTTGGTTTGGATTGCAATTTCAAATGTCCAATTTCTCTTTAAATTCAATGGACTTTGTGATGTAGATGAAGTTGGATAAATGTTCATCAATTCAAATCTATTAAAGAGTGAACTATTTAATTCATTTTTTGTGCTTTGGATTAATGATATGTTTAGTGCTTTAATCCATATAGATGAGTGATTGAATTTAAAGATGAAATAAATTTGAGGTAGTGATCCAAGTTAGCATATCATTCCCCTCCTTCTTCATCTTACCCCTTTCTTTTTTAATTGTGCTAAATGTTAAGGGATGATGATCTCTATATCATTTATCCAAACATGAAGTACATATATTGATATTTACCAGCCTCAAAATAGGTGTGACTTCTACATAAGTCCACTTACGATTGCTTAACATAGCGCTAAATTTTGTCCCGGTTCGAATAAATGATCATTCGTGGCCCAATCCTACGTTTGCAAGTCCAAGTATGTTAATTTGATCTCTTTGATCCAATAACCTTGAGATTCATTGTGTGGGGGCTTTGGTTCTACCAATCCTCTAATGGATCTACATCACTTTTGGTCAACGCGGATCACTTAAACATCGTTGATCATTAAATGGTACTTTTGAGGATTCCAAAATGGATGATATATTTGACAAAAAGCAAATGCAACTTGTTGTGTGGAGGCTTTGGTTCTACCAATCCTCTAATGAGTTCCAAATGCAAGTTTCAAGATGGTCATCCAACTAACCATTAATTTCTAACAATTGACTTTATTTTATGCTTTTATTTTATGCTCTTTACTTTATGTACCATTTATTTTGGCATTTACATTTCATGCTATTTTTATTTTGCTCACTTGAGCATTTACTTTTATGTCATTTTTATTTTGATCACTTGAGCTTTTCTTTTCCTTTTAAAGACACTTAATAACCAACACGAACAATAAAAAACTTTAATGATACTTGGACTATTTGGTTACTATCCTTGGCATTATGGAGTATTGGACTTCTTGGACTTAGGATTAGAGACTTTGGCCTATGTTGGAGACCTTGTGATCTTAATTGATATTTTGTCTGGAGTTCTTGGGGTTTACCTCAAGACATTAGGTTGTTTGTTTGTTTTGTGTGCAGGTTATTGTGATTACATACTTTGTTTGTAATATGGAATTCACCCGTATACAACCGTTACTCTGCCCAATTTTTGCGAAGACTTAATACACTTGAAGTTTGGTTCTCTCAAGAGGTCTAGTATCTTTGCTTGCTTGCTTTCAATCTAAAGAATGGGAATTCAATCTTGACTCATAATGTCAAGTGTTGGCTTCTTGTTGGTTAGATGGTTTTTCTCCTTATCTTTTACCTTATGCTTTAGGATAGTCCCTTCATCTCCTCCCATGTTCTTCAATTTCAAAAATCTTCTCCCTCCTTTTGAAAACTCTTCTTGTTTTTTAAACTTGAACCACTTTCATAATAAACTTGGACTTATGTCCATGCATTTTCAAAACATTTTCATAAATAAACTTCAATCAACTTAATAATACCTTGACATTTTTTGTGAGAAGATTAAAAGTCAATCAATCTCATTTCAAACCATTTTGCCACTTTGGCTTTTTACTTTAAAACTTTTCTCAAAATATTAGACTCTTGTCAATCCTTGTAGTGATACAAACAACTATACTTCTACAATATGTAGTGAAGAGAGATATTTTCCACTTGGGTGTTAAGTGAGGTTTTGTTGATTTTTAAAATCCAAGCCATATCCTCCACTTTGAGATGATGCAAATTCTCCTTTCTCATGATTGCGGGTAGTAAGTATGTTTTCCACACGGACAATGACGATGATGTCTTATCTCATAAAATTAACCAATACACTTTTGTTTTAAAAAATTTTAAAAGAGGAACTACGTGTACCCTGATCCCCTATTGCACGAAAGGTGGTACGTAGGCACTAAAGGTTCGCAACTGCGGAGGGTTCAAAAAATCATAAAAAAGGTACTTCTTTTCTCACCTCCACAATCTATTTTTTATACAACATTTTATAGCCAAAATATACAGATTTTACAAAGAAGTTCCTACGAAGTACCATAGATGCTTTGGATGCTAATACCTTTCCTTTGCATAACCAACCCCCTTACCTAGAATTTTTTCCCCTCATTTGGGTTATTCACTCTTTTCCCATTCCTTTGGAAATAATAAAGCGCGGTGGCGATTTTTATTTTGATCTGTACAAGTCTAGTCAACCCAATGGCTTAGTCTTAACATTTCTACCGCTACAGAAAAAATGGCGACTTCACTGGGGAATGATTGACCTCTTGCTGGTCCAACCCTAAGTGGATTAAACCTATATTTATCTATATCTGTATGTGTGCTATTATTGTTTATGTGTTATATGTTATATATATGTTTGTCTGGATTTTCCTGGTTTTCAGGGTGCTTGGTGATTACTTATAAGTCCTATACCCAGACTTGGGAAAACTTTAAGATAAGACGGGCAGTATAGTTATGTTAACTTTGAGGGAATAATCCAAAAAAGGAGGCATGAGATCCCGCACTTAGTGGAGGCCCCTTTGACTGTAGTGTCGTTTACCAAGTAATCGGGAAGACGTACTGCTTTCGACCTGGGAGCCTGCTGAAGCTGAGGATCATAGAACACCTAACCCATATTGGAATTTTAGGTGTAGTGCGGAAGCTATGACAGAGTAATTCGGAAATAGTTGTCATGCGATAGTATGCTCGGACGAGTTTTTCTTGAGAATATTACTAATTACCGAGTTAATCGGGAAGTTGGTAATATCTGAAGGAAGGATGTAGACTTTGGGAACCTCTAGAACCTTGTTCGGCAGGTGATAACCTTTAGATCATACCTTATGGGTAGTACCTTTGACCTCATGCTTGTGACATTGAACCTATGAACCCTATGTTTGTGATCTTGTGTGTGATTGTTGCATCATGCATTCATGCACTCATAAGCATCTTTTGAAGAAATTTTATTTCAAGGGACTTAAAAGTTGACCATTTGTGAATATCTCAGGTACCTTTTGATCATGGATTATGTAAAAAGAAAGACCGGAAAATACAGTTTCAAATATCCCAAGATAGATGAGTTGATCAATCTAATTCCTGAGATTGAGTGTTCTCCAGATTTTCCGAAGAAGTATGGATCCACCATTTCTCTCATGAAGCTTAGGATGAAGGAGGGTATTCTCTCGATCTTGGTCCAGTTCTATGATTTGATGTATCATTGCTTTACTTTCCCCGACTATCAGTTGATGCCTACACTAGAGGAGTATTCTTATCTGTTGGATTTACCTGTTACCGATCGTGTTCCTTTTACTGGTTTGAAGGGTGAGCCAAAACCACACGAGATTGCTGCTTTGATCCATCTGGGGAAGTCTGAGGTTGAAGCCCATATGACTACTAAAGGATGGATTAGAGGATTACCAGCTCATTTCTTATTGGAGAAAGCTCATTACTTTGCCAGGATGAAGAGTACGGTCGCTTTTGAGGATATCTTTGCTCTACTTGCTTACGGGATGTTCTTATTTCCTAATGTGGACAGGTTTGTTGACATTAATGCTATCAGGATCTTCATGATTGGAAACCCAGTTCCTATATTGCTGGGTGATGCTTATTACTCTATTCATCTTTGGAATTCTTATCATGGGGGATGATTATCTGTTGCACGCCTATGTTGTACCGATGGTTTATTTCTCATATGCCTTAGTCTGATGCTTTCTGGGATGTCAGGAAGGAACCCCGTTAGGCTCCTAAGATCATGGAACTTACTCACTCGGATATTGATTGGTATCATCGGTCTTAACATGATGTAGAGATTATCGACAATTGTGGTAGTTTCCTCAATGTACCTCTTCTTGGTACAAAGGGAGGAATTAACTATAACCTTGTTCTTGCACGACGACAACTTGGTTATCGGATGAGGGATAAACCAAATAGTATTCATTTGAGTAGTTTCTTTCTGAATAAGGGAGAAGACCATAAATAAGTTAGGGAGAAGATTGCGAAGGCCTGTCGTCACATTCATAAGAAGAGTAGGAAAGACTTGGGACCTAGGGGTGTTGTTTCTTTGGAGCCATATCTTCAGTGGGTCCAAATGAGAGCTATTCAGTTGAAGACGTCGTATTACCGAGAAACACCTATGCCTGATTTGTTTGAGAAGACCATTCCTCCCCTATTGGATGATGTGGAAGAGCTAAAACTTACTTTGGTCAAGATGCAGCAGGAAAAGGATGCTTGGAAGAATAAGTGCCAAACTTTAGAGATTTCTTATAGAGCAGACTTGAAGGAGAAAGACGACTTGATTGAGATTCTTGAGAGTCGGGCTGTAGAGATGATGGAGAGGAAAGGGGATTTATTTTCTCCTATGCCTCATTCAGATGCTAGTTGCTCACTTTATGATTCAAATGATTGGAAGGTGGTTGCCACCAGGTACGCGGAAGAAAACCAGAGGTTGAAGGCTCAGATTTCCAGGCTTACAGGGAAGTGCCAGCGTGTAGAGTAATCTCCATCAGCTTTACTTCTTACGGTTTTAGACTTTATTTTCATCTTGTACTTGGGATTGTTGAATCTTGTAATCCATTTTGAAGTTATTATAATAAAAAATTTCAGTATTTCAAATGTGTTATTACTTTGATATTTTTAATATGTCTATAAATCTTTAAGTCCCTTGAAATATTAATAAAATAAATCATGTGCATTTCATATCATGCATCATATTTCACACATTTCTTGCATTTGTTATGCATATCTAGGTGTCTTACCAAGCTTCTTTACTTCGTTCAGAAAGTTGTCTCACCAGTACAACACTCGAGCTAATTTCAGAAGGAAGATAGACAACTTAGAACAATAGAATCGTGAGTTGCACGAGGAAGTTTCTGCTCTGAATGCCGGCATGGCCAATCTCACTACTCTGATGGAATCTCTGGTGGCATCACAGAATCAGCCACCGAGTGTTCAACCTCAATAGACAAAGGTTACTACTGAAGCTCCGACTGTTCTTGTGTCTGCCATTCCAGTTGTTGTTCAGAATCGCATGCCTCGAGATTATCCATGGGGAATGCCATAGAACTTTGTGCCTGAAGGTTTAAATCTTGATCCTCAAGTTACTCCAGTTGTTGAGACTATTGTTACTCCTGCACCTCATGTAGTGCATGTTGCTCCTGTTGCGCCTCCTTCGGTAAATATGATACCAGTTGCTAATAATGATATGTGTCGTCCTTTTCCTCCACCAAGTGAATACTTGGGTCTCTATGATAGAATGGATGATTTTCAAGAGCAGTTTGACAAGATGCAGAGGGAGATGAAGGCCCTCAGGGGAAAGGAAATGTTCGGTCAGAATGTGAATGATTTATGCTTGGACCCGAATGTCAAGATACCTGCAAAGTTTAAAGTCCCAGAATTGGAGAAGTACAAGGGCAACACTTGTCCTTGTACTCATCTTGTGATGTATGTAAGGAGAATGTCTACCCATACTGATGATCAACGTCTGTTGGTTCACTTTTTTCAAGATAGTTTGACTGGTGTTGTGCTGAAGTGGTATATGATTTTGGACAGTGTCAGTATCCATACTTTCAATGACTTAGGAGAAGAATTTATCTGAAAATACAAATCAACATGGACATGGCGCCTGACCATGATCAACTCAGGGCCATGGTCTAGAGGGACAGGGAATCATTCAAAGAATATGCATAGAGATGGCGTGAGGTAGCCGCCCAAGTGATTCCTACCATGGAAGAGAAGGAGATGACTAAGATTTTCTTGAAGAATCTAGGTGCTTTCTACTATGAGAGGATGGTAGTAAGTGCGCCAAGTGACTTTACTGAAATGGTAGGCATGGGTATCCGCTTAGAAGAGGCTGTAAGAGAGGGTCGTCTCACAAAAAGTGAAAGTTCCGGAAGTGCGAAGAAGCCATCTTATGGGTTTACCAAGAAGAAGGAAGGAGATACAAATGTTGTTATGCAAGAGAGGAGTGTTAACACTCCTATAAGAAATTATCAGTGTCATCAGCAAGTCGCCTCAGTTACTCCAGTTGTTAGCGTAGCTCCAACTACCGTTGCTTATCAGAGACCATCCCATCAGGGGGATCAAGGGTATAATCAGAGAAGGGAGAGTTATGACCTTATTCCTATGAGTTACATAGAATTACTCCCGGTGTTAATTTAGAAGAAGTTGGTTTAGACCAGACCACCTCCCGCTGTACCATCACTGTTGCCTTGGTATTACAAGGCAGACCAAACATGTGTCTTTCATCAGGGAGCACCAGGGCACAATGTTGAGAACTGTTATCCTTTGAGAACTGAAGTACAAAAATTGGTGAAGTATGGTATCTTGTGCTTCAAATATGTTGGCCCTAATGTGAAAGATAATCCTTTGCTAAAGCATGGAGGAGCAAATGTTGTTAACATGGTGGCTGGTTGTCCAGGAGACTTCCGGATTTTCAATAGTAAATTGGTTAGAGGAGATTTGGTAAAATTGCATGCAGACGTCTATGAATTTAGCTACTATACGCATGACCATGCTGGTTGTACTATTTGCAGTACAGATATACAGGGTTGTGACAAGATAAAGGCTGATTTGCAGGAGATGATGGATGAGGGCCTCGTCCACATAATCAGTCCTAGGGCAGAGTATGAAGAGGAAGTAAACATGGTTTCTAGATGTCCTGGAGAGTTCAGAATCTTTGATGTGGAACATATGAATGAGGATCTTGTATAATTGCATGCTACTTTCTGCCACATGGTTGGTCAGATAGAACATCAGCATGGATCTTGCCAAATTTGCTGTCGGGACTCTCGAGGATGTTCAATTGTAAGGAAAGGTGTTTAGTTGTTGTTGGATAATGGAACTATCAAGGTTATAGGTCAAAGGGATGATTACCATGAAGTTGATGTGATTGAGGTTTGTTTGGCTGAAGAAGAGTCAGATGATGAGTATGCCTCCGCAGATGAGTTCTTCTCCTTAGATGAAGATATGTTTTCTAGAGATGACTCTGTAATGACTGAATATGTTGAAGATGGGGTAAATGTTATTGTGCCTTGTTTTTATGCACCCGCCCATTTTGAAGTTGAATATCATAGCAAGCCTGCTATTACTCCATTGGTGATTAGTTTGCTGGGTCTTGTCCCCTACAAGTCAGATAAGGTTGTACCCTACAAATATAATGCTACAACCTTAGAGGATGGTGTGGAAGTTCCCATCCAGCCAATGCCTAATGTTGAAAATATTGTTGAGACTAGTAGAGTGACTCGCAGCGGTCGTGTATTTGCACCAGTTGTTCGTGGAGATGTTAATACTGGAAAGAAAATTGTTGAAGATGTTGAACCCAAGAAGGCAGTGGGTGAATCTAGTGGAGCTACTCTAGAAAAGAGGTAGATCATATTTTAAAGGTAATCAAGATGAGTGACTACAAAATTGTAGATCAACTACTACAAACTCCTTCAAAAATATCTATCTTAGCTTTATTGATGAATTCCTCTGCTCACAGAGAATCTTTGATGAGGGTATTGGACCAAGATTTCATGGAAAGTGACATGCCTGTAGACCAATTTAGCAGTGTAGTAGGGAACATTACATCATGTAATAACCTGAGTTTCTACAACGATGAACTGCCCGATGAAGGAAGGAATCATAATCTGGCCCTCCACATCTCCATGAACTGCAAGAATGATTCATTATCCAATGTGTTGATTGATAATGGATCCACATTAAATGTTATGCCAAGGAGCATGCTTATGAAGTTGAAATATCAAGGAACGCCCATGCGCCCAAGTGGGATTATTGTGAAAGCGTTTGATGGATCAAGGAAATATGTTATTGGTGATGTGGACTTGCCTATTCATATAGGCCCACATTTGTTTTAGATTACTTTCCAAGTCATGGATATTGTACCCGCTTATAGCTGCTTGCTGGGACGACCGTGGATACATGAGGTAGAGGATGTCACTTCGACTTTACACCAGAAGCTGAAGTTTGTACATGAAGGAAAGTGGTAATTATAAATGGAGAACAGACATTATTGATATCTCATTTGTCCTCTTTCAGCATTGTGGAGGCGGATGAAGCTGCTGTTGGAACCCAATTCCAAGCTTTATCCATTGATAATATAAGAGGAAATTAGAACTCTATGGCTTCGGTTAAGGATGCGCAACAGGTTATGCGTAATGGACATAACGGCGTATGGGGACGGATTGTTGATCCACCTGTGAACAAGAATTGAGTTGGCTTGGGGTTCTCTGTGAAGAATGATAATGGTAAGAGCATGAAGCTGAAGACTACTGTAGGAAAGTATCAAGACATCTTTTGTAGCGCAGTTTATCTTCATCCAACTGTTTCCGGGATTAATTCCATTGTGGAAGATGAAGCAGACCCAAAAATTCCAAATTATGTGATGCACAAAGTTAGGGTTCAGAATTGGATCACCATTAATGTTCCCTCTTGCATACATGTTTCAAAGTAATTTGTTTTGTTAATCTTTTTGAAAAGCTTTCACTATGCCCAAGGTGAAAGTATTGTATGGTCCTATCTGTTTGCTTTGATTTTAAAAATCAATAATAAAAGTTGTATTTGTTTCCTAAATTGTGTTTTTATTTTTTGCTTTTTTCTTGGAAAATGGTAATCAGAAAAAACCTTTCAAAATAAATGATAACTGAAATTCAATCTGCATGATCACTTCTTATATGTGTCAGTTTCTAAAAGCAATCATGAATCATATGTGCATATTAATTAAAAAAACCATTGAATATAATGACCCTGTACCCTCTCCCAACTTTGAATGTCCTATGTATGGGGCCGAAGAAGAAGACTATGATGAGATTCCAGAAGAGGTCTTGCGGTTTCTTGAGCGCGAGGAGAATGCCATTCAGCCATATAAAGGGCCATTATAAGTAATCAATTTGGGTTCAGATGAAGATCCAAAGGAAGTCAATATTGGAGCATTACTGCATCCTGATGTGAAAATCAGGTTGATTGAGATGTTGAAAGAGTATGTGGATATTTTTGCTTGGTCTTACCAAGATATGCCTGGTCTAGATACAGATATTGTGGAGCACCATTTACCGCTGAAGCCATATATTATGGATCAAGGTATTGTATGGATAGATGACTGCCAAAGGGCATTTGAAATTATTAAAGAATATCCGCTTGAACCTCCTATCTTGCTCCCTCTTGTTGAAGGAAGACCATTGATTATGTATCTGACAGTGTTAGATAATTCCATGGGCTGCATTCTGGGACAACAAGATGAAACAGGGAAGAAAGATTCTGCCATTTATTATCTCAGTAAAAAGTTTACTGATTGTGAGTCACAGTATTCCATGCTGGAAAAGACATGTTGTGCTCTGGCCTGGGCGGCAAAACGTTTGCGGCAGTATATGTTGAATCACACTACTTGGTTGATCTCCAAAATGGATCCAATCAAGTACATTTTTGAAAAGCCTGCTCTTACTGGGAGAATTTCCCGTTGGCAGATGTTGTTATCTGAATATGACATCGAATACCGCACTCAAAAAGCTATTAAAAGCAGTGTGTTAGCAGATTATCTTGCTCACCAGCCAGTTGATCATTATCAATCTGTGATGTATGATTTCCCCGATGAGGATGTGATGTTTCTGAAAGTAAAAGATTATGATGAACCTTTGCCTGAGGAAGGTCCTGATCCTGAATCTCACTGGAGTATGATATTTTATGGAGCTGTGAATGCGTATGGTAAAGGAATTGGTGCTATGATTGTCACTCCACATGGATCACACATTTCTTTTTACTGCAAGGTTGACATTTGATTGTACTAATAATATGGCAGAATATGAGGCTTGCATCATGGGTCTCGAGGAAGCTATTGACCTCAAAATTAAAATTCTAGATGTGTATGGAGATTCAGCTTTGGTAAGAAATAAAATTAAAGGAGAGTGGGATACTCATCACCCCAGCTTGATCCCTTACAAAGATTATGCTAGAAGATTGTTAACCTTCTTTAATAAAGTTGAATTCCAACAGAAGAGGTAGCATATGAGAAACCTTGGTATTATGATATCAAGCATTTTATCCAGACTCAGGAATACCCGATTGGTGCATCGAATAAAGATAGAAATACATTGAGAAGATTGGCTGGCAGCTTCTTCCTCAGTGAAAGTGTGTTGTACAAGAGAAATTATGACATGGTCTTGCTCAGATGCGTGGATAGACACGAAGCAGACATGTTGCTGCATGAGATTCATGAAGGTTCATTTGGAACTCATTCCAATAGACATTCGATGGCTAAAAAGATGCTAAGGGGAGGTTACTATTGGCTGACAATGGAATCTGATTGTTACAAATTTACAAAGAAATGTCATAAATGCCAGATTTATGCTGACAAGATTCATGTGCCTCTGACACTTCTCAATGTTATTTCTTCCCCGTGGCCTTTCTCTATGTGGGGTATTGACATGATTGGGATGATAGAACCTAAAGCTTTGAATGGACACCGTTTTATCTTGGTAGTAATTGATTACTTCACCAAGTGGGTGGAAGCTGCTTTATATGCTAATGTTACTAAGTAGGTGGTAGTGCGCTTCATTAAGAATAATCTTATATGTCGGTATGGTGTACCGAGCAGAATTATCACCGACAATGGCTTGAATCTGAACAACAAGATGATGACAGAACTTTGTGAAGAATTCAAGATTGTCCATCACAACTCATCTCCGTACAGGCCGAAGATGAATGGGGTTGTTGAAGCTGCTAATAAGAATATCAAGAAGATCATCCAGAAGATGGTTGTTACTTATAAAGATTGGCATGAATGCTCCCATTTGCTTTACATGGATATCGGACATCTGTCGGTACTTCAACAGGAGAAACCCCATTCTCCCTTGTGTATGGAATGGAAGCAGTGTTCCCAATTGAGGTTGAGATTCCCTCTTTGCGTGTGATAATGGAAACCAAGTTGTTAGAGGTTGAATGGGTCCAGAACAGGTTTGACCAATTAAATTTGATCGAAGAGAAGAGAATGATGGCTTTGTGTCATGGACAGTTATATCAGAAGAGAATGAAGAAAGCCTTTGATAAGAAGGTCAAACCTCGTGAATTCAGAGAAGGCAACCTCATGCTCAGGAAGATCATGTTTTTTAACGTTGATTATAGGGGCAAGTGGACTCCCAATTTTGAAGGCCCATATGTTATCAAGAAAGCCTTCTTTGGCAGTGCATTAATTCTTGAAACTATGGATGGCGAGGAGTTCCCACGTCCCATGAATGCCGATGCAATCAAGAATCCTAAAGAAATAAAAGAACAACTCGCTAAGTTGAATACCCGAAAGGGCGACTTAGGCAAAAAGGAGCATCTCGGTAGGCCGAAAATCCGAAAGGGCGGTCTAGACAAAAATTATAGACATAAATAGAATAAATTTCCCACTAAGTTGAAAACCCGCAAGGGCAGCTTAGGCAATAGTTACGAACTTTCTTGGCAAGTAACTGCATCAGACAAGACTTGATCATTGAAGCAACAATCTTCTCGGGTCCTTACCATACTTCAACAGAGGTTGTTGCTCAGGATTTCAAAGTTGTTAGACGGAATAATGGTTATTGTATCTCAATGTATCTTTTCATTATATATTACCATTTTCCAAACTTTTTAATTATCCATGGAGTCTCGCCATTCGCAAACTACCATTCTATCAATAAAATTTGAGCTTTTACCCAATTCTTTGTATTTCTTATTTTATTCAACTTACAAAGACTCCATTTATTATTGATAATAATTTTCAAAGCGAAAAGATTAAATAACAAAATTGTTTTTTAAAAAGAATTTACAACTTAGTTTTACTTTAGATTTCGTGATTCAAGAGAAAACAAAGATGGTGATCCCAGGAAGGGACGAACTCCCGTAATTTTGAGAAGTTTTATTTTCCCCGGGAAGGTTTTCTCAGGTTGTTTTCGCTGGTGCTGTACCCCTAAATTTTCCCTCTCATTTTATTCAATACATACTCCTAGAGATCCTCAATTTGCTCAAGTTTGCCCAAGAGTTGACTAGACAAACTCTCTCCTAAGGCAGTGTGTCTCAAATTAGGGTTTCCATTTTCATCAATATAGGTGGACTCCAAAGAACTCATATTCTATTCATGGTCCTAATATGTTCTCAAGACCCTCCATGTCAAATTTCAAGCCTTGCACAAGAAGTTTGCTCAGCCAACTGTTCAGATGCTTGAGAATCGACTTTATTAGGTCAAAAGTCAATTGTGGCCCACATACAGTCAAACTTAAAGATTTTTGGTCAACATCAACATTTTGAAGTGATATCCATCATTTTATCAAGTTTTGATCATGATTCTTCAAGGAATGCCCTACATTCATTAAAACCCAAAAGTTGCTAAATTAGGGTTTCTTAGGAAAAGTCAACCAAACTTTGACCAAGCATAACTTCCACATACTTTATCAGAAATTTTCCATCCAAGGCTCATTTTTAATAGGATGCAATTCCCTACAACTCATATTCAGCCCATAAGTTCAAAATATGCACTCATCAAAAGATATGAATTTCTACATTATAGGTCCTTTTGAAAAGTCAACAAAAACACTTTTTGGGTCAAAACTTCTTACATGAACATGGAAGACCCAATTGAGATGAGACCAAAAGGGTTGCTTAAGGGACATCCTAAGCTTTCTAAAAAGTCCCAGAACAACTCTCTAGGATTAAAATTGGAGGATATATGCCTTGTCAAAGTTGACCTTTTTTGCAAAATTGCCAAAAGTCAAATATGCTCAAAAGTGCATTTTTGCCAAATGGGCCTAAATTTTTATGCTTACACCTCACTTATAATATGGTCCACGAACCAAATATTCACCCGCACATTTTTTGCTTCATTTTTCATTTTATTTTGATTTTTTATTAATTAAAAATTGAATTACATAAAATGAATGACAAATAATAGCAAAGATATGTTTTGATATGATTTTTGGACAGAATCTCAATCAAATTATACTGAGATATCAAGTCCAAAACGAATCAGGGCTGATTGGTACAAGAAAGGGATAATTTGGCTCAATATAGCAAGTTTGCATATGGCATGGAAATCAAATCGAATCTTCCATAATTGCAAAGATACATATGGTTTTTAGAACCCTAATTCATTCTAGCATATATAATGAACAAGAACCAAGCATAAAACAAGGGTTTGCAGGCGTGAAAGTCAAAGAACAAATTCAAAATTTCTTGCAAAAAAGTGTGATCCGGGTTTTATTCCACATGACCTTTCAAAGCAATTTAAGGCCAGCAATCGCATCCTGGAGCATCTCTAAAGCTAACTGGATCATATGCAAGTCCTCTCTCCCCCAATAACGCACGCTACCACTCACACAGTTTGCTCTATTTTTTGAAATCGATTACATCAATTCTTGCATCATTAGCACATTTGATTGATATATTTGTGATTATGGATATGTTTGCAACGTGACTGAATGATTCAATTGAATTTTCAATGCTTAGATATGCATTTTCCATTATTAAGGTTTGTCCTTGCGTTTTGGGGTTTTGTTATACAGGTGAAATTAGGCTAAATAAAGGGTGCCATCGTGTTCGTGAGGTCAAAACGAATTGATCAGTGTATTCATAAGTGATTTATCATGCTTGTATTATGTTTTGAGATATTGCCGGCTTATAGCGACTGAAGGTGTTTGTAGGTATAGATTTGATGTCTAATATGACGGAGGAAGGAAGAAGAAGATTATTTGGCAGCCAACCATTGGGCCATTTGAAATTCCGCGCGTTTTTATCCACTAACCATTTGTTTTTCCATATTATATTTTATTTTCAGTATAATAACAATTAAGCAAATTGACCGAGTGGAAGAGCGCGTTAGTGGAGAGTATAAGGACCTGGGTTCGATCCCAGGTCCCAACAAACTTCTTTGTTTTCTTAATTCACACTTGCAGATTCAATGCACCCCTAGTCCAAACATCCTACCGTACGCTACCGATCTCCAGCCAATGGATTCATCATCCATTCAATCCAACATCCCACATGTCAAGGACCATGGTATACCCTCAGGTCAACGCCACATGGAATCAAGCGCTGGCTGGGCTTGGATGGCTAATGGGCCTGGAGAATTCCAACAGGCACCCCCCATTCAACATAACACAGGCCCAATTCTTCTCTTTTTTTCTATTCTTTTTATTTTTAATTCTTTTAATTATTTCCTTAATTATTTTAATTAACATCAAAAATCATTTTTTATTTAATCAAAAAATCATGAAAACACCAAAAATCTTTTTTTTTCATAAAAAATATTTTTTCTTTAACTAATTAATTTAGTTTAATTAATTTAGGGCAATTTAATTCCTCTTTATAATTAAAAATAATTAGAAATTAGGGTTAATTTTGTACATAACCTAATTAATTCTCTTCTAAAAAATAACCTAAATATTTTCATCAATTAGATTTTTAGGGTTTTTAACCATTCTCGCATTTAATTCGCCGTGCGCATTTTAATTCTTTTTATTATAATTGTAACTGCTCCGAGTTTATAATAGTAATTAGGGTTTTAAATTCTGCATTTTTATTTTTAGTCAACATAGTTATGTAATTGCCAAAGCCTTGTAATAGCTAGGTTTATTTTCTCGCACTTTTAATTTTCGCAAACTATAAACTGTCTAGATGTATGCTAATAGGATTGTATGACAAGAATGCTTGAAGATTAAAATAGTAGATAACCTAATTGTGCAAAGATAAATTAACTGAAAATTACACTCGCACATGCTCACTTCTAGGGTGTAGTCCACTTCGGTTGCCTTCGGTAAAACAGTCATTAAGCATATGAGATTTTAGTGGCTTCCCTCTAGTCTAAAAGATCAAAATGACCCATTCGAATATGGCCTCAGAAATGTTGCCTCGGAAAGATCTTAAGACTCTAGGGTTATTACTAAGGTTTCCTACCCATTTCTTTGGTGACTGTACTTGTCCCTTTCGAACGTCCCTTAAAAAACTCCAACGACGGGGCTACCTACTCCTTAATAGTAGGATAGCACTGTCTAAAGGTTACGAGAATGAACAATCCTTTTTTCGAGTAGGTAGAATCTTATGTACTTGCTCAACAAAACTTTTCACACAAACACCTTTCAAAACAATTTTCGAAACAAACTTCGTCACACCCCTGAGGACTGATACAAGGGTTATCACGAAGTAAAACTTGTTTCAAACAAACACATACACAAGCAATTTTAAAAGATGAGCAAGTATCTAAGAGCCCATGGAAAACCATGGATAGAAAGGGTGCTAACACCTTCCCTTTCTATAATCTACCCCCGTACATAGAAATCTCTAAAAAAAGGTTTTTTCAGTTCTTTTTCCTTTTCCATGTTTGGATGAAATAAAAGTCGGTGGCGACTCTTTCTTACCGCGACATTTTGCGAACAAGAAACGCAAAACGCAAACCAGTATAACCATCAGTTCTGCCACCGTATCCCAGAACTGGCGACTCTACTAGGGATAATTTAAAGTGGGGTATACCTTAGGATCTAGGTCATTTCAAATTGCTTTCTTGTTTGTTTGATTTATTCTAAAAGAGTTTTTGCTCGGGTTACTGTAGATCCTACACCCGGATCTGGGGGCACTTATTAGGTAAACAACAATAGATCGTGGACACTGTACGGTGTAGACCGATATGGTTTAAGCGATGGCTGTGTTGGTGTGGCACTTTGGTTGGTACCAGTATCCCTCGTGGGGAAACGAGGAGAATACGGGGCCGCCGCATGGTGTCGTGAAGCACTAACATACCTTAGAACCTTATTTGAACAAACTTGGACATTAGAAAGTAGTGAGATATCCGCCCTCAGTGTAGAGATGAGAATTGGTTGATACTCGATGCTACACTCATTGAGATCAGACTTTTGGGATATTTCGGCCACAAGAAAAGATTGCTTGAGTTGAGACAATGCCTGATAAAGGATGGTCAGTGATATTGAGATCCCTTAGAACCCGGTTACTTTTTAAGACAGGTTTGAAACCAATTAAACTTCAAGAGGGTATGACCTTTAACCTCATGCAAGCCTTAAACCTAAGAACTTGGTGTGATTTGTCGGTGTTTGTTATACCTGCGGTTTATCATGACATCATGCATCATAACATAGCATCCATTCTTATTGCACTAACCATTTCAAAGACCAAGGTAATTTATCTTTGTTCTGTTTTGCAGATCATGGCTTCCGTTCATAGAAACACTATCCAAATCAGCTTTGTGAAGATACCTTCCCAACTCAAAGAGCTAGTATCAAGGGTTTTTGAAACTTCAGCGTTCACTAAGAGACATGGTCAACTTCTCAACCTGGTTACTTCAAACTTTGATGAAAATATGATGAGTGTACTCTTTCAGTTCTTTGATCCCAAGCACCATTGCTTCATCTTTCCAGACTATCAGTTGGTGCCTACCTTGGAAGTATTCTCTCAGCTGTTGGATATACCCATTCTTAAACAGTTGCCCTTCACAGGTCTAGAAGAAGCTCTTAAGCCAGAAGTTATTGCCTCATCTTTACATCAGAAACGGGCCGACGTGGTATCCAATTGGGAAACAAGAAGCGGAGTCAAGGGTTTTCTAGCCAAGTTTCTGATAGACAAGGCCCAGCTGTTTTGGGATGATATGGATTTTTAGGCTTTTGAGGAGGTTTTGACTCTTCTAATCTATGGGTTAGTCCTATTCCCTAATCCGGACTCATTCATAGATGTGAATTCTATCAAGATCTTCCTCTCCCACAAACCCGTGCCTACCTTGCTCGGAGATATTTTGCACACTCTCCATACTCGTACCATGAAGAGAATAGGGGTTCTCATGTGTTGCATGATATTACTGTCTAGGTGGTTTATCTCTCACCTCCCTATGTTTGTACTGAAGAATGAAGAAGGTTTGGGTTGGTCGTAAAGGATAATGTCACTCGCTCACATGGATATTCTCTGGTGTTCCCGAGCTATGGAAAACACTTCTATTATTGAACGCTGTGGGGAGTACCCTAATGTCCCATTACTTGGTATTAGAGGGGGGTATAACCTACAATCCTTGTTTAGCTCTACGATAATTTGGTTACGCACGAAGAGATGGTCCCCATAAGTTACTTATCGAGGGCATTGTATTCAACTATGAGGACGATGTTCAAGAGTTTCGCCGGAGGTTCATACGAGCTTGGGGCATGGTAAATAGATCTGGCGCCAAGGCTCTGGGGCCAAAAGCTTCCATTCCTATGGAATCTTACCTCCAATGGGTACGAGCTCGCGCCCAGAAGCTTATGATGCCCTATGTGGCCGTTTTACCAGTGATTGTGGAACCCACTACTGAAGGGGGTATTCCTTACACGGTTCTCTATCCTTATATCCCCACTGATCTTGGGGAATTACAGAGGTCTTGGATTCAGTTGATGAAGGACGGGATACTTACAGGGATCAGTTCCATGCTCAGGAGAGGAAGCTTTTAGAGCTCACAAAGTAGCTCCAGGAAGAAAGAGGACTCAATGATTATCTCGACACAAAGAGGAAGCATCCATGGGAATTTTGATGTCTTTTATAATTTTATATTTGATTTTAATTGTAACGCCTAAAAGGCATTCGAACTTTGAATTCAGATAATAAAATCTTTGTTTATTTTTGTTTGCAAATTTAAATTTCCCAAAGTCTTTGAAATCATTGCATGCGCATCCCATTCATAACATTGCATGTAAAGGTACCATTACAGGTTTCTCATCTTCTTCGCTGTTTATTTCAGGAGAAATGTCTTCTGAACAAAGCATCAAGGACCTTCAGGCACAGAATGCCCAGTTCCAACAAATGTTCATAAGTCTGGCAAAAGGGCAAGAGGATCTGAAAGCCCTCATCCTGAAAGAGAAAAAGAAAAAGAAGAAGGCTGCCGGTATTCTGAATATGGGTAGAAGGTTTGGAGAGCGGTTGAAGCGACAATTCGATCTGACCTCTTCATCTAAGGAGGGGGAGAATCAAGAAGAAGAGAAGGACCCCAGTCCTACAGTTTTTGACAACGATACCGACTACAATGATGAGCAATATCCTCCTGCTGAGGATAGATACAAGCAGTTGGAAGATCGTTTGAGTGCCATGGAAGTTCAGAGGATACCTGGGCTGGATTTTGAAGAATTGGGATTGGTGTCAGGTGTAGTCATCCCGCAGAAGTTTAAAGCTCCATTTTTTGCTAAGTATGATGGGGTGTCCTGCCCAAAACTCCATCTCCGCTCTTATGTCAGAAAGATCCAGCCCCACACTGCTGATAGAAATTTGTGGGTTCATTTCTTTCAAGATAGCCTGTCAGGGACTCGGCTTGAATGGTTCTACCAGTTGGAGGGAGCTAATGCCCGAAATTGGGAAGATCTGGCTTCTGCTTTCTATAAGAAGTATCAATACAACGTCGACCTTGCTCCTACTCGTACTCAACTCCAAAGTATGTCCATGGGGAAGAGTGAAGGCTTTAAAGACTATGCACAGAAATGGAGAGACTTAGATGGAAGAATTCAACCCTCGTAATCTGATAGGGATTTGGTTGATATGTTTCTGGGGACGCTATCTGGTCCATTTTTCAATCATTTGATTGGCAGCTCGTCAGCTGGTTTCACCGAGCTGATACTAACTGGAGAGAGAGTAGAAGCTGGGATTCAGAGTGGCAAGATACAGAAAGATACCTCGTCAGGTTCAGTGAAGACGCCTTTCACGGGTAAGAAAGAGGTCAGTGCCATCTATAGCCCGAGGGGCCAAAATAGGGCTGAACATCGCTAGACAGTAAGTGCCGTAATGATACCTAGGCCTGCAGTTGCTCCATAATGTAACAATCAACAAAGAGTGGAAAGACCGCAATGGCAGTTTACCCGAATCAACATGACATTGGCTGAAGTTCTACCTCATCTACTGAGATCCAACTTGGCAACCTTGAAAGAGGCTCCCAAGAATCAAAATATTACATCTCCCTGATATAATCCAAATGCTCGGTGTGCCTATCATTCTGAGAGTCCTGGCCAAGATACAAATGACTGTTGGGCTCTGAGGAACAAAGTACAAAACTTGATTGAAGCCAAGGAAATAGAGTTTGATGCTTCAGAGAAGCCAAATGTCATAACTGCTCCCATGCCTAAACACGGTCGTGGAATTAATGTTGTTGATACTGATTTATTTGTTACCTCTGTTGATGAAGTTTCTACTCCTCTCATGACAGTGAAGAAGAATTTTATGTTGGGCGGTTTATTTCCGGGTTGTGGTGAAGGTTGCCACATGTGTTCGTTTCTACCTTTTGGTTGTTGTTTGATGAAGTCAGGTGTTCAACGCCTGATGGACAGCAAAGAAATTTTGATCGAGAAAACTTTGATTCTCGTTGTCCCATCTGAAGACATTGCCATTAAAACCATTTCCGCCAATCCTTCCAAGGCCTCCTTGAGAAGACCTTTTAGGATTACATCTTCTCCAAGAATCGCTCCACTGATAATCACTATTCCTGGTCCTGTCCCGTATGTCTCGGACAAAGCTGTCCCCTGGCATTATGGTGTCGATGTGTATTATCTTGGCATCAAAGATGAAAAGGCTGATCCTGACATTGGTAACATTGTCGGAACCAGCAAAATCACCCAAAGTGGAAGGGTCTTCTCTCCCGAGATTTCCCCTAAGACTTTCAACAAGCCTATTGTCAATTCATCTTTTGTTCCTGCTAGTACATCAACTACCGCTCCTGTTATTACTTCAGTTATTATCCCTGTCAGTGAATCATCTGATACCTGCGACAAAGAAGTTATAGGTGACCCTTCCCGAACGGAGGCGGCTAGAAAAATTATTGTGGAAGCCTCTAAGCAGGAGATAGAGGAAATACTGAAAATAATTAAGAAGAGCGACTACAATATGGTCAAGCAACTGGGGCAGACCCCATCAAATATATCCATGTTGTCTTTGGTGTTGTGTTCTGAAGCCCATGCGAAGGCTTTGATTGCATTCCTAAAGACTACGCATGTGCCACAGGAAACTTCAGCTGATCAGTTCAAAGATTGTGTGGCCAGCCTGACTGCTGATAATGGGCTGAGTTTTTCAGATGTAGACTTAACACCAAAGGGAAGGAAGCATAATGATGCCCTGCATGTCTCGATTGAATGCAGGGGCACCACTATGGCTCATATGCTAGTAGATACTGGGTATTTGCTGAATGTCTTGTCTAAGAAGGCGTTGGACCGGTTGGATTGCGAGGGTTTGACTTTAAAGCCTAGTAACATTATGGTAAGGACTTTTGACGGATCGAAGAGAGTGGTGCACGGGGAGGTGGACGTCCCTATCAAAGTGGGTTCTTAGACTTTTGGGTCCACCTTCTATGTGATGGATATCAGGCCGTCATATTCTTGTTGCTGGGTCGCCCTTGGATCCACGAGGCTGGGGCAGTTGCTTCCATAGTACACCAAATGTTGAAGTATCCGGTGAAAGGGAAGATTGTCACAGTGCGGGGTGAAGAGGAGTATATGGTGAGCCACCTCAATCCCTTCCGCTACGTAGAGATGGACGGGGAATTCATAGAAACTCCTTGTCAGAACTTCGAAGAGGTCCCTCAGATCTTGGCATCAACTGAAACTACTACCAACAACAAACCTCCTCTGAAGATGGCTTCCCTCAAGGATGCCAGGGCCATGGTTGAAGAAGGTGGGTGTACCAATTGGGGTCAGCTCCCCGATTTCACTCACAAAACTGACAAATTTGGTCTGGGCTTTACTACAGGGGCTCAAAGGGTTGTTCGACGCGCTCGGGCTGGAAGACCTCCCCTACATATCAGTAATCGGGGAATTAATTCCATTGAAGACATCGAGGAAGATCCAGATATTGACAGCTGGATCTACCCGACTACCAACGGTGGACCGAGTAACTGGATGGATAAGGACTTTATACCAGTTTCTTTTATTCTGCAGTAACTGTCTTACTTTGTTTTGAGATTTGTAATAAACAATTTAAAACTTTACGGCCTTGTGCCTTGCCCGAGGCACACTGGTTTTGTTTGTGAGGGCTGTTATTTGTCATTTCATATATCATTAATAAAGCATTGGACGTTTCTTACATACAAATTTTGCGCTCTCTGTTTTTATTTTATGTTTTAACTTTATTAAAACAGTTATTCTCTTACACACTCACATATCATAATGCAGATCCATATCCACTCTGGATCCCATTGATAACAGCTCTATTATTCCCAGTTATGACTTCAAAAATCCGATCAACCAAGCCGAAGACATAGGTAAGAATGATTGTGAGGTGCCTGGAGAACTTGCTAGACTACTACAACAGGAAGAAAGGGCCATACAGCCTCATGAAGATCCATTTGAGACAGTGAATTTGGGTACTGAGGAAGACAGAAAAGAGGTTAAAATAGGTGCAAATCTGGAGCTTAGCGTCAAACATAGGTTGATACAGATACTGCACGATTATGTTGATATTTTTGCCTGGTCCTATGAAGACATGCCTGGTTTGGACACTGATATTGTGGTACATCGCCTGTCGACTAAAGAATAATTTCCTCTGGTTAAACAGAAGGTCCGTCGTATGTGCCCTGAAATGTCAGAGAAGATCAAGGTAGAGGTCATGAAATAGTTTGATGCAGGATTCTTGGTTGTCACTTCTTATCTGCAGTGGGTTGCCAACATCGTCCTGGTACCTAAGAAGGACCGTAAGGTACGGATGTGTGTAGATTACAGAGATCTGAACAGGGCAAGCCCCAAGGATGACTTCCCACTTCCTCACATTAATGTTCTAGTCGACAACACCACGCAACATAAAATATTCTCCTTCATGGATGGTTTCTCTGGCTACAACCAGATTAAGATTGCTCCTGAAGACATGGAGCAGACAACCTTCGTTACACAATGGGGAACCTTCTGCTACAAGGTGATGCATTTTGGGTTGAAGAATGTTGGGGCAACTTATCAGCGCGCCATGGTCGCTTTGTTCCACGATGTGATTCACCATGAGATCGAAGTTTATGTTGATGACGTGATAGCCAGGTCTCAAACTAAGGAAGAACACCTGGATCATCTACAAAAGTTGTTCAAAAGGTTGAAGATATATAAGTTGAGGTTGAATCTGAACAAGTGTACCTTCGGGATAAGGTCTGGTAAACTTCTGGGTTATATTGTCAGCGACAAAGGCATCCAAGTAGATCCTGCAAAAGTAAAAGCTATACAAGAAATTCCAGCTCCCCGTACAGAGAAGGAAGTTAGAGGTTTCTTGGGATGCCTGAATTATATCGCCATGTTCATTTCACATCTGACTGCTACTTGTGAGTCAATCTTCAAGCTTCTGAAGAAATATCAAGTGGTAAAGTGGAATGATGAATGCCAGACCACTTTCGAAAGAATTAAGGAATATCTTCAAGAACCATCAATTCTGATGCCTCCAGTTGAAGGAAGACTTTTGATATTATAATTGACAGTGCTAGACAATGCAATGGGGTGTGTGCTGGGGAAGCATGACGAGTCTGGTCGAAAAGAGCATGTAATATACTACCTTAGCAAAAAGTTTACCGACTGTGAGACACGATACTCATTGCTCGAGAAAATTGCTGCGCTTTGGCATGGGCTTCTCGCCGACTGAGACAATATATGTTGACTTAAACTAACTTGTTGATATCGAAGATGGATCCGATCAAGTATATTTTCGAAAAGCCCGTTCTCTCCGGAAGGATAGCGAGATGGAAAATGATCTTAACCGAGTATGACATACAATATACAACCCAAAAAGCAATCAAGGGAAGTGTATTGGCTGATCATTTGGCTCATCAGGCCGTGGATGATTACCATTCCATGAATTTCGAGTTCCCAGGTGAGAATATTATGTTGGTGACTGACTACGAAGAACCTGGACAGGATGAAGGACCTGAGGAGGGACCCCGATGGTCTATGTATTATGATGGAGCCTCAAACGCACTAGGTAACGACATTGGCGCTGTAATCATATCTCCTTAGGGTTGTCATACTCCATTCACTACTCGATTATGTTTCAACTACAACAACAACATGGCAGAGTATGAATCATGTATTATGGGTCTTCGAGCTGCTATCGACTTAAGGATCAAGTTCTTGAGTGTATTTGGGGATTCCGCTTTGGTGATAAGTCAGATCAAAGGCGAGTGGGATACGAAGCACCTGAATCTCATTCCTTACAAAAAGTACGTATTGACATTGCTCCCACACTTAGAGGAGGTAACCTTCGAACATTTCCCACGAGAGGAGAACCAGTTAGCGGACGCGCTAGCTACCATGTCTTCTATGTTCAAGGTTAGGTGGGACAATGAAGCTCCCCAAATTACAATTGAGAGGTTGGATGAACCAGCACATTGCTGTGAAATCGATACCGAAGAAGTGGCAGACAAACCCTAGTTTCACGAAGTTAAAAGGTATCTCGAGGCTCAAGAATATCTCGAAGGGGAATTTGTCAATGATAAGAAGTTTATGAGAAGGTTCGCTGCAAATTTCTTCCTCGGTAACAGAATCCTCTATAAATGCAACCATGAGTCCACACTACTATGGTGTGTAGACAAGAGTGAAGCAGAGAGGATTATGATAGATCTACATGAAGGCACCTTTGGAACCCATTCTAGTGGACACACCATGGCTAAGAAGATCCTACGGGCAGGATACTACTGGTCCACTATGGAAGCCGATTGTTATCAGCACTCTCGAACTTGTCATAAATTCCAAATCTACGCTGATAAGGTGCATGTGCCTCCGGTCCCCTTAAACGTCTTGACAGCTCTGTGGCCCTTTGCAATGTAGGGCATCAATATGATCAGAGAAATCAGGCCTACCGCTTCCAATGGACATCGCTTCATCTTAGTAGCCATCGATTACTTCACGAAGTTGGTTGAGCCAGCTTCCTTTTCTACAATTACTAAGAACATCGTAGCGCGGTTTATCCGACATAATCTGATCTGTCGATATGGTGTGCCAGAGAGAATTATTACTGACAATGGTACAAATCTCAACAACACAATGATCATCAAGCTTTGTAAGCAGTTCAAGATACAGTATCATAATTCTTCTCCCTACCGGCTGAAGATGAATGGCGTTGTTGAAGCAGCTAACAAGAATATCAAGAAGATTGTGCAGAAGATGACAGTGACATATAAAGACTGGCATGAGATGTTACCATTCGCTCTTCATGGGTACCGTACCTCAGCCCGGATGTCAACAGGGGTAACACCCTACTCTCTGGTATATGGCATGGAGGAAGTCCTACCCATCAAAGTCCAGATACCTTCTCTCAGGATTATGAAGGATGCGGGTTTGAACAAAGACGACTAGATCTGAACCCGACTCGATCAGTTAAATCTAATCGATGAAAAGAGACTTACTGCTATCTGTCGTGGTCAAACGTATCAAAAGCGGATGATCAAGGCTTTTAACAAGAAAGTAAGGCGTCAAGAATATCAAGTCGGGGATCTAGTGATCAAACGCATCATACTGCGGCAAGGTGATCCAAGGGGAAAATGGACCCCCACATATGAAGGGCCATTTGTGGTTAAAAACATTTTCCCGGGAGGAGCTATGATTCTAACCACCATGGATGGTGACGACCTTCCTCACCCTGTCAATGCAGACATAATGAAAAGATATTACGCCTAACTAAAAGACCCGCTAAGTTGACTAGCCTAGGAAAAAATAAGGGCTTCTCGGCAAACCAAAAGGGTTCGGGCAAAAGTAAGGGATGAAAATGAAAAAATCTGTACACCCGGAATGTCAAAAACCCGAAAGGGCGGCTTGGGCAAAAAGGGGTATCCCGGTGGACTGAAAACCCGAAAGGGAGGTCCAGGAAAAAGTTAGGGATATGAAGAGTATCACTATGTCTCATTGGATCATATTGCGACCAGACTTCGGTATCAACTATCAAGCTCAGACGACGCCAATCAATCTGATCAACTTTCGGCCAAGAAGCAAAGTGATGAGACGGTTGAAGATATGAAGGAAATAGCAGAGTTGGAACCCAACGGGGTTGTTTCACATAGCTGTTTTTATTTCTTTTACACAAATTGTATGATTTCTATCTTTCAGCGGCATTCTCTTACTAAAGCGTCAGCCCCTTTGTACAAAAACGCCTATTACAGGCCAACTTCAAAAATCAATACAAAATTATTTTCACTTCGAGTTTGTTTTTGTTTTCTGTTTTGTTTTACAAGAACGTCCAATGACTTATTTCTGATATATGCATTTAAAAATGACTGCCGCTCATAAACATTTACATAAGAAATAAAAGACAACTACTCATAATTCCAGAAACAGGGGCGAAAACAAGAAGTGCCAAACCTTACAGTTACTCTATCCAGCAGGTATCGGGATAGAGCCAGCTTGGGAACATAATTATTGGTACATACACTCCCCACAGAGTAAAAGTATCCAAAAGCATTGATGTCAGATTTCCCGAAATAGGATGTAACCACCCCAGCTGAGGTTCATAATCGCGGGCGAGTTAGTAAATTTCATCCCTCAAACAGAGTTTATTTCTCCAGATACAGAGGCCTAATCCCTGACAGAGTTCATCACTTCAGCTACAAAAATACATTTTCTATGTTCATTCCCCGCGGAGTTTATTCTCAAGCAGCATATCTTCCTCACAGAATATTCATAAATATCCAGCAACAGTCAGGGATTTATTTTCCCATACGCGAGCATACCCCGATAGCATTTCATGAACATACATCATGACATACGCATAAATATCATATACAACATAATCTCATTTATTTTGAGAACATCATCTCACCCTGTATTTCATGCATCGCATATAACTAACCTCGATACCTTTCCAAGAAAAGAGGATTAGCTTCAACAAATTCGGCAGTTATGCAAGTCACATCTGCAGACGACTAACAGAAACTCTGTTCCCGAAACCAAACGAGTCAACTAATCTACACGTTCATCTCGAAGTAACCCTACTATCCAGGTTCCTTCTCACAACCCTACTATCCAAGCTTTCATATCGAAGTAACCCTACTATCCAGGTTCCTTCTCACAGCCCTACTATCCAGGCTTCCATTTCGAAGAAACCCTACGACCCAGATTCCTTCTCATAACCCTACTATCTAGGCTTTCATTTTTGAAGTAACCCTACTATCCAGGTTCCTTCTCACAACCCTACTATCTAGGCTTTCATATCGAAGTAACCCTACTATCCAGGTTCCTTCTCACAACCCTACTATCCAGGCTTTCATATCGAAGTAACCCTACTATCCAGGTTCCTTCTCATAACCCTACTATCCAGGCTTTCATATCGAAGTAACCCTACTATCCAGGTTCCTTCTCACAGCCCTATTATCTAGGCTTTCATTTTGAAGTAACCCTACAATCTAGGTTCCTTCTCACAGCCCTTCTATCCAGGCTTTCATTTCAAAGAAACCCTACGACCCAGGTTCCTTCTCACAGCCCTACTATCCAGGCTTTCATTTCGAAGTAACCCTACTATCCAGGTTCCTTCTCACAGCCTTACTATCTAGGCTTTCATATCGAAGTAACCCTACTATCCAGGTTCCTTCTCATAGCCCTACTATCCAGTCTTTCATTTAAAAGTAACCCTACTATCCAGGTTCCTTCTCACAACCCTACTATCTAGGCTTTCATTTCGAAGAAACCCTACGACCCAGGTTCCTTCTCACAACCCTACTATCCAGGCTTTCATTTCGAAGTAACCCTACTATCCAGGTTCCTTCTCACAGCCCTACTGTGATCGGTGGATCTGGAACTGACTGTTTAACGCTGGTTCGCGAAATGTCGCAGAAGCAAGAGTCGCCACCGTCTTTTATTTTCTCCAAATGGAAAGGACAAAAGCACAGAAAAATTCCTTATAGAGATTGCTCTCGGTTCGGGAGGTAGGTTATAGAAAGGGAAGGTGTTAGCACCCTTTCTATCCATGGCTATCCATGGGCTCTTAGATATTTGCTCAATGTGTTTTCAAAAATGGTTTGTTTGCTTTTCAATTGTGGGTTTAAAAAAGTTTCTTTGAAAATTTCAGATCGACCCTTGTGTCAGAGTGTTTGAAAAATTGTTTTGAAAGCTTTTGAAAAGTGTCGGTGTGAAAAGATTTTTGTTTGTTTTGAAGAGAGCAAGTATCTACGAGAACCTACCTACCCTAAGGAATTCGTCTGTGTAAATATCCTTTAAAGTAGTGCCATCCCACCATTGAGAGATAGGTAGCACCACCGTTGGAGGTGTTCGGGTCAATTCGAGATTCGGGACATGGTGATCACCAGAGCAATGGGAAGACACCTTAGAAGCTACCCTCATGCCAGGTTCCCGGATCATGAGGACTTACTAAGACATCCTCTACTCGACGATCACCTTTCGAGGCAAGGCAACAGTGAGGCGTACCCTAGGGGTGGTGTGTGCGATTTGTGTGTCGTTTTCGTTTGTATTTATCTTGTCATGTTATTGGTTTTCTACGCTTGATTTTATTATGGCCATTCATTCTTGCATGCTTTGTTAACAGTTAAAATATTGCGAGGAAAAATAAATCTAAAGCTATTACAAAGGCGCGGGTCCACATCGCCAAAATTAAACCGGACCCGATTTGACAGAAAAGTAAAGAAATTAAAAGAATTAACAGTGCGAGAAATATAAATTTACAAAGCTTCGGGAGAGGTACATAATTATTCAAGCGAAATAAAATAAAGATGCGAAATTAAACAATTAAAAATATGGGCGTTGGACCCTTTTGCAAAAATTAATGTTAATGAGGAATTAAAATTAAAAGAAAATGTTTTTGGTATTTTTATGTTTTTTAAGATTTAATAGGAAAAGAATTAATTAAAATTTAAATTGGATGCAAACCCTAATTCTAGTTATTTTTTATTATTTATTAAGAAATATTGAAATTTGACCTAATTTAAACCTAAGTTACTTTCATGCATAATTTAATTATAGAAATAAATAAACAAATAATATTATGGTAAAAAAGAAAAAATTAAAAGGAAATAAAAAATTATCAATTAAACCTAGTTCTACATTTTTTATATTTTTATTGTGAAAAGAATTAAAGTTGCAACCTAAATTAAAACTAAATTTATTTACATGCAATTTGCTTATGAAAATAATTAAAATAAAAAATATTATATTTTTCATCTTTTCTGAATTTTTGTGCATTTTTATATTTTTAGTAAAAATAATTAATTAAATCAAACAAATAAAGAAAAGAAAATAACAATTGAAAATAAAATATAAAAATAATAGAAAATGGCAAACCAGGGGGGGTTCAGGCCCCAATTGTGAGGTGTTGGCCTTAGCAATCTGGCTCAATAGCATGGCCTTGTGGACCTTTTTTAGCAAGCGTGTAACAACGTTGACTCACACTCATGGTGTGCTTCAGATCTAGGCCTTTGGTTTGATCTCCAGGGGGACGTGTCACACTTGATTTGGGAGTGCATGGTATGTCTCAACGTAAGCGCTGCATAGGAATTCACATAGAAAAATAATATGGAAATTATACAGACCTGGGGTTCGAACCCAGGTCTTGGACATTGCAAAGGTGTACACCTTCCACTGAAGCGCTTTGTTCATTCATGAATTAATATACCAACTAAATATTATAAAAGAAAATGGTTAGTGGCCTTGGAAACGCGCGCGCATTTTTGAATGGACCTGTCACCATTTGACACGACTTTGTCTTCTCCACCATCCCTGAAACATAAAAGCAAAAGCCACGGTTTTGGACGCGTTGTGTTAGGCCGCTTTAGAGAAAATAGAGAATAGCGCTATAGGGTCAATAAATTTGGCGCGAGGGCATGTTTAGGATCGTCCAGGTCTACTGATTACAACCATGGCATTGTGGTGGTCTGATTTTGCTTGGTCTGAAAACCCCTAATTCAAAAACCTGCAAACCCTAAAAAGCAATAATGGTGGAATCGAGTATACAGCATAATAATTCAATTAAACCTAATGGTTAGCTTGCAAATGCTTTACTGATCACAAATATGTAAACAAAACAGCATGAATGATCCTAGAATGCAAAACACGATAATGGAAAAAAAAAGGCAAAAGAGTGACTTCTGTACAGCGTTTCAAGAGACTATCTTTGATGTTTTTGATTGGAATATGTCCAGTAGTCTCCAAGGAAGCTATTGGAATGGAAATTAGGGCTTGAATCGTCCTCTAACACTGATTTCAGTTTTGCTTTTTTTGACAAAAATTCCAAGTTTGCAATGGCCTCTTCTGCGCAGCTTTGTGTCTATGTCCATTAGGTTTATGATCCTGGCATATATATGAATCAATTAGGTTAACAAATTGGATCCAAATCTCTTGTAATCATTGATTGAATATTTGATTTTTTTAAGATCTTTTTCCATATCTTTTTCACATGTTTTTGTATCAATTAGCATCCAATTAAGCCAAATCTTTCCATAATTGTGCAAGCACGAAATATTGAGTTCAAAACATGCATGAAAAGATTTATTAGGTCAAGTTATATATTTTTCACATATTTAAATGATTTAAATGAATTAATATGAATAATAATTCAAATAAATAAATAAAAAATGAGAAAATACTTCCCTTTGGGCCAAGTGGTCGTGCACATGCTTGGAATGATGAATCATGGAAGAAAAATGGGCCCATTAGCATTTTTAGGTCATTTGAATCAATGTTGACTTTTCAAAATATCCAAAAATTTCCCAACTTCCACAAGGCATAACTTGCTCAATTTTTAAGCTTTTCTCATTTTCTTGGACATTTTGGAAAGGTCTTTGAGTCCTCTAACCAATGCCCTTGGTCCCATGTCATTTTGGTTTACCAATCTCAAGTTATGGCCTTTGACTTAAAGTCCCTTTTTGTTGACTTTTGAAAATGACCTATAATGTTGAAATTGATAACTTTTTGTGAGAGCATTTCTTGGACTTGAAGTATGAAGATGAGTTGTAGGAAATGTCTTTCTCTTCAAAATGAGCTTTGGATGGAATTTTTCTGATAATCCATGTGAAAGTTATGCCCTGGTCAATTTCAGTTGACTTTTTCAGCTGTCCAAATAAGGAAACTTTTGCATCTTTGATGATTTCTGAGCCAAATTTTGAGAATCATGATCAAGAATTGATCAAATGATGTTTGTGGCTTCAAAATGATATGTTGACCAAAAATTTGAACTTTTGACTGTCAAATGACCATTTTGCCCCTACAGTTGACTGTAGTGCAATTTAGGGTTTTGACTGTGCAATTTTGAGCTGAATGCCTTGAAACTTGACATGAGGATACTTGACCACATTTGTAAGCATATGAGACTTGATTGGACCTTTGAAAACTTCATTCTCTTGATCAGAACACAAACCCTAGTTTTGACTGTATAGGAGACCTTTGCACTGTGCAACCCTGGGGGAATTTTGTGACTTGGCTTGGCAATTTCTTGAAGAATATGGGAGGGAAAATTTTGGGGTACAACAGTTGCCCCTGTTCAATCTTCTTAGACCTGAGGATGCAGATTGGCTGACGTGCCTTTCGTAATCCTAAGGTGGAAGATGATTGAACACTAAAGTGCCCAGAAATTTGCGCTCACATAGTAGCAGTGTGATGGGGGGAATGGGCTTATAGATGCCATTTGGAGATTGCTGGATAGGATGATGGGCTTATAGATGCCATCTGGATGTTGATCGCGTAGGAGATTCCTTAGCGAGAACCTGCATACCTGCAAAAGAACAAATGAGTACCTGACACGTTGCAGGAACTGGTTTTCAGATGCTTGGTATAGATGCGTCCTGACTGGTTACAGGAGCTGGATCTGGAGCTTCACAAGATGATGAGGGAACCAGGGATGGTTACTGCCTTAGCATGAATGATAAGAGAACCTTAGGCGACTTTTAACTTCAACAACGCTCGTTGAGAAAAATCCTGGGTGTCTTCTACTGGGATAAGAATCAGGGAGATCTTAGGGTCGATCTGACTGAACCAGAGAAGGCCTTTGACTGGATAAGCATCAGGAAAATCTTAGGGTCGACTTAACTGAACCGAACAAGGTCTTGGAATATCTTCAACTGGATAAGCATCAGGGAGATCTTAGGGTCGATCTGACTGAACCAGAGAATGCCTTTGACTGGATAAGCATCAGAAAAATCTTAGGGTCGATTTAACTGAACCGGTCTAGGTCTTGAAATATCTTCAACTGGATAAGCATCAGGGAGATCTTAGGGTCGATCTGACTGAACCAGAGAAGGCCTTTGACTGGATAAGCATCAGAAAAATCTTAGGGTCGACTTAACTGAACCGGTCTAGGTCTTGAAATATCTTCAACTGGATAAGCATCAGGGAGATCTTAGGGTCGATCTGACTGAACCAGAGAAGGCCTTTGACTGGATAAGCATCAGAAAAATCTTAGGGTCGATTTAACTGAACCGGTCTAGGTCTTGAAATATCTTCAACTGGATAAGCATCAGGGAGATCTTAGGGTCGATCTGACTGAACCAGAGAAGGCCTTTGACTGGATAAGCATCAGGAAAATCTTAGGGTCGATTTAACTGAACCGGACAAGGTCTTGAAATATCTTCAACTGGATAAGCATCAGGGAGATCTTAGGGTCGATCTGACTGAACCAGAGAAGGCCTTTGACTGGATAAGCATCAGGAAAATCTTGGGGTCAATTTAACTGAACCGGTCTAGGTCTTGAAATGTAGCTTGAGAACTTAACTGGATCTTTCCTGAAAGGTAAAGGTCAGTTATATGCAATGCATGATATGGATCAAGCAATGATGTTCTCAATATAAATGAGACTTGTATGATATGATGTGTCTATGCATGTTATAATGATGTATGTGATGTTTTATGTATGTTTTTGTCTAGGAAAGTGAATCCTTGACGGGTGCCGGGAAGTCGTATCCTGGGCTGATGTTGAAGAATAGATTTTGCTTCCGCTGGGGATGATAACTGCAAGAATACCGGTAGGAGAAGATGACTCTATTGCGGAATAAACTTGGCAAATGGAGGATTCTGCAGGGAGAAAAGATACTCTAGCGACCATGCTGGGAAGCAATACTCTGTGGGAAGAGGGATGCCTTGCTGAGTGTTGATAATAGTTTGCTGGGGATAGGAAGACTTTGTCGACGACGCTCTTTCCGTGGCTTTTGGCTGAGGATAACCCAGTTATATCCTGTTAAGGAAATAACTCTTTAAATAAAGTCGGACGACGCGTTCGTGCTCTGCGAGGGATAAGCTTCCAGAATCTACTGGGGATAAGCTTACTGCTCGGGGAGATGAATTCCAACTTCCCTGGGGAAACTAGATTAGACTCTCTTGGGGAAGTTTTGGACTGCGGGGGAAGTGATTCCTTTGAATGTTGATATGCCGCCGGGGAACAATCTTTAGACCAAGACTGCCGGGGATGCTCGTTATGAATATGTATGCTGCTGGGGAATGTTGAGATCTGCTGGAGGATACTCAACTTCCTTGAGATTTGAGAACTCTGCTTGGAGAAGAATGCATTGCCTGCTGACTTACTCTCTGGGGAATTGAGGTATGCCGGTCATGTCCTTTAGCTGAACCTATCTTGGTACCTTGGAGGATGGAACAATTAGATTGCTTGGACAACTTTTTATTGCCCCTGTTTCTGAGGTGGGATAGGGAGACCTGTGAGGCGCTGATAGTGGTTGATGGACAAACCTTCTTCTGGTAGGCAGGTGATAAGATGATAGGACATAGTCGTACGCTTTGATCCCTAACTTTTGCCTGGACCGCCCTTTCGGGTTTTCAGTCCACCGGGATACCCATTTTTGCCCAAGCCGCCTTTTCAGGTTTTCGACTTGCCGGGTGTACAGATTTTTCATTTCATCCCTCATTTTGCCCGAACCCTTTTGGTTCGCCGGGAAGCCCTTATTTTTGCCTAGGTGTGTCAACCTAGCGGGTCTTTGATTATGCGTAGTATCTTTCGACCATGTCCATGCTCTTAGAATGTAGGGAGTTGCCCCTGTCAGAAGTGTTTTGTCATGCCACCAGAGAGGTGTTTGATCAGGCAAGATTTATTGTTGAAATGCCCCAGGTGACTCATGCGGAGATTTGCCCCAAGCTATTTGGCCTTGAGAGATCCCCTGAATCTTGATTGGACTGCCCCAGATAATGGACCATGGTTAGGCCATGCCCCTTGATTGGAAATGATTTTGTTCACTAGGTATTCATCGTGCGAATTTCCCTGCTGTTCAAACAAATAGTCATATGCAAACAAGGTTATATCAAAAATGCAAAGCTTATGTCTGTCTTGAAGATTTTGAAAAATGCATTCTTTTTCATAAAACAAGTGAATGTTTGTAAAACGTGATGTCAACTCCATATTTACCATAGGCCTTAAGGAGTCAGGATACCTTTCGTAACAGTATGCTTTCGAATTAACCCATGCTTCAGCTAGGACTTTTAAGGGTTATAACGTGGCTTGGTTCACGGTTTAAGAAACAAAGGATAAAGGCTCAAATTATTTGTACCCACCCGCTCTTCGTGATGTTCTCCAAACCTAAACTCAGTTGATCATACGTTAGACCTTGTTTGAGTCTTTGCTCTGATTTTCCGGTGATGATTCGGATGTTGATAACTTATTTTGAATAGGCAGTCATTCCTTTCTTGTTGAGGGTTGGTAAGACCTCTTTCTTGTTTGATTTTTGTTATCCCTTTCTTTTTTGCCTGAACTGTTTCCTTTTTGGAATTACAGTCAGCGGGATACATAGGTTTTGACTTAATGGGCGTTTATTTTGAGAAATGATGACTGCCTGTCTTTATGATCATTTGGAACCATCACTGTCTTTTGTTTTGTAAGGACCTCTTTTTGGTGCCATTCGTTATGCACTTGGATCAACTGAGAAGACTACCCTGCCCCAGGTTATGATTAAGGGTTTTAAATTTCGGAAAGAAAAGCTCCTACTTCTTTGGCTCAGAGGGGTTGACGAGGGATTATCATCCTTATAACTCCAGTGTTTAGGGATTGAAACAATGCATGTACCTCATCAGCGGGGTCTATTCAAAAGCATACTGTAAAGATCGTGGTATCGTTTTCGTCATCCTCCCTCAAGAGGCTTAGAATTATTAATCGAGAGTTGACATCAGAAAAGATATGAAAACAGTTTGCATATAGTGAATGCAAATATATTGATTCAAAAATAGACATAAGCGATGCATTAATGGAATAACAATGTTTTAACATGAATAAATGTTTAAACAAAAGAAAATTGCAACTTGAACATTCGAATGAACAGAAGTCTCAATCCTAGCCAAGTTTTGGCAAGGGAGCAGTGATCACGTTGGGAATCTCGGCGGGCTCGAACTCGATCTCTTTGGCATCGATCATATTCTGAATCTTGTACTTCAGTGCCCAACAGTCCTCAGTATCGTGCCCCGGGCTACCAGAATGGTAAGCGCATCTCGCTTCTGGGTTGTAATTTGGAGAGGAAGTCTTTGGATTTGCAGGAGGGTTGATCACCGCAATCAGGTTCATCCTTAACAGGTGCTGCAAAGCTCGTGACCATGACATGTTGATGTCGGTGAATTGTCTCTTAGGCTTTTCCGACCTGTTCTGATCAACCCGCTGTTCTTGGCGCGGTCGTTGTTGGACTTGAGAAGTAGTAGCAACTCGGAGAGGTCTATTCATTGGACCCGACCTTTGCCTTCTTGGAAGCTGTTCTATGACCTGGTCCCTGATTTGGGCTGGTTGCTTCATGTCTGGGGGAAGTTGGCTGATCATGGCTCTCAGCTCTCCTTGTTCCTGAGCTAACCCTTGAATGAGGGCCCTTTGCCCCAGCATCTGGGTTTTCAATGTGTCTACCTCAGCTTGTAGACGTTTCAGCTGTTCGTCCTTGTCATCTTCAGGACTCTTTCTGATCAGATTCCCCATGAGGAGTGTCCTCAACTCTTCCTGCCCCTTGGATAGGCCTAGGAAGATCTCCTTGAACTGAGTCTCTCGAGTGTGAAGGTCCTGGTTATCTTGTTGGGAGGCCATTGCTGAAATAAACAGCGAGAAAAGGTAAGTGACCTGCAACAAGGATACCTGTTATGCAATGATGAGTATGACATGCATGCAATGATTTCAAGGACCTCGCGGGATAAACAGAGAAACTTGTTAGAGTTGAGAACTGGTAACTTGATTGAAGGAACTTCATGTTTGTTGAGAGTCCTTTTTCAAGGGTCAAAGGCTCACCATATCCAGTGGGTCATAGCCTTTGACTCAAGTCATCAACCTTACTTTACTTTCCAAACAACCTTGGCTAGAGGAACCTTCTTCAGGAGTCAAAGCTCACCATATCAAGTGGGTCATAGCCTCTGACAACTTTGGCTAGAGGAAAATAAATCCTCTTTGCCCCTTGCTAGATGTTTGATTCATCATGACCTGCATCACAAGCCCTTGAGATCCTTGAAATGGGTTAGGATGTATGCAATGGTATGATGCCATGATGCATGGGGTAATATGAATAAACCCTGTTATGAGCCCTTATTAAGGACTATAAACAGAAACCTGCAAGAAACTCAAGTAAAACCTGTCATGAGTCCCAGTTAAGGACTAAAAAACAAAACCTGCAAGAAACTCGGTAAACCCTGTTATGAGTCCTAATTAAGGACTGCAAACCAAAACCTGTAAGAAACTTAGTATACCCTGTTATGAGTCCCTATCAAGGACTATAAACAAAACCTGCAAGAAACTCAAGTGTCAGATAACAAGCATGCAAATAGTCAAGTTGGAAGGCACACAAGTCACACAAGACAAGTCCTTAGGGTTTAAAGCCAGCATGAGGTCTAGGTACTACCCTCTTTCAGTTTGTTGGTTCATACCTGTCCTATCAAAGTAATCGGGTTCTTAGAGGATCCCAATATCATTGACTACCCTCAATCGATCATAACTCCAGCGTCGCAATCTTTTCTTGCGGCCAGAACCATCACGAGAGTTTAGCCTCAATGGGCGTAGCATACTGCTACTGTTCTAATGGCCAAGTTGTGTCATTTAAGGTTCTAAGGTTGTTGGTGCTTAATGACTCCTTAGAAGACCCATATTCTCCTCGTTGCAACATAAGGGATATCGGTACAGACCAAGGTGCCACACCAATATAGCCACTGCTTCACCCGTGTCGGTCTACGCCAGACAGGTCCCTCACAGCTTATGCTACCTAAACAGGGTATCCCCAGATCTGGGTTAGGATCTATGTAACTCCCATGCAACCCACAAATTTAAAGCAGACAAGTCAATACAATTGAAAACACAGTTATGAACTAACCCTAAGGTACACCTCACTTTAAGTTTATCCCCAGCAGAGTCGCCAGTTCTGTGATCGGTGGATCTGGAACTGACTGTTTAACGCTGGTTCGCGAAATGTCGCGGAAGCAAGAGTCGCCACCGTCTTTTATTTTCTCCAAATGGAAAGGACAAAAGCACAGAAAAATTCCTTATAGAGATTGCTCTCGGTTCGGGAGGTAGGTTATAGAAAGGGAAGGTGTTAGCACCCTTTCTATCCATGGCTATCCATGGGCTCTTAGATATTTGCTCAATGTGTTTTCAAAAATGGTTTGTTTGCTTTTCAATTGTGGGTTTAAAAAAGTTTCTTTGAAAATTTCAGATCGACCCTTGTGTCAGAGTGTTTGAAAAATTGTTTTGAAAGCTTTTGAAAAGTGTCGGTGTGAAAAGATTTTTGTTTGTTTTGAAGAGAGCAAGTATCTACGAGAACCTACCTACCCTAAGGAATTCGTCTGTGTAAATATCCTTTAAAGTAGTGCCATCCCACCATTGAGAGATAGGTAGCACCACCGTTGGAGGTGTTCGGGTCAATTCGAGATTCGGGACATGGTGATCACCAGAGCAATGGGAAGACACCTTAGAAGCTACCCTCATGCCAGGTTCCCGGATCATGAGGACTTACTAAGACATCCTCTACTCGACGATCACCTTTCGAGGCAAAGCAACAGTGAGGCGTACCCTAGGGGTGGTGTGTGTGATTTGTGTGTCGTTTTCGTTTGTATTTATCTTGTCATGTTATTGGTTTTCTATGCTTGATTTTATTATGTCCATTCATTCTTGCATGCTTTGTTAACAGTTAAAATATTGCGAGGAAAAATAAATCTAAAGCTATTACAAAGGCGCGGGTCCACATCGCCAAAATTAAACCGGACTCGATTTGACAGAAAAGTAAAGAAATTAAAAGAATTAACAGTGCGAGAAATATAAATTTACAAAGCTTCGGGAGAGGTACATAATTATTCAAGCGAAATAAAATAAAGATGCGAAATTAAACAATTAAAAATATGGGCGTTGGACCCTTTTGCAAAAATTAATGTTAATGAGGAATTAAAATTAAAAGAAAATGTTTTTGGTATTTTTATGTTTTTTAAGATTTAATAGGAAAAGAATTAATTAAAATTTAAATTGGATGCAAGCCCTAATTCTAGTTATTTTTTATTATTTATTAAGAAATATTGAAATTTGACCTAATTTAAACCTAAGTTACTTTCATGCATAATTTAATTATAGAAATAAATAAACAAATAATATTATGGTAAAAAAGAAAAAATTAAAAGGAAATAAAAAATTATCAATTAAACCTAGTTCTACATTTTTTTATATTTTTATTGTGAAAAGAATTAAAGTTGCAACCTAAATTAAAACTAAATTTATTTACATGCAATTTGCTTATGAAAATAATTAAAATAAAAAATATTATATTTTTCATCTTTTCTGATTTTTTGTGCATTTTTATATTTTTAGTAAAAATAATTAATTAAATCAAACAAATAAAGAAAAGAAAATAACAATTGAAAATAAAATATAAAAATAATAGAAAATGGCAAACCAGGGGGGGTTCAGGCCCCAATTGTGAGGTGTTGGCCTTAGCAATCTGGCCCAATAGCATGGCCTTGTGGACCTTTTTTAGCAAGCGTGTAACAACGTTGACTCACACTCATGGTGTGCTTCAGATCTAGGCCTTTGGTTTGATCTCCAGGGGGACGTGTCACACTTGATTTGGGAGTGCATGGTATGTCTCAACGTAAGCGCTGCATAGGAATTCACATAGAAAAATAATATGGAAATTATACAGACCTGGGGTTCGAACCCAGGTCTTGGACATTGCAAAGGTGTACACCTGCCACTGAAGCGCTTTGTTCATTCATGAATTAATATACCAACTAAATATTATAAAAGAAAATGGTTAGTGGCCTTGGAAACGCGCGCGCATTTTTGAATGGACCTGTCACCATTTGACACGACTTTGTCTTCTCCACCATCCCTGAAACATAAAAGCAAAAGCCACGGTTTTGGACGCGTCGTGTTAGGCCGCTTTAGAGAAAATAGAGAATAGCGCTATAGGGTCAATAAATTTGGCGCGAGGGCATGTTTAGGATCGTCCAGGTCTACTGATTACAACCATGGCATTGTGGTGGTCTGATTTTGCTTGGTCTGAAAACCCCTAATTCAAAAACCTGCAAACCCTAAAAAGCAATAATGGTGGAATCGAGTATACAGCATAATAATTCAATTAAACCTAATGGTTAGCTTGCAAATGCTTTACTGATCACAAATATGTAAACAAAACAGCATGAATGATCCTAGAATGCAAAACACGATAATGGAAAAAAAAGGCAAAAGAGTGACTTCTGTACAGCGTTTCAAGAGACTATCTTTGATGTTTTTGATTGGAATATGTCCAGTAGTCTCCAAGGAAGCTATTGGAATTGGAAATTAGGGCTTGAATCGTCCTCTAACACTGATTTCAGTTTTGCTTTTTTTGACAAAAATTCCAAGTTTGCAATGGCCTCTTCTGCGCAGCTTTGTGTCTATGTCCATTAGGTTTATGATCCTGGCATATATATGAATCAATTAGGTTAACAAATTGGATCCAAATCTCTTGTAATCATTGATTGAATATTTGATTTTTTTAAGATCTTTTTCCATATCTTTTTCACATGTTTTTGTATCAATTAGCATCCAATTAAGCCAAATCTTTCCATAATTGTGCAAGCACGAAATATTGAGTTCAAAACATGCATGAAAAGATTTATTAGGTCAAGTTATATATTTTTCACATATTTAAATGATTTAAATGAATTAATATGAATAATAATTCAAATAAATAAATAAAAAATGAGAAAATACTTCCCTTTGGGCCAAGTGGTCGTGCACGTGCTTGGAATGATGAATCATGGAAGAAAAATGGGCCCATTAGCATTTTTAGGTCATTTGAATCAATGTTGACTTTTCAAAATATCCAAAAATTTCCCAACTTCCACAAGGCATAACTTGCTCAATTTTTAAGCTTTTCTCATTTTCTTGGACATTTTGGAAAGGTCTTTGAGTCCTCTAACCAATTCCGTTGGTCCCAAGTCATTATGGTTTACCAATCTCAAGTTATGGCCTTTGACTTAAAGTCCCTTTTTGTTGACTTTTGAAAATGACCTATAATGTTGAAATTGATAACTTTTTGTGAGAGCATTTCTTGGACTTGAAGTATGAAGATGAGTTGTAGGAAATGTCTTTCTCTTCAAAATGAGCTTTGGATGGAATTTTTCTGATAATCCATGTGAAAGTTATGCCCTGGTCAATTTTAGTTGACTTTTTCAGCTTTCCAAATAAGGAAACTTTTGCATCTTTGATGATTTCTGAGCCAAATTTTGAGAATCATGATCAAGCATTGATCAAATGATGTTTGTGGCTTCAAAATGATATGTTGACCAAAAATTTGAACTTTTGACTGTCAAATGACCATTTTGCCCCTACAGTTGACTGTAGTGCAATTTAGGGTTTTGACTGTGCAATTTTGAGCTGAATGCCTTGAAACTTGACATGAGGATACTTGACCACATTTGTAAGCATATGAGACTTGATTGGACCTTTGAAAAATTCATTCTCTTGATCAGAACACAAACCCTAGTTTTGACTGTATAGGAGACCTTTGCACTGTGCAACCCTGGGGGAATTTTGTGACTTGGCTTGGCAATTTCTTGAAGAATATGGGAGGGAAAATTTTGGGGTACAACACCTACTATCCAGGTTTTCATATTGAAGTAACCCTACTATCCAAGTTCCTTCTCACAGCCCTACTATCCAGGCTTTGATATCAAAGTAACCCTACGACCCAGGTTCCTTCTCACAACCATACTATCTAGGCTTTCTTTTCGAAGAAACCCTACGGCCCAGGTTCCTTCTCATAACCTTACTATCCAGGTTTATTTTCTCTTACCTCCAGATGACAGTTTACAACACGGTAAAACCTGGACCTGACCAGTTTCGATCAATTTCAAATTTCCCCAGTAAGTCGCGATACAGCCTGTACAATCACCAGATATGTAGTTCACCTACGGAGTTAATTCCCCAGTAGAGTAACGGACAACTGAATCTCCTAAAATTCTATTTTCTCCCAAGACAGATACCAACATTCCTCAGCAGATTCCTCCTCAACGACAGGAGCAGGGACTCTCATCAAACGAATATCTCAAGAAATCAACATCCTCTAGGTGGCATCTTTAAGCCCATCTCCGACAATTCTCTAGCAACTTTCAAATGGCATATATAAGCCCATTCGCGATATCAAAAATCAAGTATCACTTCATGCGAGTGCAAATTTCTGGGCACTCTACTGTTCAATCATCTTCCACCTTCAGATCACGAAAGGCAGACGAGCCAATCTACATCCTCTGGTTTAAGAATATTGAACAGGTGCAGTTGTTTTACCCCAAAATTTTCCCTCTCATTTTATTAAATACATACTCCTAGAGATCCTCAATTTGCTCAAGTTTGCCCAAGAGTTGACCAGACAAACTCTCTCCTAAGGTAGTGTGTCTCAAATTAGGGTTTCCATTTTCATCAAGATAGGTGAACTACAAAGACCTCATATTCTCTCCATGGTCCTAATATGTTCTCAAGACCCTCCATGTCAAATTTCACGCCTTGCATAAGAAGTTTGCTCAGTCAACTGCCCAGATGCTTGAGAATCGACTATATTAGGTCAAAAGTCAATTGTGGCCCACATATAGTAAAACTTCAAGATTTTTGGTCAACATCAACATTTTGAAGTGATATTCATCATTTTATCAAGGTTTGATAATTATTCTTCAAGTAATTCCCTAAATTCATCAAAACCCAAAAGTTGCTAAATTAGGGTTTCTTAGGAAAAGTCAACCAAACTTTGACCAAGCATAACTACCACATACTTTATCAGAAATTTTCCATCCAAGGCTAATTTTTAAGAGGATGCAATTCCCTACAACTCAACTTCATTCCACAAGTTCAAAATATGCACTCATCAAAAGATATGAATTTCTACATTATAGGTCCTTTTGAAAAGTCAACAAAAATGCTTTTTGGGTCAAAGCTTCTTACATAAACATGGATGATCCAATTAAGATGATACCAAAAGGGTTGCTTAGGGGACATCCTAAGATTTATAAAAAGTCCAAGAACACCTCTCTAGTATCAAAATTGTAGGAGATATGCCTTGTCAAAGTTAACCTTTTTTGCAAAATTGCTAAAAGTCAAATATGCTCAAAAGTGCATTTTTTGCCAAATGGGCCTAACTTTTTATGCTTGCACCTCACTTATAATATGGTCCACGACCCGAATATTCACCCACACATTATTTTCTTTGTTTTTCATTTTATTTTTATTTTTTATTAATTAAAATTTGAATTAAATCAAATAAATGACAAATAATTACAAAGATATGTTTTGATATGATTTTTGGACAAAATCTCAATCAAATTATACTGAGTTATCAAGACCAAAATGAACCAGGGCTGATTGGTACAAGAAAGGGATAATTTGGCTCAATATAGAAAGTTTGCATATGGCATGGAAATCAAATAAAATCTTCCATAATTGCAAAGATACATATGGTTTTTAGAACCCTAATTCGTTCTAGCATATATAATGAAAAATAACCAAGCATAAAATAAGGGGTTTGCAGGCGTGAAAGTCGAAGAACAAATTCCAAATTTCTTGCAAAAAAGTGTGATCTGGTTTTCATTCCACAAGACCTTTCAAAGAAATTTAAGGCCAACAATCGCATCCTGGAGCATCTCTGAAGCTAACTGGATCATTTGCAAGTCCTCTCGCGCCCAGAAATGCACGCTACCACTCACACGATTTGCTCTATTTTTGGAAATCAATTACATCAATTCTTGCATCATTAGCACATTTGATTGATATATTTGTGATTATGGATATGTTTGCAATGTGACTGAATGATTCAATTGAATTTTTGATGCCTAGATATGTATTTGCCATTATTAGGGTTTGTCCTTGCGTTTAGGGGTTTTGTTATATAGGTGAAATTAGCCTAAATAAAGGGGGCCATCTTGTTCGTGAGGTCAAAACAAATTGATCAATGTATTCATAAGTGATTTATCATGCTTGTATTATGTTTTGAGATATTGCAGGATTATAGCGACGAAAGGTGTCTGTAGGTATAGATTTGATGTCTAATACGACAGAGGAAGGAAGAAGAAGATTTTGTGGCAGCCAACAATTGGGCCATTTGAAATTCTGCGCGTTTTGTCCACTAACCATTTGTTTTTCCATATTATATTTTGTTTTCAGTATAATAACAATTAAGCAAGTTGGCTCAATGGAAGAGCGCGTTAGTGGAGAGTATAAGGAACTGGGTTCGATCCCAGGTCCCAACAAATTTCTTTGTTTTCTTAATTCACACTTGTAGATTCAATGCACCCTAGTGGAAACTTCCTACCGTGCGCTACCAATCTCCAGCCAATGGATTCATCATCCATTCAATCCAACGTCCCACATGTCAAGGACCATGGTATACCCTTAGGTCAACGCCACATGGAATCAAGCGCTGACTGGGCTTGGATGGCTAATGGGCCTGGATAATTCCCACAGACACCCCCCTATTCAGCATAACACAGGCCCAATTATTCTCTTTTTTTCTATTCTTTTTATTTTTAATTCTTTTAATTATTTCCTTAATTATTTTAATTAACATCAAAAATCATTTTTTATTTAATCAAAAAATCATGAAAACACCAAAAATCTTTTTTTTTAATAAAAAATATTTTTTCTTTAACTAATTAATTTAGTTTAATTAATTTAGGGCAATTTAATTCCTCTTTATAATTAAAAATAATTAGAAATTAGGGTTAATTTTGTACATAACCTAATTAATTCTCTTCTAAAAAATAACCTAAATATTTTCATCAATTAGATTTTTAGGGTTTTTAACCATTCTCGCATTTAATTCGCCGCGCCCATTTTAATTATTTTTATTATAATTGTAACTGCTCCGAGTTTGTAATAGTAATTAGGGTTTTAAATTCCGCATTTTTATTTTCAGTCAAGATAGTTATGTAAATGCCAAAGCCTTGTAATAGCTAGGTTTATTTTCTCGCACTTTTAATTTCCGCAAACTATAAACTGTCAAGATGTATGCTAATAGGATTGTATGGCAAGAATGCTTGAAGATTAAAACAATAGATAACCTAATTGTGCAAAGATAAATTAACTGAAAATTACACTCGCACATGCTTACTCCTAGGGTTTACTCCACTTCGGTTGCCTTCGGTAAAGCAGTCATTAAGCATAGGAGATTTTAGTGGTTGGCCTCCAGTCTAAAAGATCAAAATGACCCATTCGAATGTGGCCTCAGAAATGTTGCCTCGGAAAGATCTTAAGACTCTAGGGTTATTACTAAGGTTTCCTACCCATTGCTTTGTTGACTGTACTTGTCCCTTTCGAACATCCCTTAAAAAACTCCAACGACGGGGCTACCTACTCCTTAATAGTAGGATAGTGCTGTCTAAAGAAAACGAGAATGAACAATCCTTTTTTCGAGTAGGTAGAATCTTAAGTACTTGCTCAACAAAACTTTTCACACAAACACCTTTCAAAACAATTTTCAAAACAAACTTTGTCACACCCTTGAGGACTGATACAAGGGTTATCACGAAGTAAAACCTTTTTCAAATAAACACATACACAAGCAATTTTAAAAGATGAGCAAGTACCTAAGATCCCATGGAAAACCATGGATAGAAAGGGTACTAACACCTTCCCTTTCTATAATCTACCCCCCGTACTCAGAAATCTCGAAAAAAAGGTTTTTTCTGTTCTTTTTCCTTTTCCATGATTGGATGAAATAAAAGTCGGTGGCGACTCTTGCTTACCGCGACATTTTGCAAACAAAAAAATTCAAAATGAAAACCAGTATAACTGCCGGTTCGGCCACCATATCCCAGAGCTGGCGACTCTGCTGGGGATGATTAAAGTGGGGTATACCTTAGGATCTAGGTCATTTCTGTGCAATTTATTTTCCGTACGATAAACTTTTTAGCATACACCTAAAAAGTTTATCGTACGGAAAATAAATTGTGGAAAAATAAAGCTCCTAACTATTACAGGGCCATGGGGCAGTTACATATTTATAGACATGAATTTAAATCTAATTTAATTATTAAAAACCGAGAACAATTACATAATTGGAAAATAATACGGCAAAAATAATAAATACGCGAAGCGTCTAAACCCTAAAGCGTGCATAAGTTAAAAGAAAAATATTCTTTATTATTTCTTTTTATTTGAAAAAAAAGTTAAATGAGGAAAAAGTATTTAATTGGACAAATTATGAATTAAAAAAAATTAAATCTGAATAAAAATTTTTTTTTGGATATTTTTTAAGAAAAAGATTTGAAATTTAAACCTAGATTCTAATTGGTTTTATTTTAAAGAAATCAATCAAAATAATTAAGTCAAATTAATTTATTAAAATTAATTTTAATAAAAAAAAACCTAAATCCTATTTTTTGTGTTTTTATTGATTTTATGATTAAACAATGAAATTTTATTTTTGAAATTAATTAAAAAATGACAAAGAAAAATAATGAAAAGGAAAAATAAGTGGGCCTAAGGGGGGTGAATACCCAATTGCAGGGTGACGTTGCTGAATCTTTGGCCAAGCCCAAGTCTGGTGGCCCAATGCTAGCGCCTGATCTGGTGTGGTAGTGTAAGGGCAGTCCATCATATGCTTGCAAGCTAGGGGTGTCAGATCCAAAGCCATGCAGATTGGATGGCTGGATCTGAGGGTGTATGTGGCGCGTTTGAGAGTGAGAACCACTGGATCTGCAAGTAATTAGTCAGAAAATATAAAATGTTAGACCTGGGACTCGAACCCAGGTCCTTCCCTTTTCCAAGCACCTCCTTTACCAACACAGCAGCCTGTTCATTTAGTGTATAATATAAATGTAAAATAATATATATTAAATAAACTCCCAGAATTTGATTTAATAAAAAATGCACGCTGATTTTAAACGACCCAACCAGGTTGTGCCACGCCTTCATCTTCTCCAACTACCCGTCGTCTTAGCATGAGAACTTTAACCTACGGACTGAACTTGTCACTAAAAACCTGTGCGTTTCAAAAATTAACACCAAGCAATTTAAATTCAATCCAAATACATGAATCAATTGGGTTTGACCCTCTAAACACGATGGTATCCATTGTTAGATCCAATTTCGCCTGTATATGAAAACCCTAAAACGAACCTTAAAGTCCTAACAATGGCAGGTTATGATATTTGTACCAAAACGGGAAATTAATCATTCAAACATGTTCTAAATGCTCATACAAACAAGAATGCATAGTTAAATCCTATTGATAATGCGTGGACGATCAAAATCTATTTCAAGATTATATGTGCAAACTGTGATGTCGTATAAGATGATTCTGGATATCTTGATGCGTGTGAACAATGTTGTTAGCTTCATAATGTTCCCAGGAATGGATTGCAAGTGTCAAAACTTCTTGAATCTCTCTGCAAAGGTCAAACCAATTTCCACTTTTTTATGAAAAAATTTCACTTCATATTTCTGCTCTATGCGGCCAAAACCTCCCTTTTTGGTCTGGGAATTTTACACATATATAAGAGAACGTATTAGGTTAACAAAATTGGATGAGATCTTGGAGAATTATGGAGAAAATATTTGATTTACCTATGGGATTTTAAGTTTCCAAACTTGGCCAAAAGATGCTTTTTTCTTGCCAATCAACCCTTGCACGAAATCTTGACTTGATGATCTGATTTTAGACCTATGATATGATCCTAAAACAAATCTTTGGATTTTATTTCATTATTTCACTATTTTATTTGATTTATTTTGATTTAAATGAATAAAAATTCAAATAAATAAAAACAAATCTCATAAAAATAAAATAATGGATTTAAATATCCTAAATAAGTTCATGGATACGCTTGAGATCCAAAACCCATGCCTATTTGTCCAAAAGATCCAATTTGCTCATATTGACTTTTGTGCATTTTCCTAAAATTGGTCAACTTTAGCAATGCATATCTTTCTCAATTTTAACCCTATGAGGGTGTTCTTTGACTTTTTATAGAGCTTAGGATATCCTCTAAACAACCCTTTTGGTTTCATCTCAATTGGAGCTTCCATGTTCATGTAAGGAGCTTTGACTCAGAAGTTGTTTTTGTTGACTTTTTGAAAGGACCTATAATGTCTAAGCTTGTATCTTTTGATTGAGGCATTTCTTGAACTTGAGGAATGAAGAGAAGTTATGGGGAATTGGATTCTATTCAAAATGAGCCTTGGAGGAAAAATTTCTGATAAAGTATGAGAAAGTTATGCCTGGTCAAAGTTTGGTTCACTTTTCCTATAGAAACCCTAATTTGCTATTTTTGACTTTTGATGAGTTAGGAATATTTGTTGAGGAATCATGATCAACCCTTGATAAAATGATGGATAATACTTCAAGATATTGATGTTGGCCAAAAATCTTGAAGTTAGACTGTATTTGGGCCACAGTTGACTTTTGACCTAGTATAGTTGATTTCCAGGCATTTGAGCAGTTGACTAAGCAAACTTATTGCTCAAGGAATGAAATTTGGCATGGATGATCTTTAGTACATATTAGGAAAATGGAGAATATTTGGGATCCTTTAGACTCATACATCTTGCTTGAAATTGAAACCCTAATTTGAGATTCATTGCCTTAAGAGGAGAGTTTGTCTGGTCAATTCTTGGTCATCCTTGAGCAATTGAGGAACTCTAGAGGAATGTCTTGAGTGAAAATGGGAGGGCAAATTTTGGGGTACAACAGCTTCCCCTGTTAAATCTTCTTAAACCCGAGGATGTAGATTGGTTGATTTGCCTTTCGTGATATGAAGGTGGAAGATGGTTGAACACTAGAGTGTCCAGAAATCGTATAGGTAATATCGGGAATAGGCTTACAGATGCCATTTGAGGAAGGTGACGGGAGATCTTTGGAGATGGGCTTAAAGATTCCATCTAGGGAATATGACAGAGAGTTGTTGGAGATGGGCTTAAAGATGCCATCCGGAAAAATGTTAATTTAATGAGATATTCCTTTGTGGGAACCTATGCCTATTATTGAGGTGGACTCCACCGAGGAATGTTGGTCTCCTCTTGGGAAATAGAGTTTAGGAGTTTCGGTTTTCCATTACTCTACTGGGGAGTCATCTCTTGATTAAAGAGACGGAAGTGAACTGCTATTTGGTCAGGATCCAGACTTCACGGTGACTTGCTGAGGATAATAAGGCTGAGTGCTATCCGGTCGTATTCACAACAATTTAATGGGGGAAGGAGATTAAGCTGTTATCAGGTCGATACTGAACTAGACAAAAGTCTTGGGTCAATATTCAATTGGAATATGAATCATGGAGATCTTAACGGCGATCTGATTGAACCAGAGAAGGTCTTTAATCAACTTTGACTGGAACGGAAATCAGAAGAATCTTAGGATCGATTCAACTGAACCAGACAAAAGTCTTGGGTCAATCTTCAACTAGAATAAGAATAAGGGAGATCTTAGTGGAGATCTGACTGAACCAGAGAAGGTCTGCTGGGAACTTCCTTCTGAGGAAGATAATGAAATAACCTTTCATCAGGCACAGCTTTTGAGAAAACTACCAGGTCACATAAGTAGCCGACGGTGTTTACTGATTTTATCTTTTCCCTGTAAAAGGCAAAGAGTTAGTCATATGCAATGTCATGGTGTATGAAAGAAATTGCGGTGATGTTCTCAAAATAAATGAGATTATGTTGTATGTGATATGTATGTGTATGCCATAATTTATGAATATGGAATGCTATTGTGATGTTTCTTAGTCTGGGGAAGTAAATCCCAGTCTGCTGCTGAAGAGTATAAGGAGGTTGAATCCTTCGTTTCCGCTGGGGATGATGAACGGATATAATTTTCCAGGGATTTCCTCTTCCTGTTTGAGGATGTTCTGCCGGGGATTGACTCTTCTTGAGAATAACTCTATGGAGGGAGATGCTTTATTGTAAGATTTTGCCGTTGTAGAGAAATAAACTCTGTTGGAGAATGAACTTCCGTAGTTGGAGAAATAAACTCTACCTCGGAGTATATTTTATAACTATTTGAAATTATAAAGCTTGGCTGGGGAACACAGATTTCAACTCTTGACTTGAACTTTTCTAGAGGAGATAATTCCTGCTTGGGGAAGAAGAAATAGAAACTTTGGTTGTTTCTACTCTGTGGGGAATGTAGACGTCTCGGGGTCATATGTAATGGTGACTTCGTCTCAAAACTGTCGCTGCCCCTGCACCTGCTGGAAGGAGTAACTGTCGGGACTAAAATGGTCTTTTAGACTTTGCCCTGTTCCTTAGTCATGAGCAACTGTATTTCTGTTTCTTATGCAAATATTTGTGAGTAGCAATCATGTTCAAATTCTTATGTCAAGAATAAGTCATTGGACTTTTTTGCAAAACAAAACAGAAAAAAGAAAAACAAACAGTTTTGTAATTCCAAAGAAATGATTTGTATTGATTTCTGAAGTTTGCCTATAACATGCATTTTGTACAAAGAGGCTGATGTTCTAGTAGGAGAACACCGCCGTGAGAGTCAAAACTATACAAAATAGTGTACAAAGAGAAGAAAATAGCTATGTGTAATAATCCCATTGAGTTTCAATTCTGCTATTGCCCCTATGTCTTCGAGCGTCTCATCACTTTGCTACTTGTCTGAAGTTCCCTAGATCGGTTGGTACCGTTTGAGCTTGATGGTTGATACTGAAGTCTAATCACAATGTGATCAATGGCACATAGTGATACGCTTCCAATCCCTAATTTTGACCTGGTCCGCCCTTTCGGGTTTTCAGTCCACCAGGATACCCTTTTCTGCCGAAGCCGCCTTTGCGGGTTTTCGACTTGTCGGGTGTACAGATTTTTGTTTTTAACCCTAATGTTTTCCCGAACCCTTTTGGTTCATCGAAATGCCCTTATTTTTTCCTAGGCCATTCAACCTAGCGGGTCTTTATTCATGCGTAGTATCTTTTCACTATGTCCGCATTAGCAGGGTGAGGAAGGTCGTCACCATCCATGGTGGTCAGAAAATATGCTTTTGATTACAAATGGCCCTTCGTACGTAGGAGTCCATTTTCCCATGGGATCACCTTGCGGCAGTATGATGCGCTTGATTACTAGATCACCGACTTGATATACTTGACGTCTGACCTTTTTGTTGAAGGCCTTGATCATCCATTTTTGATACATTTGACCATGACAGACAGCAGTAAGCCTTTTCTCATCAATCAAATTCAGTTGATCAAGTCGAGTCTGGATCCAATCATCTTCGTTCAAACCCACACCCTTCATGATTCTCAAAGAAGGAATCTGGACCTCAATAGGCAGCACAACCTCCATACCATATACTAGAGAGTAGGGTGTTTCCCCTGTCGACGTTCGTGCTGAGGTGCAGTAACCATGAAGAGAAAATGGTAACATCTAATGCCAGTCTTTGTATGTCACCGTCATCTTATGTATGATTTTCTTAATGTTATTATTAGCATCCTCCACAATGCCATTCATCTTCGACCGGTAAGGGGAAGAATTATGATGCTGGATCTTGAATTGTTTACAGAGTTCGGTTATCATCGTATTGTTGAGATTTGTACCATTGTTCATAATTATTCTTTCTGGCACACCATACCGGCAAATCATGCTATGCTTGATAAACCGCGCCACGACATTCTTGGTAACAGTAGCAAAAGAGGCAACCTCAACCCACTTCGTGAAATAATCAATGGCCACTAGGATGAAGCGATGCCCATTGGAAGCGGTAGGTCTACTCTCTCCGATCATGTCAATGCCCCATATTGCAAAGGGCCAGGGAGCCGTCAGGACGTTCAAGGGAACCAGAGGTACATGCACTTTATCAGCATAGATATGGCATTTGTGACAAGTTCGAGAATGTTGATAGCAATCTGCTTCCATAGTGGACCAATAGTATCCTGTCCGTAGGATCTTTTTAGCCATGATATGTCCACTAGAATGGGTTCCAAACGTACATTCGTGTGAATATGCCATAATCCTCTCTGCTTCACTCTTGTCTACGCACCGAAATAAAGTAGAGTCATGGTTGCGCTTGTAGAGGATTCCATTACTAAGGAAGAACTTTGCGGCGAACCTTCTCAGAAACTTATTATCATTGACAGATGCCCCCTCGGGATATTCTTGAGCCTCGATATACCTTTTCACTTCATGAAACCAAGGTTTGCCTGCTACTTCCTCAGTGTCAATCTCGTAGCAGTATACTGGTTCATCCAACCTCTCAATAGTGATTCAGGGAGCCTCATTGTCCCACTTGATCTTGAACATAGATGACATGGTAGCTAGCGCGTCCGCTAACTGATTCTTTTCTCGCGGAAAATGTTCAAAGGTGACCTCTACAAAGTGTGGAAGCAATGTCAGGACATGTTCTTTTTACGGGATGAGATTTGGGTGCTTCGTATCCCACTCTCCTTTGATTTAACTTATTACCAAGGTTGAATCCCCAAATACGCTCAAGAGCTTGATCCTCAGGCCAATAACGGCTTTGAGACCCATGATGCATGCTTCATACTCTGCCATATTGTTGGTACAGTTGAAACATAATCTGGCGGTGAAAGGAGTATGACAGTCTTCAGGAGATATAATTACAACACCAATACCATTGTCGAGTGCGTCCGAGGCTTCATCAAAAACCATAATCCATCGGGATCCTTCTTCAGGTCCTTCATGCGGTCCAGGTTCTTCATAGTCAGTAACTAGCATAATATTCCCGTTCGGGAACTCAAAATTCATGGACCGGTAGTCATCCACAGCCTGATGAGCCAAATGATCAGCTAGTACACTTCTCTTGATTACTTTATGGGTCGTGTATTGGATATCATATTCGGTCAAGATCACTTTCCATCTTTCTATTCTTCCAGAGAGGGCGGGCTTCTCGAAGATGTACTTGATCGGATCCATCTTAGATATCAGCAAAGTAGTGTGGGTCAACATATACTGTCACAGTCGGCGAGCAGCCCATGCCAAAGCGCATCAAGTTTTCTTGAGCAGTGAGTATCTTGTTTCACAGTTGGTAAACTTTTTGCTAAGGTAGTATATTGCATGCTATTTTCAACCAGACTCGTCATGCTGCCCCAGCACACACCCCATTGAATTATCTAACACTGTTAAGTACATTATCAAAGGTCTTCCTTCAATCGGAGGCATCATAATTGGTGGTTCTTGAAGGTATTCCTTGATTCTTTCGAAGGAAGTCTGGAATTCGTCATTCCACTTTACCACTTGATCTTTCTTCAGAAGTTTGAAGATTGGCTCACAAGTAGCAGTTAAATAGGAAACGAACCTGGCAATGTAATTTAGTCGTCCCAAAAAGCCTCTAACCTCCTTCTCAGCGCGAGGAGCCGACATCTTTTGTATAGCCTTTACCTTTGCAGGATCCACCTGAATACCCTTGTCACTAACAACGAAACCCAGAAGTTTACCAGACCTTACCCCGAAGGTGCACTTGTTCAGATTTAACCTTAGCTTATACGTCTTCAACCTATCAAACAACTTTTGTAAATGATCAAGGTGTTCTTCCTCAGTTTGAGACCTGGATATCATGTCATCAACATAGACCTCAATCTCATGGTGAATCATGTCATGAAACAAGGCTACCATGGCTCACTGATAGGTTTCCCCAGCATTCTTTTATCCAAACGACATCACTTTGTAGCAGAAAGTGTCCCATTGCATAATGAAGGTTGTTGTCTCCATGTCTTCGGGTGCTATCTTGATCTGATTGTAACCAGAGAAACCATCCATGAAGGAAAAGATCTTGTGCTGCACGGTGTTGTCAACCAGAACGTCGATGTGGGGGAGCAGAAAGTCATCTTTGGGGCTTGCCCTGTTCAAATCTCTGTACTCCACACACATATGTACCATGTCGTCTTTTTTAGGCACCGGAACTACGTTGGCAACCCATTTTGGATAAGAGGTGTCGGCTAAGAAACCAGCGTTAAACTGCTTCAAAACCTCTGCTTTGATCTTCTCTGATATTTCAGGGCGCGTGTGATGGACCTTCTGCTTTACCGGAGGGAAATATTCTTTAGTTGGAAGACGGTTAACCATAATATCCGTATCCAGTCCTGGCATGTCTTCATATGACCAGGAAAAGATCTCGACATAATCATGCAACATCTGTATCAACCGCTGTTTGACATTAAGCCCCGGATTTGCGCCGATCTTGACTTTTTTTCTGCCTTCCTCTATGCCCAAGTTTATTGTCTAAATTGGATCTTCATGAGGCTGCATAGCCCTCTCTTCCTACTGTAACAACCTAGTAAGTTCTCCAGGTACCTCACAATCTTCATCACCTTCGTCCTTGGCTTGATTGATCAGATTTTCAAAATCATAACTGGTGATAGTGGAACTGTTATCAATGGGATCTAGAGTGGATATGGATCTGTAGTTTGATACATGAGTGTGTGTAAAAGCATAGCTGTATATACAAAGTAAAAGTAGAAAAGAAAAACAGAGAGCGCAAAATTTATATGCATAAACGTCCAATGCTTTATTAATTCCATATGAAAGTGAAACGTGATAACCCTCACAAATAAACCGATGTGCCTCGGGTAAGACACATGGCCATAAAGATATATTGTTTATTAAATATCCCAAAAAAAAACAAGAAAGACAATTACTTCTAAACAAAAGTAATCGGTACAAAATCTTTTTCCGTCCAGTTACTGGGTCCACCGTTGGTAGTAGGGAAGATCCAACTGTCCATGTCATTGTCACCTTCGTTGTCTTCTAAAGCATTGACCCCATGATTGTTGATGCGTAGGGGAGGTCTTCCAGCATGAGCACGTCGAACAACCCTTTGAGCCCCTGAAGAGAAACCCAAACCAAATTTATCAGACTTGTATGGAATATCAGGGAGCTGACCCCAGATAGTAGACTCACCTTCTTTGATAAACTCTTTTGCATCCTTGAGTGAAGCCATCTTCAAGGGAGGTCTGGTGATCTTCAACATATTGGTGACAGTTTCAGTTGCAGCCAAAGTCTGAAGTACCTCTTCGAAATTCTGGCACGGAGTCTCGATGAACTCACCATCCATTTCTATATATCTGAAGGAATTCAGGTGACTGACCATGTATTCTTCTTCACCGTGTACAGTGAAAATTCTCCCTTTGACCAGGTATTTCATCATCTGATGCAAAGTGGACGTAAAAGCTCCTGCCCCATGAATCCAAGGGCGATCCAATAAATAAGAATAGGATGGTCTGATATCCATCACGTAGAAGGTAGAGTTGAAATTATGAGAACCAACTTTGATGGGGACGTCCACCTCCCCGTGCACCATTCTCTTTTAACCGTCAAAAGCCCTCACTACAATATTGATGGGCTTCAAGGTCAAACCTTCACAGTCTAGTTTATCCAGAGCGTTCTTAGGCAGCACATTCAATGATGAACCAGTATCTACTAGGATATGGGCCAAAGTAGTTCCCTTGCATTCGACAGAGACATGCAACGCATCATTGTGTTTCCTCCCTCTAAGTGTCATATCAGCATCAGAAATGCCCAAACCGTTATCAACCATTAAACTGGCCACACAATCTTCAAATTGGTCAGCAGAGGTTTCCTGCGAAACATGGGAAATTTTAAGAAATTTCACTAGAGCCTTCGCATGAGCTTCAGAGCACAACAGTAAGGCTAGCATAAAAATCTTTAAAAGGGTCTTCCCCAGCTGTTCGACCATGTTGTAGTCACTTTTCTTGATAATTTTTAAAATTTCTTCCATTTCCTTCTTGGAAGCCTCTGGGATAGATATCGAATGCGCCTTTGTCTGGACAGGCTCGACCAATATGTCTTTGCCCCGAGTCTTGGTCTACTTGGTGATAGGGGTGTCAACAGGGGTAATCATAGGAATTGTAGTAGTAGTATCAGCAGGGACAAAAGTAGGAATGATCACAGGACTAGTAACAACTTTCAGAGGAGAAATCTCAGGGGAGTACACTCTTCCACTTCTTGTTATTTTGCTAGTTCCAACAATGTTGTCAATGTTAGGATCAACACTCTTAGAAACCTGGTCTTCAACAGTCAGCAGGTCTTGCTTGACACCGTGGTAGTAGACGTCACCCCCATAGTTCCAGGGAACAGTTTTGTCCGAGGAGTATGGGATTGGCCCTGGCATAGTAATTAATAGTGGAGTCACCTTCGAAACAGATGTAATCCTGATGGGTATTTTGGTGGAGACCCTGGGAGGATTGGCAGAAATTGTTATTATTGAAATATCCTTGTACGCAATGGTTGGAACGGGAGTCTTCTCAAACAAAATCTCTCTATCATCCATCAGGCGCTGAACACCTGCCTTTAACAAATGACAACCCGTCGGTAGAGATAAATAGAAGTGAAAACCTGCGCCACAATCCGAAAATAAACCGTCCTTCAATAAGCTCCACTTAACGATTGTTGTACCCCAAAATTTTCCCTCTCATTTTATTCAACACATGCCCATTGAGGTCCTCAATATGCTCATGGATGCCCAAGAGTTGACCAGACAAACTCTCTCTTAAGGCAATGTACCTCAAACTAGGGTTTCCATTTTTATCAGGATAGTTGAACTCCAAAGTTCCCAAATGCTTTCCATGGTCCTAATATGTTCTCAATATCATCCATGTCAAGTTTCATGCCTTGCACAAGAAGTTTGCTCAGTCAACTGCTCAGATACCTAAAAGTCAACTACATTAGGTCAAAAGTCAACTGTGGCCCACATACAGTCAAACTTAAAGGTTTTTGGTCAACATAAAAATTTTGAAGTGATATCCATCATTTTATCAAGGGTTGATCATGATTCCCCAAGGAATTCCCTAAATTCATCAAAACCCAAAAGTTGCTAAATTAGGATTTCTTAGGAAAAGTCAACCAAACTTTGACCAGGCATAACTTCTTCATACTTTATCAAAAAAATTTCCATCCAAAGCTCATTTTTAAGATGATGAAATTCCCTACAAGTCATCTTCAGCCCACAAGTTCAAAATATGCACTCATCAAAAGATATGAATTTCTACATTATAGGTCCTTTTGAAAAAGTCAACAAAAACACCTTTTGGGTCAAAGCTTCTTACATGAACATGGAAGACCCAATTGAGATGAGACCAAAAGTTTTGTTTAGGGGACGTCCTAAGATTTCTAAAAAGTCTAGGAACACCTATCTAGGGTTAAAATTGGAGGAGATATGCCTTGTCAAAGTTGACCATTTTTGCAAAATTGTCAAAAGTCAATGTGCTCAAAAATGTATTTTTTTGTCAAATGGGCCTAGTTTTTCATGATTACGTCTTGCTTGTGACATGGTCCACGACCCAAATCATCATATACACTTTATTTGCTTCATTATTTATTTTATTTTGATTTTTTATAATTTAAAATTCAAATTAAATCAAGTGAATAGCAAAAAATGCAAAAGATTGATTTTTGATCTGATTTCTTGTAGGAATCAAATCCAATTAGGCTGACAAATAAGATGAAATCGTGCAAAGAAAATTGAAGCAAAAATTGGCATGATTAGGCCTATTTTGGAAACATATCATACAAGAACAAAATCAAATCCAATCTTCATAATGTTCAAAGATACAATGCGTTTTTGTTGACCTAATCAGTTCTAATACATATATAGGACACAACCAGTGCATAAAAACAAGGAGAGGTCGTGAAAACTGAAAAACAAAAACTGAAAAAATTGTCAAAAAGTGGTGGATCGATTTCAAGCTTAGAGGGCAATTCAAAGCATTCTAAGACTACCAATAGATTCTTGGACATCTCCAGAACGTGTTTCAATCCATTGCAAGAATTTGCATGGCCAGAATCGCCCCCTGGACGTCACAAGGTTTGCGTTCTTTTTCAGATTCAATTACTATGACTCTTGCATCATGAACATGTTTTAATGGTATATTTGTGTTTGTTGTCATGTTTGCAACATGTCTAGACCATTTAATTGAAGTTTTAACGTTTGTATGCATATTTTCCATAACTAGGGTTTATCTTGTCATTTTAGGGCTTTCAAATGCATGAACAATTGGCCTTAATGAAGGATACCATTGTGATCAGAGGGCCAAACCCAATCGATCCATGGTCTTGAATCTTATTTATATTGGTTGAACGTGATTTTTGAAGTTTGCAGGTCTGTAGCTATGGAGGTTGTCCGTAGGTAAAAGTGTTATACTTAAGACAACAAATATGTGAAGAAGACGATAACGTGGCTGAACACTGTTGGCTTATTTGAATTCTGCGCGTTTATTTAAGTCATTCAAGTTATTTTCTATAATATATATTGTTGTATTTATATTTACAACTAAGCAGCGTAGCACAGATGGTCAGGGCAAGCGTGGAATGAGTGGAAGGACCTGGGTTCGATCCCAGGTCCCAGCGTTTTACTATTTGCTTAACATTTATATGCATATTCTATACATTACCTTGCCAGGAGTCTACCATGCGCTTCCATCATCCAACCACAGGATTCATCTCTATTCAGATCAAACGCTCAACCAAAGGGAAGTCCATCGTGCACCCTCCAAGAGTGGCTACACAAGATCCAGTGCAGGGATTGGGCTCAACTCTTTGGGCCTAAAGACAAATTCAACATACACCCCTTGATTGCTTCTAACAGACCCATCTCTTTTCTTTCTTTATTTTATTTTAATTCTTATTTTAATTATTTACTAATTATTTTCTTTACAAAAATAACCCAAAAAAAATCAATTTTCTTATTAAATCAAAAAATCACAAAAACCTAAAATAATCTTTTTTTTCATAAAAAAATGTTTTGTTTCTTTAATTAATTAATTAGTTTAATTATTTAGGGCAATTTAATTGTTTTTTCTATATAATTTAAATCAATTAGAAATTAGGGTTTTAGTTTGTACATAACATAATTCAATTTTTTCTCAAAAATAACCTAAGTATAATTTTTCAATTAGATTTTTAGGTTTCTTGATTCATTCTCGCATTTAATTCACTGCGCGCATTTTAATTCTTTTTTCTATTATTGTATATGCTTCGGGTTGTAATAGATTTAATTATGGTTTTAAACTTCCGCATTTTTATTTTCAGTCAAGATAATTATGTATCTGCAAAAGCCCTGTAATAACTAGGACCTTTAAACTTTCCCGCATTTTAATTTTCACAAACTATAAACTGCTTAGACATATGTTCATAGGATTGTATGAAATGACTAACTGAAAGTTAAAACAGTAGATCACCTTAATTGTGCAAAGATTAAATAACTGAAAGTAAACACATGCACGTGCTCACTCTTAGGGTTTACTCCACTTCGGTTGCCTTCGATAAACGGTCATGAAGTATAGGGTTTGTTAGTGGTTGTCCTCTAGCCCCGAAAGATCTAAAATGACTCATTCGGATGTTACCTCGGAAAAGGATCTTTAAGGCTTTAGGATGATTACTAACATTTCCTAACATTGCTTTTGTGATCGTATTTGTCCCTTCAAATGTCCCTAAAAACTCCAACGACGATGCTACCTATTTCTCAATAATGGGATAGCATTGTCTAAAAGGAAAACACATAGACCTTTTTCGAGTAGGTAGACTAGTTCCTAGGTACTTGCTCAAACAAACAAACTTTTTCACACCAAACACTTTTCAAACCAAATTTTCAAAAACGACTTCGTAACACTCTTGAGAACAGAAACAAGGGTTAAAACAAAGTAAAACAAAACTTTTAAAAGCAAGCACACACAAGAAATTTAAAAAATGAGCAAGTATCTAAGAGCCCATGGCAAACCACGGATAGAAAGGGTGCTAACACCTTCCCTTTATATAACCTAACCCCCGTACTCAGAAACATTCTCGAAAAAGGTTTTTTCTGTTCTTTTTCCTTTTCCTATGTTGGATGAAATAAAATTCGATGGTGACTCTTGCTTACTACGACATTTTTCGAACAAAAAACGCAAACCAATATTAACATTTCGGTTCTGCCACCGTATCACAGAACTGGAGACTCTGCTGGGGAGTAGTAAAAGTGGGGTTTACCTTAGGATCTAGGTCATTTTAATTGCTTTCTTGTTTGCTTTGCCTGCTTTATCATTAAGGGTTTTTGCTTGGGTATTGTTGAAGATCCTACACTCGGATTTGGGGGCACTTTTTAGGTAAACAACAATAGATCGTGGAGACTATACGGTGTAGACCGATATGGTTTAAGCGGTGGCTATGTTGGTGTGACACTTTGGTTGGTATCGGTATCCTTCGTGTGGAAACGAGGAGAATACGGGGCCACTGCGTTGTGTCGTGAAGCACTAACGGACCTTAGAACCTTAGTTGAACAAACTTGGTCATTAGAAAGTAGTGAGATAGCCGGCCTCGGTATAAAGCTTAGGATTGGTTGATACTCGATGCTACACTCATTGAGATCAGACTTTCGGGATATTTAGGTTGCAAGAAAAGATTGCTTGAGTTAAAACAATGCCCGATAAAGGAAGATCAGTGAAATTGAGATCCCTTAGAACCTGGTTACTATTTATAGGACAGGTTGAACTAATCCAGCTTCAAGAGGGTATGACCTTAAAACCCATGCAAGCCTAAACCTAAGGTTGTTTGCATGACTTGTGTGCTTTCAACTTGAACTACTTGCAGAGTTTTATTACCTGACAACATGAGTTCCTTACAGGTTTTTTTTACAGTTATTATCCAATAACTTGGATTTCTTGCAGGGTTTACTTGCTTAAATCACTTTGCACCTTTTCTTAAAAGCATAGCATACACATCATAACATCATGACTTAACATTTCCTTAACCATTTCAAGGATCTCGAGGGCCTGTGATGCAGGTTATGATAAATCAGACGTCTAGCAAGGGGAAAATGGATTTATTTTCCTCTAGCCAATGTCGTCAGAAGATCAAAACTCAAAAACTTGAGTCAGGGGCTATGACCCACTTGATATGGTGAGCTTGACTCTCGTAGAAGGACTCTCAATGATACAAAGTTCTTCAATCAAAGCTGCAAAATTCAATTTCTGACATTTCCATGTTTACCCCGCGAGATCCTTGAAAACATCGCATACATATATAATACATATCATTGCATAAGAAGGTTTCAAAGCATGTCTCTCATGTTCTCGCTGTTTATTTCAGCAATGGCTCTCTAACAAGACAACAAATATCTCCGAGCTCAAGATGCCCAGTTCAAGGAATTTCTCCTGAATCTATCCAAGGGGCAAGAAGACTTGAAAACACTCTTCATCGGGAATCTGACCAAGGAACATCCTGATAACAACAAGGATGAAAAATTGGAACCACTTCAAGTTGAGGTAGAAGCAACGAGAATCCAGATGCTGGGGCAGATGGCTCTTATCCAAAACTTAGCTCGAGGACATGAAGGGCTAAGAGCCTCCCTCAACAAGCTTCACCAAGATTGATGTAGATCCATGAAACAAACAGTTAAAATTATGGATCAAGGCATTAATCATCCCCCAGTGAGAGAAGAGGTTGGTTTGGTCAGGAACAGACCTTTCCAGATTGCTACTACATCACAAGCCCAACTACAACCTCACCAACGACAATGGGGCAATCGGCATAAGAAGAATACATTCGAAAGATGCTTCACTGAAATCAACATGTCATTGGATCAAGCATTGCAACGCATGTTGAAGGCCAAGATGGTTATGTTAAGGGGCCCTCCCCAGAATCCCAACATAGCCTCCCCAAGGTACAATCCAAATGCAAGATGTGCGTACCACTCCAATAGTCCTGGACATGACACCAACAACTGTTGGGCGTTGAGAAATAAAATTCAAGACCTGATTGATGAAGGAGCGCTAGAATTCGCACAAGACGGTCAGGTTGAGTTCTTCTACCATCCCTCCAAGGCATACCATCTAAATTGACAAGTTCTCACAAGAAGACTTTTCGTTCATTAGAATGTTCAATGTGTAATTTTCTTTTGATTTGTTTGAACATTTATTCATATCAAACCTCGTTATTTCATCAATGTATTGCACATGTTTGTCTTGAATCAATTCATTCATATTCACTATTTCAATAATGTGTTCTTATTTCCTTTTGTGATATTCAACTCTCAATTAAAAACTCTAAACCTTAGAGGCAGGATGACGGAAATGATACCACAACCTCTACAGTATGCTTGTCAGCAGTGTGAGGCTAGATCTTCCTCACATAAGATCGGAGGTGCATTTTGGGACATGAAACCCCATCATATTTGGAAAAAAAATGGCACCTTGAACTTTTGTGGGATGATATCCCCAGACAACAAACCCAGCTCTTCAAAGTCCAGCCCAAGCACTTTCTGGATCTCTATTGCACTCAGACGCTCTTCCAGTTGTTTGTACTTTTCGTCGGCTGGAGGATACTTCTCTTCATTGTAATCGGTCTCTTTGTCAGATTTCCTTGGACTAGGGTCTTCCTCTCTTATCTCGCCCTCTTGGTTATCTCCTTCTTTTGATGAAGATGTCAACTCAACTGCTTGCCTTAGCGGTCCTTTAAATCTCCTTCCCAAATTTACCACACCAACTGTCCTCCTTGGCTTTTTGTTCTTGTCTTTAGCAATTAGGGCTCTCAGTTCCTCTTTCCCCTTGGCCAGAACCATAATCACCTGTTGAAATTATGCATTTTGAGTCTGTAAGTCCTTCACTGTTTGTTCTAGAGCCATTGCTGAAATAAATAGCGAAGAGGATGAGAAACCTGCTTTGAAACCTATTTATGCAATGATATATATGATATATGTATGCAATATTTTCAAGGATTTCTAAGACTCAAATTTGCTTAAACAGAAAGAGAACAAACGTTAGTTGTATTAAAATGTTTTATTGATCACAATAATGCCTTTTTGGGATCACAAGGGAACAAAGCAAAATAAAACCATCCAAGCTAAAGAAAACTCAAGCTTCCCACAAACGCATCCTCTTTGGTACAATGTAGGCGTTTATACTCCTCTCCTCGTGAAGTAACTGGGTGAGCTATAGAACCTTTTTCTCGCTGGCGTAGAATTGGGTTTCGAAAGTATCTCGTTCTTCTTTGAGTTGGATCCAGGACCTCTGTAACTCTTCAAGATTAGTTGGCATGTCAGGATGAAGAACGACATAAGGAGTGTCTCCCTCTGCAACTCGCTCCATAATCATAGGTAAGATGGCGAGGTAAGTCATCATAAGACATTGAGCACGAGCTCGCACCCATTTGAGGTAAGGCTCAAGAGGGATGGAATTCTTGTGCCCCAATATCTTGTTATCAACTCGATTTATCATGCCCCAAGCTCGAATTAACCTCTTCTGATAACCCTGAACATCATTCTCATGGTCAAATGTGATTCCTTGGACAAGTGTGTTGTGAGGACCATCCCTTCTAGCGTAACCAAACTATCGTAACGCCAAACAAGGGTTATAAATGATTCCTCACTTAATACCTAAGAGAGGGACATTAGGGTATTCCCCACAATGATCAATGATGGTAACATTCTCTGAGGATCGTGAACACCAATGAATATCTGAATGTGTAAGGGACAACAGCCTATGAGACCATCTCATACCCTGCTAATTCTTTAAGCAGACTGGGGTAGGTGCAAAATAAAACACCTATCCAGTAGAGGAGTGCAACACAGAAGGGTCCCCCTCCTCTATAGAGTGCGAGTATGCAGAAAGTGTAGAATATCCCTGAGCAACATAGGCACCGGATCATGCGACAAAAAACCTTAACCGCATTCACATCTATGAGTTAGTCCATGTTAGGGAATAGCACCATCCCATAGATGAGAAGGGCTAGCACTTCTTCAAAAGCTTGTAAATCCAGATTATCCCAAAAATGGCGAGCTTTCTCAAATAAAAACCTAGCTGGAAATCCTTGGACACTCCTTCTGGTTTCGCAATTTGCCACTACATTAGACCGTTGTAAAGACAGAGCTTGAGAAATCTATTTAGGCTTTGGGTCTCTTTCTGTACCGTTGAATGGTAGCTGATTAAGGATAGGTACCCCCAATAACTGAGGAAACTCCTTCATAGTAGGCACTAACTGGTAATCCGGAAAAGTGAAGCAGTGATGTAACGGGTCAAAGAATTGAAAGATGACCTTTAACATTTCTTCATCAGGGTTTGAAATAACCAAGTTGAAAAGTCAACCATGTTTTCCAATGAAGGGAGAGATTTCAGGAATCCTTGATGCTAAGTCCTTGAGTTAAGGATGTACTTTCACAAGGTTGATTTGGATAGTGTTCATGCGAGAAGATTCCATGTCCTACAAAATAAGACAAAGATAAGCCCTAGAAAATCCTTGAAATGCTTAGTATGATATGCCATGTTATGATGTCATGATTATGCTAAGAAATCACATATATAGCAAGAAACAGGTAAATCACACCAAGACCTTAGGTTTAAGGCTTGCATGGGTTTTAAGGTAGTACCCTCTTGAAGTTGGATTGGTTCAACCTGTCCTATAATAGTAACCGGGTTCTAAGGGATCTCAATATCATTGACCTTTCCCACAAACTTCGTTTGATAGGCGACTGACTCGCAACCAAACAAAACTTAGGAGTCGAGTCTCAATGAGTGTAGCATCGAGTATCTGTCGACTTTGGGAATACACCAAAGACGACCATCTCGCTACGTACTAATGGCCAAGTTGTTCATTTAAAGGTTCTAAGGTCAGTTGACGCTTCATGACACCATACAACAGCCTCGTATTCTCCTTGATTAACTCAAGGGCTATCGGTATGAACCAAGGTTTTACCAATTAAATTTGATCGAAGAGAATAGAATGACGGCTTTGTGTCATGGGAAGTTATATCAGAAGATAATGAAGAAAGCTTTTGATAAGAAGGTTAAACCTCGTGAATTCAGAGAAGGAGACCTCGTGCTCAGAAAGATCATGTCTTTTAACGCTGATTCTAGGGGCAAGTGGACTCCTAATTTTGAAGGCCCGTATGTTATCAAGAAAGCCTTCTCTGGCGGTGCATTAATTCGTGAAACTATGGATGGTGAGGAGTTCCCACGTCCCATGAATGTTGATACAGTCAAGAAATACTTCGCCTAAAGAAATAAAATAACAGCTCGCTAAGTTGAAAACCTGAAAGGGCGGCTTAGGCAAAAAGGAGCATCTCGGTAGGCCAAAAACCCGAAAGGGCGGTCTAGGCAAAAATTAAAGACATAAGCAGAATAAATTTCCTGCTAAGTTGAAAACCCGCAAGGGCAGCTTAGAAAAAAGTTAGGGACTTTCTTGGTAAGTAACTGCATCAGACAAGACTTGATCATTGAAGCAACAATCTTCTTGGGTCCTCACCATACTTCAACAAGGGTTGCTTCTCATGATTTCAAAGTTGTTAGAGGGGATAGTGGTAATTGTATCTCAATGTATCTTTTCATTATATATATTACCATTTTTCCAAACTTTATAATTATCCATGGAGTCTCGCCATTGCAGACTACCATTCTATCAATAAAATTTGAGCTTTTACCCAATTATTTATATTTATTATTTTATTTAGCTTACAAAGACTCCATTTATTATTGATAATAATTTTCAAAGCGAAAAGATTAAAAAACAATTTTTTTTTTTAAAAAGAATTTACAACTTACTTTTACTTTAGATTTTGTGATTCAAGAGGAAAACAAAGATGGTGATCCCAGGAAGGGACGAACTCCCGTAATTTTGAGAAGTTTTGTTTTCCCTGAGAAGGTTTTCTCAAGTTGTTTTTGCTGGTATTCCCGTGTTTAGTGTATATTGAAGACGATACAATTGGCGTAAGGTGCATTATTGGGTTTGTGATCCTAGTGTCCCCAGGCAAGTGTTAGTTCATTTTATGATTGTTGGGTTTGTTTGGTCTGAGGTCTCTATTCCGGATTCCCTAGCGAAGTCTTCTCTCATATGACGAAAGGTCTTGTTCCCTTGGTGTGCTGAGATTGAACTATTTGCAAAATGTCGCTCTTTCTGCAGTATTAGCATCATTGTTGGTATTTATTTCCAAGGCAAATAGACCAGGGCAATATTTTTCTAAGAAGTGTTGAGACAGTTGCTAACCTTTGGGTTTTCACCCACCAAGTGTTGGGTTTGATTTAAAATTCCCATGAGTTTTACCTCTTTCTATATGTTGACTTCTTGATTCCCCAAGAAAGCTATCCCAGGGTATCTTTTGTTGGAATACGTTTGCATGATATGAAGACTCAATCCGAGATTTCCCAGTGAAGGCCTTGCTTATTTGATAGAAGTCTTTTCTCCCCGTGCATGTTGAGATTGGACTCATTTGCAAAGCATCTCCTTTCAGCGGCACTTGCATTTTGTTTGATTGCCCGATAATTAGGCAAGGGCAATGTTTTATTTAAGAAGTGTTGAGACAGTTATCAACTTTTTGGGTTTTCACTCGCCAGGTGTTGGGTTTGATTTAAAATCCCCATAAGATGGATTTCTTGTTGTAATTCTTGACTTCTTAACTCTCCAAGTTATTGTCCCTATGAAGGTTCCATACTTTTTTCCAGAGAAGTTGGTGCAATACTTACTCTCAATATTGAAGAATGTATATTTGTTTTCCCCAGTGAAGAACATATCTGGATTTCCCCTCTTCGATGTCATATTGGTATCTCCCCAATGAAGTCAGCATGAGGTTCCCCGATGATATCTCAATGATGAGGTACTATCTCCCCTAATGAAGTTTGTATGTCTATCTGCCTTATTTGATGTTTTACCGATATGGTGTTTGTCTACCTTATTTGAAATCAGTATTGCAATCCCTAATAGAAGTGTGGACTGTGAAAACATTTGTTTTCCCATTGAAGTCTGAGTGCTATTCCCTGGTGAAGCCTGGAGAAGGATGTTATAACCCTGTATCTCTACTGTTTTAACGCTGATTAGTTTACCTCTGGATTATGTTCCACCCCAGTGAAGTTAAGCCGCGAAATAGGATTTTGTTTCCTCGTTTTATGCTTATTTTCTTATGGAATGTTCATCTTGGAAGAGATTTAGCCGAGTGTTGTTGGTGCTCGAGTTGGCTTTCCCTGGTTACTCCCAGTGTTATATGTCTGTTTTGTCAGCATATACATGATAATACTCATACATTCATACATACGTCATGCATAGTTAAATTTATAAATCGTTACTCATTAACATTCGTTATTATTTTGTTGGCATATTACCCTGTTTTTCAGAATTGTGTTGTCCTCTCTCCAATAGAGTGTCGGCCTTAAGCAGAGAGTGTATATTCTTTCAACTTCCCCATTGAGTTATCCCTCGTGGAAGATTTTTGCTTTAGCCTTCTTGCACAGCTCTTTGTATGGATGTGTGATACGGTGGCAGAACCGACTGTTAATACTGGTTTGCATTTTTTGTTTGCAAATGTCGCGGTAAGCAAGAGTCGCCATCGGCTTTTCTTTTATCCAACAAATGAAGGGGTTAAAAGAACAGAAAAAGACCTTTTTCGAGCTTTTCTGAGTAAGGGGCTAGATTATGGAAAGGGAAGGTGTTAGCACCCTTTCCATCTGTGGTTTTCCACGGTCTCTTAGGTACTTGCTCATTTTTGAAAATTGCTTTCGTGTTTGTGTGTTTTGAAAGATTTTGTTTGATTTATGATAACTCTTGTACCAGTCCTCAAGAGGGTGATAAAGCGTTTTTTTTAAAAGATATTTTGAAAGTGTGTAAGTGTAAAAAGATTCAGATTTTGAGCAAGTACTTAAGAGTCATCTACCTACTCAGAAAAGGGTGTTCTTTTCCTACTACCCTTTAGATAGCGTTATCTTACTATTAGTGAGTAGGTAGACCTATCTTCGGATGTTGAGGGACTAACGAAAGGGACGTTACGGCCACTAAGGCAACTGGGCAAGAATTCTTAGTAACTATCCTAAAGCCCTAAGATCACTTTTTAACCGAGGCAACAGTTGAGAGGGTCATCGAGAGACTAGTGATCTCTTTGACTCAAGGACAACCACTAAGGATTCTCACGTTTCAAGAATTGTGACTGTATTTAAAGGCAACTAAAGTGGGAGATACCCTAGGGGTGAGCATGTGAAAGTGTGCTTGATTCTGTTCATTTATCTTGCGCATTTAGGGTTATCTATGTTCAATTAATTGTTATCTTTCCATACAATCCTATTAGCATACACCTAAGCAGTTTATCTTACGGAAAATAAATTGCGGAAAAATAAAGCTCCTAACTATTACAATGCCATGGGGCAGTTACATAATTATAGACAGGAATTTAAATCTAATTTAATTATTACAAACCAGGAACAATTACATGATTGGAAAATAATATGGCAAAAATAATAAATATGTGAAGCGTCTAAACCCTAAAGCGCGCATAAGTTAAAAGAGAAATATTCTTGATTATTTCTTTTTATTTGAAAAAAAAGTTAAATGAGGAAAAAGTATTTAATTGGACAAATTATGAATTAAAAAAAAAATTAAATCTGAATAAACAATTTTTTTTTTGGATATTTTTTAAGAAAAAGATTTGAAATTTAAACCTAGATTCTAATTGGTTTTATTTTAAAGAAATCAATCAAAATAATTAAGTCAAATTAATTTATTAAAATTAATTTTAATAAAAAAACCTAAATCCTATTTTTTGTGTTTTTACTGATTTTATGATTAAACAATGAAAATTGATTTTTGAAATTAATTAAAAAATGACAAAGAAAAATAATGAAAAGGAAAAAGAAGTGGGCTTGAGGGGGGTGAAGACCCAATTGTAGGGTGATGTTGCTGAATTTTTGGCCAAGCCCAAGTCTGGTGGCCCAATGCTAGCGCCTGATCTGGTGTGATAGTGTAAGGGTAGTCCATCACGTACCTGCAAGCTAGGGGCGTCAAATCCAGAGCCATGCAAGTTGGATGGTTGAATCTGAGGATGTATGTGGTGCGTTTGAGAGTGAGAACCACTGGATCTGCAAGCAATTAGTCAGAAAATATAAAATATTGCACTTGGGACTCGAACCCAAGTCCTTCCCTTTGCCAAGCGCCTCCTTTACCAACACACCAGCCTGTTCATTCAGTGTATAACATAAACGTAAAATAATATATATTAAATAAACACCCAGAATTTGATTTAATAAAAAAACGCACGCTGATTTCAAACGACCCAATCAGGCTCTGCCGCGCCTTCATCTGCTCCAGCTACCCGTCGTCTTAGCCTGAGAACTTTTAGCTACAAACTGAACCTGTCACTAAAAACCTGTGCGTTTCAAAAATTCACACCAAGCAATGTAAATTCAATCCAAATACATGAATCAATTGGGTTTGACCCCCTGAACATGATGGTATCCATTCTTAGGTCCAATTTCACCTGTATATGAAAACCCTAAAATGAACCTTGAAACGCTAACAATGACAGGTTATCATATATGTACCAAAACTGGAAATTAATCATTCAAACATGTTCTAAATGCTCATACAAACAAGAATGAATAGTTAAAACCTATTTATAATGCATGGATGATCAAAATCGATTTCAAGAATATATGTGTAAGTCGTGATGTCGTATGGGATGATTCTGAACGTCTTGATGCATGTAAATGATGTTGTTAGCTTCAGAATATTCCCAGGAATGGATTGCAAGTGTCGAAACTTCTTGAATATCTCTGCAAAGGTCAAACCAATTTCCACTTTTTTGTGAAAAATTGCACTTTGTATGTCTGTTCTATGCGGAAAAAACCTCCCTTTTTGGTATGGAAATGTTACACATATATATGAGAACGTATTAGCTTAACAAAATTGGATGGGATCTTGGAGAATTATGGAGAAAATATTTGATTTTCCTATGGGATGTTAAGTTTCCAAACTTGGCCAAAACATGATTTTTTCTTTCCAATCAACCCTTGCACGAAATCTTGACTTGATTATCTGATTCTAGACCTATGATATGATCCTAAAACAAATCTTTGGATTTTATTTCATTATTTCACTATTTTATTTGATTTATTTTGATTTAAATGAATAAAAATTCAAATAAATAAAAACAAATCTCATAAAAATAAAATAATGGATTTAAATATCCTAAATAAGTTCATGGATATGCTTGAGATCCAAAACCCACGCCTATTTGTCCAAAAGATCTAATTTGCTCATATTGACTTTTGGGCTTTTTCCTAAAATTGGTCAACTTTAGTAATGCATATCTTTCTCAATTTTAATCCTATGGGAGTGTTCTTTGACTTTTTAGAGAGCTTAGGATGTGCTCTAAACAACCCTTCTTGTTTCATCTCAATTGGATCTTCCATGTTCATGTAAGGAGCTTTGACCCAAAAGGTTTTTTGTTGACTTTTTGAAAGGACCTATAATGTCTGAGCTTGTATCTTTTGATTGAGGAATTTCTTGAACTTGAGGGCTAAAGAGAAGTTTTAGGGAATTGGATTCTCTTCAAAATGAGCCTCGGAGGAAAAAAATTATTATTAAGTATGAGAAAGTTATGCCCAGTCAAAGTTTGGTTGACTTTTCCTATAGAAACCCTAATTTGCTATTTTTGACTTTTGATGATTTAGGAATATTTCTTGAGGAATCATGATCAACCCTTGATAAAATGATGGATAATAATTCAAAATATTGATGTTGACCAAAAATATTGAAGTTTGACTGTATTTGGGCCACAATTGACTTTTGACCTAGTACAATTGATTTCCAGGCATTTGAGCAGTTGACTAAGCAAACTTATTGCTCAAGGCATGAAATTTGGCATGGATGATATTAAGGACATATTAGAACAATGGAGAATATTTGAGATCCTTTATACTCATACATCTTGCTTGAAATTGAAACCCTAATTTGAGATTCATTGCCTTAGGAGGAGAGTTTGTCTAGTCAATTCTTGGTCATCCTTGAGCAATTGAGGACCTCTAGAGGCATGTCTTAAGTGAAAATGGGAGGGAATATTTTGGGGTACAACAGGATGGATTTGGTTTTCCCTCTTGAGTTTATTTCACAAAGGATGTATTATGGTTGACTGTTCCATCCCAGATTATTTCTGGTTTGAATCTATTATCTTCAACAATATTATTACTTTGGATTTCTGCAAGTTTTGAGCCTTGGTTTGAAAATATGGATTTGTTTTGAACGAGAAGACTTTTATCTCCTCAACAGGAATATTGGCATTTCCCCAGGAAGCCATATTGTTTTCCCCAGGAAGCTATATTGCCTTCCCCGTGAAGTCATGATTCATTCCCCAGGAAGTTATGACATTTTCCCCAGAAGTCATTTTTACAATCCTTCCTATAATAGCAAGTAGCGGGTCTCTTTATTTGAGAAACTTATACTTCCCTGTAAAAGTCGACATTATTTTCTTTTCCATCTTCTCTATGAGTAGATAGTTTGCAGTTCGTTTTCAAATTACTCCAGTGGATGGCAAGTCTTTAGATATTGCAAAGGCAGTTCATTGTGAAATCCTTGTAAGTGCTAGTCTCTTTATTTGAGACATCTTATATATTACCCTTTCCAGGTGGAATTCCTTGGTTAAAGAAGAAGTTGAGACCCGTTCTAGGTGAAACGCCGAAATTTTGGGGAAACTTGTTATCTTTTTGCTACCCTCGGTGAACATTGGTAGTTCATCGTCAGTGAACTGCGGTGCTATGATATATTTTCTCTTACTACCTTCAGTGAACGTTGGTAGGTCACCTTCAGTGAAAGTTGGTGATTGTTATCTTTTTGCTACCCTCAGTGAATTTTGGTAGTTCATCGTCAGTGAACGGCGGTGCTATGATATTTCTTTTCTCTCTACCTTCAGTGAAAGTTGGTAGATCACCATTAATGAAAGTTGGTGATTGTTATATTTTTTCTACCTTCAGTGAACGTTAGTAGTTCATCGTCAGTGAATAGCGATGCTTTGATATATCTTCTCTTACTACCTTCAGTGAAAGTTGGTAGGTCACCTTCAGTGAAAGTTGGTGATTGTTATCTTTTTTCTACCCTCAGTAAATGTTGGTAGTTCATCGTAAGTGAGCGGTGGTGCTATGATATATTTTCTCTTACTACCTTCAGTGAATGTTGGTAGGTCACCTTCAGTGAAAGTTGGTGATTGTCATCTTTTTTCTACCCTCAGCGAACATTGGTAGTTTACCGTCAATGAACAGTGGTGCTATGATATTTCTTATCTCTCTACCTTCAGTGAAAGTTGGTAGATCAACATCAGTGAGCGTTGGTGATTGTTATCTTTTTGCTACCTTCAATGAACATTGGTAATTCATCGTCAGCGAACGACAATGCTATGATATATCTTCTCTTACTACCTTTAGTGAAAGTTGGTAATTGTTATCTTTTTTCTACCCTCATTGAATGTTGGTAGTTCATCGTCAGTGAATGGTGGTGGTATGATATTTCTTTTCTCTCTACCTTCAGTGAAAGTTGGTGATTGTTATCTTTTTTCTACCTTCAGTGAATGTTGGTAGTTCATCGTTAGTGAACGGCGATACTATGATATATTTTCTCTCTACCTTTAGTGAAAGTTGATAGGTCACCTTCAGTGAAAGTTGGTGATTGTTATCTTTTTGCTACGTTCAGTGAACGTTGGTAGTTCATCGTAAGTGAACATCGATGCTATGATATTCTCTCTCTACCATCAGTGATAGTTGGTAGTTCATCGTCAGTGAACGTCGATGATTTTTCTTTTCTCTCTACCTTTTGTGAAAGTTGGTAGGTCACCTTCAGTGAAAGTTGGTGATTATTATCTTTTTGTTATCTTCAGTGAATGTTGGTAGTTCATCATCAGTGAACGGTGATGCTATGATATATTTTCTCTCTACCTTAAGTGAAAGTTGGTAGGTCACCTTCAGTAAAAGTTGGTGATTGTTATCTTTTTTCTACCTTTAGTGAACGTTGGTAGTTCATCGTCAATGAACCGCGATGCTATGATATTCTCTCTCTACCTTCAGTTAAATTTGGTAGTTCATCGTCAGTGAACGTCGATGGTATTTCTTTTCTCTCTACCTTCAGTGAAAGTTGGTAGGTCACCTTCAGTGAAAGTTGGTGATTGTTATCTTTTTGCTACCTTCAGTGAACGTTGGTAGTTCATCATCAGTGAACGACGATGCTATGATATTATCTCTCTGCCTTCAATGAAAGTTGGTAGTTCATCGTCAGTGAACGTCAATGAATTCTTCTCTCTACCTTCAGTGAACATTGGTAGCTCACCGTTAGTGAACGTCGGTGTTGTTATTCTTTTCTCTTTCTACCTTCAGTGAACGTTGGTAGTTTCGCCTTCAGTGAAAGTTGGTGTATCCTTTGACCTTTTACCGTCATCTATGAGTCGGTATCTTTTTGATCTTTTACCTTCGACTATTGAGTTGGTAGTTCACAGTTATCTTCCGATCACTTTTATCATGTACTATTTCCTCTTTAGCTGAGTTGATGCTACCTTATCTCTTCAATTTATTTTCCTGGTTAGGTTTCTCTTCAATTTTTGTTTCCTTTGCTACATCCCCAGTGGTGTCTTGCGTCTCTTTAGATTTGTCCATCTGCATTCATAATCATAAGCATTGCATGACATCTTAGGGACAAAAATAGGGTTTGTTTTATATTTAAGTATCTTCAATCGCGTCGACACGAAGATTTTTAACCTTTGTATCTCCGGATAGAAGACACTTAAATAAGGGAAGCTGTTGTACCCCAATTTTCCCCCTAAGAGTCCCATATCATATCATACCCTCACAATGCAACAAGATCATATTAGGGTTGGTTATGCCTCTTTCTATATCTCCTATCTTTAAGTTTTCTCATGAGGAATATCCAAGCACCTTAGTTGTTTATTTTATATATGTGTTATTGATTAACTTCTAATCGAAATACAAAAAAATATTTGTCTTTGCCTGTGCATATTTTTGTTTTGTAGGTAACAAGTCAAAGCATTTGACAAACAAGGATTTCTGGTATTATTTTCCTAAAATCTCTATTTGCAAAGAAAAAAATTAACAAAATTCATTTTTTTCACTGATGCAATCGATTGCTCTTAGAGTGCAATCAATTGCACATGGTGAATTTTGCGCCAATTTTGAAAAAAATACACTGTGCAAATCGATTTGCACAGAGTGGAAATTTGAAAAATCAGCAATTTCAAGCTTGTCAAATTTTGTATCCAAATTTTCTTCATTTTTTGAAAGATATATCATTAATTCAAATTTTGGTGCCAATCTTGCATTTTTTTTAAAAGTTCATTAATTCAAATTTTGGCTCTAATTTTTGAAAGAATTATCATTAATTCAAATTTTGGCTCCAAGAATCAATTACCAAATTACCACTAATCTCAATCCTAAACTCTATAAATAGAGCCCTCATTTCATATAAATTTCAAGCTTTTGATAGCCAAAATCACTTTGCTAAAAAATCTCTCAATTCTCTCCATCTACCAAATTCACTCAAAGCTCCATTTTCAAAAAAAAGTTAGTAAGCTTTGCATTGAAGCTTACTAATCTTTGAGCTAAGCCTTCATCCAAACACTTTTTGTTCATCAATTCTCTACATCCAAGCTTGGGCAATTGATTCTTGTGGTTGAATTGAAGCAAATTCCTGAAGTTGTTTTAATAATTCTCTAGATCTACCTTTGATAAGTTGGATAATTCATCTTTCACAATGTGATCTCTTGTTGATCTTTGGGTTTGATTCATTGAGGATTATTTTGTGATTCCAATGATGTTATTTTCTCATAATTTGATGGAATTTTTGTTCTCAATTGGATCCATGATCATAAAGTATTTGATGGAAAGTTTGAACTAGAATTTGGCCTTTTAAAATGTTGTTTTGTTGTCTGTAACAGTGTGCAATTGATTGTTGTAACAGTGCAATCAATTGCACTAAGTGAATTTAGCGCAAATTTTTGAAAATTACACTGTAAATCAATTTGTACTACAGTGCAATCGATTTGCAAAGAAACAGAATGCCTTGTTTTGGGGTTGTTTTCATCCATAAATGTTTTTCTACTCACTCCTTTTGATTGTTGGTTTAGATTGCAATTTCAAATGTCCAATTTCTCTTTAAATTCAATGGACTTTGTGATGTAGATGAAGTTGGATAAATGTTCATCAATTCAAATCTACCAAAGATTAAATTATTTAATTCATTTTTGGAGGTTTGGATTAATGATATGTTTAGTGCTTTAATCCATCTAGATGAGTGGTTGAATTTAAAGATGAAAGAAATTTGAGGTAGTGATCCAAGTTAGCATATCATTCCCCTCCCTCTTCATCTTACCCCTTTCTTTTTTAATTGTGCTACATGTTAAGGGATGATGGTCTCTATATCATTTATCCAAACATGAAGTACATATATTGCTATTGACCGGCCTCAAAATAGGTGCGACTTCTACATAAATACACTTACGATTGCTTAACATAGTGCTAAATTTTGTCCCGATTCGAATAAATGATCATTTGTGGCCCAAACCTATGTTTACAAGCCCAAGTATGTCAATTTGATCTCTTTGATCTAATAACCTTGAGATTCATTATGTGGAGGCTTTGGTTCTACCAATCCTCTAATGGATCTACATCACTTTTGGTCAACGCGGATCACTTAAACATCAGTGATCATTAAATGGTACTTTTAAGGATTCCAAAATGGATGATATACTTGACAAAAAGCAAATGCAACTTGTTGTGTGGAGGCTTTGGTTCTACCAATCCTCTAATGAGTTCCAAATGCAAGTTTCTAGATGGTCATCCAACTAACTACTAATTTCTAACAATTTACTTTATTTCATACTTTTATTTTATGCTCTTTACTTTATTTATCATTTATTTTGGCATTTACATTTCATGCTATTTTTATTTTGCTCACTTGAGTGTTTACTTTTATGTCATTTTTATTTTTCTCACTTGAGCTTTTCTTTTCCTTTTAAAGACACTTAATAATAAACATGAACCATAAAAAACTTTAATGATACTTGGACTATTTGGTTACTATCCTTGACATTATGGAGTATTGGACTTCTTTGACTTAGGATTAGAGACCTTGGCCTATGTTGGAGACCTTGTGACCTTAATTGATATTTTGTCTGGAGTTCTTGGGGTTTACCTCAAGACATTGGTTTGTTTGTTTCTTTTGTGTGCGGGTTATTGTGATTACATACTTTATTTGTAATCTGGAATTCACCCGTATACAACTGTTACTCTGCCCAATTTTTGTGAAGACTTAATACATTTGAAGGTTGGTTCTCTCAAGAGGTCTAGTATCTTTGTTTACTTGGTTTCAAACCAAAGAATGGGAATTCTATCTTGACTCATAATGTCAAGTGTTAGCTTTTTGTTGGTTAGATGGTTCTTCTCCTTATCTTTTACCTTATGCTTTAGGATAGTCCCTTCATCTCCTCCCATCTTCTTCAATTTCAAAAATCTTCTCCCTCCTTTTGAAAACTCTTCTTGTTTTTTAAACTTGAACCACTTTCATAATAAACTTGGACTTATGTCCATGCATTTTCAAAACATTTTCATAAAAAAACTTTAATCAACTTAGTAATACCTTGACATTTTTTGTGAGAAGATTAAAAGTCAATCAATCTCATTTCAAACCATTTTGCCACTTTTGCTTTTTACTTTAAAACTTTTCTCAAAAGATTAGACTCTTGTCAATCCTTATAGTGATGCAAACAACTATACTTCTACAATATGTAGTGAAGAGAGATATTATCCACTTGGGTGTTAGATAGGTTTTGTTGATTTTTAAAATCAAGCCATATCCTCCACTTTGAGATGATGCAAATTCTCCTTTCTCATGATTGTGGGTAGTAAGTATGTTTTCCACATGGATAATGACGATGATGTCTTATCTCATAAAATTAACCAACACACTTGTGTTTTAAAATTTTTAAAAGAGGAACTACGTGTACCCTGATCCCCTATTGCACGAAAGGTGGTACGTAGGCACTAAAGGTTTGCAACCGCTGCGGGTGCAAAAATCATAAAAAATACTTCTTTTCTCACCTCCACCATCTGTTTTTTTATACAACATTTTATAGCCAAAATATACAGATTTTACAAAGAGGTTCCTACGGAGTACCGTAGATGTTTAGGGTGATAATACCTTCACTTTGCATAACCACCCCCCTTACATATAATCTTTCCCCCTCTTTTGGGTTATTCGCTCTTTTTCCATTCCTTTAGAAATAATAAAACACAGTGGGGATTTTTATTTTGATTTGTACAAGTCTAATCAATCCAATAGCTTAGTCTTAACATTTCTACCACTACAGTTGCTTCTTCACTTTATAATGGAGTGTGATCAGAAGAAACGAGTGAGGAGCTCAATTCATTGACTTTGTGATTAAAGCTTGCTTTACAAGAATGGAAATGGTAACTTTGTTCCAAAATGGAAAATTGGTTTGGACAATGGCTCGAACATTTGGATAATGATTCAATCAGTTATGTAAATATTTAATTATGGAGTGATTTGCAAGTTAGAAGCCTGTAAAGCAAGATTTATGCAGCATGACTTGGAGATTTGATTTCATGTTCATCCCAAAATGACCTATAATTCAAGAATGAATGCCCAACTTCATCTCTTCGAATATCTTAGCTCAAGCATGATAAAAATGTGTTCTTTGACATTTTGGAAAGCTTGAAACATTGTATACAACTTTCATGTTGACCATTTTGACTAAAAACTCATTTAAATATTTTATTTTATTACATTAAAAATATTCCTTTTTAAATCATGCATTAAATATAAGTTTTTTATAATTAATATATAAAAAACATTTAACAAACATTAAATCTTATTTTTTTATAATTAATTAACTCAACAATCCTTTTTCTAAAAAAAGGTTACAAAGCATATTTTGATGAATCGCGCGCTTAGTTCAAAATTCCGCTATTTCTATTCCTGGTCTAATTCCGAGGGAAGTTAAAATACCTTTGTAACCCATAAAAAACACAAACCCATATGAACTACGAATTGGGACTCTGATTCCTCATAAGAGAATACGTAGGCATACGACCAAAAATCATGGTGAGTCCCCCTAATTAAAATTAAAACCCTTTTCCCCTAATTAAAACTAAAACCCTTTTCCCCCTAACTAAAATTAAAACCCTTTTTCTTCTAATAATAATAATTAAAATCCAACTTCCCAAAATTACGCTTCTAAACCTAGTATCATTATGAACAAGGTAGATGAGGGGTGCCTGACACCTTTCCTTCATCTAGAACTGAGTCCAAGCCTAGAATCTCAAAATTTTAGGATTATTCCTTTATATCTCCTTCTGTTAGGATAAAAAATAAGGGTGGTGAATCTGTATTTAAAACCAGTTGCAACAATTATGATGTCGTTTGGTGTATCTAATGCACAAGGCATGTTCATGGAATATATGAACCGGAGTTTCCACACGCACCTGGATAAGTTTGTGGTGGTCTTCATCAATGATATTTTGATATATTCTAAGACTAACAAAGAACATGCAAAACATCTCCAAATTGTGTTGCATGTGTTGAAAGTGAAGAAGCTTTATACCAAGTTGTCCAAGTGTAATTTTTGGTTAAAGGAAGTGAGTTTCCTTGGCCATGTAATTTCAAGGGGTGGAATTTTTGTAGACCCTTCCAAGGTTGATGTTGTATTGAAATGGAAGACTCTGAAGTATGCTACTGAGATATGAAGTTTTCTTTGTTTAACGGGTTATTATCACATGTTTATCAAAGGCTTCTCGAAGTTGGCATTACCATTGACTCAGTTGACTCGAAAGGGTCAAGCTTATGTGTGGAATGTTGCATGTAAAGAGAGTTTTTGTGAACTCAAGAAGAAATTGATGAGTACTCCCATATTGATTTTTCCTAACCCAGGTGAGTCTTTTGTAGTATATTGTAATGCGTTAAAGATGGGTCTGTGTGGTGTGGTGTGCTGATGCAGAACGGCCAAGTTATTGCTTATGCTTCTAGGAATTTGAAAGTTCATGAAAGGAACTATCCTACACATGACTTAGAATTGGCAGCTGCGATTTTTGTTTTAACGATTTGGAGGCATTATCTTTTTTGCTCCAAGTTTGAGGTGTTAAGTGATCACAAGAGTTTAAAGTATCTATTCAACCAGAAGGAGTTAAATATGAGGCGGAGGAGATGACTTGAACTTCTGAAAGATTAGGATTTTAATTTGAGTTACCATCTAGTAAAAGATAATATGGTAGCTGATGCATTAAGTAGGAAGTCTTACACATGTCAATGCTTATGGTTCGGGAGTTGGAATTGATTGAGAAATTTAGAGATATGAGTTTAGTGTGTGAAGTAACTCGTAGTAGTGTGATGTTGGGAATGTTGAGGATGACCATGGTATTCTGGAAGAGATCAGAGAGGGTTAAAAATCTAATTTAGGTTTGATTAACCTGTTGCTTCTAGTTAACTAAGATAATGGGGTTGATTTCTGAGTTGATGAGAATGGTGTGATGAGGTTTAAAGATAGAGTGTGTGTTCCAAATGTTCCAGAACTAAAGAAGAGTATTCTGGAGGAAGGACATCGAAGTGGTCTAAGTATTCACACTGGTGCAACGAAAATGTATCAAGATTTGAAGAAATTGTTTTGGTGGTTCGGTATGAAGAAGGAATTTTTGAGTTTGTTTATGCTTGTTTGACTTATCAAAATTCAAAGATTGAACACCAGAAGCCTTTTGGTCTGATGCAACCATTGAATATTCTAGAGTGGAAATGGGACAGTATTTCCATGGATTATGTGTCAGGTTTGTCGAAGACTATTAAGGGCAATGATACGATTTAGGTGATAATGGATATATTGACTAAAATGACTCATTTTTATCGATGAGGATCAATTATCCCATGTAGAGGCTAGTTAAGATGTATATCAAAGAGATTGTGAGACTACATGGTATACCTTCGAGTATCGTGTCGAATAAAGAACATAGGTTTACGTCAATGTTTTAGGAAAATTTGCAGAAGGCTTTGGGTACAAAGTTGAGGTTGAGTTTTGCTTATCCTCCGCGGATGGGGGGTCAAACAAAGAGAATTATCTAGTCTTTGGAGGATTTTCTAAGAGCTTGTGTGTTAAAATAAGGAGGTGCTTTGGATAACCACTTGTCATTGATTGGGTTTACATACAATAACAGTTTCCATGCTAGTATTGGAATGGAACCGTATGAGGCATTGTATGGTAGGAGGTGTAGGACTCTGTTATGTTGGTATGAGTCTGGAGAGAGTGTTATGCTCGGACATGATATTGTTCAGGAGATGACCGAAATGATCAAGATGATTTAAGATAAGATGAAATCTTCACAGAGTTGTCAAGAAAGCTATCATGATAAGAGGATAAAAGCACTTGAGTTCCAAGAGGGAAATCATGTGTTCTTGAGAGTTACTCTGATAATGGGTGAAGATTAGCAATTGAAAGCATACATTGCATTTTATTGGTCCATACCGGATTATGTAGAGGGTAGGCGAGATGGCCTATCAGATTGCTTTATCGCCTTCGCTTGTTAATCTTCATGGTGTGTTTCATGTGTCTCAGTTGAGGAGATACATTCTGGATTCGTCTCATGTGATCCAAGTGGATGATGTACATGTCAGACATAACCTGAAAGATGAAGCATCACCTATACTGGTAGAGGATCGGGAAGTGAAGAAATTGCAGGTTAAAGAGAGTGATTTAGTGAAGGTAGTGTGGGGAGCACCAGCTGGTGGGAGTATAACTTGGGAGCGTGAGGATTAGATGAGAGAGTCGTACCTGACTCTGTTTTCATCGGGTAATTTTCAGGGACGAAAATTCTCTAAGTGGGAGAAAGTTGTAACACCCCAAATTTAGAAATTATGATGCTTATGTATGAATATTAGTGATTTATTTGTTTATTTATGAAATATTTGTGATTTGTTATGGTGATTTGGAATATTGGTGGAAATATAAGTTCTTAAGTTAGAATTATTTGGAATAATTAAATAATAATGTATTTGGTTTATTAATAAAATAGCGAGACAAATAAATAGTTGGAGAATGTAGAGATATAAGGGGAAATGAGGTAATTAAAAGAATATAAGTGAGGGCATATAAGGGAAAACATAGAAAGGGTCTAGTGTTACTAGATAAAAAGGGAAAATATAGAGATGTGAGGTCATAATGCGTTATACATAAAAGTTGGGAGAAAGAGGTTAGGGAAAGGAGAAGGCAAGAGTGCATCAATCCATAGGGAAAGAGAAGCGATTCTAACGCAATTCTAAGGTAAGGGTGGATAATGGTTGTAAATTATAAATGATATGAGGGAAGGTTAGATGTAAGGTTTTGATTCTTGTTGATTATAATGATTATTGATGCAATTGATGAAAATCATTGATATTGATGTTGTATGATTATGTTGTGTTGCATCGTTGATGATAATGATTCTTTCGTATCTTATTTGTTGGATCATGTGTTCATGAATTATGTGTTGAATCTATAAATTAATGATGATAGATGGTTATTTAATGATTATATGTTGATGTATTGTTAATATATGGTTATATAACATGATAAATGAATTTAGAATGTTAAAATAGCATGAAAATTGGTCTATTATGATGTCTATTTGTAGGCCTAAGTTAGTGTCAAGAGAATTATTGTTTAAGTGCTTTAAAATAGAGTTTTTGTACCCTCGTACATTATGTGTTGACCTATATGAGCTATGTGCCGACACATAGCCTTTAGAAAAAGTGATTTTTGAAAATTATAATAGTATGTTTTGACACATGAAGTTGTATGAACCGAGACATGCAAACATGTGCTACACACTTTAAAACGAGAGTACACGTGCTGACTAGAGATATGTATGTGTAGGCACATCCATCCATATTTTTCCTAGAAACACTATTTTTCAACATGTATCCATTTTAATTGTTTCTAAACCTTTTCTTAATGTATTTTAGCAATAAATGATGATAAAATATAGTAGTAGAATCGTGTTTATATGATTTATAAGTTGTACTTGATCATGTGCTTAATTGATGAATTATTGAATGTTGATTCAAGCCCTTGTATGGTAAATGATGTAGTTGTATGATGAAATGATGAATATGTTGATTAGATTGTGGGACTTCATCTCCTAAATTATGTTGTAGCCTTGATTTCTATGGTGATAATTCGAGTGCGATTGTTTAAGTTGAGATGCTTATGTTAATGATGTCGTTGTTGCATGATTAAGAGTTCATGCATCCATGTTGTGTAATTTTAAGTTCTAAATCATGTTGTGGCCTTGTTTCCTATGGTGATGTTTCGAGTGTGAGTAGCTAATTCCATGTCAGGAATTAGTGAAGTGTTACCTATGGTGATGGTAGAGATTTGTTGTGCTTCGATTCAAGAGTGAACCAGATCCTGTGGTGGTGGACCATGTATCCTATGGGGATGGAACGTGACGCGAAATGAAATTATGTGTTCATAATTGGTACCACATGAATTGAGTCAAGGATTTTGCATTAACATTCTATGTAGAATTGCACAATTCTATTGGTGCTACATGATGTTGTGATACTTGTGAATGTTTACGTGAATATGTATGAGCCTTGTGATGATATATTGTACATTAATTATTTATGATATTTGGGGGTGGGTTTATGATTTATTGAAGTTGTCAAAGGATTGTTAATAATTGATGCAATCTATATTTTTCTTATGTTGTTTCTAATTGATTATGATTACTCGCCCCTTTTGTTTGAATGTTGCCTCCACGTGGGTAACATGTAGATACTCAGAAGTAGATTTTGTGGAAGTAAGTGGAAGCTAGAAATTTGAGACTCTATTTAGTTTATAGTTTTATGTAATGGAATTATACTCTTATTCATGCAACGTCGAGTTAGTGTTGATGTTTGATTTTCCTGAACTATTATGTTGTTTATTTTAGAGTCAAATGTTAATGATGTTTTTGAGATATTTTGTGATGTTTTTGAGTTGAGTGTTAACAAAACTTTTATCAATGCTATCAAAGTTGGAGTTTAAGATTCAAAGTATGTTATTGTTTTTACGTTTAAACTCCTTGGTGATAGTTCTGCTGCACTATTTTTAGACGAGTATTGATGTCGTTTAAACATCCTGAATGTGTATGTTTGAAAAGTTAAATATTTTGTTATAACATGTGTTACATAGTCGAATAATTCTGTCTTTATAAAGTGTGACACCTTATGTTTTTGTTTTTATTTATTTATTTATAAATTATACATGGGGTTTAGATGGGTGTTACAGTTGCTCCTTTCATCAAACTTTTCCAGCGATGGGAGTTTTGAGTTTTCTAAAATAGAGCCCCTCCCCCCCCCCCCCCCCCCCCCCCCCAAATTTTGTATGAGAGGCTAGGGGTCCATAATTTTAATTTCCTCAGTAAGTTCGAACTCATGCTGTCAATTTTAGTTGTGGTGACGTAACTCCTCCATACCAACTTGCATATCTACCACGACCTGATGGTCAATGTTTTAACTGCCATAGGCTGATGTAGCACCTTGTGTTTGTACGATCTTGAGGGTGGTGGGAGAGGCATTTTTGGATGTGAATACAGGTGTGGCCTAGGTCAGTTTTGTTATACTATGAAGACTTATCTAGAGGGGGGTAAATAGATCCTCAGTTAAAATTACTTTTCAAACATAGGTATTTAAAAACTTATTTGAAAAACAATGTTGAGCGAAAGGTTTTTGGCCTAGAACAAAATAGTAGTCTAAACGAACCTAGTTATTGGAAACTCAGATATACACAAGCCATATAGAATCAATCAAAATAATAATATCTCAATTAATAGTTTAATATCAAACACAACGGTTTCCTATTTCCAATGAAATAATGTTAGAAACATAACTTGACAGTTTGTCAAACATGTGGCACGCAATCAATTTTTCAGAATTTTCTTTGAGCTTTGTTGATATGAAAAATAAACTTACAATAAAAGTGATTATAATCTAATCAACAAAGCAATTTAAACTTTAACAATCAAAGAAAATTTCTATACAAATTGATCGATCAAACAATCACATTCAACAAATTGCATATAGAAAGTAAATGAGAGTAAGAGATAGACAGAGACAGTGACATAAGGATTTGTTTAAGAAGTTCACCAGTATTCCTCGATATGGATACGTATCCCCCCAATTTCATATTGGAATTGAGATAAATTTCTTACTTTGCAAAAAGTATGATTATAAGATAAGTGTTCAAGAGCAATCGTACAAACCCTAACCGTTTGATGTAGATTCAGCCCCTTCTCTTCCTTTGATCTTGAATAATACCAAGACACAATATCTACTGTTGTACCCCAAAATGTTCCCTCTCTTTTCTCAATACATTTTATCACAAGGATTATCAAAAGCTCAAAGTTTGCACAAGTACAAAGCAGACAAAAAGGGAAAAACAGATTAAAAAAAGGGATTTTTTTGACAAAATTAAAGAAAAGCAAGCTTGCTTCGATTCATACATCCTTCGATTGGGCAAGGATTACCTTCTCACAAAGCTTCAATTGGAGTTTGGGTTTCCTTCGAAAGCAACATTTGTCGAATCCAATTATGGGCCCCTTCATGCATCCTTTGGTCCACAAGCTTCATTCAAGTAGTGTTCTTCTATATGCATCTTTCGATTCACCAGCATCAACCTCCTAAATGCGTCCTTCAATTCGCAAGCATTAGCAGTACTTCCTTCATGCCTGCAAGGCAAGTCATCCTGCATGCAAGCTTCGATTCAGAGAGCAATAGCCTTTATATGTTTGCTTTAATTCACAAAGAAGGGACTTCCTGCATGAAAGCGCCAATTGCACCATTGGCCCCTTACATGTTTGCCTTCGATTCACAAGTTTTCGATTGGACGAATGGCTACCTTCCTGTGACTTTTAATTTCATCTTCATGTCACCTTCGAATACACCTACATGCTGGCTTCGAATCCACCTTCAGGATTGTTTTGAATTACCTTCATGTCACCAGACCCTTCAACACACATAGCGCTGCATTATGACACACAACTTGGTGGCCCATTCAAAGGACTTGCCATGGTTGGGGAATAATTGGTTTTGCTTACTTTAGAGTCTGGTCGAAGGGTTGGGCCTAAGTGATCAAAAGCAAGAGGACTCAAAGTGGCATATTCAGCTGAAGAGGGCCATTTGAAGAACACACAGTTGGTCCATTCGAAGGACACACAACTGGTGGAAACGAATGTTGCTTTGTTGAGTCTGGTCGAAGGCTATGGAAAGATGAAGGATTCGATTCAAAGAGTCAAGTTGTCCATAGGTTAGGCTACATAGGCCTCCAACTTGTGGCTCACTCCATATTAAATTGTTCTTCAATCCAACTTTCTCTTGATGACATCACTGTCTTTTTAGAAAGTTTTTGAGCCTTGCGCCTGTCTCTTCTGCACACTTGCCCCCTATAAACTAGGAGCCACCCATCTAAACCATTGATTTTAGTACTTTTATCTTGGGATTATAAAAATTTAACACAATTGGATGTTGGCCTTTCAAAGAAACTATATTTTATTCATTCACAAAGCTGCTCATTCCAAATTTTCTCTCTATAAATAGAGAGTTCATTTGCACATCAAAAGGGGGCGGAGAGGCAACAAGAGAAAACGCTGACAGATTTTGGTTGTGTGGAAAGAATCTTCAAAAAATCATCAAACTCTCAAAAAACTCTTAAACTCTTAAGATTCTCAAACACTAAACACAAAACCAGAATCTAAAGAAACACAACACTTGTTTCTTTTTCTCTTTCGAATCTGAAGCAATCCCCACACTTTATTTTCTTTTGAATCCAGTAGAAAGAACACTACACCTGTTCTTCTCCTTCAAATCCAGAAATAACAAACACCAACCTCACTCCTCCTGACTTTCAAATCCAGTCAAAGAAACACCACACCTGTTTCTTTCCTTCGAATCCAGGAGCATCTAGTCCAATCACTCAAGGTCAAACACACGTTCCAGCTTCAAGCAAGGTAAGTCACTATGACCTTAAACTCTTCGTTTGAAGCATGTACATAACATTTGTTTCCTTTTTGTTTCCACCCTTTTAGTTTGTTTTCATTGCTAACCCTTTTGGTTTTGTTTCTTGGTTTATCAAACGCTTTTAAGAACTAACCTGGCCATAAGACAATGCTAACATGGCCTCGGGCCATGTTTCTATTTAAATCCCAAATGAAGGTAAACAGGAGGAAGGAGGTGTGAATCGAAGCTTTAGGCTTCACCCCTGGCTACTTCACAGTGGCAAGCAGAATAGAGAGTGTGGCCTTAGACTTCGCCACACACTGACTTCCAGGCCATTCGAAGGAAGCAGAAAATGACGCCAGAAGGATGTCCATATTGACTCCCATACCTCAATCAAAATAAGGACAAAGGGCATGCTCGAAGCTTACTTGCTCACCCTAACATTCCTGCAATCGAAGGAAACAGAAAGGCAAAATCGAAGGCTACATCTCATGCTTCATGCTAAGCCCAAATCGAAGGGAGCCAGAGAAGCAGAATCGAAGGGTTATACTGCCCAAATCAAAACACTCATTTTTCCTTCTTTTATTTTGTTTTGTCTTTACATTTTCTTGCTATTCAATATGGTTGTAATAGTATAGGATATTTATTTTCTGCATCTTTATTGCTTTATACAAATGTTAGTAATTAGGATGTATGGCAACATAAAACCAATAAGTAGATAACCTAAAATTCTAAGACAAAATGCATGCAATCAAACACACTCTGCACACATGCACCTCTAGGGTAATCTCACTTGTTTCCTCGGAAAATAGTCATGTCCCTCGAATATGGGCATTTTAGCAAAGACCCTCGATAAAAGGTCGTAGTCCCTCGATGACCCTCGATGTTGCCTTCAGTAAACGATCTAGTCCCTAAATGAAAATGGCTAAAACGTCTCATAAAGTTCCCTTCTATGACTATACAATTGACCCACGCCCGTCCCTCTATATCCAAAGATAAGGCTTCTTGCCAATAAATGGTAAGATAGTAATATCAAAGGAATAGAGAAATGACCGAAAGACTTTTGAGTAGGTATAACATTCTTAGTTGCTTGCTCACAATCCATCTTCAAAAACAAAACATTTTTTCAAACACACCAAACACTTTAAAAAAAAACACGAAATATTTTCAAAAAGTCCAACACTTTGTATACATTCTTATAGAGACGAGAATCATTACAAGGTTTTCCTAAACGAAGGTGCTTTTCAAAAATACTTTAAAAACCCACCATAAGCACATTTTCAAATAAGGAATTTTTCAAGTGATCTAGCAAGCAACTAAGAGCCCATAGATAACTACGGATGAAAAGGGTGCTAACACCTTCCCTTTTCATAACCTACCCCCCGAACTCAAGAAAATAATCTCAAATGTCTTTCCTGTTCTTTTAACCCTTTCCTTATTGGATAAAAGAAAAGTCAGTGGCTACTCTTGCTATCTGTAACAATTGCGATCAAACGCAAAACAAACTAAGTCAGTTCTCCCACCATATTACAGAACTGGCGACTCTGCTGGGGACTGTAAAACTGGGGTTACCTTAGAGCTAGATCACATTTAATTGCTTTCATTGTTTGATTTGGTTTCTTTACATTTATGGGTCCTTGTTTGGGTTTGTATTAATCCTCTACCGGATCGGGGAACACCTTTTAGGTAAGTAGCAATAGATTGTGGAAACTGTATGGCGTAGACTGATATGGTTGAAGCAATGGATATGTTAGTGTGACGCATTTGTTGGTACCGGTATCCCTTGTGTTGAATCACGGAGAATACGGGGCCGCTGAGCAGTGTCATGAAGCACTAACTAACCATAGAACCTTTAATTGAACAAATTGGCCATTAGGAAGTAGTGAGATAGCCGACTTTGGTGTAAAGTTGAAGATTGGTTGATACTCGATACTACACTCATTGGGATCATACTTTTTGGATATCTCGGCCGTAAGAAAAGATTGATTATGCCGAGACAATACCTAAAAGAGAGGTCAGTGATATTGAGATCCCCTAGAACCCGGTTACTTTCTAGGACAGGTTGAGCCAACTAAACTTCAAGAGGGTACTTTCCTATAAACCCCATACAAGCCTAAACCTCAGGACTTGTCTGCTTTGTGTGTATATGATAATTTGTACATAATAACTTGCTTGCTTTGCATACTTGTACATAACATCATGACATCATACCATAGCATTTTTCAATAACCATTTCAAGGATATCAAGGGCCTATGATTCAGGGTCACGTTGAACCAAACGTCCATCAAGGGGCAAGAGGATTTATTTTCCTCTAAACCAAACGCCATCAAAGACCAAAGTACAACAACTTGAGTCAGGGGCTATAACCCACTTGATATGGAGAGCTTGATTCTCGTGGAAGGACACCCATTTATACGATGTTCTCCAATCAAAGTTGTTGATCAAATTCAACTTCTAACATCTTCTTGTGTTTACCCCATGAGATCCTTGAAAACCTTACATCCATATATCATGCATCATATTATGACAAGTTTTTCCCACACGGGTTTCTCATCTGCTTACTATTTATTTCAGTAAGAAATGGCTCTTTAACAGACAATAAAAGATCTTCAAGCCCAAAATGCTCAGTTCCAACAAATGCTCCTGAACATAGCCAAGGGGCAGGAAGATCTGAAATCACTCTTCACCAAAGAGAGTAAGAAGGAGACTAAGAAGAAGGATCACCCTCAAAAAAGGAAGAAAGTTCAAGAGGCCTTCCCAACTAGCTCAAAAAGAAGACATTTCTTCTAAAGAAGGAAATAATCAATAAGATGAAGCTAGAAGAACTAGAGCTAACCAAGCCACTGATGACGAAGACTATTCTGAGGAGCAGTATCCACCGGAGGATGAAAAATACAAACAGCTTGAAGACAGACTAAAGGATATAGAGATCCAAGTTGTGCCTAGCTTGGACTTTGGAGACTTGGGTTTGGTTCCTGGGGTGGTCATTCCCCACAAATTCAAGATCCCTACTTTTTCCACATATGATGGGGTCTCTTGTCCTAATATGCATATGAGATCTTATGTCCGCAAGATTCATCCACACACCACTGATCAGAAGCTCTGGGTCCATTTCTTCTAAGAGAGTCTAGTTGGGACTCAACTTGAATGGTTCTATCATTTGGAAGGTTCTCACATTCACACCTGGGAGGATCTAGATGCTACTTTCTACAAGCAGTACAAATACAACTTTGATCTTGCACCAACTCGTGTGCAGTTGCAGAATATGACCATGGGTTCCAATGAGGGCTTCAAAGAATACGCCCAAAAACTGGAGAGACTTGGCAGGCAGAGTGCAACCACCGTTAACTGACAGGGAGCTGATTGATATCTTCATGGGAACTTTGACAAGACCTTTCTTCAATCATCTGATTGGAAGATCTTCGGTCGGGTTCACCAAGTTGATTCTAACTGGAGAACGGGTTAAAAATGGAAGCAGAAGTAGAAAGATCCAGGGAGCTACATCCTCCGATACTCAGAAGAAGCCATACAATGGAAAGAAAGAGTCCAATGTTGTGTACAGCCAAAAGGGTCGTAACAAGAGTAACCACGACCAACATGTGGGGGCAGTCCTGATCTCTAGTCCTGCATTAGTGCGACAACAACAACGGGGAAATCAGTGAAGGCAAGAAGAGCCCAAGAGACAGTTTACCAACATCAACATGCCACTGTCACAAGCATTGCAACACATGTTGAGGATGAATCTTATCACATTAATAGAACCTCATCCAAACCCCAAAACTTCTTCCCCTAACTACAATCCTGATGCAATGTGTACTTATCATTCTGACAGTCCCGGGCATGATCCTAATGATTGTTGGGCGCTGAAATACAAGATTCAGAATATGATTGACGCTAAGGTGATTGAGTTCGGTCCTCCCGAGACTCCAAACGTGATCACTACTCCAATGCCAAATCATTGAGCGTTCCAGTTCATTTTGAATTTTCAATTGTAATTTCTTTTATTGTTCAAACACTTATCTATTAATGTTAAACTCTGTTTCATTAACTGCATTGCATATGATTGTCTTGAATTCATCCATTCGTTTTCACTATATTCAAACTATGCTTTTTACTCCCTTTATGATAATCAACTCTTGTTAAAAGTTGCAAGCCTTTAGAGGGAGGATGACGAAAACAATGCCATATTCTCATACAGTATGCTTTGAACAGACCTTGCTGACGATGTACATGCGTTATTTCAATTCCCAAGCAGTTGAGTTATAAGGAAGATAATCCCTAATCAACCCCTTTGAGACAAAGAAGTAGGAGTTTTCTTTTTTCACACAAATTGAAACCTTTAATCAAACCTGGGGCAGGGTAGTTTGTCAGTTAATTTGAATGCGCGTTCAGTCGCAAGAATTCACTTTGTACACAATGAATGACATCAAAAACATTCCTCTGGAATCAAAAGATGGTGATAGTTCCCTACCAAATAGGCAGTCGTTCTCTCAAAACAAAAAGCCCACTAATTCAAAACCTACGAAGGAGACTTAAGAAAAAATCAGGGGCATCCCGCTGACCATAATCTCAAAACAGTCAGGCAATAAATAGGGACAATAAATCAAAAAAGGAAGTCTCTACAAATCCTCAACAACAGAAAAATGTTGCAAAATGACTGCCTTCTCAAACAAACTTAACTTGTCTGAACCATCACCAAAACATCATTCCAGACTCAGTTGGAATTCAAAATGCACAATTAACTGAGTTTAGGACTGGAGAATATCAAGAAGAGTGGGTTGGGTACAAATACACTTTGAGCCTTATCCTTTGTTTCTTAAACCGTGAACCAAACCATGTTATAACCCTTCAAAAGTCCTAATTGAAGCATGGGTTAGTTCAAAAGTATACTGTTACCAAAGGTATCCTGACTCCTGTAAGGCTTACTATACATCCTGAGTTAAATTCAAATTCTTACCAAACTCTTTATCTGCTAAAACGCATTTTCAAAACTTAAAGACAAACATAAACTTTGCATCATTTGAATATTGTTGTTTGCATATAGCTATTTGTTTGACAGCGGAAACATTCACACGACGAATATCCAATGAACAGAAATTCTTAAGAAACAGAACCACTTCAAATTGGAAGACACTCTCAATGACAAATCTCCTATAAGCAAGAGGACATGACATGTCACTATCACTCATCTGTGGCGGGAAAGTCAAGATTCCAAGAAATATCTCAAGAAGTGCTGAATAACCAGGGGCGGGTCCGCATCTCCATCACTTGGGGCATTGAACATGAACCCTAACAAAGGGGCACATACGGCCAAGCAAACATTTTCTGGCAGTACTACAACACTTACTACTTAGGGTTGTGACCAAATTCCCACAAAGTCCTTTTCATAGGATGATCCCTAGTCAAGTCCCCATGAAGTCATCTCTATAAGGTTATCCCTACAGGATAATCTTCACACATAAGGGTGCAAACCCCTCTAGGCCAAATTCATGGATATCCCCACAAAGTTGGATCCAAGCAATCCCCAGCCAGAGTGCCAATCTCTGGAAAACCCTCTATTCAACTGAGTTAGTCATAAGAAGAAGTCTTGAGGAGTTCTATCCAAAGAATATGTCTCCCCTAGCAGCTCGTCAAATATTCCTCTCAACCGGGTTTATTTCCCCAACAAACAGAAAATTCCCCAGCTGAGTTTATCTTCCCCATTTGAGTCTGTCCTTTCCAGTCTGAGTTTTCCTTTCAGACTATTACAAATTAAGGGACCACAATCCTTAATCCATAACAAAGTCACCAATAGAGTCTTTGCTATCTCCAAAAGTTGCTGAGAATCCTGGAACCCGACCAGATAACAGTCAACTTCATCCTTTCAAGAAAGTTACTATGAAACCTGGACCCGGCCAGATACTAGTTCAACTTTACCCTACCCTTAACTTACTATGAAGACCGGATCCAACCGGATAACAGTAGACCACAATTCCAAGTTGTTGAAGCATGGACCCGACCAAATAACAGTTAACCTCCAGTTCAAGTTGTTGAAACCCAGATTCGATCGGATAACAGTCAATCCCATTTCTCTAGTTGCTGAAGCCTGGACCCGACCAGATAACAGTTAACCTCCAGTTCAAGTTGCTGAAAACCGGATCCAACTGGATAACAGTAAACCACAATTCCAAGTTACTGAAGCCTGGACCCGACCAGATAACAGTCAACCTCCAGTTCAAGTCGTTGAAACCCGGACCCGACCGGATAATAGTTAATCTCATTCCAAGTTTCTAGAGCCTAGACCCGACCAGATAATAGCTTAATTTCTCTAATTGCTGAAATCTTGACCCGACCAGATAACAGTTTGACTTTTACAAATCACTAAACAAAACTCTTCTTCCCTAGTAGAGTTTGCCACTGTTCCAACAAGTCGCTGCAAAGTCTGGAATCCGACCAGATAATAGTAACTTCTTTGTCCCTAGCAAGTCATTGTGAAGCCTGGAATCCGACCAGATAACAATTAAACTTTCAAGGGATAATTCTCCAGTAGAGCAACGAATAACTAAAATTCATGAACTCTTTTTCCCAAGCAGAGATAAACACTCTCCTCATAGTTTTCTCAAACGAGTCGACACTCCCCAGTGGTAATATCCTAAAACAAAGTCTGAAGAGGAGCGTGCTCTTCATCGCTAGTGGCAGTCTGGGATTCTACTCCCCAAAACTCACCCGCATTTGTAAAGGATTTATTTTCCCACACAAAGATACATTCCAATCACATTTCATATTTCATATGTCATATCATATGCATAAGAAACACATATAGCACCATCTCATTTAATTTGTGAACACCATTACACAATGCATTTCATACATCATGACATTGAATACCACTAACGCTTTACCCTTTTTAGGAAAAGATCAATCAACAGATAGATATCATCAACAATTTTCAACAGGTCCAAGATTAGTTTCTGAAGCAAGACACATTAACTACCTACGTGACCAGATGCAGCTTCACACGGGCTCATCATGAAGCAATCTTACACGAGTTCCTTCTGACTTCCAAATGCAGCCTTAAACAGGCTCATCATGAAGCAATCTTACATGGATTCCTTCTCATTCTGAAGCATCCCTACCCAGGTTCCTTCTCATGCATTTTCAGATGAAGTTTTACACAGACTCATCCTGAAGCAACCCTACCCAGGTTCCTTCTCATTTCCAGATGAAGTTTTACACAGACTCATCCTGAAGCAACCCTACCCAGGTTCCTTCTCATTTCCAGATGAAGTTTTACACAGACTCATCCTGAAGCAACCGTACCCCGGTTCCTTCTTATTTCCAGATGAAGTTTTACACGGACTCATCCTGAAGCAACCCTACCCAGGTTCCTTCTCATACATTTCCAGATGAAGTTTAACACAGACTCATCATGAAGAAACCCTACCCAGGTTCCTTCTCATACATTTCCAGATGAAGTTTTACACGGAATCATTCTGAAGCAACCCTACCCAGGTTCCTTCTCATTTCTAGATGAAGTTTTACACAGACTCATCATGAAGCAACCCTACCCAAGTTCCTTCTCATTTCCAGATGAAGTTTAACACTGACTCATCATGAAGAAACCCTACCCAGGTTCCTTCTTATACATTTCCAGATGAAGTTTCACATGGATTCATCCTGAAGCAACCCTACCCAGGCTTCCCTCACATACATCTCCTAAAGCATCCCTATACAGGATCATCATAAAGTAATCTTACACAGATTCCTTCTAATACATTTCCAGACACGGCTTAACACGGGTCCATTCCAGCATATCATTCAGAGTTAAATCAACCAAAGATTTATTCTGACACTCCTCCCAGTTACAGTCAAGTTTAGACTTGGTCTGACTTCTATCAAAAATCACCTTTGGATGACATCTATAAGCCCATTCCCTACAAAATCAACCACCACATCTTCGAGTGCAAATTTCTGGGTACTCTAGTGTTCAATCATCTTCTACCTTCAAGCTACGAACGGCAACGTGCCATACTTGCTCTTCAGTTTTAAGAAGATTGAACAGGGGCATCTGTTGTACCCCAAAATTTTCCCTCTCTTTTCTCAAGACATTTTATCACAAGGATTTTTAAAAGCTCAAAGTTTGCACAAGTACAAAGCAGACAAAAAGGGTAAAATAGATATAAAAAAAGGGATTTTTTGACAAAATTGAAGAAAAGCAAGCTTGCTTCGATTCATATATCCTTCGATTGGGTAAGTATTACCTTCTCGTAAAGCTTCGATTGGAGTTTGGGTTTCCTTCGAAAGCAACATACGTTGAATCCAACTCTGGGCCCCTTCATGCATCCTTTGATCCACAAGCTTCATTCAAGTAGTGGCCTTCTATATGCATCTTTTGATTCACCAGCATCAACCGCCTAAATGCGTCATTCAATTCATAAGCATTAACAGTACTTCCTTCATGCCTACAAGGCAAGTACATCCTGCATGCAAGCTTCGATTCAAAGAGCAATAGCCTTCTACATGTTTTCTTTGATTCACAAAGAAGGGACCCCATGCATGCAAGCTTCGATTGCACCATTGTCCCCTCACCTGTTTTCCTTCGACTCACAAGTTTTTGATTGGACGAATGGCTGCCTTCCCATGACTTTGATTTCATCTTCATGTCACCTTCGAATCCACCTACATGCTGGCTTCGAATCCACCTTCAGGATTATTTTGAATCACCTTCCTGTTACCTTCAAATACACCTACATTCTGGCTTCCAATCCACCTTCAGGATTGTTTTGAATCACCTTCATATCACCTTCAAATCCATATGTTGATCCTTTAACACACATAGCGCTGCATTATGACACACAACTTGGTGGCCCATTCGAAGGAGTTGCCATGGTTGGGGAATAATTGGTTTTGCTTTCTTTTGAGTCTGGTTGAAGGGTTGGGCCTAAGTGATCAAAAACAAGAGGACTCAAAGTGGCATATTCAGTTGAGAGGGCCATTCGAAGAATACATAGTTTGTCTATTCAAAGGACACACAATTGGTGGAAAAGAATGTTGCTTTATTGAGTCTGGTCGAAGGCTATGGAAAGATGAAGGATTCGATTCAAAGAGTCAAGTTGTCCATAGGTCAGGCTACATAGGCCTCCAACTTGTGCCTCACTTCAAATTAAATTATTCTTCAAGCCAACTTTCTCTTGATGATATCACTACCTTTTTAGAAAGTTTTCAAGCTTTGCGCCTCTCTCTTCTACACACTTTCCCCCTATAAACTAGGAGGTACGCATATAAACCATTGATTTTAGTACTTTTATCTTGGGATTATAAAAATTTGACACAAGTGGATGTTGGCATTTCTTAGAAACTATATTTTACTTTCACAAAGCTGCTCATTCCAAAAATTTTCTCTATAAATAGAGAGTTCATTTGCACATCAAAAGGGGCGGAGAGGCAACAAGAGAAAATGCTGGAAGATTTTGGCTGTGTGGAAAGAATCTTTAAAAAATCATTAAACTCTCAAAAAAATCTTAAACTCTTAATATTCTCAAACACTAAACACAAACCCAGAATCTAAAGAAACACAACACTTGTTTCTTTTTCTCTTTCGAATCTGATGCAATCCCCACACTTTGTTTTCTTTTGAATCTAGTAGAAAGAGAACTACACTTGTTCTTCTCCTTCGAATCCAGAAATAAAAAACACCACCCTCACACCTCCTGACCTTCGAATCCAGTTAAAGAAACACCACACCCGTTTCTTTCCTTCGAATCCAGGAGCATCTAGTCCAATTACTCAAGGTCAAACACACGTTCTAGCTTTAAGCAAGGTAAGTCACTCTGACCTTAAACTCTTTGTTTGAAGCATGTACATAACATTTGTTTCCTTTTAGTTTCCACCCTTTTAGTTTGTTTTTATTTCTAACCCTTTTGGTTTTATTTCTTGGTTTATTAAACGCTTTTAAGAACTAACGTGGCCATAAAACAATGCTAGCATGGCCTCAGGCCATGTTGCAATTTAAATCCCAAACGAAGGTAAACAGGAGGAAGGAGGTGTGAATAGAAGCTTTAGGCTTCACCCCTGATTGTTTCACAGTGGCAATCAGAATAGAGAGTGTGGCCTTAGACTTTGCCACACACTGACTTCCATGCCATTTAAAGGAAGCAGAAAATGACGCCAGAAGGATGTCCATATTGACTCCCAGGCCTCAATCAAAAGAAGGACAAAGGGCATGGTCGAAGCTGACTTGCTCGCCCTAACATTCCTGCAATCGAAGGAAGCAGAAAGGCAAAATCGAAGGCTGCATCTTATGCTTCATGCTAAGCCCAAATTGAAGGGAGCCAGAGAAGCAGAATCGAAGGGTTCTTCTGCCCAAATCGAAACACTCATTTTTCCTTCTTTTATTTTGATTTTGTCTTTACATTTTCTTGATATTTAATATGGTTGTAATAGTATAGGATATTTATTTTCTGCATCTTTATTTCTTTATACAAATGTTAGTAATTAGGATGTATGGCAACATAAAACCAATAAGTAGATAACCTAAAATTCAAAGACAAAATGCATGCAATCAAACACACTCTGCACACATGCACCTCTAGGGTAATCTCACTTGTTTCCTCGAAAAATAGTCATGTCCCTCGAATATGGGCGTTTTAGCAAAGACCCTCGATAAAAGGTCGTAGTCCCTCGATGACCCTCGATGTTTCCTTCAGTAAACGATCTAATCCCTAAATGAAAATGGCTAAAACGTCTCATAAAGTTGCCTTCTATGACTATACAATTGACCCTCGCCCGTCCCTCTATATCCAAAGATAAGGCTTCTTGCCAATAAATGGTAAGATAGTAATATCAAAGGAATAGAGAAATGACCGAAAGACTTTTGAGTAGGTATAACATTCTTAGTTGCTTGCTCACAATCCATCTTCAAAAACAAAACATTTTTTCAAACACACCAAACACTTTTAAAAAAAACACGAAATATTTTCAAAAAGTCCAACACTTTGTATACATTCTTATAGATACGAGAATCATTACAAGGTTTGCCTAAATGAAGGCGCTTTTCAAAAATACTTTCAAAACCCACCACAAGCACATTTTCAAATAAAGCATTTTTCAAGTGATCTAGCAAGCAACTAAGAGCCCGTAGATAACTACGGATGAAAAGAGAGCTAACACTTTCCCTTTTCATAACCTACCCCCTGAACTCAAGAAAATTATCTCAAAGGTCTTTCCTGTTCTTTTCACCCTTTCCTTATTGGATAAAAGTAAAGTTAGTGGTGACTCTTGCTATCCGCAACAATTGCAATCTAACGCAAAACAAACCAAGTCAGTTCTCCCACCGTATTACATATACCAATTAATTTATTAAATATTTCTACTCATTTGGATACCAAACTCCAAGGCTCTTTCGCGTATGATAAATTGTACCTATTAAACACAAGACCTTTTAATTTGATTTACCGTTCTCTAGCTACTTCCTTGGGTACCAAACTACGAAGGCTTTTCACTTGGCCGCAATCCTATCTTGATAGTCTTGAACAAAATCCCCAAATCTACCAAAGATATTGGAGGACAACACCTAGGTTTTTCTGGATGAAACCCCCTACAAATATCAACATAATATTCTTGGTTACATCAAAACCTAATTGAACATTATCAAACCTTGTCTAGATGGCATCCCAACAAAAGATGATTATGTGTGATTTATTAGTGTGTATGCATAGGTTGGAGGTTAAAGGTGAATAGAAAATGTAGTAAGTGTTTAATGCTAGGGAACTTTGGTGGCAAAGAGGGAAACTTCGGAATTGAAAAATATGAAAATTTTGACCGACATAACAATATGTGTCGACCTGAAAAAGTAATGTGCCAACACGAAAATCGTAAGTGCCGACCTAAAAGATTCTATGTTCCAGCATATAGAAAACATAAGCTACACGCTTTAAAAATGCAGTACATGTGTCGGCCTGAGAAACGTATGTGTTGTCCTGAAAGATTTATGTGCTTGCACGAAGGTTTATGTGCTAACACGAAAGGCTTATGTGTCCACCTGAAAAGCGGATGTGCCGCAATATAGAAATGTGTTTTGTGCATAAAATGATTTTTCGTGATTGAGATTAATTTTAAACTTATTTTGAATGCTTCCTAAGACCTCTAATGTATGGTGCACCAAACGAAACAGAGATATCGTCCAATATACATAAATGTTAAGTTTTCCTAGTTTTGACATCATGCAAAACATTAAATGGTGAAGTTGCATTCACATACTCCACCTTTTTCATGATGGAAAAACTTATGACGATGCATTTCATGTCTTCATTGAAGCCCCCCTGAACGCGTGCATCCCAACTTCATCTCGCATATGCTTCCCCCATATAACAACATCCAAAAGAGACAAAACAAGTTGTGAGAAGTATCATAATTCAACATAAATACCAATATATCACACAAAGGTGTTTTTACAAAGAAGAACATACAATCACATATCCACATATATATGTAATGATGCAAAATTGATAAATAACCAACATAAAACATTACCAAACATATAATGCAATGCATGAATAATAATGAATGTGATGCTAGAGCAAAATTTTCAAGTTGCTTCTTTAGCGTCACGATTATGTAACACAACACAATGGAACTCCCAATGCCGCAATCGCATGTGCCTAGCTTGGCAACAAAAATATCACCACTCAATCCAAAATGAAAGTGTTATCATAACATGTGACACAACTACAACAAGAAATGAATTTGCAAATAACATACATACATTTAAATCATGCGCCCATGCAGGATATAATGATACCAAATCTTACTTGTGCAATCAAGAACAAACGTATACACATGATAAAGAATTAACACATGAAGTCATTATAATCATATAAATTGAAAACACACAATGGTTGTCAATTGAAATTTTTGGAAATGAATATTCATGGGTTTCATCATTTTGAGCATATCAAGCACTTGGAACATAAACAACGTGCAATAAGAAAAGTCTTAACTTTAAGGAGAAATTTGGAACAACATCACCTCAATCTTGATGGAACTGAATATGCACTCACATGATATTAAATATTCAAACAAAGGTTAGAGAAAATTAATAAAAGTGCAAACAACAAATAAATTAAGCAACATTGGAGATATCAATAATCCTCAATTCCTCATGTTAATTGAAAAACGATTTTGTTGCAAGAAGTTTTGTGAAAATGTTGGCGAGTTGATTATCACTATCAAAATGCTCGCACACAACATCCCCTTTTTCAACATGATTGTGAAGGTAATTTAAGACAATAGTTTGCTTGACACACACATGTTCCTTCCTTAAGTTACTTTATTTGGAGTCTGAGAAAGTAATTCAACTCCCCATAAGACTCTTTTCAAACTCTCCCTACATAAGCTTAAAGAACTCCTTGACAGGTTACATGTTAGTAGAAACAAATATGATATAATGTCAAGTGTGTTATGCTTGATGTTTAATGAAGTTAAACATGCTTATGTACACATAAGTGTTTGTAAAGAATAATAATAAAAAATGAATACCTGAAAATATAATATGATGAGGTCATTTCAAGTGTATAAATCGATAAGTCACCATGATTATCAATTAAGAATTATTTTACAAATGAATACTCATAATATATATATATATATATATATATATATATATATATATATATATATATATATATATATATATATACACACCAAGTATGTCATGTACTTATAAAAATAAACAAGTAAAAGAGATAACTTACTAACAAAGCAAAAATTGAATCGATACTAACCCACTGTAATATGACGGAGGATGCACTTGTACTTCACAAAGAAATCTCTAAAGAAAGTTGAATAAAATGCAAAGGATGCCACAAAGACTTTAGAAAACCACAATCTTATCACTTTTCACTTTGACAAAGTACTCAAAAGTATAATTTGTGATGAATCCAAGAAGGTCATTGATCTGATGATCATTTACTTTGAATGAACTTTCATCTTTATCCTTTTCATGATAGTTATCTTTCTCCTCCTCATGTTTCACCCAATCAGGTTGATTAATTCCTTCTTCAATGTCATTGAGTATGTCTCTTGAAGATGCACCTACATCATGAAATGAAATACCTTTTCCGAGTATTTTCGGATACAATATTAAAAGTAATTTATGCATCTTTTACCAATTAAACAATACATGTTGTTGCTTTTTAGATCACATATTTCATCTTCTTGTCACATATACAATAGGATTAAAATATGTTACCCATCATATGCCTTGAGCAACCATAAATTAGAATCCATATTCTCTTCATAGAGTCAAGACAATTTTCTTACAAAATCAACAAGACAAGTTAGGTACCCAATCTTAATTGGGTCCTTGAGGGTTAGTGAAAAATTAGTTGCATTTGGGAAACCATTGAATAACACTTTTAAGAGAAAAAACTCCTAAATTTTAATTTTTTAATAGTGTGGCCTTTACTGAAACTTGACTTTCTCCTTTTTCTTCTTCTTCTTCTCATGATTTTTATCATGCTTGTTTAAGCATGTAAGTTCTTGATTGTGTTCTTAAAACTTACTAAACAATGTAGTGATATCAAGTGTTATAAAATTATTGGCTTCCTTGATCGTGGTGACCTTAGGTTACCAATTCCTAGTAAAACATCTCACAACTTTGTTAGTATCAATATCATTGGAAATAAGATTACCAAGTGCGTTCCAACGATTAATGAGATTTAATATATTTTCTTATCATCATTATTCCATAGTGCTTCCGACTTAGGTGTGACACTACCATCAATAACATGTGTTACGGTGTTAGACTATTTAAAATAGCATTCCACACACCTTTATTATATGAGTTAACATGAATGCACATATAGGATTTCCGATAACTATAGTTTTCTCCCAAAAGATCGTGGATGTTTTGTACTCCCCTTTAGGTTAGTATGTCGTTTTCTAATAAGAATTTTAAAGCACAAAATCAATCGGGGCTCTGATACAACTTGTTAGACTATGAAAATTTATCTAGAGGGGGTGAATATATCTCCAATTAAAATTACCTTTCAAACATATATATTTAAAAACTTATTTGAAAAACAATATTGAGCGGAAGGTTTTTAACTAAACAAAATAGCGGTCTAAACGAACCTAGTTAATGGAAACTCGTATATGCATAAGTTGTATGGAATTAAATTAATTATAAAATCAATCAACATGATAATATCTCAATTAAGAGTTTAATATCAAACACAATGGTTTCCTATTTCCAATGAAATCATGTTAAAAATATAACTTAACAATTTATCGAAGATGTGGCGCACAATCAATTTTTCAAAATTTTCTTTGAGATATATTGATATGTAAAAGAACTTAAAATCAAAGTGATTATAAGCTAATCCAAATAGAAATTTAAAATTTAACAACCAAATAAAAATTATATACGAATCAATCGATCAAACAATCACATTCAACAATTTATATATATAAAGTAAATGAGATTAAGAGATAGAGATAGAGAGAGAGAGAGAGAGAGAGAGAGCACGACACAGTGATTTGTTTATGAAGTTCACCAATTGTCTTCGTTATGGCTACGTCTCCCCCTAATTCCATTTTGGAATTGAGATAAATTACTTATTGTTCAAAAAGTATGATTAAAAGAGAAGTGTTCAAGAGCAAACCTACAAACCTTAACCGTTTAATGTTGATTCAACCCCTTCTCTTCCATTGATCTTTAACAAGACTAAGACACAATAGCTACCAATTGATTTATCAAATCATGCTACTCCTTTGGGTACCAAACTCCAAAGCTCTTTCGTGCATGATCAATTGTACCTATTGAACACAAGACCTTTCAATTAAATTCTCCATTCTCTCGCTACTTCCTTGAGTACCAAACTACGAAGGATTTTCACTTGGCTGTAATCCTCTCTTAAAAGTCTTGAACAAAATCCCTAAATCTACCAAAGATCTTGCAGGACAGACCCTAGATTTTTCTAGATGAAACCCCCTATAAATCTCAACCTAATATTCTCGATTACAACAAAACCTAATTAGACGTTATCAAACCTCATCTAGATGGCACCCCGACAAAAGATGATTATGTGTGATTTGTCAGTGTATATGCATAGGTTGATGGTTGAAGGTGAAGAGAAAATGTAGTAAGTGTTTATAGTTTTACCAAGTTAGAATGAAGCGTGAATGATGTATTTATAGTTTGGAAACTTTGGTGGCAAAGAGGGAAACTTCGGAATTGAAAAAGTATGAAAATTTTGACATACATAACAGTATGTACCGACCTAAAAAAGTCATGTGCCGTCACGAAAATTGTATGTGCCATCCTAAAAGATTATATGTTCCAGCACATAAAAAACATAAGTTACAGGCTTTAAAAATGCAGTACATGTGTCGGCCTAAAAATCGTATGTGTCGGCCTGAAAGATTTATGTGCCAACTCGTAGGTTTATGTACGAGCATGAAAGGCTTATGTGTTGGTATGAAAAGCGGATGTGTCGGCACATACAAGTGTTTTTTATGTAGAAAATGATTTTTTATGATTTGGATAAATTTTAAACTTGTTTTGAATGCTTCCTAAGACCTTTAATGTAAGGGTGCACCAAAGGAAACCGAGATGTTGTTCAATATATAGAAATGCTAAGTTTTCCTAGTTTTGACATCATGCAAAACATTTAATGGTGAAGTTGCACTCACATACTCCCCTTTTTTTATAATGGTAAAACTTGCGATGATGTATTTCATGTCTTCATTGAAGGCTCCCCCTGAACGCGTGAATCCCAAATTCATCTTGCATATGGTTCTCCTCCTTTGACAATATCAAAAAGAGACAAAGTAAATCGTGATAAGTATCATAATTTATCGTAAATACCAATATATCATAGATGCATTTTTGCAAAGAAGAGCATATAATCATATATCCCCATATATGTAATGATGTGAAATTGATAAATAACTAGTATAAAACATTACCATATATGTAATGCAATGCATGAATAATAATGAATACGATGCAAGAGAAAAATTTTCAAGTTGCTTCTTTAACATCACAATTAGGTAACATAATATAATGGAACCCCCAATGCTGCCCACGCATGTGCCCAAAATGAAAATATTGTCATAACATGTTACACAACTACAACAAGAACTGAGTTTGCAAATGACATATATACATTCAACTCATGCGCGCATGCAAAAAATAATGATACCAAAGCATGCTTGTGCAATCAAGAACAAACTTATACAAATGATAAAGAATTAATATATGAAGTTATTATAAGCATATAAATTGAAAATACGTAATGGTTGTCAATTGAAATTTTTGGAAATGGATATTCATGGGTTTTATCATTATCAGCATATCAAGCACTTGGAACATAAACAACATGCAATAAGAAAAGTCTTACTTTCAAGGAGAAATTAAGAACAACATTACCTCAATATTGATGCAACTGAAGATGCACTCACATGATATTAAATACCCAAATAAAGGATAGATCATATGTATAAAATTGAAAACAACAAAGAAATTAAGCAACATTTGAGATATCAATAATCCTCAATTCCTCCTGTTTGTTGAAAAAAGGTTCGGTTGCAAGTTTTGTGAAAATGTCAGAAAGTTGATTTTCACTATCAAAATTCTAGAACACAATATCTCCTTTTTCAACATGATCGTGAAGATAATTCAAGATAATACTTTGCTTGACACACACATGTTCCTTCCCGAGTTGCTTTATTTGGAGTCCTAGAAAATAATTCAACTCCCTGTAAGACTCATTTCAAACTCTCCCTACATAAACTTAGAGAACTCCTTGACAAGTTGCATGTTAGTAGAACCAAATCTGAAATAATATCAAATGTTTTATGCTTGATGTTTAATGACGCTAAACATGCTTATGTACACATAAGTGCTTATAAAGAATAATACTAAAGGAATACATTAAAATATAATATGATGAGGTTATTTCAAGTATATAAATTGATAAGTCACGATGATTATAAATTAAAAATTATTTTTCAAATGATTACTCATAATATATATATATATATATATATATATATATATATATATATATATATATATATATATATATATATATATATATATATATATATATATATATATATATATATATATATATATATATATATATATATATATATATATATATATCAAGTATGTCATGTATTTAGAAAAATAAACAAGTCAAAGAGATAACTTACTAACAAAGCAAAAACTGAATCGATATTACCTTACTGTAATATGACGAAGGATGCACTTGAATTTCAAAAGGAACTCTTGAAAGAAAGTTGAACAAAATGCAAAGTATGCCACAAAGACATTAAAAAACCACGATCTTACCATTTTTCATTTTGACAAAGTACCTAAAAGTATAACTTGTGATGAATCTTGGAAGGTCATTTATTCGATGATCATTCATTTTGATTAAATTTTCATCTTTATCTTTTTCATGATAGTTATATTTCTCCTCCCCATGTTTCACTAATTCGGGTTGATCAATTTCTTCTTCGGTGTTATTGAGTATGTCTCTTGAAGATACACATAAATCATGAAACTAAATACCTTTTCTTAGTTTTCTTGGATACAACACCATAAGTAATTTATGTATCTTTTACCAATTAAACAATACTTGTTGTTTATTTCTAGATCACATAACCCATCTTCTTGCCACATATACAATAGTATTAGAATATGTTATCCATCATATGCCTTGAGCCACCATAAATGAGAATCCATATTCTCTTTATAGAGTCAAGATAATTTTCCTACAAAATCAACTAGACAAGCTACATACCTAATCTTTATTGGATCCTTGTGGGTTAGTGAAAAATTGGTTGCATTTGGGCAACCATTAAAGAACACCTTTAGGAACAAAAAAAACTCTTACATTTGAGTTTTTCAATAGTGTGGCCTTTATTGCAACCATAGTGACACTTTAAATATTCACCATCACTAGAATAACTATCAATATGCTCACCTTTTTAGAACCTTGAACAATAAGTCCTAAGAGCTTGAGACTTTGTTCCTTCCACCTTATTCATGAATTTTTCCTTTTTATTCTTCTTCTCAAGATTTTTCTCATGCTTGTCTAATCAAGTAAATTCTTACTCATATTTTTTAAACTTACCAAACAATATAGTGATATCAAGTGTTGTAAAATCATTGGCTTTCATGATCGCGGTGACTTTCTGTTGCCAATTCCTAGTAAAACATCTCACAACTTTGTTAGTAGCAATCTCATTGGAAATAAGATTCCCAAGTGGATTCAAATGATTAATGAGGTTTAATTTATTTTTATTATCATCATTATTTTATAGTTCTTTTAGCTTTGTTATATGAAAAAATACTTACAATCAAAGTGATTATAAGCTAATCAACAAAGCAATTTAAACATTAACAATCAAATAAAAATTTATACGAATAAATCGATCAAACAATCACATTCAACAAATTATATATAGAAAGTAAATGAGAGTAAGAGATAGAGAGAGAGAGGTAGAGAGACACAAGGATTTGTTTAGGAAGTTCACCAATTGTCCTCACTATGGCTACGTGTCCCCCCAATTCTATTTTGGAATATAGATAAATTTCTTACTTTACAAAAAGTATGATTACAAAAGAAGTGTTCAAGAGCAACTCTATAAACCCTAATCGTTTGATGTCTATTCAACCCCTTATATTCCTTTTATGTTCAACAAGACCAAGAATCAATAGCTACCAATTGATTTATCGAATTTTGCTACTCCTTTGAGTACCAAACTCAAAAGCTCTTTCTCACACGGTCAATTGTACCTATTGAACACAAGATCTTTCAATTCGATTCTCTATTCTCTCGCTACTTCCTGGGAACAAAACTATGGAGGATTTTAACTTGGACACAATCCTCTCTTGAAAGTCTTGAACAAAACCCCCAAATCTACCAAAGATCTTGGAGGACAAACCCTAAGTGTTTTTGGATGATACCCCTATAAATCTCAACCCAATATTATCGGTTACAACAAAACCTAATTGGACGTTATCGAACCTCGTCTAGATTGCACCCCAAAAAAAGATAATTATGTATGATTTGTCAGTGTGTATGCATAGGTTGGAGGTTGAAGGTGAAGAGAAAATGTAGTATGTGTTTATAGTTTTCTCAAGTTCAAATGAAGTATGAATGATGTATTTATAGTTGGGGAACTTTGGTGGCAAAGAGAGAAACTTTGGATTGAAAAAATATAAAAAATTTGACCCACATAACAGTATGTGCCGACCTGAAAAAGTAATGTGCCAACATGAAAATCGTATGTGTCGGCCTAAAAGATCCTATATGCTAGCACATAAAAAGGAGAAGCTACAAGCTTTAAAAATGCAGTACATGTGCCAGCCTGAAAATCGTATGTGTCGGCCTGAAAGATTTATGTGCCATCATGAAGGTTTATATGTCAGCATGAAAGGCTTATGTGTTGGTCTGAAAAGTGGATGTACCGGCACATACAAGTGTGTTTCTGCATAAAATGATTTTTCATGATTTGGATCAATTTTAAACTTGTTTTGAATACTTCCTAAGACCTCTAATGCAAGGGTGCACTAATCGAAATAGAGATATCGTCCGATACACAAAAATGCTAAATTTTCCTAGTTTTGACATCATGCAAAACATATAAATTTAAGTTGCACTCACAAGTGAAATTCTGGAACTTGAAATAACAGAAGTCAAGACTGATGTCTCAATAACACACAATTTAACGACAGATGTTATAACATCTACTGATAGAAAAACAAACTCGCTAAAAGCAGAATGATTGTGTAGAAAAATAAATTTTAGAAACTTAAAGAACACAATGAATTCTGAATCCAGTTCAGTGAAACTCACCTACTCTGGGGGCTACTAAGCTATGAAGGAAATCCACTATCAGTAGTATCAATTTGAAGCCTAAATATTCCCATTTTACAACTTCTCACTTAATCTCTATCCAGTGTAACTTCTACCAAAGAACCTCCTAAATATGAGAACCCCTCTCACTCCCTATCACTGCAGTGATATCAAATAATCTCAATCCCATGGAATTTCCCAAGAAACCAAAAAGATGTTTACTCTTCTAATAAACAAATACTTGGTTTTACTTAAAAGCTTAACTAATAACAATACTCAACTTTTTACTTAAAATCTTAGATGAGAACAATAACTTAATAAACAAGGAATAATTAGTCAACTCAATGCATCAAAAGATACATCAGGATATAAAAAGAACACACGAAAGACCTAAGGAACTCTCAAACCCCAAACCCTTATTTTTCAAAAGGTTTTACAATAAAAACAATGCTTAAAAAACTAGGTCTTGGACGTCACCTTAAATAGACTTCTGCAGTGGGCTTAGACTCTTCAATCAAATCCAATCTTCAACTGTAAATCCCTTCAGAATCTTGTCCATAAAAATAGAAACAAAAAAATGAATATTTCAAATATTTCCTAAAAAGTCTCAAATATCCTAAAAATCCTTGATGTTTGCGCTTATTATGAGTACTAAAATCCTCTAGAAACTCATATTTTTCAATCAAATCTTCAAGGATATCATCCATTTGTACTGCCATGATGTTCTGTTGTAACATGTTACAAAATCTGATAGAACATCTATCAAATAAAGTGTCAGCAAATTATGATGTACCAGCTGGTCAGGATGTTATGACATCTTGTTCAACATTAGGATGAAATACATGTTTTCCAAGAGAAACATGTTTTGATAAAATTGTTTTCAACTCTTTGTTTTACCAAAAGTGTTGCCATCCCTAAAATCACAGACCTAACAATCTCCCTTTTTGGAAAATTTTGGCTAAAACAAGCTTTGCACAATAACCATGGAAAGAGGAATAAAATCACAAACACAGTTTACATAAACACATGTAAACTCTATAAAAACATAACACGACCAAAAAGGTTGTACAATCAGATATGTCCATTACCCCCCCTGTCATACACAATCAGTCACTCCTCAAGGAAAAACCCCAAATTAGAGCACATGAAACAGAAGAATAAAACCACAAACAACTACTCTCCCAAAAGCAATAGCATACAATCCTATCATAATGCTAAATCAACATGTCAAGACATGTGATGTAACACCAGGACACAAAATACATCCAACACTTTACTCCCCCTTTTTAGCCAAAATATTGACAAAAACTAGAGTAAATATACACAAGTTGGAAACACACATATTTTACACAAGTAATACCTCAGATGGAAGCACACAACACAACAACAATATCACAGATGGAAGCACAAAAATGAGATGGAAACACACACACTCTTGGTCAGCTTCAGGTGGTATTCCACCTCTTCCCTCTATCAAAGAGTCTTATGCATTCCTTGGTGTTGTAGCCAGCCCCACTGTGTTGCAGAACACCTTCCTTCCATCCCTTCTCAGTAACATTTTATCCAGGCATATGATGCCTCAGAGTAGAGAGGAAAGATACAGTATTAGTTACATTCCTCCATATATGTAATTTCTATAACTAATTAATAATAAAAGTTTCAATCCGACTATTTTTAATAATAATAAGTTGTTCCTTGTTGCCCATAAACTCCAGAGTCATAACCTTCCCTTCAACAAGATTTTTGATTAGTTGACTAAAACCATCAAGGTCCTTGTTCTAGCCATATGTTGAATGAGATATCTGAAAGAACTCAAATCTTCACTATGAAATGTCATGACATCCTTCTTGACATCATGTCTCTTCAACACCAATTTAGAGAAACTTTATCTTGTTTCCCTACCTTCAGCTCCAGTAGTATACCAAGAAGAACATTCTTGAAAAACAAACTATTCCTCAAGGAAAACATCCTTCGGTACTTGATATCTTCATATTTAATTTAGTGATGTTTCCTTTATCAGAGTGAATTGTAGTCAGTTTATTGGATTGTTCTATCTGTCCTTTAGTAGACAAACCTTTGTTGGATTGAGAATTCACCGATATAGTGCTTATGAACTCATAAATTTCCTCCCTTAGTGCTCTATCAGTTTGCACACAGGATGTTCCAACATCGTATATAACATCCATCTTTTCTTTAGCAATTGAATCATCAATTATCATATTGATTGATTCCATTGTCATTCTAGTTCTGGAATTAAAAATTCTATAAGCTCTTCTGCTTGAAGAGTAACCCAGAAATATTCCTTCATCCCCTATGGAATCCTTCTTATCCACATGATATTTGTGAGTAAAGATCTGGCACTTACTTCCAAAGATATACAAGTATTTAAATTTAGGTTTCCTTCATTTCCATACCTCATAGAGAGTAGTAGTATTAGTACCTTCTCTCAAAGTGACCCTGTTATGGATATAGCATGCAATATTCATAGCTTCAGCCCAAAACTAAAATGATAATTGCTTAGCACTAAGCATGACTTTAGCTGATTCATGTATGGCTCTAGTCTTTTTCTCAACAATTCCATCTCTGTGAGTTTTTCAGGAATAAGAGAACTCATGGCTTATTCCTTCAAAATCACAAAACTCAGATAATTTTGTATTCTTAAAATCTTGGTCATTGTCGCTTCTCACCTTGACAATCACACTCATATTCTCCTCTTGAATGCTTTGACACAGACCTTTAAAGACTTCAAAAGTATCTGTTTTTTCTCTATGAAAATTCAACCAAGTATATCTAGAAAGTCATCTACAACCACAAATATATACCTTTTTCTTCCTAGGATGTCTATCTGTAATGGTCTCATTACATCCCTATGAAGAAGTTCCAACACTTTGTAAGTAGTCTGATGTTGTAACATTGGGTGTGACATCATGATTTTCTTTTTACTTACACACTTATCCCAAAATTTTCCTTATTTAATCTTGAGCTCTGACATATCTCTAATGGCTCCTTCAGATATTGTTTCCTTCATTCTTTTGAAATTAAGATGTCCAAGTTTCTGGTTCCATAGCTTCACTTCATCCTTATTGGTTGTTGAACATGTGGAAGAGTAAACTATTATTTGAGATTCCCATAAATAGTAGTTATTTTTGGACCTTATGCCTTTTATTATAACAACTTCTTTCTCATATTTGACCAGACATTCTGATTTTGAGAATTTTGACTAATAGACCTTGGCCACACAATTAACTAATGCTAATAGGATTAGCCATTAATCCTTTCACAAACAGCACATCTTCTAAATTGGTACAACCAACACACATAGGCTTACCAACTCCTTTTATTTCTCCTTTAAACCCATCACAAAATCTAACAAATCCCGTGGGATGTGGCTTCAGATTGACCAACATTTTCTGTACTCCAGTCATATGTCTAGAGCATCCACTGTCAAGTACCAGTCTTCACTAGTTGAGTCTCTCAAGGAAGTATGATCTATAAGTTTAATATCCATATTTTCAACACTTATCTTTTGCTTACTTTATTAGCCTTGGAACTAACTGAAGATTTTTATCTCTATACAATTTGAAACAGAAAGGCTTTATATGACCAGACTCACCACAGTAGTGACATCTCCAAGTAGATTGAGGTTTATTTTAAGATTCATCACATTTTCCAGGATGTTGTAACATGTGTTTGGATATGTTAATCTTTTTCTTCTTTTCAGAAGGAAAGAAATTTTCTTCTGACATTCTTCTCAATTTATTATCAGATTGATAATGAACTTTGGCATCTTCATCCTCTTTCAACATATTTATGGAATCTTTCAAGTTATCAAGCTTTGAGTTTAAGAAAATTACCTTACTTTGTAGATGAGAGACAATACATACGAGTTACTTCTTTCATTCTCCAAATCAGCAATGATCTTCTTTGTTCTTCCTCTTTCTTGAGGTTTTCATCACACCTATCACAAGTATCCTTGTAGGACACATCCAGATCTTCATAAATATCATTCTCATCATAAGCTTCAACTTCATCTTCCCATCTTCTAGATAGAGCCATCACAAGTTTGACAGTCTCAAATTTATCTTCATCTTCTGACTTACCATCATCAGACCAAGATGCAATGAAACCCTTCTGCTATTTCTTAAGTAAGTTAGGACATTCAGGTATAATATGACCATATACTTCATATTCATAACATTGAATGCCACTACCTTGACTTGACTTCTCTTTTGTTCTTATTTTCTTATGAATATTGTAACACCCCAATTCTACCCCAAGCAATTGTATAAATAAATCAGAGTTATACATTCAAACATGCAACCGAATCGGGACGTCACAAATTCTTCTATGAAATTCATTGCATTCATCGTGGATATATAACACTTTCACAACATCGGATGAACCACCATAACATCTTTAAATAAAATAATTCAACATCTACGCAGCGAAATTCTTAATAACATCTTTAACAACTCAAAACAACAACTTCGAAACATCACATATTTAATAATAATCAATTTAAGGTTCAACAACTGAAAATCAACAATCAAAAATCAGCAAGCGTTCATCCCCCCGAGTGTTACATATCAGAGCAATGACACCAACTCGAATTATTGAAGGTATACAGCCTTCACTCTCGATTACCTGCACGTTACCAACATAAGGGAAACATTCAAACAGAAGGGGTGAGATATCTAACAATATAATAAAGCGCATTATAATGAATATATTAAATTATATCAATAACATCACCACTTCGCATCTCATAATCAATAATAATTACAACACATGTACACATTCATCAACATCAAAATACACTTCTATATACAATCATCTAATGCGACTCAATACTATGCAAATTAATGTGGTACCATTGGAGCATAACTCCCATCTCAAAAATTTGCCAATTAATAGAGGCATCAACAAGGCATGGCATTCATCTCAAAAATTTGTCAATCCAGGCCATCTCAACGAGCATAAGCTCCATCTCAAAAATTTGCCAATACAGGCCATCTCAACGAGCATAAGATCCATCTCAAAAATGCAATGTATGCGACTCAACCGTGAATATAATAACAACACCCAAGTCAAAAACATCTAAAATCATCCCAAAACATCTCAAATTAACATCTCAAAATACATCTCAAAATAACATCTCAAAATACATCTCAAATTAACATCTCAAGATAACATCTCAAAATAACATCTCAAAATACATCTCAAATTAACATCTCAAAATAACATCTCAAAATAACATCTCAAATGCATCTCAACGTCTCATCATCAACATCTCATATCATCAAAATAATTCATTAAACATCGTTTATTCATTAACGTGATTTATTCATCATAAATTTTCAAACACAACTTCGTTAATAACATCTCACTAACAACTCAGTTGTACATTAATACTACAGTAATCCATATTGTTATTCTGCAATTTTACATTGCTACTGTCACTAATCCTACTGTCATAATTTGAACACCAGTCTCAAAATATCTCACATTCATCATTCTATTCAAAAGTCAGCACAACGACCAACACGGGAAATAATTCTAAATCCTAAATTGGCTATTAGGATAACACTTCTTATTCATCATTTTAAACATCTAGATTAAAGGTCATCGCGTTAGATATTCAACGCTTCAAACGGCATCTCAAACAGCATCCTAAAATTCAAGTTATAGCACTTTAAAACTGAATATGTCAAAAATCAGCCATTATGTGTCAACGCAAAATCCTTTGGATCGACGCGTACTGCTTCATCTGCACAACATGAGTCGACACATCCTCCTTATGGATCGACTCATCCTGGTCTCATAAACAGCATGTATCGACACATGCATCTCTCCAATCGACTCATCCTGAGTCTTGCAACCTTCATGTGTCGATGCAAGCCCCTTTCGTATCGACTCATCCTGAGTCTTACAGCCCTCATGTATCGACACATCAAGTTTGAGGTCGACGCATCCTAACCCTTCCTGCATAATTTCATGATTTCCTCTGCATTTTTACTACGGGAATCATATTCTTAACCTTACAAACCTTATTATAATCATGATAAATCATCATCTAACATTATCTTATATTACTACATCGATCAAACAACATAATGACATCATTATTCATCTAAAATTCATCAAATCTTCATCATACATCATCATATACATCCAATTCAAGAACAAAACAGCAGTCCCCTCTAACCCCACATATCAATCATCATGAACCCAATTATAAGTTCAGAACCCCACCCTTACCTTGGATTGAAGGTCGCTCTACAATTTCTGGGTTGAATTCACGTTCTTGCTGTTTTCCACTATTTCTAGCAGCTCCACGTTCTCTTCCAAATCCTTATTTGTTTCTACTGCTTCCTTCTTTCTATTCTCTTCCAACAAATAATAAAATAACCCTATTATTCTATTATTCATTATTGGGTTTAAAACCTGCACCCCCTTATTACTTCTACTTTCTCAAAATAAGCCCACAGCAAATAATATTACACTTCTAATATTATTTCTCCACATAATAATATAATACCTCTAATATATTATTTCTCCACTTAATAAAATAAATCCAATTAATCACAACACAACTTCTCAAATATTCCAAAAAATAATAATTTAATTAAATAATTAAATAAATTACGGGAGTTACAACTCTCCCCCACTTAGAATATTTTTGTCCTCGAAAATTTACCTCAATCAAGCAATTCAGGATAGGAGTCTCGCATCTTGCTCTCCAACTCCCAAGTCATGCTTTCACCAGCAGCTCCTAGCCAAACCACTTTAACTAAGGCAATCTCTTTTCCCCTCAGAGTCTTCATTTCACGATCTGCAATCTGTACAGGCATCATCTCCACCGTAAGATTATCTCGTACTTGCACATCGTCCATATGAATCACATGAGATGGATCTGAAATATACTTCCGAAGTTGTGACACATGAAACACATCATGCAAATTCGAAAGATTAGACGGTAAAGCCACTCTATAAGCAACATTCCCCACTCTCTCTGAAATCTGATACGATCCAATAAAACGAGAAGTGAACTTCTTAGACTTCAATGCTCGCCCAACACCAGTCACATGTGTAACTCTCAAAAACACATGATCACCAGCTTGAAATTCTAAATCCTTCCTTCGCTTGTCACGATAACTCTTCTGTCTACTTTGAGAAGCTTTCATCTTCTATCGAATCAACTTTAACTTCTTCGGTAGTCTCGCGAACAAGTTCAGGTCTAAGTACTACACTTTCACCAGATTCATGCCAACATAACGGAGTTCTACATCTTTGACCATACAACGCCTCAAAAGGTACCATCCCAATACTAGAATGGTAACTGTTATTATAAGTGAACTCTATCAACGGAAGATAAGTATCCCACGAACCTCCCTGCTCGAGAACACATGCCCTCAACAAATCTTCCAACGATTGAATCATACGTTCAGTTTGACCATCTGTCTGAGGATGATACGCTAAACTCAACCTCAACTTAGAACCCAACGCTTCTTGCAAACTCTTCCAAAAATCAGAAGTAAATCTTGGATCTCTATCTGACACAATGCACAAAGGAACACCATGCAGCTTCACAATCACACTGATATAAATCTCAATCAACTTTGGCACTAGAAAACTGATGTTAATAGGAATAAAATGAGCTGACTTCATAATCCTATCAATAATCACCCAAATCGAATCATGTCCTCTTAAAGTATTAGGAAATCCTGTCACAAAGTCCATTTAAATGCTATCCCATTTCCATTCTGGAACTTCCAACGGTTGCATCAATCCTGCAGGCTTCTGATGTTCAACTTTCGACTTCTGACAAGTCAAACATGCATACACAAACCGAGCCACATCACTCTTCATCCAAGGCCACCAAAACAAACCTTTAAAATCTTGATACATCTTTGTAGCTCCTGGATGAATACTCAACTTACTTCTATGACTCTCTTCAAGTATCACTTTCTTCATCTCAGCATCATCAGGAATACAAATCCGATTACGAAATCTCAACACACCTTACTCATCTAGCTTAAAATCATTATTCTCAGATTGATCAGTCCCAACCATCAAATCTACCAGTTTCACATCCAACTTCTGAGCTTCTCTGATACTGTCTAAAAATTCATTATTAATCTTCAACATACCCAACATAACACTCTGCGGAGTAACCTCGCAAACTAAGCTCATATCTCTGAACTGCACAATTAATTCCAACTCTTTAATCATCATTGCTGACATATGTAAAGTTTTTCGACTCAACGCATCAGCTACCACATTTGCTTTTCCTGGATGATAATTCAAACCGAAATCATAATCCTTTAACAATTCCAATCATCTTCGTTGCCTCATATTCAATTCCTTCTGATCAAATAAATACTTTAAGCTCTTATGGTCACTAAACACTTCAAATCTAGAACCATAAAGATAATGCCTCCAAATCTCCAATGCAAAAACAACTACAGCAAGCTCTAAATCATGCGTAGGATAGTTCTTCTCATGAGTCCTCAACTGCCTTGACGCATAAGCAACTACCTTACCATTCTGCATAAGCACACCTCCTAAACCCATCTTAGAAGCATCACAATACACTACAAAAGGCTCTCCTGGATTAGGCAACGTCAAAATCAGAGCCGACGTCAACCTCTTCTTCAATTCCGTAAAACTTTCTTGGCACTGAACATCCCACACAAACCCTCTACCATTTACAAGTCAACTTAGTCAATGGAAGTGACAACTTAGAAAACCCTTCAATAAACCTTCTATAATAACCGGCTAATCCCAAGAAGCTTCTAATCTCAGTAGCTTACTTCGGAGTTTTCCATTGCAACACAGCATCAACCTTCAATGGATCTACAGCAATGTCACTACCTGAAATCACATGACCAAGAAAACTAACCTCTTTTAACCAAAATTCACACTTGGACAGCTTTGCATACAACTTCTTCTCTTTCAAAATTTGCAATACCACTCTTAAGTGTTCAGCATGCTCTTCTACTGACTTAGAGTAAATCCAAATATCATCAATGAACACCACTATAAACCGATCCAAATAAGTATGAAAGATACGATTCATATATCCCATGAATACTCCTGGTGCATTAGTAACACCGAAAGGCATCACCGAATACTCGTAATGTCCATAACATATTCTGAAAGCTGTCTTCTGAATATCTTCATCCTTCACTTTAATCTGATGTTAACCCGACCTCAAATCAATCTTACTAAACACACGGGCATCCACCAATTGGTCCATCAAGTCATCTATTCTTGGAAGCGGATACTTGTTCTTAATCGTCACTTTATTCAGCTGTCTATAATCAACACAAAGCCTCATACTTCCATCTTTCTTCTTTACTAACAACACTGGAGATCCCCACGGCGATACACTTGGTCTTACAAACTTCTTCTCAAGTAACTCTTCCAATTGCTTCTTTAACTCGGACAATTCAGATGCAGACATCCTGTATGGTGCCATAGACACAGGTCTGGTACCAGGTACAAGATCAATTGCAAATTCAACTTCCCTCTCTGGCGGTACATCATGGATCTCGTCAGGGAAAACTTCAGGAAATTCACACACCACCTGTAATTCCTCAATTATAGCTTGAGTCTCTACAGATAGCGACGTCATCAACGAAAACATTTGTGCCTCTTCTTGCATCAACTTTCTCAACTGTCTAACAGACAACAAACCATCTTCCTCTTCTTCAGGAGTAGAAAACTTCACCGACTTGTCATAATCGTTAATATGAACACAGTTATGCTCTAACCAGTTCATACCCAAAATTACATCCAAACCTCTTAACGGTAAACAAACCAAATCAATAACAAAGTCTCTGTCGAAGATCGACAAGGGACACTTAGCACACACAAAAGAAGTAGTCACCGACCCCTTGGCTGGAGTATCGACGACCATTTCTCCATTCAAAGAAGACAACATAAGACCCAATCTTTCAACACAATCAGCGGCAATAAAACAATGCGTAGCACCAGTATCAATAATAGTACTTAAAGGAGTACTATTAATGAAACATGTACCTCTAATAAGTCTGTCCTTAGCAGCTGTCTGATCCTCAACCAAAGCAAACACTTTTCCACTTGACTGAGCCCTCTTCAGTTTCGGACATTGGCTACCAATGTGCCCTTCCTCTTTACAGTTGAAACAAACCACATTCTTGTGTTCACACTCAGATATAACATGTCCGTTCTTACCTTAACGGAAACATCCCTTCACTTCAGCAGTGCACACATTACTCTTGTGCCTAGGCTTCCCACACTTAAAGCAAACCACACCAGCAGGAGCATCTCCCCCACTAGTCCTTGGTCTCTGAACAACTTTCTGTTTACCTTTACCAGCTGGGGTATCATAAGGCTTACCACGATTCTGTTGGTGCTTACCCCTCTTCTCACTGATAATCTTGTAATGAGCATTATTATCCTCCTCATAAATCCTTCAGCTATCAACCAAATCAGCAACGACACGGATTTTTTGATATCCAACTGCTTTCTTAATCTCCGGGAACAACCCGTTCTCAAACTTAATACACTTCAAAAACTCGGCATTTTCCTCAGCATAATGCGAATAAAACTTAGCCAACTCAGCAGACTTGGCAGCATACTCAACAACAGACATACTTCCTTGCTTCAGCTCAAGGAACTCAATTTCCTTCTTACCACGGACATCTTCAGGAAAGTACTTTCTCAAAAATTCTCTACGGAACACAGCCCAAGTGACATTCTCACCTGCAGCTTCTAACTTCTGACAAGTCTCTAGCCACCAGTCATCAGCCTCGACTGCTAGCATATGAGTCCCATAATGAACCTTCTACGCTGTAGTGCAGTCCATCACGCGAAAGATTCTCTCAATATCTTTCAACCACTCCAATGCTCCGTCAGGATCATACTTTCCCTTGAACATAGGTGGATTCTCTCTGGAAAGTCGCCAAGCTACAAGATCCAGCATTACTGTCAGTATTCAGCTGATTTTCCATTGCATGAGCCATTGCTTCTAGAGCAGCAGCAAGTGCAGTATCATTCCTTCCAGCCATCTCAACTTCTCACTACAACATAAAAAACGATTAGAACTCAAATAACAATACTCGACTATTAGACAACTACGACTCGACGATAAGGTCGGACCAACCTTTTGCTCTAATACCAACTTTGTAACACCCCAATTCTACCCCCAAGCAATTGTATAAATAAATCAGAGTTATAAATTCAAACATGCAACCGAATCAGGACGTCACAAATTCTTCTATGAAATTCATTGCATTCATCGTGGATATATAACACTTTCACAACATCGGATGAACCACCATAACATCTTTAAATAAAATAATTCAAAATCTACGCAGCAGAATTCTTAATAACATCTTTAACAACTCAAAACAGTAACTTCGAAACATCACATATTTAATAATAATCAATTTAAGGTTCAACAACTGAAAATCAACAATCAAAAATCAGCAAGCGTTCATCCCCTTGAGTGTTACATATCAGAGCAATGACACCGACTCGAACTATTGAAGGTATACAGCCTTCACTCTCGATTACCTGCATGTAACCAACATAAGGGCAACATTCAAACAGAAGGGGTGAGATATCTAACAATATAATAAATCGCATGATAATGAATATATTAAATTAGATCAATAACATCACCACTTCTCATCTCATAATCAACAACAATTACAATACATGTACACATTCATCAACATCAAAATACACTTCTTTATACAATCATCTAACGTGACTCAATACTATGCAAATGCATGTGGTACCATTGGAGCAGAACTCCCATCTCAAAAAATTTCCAATTAATAGAGGCATCAACAAGGCATAGCCTTCATCTCAAAAATTTGCCAATCCAGGCCGTCTCAACGAGCATAAGCTCCATCTCAAAAATGCAATGTATGCGACTCAACCATGAATGTAATAACAACACCCAAGTCAACAACATCTAAAATCATCCCAAAACATCTCAAATTAACATCTCAAAATACATCTCAAAATAACATCTCAAAATACATCTAAAATTAACATCTCAAGATAACATCTCAAAATAACATCTCAAAATACATCTCAAATTAACATCTCAAAATAACATCTCAAATGCATCTCAACATCTTGTTATCAACATCTCATATCATCAAAATAATTCATTAAACATCGTTTATTCATCAACGTCATTTATTCATCATAAATTATCAAACATAACTTCGTTAATAACATCTCACTAACAACTCAGTTGTACATTAATACTACAGTAATCCATACTGTTATTTTGCAATTTTACACCGCTACTGTCACTAATCCTACTGTCATAATTCGAACAGCAGTCTCTAAACATCTCACATTCATCATTCTGTTCAAAATTCAGCACAATGACCAACACGGGAAATAATTCTAAATCATAAATTGGCTACTAGGATTACACTTCTTATTCATTATTTTAATCATCTAGAATAAAGGTCATTGCATTAGCTATTCAACGCTTCAAACGGCATCTCAAACAGCATCCTAAAATTCAAGTTACAGCAGTTTAAAACTGAATATGTCAAAAATCAGCCATTATGGGTCGACGCAAAACCCTTTGGATCGACGCGTACTGCTTCATCTGCGTAACATGAGTCGACATATCCTCCTTATGGATCGACTCATCTTGGTCTCATAAACAGCATGTATCGACACATGCATCTCTACGATCGACTCATCCTGAGTCTTGCAACCTTCATGTGTCGATACAAGCCCCTTTCGTATCGACTCATCCTAAGTCTTACAGCCCTCATGTATCGACACATCAAGTTTGAGGTCGACACATCATGACCCTTCCTGCATAATTTCACGATTTCCTCTGCATTTTTACTACGTGAATCATATTCTTAACCTTACAAACCTTATTATAATCATGATAAATCATCACCTAACATTATCCCAACATAATGACATCATTATTCATCTAAAATTCATCAAATCTTCATCATACATCATCATATACATCCAATTCAAGAACAAAATAGCAGTCCCCTCTAACCCCACATATCAATCATCATGAACCCAATTGTAAGGTCAGAACCCCACCCTTACCTTGGATTGAAGGTCACTCTACAATTTCCGGGTTGAATTCACGTTCTTGCTGTTTTCCACTATTTCCAGCAGCTCCACGTTCTCTTCCAAATCCTTATTTCTTTCTACTGCTTCCTTCTTTCTATTCTCTTCCAACAAATAATAAAATAACCATATTATTCTATTATTCCTTATTGGGTTTAAAACCTGCACGCCCTTATTACTTCTACTTTCTCAAAATAAGCCCACAACAAATAATATTACACTTCTAATATTATTTCTCCACATAATAATATAATACCTCTAATATATTATTTCTCCACTTAATAAAATAAATCCAATTAATCACAACACAACTTCTCAAATATTCCAAAAAGAATAATTTAATTAAATAATTAATTAAATTACGGGCATTACAACTCTCCCCCACTTAGAATATTTTCGTCCTCGAAAATTTACCTCAATCGAACAATTCAGGATAGGAGTCTCGCATCTTGCTCTCCAACTCCCAAGTCATGCTTTCACCAACAACTCCTAGCCAAACCACTTTAACCAAGGCAATCTCTTTGCCCCTCAGAGTCTTCATTTAACGATCTGCGATCCGTACAGGCATCGTCTCCACCGTAAGATTATCATGTACTTGCACATCATCCATATGAATCACATGAGATGGATCTGAAATATACTTCCGAAGTTGCGACACATGAAACACATCATGCAAATTCGAAAGATTAGGTGGTAAAGCCACTCTATAAGAAACATTCCCCACTCTCTCTGAAATCTGATACGATCCAATAAAACGAGAAGTGAGCTTCTTAGACTTCAATACTCGCCCAACACCAGTCACAGGTGTAACTCTCAAAAACACATGATCACTTGCTTGAAATTCTAAATCCTTCTTTCGCTTGTCACGATAACTCTTCTGTCTACTTTGAGAAGCTTTCATCTTCTCTCGAATCAACTTCACCTTCTCGATAGTCTCGCGAGCAAGTTCAGGTCCAAGTACTACACTTTCACCAGATTCATGCCAACATAACAGAGTTCTACATCTTCGACCATAACGCCTCAAAATGTGTCATCCCAATACTAGAATGGTAATTGTTATTATAAGTGAACTCTATCAACGGAAGATAAGTATCCCACTGTGATCGGTGGAAATAGAACTGACTGTTTTTAGCTGGTTTCGCGAAATGTCGCAGAAGCAAGAGTCGCCACCGTCTTTTATGTTCTCCAACATGGAAAGGACAAAAGCACAGCAAAATTCCTTCTTTGAGAATGTTTCTCGGTTCGGGAGGTAGATTTATAGAAAGGGAAGGTGTTAGCACCCTTTCTATCCATGGTTATCCATGGGCTCTTAGGTACTTGCTCTTATGTTTTCAAAATTTGTTTGCTTTTCAAGTGTGTGTGGGTTTTGAAAAAGTTTCGTTTAAAAAAATTTCTAAGTAACTCTTGTATCAGTCCTCAAGAGTGTATGAAATGTTTGTTTGAAAACTTTTAGAAAGTGTGAGTGGAAAAAGCTGTTTTGTTTGTTTGAAAAGAGCAAGTACCCAGGAGAATCTACCTACTCTAAGGAATTAGGCTGTGTAAGAGTCCTTTAGACAGTGCTGTCCCACCATTGAGAGGTAGGTAGCACCATCGTTGGAGGTATTCGGGTCAATTCGATGATTAGGGACAGTGTGGTCACCAAAGCAATGGTAGGACACCTTAGAAGTAACCCTAATGTCCTAGATCCTTTTATCCGAGGCAACCGTTTCGAGGCAACTGGATCTTTAGACAAAGGGTGACCTCTAAGACGTCATATACTTGATGACCACGTTTCGAGGCAACGAGTGAAGCGTACCCTAGGGGTGGCATGTGCTTTGTGTGTTGTATTCAGTTAATGTTTGTACATGTTATTTGTGAGCTACGAGTTGTTTTTATTTACCATACATTCTTTCATGCATTTAACAGTTAGGGGGTGCGGAAAGTAAATTGCATAAATGTAAATTCTAAGCTATTACAAGGCGCGGGTCTATACATCGCCAAAAATACAAAGACCCGTTTTGGTAAAATAAAGTGCGAGAAATAAAGCAATAAAACCCTAATTACTATTACATCTGGAGGCAGTTACAGAAATAATCAAAATAAAGAATTAGAACTAAAATGCGCGCGAAAGAATGAAACGGGAATGTCTTAAGGGTGTTGACCCTTTTAAGAAAAGAAATTGAATTTTTTTGTCTTTTTTGTGATTAAATGAAATTAATAACTAATAATTAAACTAATTAATTAATTTATTAAAAGAAAATATTTTTTGTGTTTTTTATGTTTTTTTTATGAAATAAAAATAAAAAGATTAAAATTCTAAGTTAACCTAATTCTAAATTATTTTAGTTATTTAAAAAAAGGTTAAAATTGCCTAATTATAGCTAATTCAATTATTTAATATTTATTTACAAAAATAATATGAGAATAATAATAATAATAATAATGTTAATTCTATTTTTTTGATTTTTTATGAAAATATGTTAATTATGTTAATTGTTAATAATAAAAAATAAAATAAGGCAAATAAAAAAAATGAAAATGACAAAATAAAAAAAGGGAAGAGTAAACCCAAGGGGGGTGTGGGCTGGAATTTGAGGGTGTTTGATTGGAATTATGGCCCATTGAAGCTTCAGCCACATTGACTTTTTCTGGTTGCCTACGCACACGTTGACTCCAGAGCACCATGGTCCTCATGCTTGGCCCTTGGATCTGCACTGATGGACACTTGGCTGACTCCTGGATGAGGTGTATGATGGAAGCTTGATGAGACGCTGCACACAAGCATAGGGAGAAAAATAATATGAAATTTGGTGGGGACCTGGGATCGAACCCAGGCCCCAAAGATTGCAAGCCACATCTCCAACCACTGCATCACTTAGGCGCGTTTGTTAGTAAAATAGAAAAGAAACATTATATAAAACAAATGCGTTATATGCTGGAAAATAAAAAAAGAGCGCGCGTGGTTTGAATCAACCACACACGCACAGCCACCTCATCATCGTCTTCCTCTTTTCTGTAAAATAGAAACAAGATAGCGGGGGTTTTTAACCCCCACTAAATACAATGACAGAAAATAGCGAATAGAATTAGGGGTAACATAAAAAGGGCGCGAGGTATCCATCATGTTCGTCTCATCATGCTGAGTTTGGCCATGTATGTTTGGAGTCCTGATTTTACAGTATAGCAAAAGCCCCAAATAACAAGCTTTGAAAACCTAGAACTCGACAATGGTGACTTTCCTTTTAGGGCCTTATAATCAAATTAAAATATACAGAAAGCTTCGTAACGATGTCAGCAATGCATAACAATGATCAAAATGAATTAATGAGGCGTAAAAATGGAGTTTCAATTTTCAAAATAATGGACAAACCGTGGGGGCGTGATGAGCGATTCTTTGAGGTTTTTGGCTTGTTTGTGCTTGCAAAAGGTTCCTGGCAATGCAAGGAGTGTGTTTGGATCAAAAGGGAGGCTTGAATTGTACTGCAAAGTGGTTTTCAGTTTCACACTTTTCTCTTGAAATTTTGAAATTGGTTTGGCCGTTTCTGAGTTTTCTAGGTCGTGTATCAGGTGTGGGAGGCTTGCATATAAGGTTATGAATAATAATCAACCAATATCATGAGCCTTAAAGCCTTGTAATGAAGTTTTGATTTGCTCCATAACCACCATTGAACCACTTGCCATATTTGCTTCAAATTTGAATTTTGTGTTTGAAATAGGTTGTACACGAAATTGGCATGTGAATTATGGTGTATCAAAGCTATTCAAACCAGAAAATATCCCTCCATTAATTTCTTTGATTTTTATTTGAATTTTAAAGATTTAAAATGAATTAAATCAAATAAAATTAAATAAAAATAGGAAAATTAATTTTTAATCTTGAAATAAATCATGGGACACGTGGTAAGCATGGCAAAGCTGAACCAAGTGGAAAAAGTGGGCCCTTTTTGTCAAAAATGAAGTTTCAAGGATAGTTGACTTTGGCCATTTCACAAAAATTCCCCAACTTCTCCAATGCATATCTTGCTCAATTTTGATCATATGAACATGTTCTTGGACATTTTGGAAAGGTATTGAAGTCCTCTAACCAATGCCTTTGGTCCCATGTCATTTTGATTTACCAATCTCAAGTTATGGTCTTTGACTTAAAGTGCCTTTTTGTTGACTTTTGAAAATGACCTATAATGTTGAAATTGATAACTTTTTGTGAGGGCATTTCTTGGACTTGGAATGTGAAGATGAATTGTAGGAAATGTCCTCCCCTTCAAAATGAGCATTGGATGGGATTTTTCTGATGAACCGTGAAAACGTTATGCCTTGGTCAAGTTACAGTTGACTTTTCAGCTGTCCAAAAATAGAAACTTTTGACACCTTGATGATTTTTGAGCCATTCTTGTGAAATCATGGTCAAGACTTGACCAAATGATGATTGTGGCTTCAAAATAAGATGTTGACCAAAAATTTTGGCTTTTGACTGCCAAATGACCATTTTGCCCCTGCAGTTGACTGTGGAGCAATTAAGGTTTTTGACTGTGCAACTTGACCTTGTGAGCCTTGAAACTTGACATGTAGGTGCTTGACAATGTATATGAGCATATGGGACTTGATTGAGCCCTTGAAAACCTCAACTTCCTTGCAAGAACCAAAACCCTAATCTTGACTGGCTTAGGAGGGTGCTTGACTGTGTAGCCCTTGAGTAGACTTTGAACTTTTTGAGGTGATGCTTGTCAAAACTTTGAAGAATATGGGAGGGAAAATTTTGGGGTACAACAGTTTCCCCTGTTCAATCTTCTTAGACCTGAGGATGTAGATTGGCTTGTGTGCCTTTCGTGATCCGAAGGTGGAAGATGATTGAACACTAGAGTGCCCAGAAATTTGCACTCACATAGTGAGGTATCAGCAATGTGATGTCGGGAATGGGCTTACAGATGCCATTTGGAGAGATGATGGATAGGAGGATGGGCTTATAGATGCCATTTGGAGGTGTGACAGAACCTTGTCGGGAATTGGCTTATAGATGCCATTTGGAACTGTTGGTAAGTGGATGGGCTTATAGATGCCATCTAGGTGTCGATCACGTAAGAGATTCCTTAGCGAGAACTTGCGTACCTGAGAAAGAAAGATAATTACCTGGCCTGTTACAGGGGTTGATCTTCAAACTCTTCATGCAGATATGCCCTGGCTGGATACAGGTGTCGAATCTACAATTGGTTGCTCACAGATGTGCCCTGGCTGGATACAGGAATCGAATCTGGAATTAGTCGTCAACAGATATGCCCTGGCTGGATACAGGAATCGAATCTTCAAACTCTTCAGAAGTGCCCTGGCTGGATACAGGAATCGAATCTGGAATTAGTCGTCAACAAATATGCCCTGGCTGGATACAGGAATCGAATCTTCAAACTCTTCAGACGTGCCCTGGCTGGATACAGGAATCGAATCTGGAATTAGTCGTCAACAGATATGCCCTGGCTGGATGCAGGAATCGAATCTTCAAACTCTTCAGACGTGCCCTGGCTGGATACAGGAATCGAATCTGGAATTAGTCGTCAACAGATATGCCCTGGCTGGATGAAGGAATCGAATCTTCAAACTCTTCAGACGTGCCCTGACTGGATACAGGAATCAAATCTGGAATTAGTCGTCAACAGATATGCCCTGGATGGATACAGGAATCGAATCTTCAAACTCTTCAGACGTGCCCTGGCTGGATACAGGAATCGAATCTAGAATTAGTCGTCAACAGATATGCCCTGGCTGGATACAGGAATCGAATCTTCAAACTCTTCAGACGTGCCCTGGCTGGATACAGGAATCGAATCTGGAATTAGTCGTCAACAGATATGCCCTGGCTGGATGCAGGAATCGAATCTTCAAACTCTTCAGACGTGCCCTGGCTGGATACAGGAATCGAATCTGGAAATAGTCGTCAACAGATATGCCCTGGCTGGATGCAGGAATCGAATCTTCAAACTCTTCAGACGTGCTCTGGCTGGATACAGGAATCGAATCTGGAAATAGTCGTCAACAGATATACCCTGGCTAGATACAGGTATCGAATCTAGAATTGTGACAGTTGATAGTAATTATCTTTGGATTGACCTTTTTCCTGAAAAGGTAAAACATCAATTGTATGCAATGTCATGATGTATGAACTGCATGATTTTAAGATGTTCTCAGGGAGAAATGAGATTGTGGGATATGATGCGTATGTGCATGCATTGTGTATGTAAGTAGGATGTATGAAAATGTGATGTGTTTATGAATGTGTTTTCGTCTAGGAAAATAAATCCTTGACGAATGTCGGGAAGTTGAATCCTTGGCTGACGTTGAAGAGTGAAGTTCTTCATTTCCGCTGGGGATGATGGTTGCAAGAATAAACCGATAGGAGAAGATGACTCTGTTGGGGAATAAACTTGGCGAAGAGATTACTATTCGGGGAATACTCTGTGGGAAGAGATACTTTGCTGAGGTTTGATGATAACTCTGCTGGGGATACCGTTGATATGTTATGATGGGGAATTTGATGCACTCCGCTGGGGATAGGAAGAACTTCGTCGGGGATGATCCTTCTGTGGTTTTTAGCTGAGGATAACCCAGTAATAAGCTCTGGTGGAGAATAACCTTTGAATAAAGCCGGGGAGATGCGTTCGTGCTCTACAGGGGTAAGCTTCCAGAATCTATTGGGGATAAGCTCCCTACTGGGGAGATTGATTCAACTCTCTTGGGGAGACTTTTGAGACTGTACTGGGGAGTGGCTCCACTAAAGTGTCTGTATTCCGCCAGGGAACAATCTTATATTAAGACTGTCGGGGATGCTTGTTAGGGATGACTGTATACTCCGCTGGGGAATATTGAGATCTCCTGGGGAAAACCCAACTTCCTTGAGGCTGACAGTAGACTAACTCTGCTTGGGGAGAGTGTTGCTGACCTGATGGAGATATTGTACCTTTTCGGGGCTGATGGGAGACCAACTCTGCTCGGGGGAGAGTATTGTTGAGTCTTGACTTACTCTGCGGGGAGTGAAGGTATCCTGATCGTTCTTCAGCTGAACCTACCTTGGTACCTTGGGGGACAGAGTAACTAGACCGCTTAGACGACTCATTATTGCCCCTGTTTCTGATGTCACCTGTAATTAATCCTTTGTTTCGTATGCAAATATTTATGAGTTAGCAATTAGTGTCAAATGCATATATCACAATTGAACATTGGACGTTCTTCGCAAAACAAAACAGGAAAAGGAAAAACAATTGGCAATTGGTCTGAAAAGTGAATTTGTATTGATTTTTGAATTTGCCTGTAAATAGGCGTTTATGTACAAGAGGCTGACGTCCTAGTAAGAGAACGTCGCCGAACAATAGAGTTTATACAATTTTTGTGAAAAGGAAAACAAAACAGCTATGTGAAATAGTCCCACTGGGTTTCAACTCTGCTATCGCCTTTATGTCTTCAAGTGTCTCATCACTTTGCTGCTTAGTTGAAGATGAAGCTGATTGATCGATGCCGTCTGAACTTGATAGTTTGATACCGGATCCTGGATGCAAGGTGATTCAATGAGACATAGTATTACGCTTTAATCCCTAACTTTTGCCTGGACCGCCTTTTCGGGTTTTCAGTCCACCGGGATACCCATTTTTGCCCAAGCCGCCTTTTCAGGTTTTCGACTTGCCGGGTGTACAGATTTTTTCATTTCATCCCTTATTTTTGCCCGAACCCTTTTGGTTCGCCGGGAAGCCCTTATTTTTTCCTAGGTGTGTCAACCTAGCGGGTCTTTGATTATGCGTAGTATTTTTTCGACTATGTCCGTACTCTCAAGATGCAGGGAGTTGTCACTGTCAGTAGTGCAGTGTTACCATGCCACCAGAAGATCTTCGTTTGATCGTCCAATGCCCCAAGTGATCCAGATGGAGATTTGCCCCAAGCTGGTTGGCCTTTTGAGAGATTCTCCGAATCTTGACTTAACTGCCCCAGATGATGGACAATGATCATGCCATGCCCCTTGATTGGAGGTGCTTTTGTTCATTAGACATTCATCGTGCGAACTTCTATGCTATTCAAACAAATAGTCATATGCAAGCGATGTTATATTAAAAATGAAAAGCTTATGTCCGTCTTGAAGTTTTTTTGAAAATGTGTTTTTTTTCAGTAAAACAAGCAAATTTTGTGAAATATGATGTCAACTCAAGATTTTACAGCGAGCCTTAAGGAGTCAGGATTCCTTTGTAACAGTATGCTTTCGAACTAACCCATGCTTCAGCTAGGACTTTTGCGGGTTATAACGTGGCCTGTTTCACGGTTTAAGAAACAAAAGATAAGGCTCAAAATGTAATTGTACCCACCCGCTCTTCGTGATGTTCTTCAAACCTAAGCTCAGCTAATCGTGCATTAGACCTTGTTTGAGTCTTTGTCCTGATATTCCAATGATGGTTCGGATACTGATAGTTTATTTTGAATAGGCAGTCATTTTTTGTTGAGGGTTTGTAGGACCTCTTTCTTTTTGATTTCGTTATCCCTGCTTTTGCCTAAACTGTTTCTTTTAGGATTACAGTCAGCGGGATGCCCCAGTTTTTGTAAGTCTCCTTCATAGGTTTTGACTTATTGGACTTTTGATTTTGAGAGATAACGACTGCCTGTCTTTATGATTATTCTGAGCCATCACTGTCTTTCGTTTTGTAAGGACCTCTTTGGTGTCATTCGTTGTGCACTTGGATCAACTGAGAGAACTACCCTGCCCCAGGTTATGATTAAGGGTTTTAATTTTCAAAGAGAAAAAACTCCTACTTCTTTGGCTCGAAGGGGTTGACTAGGGATTATCTTCATTATAACTCCAGTGTTTAGGAATTGAAATAATGCTTGTACCTCATCAGCGGGGTCTGTTCAAAAGCATATTGTAGATCGTGGTATCGTTTTCGTCATCCTCCCTCAAGAGGCTTAGAATTATTAACCGAGCGTTGATCATCACAAAAAAATATGAAAGCAATTTGAATATAGTGAAAATAATTGGATTAATTCAAAAACAGACATATGCAGTGTATTAATGAAATAAAAGAGTTTGCTATGACATTAATTGTTTGTATAAGCAGAGAAAAATACAACTTGGAAATTCAAATAAACAAAAGCCTTCAATGATTGGGCAAAGGAGCAGTGATTATGTTTGGAGTCTCTAGTGCTTCAAACTGAATCTCCTGGGCGTCAATCATGTCTTGGACCTTGTTCTTCAGAGCCCAACAGTTGTCCGTAGTATGCCCCGGGCTATCAGAATGGTATGCGCACCTATCGTTGGGATGATAGTTAGGGGCAGAAGTGTTTGGATTCCGGAGAGGAGCCCTTAAGGTAATCATCCCTGCCTTCAACATTTGCTGTAGCGCTTGATCCAGTGACATGTTGATCTTAGTGAATTGTCTCTTAGGTGCGACCTCCTTACGTTGCTGCCCTTGTCCTTATTGAGCAGGCCTAGGATTAGAGATCTGGATTGCCCCTACATGTTGATCATGGCGACTCTTTTTACTATGCACAGCATTGGACTCCTTCTTCCCACTGTAAGGCTTTATATGAGCATCAGCAGGTGCAGCTTCTTGAATCTTTCCAGCCTTGATACCAGCTTCAATCCTCTCCCCGGTCAAGATCAAATCTGTAAACCCAGCAGAAGAATTCCCAATCAGATGGTTGAAGAAAGGACCAGACAGGGTCCCCAAGAACATGTCGACGAGTTCACGGTCAGTCAAAGGCGGCTGCACCCTTCCAGCCAGATCTCTCCACCTTTGCGCATACTCCTTAAAACCTTCACCCGTCCCAAGTGACGTACCCTGGAGTTGGGTACGCGTGGGAGCGAGGTCGGAATTATACTGATACTGCTTGTAAAACGCAGTATCCAAGTCCTCCCAGTTACGAATACTGGTTCCATCCAGTTGATAGAACCATTCGAGTTGAGTCCCTGAAAGACTTTCCTGGAAGAAATGGATCCATAGATTCTTGTCTGCCATGTAGGGCTGGATCTTCCTTGCGTATGAACGGAGGTGCAGTTTAGGACAGGAAGCCCCGTCGTACTTCACAAAGGCAGGTGCCTTGAACTTGTGTGAGATCACCACCCCGGAAGATAAACCTAGATCTCCAAAATCTAACCCAGGTACACGTTGAATCTCCATATCATTCAGTCGGTCCTCCAGCTGTTTGTACCTGTCCTCAGTAGGAGGGTACTGTTCATCATTGAAATCTGTCTCGGTGTCAGAGACTACGGGACTAGGAACCCTTCCCTCTTGGTGACTGTCTTCCCCAACAGATGGAGTAGTCCGCTCAGCTTCATTCTGCAGTGTATTCCCAGATCTGCGTCTAGGGTTGAACAAAACAGTCCTCTTCTTCTTTTTCTTCAAAAGCAGAGTCTTCAATTCCTGCTATCCTTGGGCTAAGCTCATGACCAGCTCCTAGAACTGGGCGTTCTGGGCCTGGAGGGCCTTGATAGCTTGTTCATTGGATGATTCAGGATTCATGATGACTGCTTAAATAAACAGCGAAGAAAGTAAGTGACCTGTAACAAGGGTACCTGTAATACAATGATATGTATGATATGCATGCAATGTTTTCAAGGACCTCGCGGAATAAACAAGAAACTTGTTAGAATTTGAATTTGGTAGCTTGATTGAAGGAACTTCATGTTGTTGAGAGTCCTTCTTCAAGAGTCAAAGCTCACCATATCGAGTGGGTCATAGCCCCTGACTCAAGTTATCAACCTTGGCTAGAGGAAAATAAATCCTCTTTGCCCCTTGCTAGACAGTTGGTCCATCATGAACTGCATCACAAGCCCTTGAGATCCTTGAAATGGATTAGTCCTTATGTAGGATGTATGCAAATGGTATGATGTTATGCTATGCATGGAGTGATGTAAGTAGGCCCTGTAATGAGTCCCAATCAAGGACTGTAAACAAAACCTGCAAGGAACTCGTGTTGTTATATAACAAGTATGCAAGTAGTCAAGTTTGAAGGCACACAAGTCACACAAAGAGCCCTTAGAGTTTAGGCCAGCATGAAGTTTAGGTACTACCCTCTTTCAGTTTCGTTGTTTAAGACTTGTCCTATCAAAAGTAACCGGGTTCTAGAGGATCCCAATATCACTGACTACCCTCAATCGGTCATAACTCCAGCGTCGTAATCTTTTCTTGCAGCCAGAACCAACGCGAGAGTTTAGCCTCAATGGGTGTAGCATACTGCTACTGTTCTATGGCCAAGTTGGGTCAATTTAGGGTTCTAAGGTCGGTTGGTGCTTAATGACTCCTCAGAAGACCCATATTCTCCTCGTTGCAACACAAGGAATATCGGTACAGACCAAGGTGCCACACCAACATAGCCACTGCTTCACCAGTGTCGGTCTACGCCGGACAGGTCCCTCACAGCTTATGCTACCTAAAAGGGTATCCCCAGATCCGGGTTAGGATCCATGAAACTCCGATGCAGCCCACAATAATAAAGCAATCAAAACAAGCAATTGAAAACATAAGTATGATCTAATCCTAAGGTACACCTTACTTTTAATATCCCCAGCAGAGTCGCCAGTTCTGTGATCGGTGGAAATAGAACTGACTGTTTTTAGCTGGTTTCGCGAAATGTCGCGGAAGCAAGAGTCGCCACCGTCTTTTATGTTCTCCAACATGGAAAGGACAAAAGCACAGCAAAATTCCTTCTTTGAGAATGTTTCTCGGTTCGGGAGGTAGATTTATAGAAAGGGAAGGTGTTAGCACCCTTTCTATCCATGGTTATCCATGGGCTCTTAGGTACTTGCTCTTATGTTTTCAAAATTTGTTTGCTTTTCAAGTGTGTGTGGGTTTTGAAAAAGTTTCGTTTAAAAAAATTTCTAAGTAACTCTTGTATCAGTCCTCAAGAGTGTATGAAATGTTTGTTTGAAAACTTTTAGAAAGTGTGAGTGCAAAAAGCTGTTTTGTTTGTTTGAAAAGAGCAAGTACCCAGGAGAATCTACCTACTCTAAGGAATTAGGCCGTGTAAGAGTCCTTTAGACAGTGTTGTCCCACCATTGAGAGGTAGGTAGCACCATCGTTGGAGGTATTCGGGTCAATTCGATGATTAGGGACAGTGTGGTCACCAAAGCAATGGTAGGACACCTTAGAAGTAACCCTAATGTCCTAGATCCTTTTACCCGAGGCAACCGTTTCGAGGAAACTGGATCTTTAGACAAAGGGTGACCTCTAAGACGTCCTATACTTGATGACCACGTTTCGAGGCAACGAGTGAAGCGTACCCTAGGGGTGGCATGCGCTTTGTGTGTTGTATTCAGTTAATGTTTGTACATGTTATTTGTGAGCTACGAGTTGTTTTTATTTACCATACATTCTTTCATGCATTTAACAGTTAGGGGGTGCGGAAAGTAAATTGCAGAAATGTAAATTCTAAGCTATTACAAGGCGCGGGTCTATACATCGCCAAATATACAAAGACCCGTTTTGGTAAAATAAAGTGCGAGAAATAAAGCAATAAAACCCTAATTACTATTACATCTGGAAGCAGTTACAGAAATAATCAAAATAAAGAATTAGAACTAAAATGCGCGCGAAAGAATGAAACGGGAATGTCTCAAGGGTGTTGACCCTTTTAAGAAAAGAAATTGAATTTTTTTGTCTTTTTTGTGATTAAATGAAATTAATAACTAATAATTAAACTAATTAATTAATTTATTAAAAGAAAATATTTTTTGTGTTTTTTATGTTTTTTTATGAAATAAAAATAAAAAGATTAAAATTCTAAGTTAACCTAATTCTAAATTATTTTAGTTATTTAAAAAAAGGTTAAAATTGCCTAATTATAGCTAATTCAATTATTTAATATTTATTTACAAAAATAATATGAGAATAATAATAATAATAATGTTAATTCTATTTTTTTGATTTTTTATGAAAATATGTTAATTATGTTAATTGTTAATAATAAAAAATAAAATAAGGCAAATAAAAAAAATGAAAATGACAAAATAAAAAAAGGGAAGAGTAAACCCAAGGGGGGTGTGGGCTGGAATTTGAGGGTGTTTGATTAGAATTATGGCCCCTTGAAGCTTCAGCCACGTTGACTTTTTCTGGTTGCCTACGCACACGTTGACTCCAGAGCACCATGGTCCTCATGCTTGGCCCTTGGATCTGCACTGATGGACACTTGGCTGACTCCTGGATGAGGTGTATGATGGAAGCTTGATGAGACGCTGCACACAAGCATAGGGAGAAAAATAATATGAAATTTGGTGGGGACCTGGGATCGAACCCAGGCCCCAAAGATTGCAAGCCACATCTCCAACCACTGCATCACTTAGGCGCGTTTGTTAGTAAAATAGAAAAGAAACATTATATAAAACAAATGCGTTATATGCTGGAAAATAAAAAAAGAGCGCGCGTGGTTTGAATCAACCACACACGCACAGCCACCTCATCATCGTCTTCCTCTTTTCTGCAAAATAGAAACAAGATAGCGGGGGTTTTTAACCCCCACTAAATACAATGACAGAAAATAGCGAATAGAATTAGGGGTAACATAAAAAGGGCGCGAGGTATCCATCATGTTCGTCTCATCATGCTGAGTTTGGCCATGTATGTTTGGAGTCCTGATTTTACAGTATAGCAAAAGCCCCAAATAACAAGCTTTGAAAACCTAGAACTCGGCAATGGTGACTTTCGTTTTAGGGCGTTATAATCAAATTAAAATATACAGAAAGCTTCGTAACGATGTCAGCAATGCATAACAATGATCAAAATGAATTAATGAGGCGTAAAAATGGAGTTTCGATTTTCAAAATAATGGACAAACCGTGGGGGCGTGATGAGCGATTCTTTGAGGTTTTTGGCTTGTTTGTGCTTGCAAAAGGTTCCTGGCAATGCAAGGAGTGTGTTTGGATCAAAAGGGAGGCTTGAATTGTACTGCAAAGTGGTTTTCAGTTTCACACTTTTCTCTTGAAATTTTGAAATTGGTTTGGCCGTTTCTGAGTTTTCTAGGTCGTGTATCAGGTGTGGGAGGCTTGCATATAAGGTTATGAATAATAATCAACCAATATCATGAGCCTTAAAGCCTTGTAATGAAGTTTTGATTTGCTCCATAACCACCATTGAACCACTTGCCATATTTGCTTCAAATTTGAATTTTGTGTTTGAAATAGGTTGTACACGAAATTGGCATGTGAATTATGGTGTATCAAAGCTATTCAAACCACAAAATATCCCTCCATTAATTTCTTTGATTTTTATTTGAATTTTAAAGATTTAAAATGAATTAAATCAAATAAAATTAAATAAAAATAGGAAAATTAATTTTTAATCTTGAAATAAATCATGGGACACTTGGTAAGCATGGCAAAGCTGAACCAAGTGGAAAAAGTGGGCCCTTTTTGTCAAAAATGAAGTTTCAAGGATAGTTGACTTTGGCCATTTCACAAAAATTCCCCAACTTCTCCAATGCATATCTTGCTCAATTTTGATCATATGAACATGTTCTTGGACATTTTGGAAAGGTCTTGAAGTCCTCTAACCAATGCCTTTGGTCCCATGTCATTTTGATTTACCAATATCAAGTTATGGTCTTTTACTTAAAGTGCCTTTTTGTTGACTTTTGAAAATGACCTATAATGTTGAAATTGATAACTTTTTGTGAGAGCATTTCTTGGACTTGGAATGTGAAGATGAATTGTAGGAAATGTCCTCCCCTTCAAAATGAGCATTGGATGGGATTTTTCTGATGAACCATGAAAACGTTATGCCTTGGTCAAGTTACAGTTTACTTTTCAGCTGTCCAAAAATAGAAACTTTTGACACCTTGATGATTTTTGAGCCATTCTTGTGAAATCATGGTCAAGACTTGACCAAATGATGATTGTGGCTTCAAAATAAGATGTTGACCAAAAATTTTGACTTTTGACTGCCAAATGACCATTTTCCCCCTGCAGTTGACTGTGGAGCAATTAGGGTTTTTGACTGTGCAACTTGACCTTGTGAGCCTTGAAACTTGACATGTAGGTGCTTGACAATGTATATGAGCATATGGGACTTGATTGAGCCCTTGAAAACCTCAACTTCCTTGCAAGAACCAAAACCCTAATCTTGACTGGCTTAGGAGGGTGCTTGACTGTGTAGCCCTTGAGTAGACTTTGAACTTTTTGAGGTGATGCTTGTCAAAACTTTGAAGAATATGGGAGGGCAAATTTTGGGGTACAACACCCACGAACCTCCCTGCTCGAGAACACATGCCCTCAACAAATCTTCCAATGATTGAATCATTTGTTCAGTCTGACCATCTGTCTGAGGATGATACGCTGAACTCAACCTCAACTTAGAACCCAACGCTTCTTGCAAACTCTTCCAAAAATCAGAATTAAATCTTGGATCTCTATCTAACACAATGCACAAAGGAACACCATGCAACTTCACAATCACACTGATATAAATCTCAACCAAATTCGGCACTGGAAAACTGATGTTAATGGGAATAAAATGAGTTGACTTCGTAAGCCTATCAACAATCACCCAAATAGAATCATGTCCTCTGAAAGTATTAGGCAATCCTGTCACAAAGTCCATTGAAATGTTATCCCATTTCCATTCTGGAACTTCCAATGGTTGCATCAATCCTGCAGGCTTATGATGTTCAACTTTCGACTTCTAATAAGTCAAACATGCATACACAAACCAAGCCACATCACTCTTTATCCCAGGCCACCAAAACAAACCTTTCAAATCTTGATACATCTTTGTAGCTCCTGGATGAATAGTCAACTTACTTCTATGACTCTCTTCAAGTATCACTTTCTTTATCTCAGCATCATCAGGAATACAAATTCGATTACGAAATCTCAACACACCTTACTCATCTAGCTTAAAATCATTATTCTCAGATTGATCAGTCCCAACCATCAAATTTACCAGTTTCACATCCAACTTCTGAGCTTCTCTGATACTGTCTAAAAATTCATTATTAATCTTCAACATACCCAACATAACACTCTGCGGAGTAACCTCACAAACTAAGCTCATATCTCTGAACTGCTCAATTAATTCCAACTCTTTAATCATCATTGCTTACATATGTAAAGTCTTTCGACTCAACGCATTAGCTACCACATTTGCTTTTCCTGGATGATAATTCAAACCAAAATCATAATCCTTTAACAATTCCAACCAACTTCGTTTCCTCTTATTCAATTTCTTCTGATCAAATAAATACTTTAAGCTCTTATGGTCACTAAACACTTCAAATCTAGAACCATAAAGATAATTCCTCCAAATCTTCAATGCAAAAACAACTGCAGCAAGCTCTAAATCATGTGTAGGATAGTTCTTCTCATGAGTCCTCAACTGCCTTGACGCATAAGCAACTACCTTACCATTCTGCATAAGCACACCTCCTAAACCCATCTTAGAAGCATCACAATACACTATAAAAGGCTCTCCTGGATTAGGCAACGTCAAAATCAGAGTCGACGTCAACCTCTTCTTTAATTCCGTAAAACTTTCTTGGCACTGAACATCCCACACAAACCCTCTACCATTTACAAGTCAACTTAGTCAATGGAAGTGACAACTTAGAAAACCCTTCAATAAACCTTCTATAATAACCGGCTAATCCCAAGAAGCTTCTAATCTCAGTAGCTTACTTCGGAGTTTTCCATTGCAACACAGCATCAACCTTCAATGGATCTACAGCAATGTCACTACCTGAAATCACATGACCAAGAAAACTAACCTCTTTTAACCAAAATTCACACTTGGACAGCTTTGCATACAACTTCTTCTCTTTCAAAATTTGCAATACCACTCTTAAGTGTTCAGCATGCTCTTCTACTGACTTAGAGTAAATCAAAATATCATCAATGAACACCATTACAAACCGATCCAAATAAGTATGAAATATACAATTCATATATTCCATGAATACTCCCGGCGCATTAGTAACACCGAAAGGCATCACCGAATACTCATAATGTCCATAACGCATTCTGAAAGCTGTCTTCTGAATATCTTCATCCTTCACTTTAATCTGATGGTAACCCGACCTCAAATCAATCTTACTAAACACACGGGCATCCACCAATTGGTCCATCAAGTCATCTATTCTTGGAAGCGGATACTTGTTCTTAATCGTCACTTTATTCAGATGTCTATAATTAACACAAAGCCTCATACTTCCATCTTTCTTCGTTACTAACAACACTGGAGCTCCCCACGGCGATACACTTGGTCTTACAAACTTCTTCTCAAGTAACTCTTCCAATTTCTTCTTCAACTCTGACAATTCAGATGCAAACATCATGTATGGTGCCATAGACACGGGTCTGGTACCAAGTACAAGATCAATTGTAAATTCAACTTCCCTCTCTGGCGGTACATCAGGGATCTCGTCAGGGAAAACTTCAGGAAATTCACACACCACCTACAATTCCTCAATTATAGCTGAGTCTCTACAGATAGCGACGCCATATACGAAAACATCTGTGCCTCTTCTTGCATAAACTTTCTCAACTGTCTAACAGACAACAAACCATCTTCCTCTTCTTCAGGAGTAGAAAACTTCACCGACTTGTCATAACCGTTAATATGAACACAGTTATGCTCTAACCAGTTCATACCCAAAATTACATTCAATCCTCTTAACGGTAAACAAACCAAATCAACAACAAAGTCTCTGTCGAAGATCGACAAGGGACACTTAGCACACACAAAAGAAGTAGTCACCGACCCCTTGGCTGGAGTATCGACGACCATTTCTCTATTCAAAGAAGACAACATAAGACCCAATCTTTCAACACAATCAGCAGCAATAAAACAATGCGTAGCACCAGTATTAATAATAGTAATTAAAGGAGTACTATTAATGAAACATGTACCTCTAATAAGTCTGTCCTCAGCAGCTGTCTGATCCTCAACCAAAGCAAACACTTTTCCACTTGACTGAGCCCTCTTCGGTTTCGGACACTGGCTACCAATGTGCCCTTCCTCTTTACAGTTGAAACAAACTATATTCTTGTGTTCACACTCAGATACAACATGTCCGTTCTTACCACAACAGGAACATCTCTTCACTTTAGCAGTGCACACATTACTCTTGTGCCCAGGCTTCCCACACATAAAGCAAACCACACCAGCAGGAGCATCTCCCCCACTAGTCCTCGGTCTCTGAACAACTTTATATTTACCCTTACCAGTTGGGGTATCATAAGGCTTACCACAATTCTGTTGGTGCTTACCCCTCTTCTCACTGATAATCTTGTAATTAGCATTATTATCCTCCTCATAAATCCTGCAACTATCAACGAAATCAGCAAAGACACAGATTTTCTAATATCCAACTGCTTTCTTAATCTCCGGGCGCAGCCCATTCTCAAACTTAATACACTTCGAAAACTCGGCATTTTCCTCAGCGTAATGCGGATAAAACTTAGCCAACTCAGCAAACTTGGCAGCATACTCAACAACAGACATGCTTCCTTGCTTCAGCTCAAGGAACTCAATTTCCTTCTTACCACAGACATCTTCAGGAAAGTACTTTCTCAAAAATTCTCTACGGAACACAGCCCAAGTGACATTCTCACCTGCAACTTCTACCTAGGAACCTCCTAGATATGAAAATCCCTATCACTCCCTATCATCGTAGTGATATCAAACAATCCTAATCCCAGAGAATGTCTCAAGAAACCAAAAAGAAGATTACTCTTCCAATACAAAAATACTTAGTATTGCTTAAAACCGTAACTAAGAACAATACTCAACTCTTTGCTTAATATCTTAGAGGAGAATAATAACTTGATAAAAGGGTAATAATCAGTCAACTCAATGCTTCAAAAGATACATAAGGACATACAAAGAACACACAAAATACTTAAGGAACTCTCAAATCCTAAACCCTTATTTTTCACAAGGTCTTACAATAAAAACAATGCTTTAAAAACTAGGTATTGGATGTCCCCTTAAATAGACTTCTGCAGTGGGCTTGGACTCTTCAATCAAATCTAATCTTCAACTGTAAATCCCTGCAGAATCTTTTCCACAAAAATAGATACAAAAAAATAAATCTTTCAAATATTTCCTAAGAGTCTCAAAGATCCTTTTTATTAAACAAATCAAATATGAAATTGTTCCTAAAAAACTCTTGATTGCATGCGCCTGTTATGAGTACTAGAAGCCTCTAGAAACTCATATTTTTTAATCAAATCTTCAAGGATACCAGCCATTTATACTGTCTTGATGTTTTATTGTAACATGTTACAACATCTGATAGAACATTTGTTAAGAAAAGTACCAGCAGACTCTGCACTACCAGCTGGTCAAGATGTTATGAGATCTTCAAGATGTTATGACATCTTCAAGATGTTATGACATTTTGTTCAACATTAGACTGCAATACATGTTTTTCAACTGAAACATATTTTGATAAAATTGTTTCCAGCTCTTTATTTTACCAAAATTGTTGCCAACCATAAAATCACAAACCTAACAACAAATTTTACCTAGGCCCCGTGTTGGGTGTCAATTGTACTTGCTAAACGTATAAAAATGAGAGAACAAGGACATGCTCACATAATAACCATAAGGGTTTAGTATTTTCTCTCTTGGAATTTGTGTATATCCTATAACCTTGAAGGTTTTGGGTATTTATAGAACGCATGGACTTAGCTAAGATCGGATCCCTTACCCCATCATTTAAAGCAAGGGTTGTAGATAGCCTTTTCTTCCAAGTTTGTGGGAAGACGGTTTCCCCCCTTCTTCGTGTCCTTCTACCATTATATATACGAGGTGAATGAGACAGATAATGAGTGAGTTACTTAAATTCCGACGAGAAACTAACCACCCCCATTCGAGCGACCACGTCAATTTAAGCGTCAAACTCACTTTGAGCGACTAGACAACTTCCTATCTCCGGTTACACTAAAACAAAATGTACTTTATCATAAATCATTATTTACTAATACCCTAATCACTTATCTAATTCTATGACCTTCCAAAATAACTTAATTAGTCAAATTTAATGTATGGTTTGTTTCAGTTCTAGCAAGGCTAAAAGCACTTCTAGAGTGCATAATTGATTCTGCAATTATTTTAACATGTTTGGTTATGTTGAAGTAGAATTTATTTTGTCTCTAGTATTGATTTTACTTTAAGCTAAAATTTGTAGCTTTTGCCTTCAGAATTGATTATGGATGATTTTTACACTAAAATTTATTGTTCAACTCACTTTTACATAAATGTATCTAAACATAAATCAATTCTTCTAAATTTAATTTTGTTAAAATCAATTCTACCAAACTCTGTAGTAGTGAAAATTGAAGATCAAGCTATTAATCAACTTGACTCACAAATAAGCAAGAGTCGCCACCACGCTTTATTATTTCCAAGGGAAAAGGGAAAAGTGCGACATAAAACCCATAAATATGCAAAGTAAGTGCAATACTAAAAGTAAAGAAAAATATAGTGCATTTGAAAGAGATTGAAGGTTCGGGGGTTGGTTATATAAAGGGAAGGTACTAGCACCCTATGTATCTATAGTATCCTATAGGAATCTTTTGAAATATTTGTTTTTGGTTAAAATTGGTTTGCTTGCTAAATGAGTGTGGGGATGAGATTTTGAAAATGCGACGGTTTAGTGTCGAAGTTTTTTATCTTAAAGGAGGGGCGAGTTTATAAAATTAAGGTTTAGAAGATATTTGTCTTTAGATTAATAAAACTAAAAAAATGTACAAAAGGGTTTTCGCACAATCACATTAAATATGTTTGATGAGATGAAGTCCATGAATTCGATTTTTCCCTTGAAGTTTGACGCAAACAAAATATAAAGACTAAATGATCGACAAATGGAAATTAAATAAATAGCAATTAAATAACTAAACAATTAACAACCAAAAATTAAATAAAATAAAGAAAGACAAAATTATATTAATATACATTTTTGGTATATTTTAAAGAGGGCAAGAAAGAAATAATTATAAACCTAATCTATTTTTTGTATTATATTTTTATGAATTTTTAAATGAAATAAGACAAAAAAAACTTAAAAATTAGAAATAAGAAAATAAAGGTGTAAAAATTAGGACTTGAACTTAGGTTCTATGAGTTATAACAAAACTACCTTACCACTAAACCATGCTCACTTTTCTATTATATACACGCCTTGATTGAAATAAAAAGTTTGAGTTAAAAGAGGATAAAAATCAGAATAATGATAAAAGGTCCCCAATGGGTCTCGAACCCGGAACTCAAGCATGCAGGACTGACGCGCTAACCATTACACCAAGCTATCTATTTGTTAATTTAACTAATCAAAAACTATAAAAGTCAAAACTTATGAAATGGGTTGGGCTAGGCCTAAACCCGGATCTAACTATAGAGGAAAATGAAGGGTTTTCAAAACCCTAGAGGCATGAATTTGGCGCCGCTGATAATCTTGGGAAAGGAAAATTATTATTATTTTCTTTTATATCCTAATTAATCATCAATCAAACATTTAATTAATTATTTAGGAATAAACGGATTCTTCCCTTCCCTCAACCTAATTCACTCTCACGTTCTCTCTGCTTCCTCTATTATCTCTCGATCTCGCTCTTTTCCTTCTATTTTCGCTCTAACCTCTTATATCGTCCTTTCATGTCTTTGCGGTTTCAACCTCCGATCCTTCGGCAATCCCCAAATCTACTTGAACTGATACCTCAACAGATGAACATCGCTTAAAAGAAAAATTGTAATCCAGACATGGTGCAAGGTTTGATGATGGCTATGTTTTTATATGGCATCAAGAAAAGGTAAACAAAGACGGTGGAGTTCGGAGAAGATCAAGGTACTTACCTGTGAGGTTCTTGAGGAAGTGAATATTGAAAACCATAGAGGAGATTTTGACATAACTTATAGGTACAAATTCTTTTTGTTTCTGTTGAAGTGGTTGATGGGATTCTTTTTCTTCTATGATTTTTTGCTTTTGTTTCGATGCAGTCTGTATTGAATTAGATTTTGCAGGTACTTTTTAGTTGCAGGGGGATGAGTTTGTGGGGTTTGGATCAAATAGAGGGAGTATGATGCGACTGTGTTGGGCAATAACAATGAGTTTTGTGAAATTGAAAGGGATATTATTTTTTTAATTATTTTCGCAGGTTGTGTTGAATATAAGGTTTGAGATGCAGGGTATTATGGTGATGTTGAAGAGTTTGTGTTGTTATGGTTTTGGGATGAAGATATTGTAGGTTTCCCTGTGCTCAGTGATAATTTGAGGAAACCTTAATGCTTTTTATACAAAATTTGTATCCTTTTTTCTCTTCTTTCTTTTCTGCCCCCAATATCAGTAACATCTCCCCCTTTTTATGTTGTCCATTTGCATGTTTTATAGTGAATGAAAATAAGGTTTTAGGAGGGAAAATTTGGTGAGTTTGAACATTTTTGTTAAACTGTATTCATAGATTTTTGATGGAGTTTTGTGTTTTGCTGATTTAGTGTATTGGCTGCATTTTTAGACCGATGTCACATGCTGGATGGCAAGGTCTTTTTTTGCTTTGTACTAGATTGATTTTGGAATATTTTATGACAGTTTGTTTGGCATTATTATGCAGGTTTTTTGGAAGCAACAAAAGTATAGCAGGGTGGCAGTTTTGGCATGACTATGCAGGTTTTCGGCAGCATAGTAGCAGGGGCAGCAGCATGACTTTGGAAGTTTTGTGGAGCAGCAATGGGAATATTTCTTTGGAGTGTTGCATCTAGTTTTTTGGTTGCTTGTTGGCTGCAAGACTTTGTTTCTTTGTTTTAGGACTGATTTTACACAAGATGGATAAAGCTCAAATACCTTAGCATAGACTTAGCAACTTTGTTGCTTGCCTTGTATTAAAATAAAGTCTTGTAACATGATAAATTTAACCAAAGTTTAGATTTGAGATATATGTAATTTCTTTTTGAAGTGTGAATGAGTTTTGAACAAATTCTCTTGGTGAATTTAAATTGAACCTTGCGTCTTGCAATTTCTTATTTGAATTTCCAACTTTCACCATGAGAAGATTGGTCAATTTCTTTATATCTCCAAGAGTTTCAATTATAAGCTTTTCTTTTTGAAAATCTACTTTGAATGCCAGAAGGAAAAGTTTCATACCAATTGTTCGTGAATCTCAAACCGACTCATCTTACATTTTAAATCAAACCAAACCTAAAAAGTCTTGACTGATCAATAAAAGAGAGCTTCAAGGTAAAATTGTTGCATTGAAAAGTTGGCAACGTGAATTTGAAATTAGAAATCAAGAAACTTTTAAGTCAGAAAAAAGAACCTATAACGTCTCATTAATTTACATAGTCTTCTAAGCATAATTCAACTCTGACCCGTGAAGAGAACTTGTTGATGACATCAATTATGACAATATGCAAAAAGAATCGCCTCAAAATATTAAAAATCAAGGAAGTTATGATCCGTGGAAGTTGGGCACAACTATCTTAAGATTAAGTCAAATTCCACATAATAACCTCTAAAGTATTCGAACTTTTGATGATCCTCTGCACATAATTAGATCTTGAATGGTAAAGAGGAGTTGGAGATGACGTCAAGGAGAGTTATATGCAAAAAGAATCATTCAAACATATTTAATAATGAAGAAGTTATGATCGTTTGAACTTGATCTTGCAAAATGTTGACTTTTGGTCGAAGTGATTTGAATTGACTTGCAAACTTGATCTTTCCTTGCATTCCAAGGCATATTGATGCACATACTTGAACACTTAAGGGATCCCTAATTGAGGTTCAACACATGACGCTTCTTGATTCAGACATGTCTCTGCACATGAAACCAAAGAAAAACAAACATACACCTTTGTATGGGATTAAATGTTAGTGATGCATAAGATAAAAGATCCACAATAATTGATAATCTCAGCATAAGCAATGATCGATGATAGGAAGATTAAGAAAAACCAATTGTATCTCATGACCTTGATATTTTTATGAAATGCAATTGAAGGTGGGATCTTAGGTCAAAATTTTAGGTATGACAACTGCCCATATTTAAGTTTCTTCTATTCGGAGATACGAAGATTGAAATATTCGTTTCGATGAGATTGAAGATACTTAAATATAGAATACACAATCTTGGTCCTAAGATACCATAATGATGTTTGTGATATGATATGAATGCAATGTTCTAAATTTTATGGGGAATGATGCCACTTGAGATAAACTACTGCTGGAGAAACCAAGCACATGATAAAGTAATCCCACAGGGGAATAAATTATAACTCTACTAGAGAACAAAGCCACAAACTTCAAATGAGAGATTCTTATTGGGGACCAACTACGAGAGAAGAAAAACAATTACTGACTCTATCAGAGAAGACTCCTTGCATAGGCTGTGGAAATATAAATGGTTACTGACTCAAGATGATGGCAAACTACCAACTCAATAGTTGAAGGTAGAAGATCAATAAGATACCGACTCTCCAATGACAACAAACTACCAAATCAATGGTTTAAGGTAGAGGATTAATAAGATACTGACTCACAGATGACGGTAAATTACCAACTCAATGATTGAAGGTAGATGATCAATAAGATACCGACTCACATATGACTATAAACTACCAACTCATTAGTTGAAGGTAGAGGATCAATGAGATATCGACTCACTGATGATGGTAGATTACCAACTCAATGGTTGAAGGTAGAGGATCAATAAGATACTGACTCACAGATGACGATAAACTACCAACTCAATAGTTGAAGGTAGAGGATCACTAAGATACCGACTCACAAATAAAGGTAGATTACCAACTCAATGGTTGAAGGTAGGGTCGAAAAAGATATCGACTCAAAGATGATGATAAACTATCAACTCAATAGATGAAGGTAGAAAAGTAAGAGATACTGACTCACAGATGACAATAAACTACCAACTCAATAGTTAAAGGTAGAAAAGTAAGAGATACCGACTCACAAATGAAGGTAAACTACCAACTCAATAGTTGATGGTAGAAAAGATAATAAAACTTTCCATGATGAACAGGTTCTAGTTTCTTCTTTATCAAGTCTTCCAGTTGAAAAGGACAATGTATAAACTTCTCCGTGGGACTTTTTCGGAGAGATACCATTTGTTGTTGATGAGAAAACTTCTCAAAAGAGATACCATTTGCTGTTGATGAGAAAAATTCTCAAAAGAGATGCCATTTTCTGTATAAACCTCCCCAAGAACCTGGTCACAAGCCACGAACTGGTCTCAGTTTCTTCTTAATAAACCTCCCCAAGAACCTGGTCATAAGCCATGAACTGGTCTTAGTTTCTTCTTAATCAAGTCTTCCACTTGATAAGGATAATATATATAAACTTCTCTGTGGGACTTTTCCAAAGAGATGTCGTTTGCTGAGTAAACCTCCCCAAGAACCTGGTTATAAGCCACGACCTGGTCTCAGTTTCTTCTTAATCAAGTCTTCCGCCTGATAAGGCTAATGTACAAACTTCTCCATGGGACTTTTTCGAAGAGATGTTATTTACTGAGTAACCCCCCCTCCCCCCCCCCCCCCCCCAAGAACCTAGTCATAAGCCACAAACTAGTCTCAGTTTCTTCTTAATCAAGTCTTGCACCTGATAAGGATAATATACAAACTTCCCCATGGGAATTTTCCAAAGAGATGCCATTTGCTGAGTAAACCTCCCCAAGAACCTAGTCATAAGCCACAAATTGGTCTCAGTTTCTTCTTAATCAAGTCTTCCACCTGATAAGGATAATATACAAACTTCCCCACAGGACTTTTCCAAAGAGATGTCGTTTGCTGAGTAAACCTCCCCAAGAACATGATCATAAGCCACAAATTGGTCTCAGTTTCTTCTTAATCGAGTCTTCCACCTGATAAGGATAATATATAAACTTCCCCATGGGACTTTTCCGAAGAGGTTCCGTTTGCTGAGTAAACATCCCCAAGAACCTAGTCATAAGCCACGAATTTGTCTCAGTTTCTTCTTAATAAAGTCTTCCACCTGATAAGGATAATATACAAACTTCTTTGTGGGACTTTTCTGGAGAGATACCATTTATTGTTTACGAGAAAACTTCTAAAAAGAGATACCATTTTCTATTGATGAGCAAACTTCCTAAAAGAGATACCATTTGTTGTTGATGAGCAAACTTCCCAAAAGAGATACCATTTGTTGTTGATGAGTAAACTTCCAAAAAGAGATACCATTTGCTGTTGATGAGCAAACTTCTTAAAAGAGATACCATTTGTTGAATAAACCTCCCTAAGAACCTGGTCATAAGCCACGAACTGGTCTCAGTTTCTTCTTAATCAAGTTTTCCACCTGATAAGGATAATATACAAACTTCTCTACATGACTTTTCCAGAGAGATACCATTTGTTGTTGACGAGCAGACTTCTCAAAAGAGATACCATTTGATGTTGATGAGCAAACTTCCTAAAAGAGATACCATTTGTTGTTGATGAGAAAACTTCCCAAAAGAGATACCATTTTTTATTAATGAGCAAACTTCCCAAAAGAGATACCATTTGCTGTAAGGTAAAAGTATGATGAAAATACACAAGCTGCTCAAATAAAGAGGCCTCCACTTGCTGCCAGGCAAAAGATTTCGATATAGTGTTATAAAGACACTATTGTGAATGAGAATAAATAACTTCATCGGGGATAGACAAACTGCTAATGAAGAGACCTCCATTTTCCATAAAAGAGGAAATCCAAAAATAATCAAGCTGCTCAAATAAAGAGTCTGCCACTTGTCATCGTGTTGAGATTCCAAAAGAGTGTTGCAACAACGCTACTGGGAAAGAAAGTTCATCTTCAGTGGAAACCATGAATAGAACCTTCCTGAGGAGACAAAAGTATTTACAGGCGCAAAATAAATGCACTCTCAATCTAGGTTTCATAGCCTAGAGAAATCCATAGAGTAACATCTGCAAGAGACAAAGCTCAATCCAAAAAGTAAAATGGAGAGAAACAACTGACAAGAATCTAACAGATGAGGAATAAGCCCAATTGGGACTTATCCTATTGTGAGACGTAAAGGAAAGCTAAAACAACAACTCTTCCACGAGGAATAACTCAATGGGGAATTATAAAGGATGTACACTTTTGGCTTAAGTTAACACTCTGTTGGAAAGAGGAAATACTCTTACTTGGGGATAGACATAACCAAAGTAGATGGACCCAAAAACATCGAGAAATGTGAATTTCCATGAATAATGTAAATGTGAATGAATAAATGAATGTCATGTATGTGATGACAAAACAAACAAAATAGATAAACTGGGGATGATAAGCCATCACAGTACAAGCAGATACTCGACTAATCTCAATAAGATGGGAACATTACTGGAGATAGAATAAAATCCATCGATGGAGCATATTTATGCTATAAGGCTCTAATCTCTCTGGAGAGGAAGATATTTTTCAGGAGAAAACCTAAAGTATAATCTTCTAACATCGATAATCCATTGAAAGGATAACAACACGAACTTCGCTTCAGCTGGAGAAAAACTCTTGCTTAGTTTGGAATACCGGGGAACACCACCATCTGATAATATGTGCAAAACAGATCATGTAGCTTGACAAATTTGGATTTCCTCTGGAACTAACTTTGTATGCCCCAAGTTTACTGTTGATAAAATGCATGATGCACGACAATTCGCGCGAATAACTTCACTTCTTAAATGCCCTAAGTTATATGGTTTATGAGAAAAAACTTTCTCAAGAGGATTTTATAAAAGACCTAGCATCTAAAATTCTCCAGTATCTTCAAACTCTTGAAGAGATTCGTTGAATCTCGACGTGACTTCCCTCGATTGACTATATTTGGCACAACAAAGTCTCAACTTTTCCCCATAAGGGTAAACAAGTCGTCAAAGCATTAACGGGGAAAGCAATATGCCCATGCTTAAAGTCTTCGAGTGACATGTTGCTGGATATGATTATTCTTGAAATGATTCGCCAATTAATCAATAACATTTCAGGCCTTAAAAGATTAAACTTATCATTGGTGCTTATATGTTAACTTCCTTGATATTAAGCAAATGTTTTACAAGCATAAAAGTTTATTATGAGAATGAAAATTCTAATACCACAATTATGTAAGCCTTGAAGATTTTTTGAAAAGATGTCACATAGCTTGCGAATTATTGCATTATTTATTTTGTATGAAAGATAACAAAAGCATATGATACCAACACAAATATTTTAGCAAAACTTATGGGAGTCGATAACGCTATCTCGTTGGAGAATTCTTTTGCAATAAACTTTGTTTCAACTAGGACTTTTGAAGGTTGTAATGTGGCATGGTTCATGGTTTTAGAAAAAAAGATTTAAGGCTCAAAGTTTATTTGGTGTCAACCCCCTTCATGATGTTCTCCATTTGTACGTTCAATTAAACCAAAATGAGCACTCATATTCCGAGAGGATTTACTTGATGGTTGAGGAAGCATTGATATTCTTTAGACATGACAGTCACTCACCTTTGTTCCTTGTCACCCGACTCTGTTCTTTGCTGAGGATTTTATACTGTAATCCTTTCTCGCCTTTTTGGCTTTCCATTTCTTCATTGCTTTCCCTAACTTTTTCCTAGACAAACTCTTTTTGAATTTGACTCTGAAGTCCAGCGGGATGCCCTGACTTTTGCCTAAGCGGCTTGTTTTTTAAAGTTTTGACTTAGCGAGGCTTTTTGTCTCTTTCTTTTTTTATCATTTTTTATTCATTTCATTTTTTCTTTCCTTTTGAACACGTCGTATGACTTAGAGTCATATGTGACTTGTTGGAAGAATTGTGACTGCCTGATTTCTTGGTAGATAAGGGATAGCCATTATTGTATCCTTATCTGTTGACCACTTGATGTGCATCAGATACCCATTGGGATATCATCATGTTTTGATGCACACTACTGATAGGCGAAGATTGACCATTGAGATTTTGACTTTCTTCAACCTTTTGAAGGATAACCATTGTTGTATCCTTAGACACGCACTCTTGATGAGATTTGAATACTCAATCAGATTAACTGAACACTACCCTGCCCCGGGTTAAAAATGAGGGTTTTTTTGAACAAAAAGAAACCCCTACTTCAAGGCTCAAAGGCGTTAACAAAGGTTTCACTCTCTTATATTTCTGGTGTTTGGGGATTTGAAACAAAGCATGTACATCATCAATAGGGTTTTATTAAAAAGCATACAACTAGAAACTTTGCATTTTAAAATCACCATCCCCCTCCAATCTCTGCCTAGGCAAGAGAATGGGTAGCAGGTTGGTATCATAATGCAAAAAGCAATTTAAAAATTGAAAACAAACATGAGTGAAACGAATGGGTTTCTTCAAGACAAACATACTCATTGTATTAAGATTAAACATTCAAATGCAAACCAATTCTTACATGCAAACAGTGCAATGATAAACAAGAAAAAATACAAATGAGAAAGTAGTAAAAATGCTAATAAACTAAGAAGACTCTCTTTTTTGGACTTGCACTGAAGGAAACATTTCCCAAACTTTGGAACTACCAATAACAGAGATTCATTCATGATTCACTAACATATTGTGTTGAACATTAGGGCCAATGTCCTTAAATGACAAGATACCGCTTCAGACCAACCCCTGACCTTCGACCTTCAAAGCAAAGCAATCTTCCAAATCATGCCCAAGAGCACCCTTATGAAAGGCACATGAAGTGTTAACCTTATATCCTCTTGGCAGTTTTTTAGGAACAACTGGACGAGCTCATGTTTGAACCAAATTCTTCATCAACAAAGAAGGATACAACTTTGTATATGTCATTGGAATTGGATCAAAGCTCATTTTCCTCTGATGACCTTTCCCTTGATTACCTTGTTGAGGTGCCCTCTGATATGCAACAGCAGTCAAAGCCACATTGATGACTAGAGTCACATAAGAAACTTGTTAATTCTTATTATGAGATCTCTCTTGCCTACCATGAAGTATAGCGTATGAGTCTTGCTCTTTCTCTTTGGATGAAATATCACCATACTTCTTAGCACCATTTGATGAGTCCCAATATTTAGATAAGCGGCCTTCGCGAGCAGCTTCCTCTAAACGGGTTCACATGCTTACCATTTCAGCAAAATCAGTGGGAGTACTTGCAGCCATCTTCTTATAGTAGAAGGAATTGAGAGTTTTCAAGAGGATCTTTGTTATTTATTTCTATTCTATTGGAGGGATCACCTAGGAGGCTACTTCACGCCATCTCTGAGCATATTCTTTAAATAACTCTTCATATTTCTGAGTCATAGCTCTCAGCTGGTCATTGTCAAGTGCCATAAACATGTTGTACTTATATTGTTTGATAAAAGCTTCACCCAAATCATTGAATATGCGGATGTTGCTACTGTCCAATCCCATATACCACTTCAAAGCATCACCAGTTAAACTATTCTGGAAGAAATGAATAAGCAAATTGTGATCGGTGGATCTGGAACTGACTGTTTAACGCTGGTTCGCAAAATGTCGCGGAAGCAAGAGTCGCCACCGTCTTTTATTTTCTCCAAATGGAAAGGACAAAAGCACAGAAAAATTCCGTATAGAGATTGCTCTCGGTTCGGGAGGTAGATTATAGAAAGGGAAGGTGTTAGCACCCTTTCTATCCATGGTTATCCATGGGCTCTTAGATACTTGCTCATTGTGTTTTCAAAATGGTTTGTTTGCTTTTCAATGTGGGTTAAAAAAAGTTTCTTTGAAAATTTCAGATCGACTCTTGTGTCAGAGTGTTTGAAAAATTGCTTCGAAAGCTTTTGAAAAAGTGTCGGTGTGAAAAGATTTTTGTTTATTTTTGAAGAGAGCAAGTATCTACGAGAACCTACCTACCCTAAGGAATTCGTCTGTGTAGATATCCTTTAAAGTAGTGCCGTCCCACCATTGAGAGGTAGGTAGCACCACCGTTGGAGGTGTTCGGGTCAATTCGAGTTTGTAGGGACATGGTGATCACCAGAGCAATGGGAAGACACCTTAGAAGCTACCCTCATGCCAGGTTCCCGGATCATGAGGACTTACTAAGACATCCTCTACTCGACGATCACCTTTCGAGGCAAGGCAACAGTGAGGCGTACCCTAGGGGTGGTGTGTGCGAATTGTGTGTCGTTTTCATTTGTATTTGTCTTGTCATGTTAAAGTGATCTACGCTTGATTTTATTATGGCCATTCATTCTTGCATGCTTCGTTAACAGTTAAAAGTATTTGCGGGAAAGTAATTCTAAGGCTATTACAAATGGCGCGGGTCCACATCGCCAAAATTAAACCGGACCCGATTTGACGGAAAAGTAAATAAAGAGAATTGAAAAGAATTGGAAAGTGCGAAAAGTAAATGTTACAAAGCTTCGGGAGAGATACATAATTATTTAAAAGAAACGAGGTAAAATAAGTATGCGAAATAAAAGAATTATCAATATGGGCGTTGGACCCTTTTGCAAAAATTAAAGTTAATGAGGAATTAAAATTAAAATTTAAAAGAAAATGTTTTTTTTGGTATTTTTATGTTTTTTAAGATTTAATAGAAAAAGAATTAATTAAAACTAAAATAAAAGGCAAACCCTAATTCTAGTTATTTTTTATTATTTATTAAGAAATATTGAAATTTGACCTAATTTAAATCTAAGTTATTTTCATGCATAATTTAATTATAAAAAATAAAATAAATATTATTATTGTGAAAAAAGAAATATTAAAAAAAAAGAATAAAAATTAACTAAACCTAATTCTACATTTTATATTTTTATTGTGAAAAGAATTAAAATTGTAACCTAATTAAAAACTAATTAATTGCATGCTAATTTATTTACAAGATATTAGAAATAAAAATTATTTATTACATTTTTTATCTTTTCTGAATTTTTAGGCATTTTTTTTTTGTATTTTGTAAAAAATATAATTAAATTGAAACAACAAAGAAAATAATATAATTGAAAAAATAAAATATAAGAAAATAGGAAATTGCAAACCAGGGGGGGGTTCAGTCCCAAATTAGGAGGTATGATCCAAGAAACTGGCCCAATAAGCTTGAAATCTGTTGACTTTTCCAGGCCACGTATGGGACTTTTGACTAGGGCTTATGGTACACCTCTGATCCATGCCCTTGATTTGATCTCCAAGACGCGTGGCTGTAGGATTCTTGAAGGCCTATGGTAGTCTTGACTTTGGGCGCTGCATGAGAATTTACATTGAAAAATAATATTGGAAATTATACAGACCTGGGACTCGAACCCAGGTCTTGGACGTCAATGCATTGATCGCTTGCCAGCTGAGCCATGTCAACGTATTTGTTATATAATAAGCAAACAAATAATATAAAAAGAAAGTGGATTAATGCTGGAAAACGCGCGCGAATTTTAAACGTGCCAATCAACGCGTGACACGGCTTCATCGTCTTCACCATCCCTGAAACACAAAAGTAATATGCAACGGTTTTCCACGCGTTGCTTAAGGTTAGTTTCAAGAAAATAGCGACTAGCGCTATGTTGTCCATAAATTGGGCGCGATAGGTGTCTCCTCTTCGTCTGAATGCACTGAGTACAACCATGGTGGTCTTAAGTCCTAATTTTTCCTCGTTTGCAAATCCCCAATTCCAACCTCTGAAAACCCTAAAATTCACTCATGGCATATTCGTATATACAGCGTAATAATCAAATTAAATGCATTGGTTAGCTTTGAAACTTCATTATGAACATGAATCAAGTAATATTTTTCACAAATAATGCATAGAATGGAATGTAAGATTATGAAATTTGTTCGATACAGTTCCGGTTCATATTACCGATTCTTGGAGTTTGAATGGATGTTCTTGATTGGAATGTGATCAGGGACCTTCAAGGAAGCTAATGGAATCGTTTTTATGCTTTGAATCCTCCTCTAACAATGATTTCAGAATTGCTTTTTTTTGACAATTTTTTCAAGTTCTTCAATGGCCTTTGAGCGCAGCTTAGAGTGTCTGGGCATTAGGGTTGTGTTCAAGTATTTGTATGGAATGCATTAGGTTAAAAATATTGCTCAAAATCTCTTGAATTCATGAATTGGAGATTTGATTTGTTAAGGATCTTTTTTCAATCTTTTTCAAGTGTTCTTGTGCCAATTAGCATCCAATCAATCCAATTCTTTCCTAATTAGCATGTGCACGAAATCTTGATGGCAAAACATGTATAAAAAGATTTGTTAAGGCAAGTTAGATATTTTTCATGTATTTAAATAATTTAAATGAATTAATATAAATAATGATTCAAATAAATAAATAAAAAATGAGAAAATACTTCCCTTTGGGCCAAGTGGTCGTGCATATGCTTGGAATGATGAATCACGGAAGAAAAATGGGCCCATTAGCATTTTTAGGTCATTTGGATCAAAGTTGACTTTTTAAAATATCCAAAAATTTCCCAACTTCCACAAGGCATAACTTGCTCAAATTTTAAGCTTTTCTCATGTTCTTGGACATTTTGGAAAGGTATTTGAGTCCTCTAACCAATGTCTTTGGTCCCATGTCATTTTGATTTACCAATCCCAAGTTATGGCCTTTGACTTAAAGTCCCTTTTTGTTGACTTTTGAAAATGACCTATAATGTTGAAATTGATAACTTTTTGTGAGAGCATTTCTTGGACTTGAAGTATGAAGATGAGTTGTAGGAAATGTCTTTCTATTCAAAATGAGCTTTGGATGGAATTTTTCTGATAATCCATGTGAAAGTTATGCCCTGGTCAATTTCAGTTGACTTTTTCAGCTGTCCAAATAAGGAGACTTTTGCATCTTTGATGATTTCTGAGCCAAATTTTGAGAATCATGATCAAGCATTGATCAAATGATGTTTGTGGCTTCAAAATGATATGTTGACCAAAAATTTGAACTTTTGACTGCCAAATGACCATTTTGCCCCTACAGTTGACTGCAGTGCAATTTAGGGTTTTGACTGTGCAATTTTGAGCTGAATGCCTTGAAACTTTGTATGAGGATGCTTGACCATGTTTGTAGGAATATGAGACTTGATTGGGCCTTTGAAAACTTCCTTTCTTGATCAGAACACAAAACCCTAATCTTGACTGTATGGGAGACCTTTGCACTGTGCAACCCTTGGGGAGTTTTGTGACTTGGCTTGGCAATTTCTTGGAGAATATGGGAGGGCAAATTTTGGGGTGCAACAGTTGCCCCTGTTCAATCTTCTTAGACCTGAGGATGCAGATTGGCTGACGTGCCTTTCGTAATCCGAGGGTAGAAGATGATTGGACACTAGAGTGCCCAGAAATTTGCGCTCACATGGTAGCAGTGATGGGGGAATGGGCTTATGGATGCCATTTGGAGATTGTTGGATAGGATGATGGGCTTATAGATGCCATCTGGATGTTGATCGCATAGGAGATTCCTTAGCGAGAACCTGCATACCTGCAAAAGAGAAAATGAGTACCTGACACGTTGCAGGAGCTGATTTTTAGATGCTTGGTATAGATGTGTCCTGACTAGTTACAGGAGCTGAGTCTGGAGCTTCAAACGGCGATGAATGAACCAGGGATGGTTACTAACTTGCATGAATGGTAAGAGAACTTTGGGTGATTTTAACTTCAACTACGCTCGTTGAGAAAAATCTTAGCGGGAAATACCATCTTCGCAGGATCGGAACGAGAACCATAGGCCATTATAATCTGAAAGGGAATCACCTCACTCACCGTCGGAGAGGGAACTATAGGAGACTATCACCTCACACTCACCGTCGGAGAGGGAGACATCTGAAAAAGGAATTACCACCTCACTCGCCGTTGGAGAGGGGACCATAGGAGACTATCACCTAACACTCACCGTCGGAGAGGGAAACATCTGAAAAAGGAATTACCACCTCACTCGCCGTTGGAGAGGGGACCATAGGAGACTATCACCTCACACTCACCTTCGGAGAGGGAAACATCTGAAAAAGGAATTACCACCTCACTCGCCGTTGGAGAGGGGACCATAGGAGACTATCACCTCACACTCACCGTCGGAGAGGGAAACATCTGAAAAAGGAATTACCACCTCACTCGCCGTTGGAGAGGGGACCATAGGAGACTATCACCTCACACTCACCGTCGGAGAGGGAAACATCTGAAAAAGGACTTACCACCTCACTCGCCGTTGGAGAGGGAACCATAGGAGAAGGAATTATCGTCTAGGATAACTTCTACCGAGTCTTTATCAGAAAAATCTGTTGGGAGTCGATTTGGCTGGACTAGAGAAGGCCTTGAAATATGTTTGAGGATTTAACTGTATCTTTCCTGAAAGGTAAAGGTCAGTCATATGCAGTGCATGATATGGATCAAGCGATGATGTTCTCAACATAAATGAGATTTGTATGATATGATGCGTTATGTATGCTATAATGATGTATGTGATATCTATATATGTGTTTTCCGTCTAGGAAAGTAAATCCTTGACGGGTGCCGGGAAGTCATATCCTGGGCTGATGCTGAAGAATAGATTTTGCTTCCGCTGGGGATGATAATTGCAAGAATACCGGTAGGAGAAGATGACTCCGTTGCGGAATAAACTTGGCAAATGGAAGATTCTGCAGGGAGAAAAGATACTCTAGCGATCATGCTGGGAAGCGATACTCTGTGGGGATAGAGATGCTTTGCTGAATTGTTGATAACTTGCTGAGGATATCCTTGTTGTGCTGGAAGTGTTGATAGACTTCGCTGGGGTAAGAAAGCTTCGTCGAGGACGCTCTTTCCGTGGTTTTTGGCTGAGGATAACCCAGTTATATCCTGTTAAGGAAATAACTCTTTAAATCAAGCTGGGCGACGCGTTCGTGCTCTGCGAGGATAAGCTTCCAGAATTTACTGGGGATAAGCTTACTGCTTGGGGAGATGGATTCCAACTTTCCTGGGGAACTAGATTGGACGCTCCTGGGGAAGTTTTGATATGCTGGGGAAGTGGTTCCTTTGAATGTTATGCCGCCGGGGAACAATCTTCAGACCCAGACTGCCGGGGATGCTTGTTATGAATATATATGGAAGTATTGAGATCTACTGGAGGATACTCAATTTCCTTAAGATTTGATGATTCTGCTTGGAGAGAGTGCACTGTTTTGCTGAATCACTCTCTGGGGAATTAAGGTGTACTGGTCATCTTCTTTAGTTGAACCTATCTTGGTACCTTGGAGGACAGAACAATTAGATTGCTCAGACAACTCTTTATTGCCCCTGTTTCCAATGTTGGAGAGGAAGACCTGTGAGGTGCTAATAGTTGTTGATGGACAAACCCTCTTCCGGTTGGCAAGTGACAAGATGACAGGACGTAGTCGTATGCTTTGATCCCTTACTTTTGCCTGGACCGCCCTTTCGGGTTTTCAGTCCATCGGGATACCCATTTTTGCCCAAGCCGCCTTTTCAGGTTTTCGACTTGCCGAGTGTACAGATTTTTTCATTTCATCCCTTCATTTTGCCCGAACCCTTTTGGTTCGCCGGGAAGCCCTAATTTTTGCCTAGGTATGTCAACCTAGCGGGTCTTTGATTGTGCGTAGTATTTTTCCGACTATGTCCGTTCTCAAAATGTAGGGAGTTGCCCCTGTTAGAAGTGTTTTGTCGTGCCACCAGAAGGTGTTTGATCAGGCCAGATTCGTTGTTGAAATGCCCCCAGTGACTCAGGAGGAGATTTGCCCCAGGCTATTTGGCCTTTGAGAGATTCTCCGAATCTTGATTGGACTGCCCCAGATAATGGACCATGGTCATGTCTGTCCCTTGATTGGAAGTGCTTCTGTTCATTAGGCATTCATCGTGCGAATTTCTCTGCTGTTCAAACAAAAAGTCATATGCAAACAAGGTTATGTTAAAAATGCAACGCTTATGTCTGTCTCGAAGATTTTGAAAATGCATTCTTTTTTCATAAAACAAGTGAATGTTTGTAAAACGTGATGTCAACCCCGTATTTACCGTAAGCTTTAAGGAGTCAGGATACCTTTCGTAACAGTATGCTTTCGAACTAACCCATGCTTCAACTAGGACTTTTTAGGGTTATAACGTGGCCTGGTTCACGGTTTAAGAAACAAAGGATAAAGGCTCAAATTATTTGTACCCACCCGCTCTTCGTGATGTTCTTCAAACCTAAACTCAGTTGATCATACGTTAGACCTTGTTTGAGTCTTTGCTCTGATTTTCCGGTGATGATTCGGATGTTGATAACTTATTTTGAATAGGCAGTCATTCCTTTTTTTGTTGAGGGTTTGTAAGACCTCTTTCTTGATTTTTGTTATCCCTTTCTTTTTTCCTGAACTGTTTCCTTTTTTGGAATTACAGTCAGCGGGATGCCCTAGTTTTGTAAGTCTCCTCCCTGGGTTTTGACTTACTGGGTTTTTTATTTTTCGAGATAATGACTGCCTTTCTTTATGATTGTTCTGAATCATCACTGTATTTCTTTTTTCGTAAGGATCTCTTTGGTGCCATTTGTTGCGCACTTGGATCAACTGAGAGAACTACCCTGCCCCAGGTTATGATAAAGGGTTTTAATTTTCGAAAAGAAAAACTCCTACTTCTTTGGCTCAGAGGGGTTGACGAGGGATTATCTTCCTTATTACTCCAGTGTTTAGGAATTGAAACAATGCCTGTACTTCATCAGCGGGGTCTGTTCAAAAGCATACTGTAGATTATGGTATCGTTTTCGTCATCCTCCCTCAAGAGGCTTAGAATTATTGATTGAGAGTTGATCATCAGAAAAAATATGAAAATAATTTGCGTATAGTGAATACGAATATATTGATTAAAAATAGACATAAGCGATGCATTAATGAAACAACAATGTTTTAACAATGAGTAAATGTTTGAACAAAAGAAAATTGCAACTTGAACATTCGAATGAACAAAAGTCTTTCCAGTCTTAGCCATGTTTTGGCAAGGGAGCAGTGATCATGTTGGAAGTCTCGGGCACTTCAAACTGAATTTCTCCAGCGTCGATCATGCCTTGAATCTTGTACTTTAGTGCCCAACAGTCCTCAGTATCGTGCCCCGGGCTACCAGAATGGTAAGCGCACCTTGCTTCTGGGTTGTAGTTTGGAGAGGAAGTCTTTGGATTTGCAGGAGGGTTGATCACCGCAATCAGGTTCATCCTTAACATGTGCTGCAAAGCTCGTGACCATGACATGTTGATGTTAGTGAATTGTCTTTTAGGCTCGTCTGACCTGTTCTGATCAACCTGCCGTTCTTGGCGAGGTCGTTGTTGGACCTGTGAAGTAGTAGCAACTCGGAGAAGTCTATTCATTGGACCCGACCTTTGCCTTCTTGGAAGTTGTTCCATGACCTGGTTCCTGATTTGGGCTGGTTGCTTCATGCCTTGAGGAAGCTGACTGATCATGGCTCTCAGCTCTCTTTGCTCCTGAGCTAAACCTTGAATGAGGGCCCTTTGCCCCAGCATCTGGGTTTTCAAAGTGTCTACCTCAGCTTGTAGACGTTTCAGTTGTTCGTCCTTGTCATCTTCAGCATTGTTCCTGACCAAAGTCCCTGTGAGAAGTGTCCTTAACTCCTCCTGTCCTTTGGATAAATTCAGGAGGATTTCCCCGAACCGAGTCTCTTGAGCAAGAAGGTCCTGGTTATCTTGTTGGTGAGCCATGGCTGAAATAAACAGCGAGAAGGGTAAGTGACCTGCAACAAAGATACCTGTCATGCAATGATGTGTATGTATGCATATGCAATGTTTCCAAGGATCCCGTAGGGTAAACAAGAAAATTTGTTAGAATTTGGGTCCGGTGGCTTGATTGAAGGAACTGCGTGTTGTTGAGAGTCCTTCTTCAAAGGGTCAAAGGCTCACCATATCAAGTGGGTCATAGCCCCTGACTTTAGTCATCATGTCTGGTTTTGATTTCCAAACAACCTTGGTTAAGGGAACCTTCTTCAGGAGTCAAAGCTCACCATATCGAGTGGGTCATAGCCCCTGACAACCTTGGCTAGAGGAAAATAAATCCCCTTTGCCCCTTGCTAGATAACTGGCTCATTATGACCTACATCACAAGCCCTTGAGATCCTTGAAATGGATTAGGATGTATGCCATGGTATGATGGTATGATGTTATGATATGCATGGGGGGATGTAAGTGAACCCTGTTATGAGTCCCAACTAAGGACTGCAAACCAAAACCTGCAAGAAACTCAAGTAAAACTTGTCATGAGTCCCAGTTAAGGACTAAGACAAACCCTGCAAGAAACTCGGTAAACCTTGTTATGAGTCCTAATTAAGGACTACAAACAAAACCTGCAAGAATTTCGTAACCCTGTTATGAGTCCCAATTAAGGACTATAAACAAAACCTGCAAGGAAACTCAAGTGTCAGATAACAAACATGCAAGTAGTCAAGTTGGAAGGCACACAAGTCACACAAGAGAAGCCCTTAGAGTTAGGCCAGCATGAGGTCTAGGTATTACCCTCTTTCAGTTTGTTGGTTCATACCTGTCCTAATCAAAAGTAACCGGGTTCTTAGAGGATCCCAATATCATTGACTAACCTCAATCGGTCATAACTCCAGCATCGCAATCTTTTCTTGCGGCCAGAACCATCACGAGAGTTTAGCCTCAATGGGCGTAGCATACTGCTACTGTTCTAATGGCCAAGTTGTGTCATTTAAGGTTCTAAGGTCTGTTGGTGCTTAATGACTCCTTGTAAGACCCATATTCTCCCCGTTTCAACACGAGGGATATCGGTACAGACCAAGGCGCCACACCAACGTAGCCACTGCTTCACCCATGTCGGTATACGCCGGACAGGTCCCTCACAGCTTATGCTACCTAAACAGGGTATCCCCAGATCCGGGTTAAGATCTATGTAACTCCGATACAACCCACAATAGTAAAGCAAGCAAAGAAGACAATTGAAAACACAGTTATGAACTAACCCTAAGGTACACCCCACTTTATAAGTTTAGTCCCCAGCAGAGTCGCCAGTTCTGTGATCGGTGGATCTGGAACTGACTGTTTAACGCTGGTTCGCAAAATGTCGCGGAAGCAAGAGTCGCCACCGTCTTTTATTTTCTCCAAATGGAAAGGACAAAAGCACAGAAAAATTCCGTATAGAGATTGCTCTCGGTTCGGGAGGTAGATTATAGAAAGGGAAGGTGTTAGCACCCTTTCTATCCATGGTTATCCATGGGCTCTTAGATACTTGCTCATTGTGTTTTCAAAACGGTTTGTTTGCTTTTCAATGTGGGTTAAAAAAATTTTCTTTGAAAATTTCAGATCGACTCTTGTGTCAGAGTGTTTGAAAAATTGCTTCGAAAGCTTTTGAAAAAGTGTCGGTGTGAAAAGATTTTTGTTTATTTTTGAAGAGAGCAAGTATCTACGAGAACCTACCTACCCTAAGGAATTCGTCTGTGTAGATATCCTTTAAAGTAGTGCCGTCCCACCATTGAGAGGTAGGTAGCACCACCGTTGGAGGTGTTCGGGTCAATTCGAGTTTGTAGGGACATGGTGATCACCAGAGCAATGGGAAGACACCTTAGAAGCTACCCTCATGCCAGGTTCCCGGATCATGAGGACTTACTAAGACATCCTCTACTCGACGGTCACCTTTCGAGGCAAGGCAACAGTGAGGCGTACCCTAGGGGTGGTGTGTGCGAATTGTGTGTCGTTTTCATTTGTATTTGTCTTGTCATGTTAAAGTGATCTACGCTTGATTTTATTATGGCCATTCATTCTTGCATGCTTCGTTAACAGTTAAAAGTATTTGCGGGAAAGTAATTCTAAGGCTATTACAAATGGCGCGGGTCCACATCGCCAAAATTAAACCGGACCCGATTTGACGGAAAAGTAAATAAAGAGAATTGAAAAGAATTGGAAAGTGCGAAAAGTAAATGTTACAAAGCTTCGGGAGAGATACATAATTATTTAAAAGAAACGAGGTAAAATAAGTATGCGAAATAAAAGAATTATCAATATGGGCGTTGGACCCTTTTGCAAAAATTAAAGTTAATGAGGAATTAAAATTAAAATTTAAAAGAAAATGTTTTTTTTGGTATTTTTATGTTTTTTAAGATTTAATAGAAAAAGAATTAATTAAAACTAAAATAAAAGGCAAACCCTAATTCTAGTTATTTTTTATTATTTATTAAGAAATATTGAAATTTGACCTAATTTAAATCTAAGTTATTTTCATGCATAATTTAATTATAAAAAATAAAATAAATATTATTATTGTGAAAAAAGAAATATTAAAAAAAAGAATAAAAATTAACTAAACCTAATTCTACATTTTATATTTTTATTGTGAAAAGAATTAAAATTGTAACCTAATTAAAAACTAATTAATTGCATGCTAATTTATTTACAAGATATTAGAAATAAAAATTATTTATTACATTTTTTATCTTTTCTGAATTTTTAGGCATTTTTTTTTGTATTTTGTAAAAAATATAATTAAATTGAAACAACAAAGAAAATAATATAATTGAAAAAATAAAATATAAGAAAATAGGAAATTGCAAACCAGGGGGGGGATTCAGTCCCAAATTAGGAGGTATGATCCAAGAAACTGGCCCAATAAGCTTGAAATCTGTTGACTTTTCCAGGCCACGTATGGGACTTTTGACTAGGGCTTATGGTACACCTCTGATCCATGCCCTTGATTTGATCTCCAGGACGCGTGGCTGTAGGATTCTTGAAGGCCTATGGTAGTCTTGACTTTGGGCGCTGCATGAGAATTTACATTGAAAAATAATATTGGAAATTATACAGACCTGGGACTCGAACCCAGGTCTTGGACGTCAATGCATTGATCGCTTGCCAGCTGAGCCATGTCAACGTATTTGTTATATAATAAGCAAACAAATAATATAAAAAGAAAGTGGATTAATGCTGGAAAACGCGCGCGAATTTTAAACGTGCCAATCAACGCGTGACACGGCTTCATCGTCTTCACCATCCCTGAAACACAAAAGTAATATGCAACGGTTTTCCACGCGTTGCTTAAGGTTAGTTTCAAGAAAATAGCGACTAGCGCTATGATGTCCATAAATTGGGCACGATAGGTGTCTCCTCTTCGTCTGAATGCACTGAGTACAACCATGGTGGTCTTAAGTCCTAATTTTTCCTCGTTTGCAAATCCCCAATTCCAACCTCTGAAAACCCTAAAATTCACTCATGGCATATTCGTATATACAGCGTAATAATCAAATTAAATGCATTGGTTAGCTTTGAAACTTCATTATGAACATGAATCAAGTAATATTTTTCACAAATAATGCATAGAATGGAATGTAAGATTATGAAATTTGTTCGATACAGTTCCGGTTCATATTACCGATTCTTGGAGTTTGAATGGATGTTCTTGATTGGAATGTGATCAGGGACCTTCAAGGAAGCTAATGGAATCGTTTTTATGCTTTGAATCCTCCTCTAACAATGATTTCAGAATTGCTTTTTTTTGACAATTTTTTCAAGTTCTTCAATGGCCTTTGAGCGCAGCTTAGAGTGTCTGGGCATTAGGGTTGTGTTCAAGTATTTGTATGGAATGCATTAGGTTAAAAATATTGCTCAAAATCTCTTGAATTCATGAATTGGAGATTTGATTTGTTAAGGATCTTTTTTCAATCTTTTTCAAGTGTTCTTGTGCCAATTAGCATCCAATCAATCCAATTCTTTCCTAATTAGCATGTGCACGAAATCTTGATGGCAAAACATGTATAAAAAGATTTGTTAAGGCAAGTTAGATATTTTTCATGTATTTAAATAATTTAAATGAATTAATATAAATAATGATTCAAATAAATAAATAAAAAATGAGAAAATACTTCCCTTTGGGCCAAGTGGTCGTGCATATGCTTGGAATGATGAATCACGGAAGAAAAATGGGCCCATTAGCATTTTTAGGTCATTTGGATCAAAGTTGACTTTTTAAAATATCCAAAAATTTCCCAACTTCCACAAGGCATAACTTGCTCAAATTTTAAGCTTTTCTCATGTTCTTGGACATTTTGGAAAGGTCTTTGAGTCCTCTAACCAATGTCTTTGGTCCCATGTCATTTTGATTTACCAATCCCAAGTTATGGCCTTTGACTTAAAGTCCCTTTTTGTTGACTTTTGAAAATGACCTATAATGTTGAAATTGATAACTTTTTGTGAGAGCATTTCTTGGACTTTAAGTATGAAGATGAGTTGTAGGAAATGTCTTTCTCTTCAAAATGAGCTTTGGATGGAATTTTTCTGATAATCCATGTGAAAGTTATGCCCTGGTCAATTTCAGTTGACTTTTTCAGCTGTCCAAATAAGGAGACTTTTGCATCTTTGATGATTTCTGAGCCAAATTTTGAGAATCATGATCAAGCATTGATCAAATGATGTTTGTGGCTTAAAAATGATATGTTGACCAAAAATTTGAACTTTTGACTGCCAAATGACCATTTTGCCCCTATAGTTGACTGCAGTGCAATTTAGGGTTTTGACTGTGCAATTTTGAGCGGAATGCCTTGAAACTTTGTATGAGGATGCTTGACCATGTTTGTAGGCATATGAGACTTGATTGGGCCTTTGAAAACTTCCTTTCTTGATCAGAACACAAAACCCTAATCTTGACTGTATGGGAGACCTTTGCACTGTGCAACCCTTGGGGAGTTTTGTGACTTGGCTTGGCAATTTCTTGGAGAATATGGGAGGGCAAATTTTGGGGTGCAACACAAATGTTGGTCATCCGTATGAGTGGACATCCTTCTGATATACATCACCAGGTGGTTATGGGGGCAAGAGTTGCTCTTGTACCTCTCAAACGACATGGCATTCACCATAGGAGGTGCAGTGTAACGAATCTCATTTTTAGCAGCAGGGGTAACGTGCACCACAGAAGGTGCAGAAATAGCAGCAACTTAAGCATCAGGATTATAACCTTCTGGCATGAAGTTTTCAGGCATTCCCCACGGGTAACCCTAAAGCATACAATATTGAGTAGTAGTAACTGGAGTAACAGAAATGGGAACCGATGGAACCTCAGAAGCAACATTTGTCTGTTGTGGCTGAGTAGCATAAGGAGACGGAGGAGCGGGAAGTGGCTGATTTTGAGCAACCACCAACGATTCCACCAAAGCAGTCAAATTGGCCATACCAACTCTCATAGCAGTAACTTCTTTGCACAGCTTGCGATTCTCTTGTTGAAGATTTTTCATCTTCCTCTTAGCGCGAGCGTTGTACTACAAGACCAAAGGGAAAATAAGACTCGTGAATGACTTTCGAAAGTGAAACAAAAAATGTAGAATGATGCATGATTATGCAAATGGTAAGTTCAATTTATTTATAAGGACTTCAAATTTGGACTCAAGCCTTAAGCGAGAAATAATTAACAATAAAATGTGAAAAATGAGTTTAGTACAAAGTTAAGAGCCTGCAGGCTACAAAATACAAAGCCAAGATATCCCAATCAACATACCTGACGATGATCAGTAAAAACAAAAAGCATAAACCCTAAGATGTTTCCCCAAACTCTACATCATCAAGGGTACTCCAAACTAGATTCTCATTACTCCACTCTCGGGCCCTTTTAAAGATCACCTTTGTTGCTTTGATCTTTGGTCTCTCAATTAACTCCTTGATTAGTACATCCCTTCTATTGATAATGCTTTCCAGATGATCAGTTTCTTCTTAAAGCTGAAGGCCGTAAAAATATTTTTGATGATCTTCATCTTTAGACTTCGTGACCTCAACTTGAACTAACATCCAAACATTGTAACTGAAATCTTCTTCCTGCTCTTCATCTTCAGACTTCGTGACCTCAACTTGAACTGGCATCCAAACATTATAACTGGTGGCGCTCCTATTTCTAGTGTCCATTTATGAGTAATGAGCTTGATACGAGAATAAAAAATAAAGTTCCCTAGAAATTAAATGACCACGTATGTCACAAGCATGTCATGATGTTTATGAATGCATGACTGTATGGCTATACAACAAACACATACAAGGTTCAAAGGTTTAACGTCACGAGCATGGAGTCCAAGGTAAGAACCACCCACAAGGTATGAAGTAAGGTTTTTAAATCACTTGCAGATCAAGGTTCTAAGAGGTTCCTAGAGTCTACATCCTTCCTTTGGATATTACCAACGTCCCAATTACTCAGTAATTAGTAATATTCATAGAAAAACTCGTCTAAATGCAGCATCGCGTAACAACTACTTCCGGATTACTCCGTCATAGTCTTCGCACTACATCTAAAAAGGCCAAGATGGGTTAGGGGTTCTACGGATCTCAGCTTCTCTGGCTCCCAGGTCGAAAGCAGAAATGTCTTCCCGATTACTCGGTAAACAAATACTACAGTCAAAGGGGCCTCCACTGAGTGGGGATCTCATGCCTCCTTTTTCGGGATTACTCCCTCAAAGTTAACATGAATATACCGTCCGTCCTATCTTCAATTTACTTAGTCCGGGTATATGACTTGTCCTTTGTAATCAACACCCAAAGAAACCACACAATAACACATATAAGCAAACAAGAAAATAATAACAAAAACATATATAACAAATTAGGTTTAACCCACTTAGAGTATTGTTTCCCCAACAGATTCGCCAATTTTGTAACGGTGAAAATCGGAGATCAAGCTATTAATCAAATTGACTCGTAAATAAACAAGAGTCGCCATCGCGCTTTATTATTTCCAAGAGAAAAGGGGAAAATGCGAAATAAAACCCATAAATATACAAAGTAAATGTAATACTAAAAGTAAAGAAAAATACAATGCATTTGAAAGAGATCGAAGGTTCAGGGGTTGGTTATACAAAGGGAAGGTACTAGAACCCTATGTATCTATAGTATCCTATAGGAACCTTTTGAAATATCTGTTTTTGGTTAAAATTGGTTTGCTTGCTAAATGAGTGTGGGGATGAGATTTTGAAAATGCGACGATATAGTGTCGAAGTATTTTGGCTTAAAAGAGGGGCGAGTTTTTAAAATTAGGGTTTAGAAGATATTTGTCTTTAGATTAATAAAACTAAAAAAATTTACAGAAGGGTTTTCGCACAATCGCATTAAATATATTTGATGACATGAAGTCGATGAATTTAATTTTTCCCTTGGAGTTAGACGCAAACAAAATATAAAGACTAAATGATCGACAAATGGAAATTAAATAAATAGCAATTAAATAACTAAAGAATTAACAACCAAATTAAATAAAATAATGAAAGACAAAATTATACTAATATACATTTTTTGGTATTTTTTAAAGAGAGCAAGAAAGAAATAATTATAAACCTAATCTATTTTTTGTATTATATTTTTATGAATTTTTAAATGAAATAAGACAAAAAAAACTTAAAAATTAGAAATAAGAAAATAAATATGTAAAAGTTAGGACTTGAACTCAGATTCTATGGGTTATAACAAAGCTACCTTACCACTAAATCACGCTCACTTTTCTATTATATACACGCCTTAACTGAAATAAAAAAGGTTTGAGTTAAAAGGGGATAAAAAGATGAATAATGATAAAAGGTCCCCAATGGGTCTCGAACCCAGGACCTCAAGCATGGAGGACTGACATGTTAACCATTACACCAAGCTATCCATTTCTTAATTTAACTAATCAAAAACTATAAAAGTCCAAACTTGTGAAATGGGTTGGGCTAGGCCCAAACCCGGATCCACCTATAGAGGAAAATGAAGGGTTTTCAAAACCCTAGAGGCATGAAATTGGCACCGCTGATAACCTTCGGAAAGGAAATTTGTAATTATTTTCTTTTAATTCCTAATTAATCATCAATCAAACATTTAATCAATTATTTAGGAAAAAACTGATTCTTCCCTTCCCCCAACCTCATTCTCTCTCACGTTCTCTTTGCTTCCTCTAATCTCTCTCAATCTCGCTCTTTTCCTTCTATTTTCGCAATGACCTCTTCTCTCGTCCTTTCATGTCTTTGTGGTTTCAACCTTCGATCCTTCAACAATCCCCAAATCTACTTGAACTGATACCTCAACAGATGAACATCGCTTAAAAGAAAAATTGTAATCCAGACATGGTACAAGGTTTGATGATGGTTATGTTTTGATATGGCATCAAGAAATGGTAAACAAAGACGATGGAATTCGGAGAAGATTAAGGTACTTACTTGTGAGGTTCTTGAGGAAGTGAATATTAAAAACCATAGAGGAGATTCTAACGTAACTTACAGGTACAAATTCTTTCTGCTGCTCTTTCAATTTTTTTACTTCAGCTCTGTATTTTTTTTATTTGTTGTGTTTCCGTTAAAGTGTTTTATGGGATTCTTTTTCTTCTATGAATTTCTGTTTCCGTTTCGATGTTGTCTGTATTGAATTAGATTCTGCAGGTACTTTTTAGTTGCAGGGGGATGAGTTTGTGGGGTTTGGATCAAATGGAGGGAGTATGATGCAGCTGTGTTGGGAAATAACAATGAGTTTTGGGAGATTGAAAGGGAGATATTTTTTTGAATGATTTTCGTAGGTTGTGTTGAATATGAGGTTTGAGATGTAGGGTATTGTGGTGATGTTGAAGAGTTTGTGTTGTTATGGTTTTAGGATGAAGATATTGCAGGTTGCCTTGTGCTCAGTGAAAATTTGAGGAAACCTTAATGATTTTTTATACAAAATTTGTATCCTTTTTTCTCTTCTTTCTTTTCTACCCCTAATATCAGTAACCTCTCCCCCTTTTTCTGTTGTCCATCTGCCTGTATTATAGTGAATAAAAATAAGGTTTTGGGAGGGAAAATTTGGTGAGTTTGAACATTTTTGTTAAACTGTCTTCATACCTTTTTTATGGAGTTTTATGTTTTGCTGATTCAGTGTATTGGCTGCATTTTTGGACCGATGTCACAGGCTGGATGGCAAGGTCTTTTTTGGCTTTATACTGGACTGGTTTTGAACTGTTTTATAACAGTTTGTTTGGCATTATTATGCAGGTTTTTTGGCAGCAACAAAAGTATAGCATGGTGGCAGTTTTGGCATGACTATGCAGATTTTGGGCAGCATAGTAGCAGGGGCAGCATCATGACTTTGGAAGTTTTGTGGAGCAGCAATGGGAATATTTCTTTGGAGTGTTGCAGCTGGTTTTTTGGTTGCTTGTTGGCCGCAAGACTTTGTTTCTTTGTTTTAGGACTGATTTTCCACAAGATGGATAAAGCTCAAATACCTTAGCATAGACTTAGCAACTTTGTTGCTTGCCTTGTATTGAAATAAAGTCTTGTAACATGATAAATTTAACCAAAGTTTAGATTTGAGATATATGTAATTTCTTTTTGAAGTGTGAATGAGTTTTGAACAAATTCTCTTGGTGAATTTAAATTGAACCTTGCATCTTGCAATTGCTTATTTGAATTTCCAACTTTCACGATGAGAAGATTGGTCCATTTCTTTTTATCTCCAAGAGTTTCAATTATAAGCTTTTCTTTTTACAAATCTACTTTGAATGCTAGAAGGAAAAGTTTCCTACCAATTGTTCGTGAATCTAAAACCGACTCGTCTTACATTTTAAATCGAACCAAACCTAAAAAGTCTTGACTGATCAATAAAAGAGAGCTCCAAGGTAAAAGTTATTGCGTTGAGAAGTTGGCACCATCAATTTGAAATTAGAAATCAAGAAAATTTTAAGTCGGAAAAAATGACCTATAACGTCTCATTAATTTCCATAGTCTTCTAAGCATAATTCAACTCTGACCCGTGAAGAGAACTTGTCGATAACATCACTTATGATAATGTGCAAAAAGAATCGCCTCAAAATATTAAAAACGAGGAAGTTATGATCTGTGGAAGTTGGGCACAACTATTTTAAGATTAGGTCAAATTCCACATAATGACCTCTAAAGTATTCGAACTTTTGATGATCCTCCGCACATAATCTGATCTTGACTGATAAAGAGGAGTTGGAGATGACGTCAAGGAGAGTTATACGCAAAAAGAATCATTAAAAATATTTAATAATAAAGAAGTTATGATCGTTTGAACTTGATCTTGCAAAAAGTTGACTCTTGGTCGAAGTGCTTTGAACTGACTTGCAAACTTGATCTTTCCTTGCATTCCAAGGCATATTGATGCACATGTGGACCAGTGATAATGAAATCTCGACTGTACTTTTGAGAATTTGCGATCCATCATACTTGAACACTTAAGGGATCCAAAATCCTAATTGAGGCGCAACACCTGACGCTTCTTGATTCAGAACTGTCTCTGCACATGAAACCAAAGAAAAACAAACATACACCTTTGTATGAGATTAGATGTTAGTGATGCATAAGATAAAAGATCCACAATAATTGATAATCTCTGCATAAGCAATGCTCGAAGATGAGCGGATTAAGAAAAACCAATTGTATCTCGTAACCCTGATGTTTTTATGAAAATACAATTGAAGGTGGAATTTTAGGTCAAAATTTTGGGTATGACAATTCAATTCTACAAGAATCAATTTTGTATACCGTCAATCCAAACGCAGACTTATTTTGATTAGAAATTCGCTATTTACTTTCAATTCGAAAATTGATTATAATTTTTAAAATGAATTATACTTAAATTAAAACTTTACTTAACATAACTAAATTTAAATCTGATAAAATCATCTTTGTTTAAAAAACATATTTAAACATAATTTTTTATGTATAAGTAATTTTTAACCAAAATCAGTTCTCATAATAACTTATAACAAAATCAAAGATACTTTTAATCAATTTTTTTTCACAACCACAAAAAAAAAAAAAACCTTTATTCAAATTCTATTTTATTAAAGAAAGAAGGTACTTATACCAAAAAAGAAATAATAGCTTTTCTGATTCCATTATAGAAAAAGCCACTTTTGGTTTCCCTCTAGGCCATCCTCAACGTGCTATACATCTTTCCCTAGTTTAATCTCGTGGGCATCATTCTCTCTCCCACAGAACAATCATTTCTTTTTTAATTTTATAAATATAATAATAATATAGTATAATATATCTCACACATCCATTTTTTTTTTAATTTCTTAATCGAGACCACGATTTTCTTACGCACTATATGAAATTTCGTAAATGTTTCTTAAAATTGAAAATATATTTTAAGTGCGCACTAGATTTAATAAAATGTACATAAAAATAAAAAATTTAATTTCAGTTTAAAATTAAAAATATAACCCTAATATCATTTTTTGTATTTTAAAAGATGAAACTACATTTGACCTATTTTAAACAAAATATAACACGAAATTAAAAATGTATTTCTGATTTTCTGAGAGACAATTTTAAAATTGTATAAGATGGGGGTAAGAAAAATCTCATTTTTAAAAATAAATAAAAAAGAATTGTTTCAAGTTTCAATTATTATTCATAACATTAAAAGCTTAATGCATAGATTCTGACACTCTCACTGCTGTCCACCCTCATGCCACAAAAATCCATATAACCTTTGCACATTTAGTTTCATCATACATTACATTTTTATATTCTATGCTACAGCCTGTCTCAGTTTTTGTATAAACCCTTATAGTACTCACCATAATCTTAAACCATGATTTTAATTCAATATTCTATAGCACTTTACACTAGTTGATCAAAATAATTTCATTTGGTAAACTATTATTTATCATAATCAAACAAAGAGTTCAAATTTTGGTAGCTTTGATAAGATATTAATTTCACTGCAAGAATGATTCATTTATTTGCACAAATGAGGACAAGTTTTCTGTAGCATTTTGAATGTGTACTTGTGATAAAAATAACATAGATTGAACCAAAGATTCACAAGTGTTTGTTTTTCTCTTTCTTAAAAGCCAATCAAGTTGAATCTTTCTGTCTTTAATAGCTCTGCAAAAAATTTATGGCTTTTTCTAAGAGCTTTTTTTAGAAGCTATTTTTTTTCCAATGGGGAAAGGAAGTAGTTCATGGTTAACTGCTGTTAAAAGAGCATTTAGATCTCCAACAAAAGATAGTGAGAAAAGAAGTGGTAGAAGAAGAGAAGATTGTGATCAAGAAGAAGATGAAGAAAAGGTAGTTCTAAAATTATGTTCTTTAATTATTATGATTATGATTATGATTATGATTATGACCCTTTTTCTTGTTTTTGATTTTGGTTTCTATGACCCTTTTACTTTTACTTTCAAGTTAATGGAAATGAAGGTAGAAAGAATGAAAATTTGAGAAAAAAATTACTTTTTTATTTTGTAGAAGAGAGAAAAAAGAAGATGGATTTTTAGAAAACCTGTTGTGAATCATGAAACTGTAAGCAATAATACTCAACAAAGTACACCAACAAAGTTGAAGAATGATGTTGTTGTTGCTACTGCTGCTGCAAGTGTGGCTTCTTCAAGAGCAGATCAAGATGAGAAGCATGCTCTTGCTGTGGCTATGGCTACTGCTGAGGCAGCAAGAGCCACTGCTCAAGCTGCTATGGAAGTTGCAAGGTTGACTAAGCCGGCGAATTATGCTAGAGAGCATTGTGCTGCTGTTGTGATACAAACTTCTTTCAGAGGCTATTTGGTGAGTCTGTATAATAGACCTAATTGCATGTCTTGGATTACGGCGAGTTTGGCCGGATTATAATGGCACCGGGATTTTGATGAAGCTTTGAAGTCTAGCTTTTGTCAAAGTCACGGTGACATTTGGTGATTCTGCCAAATACATCATCAACAAAATCAGCGTGTGTCAGTCACGCTGATTTTGAATCAATGGTGTGTTTGTCAGAGTCACAGTGTGTCATCGTGATTTCGGTAAAAGATATACTTTAGATCTTTGACTGAATCACGTTGATAAGGTGAGTTTGGTAGAATCTCAGGATTTTGCCAAACCAGCTTAATAACTAGTTTATATGAAATGAAATTGAAGGTGCTTTTTTTTCTTGGTTTGTGTTTGAACATTAAAGGCAAGAAGAGCGCTTCGAGCACTTAAGGGTTTGGTGAAGTTGCAAGCATTAGTGAGAGGTCACAATGTTAGGAAACAAGCGAAAATGACACTTAGGTGCATGCAAGCTCTTGTTAGAGTGCAAGCAAGAGTTCTTGACCAAAGGGTAAGGTCTACTTCACATGATGGAAGTAGAAAATCAACCTTTAGTGACACGGCTAGTGTTTGGGATTCGCGGTATCTTCAAGACATTTCAGACAGAAAATCATTGGTAAGTTATATGTTTCATTGATGGTGTTTTGGAAAGAAAAGTACTTTTTGTTTATTGGCTTATATGTGTTTGGAAATTTTGTGCTTGATAGTCGAGAGAAGGAAGTAGTGTTGCAGATGATTGGGATGATCGTCCACACACAGTTGAAGAAGTTAAGGCCATGTTGCAACAGAGGAAGGAAGCAGCTATGAAGAGGGAAAAGTCATTGTCCCAAGCTTTTTCACAGCAGGTTTTTGTTTACTTTCACATTTTTCCTTGTTTTAGCGTATGTTTTGGTTTTATGGTTGGACACTTAGAATTGATTCTGAATTTGTAGAATTCATTTTGACATGTTTGGTTACTCTTGCTCGAGTAGAGTTGATTCTGCATTTCAGAATTGATTTTATTTGAGTCTAAATGCGATATTTACATTGAAATTTCCTGTTCAACTTACTTTTGCAAGAATTTCTCAAAACATAAATCATTTTACCTTCAATTCACTTTTAGCGAGAATCAATTCACTCCTAATCAATTTTTTCACCGCAAAACCAAACACACGCGATGAGGTAGATTTTACTTTAAGATGTTTGAATAAGCTTTTGCTTCGTTTATGTTTGAATATTCTAAAGTAGAACTGAATCTGTCTCCAGAATTGATTATTGATGTTAACTTAAGCTAAGATTTGGAACTTTTGTCTCTTCAACTCACTTTTACATGCAAGTAAAACATGAATCACCTAACATTCAGTTAATTCAAAATCAATTATTGTCACCGATGAAGTGAAGATACATTTTTTTCGCAGATTTGGAGAAATGGAAGAACATCATCAATTGGAAATGAAGATGAACTTGAAGAGAGACCAAAATGGTTAGATAGATGGATGGCTACAAAACCATGGGAGAATAGAGGGAGAGCTTCAACTGATCAAAGAGACTGTATCAAGACAGTAGAAGTTGACACATCTCAACCTTATTCATATCTAGGAACAAACTACAGAAGATCACATCCAAATTACCAATACAATCCACACCACCAACCACAAAGACACTCCATTGCTTCACCACTCCATAGAACACACCAAAATGGATCCCTTAACCAATCCGTAACCACTCCGTCTCCTGCCAAATCAAGACCTATTCAAGTCCGGTCGTCGAGTCCTCGTTGTGCTAGAGAAGATAGAAGCTACCACCACACATCTCAAACACCAAGCTTAAGGTCTAACTACCATTACAATGGAAACTTGTACCAAAATAGTAGTAGGGTTGGAACAAGCAACGCTGTTTCCAATGCTACACCTACATTGCCTAATTACATGCAAGCGACTGAGTCTGCTAAGGCTCGGATTCGCTCGCAGAGTGCGCCGAGGCAAAGGCCATCGACGCCAGAGCGAGATAGATCAGGATCAGTAAGGAAAGGCCTTTCTTTCCCTGCTCCTGATCCTTACAATGTAGGAGGAGTTGGTTATGGAAATTATGGACATAGTTTAAGAAGTCCTAGTTTCAAGAGTGTGAATGTAACATCACATTTTGGGTTAGAGCAACATTCTAACTACTCTTCATGTTGCACCGAGAGTCTCGGTGGCGAGGTTTCTCCTTCTTCGACCGGTGACCTTAGAAGGTGGTTGAGATGAGTCGGGACGAGACGGGACGGGACGAGTCAACTATGACACATTAGGTTATTAATGACCATTTACTTGTTTTATTTTAACTAGTGTGTGATTTTAGTGTTTATTTTAGTATTAACCATTTTGTTTTCAACCCAAAAGAAACATTTATTGTGTTGGTTTTTATCATTTGTTTTCCATATTTTTGCTAGGATGCCAAGATAATGTGGTGGCCTACATCACTTGGGATGTTGAAACAATTGTCTACACTACTTGAATGGCCTTAAATGGACTGTCTTGTCACTTGTCACAATAACATGTGTAATATGTTGTAATTTTAAACTATGCTTGCCCTTTGTTTGTAATCTACTCAACCCTTTTAACCTTTTTCCTTTACTTTTTTAATCCCTGCAAATTTATGAAATAGCAAATTAATCCATTAAATTATAAAATTGTAGATCGATTAAATTTCTTTATTAAAATATTTATCTACAACACTTGAATGAGACTTGAAAAAATATATTGAAAATTAAAATAAATCATTCATTCTGAAACACTATTTTATTTCAAATGAATCAGTCGGGGAACACTATTTAATTGTTATTTTGTAAATTTAAGTATTAAATTGTCACAATTGCAAGGAACAAAGTGTTATTACTAATGGATATATCACTCACCTGTTTCTATCAAGAGTAATATAGTTATGGATATGCTTTAAAATATGCAGACACTAAAGTTTAAAGCCTAGGTCATGTCATATTCTTGGACATTTTTAATCCTACATGAGTAATTGAGGTGACAGAAGAAGATGCTGAAGGAAAGAGACATACAAGTATACTATGTGATCTATTGAAAAGGGTAAAGAAGTAAGAAGTTATAAGAATGTTGTTAATTCCATATATTTGAAAGTGACTAAAATGTGACAAGTGTAAAGTAAAACTAGTGCTATTTTTTTGAGGTGTAATTTTTTTTGGGTTAATATTATTTTATCTTTTGTCATATAGATGATTTTTGGTTTTTACTCTTCTGTAAATTTTCTTTTTATAAAATTAACTTTGTCATTTGAAAATTCTATCGTTTTAAATTTTGTAATATTTTTGTTTTTAAAATTAATCTTACTATTTGAAGATTATGTCATTTTAAATCTTATAAATTTGAAGATTCTTTCATTTTAAGTCCTCTTAAATATGACCGGGTAAGGTTGGTTTTGCCAAAAAAATAATTTAGAAGGTTTAAAATTGCATAATCTTTCAAGTGACAATGATGGTTTTAAAAACAAAATTTTTACAAGATTTAAAACGACAGAATCTTCAAATGATAAAGTTAATTTTACAAAAAAAAATTACAGAGAGATAAACTAAAAATCACCTATATGACAGAGGGATAAAACAGTAATAACTTTTTTTTTTTATAAATTGAAGTATTCTTACACGCAATTACAGAGACTAATTCATCGAATCAAATAGGATCATAAAGACGGTAAAACCCTCCTTCAAAAAAATTTAACACTCTTACATATCTAAAATAGAGATCGAATACATGACTTTTAGTTAAGTTAGAAGAGACTCTTACTAACTTTTAGATCTTTTAAGTACAATTAATTATTAACATAATTGATCTTTCTTCCATGTGAAAAAGAAGATCAACAATTTACTTTTGTGCATTTTTGGAGAATTTCTAAAGTACATAAAATGGATATTTTCTTCAAAAATGAAACCTCTAACCACTTGCTTTTAAGAGATTCCATATTTTTTTTAGTGGAATTTAAGATTTAATAATTTAAAAGATAAATAAATAGAATATCGCAGATTTATTAAAAAAAATTTATGATAGTGAATCAATTTACTTAAGAATATTATCAGGTGTTTTCTACATGCTACTACTTGATCTGCAACAACCAAAATAGATAAAAGTACATACCAATTGAGCATTTAATGTGAAGGTATTATGAACGTGGCTTACATTCATAGAATCTCTCATTTGTACACAAACTATGTGGTTGCTTTGCTTCTAGGAGCAACCTTAGCTTGTTGAGTCATAAAACAGTGTTCTAAGAGGTGTGGAAAAAGTATTATTGAACCGTTACAATGATTCTTGTTTGACAGCTTTTTTTTTGTTTGTTTGTTTCCTTCACTGAAATTCATAATTAGAGGTTTCGTGGATCTATGAGCTGTTTAAGGGTCCCATTTCACTCAATGCCAACAGTTAGTACTATACTAGAGGGAACTTATCTTAAGAAAGTTAACTTTAAAAATCTAGTATGTTATCTCACACCTTAAACAATTGCAGAGATGAGAAGAAAAAATATAAATTAATATAAATTTTTATTATGATATATCTAAAATTATATAGATTTTCGTTAACGTAAATCTAACATTACATTTCATTATTAAGAGATGGTTGAAGTCGTTAAAACATGTTTAGAATATCTTATATCGATCTTACAACCGTCGCATCCACCTTAATCAGATCTTTTGTCTCGCAACAATGAAATGTACTTTACATAACAGTTAAATCTTCATCAATCTTTTGCTCAAATTTGTTGAGCTGTATCTTTCCTTCGTTATCAATTGAGGGTGAATGATAATAGAACTTCACAACTCTTCGATTGTTTGAGTATCACAACAGATCCTCTAATGCAAATTTTAGATCGACAAGACAAATGATTTCTATAAACTTAAATTTAAGAGGGGACATCTCAACGTTGAAGTAGACAAATGCGAGATATGAATATGAGACATTTTGTGGTGTTTTTGTTAACAACGTAAGGGACACCTATATTTATACATATTTTAGATCAATATGGGCCTTATAAACCCTTGTATGCAAAGGATATTTTGAAACTTAAATTATGAAATAACCCATTTACATTTAGAAAACACAAAAAGGGTTTGTCCGAAATTTTAATTTTGGGTTAAACTCTGTTAATATTTTTTTTTTTGCACAAACTATTTTGACAAAATGTTTTAGTGACAAACATAAACTTTTTTCATTAACATAAAACATTTTACAACTAATTGTTAGCTGAGATTTTAGACAAGGTCTTAAAATTTAGCTAAAGCAAGTGGAGGAAGACAACTTTGAAATAAGGAAGTCATTTCAAGACGAAAGTTGTGGTCGATATGTGTAGGGGTGAATGGTCGGCACAAAATGGGCAAAGTAGAGGTCGAAATCTCGTTTGGAGGAAGTTGTGGACTTAAGATATTTTTCTGTAGAAACAAATTTGATGGTTCGACTAGGGCAATCACCCGAATCAAAGCAGTTATCTTAAGCGAACGTGGTGTCGAAACTGTTCGTTACCACGTCTCAAGTATGGAAACATGCATAAGCGGTTAGCGAAGATAATTGGATACATCGCGTATCCTGAAGAGAAGCCCGCCATAAAACAATTACTTACTTGTATTATAAATAAAGGTTTCATCGATATATTTAGGGGTGTTCAAACTTACTACCAAACTCACATACAATTCAGAGTACCCAACGAAACATGAAATGAGTCTTACGAGTGCAACGTATGTTTGATCACCGACTTTCAATCAATGCAAAACTTTTCATTCAATTTTGTTTTAATTTCTTTTACATTTACCAGTCGAAGTCTTTATATTTTTAGTCAGATTTTTACCTTTACTTATTTCAAAAATCATAACGTGATTTCGACCGCTGTCGAAATCGTCCAAACACTTACCATTCTTACTACATTTGAAAAATTCCAAGCATAGTATTATGAAATTCACTAGTCGATTTTGCAAAGCAACCTTTAATAAGAGACTAACGGTGTTTATCAATTTTTAGGGTAAACAAATTAGCATACTTGGTGGGACATGTGCTAATATTTTTCAAGTGTTTTGTTAATTGCAGTATTGTTTTAATGTTGTGTATTTTGTTTTGCATGAAACTGTTGTTTATTTATGCATGAACTTGAGAAGTGGGAAGCAATTGTCTAAAATGTCACGTCCTAGCACAGACACTAACACTTCTAACTCTACACAAAGTAATTCTCACAATGTGGATGCCATACTAGCTGATACCACAACTCAAAATGTGACGGTTTTGTCCCCCGTGAAAACATATGCCGCCACCGGTTCAACAACAACGATTTTTTCGGCACTGGTGCACCCTGGAGGTTTTCCTTTTAACCCCTCGAGGTCATTGTTTTAAGTGGGATCGATGCCCCCTCCGGGATACTATTAATATGGCATGCCTCAGTCGATGATGGATGGCCTTCAGTCGAACATATCGACGTACCATGATAACATGAAGAGCACCAATACTAGTAGTCAGCTAGAATGGGTAAGCTACATCCCTCAAAAGACACCATCGTTGAATACGACTTCCGTGATGGAGTTTAGGAATCAGATGGATGAAAGTAATCTTGAGTTGGTAAATAGTCTCACTCACCAAATAAGTATTATCTTTAACCTTGTGATCAATCAAATGAGTCGAATTGTTGAACCTTTCGGCGTTCACCCGGTTCAGCCTCGACCAATACCCCAAAGGTCAAATGTGAGGCAGGTAGACGCGCCTGATAATTTGGCGTCCCTGGTAAATTAGGAAAATCCTGTAAGGTTTTGACCGCGAGAACCTACTCTTAACGAGGAGGATGAGTATATAGAGCAATATAACCTTAGACATGTGTTAGTGCAAAGAAACCAAGATGCTAATCACGTTTTAAGGAACACCAATCAAAATTATTAGGGCACAATAACATTGTGAGTTTGGTTGAAGAAGTCCTAGCCCAAAGTGGTCTTAACGTTGGCCTTTACAGGCCTAATTACACGTCTCTTTTACCTGATTACGTTCGTCAAATATAATTATCTAGGGGATGTAAAGTCCCCAAGTTCACTAATTTTGTCGTTGATACCAATGAGTCAACTGTCAAACATATAGACTGGTTTGAAACTGAGGCTGGAGACATGGCTAACGACTAATGTTTAAAAATGAGGTACTTTCCCAGTTTGTTGACCAAAAATTCCTTCACGTGGTTCACAACCCTTATTCCCAACTCCATACAAACTTGGGATCAACTAGAACGAATTTTCCATGAACATTTTTATATGGGTCAGTCAAAGATAAGTCTCAAAGAATTATCCAGTGTTAGACAAAAAACAGCTGAGTCGGATGGCCGACATAATAGGTTTCAAGCAAGGAGAAACTGAACCTTTTTTTATGATGCACATGGAAGGTACAAATTAAGAATTAAACATTTTCCTTTGCATAACCTTGATGATTTTGTGTAGGTACAATATGTTTTAAAAAGACTTCATACATAAACAAGATTATTCTTGGATGTTTCTGCTGAAGGCACCATGTTAAACAAGATTTCTAGTGTGGTAAAAGAATTGATAGATAACATGGCACATAATAATTTACATGTGATGTGTGAATATGGTGATAGATTAAGAGAAAACATATTAGTTGATACTTAGAACGAATTATTAGTAAGTCACACATAGATAAGGCATAATTTGACACATTGACTAAGAAAATGACATAACCCCAATAATGATATCATAAGGTAAAATAGGTGTAACAGACTTTTATATATGTGACTAATGTGGAGAAGGTCACGGAAGTTGCCAATGCAACTCAGAAGGTTATGTGAAAGAAGAAGTTAATTTTGCGGAAAATTTTCAAAAAAAACCCCATTCTTAAATATCTATAAACCACTTGAAGAAATCATCCTAACTTCAGATGAAGTGATAATCCTAGTCAAGATACTAATCAAGGGCACAAATATTAAAAAAAATCAATATTTAAGACCATCACAACAATAATATTCAAATCAATAATAGTCATAACAAAACCACCAACAATAATACTCGAATCAACAACAACTATATCAAAATCAACAAAAAACACTACAACAATACTTCCAATGACCCCCGCCCAAGACAACAACAAAGGTACTAGAATGATCATCAATGACAACTTCAAGAGCATAATCAACATTCTAATCAGACGAGAAAACCTTTTCAGACAAATGAGGCCTTGAATCAGTTCATACTATCATCCCAAGAAAGCTTCAAGAACATACAATTGTCTCAATAGACTAATAGAAAATACACTTAAGCATCTATAAAAAATCTTGAGACATAAATTGGGAGACTTTCAAAGAAGTTGGTAGCTAAATCTATCAACAATTATTAAGGGAGTATAATAAAAAAACCTAAAAGGAATGAAAAATTCTATGTTGTGAGCTGCATAAAGAATATATTTTTAAAAATTCTAAGGCGTAAGCATTATATAAGATCATCATCACAAGTGAATGAAGCAGAGAGTGATTGTAAGGAAGAAAGAGACAACTGGGGGTAGTAATATGGAAAAAGGTGAGAATTTAGAAAAAGATGTCATACCCCAAATTTGTCTTCCCTTAGTGCCACCGTCAAATTTATTTTCGAACTTGGCTTTTAAAATTCCTTTGGTTTAATTATATTAATATTTTGGGGTTTTATAAATATTCGTTCTCAAGTCCAGTTAAAAATATAATAATTTATTTTAAATTATTTGTATTTTTAAATAACAAATACTTGCTCGTCTTCATTTATTTTCAATTGGCTCTTTATTTTGAATAAGTAACATACCACAATTAGTAAAGAATGAAGCTTGCAAATATGAGGTCACGGGTTTGAATCTCTTATGGTGCACTTTTTAACATTTTTTCTATTTCTTTTTGTTACTAATTTTCTTTCCTTTTTTGAAAATAGGGTTTGGGCTTTTCATACATTTTGGATAACTTAGTCTCTAAGTTTTTTCTAACATAATTCAAGTCTATAAATAGGACTCTTATTTGTCCTAAAAATTCATCCATAATTCATCAAAAAATTCACCATTACACTACACAACCACGAATTCTACGATTCTACACATTTCTTTTCAATTTTTTTCTTTTTTCAATTGGTGTTATGTTTATTATTGGTCGATGATTAACAAATTAATCGTTAGACAAACATATGTCTAAATTAATTTAACATGAGGCCCCGTCTCTTTAATTTTCAAGTTTTCAAAATTTGTTTGATTTTTTTTACACCACATGATGTTTATGAAAGTATGTACAATTTTATCTACGAATCAATACTTAGCATAAAGGAGATCTCAAAAAAAATTAGTTTAATCAAAAGCGATTCGTTTCAGGGGAAAAGCATATAAGGAGGAACCTTATGGTCATAGGCAAGACTATTGATCGTATGGATATATCACATGAAGATACTATTGACAAGAGGTGATCATTCCAAGATTCAATCAACTTGGATCAAGTTTTAAAACGACATTCAATCAGGGGCATACCTTTCGAAAAGAATTCCTTAACCAAGTCATATCACAATAGGGAATGACTCAATTTCCTCGTTTTTACAAACCTCTAAAGGCCTTGATAATCAGGGGCAACCTTCCAAGATTCAAATGTTGGGGAAGTATGTACCAAGTTCATCCTACTGCACGTAGGGTCCAAATTCCCCTTCAAGTAACTTCAAGTACAAACTTTTCAAGCTTCGAATACTTGGGGGAAATCTACGGTGAGGTCTAAGTTCTTTCTGAGGGTACTTCCTCCAGATCCTGGAAACTGAGGGGCACATCTTTCAAAATTCGAATATTGGGGAAAACCGCTGTGAGGCTGGATCAAAAAGAGTTGATTCAAAACGGTTCATCAAAGACAAACATTTTCAAGAGTCTTTTAATCAGGGGCATAGTTCAAAATAGTGGGGGTCATTCATATTATGATCAAACTATTTCCAAGCTCATATCAATGAGAATCTCCTCCAAGACCCTACCAACAAATTAGGGAAAGACAGTCCACATAGGGGAAAGCTCTCTACATACTTTCATAATCTCTAGTGATTCTTTTTCCTACATCAGCAATCTTCAATTTCATATCAAGTATCGGAAAATCATGATAGCATAACATTCAACCATCATGTGACAGGAAACCTTGTTGCATAAGCAAACCTCTATGCTTTAATCATCCATGACCCATCACAGGGGCACCATTCAAAAAGCATTCAAGTCATAATCATAAAGCATAAGGCTACATAAATCATACATTAGGGCTCATTGATCCAGAATCAAGCTATACTTGTCATCTCATCCATCTGACGACTTCCGACAACATGGATCTAACAAAGAGCCCAATTATCATTGGCACATCAAAATTTCAACATCCATTGACGCATATCCAAGTCATCCATTACATGCATTGGTCAGTCATTCTATGCATTAACGCCTGCATCTGCATGCATACATGACATATCATAGACCAAGACTCGGGACCCCGTAAAAATCTAAAGTTAATTTCTAGGGGAGTCACTATTATAATCTCTAACATATCTCCGACTATCCCTCTCATTGAGTCTATGATACAAGCGTTCTTCGGTAAAATAAGGAGTAAGCAGCCTCACACAACCTCATTTCTTTATCCATACGTAAGCAGCCTTATGTAAAAGTCGTGAGAAGCCTCACACTTTCCAAATCAACAGATTAATGTCTATAGGTAACCTTACCAATGTTAGAGACCTTGCTATCGGTTTAACCTTTCCAAGCCACCAAGCTGACACTACCCCAACAGTCCTACTAACATTGGTGCAAATCCCAGTTCCCGTCTAGCACATCTTTTTAAAAGCCCAACCCCTAATTGGCATGGCTTCTTATAAAAAATAGTTCTTGGTTGATATCCTGCCTTAAGCATTGGTCCCACAACTCAAATAACAGGGGCATTGTATTTATCAACCATTGCATCATTTCAATTCAAAACATTATCATGTTAAGCATACATATCATACATCATGCATACATCATGCATACATCAAACATAATCATATTAAACATACATACATTACATTCAATCATATATGCCCATGAAAAATATGAAAAATATGAAAAATCTCAAGGCATGACTACCAGCTAAGACGAACTCAAAATTTAAATCCAGGCTTAGCACTATCCATTCATTTTGATATCGTTATAGCTACCTCGAATGAGAACAAACACAACCGTCAAAGGTACTGCTATCAAAATTTCCCTAGGAAGCTTACCTACAATTCATATCCAAGGCCTAGTCATCACCAGCCTCCGGGCATTACACTTGCAATTATCAAGTTCAAACTTTCCAAGTTCGAACCTCTCAAAACATTCAATTTCATTTGGTTATCATGTTGGTTAAGCCTTGGTTGAGAACAAATACAACCAGCTTCATTTGTAAAGTTCTGGGGTTTATTTCTTCATGGTAATAGTCTTGGTTGAGAACAGACACAACCGACATCATCACTGAATTTTGGGGTTCATTTCCTCATGTTGATAGCCTTGGTTGAGAACAGGCACAACCCGCATCATCAACAAAACTTCGATTTCAATCTTCAAACCTAGCATTTTTATGCTAAACAATTACCTTGGTTGAGAATAAACATAACCGGTAATAAAATCAGATCGTATCCTGGATCTAGTTATCTAAGTTTGATCATCAAAAATAGATTTTTCTGCGATATAACTCATTGTATCTGTCTTCATGCAGCAATGTGAGAAATCTACAATACAACTCATTGCGTCAGTCTCCATGCAACGATGTGTTTCCTCCTCTGCGATATAACCCATTGCGTCAGTCTCCATGCAACAATGTGGGAAATCTACGATATAGCTCATTGTGTCAGGCTCCATGTAGCAATGTGCGAAATATGCAATATAACTCATCGCCTCAGTCTCCATGCAGCGATGTAGTTATCAAGCTTTTTTCAATTATATATCCCATAGGTTGTGAAAGATATACGAATAAATCCGCATAATCCATTGCATCAGTCTTCATGTAGCATTGTATTATCAAGCATTTTATGCGATATAATCCATTGAATCAGTCTCCATGCAGTAATATTATCATCAAACTTTTTTCTGCAATATAATCCATTGCATCAGTCTCCGGAAAGCAATGTTATTATCAAATTCCGGCGAAGCCGCCACCACGCTTCCACCCTTTTCATCCTCCATTGGTAGGTTCGTGATATACTTTGTTTTCCTGAAAAAACAAGTGACTCTGATTTCACTTTTGTTTTTGGTGGTTTTAAAAGAAGGAATACTATTATTTTTATTTATGTTATTTATTATTTACATTCAAATTACAACGGTAAGTTTTGTTTGTACAAGTGTTGTGCATTTATAGATATTGTTGGAGCAGTATAGCGGCAAGCAACAAAAGTTTTAGAAATATTTATTCGAGAATTTATCGTGTCCATAGAGATTGGTTATTGAATTGTCGTTCGACAAATATCTCGTTAATGAGTTTAGTTTGAATTGGTTTGTAAATAAAATATTATCAATAGAAAATAAATGTAAACAAAAGAAAAAACTAAGGAAGAACTTATCAAGCCTGCATATAATCTACTCATCACAGACTTAAATATATCGACCAATTACATTCAACCTAACAATACTCATCAATGTCACTACATATCACTCACAACCTAAGTCATTTCTAACCCAAATCGAGAGACCGACTCTATCACCAAGGAAATAATCTCTCTACCTCCTCAACAACACAGAAGACAACTTATGTAATTGCACTGGCAATCTCTCGGTACATCACAACCACATAGAGGCATTAAGCTCTGATAGCCAAGTAGATGTCAGCTCTAAATCTATCTCTAGAGTTCAGAAACTAACAGATAATCATCCTAGATAAGAATCTAAGCAGTATATGTCTATAACAACTCAAATCCCTAGCACAGAGAAAAAATCTAGGACAACAATCAACAAAGATTTATAAAGCAAGTTTCATATAATGCCAGGGGTGAAAAATATACACAAGTTCATAGTAAATACATGTACGAACTCAACACATAAAGAATACACAAAGAGGAAGAGAAATGAACCACAAATCTCCCGGTTTGTCAGTGTCGATTGATGCGTAATCCACCCCGAATCATCCGTATGCAAGCTTCAATGTTGTTTTCTAAGCTAATCTTATCCAAAAGTGAAGGTTGATGGAGTTGGGATAAAAAATACCCAAAACTATAACCAACAAATGAAACAAAATGAAAGATATAAGGAAAATTTGATCCGCAACCATCGCCCGACGAAATAAAAGCATCGCTCGATGATAGCTCTTATATACAAGGACCAGGAAAAGCCACGCCCGCAACTGAAACAAATATCCTCTTTCGCCTGGCGACAGACTCACGTCGCTCGGTGATGTATCTTCTCCTCACCCAGCGATGCAGCAGCGAAGCAAGGCAGGGAATTCATCAAAATTGATCTTCAAAATTTTGCCCGGCGACACCCCCTTTCACTTGGCGATCCATGACAGGAATGCAACTTTTGTTGCTTTTTCTGCATAACTTATTATGGCTCAAATATTGACCTTATTCCTTTATTGATCCAAAAATGCATCTTGGGGTTTTATTCCTATTGCTCCAACAATGCTCAAATACCTACAAAATAAATACAAAACTATCAAACGATACGCTTTATACAATAAAACACATTATACACAAACTAAGCGTATTTACACAAAAGTCAGGATTATTCAACAATATTAACAAACAAAAATTCGATAAGTGCAACAAAAAATATATACAAAAATAGCTACAATTTGCACTTATCAAACTCTCCACAACTTGAACTATTGTTTGTCCTCAAACAAAGTCAAATAACATAAAGAACAAAGAATGATAAATCAAAGAATCACGAATCAACATGTTTTGAAAACGGAAAACAAATGCAGTAGTTCAAATGAAAACAGTACACACAAAGTAAACACTTACCACTAAACTACGACTATAACATAAACATGAAACAAATGCTAAATATAAAGGATATGCCAAACATTCTAAAATAATACTTGGTCATAAATGAATCACACCTAACAAACATAATCATCGGTAGATGAAAAACACACAAAAATGGGGTATTTTCACTTATCCAACAATCTTTCAAACAATAGACTAAATTATGCATTCATCCAAAAATTTACATTAAAAATATAAAAGCAAGAATCTCAAGGGATTTTCAAGGTTGTAACGTGGCTTGGTTAACAAACAAGTGATAAGTCCTAAAGCTAATCAAAACAAAAACTTACCTAAACCTAAGGGAGTAATTACTTCCACAAAGTTTCAAACAATAGAATTTCAATCAAACTTCTTCTTCATCCCAAATTCAAACCAACACACATCACTTATTCAACACAACATTATTCCATACTCTTTTTGTTTTTGTTTTTCAAAGCTTTTCTATTTTTTTCCTTTTCTTTTTCTATATTTTCTTTTTTTCACATTTTTCTTCTTTTCTTTTTCTTCTCAACCTCATAGCAATCAACCAATAAATACACAATCATTTTTCTCCCCAACTTGAATACAACCATCATCATAATGTGAATATTTTATACTTTCTAAGGCAAGGTAAAAATTCAACTACAAATCATAGTTAAGGGTTCAAGAAAATAAAGAATCAACATCCATCCAAAAAGGGAAACTAAACACTCATGGACAAGCATTTAGAAAAAACAACATGGATATCGACAAAAAGCTCAAAGGGTTACAAATGATCACACACTCACAAGGTGAATTGAATATTTGGCTAGGTAGTTGTGCTCAAAATGGAACAAAAAATTCCTTGATCACTTTCTTGCATTCATATGATCAACACAAAGCAAAATATTAAGCATAATAAAATCCAGTTAAAACAAGAATTGTGGCCTCCAGCATATGTGAATAATGGAAAGCTACTTCACAAAAGGGTGGGAACTAAAGTGATTCACAAATGAACAAGTATACAAAAGAATGAATGGAATAAAATTGTAAAAAGTATAAGTATCATGAATATGCTAAAGTATAGAAAGCGATAAACACATACCTCTAATGTGTACAAAACTTTAACAAAATCATTACCTTGCATCCACAAATCGAAACGACCAAACTTGACAAATCACCTCAATATCCTCAAGCTATCGAACCAAAATTAGAGTTGAATCAACAATAACAAAAACAAACAAATGAAAGTGAAATAAACAAGTTGAAAAGTGAATATATAAGAATTTAGAACAAGTCCAATTTCAACTTGTTTAAACAACAATCAACACACTACCTAAACTAATAAAATGAAAAACGATAAAACATGCTTGTTTTACGTCGTAAGCTTGACGCCTGATATTTACAACTCACACGTTTCTTCGAATGAGCCAAATTCTTCACCCCGCCTTTTCTCTCATCCCTTTGAGCTCTAACCGGAACTACACATCTAACCACACTTTTGGAAAACGTGAAAAGAAACAAATATATACACTATATTCACAAGTATGTAAAACATGTACAATTTACAAGTTTGGTAAACATATACAAACAAATGTATAATTAAACATAAAAAATTTCATTTACAATTTCTATACAACATATACATTAATTACAAAACTCAAAAACAAAAGAATCATCTCAATGTGAAATCAATAGAATCAATCCCCGGCAACAGCGCCATTTTGTTGGAAGCAGTGTAGCAGCAAGCAACAAAAGTTTTGGAAATATTTATCCGAGAATTTATCGTGTCCACGGAGATTGGTTATTGAATTATTGTTCGACAAATCTCTTGTTAATGAGTTTGGTTTGAATTGGTTTGTAAAGAAAATGTTATCAACAGAAAATAAATGTAAACAAAAGAAAAAACTAAGGAAGAACTTATCAAGCCTGCATATAATCTACTCATCATAGACTTAAATATATAGACCAGTTACATTCAACCTAACAATACTCATCAATGTCACTATGTATCACTCACAACCTAAGTCATTTCCAAACTAAATCGAGAGACCAACTATATCACCAAGGAAATGACCTCTCTACCTCCTCAACAACACAGAAGATAACTTATGTAATCGTACTGACAATCTCTCAGTACAACACAACCACACAGAGGAATTAAGCTCTGATACCTAAGTAGATATCAGCTCTAAATTTATCTTTAGAGTTCAAAAACTAACAGATAATCATCCTAGATAAGAATCTAAGCAGTATATGTCTATAACAACTCAAATCTTTAGCATAGAGCAAAAATCCAGGACAACAATCAACAAAGATTTATAAAACAAGTTTTATATAATGCCATGAGCGACAAATATACATAAGTTCAGAGTAAATACATGTACAAACTCAACACATAAAGAATACACAAAGAGGAAGAGAAACGAACCACAAACCTTCCGGCCTGTCAGCGTTGATTGATGAGTAATCCACCCCGGATCATCCGTATGCAAGCTTCAATGTTTTTTCTAAGTTAATCCTATCCAAAAATGAAGGTTAATGGAGTTGGGATAAAAAATACCCAAAACCATAACCAACAAATGAAACAAAATGAAAGATATAAGGAAAATTTGATCCGCAACCATCACCCGGCGAAATAAAAGCATCGCCCGGTGATTGCTCTTATATACAAGGCCCAGGAAAAGCCATGTCATCAACTGAAACAAATATCCTCTTTCACCCGGCGAAAAACTCACGTCGCTCGGTGATGCATCTTCTCCTCGCCCAGCAATGCAGCAGTGAAGCAAGGCAGGGAACTCATCAAAATTGGTCTTCAATTTTTTTCCCGACGATGCTCCCTTTCGCCCGATGATCCATGACAGGAAAGTAACTTTTGTTTCTTTTTCTGCATAACTTATTATGGCTCAAATCTTGGCCTTATTCCTTTATTGATACAAAAATGTATCTCTGAGTTTTATTCCTACTGCTCTAACAATGCTCAAATACCTACAAAATAAATACAAAATTATCAAACGATACACTTTATACAAGAAAATGTATTATTGTTGTACCCCAAAATTCCCCCTCTCATTTTTCAAGGCATTTCTCACAAGGATTCTCAAGGTTCAAGCTTGCACAAGTACATTGGGATTTTCAGTACCAAAATTAAAAGGATACTGTTAAAAAGGGGGAAAACATATAAAAATAATATTTTGATAAATTTGGAGAGAAAAACAAGTGTTTTTCGATTCAGCTCCTTCGATTGGCCTTTTGGCCTCTTTCGATGCAAGCTTGGCTTGCATCTTTCGACTAGGTGTGGGCCTCGGGCATGCTGGTTTGGATTCACAAGGCACAAATCCTCTTGTAGCCTCCTTCGGTTCCAAAGCAAAAGACTCCCTTTTGGCATCCTTCGATTTACATTTTTTGCCTCCTGTATACCTCTTTCAAATCTGGACATTTTTGCCTCCTGCATGCCTCTTTCGTTTGGGCATGTGGCTCCCTCCATGCAAGTCTTCATTGGGACATTGACCTTTTGTGTGCATGCATGGAGTCACAAAATTTTGGCCTCCTACATGCAACTTTCGTTTGGGCACGTGGTTCCTTCAGTATAAGCTACTGGTCACACCCTTCATTTGGGCACATGAATCCTTCAGCACAAGGTTTTGGTCAAACCTTTCGTTTGGGCATTTGACTCTATTCATGCTTGATTCGTTTGGGCACATGAATCTTTAAGTACAAGCTGCTGGTCACAACTTTTGTTTGGGCATGTCGGTTCCCTTCATGCAAGCTTCGTTTGAACATAAATCTTTTGCATGTTGGCATGAAGTCACAAGGCAGGGACCCCCTATGTACACTCCTTCGTTTGGCCACTTGGACCTTTGGGCAGGAAAGCCTTTGACTGGACAGAACCACCTTCACAAGGTTTCCTTACATCCCGTGTCCCCTTTGAATTAACATCTTTTGAATCCAACTCTGGGCATCCCATTCAAAGGACATGATGGAGGGTCCATTTGAAGGATTTACAAGCCCATCTTAAGGCATGTTTTGGGTGACCCATCCAAGGGTCACACTTTTGGCTCCTTCGAAGGATGCCCAAAAGTGACTCATTCGAAAGGCACTTATTGGAGGAAAATCAAATAGTTTTGTTTGGAGAAGAGTCTGGTCAAAGAATGGTCAAAATGAAAGGGTAAAATATTCAAAGATGCTTGCTGCCAAGTTAAGGCCTGGTACACTGGCCAAAACTGCTGCACAACAGTCCTGAAGCACTGTCCCTTTCTTACACTAAAATAGCCTACAAGGCACTCTCTCTCGAAAGCTACAAGGAACAGGTTACTTAAATTGTTCAAACCTTTTGTTTTCCCTCCAAAAGCTTCAGACAGCCTTGCCTATAAATAAGAGGCTTCACAATGTTTTGAGGAGGACTTTTTGGGCCAGGGGAACGAATCTTCAAATTTCTCCAACACCATAAAATTCTCAAACACTTAAACACTTGTGAAAAACAAAAACCCAAAATCTAACCTTTACCTCTTTCGAATCCGAAAAGTCCCACACATTTTATTCCCTTTTGAATCCAGTAGAAAATACATCTCTTTTTTTTTTCTCCTTTGAATCAAGCAGTAGAAACGCTGCCTTCGCTCCTTCCCTTTGAATCCAGGGACATTCAAGGTAACCACTTCAAGGTATAGCACACACTCCAGCCTCTAGCAAGGTAAGTTATCCTAAACCTTGAACTTTTCATTTCTTGCATAACATGTAAATAAACTTTCTTTTCGTTTCAAACACGTACATACCATTGTTCTTCTTTTCGTTTCCATCCTTTTGACATGTATTTCAGAGCTAATCCTTTTGTTTTTACTTCTTGTTTACCTAAAAATGCTTTAAGTACTAACCTGACTATAAGGAAATACTAGCATGGCCTTAGGCCATGTTGCTATTCAAGAGTTCAAACGAAAGAAACAGGAAACAGGAAGTAGGAAACGAAGCCTTTGGCTTCCACACTAACTTCCAGGCCAAAACGAAAGAGGCAGCCAGAAGGCACACCATGCTTATTCCAGTCCCAAACGAAAGGCACAACATGCTGACTTCCAGGCCCAGACGAAAGGAAATCCATCACTATTTTCAACCCCCAATCGAAGGAGGTAGAAAGGCATATTACATCTTGCATTTCTTCCAGGCCCAGTCGAAAGGCACAACATGGTGGCCTCCAACCCCAATTGAAAGGCACAACATGCTGACCCCCTGGCCTCAGTCGAAAGCCACACCTTCACCCCTTTCAGGCCAAATCGAAGGAAGCCAGAAAGTGCAAAATTGAAGGGTATCCTGTCTCAATCGAAAGACCCTCATTTTTCTTGCTTTTATTTTATTTTCTCCTTTATATTTTCATGCAACTCAATATGGTTGTAATAGTGTAGGATTTTATCTTTCTGCATTTTATTACTTTTGTATGGTTGCTAGTAAAAATAGAGCATGTATGGCAAGATAAAAACAACAAGTAGATAACGCCTAATCAAAGACTAAATGCATGCAACTCAAACATACTATCCACATATGCACCCTTAGGGTAATCTCACTTGTTGCCTCGGAAAAATAGTCATGTCCCTCGAACATGGACGTTTTAGCAAAGACCCTCGATAAAAGATCGTAGTCCCTCGATGACCCTCAATGTTTCCTTCGGTAAACGATCTAGTCCCTAAACGACATTGCTAAAACGTCCCATTAGTTGCCTTCTATGACTATATAAACGTTCCACACACGTCCCTTCACATCCAATGATGGGGCTTCTTACCAAATTAATGGTAAGATAGCAACATCTAATGGAGGAGGAAAAGAACATTTAAGACCTTTTGAGTAGGTAGGTTTCTCCTAGTTGCTCGCTTGCTCATAACAAAAACATTTTTATACACCCACACTTTCATTTTGAAACATTTTCAAAAGAAAAACACTTTGTACGCGAGAGCCATTACAAAGAAACTTTTTCAAAATCACTTTCAAAAACACATTCCACAAACACTTCCTTAAACTATTTTCCAAACAACACTTTGTACACGTTCTTATAGAAACGAGAACCATTACAAAGACGTTTTTCAAAATACTTTCAAAACCCACACCGCAAACACATTTTCTAACAAAAGCAAGTGATCTAGCAAGAAACTAAGAGCCCGTAGATAACTACGGATGAAAATGGTGCTAATACCTTCCCTTTTCATAACCTACCCCCCGAACTCAAGAAATAATCTCGAAAGGTATTTCTTGTTCTTTTCAACCTTTCCTTTTGGATAAAAGAAAATAGGTGGCGACTCTTGCTATCTGCAACAATTGAGATCAAACGCAAAACACCCAAGTCAGTTCTCCCACCGTATTACAGAATTGGCGAATTTGCTGGGGAATCTACTTAAAGTTGGGTTACCTTAGGGTTAGATCATATTTACTTGATTTCCTTGTTTGACTTGCTTGCTTTACATTTTGGGCTCTTGTTTGGGTTATTAAAACATCCTATACCCGGATCTGGGGCACATTTTTAGGTAAGTAGCAATAAATCATGGAAGTTGTACGGGGTATACTAATATGGTTTGTACTAATGTTCATTGAGTCAGTCAAGGATAGCATTAGGCTTCCTTAGTGTCATTAAGGGCTAACTGGCCTTTAGAACCTTTTAATTGACTCATCCTTGGTGTTTTACCCCAAAATTTGCCCTCTTATTTTACTCAATACATGCCCATTGAGGTCTCTAACTTGTCCTAGGATGACTAAGGATTGACCAGACTAATTCTCCTCCTAAGACAATAAGCCTCAAACTAGGGTTTCACTTATCATCAAGAGGGTTGAGTCCAAAGAATCCCAAATGTTCGCCATTGTCCTAATATGTCCTCAAGATCATCCATGACAAATTTCATGCCTTGAACAACAAGTTTTCCCAGACAATTGCTCAAGTATTGGAAAATCAACTGTGTTAGGTCAAAAGTCAACGGTGACCTATATACAGTCAAACTTCAAGATTTTTGGTCAACATCAACATTTTGAAGTGATATCCATCATTTGATCAAGGGTTAATCATGATTCCTCAAGAAATGCTCCTAATTCATCAGAAGTCAAAAGCTGCAAATTAGGGTTTCTATAGGAAAAGTCAACCAAGCTTTGACCAAGCATAACTTTCTCATACTTTATTAGAAATTTTTCCACAAAGGCTCACTTTGAAGAGAATCCAATTCCCTACAACTTATATTCATCCCTCAAGTCCAATAAATGCACCATTTGAAAGATACAAGCTTATACATTACAGGTCATTTTCAGAAAGTCAACAAAAGGAACTTTTGTCAAGACCATTTACATCAAGATAAAATCTTCAAATGCAGAATTGATCAAAATAGGGATTGAAGTAGACATATTAGGCTTTCAAAAAAGTCCAAGATCATCATCATGAGATAAAAAATTGAGCAAGTTATGGCTTTCCCAAGTTGGGAAAATTTGGGAATTTTCAAGAATTATGCATTGAGCAAATTTGAAGTTTTAAGGCAAGGGATCAATTTATTGGACTTCAAGCATCTTCATAAGCTTATAGAGGACCTCTAAAATTTTCTTGCCATGCCTTTCATTTGCTGACTATTTTATTCATATTTATTTTAATTTATTTCAAATAAATATAAAATAAAATGTATAAAATAATTAGAAGTAGGCTTTGGCATGTGGGCTAATGCTTTGGATAGCCATAAGGCCCAAGAATTTGTGAAAGCATGTCCACATTCATTCAAGTTTGAAAAAAGACAAGAATCCCATGTATCTTGCTAAAATTCAAATTCTCATTCATGGCCTTGAAACACATGTTTATGGCCATTTCATTCCTTAATTTCTTGTCCCCTCCATCTCCACTATATATACAACACACTATCAAGCTTCATATGGACTAAAATTGCTTGATAAGAACCACCAAAAAATTGCAAAAATTATCAAAATCGTGAAATTAAAAAAAAAGCAGTCTCCAGCCTCTTTCAGCCCATTTCAAGTCCTCCGTCAGCATCCTGAGCTTCCCAGGAGCACCTACTACCCTACATTCAAGCTTCCTCATGCTCAAAAGTGCTCAGCTGAATCTCAACCATGATTTAGTGCAGCCAGGTTATGCACACGCATCATGTAGCATCAGATCTACACCTTTCAATGTCAACATAGTCAGACCCAAGAGCTTCAACGTGAGATTCAGCATACGTCCTCAAGGCTTCTCCTCACTGGATCCCAATTCATCCTCTGGGTTCCCTCACTCTTAGGCCTAGCGTTTTTTTAAATCGGAACCCCCATTTAATTTTGCTATCCTGGCCCATTTAATTTTTCTTTATTTTGTTTTATTAATTATTTCTTTTACTTTGTTTATCATTAATCAAACACTAAAACAAATTCACAAAAAAACTTAGGACTAATTTTTCCTTAATTAAATAATTAATTTCTTTAATTGATTAATAAATTAAATTTTAACTATTTTCTTTAATTTAAAATAAAATAGAACTTAGGATTTAATTTAGATTTAATTACTTTCTTTTCAAAATAATAAAAACTAAAAAGAATTTAGACTATTTTTCTTGATTAATTTCATCTTCTAATTAGACTTTAGGATAATTAACTTAATTATTTTCTTAGATAAAAAACAAACAAATAAGCAAAAAGATTTTCTTACTAAGTTGATAGACGTATTTTCAACTTCCGCGCGCATAATTTATTTTTGCAATTTCTATTCATTATTGTACCTGTATACTGAATGTAATAACTACTTAGGATCCTTTCATTGCTTTATTTTATTTTCCCCCAATTGCTTTGGACATTGTAAATACCCCATCCCCAAAGCCGTGTATTAGTGTGGGTTTATCTTCCGCACTTTAAATTTCTGCAAAATATTAATTGTTAATAATTAGGCTTGTATGAAAAGACTGAAAATAAAAAATGTTAGCAAACCTAACGATGCAAGATAAATAACTGAATTAAACATACCTTGCACATGCTCACCCCTAGGGTATCTCCCACTTCGGTTGCCTCGGAAATACAGTCACTATTCTCGAATGTGAGAATTCTTAGTGAATGTCCTCTAATTCAGAGATCGCAAGTCCCTTTCGAAGGTTGCCTCGGTAAAACAAAATGCGATCTTAGATCTTTAGGACAGTTACTAAGAGGTCTTGCCCTGTTGCCTTAAGTGACCGTATTCGTCCCTTTCGATTGTCCCTTTAAACTCCAACGATGGAGCTACCTACTCCTTAATAGTAGGATAGCGCTGTCTAAAGGAAATAAGAAAACGGACAATATTTTCCGAGTAGGTAGAAACTTTTAAGTATTTGCTCAAAACAATGAATTTTTCACACTTACACTTTCAAACATTTTTCAAACAAAGTTTTCAAAAACGCTTTATCACAATCTTGAGGACTGATACAAGGGCTACCATAAAGTGAAACGCCACACTAAGGCATCTTCAAAACTTTTCAAAACACACACAAAAGAAATTTAAAAATGAGCAAGTACCTAAGAGCCCATGGAAAACCATGGATAGAAAGGGTGCTAACACCTTCCCTTTCTATAATCTACCCCCCGTACTCAGAAAAATCTCGAAAAATGTCTTTTTCTGTTCTTTTCACCCTTTCCTTTGTTGGATAAAAGAAAAGTCGGTGGCGACTCTTGCTTACCGCAACATTTGTGAACAAAAACGCAAACCAGTATCAACAATCGGTTCTGCCACCGTATTACAGAACTGGCGACTCTGCTGGGGAAATGATTTATAAAGTGGGGTTTACCTTAGGATTTAGGTCATTTTAATTTCTTCTTTGGCTCGTCTTGTTTGATTTACTTTTAAGGGTATCTGTTTGGGTTGTTTGGATCCTAAACCCAGATCGGGGAATTCATTTTAGGTAAGTAGCAATAAACTGTGAGGGAGCTGTGCGGGGTATACCAACACGGTTGAAATAGTAGCTATGTTGATGTGATACTTTAGTGTGTACCGGTAGCCCTTGAGTAATCAAGGAGAATACGAGGCCGCTGCGTGGCATCATAAAGTGTCAACTGACCTTAGCACCTTAATTGACCAACTTGGCTTTTTAGGAATTAGTGAGATAGCCGTCTTTGGTGTAAACCCAAAGTCGGTTGATACTCGATGCTACACTCATTGAGGTTTGACTCTTGAGTTTTGTTTGGTGGCATGTCAATTGTCTATCAGAACGAAATTTGGGGGGAAAGATCGGTGATATTGAGATCCCTTAGAACCCGATTACTATTATAGGACAGTTTGAACCAATCCAACTTCAAGAGGGTACTACCTTAAAACCCATGCAAGCCTAAACCTAAGGCTGTTTGTGTGACTTGTTTGCTTTTAACTTTAACTACTTGCAGGTTTTTATTATCTGACAATATGATTTCCTTGCAGGATTTGTTTACAGTCATTATCCAATAATTTAGATTTCTTGCAGGGTTCACTTGTTTTCATCACCTTACACTTTTACTTAACGCATAACATACACATCATAACATCATGCCACAACATTTCCTTAACCATTTCAAGGATCTCAAGGGTTTGTGATGCAGGTTATGATAAATCAGACGTTTAGCAAGGGGCAAGGGGATTTATTTTCCTCTAGCCAATGTCATCAGAAGATCAAAACTCAACAACTTGAGTCAGAGGCTATGACCCACTTGATATGGTGAGCTTGAATCTCGTAGAAGGACCTTCAACGATACAAAGTGCTTTAATTAAAGTTGTAAAGTTTAACGCCTAACATTTTTCTTGTTTCCCCTGCGAGATCCTTGAAAACATTTGCATATCATACATGTCATCACATAACAGGTAGGCTCCCGTACAAGTCTCTCATGTTCTTGTTGTTTATTACATCAACGACTCTCCAACAAGATAACAGAGATCTTCAAACTCAAGAGGCTCAGTTCATGGAAATGTTCCTAAACCTATCCAAGGGGCGGGAAGAATTGAAAGCACTCCTCGCTGGGAATATGACCAAGAAACGTCTTGATAACAACAAGGATGACCAGGTTGAACAACTGCAGGTTGAGATGGAAGCAATGAGAATCAAAATGTTGGGGCAGATGACTCTTATCCAAAGCCTAGCCTGGGGACAAGAAGAGCTGAGGACCATTGTCAACAAGCTTCATCAAGACGGATGCAACCGTATGAAACAAACAGTCGAGGTTGGGGGTCAACTCATTCATCAACCCTTGATAGGACAAAAAGTTGGCTTGGAGAGTAGACCTTTCCAAATTGCTGCTACGTCACAAGCCCAACCATAACCTCGCCAACAACAATGGGGCAATTGGCGTAAGCAGAATACATCTGAAAGACGCTTTACCGAAATCAACATGTCATTGGCTCAAGCATTGCAACACATGTTGAAGGCCAAGCTGGTTACATTAAGGGACACTCCTCAAAATCCCAACACAGCCTCCCCAAGGTACAATCCAAATGCAAGACGTGCGTACCACTCCAACAGTCCTGGACATGACACCAACAGTTGTTGGACGTTGAGAAATAAAATTCAAGACCTGATTGACGAAGGAGCACTAGAAATCACACAAGATGGTCAACTGGAATTCTTCTGCCATTCCTCAAAGGCACATCATCTAAAGTGACAAGTTCTGACAATAAGGCTTTTCGTTCATTAGAATTTTCAAGTTGTATTTGTCCTTTGATTTGTTCGAACACTTATTTATGTCAAACTTTGTTATTTCATCAATGCATTGCATATGTTTGTCTTGAATTATTTCATTTGTTATCACTATACTTAAATTGTGTTTTACTTCCTTTTTGTGATATTCAAATCTAGATTAAAATCTCTAAGCCTTTAGAGGGAGGATGACGAAAATGATACCATAATCCATACAGTGTGCTTTTGAACAGACCTTGCTGACGATGGACAGGCGTTGTTTCAAATCCCAAACAACAGAGTTATAAGGAAGATAATCCCTAGTCAACCCCTTTGATCCAAAGAAGTAGGAGTTTTTCTTTTCAATCAAATTAAAACCCTTAATCATAACCTGGGGCAGGGTAGTTTCTCAGTCAATTCAGACGCGTATTCAGTCGTAATCTTCTGCTTCGTACACAATGAATGGCATCGAAGACGTCCTTCCAAATCAAAATACGGTGATGGTTCCGCATAATCATCAAAGCAGGCAGTCCTTATTTTTCAAAAGAAAAGCCCGTTACGTCAAAACCTATGAAGGAGACTTAAGAAAAAAACGGGGGCATCCCGGTGACGGTAATCGCAAAAGAAATGGTTCAGGCAAAAGAAGGGATAACGAAAACAAAAAAAAAGGTTACTACAAATCCTCGACAAAAGGAAGATTACAAAAATGACCGCCTCTTCAAAATAAATTTTCAGTATCCGAACCATCACCAGAACATCAAGGACAAGATGCCAGACTCAATTGGGATTCAAAATGCACAATTAACTGAGCATAGGAATGAAGAACATCACAAAGAACGAGTGGATACAAATAAATTTTGAGCCTTTATCCTTTGTTTCTTAAACCGTGAACCAGTCTACGTTACAAACCTTAAAAGTCCTAGCTGAAGCATGGGTTAGTTCGAGAGCATATTATTACAAAAGGTATCCTGACTCCTGTAGGACTTGCTATAAATCCTGAGTTGACATCACACTTTTACAAAATTTGTTTGTTTTACTAAAAAATGAATTTTCAAACTTCAAGACAGACATAAGCTTTGCATTCTTAAAATACCGTCGTTTGCATATGACTATTTTTTCCATAGCAGAGAAATTTGCATGATGAATATCTAGTGAACAAAAACCTTCTCAATAAAAAGGATCACCTCAAGTGGAAAAACACTTCCAACCAAGGGGCACGGCATGATCATTGTCCATCACCTGGGGCAGTCAAGTCAAGATTTAAGTAATCTCTCAAAGATACCGAATAGCCAGGGACAGATCTCCATCTGAATCACTTGGGGCATTGGGCATGAATTCCAGCAACGAATCCTGTATGATCAAACAAACTCCTTCTGGAAGTGTTACAACACTTACTACTATGGACAATGACAATTCTCTATACCCGGTGAACGTGAACATAGTCAGAAAATACTACGCATGAACAAAGACCCGCTAGGTTGACTGGCCTAGGCAAAAATTAGGGATAAAAACAAAAAATCTGTACACCCGACAAGTCGAAAACCTAAAAAGGAGGCTTGGGCATAAAAGGTTATCCCGGTGGACTGAAAATCTGAAAAGACAGTCCAGGCAAAAGTTAGGGATTAAAGCGTACGACTATGTCCCGTCATCTTGTCACTTGTCTAATCAGTGGAAGGTTTATTACCCTGATCTGCATTCACCAAGGACTCCAAGTGTTGGGATAACAGTCAAACCATCTACAAAATCCTCGGTTGATATTTTCTACAACAAGTATCGAGACAGGGGCATTCTACTACAAGTTCACTACCATGTTCTTAGCATGCATCATATTGATGTCAAGTGTTATCATACCCTTAGCAGAGCAAAATCTCCAAATTACTACTCCAACTAAAATTCCCCAATGAAGTTGCCAAGCTTCTCGAGATTTCCCAACGGAAACATTCTGAATAAAGCATATTATCATCTAGAAACGATTTAGGTACGATCCAAAAATGGATGTCAACCTGAAACCTACTCCAGATTATATCCTAGTACAGTGTAGATACAATCTAGAGACGGATGTCATTCTGACACTTATTTCAACACATCATCTAGAAATGGTTCAGGTACGATCCAAGGACGGATGTCATCCTGACACTAATTCAAGATTCTCATCTAGAAACGGTTCAAGTACGATCCAAGAACGGATGTCATCCTGACACTTACTCCAGATTCTCGTCTAGAAATGGTTCAGGTATGATCCAAGAACGGATGTCATCCTGACACTTACTCCAGATTCTCATCTCGAAACGGTTCAGGTACGATCCAAAGAAAGATGTCATCCTGACACTTATTCAAGATTCTCATCTAGAAATGGTTCAGGTACGATCCAAAAAGGGATGTCATCCTGACTCTTACTCCATATTCTCATATAGAAACGATTCAGGTACGATCCAAAGACGGATGTCATCCTGACACTTTCTCCAAATTATCGTCTAGAAATGGTTCAGGTATGATCCAAGAACAGATGTCATCCTGACACTTACTCCAGATTCTCATCTAGAAACAGTTCAGGTATGATCCAAGAACGGATGTCATCCTGTCACTTACTTTAGATTCTCATCTAGAAATGGTCCAGGTACGATCCCAAGACGAATGTCATCCTGACACTTATTCAAGATTCTCATCTAGAAGCGGTTCAGGTACGAACCAAGAACGAATGTCATCCTGACACTTACTCCAGATTCTCATCTAGAAATGGTTCAAGTACAATCCAAGGACGGATGTCATCCTGACACTTACTCCAGATTCTCATCTAAAAATGGTTCAGGTACGATCCTAAAACGGATGTCATCCTGACACCTACTCCAGATTCTATTCAAGTACAGTGCAGATACGATCTAGAGATGGATGTCATTCTGACACTCATTTAACACATGCTTAGAGTACAGTGCAGATACGATCCAGAGATGGATGTCATTCTGACCTCTCATTCCCCACAGAGCTTTATAATCTCCGGCAGCTTTCAAATCTTCATCCCTATTAGAGTTTATTTCTATGGCAGCAGAAGATCATCCTCAACAAAGTTCCTTTTCCCTAGCTACTGGATATTCCACACTAGAGTCTCCAACATAATTCTTTTCTCACTATGGAATATTCCAACAGAAGAATTCTTTTCCCGCAGCAGAACACTCCCCAAATAGAGCATCTTCTCCCCAGTGGAATATTCGCAAGCAGAAGTACTTGTCTCCCCACAGATTCATTCTTAAACAGAAGAAAAAAAATCCCAGCCGAGTATTCTCAAACAGAAAGAGGAAATCCTCAACAAATCATCTCTACTCATCATCCCCAGCGGAAGTAGAAGAACCACTTTTTCTACAACGGTCAGGAATTCAATTTCCAGTACTCTCCAGCAGTAGTCTGGGATTTATTTTCCTAGACTGGGAAGCATCGCAATAGAATCCCTTATTCATACATCATGGCATGCGCATACACATCGCATACAACATAATCTCATTTATTTTGAGAACATCATCACAATGCATTTCATACATCATGATATTGCATATGACTAATTCTTTACCTTTTTCAGGGAAAGGTCAAATCAACAAATACCGTTAACTACTTATGTGACCTGGTAGTCTTCTCAAAAGCCACGTATAACCAAGGGTTATCTCAGGATCTTCCTCAGAAAGATGCCCTCACAAGACTTCGATGGTTCAGATATCCACTAAGATCTCTCTGACTTCTATTCCAGATGAATCTACTCCAAGACTTTTGTCTAGTTCAACGGAATCGATGCTAAGATTCTTCTGATTTCCATTCTAGTCAAAGTTAATCCAAAACCTTCTCTGGTTCAGTTAGATCGACACTAAGATCTCTCTGATTTCCATGCCAGTTGAAAAAACTGTGAAGCCTGGGTTTCGACCAGATAACAGTATAAGGTGCGGCGAAGCCTGGAATCCGACCAGATAGTAGTTCACTTCTTCAAGGACACTATGAAGCTTAGTTTCGACCAGATAATAGTATAAGGTGCTGCGAAGCCTGGAATCCGACCATATAGTAGTTCACTTCTTCAAGGACACTGTGAAGCCTGGGTTTCGACCAGATAACAGTATAAGGTGCTGCGAAGCCTGGAATCCGACCAGATAGTAGTTCACTTCTTCAAGGACACTGTGAAGCCTGGGTTTCGACCAGATAGTAGTCCACTTCTTCAGACACTGAAGCCTGAGTTTCGACCAGATAACAGTTTAAGTTGTTGCGAAGACTGGAATACGACCAGATAACAATTAACTTCTTCAGACACTACAAAGCCTGGAATCCGACAAGATAACAGTTTATTATATCAATTACTATGAAGCCTGGACTCAACCAGATAATAGTATACCTCAGATTCAAGTTGAAGCCTAGACCCGACCAGATAACAGCTTAATTTCTTCAAATTACCGAAGCCTGGATACGACCAGATAACGGTATGCCTCAGATTCAAGTTGAAGCCTGGACCCAACCAGATAATAACTTAATTTGATCAAGTCACTGAAGCTTAAATTTCGACCAGATAACAGTTTGAGTTACTGTGAAGCCTAGAGCACGACCAGATAACAGTTTAATCTCATTTCCCTAGTAAGTCATTGTGAAGCCTGGAATACGACCAGATAGCAGTCAGCTTTATCATCCTTAGCAAGTCACTGCAAAGCCTGGATCCTGACCAAATAGCGGTCACTTCAGTCTCTTAAGTCTAGAGATGACTCCCCAGTAGAGTAATGGACAACTGAGGCTCATAGACTCTATTCCCCTGAGAAACATTTCCCAGCGGACTCCTCCTCAGACAGCAGGAGCATGAATCCCCACAAAGAGAATTCTTATGAAGCCAGCATCTATTTTGGATGGCATCTTTAAGCCCATCTCCGACGACTCTCTGTTATACTCCTTGGATGGCATATTTAAGCCCATCTCTGGAAGTCTCATATCATATTTTCCAAATGGCATCTATAAGCCCATTCCTGATATTACCTACACAGTTAGGTATCATTTCAGACGAGTGGAAATTTTTGGGCACTCTAGTGTTCAATCATCTTCCACCTTCAGATCACGAAAGACAGACAAGTCAATCTATATCTTCAGGTTTAAGAAGATTGAACATGGGAAACTGTTGTATCCCAAAATTTTCCCTCTCATTTTACTCAATACATGCCCATTGAGGTCCTCAACTTGTCCTAGGATAACTAAGGATTGACCAGACAAATTCTCCTCCTAAGACAATAAGCCTCAAACTAGGGTTTCACTTCTCATCAAGAGGGTTGAGTCCAAAGAATCCCAAATGTTCTCCATTGTCCTAATATGTCCTCAAGATCATCCATGACAAATTTCATGCCTTGAACAACAAGTTTTCCCAGAAAATTGCTCAAGTATTGGAAAATCAACTGTGCTAGGTCAAAAGTCAACTGTGACCTATATACAGTCAAACTTCAAGATTTTTGGTCAACATCAACATTTTGAAGTGATATCCGTCATTTTATCAAGGGTTGATCATGATTCCTCGAGAAATTCTCCTAATTCATCAGAAGTCAAAAGCTGCAAATTAGGGTTTCTATAGGAAAAGTCAGCCAAACTTTGACCAGACATAACTTTATCATACTTTATTAGAAATTTTTCCACAAAGGCTCATTTTGAATAGAATCCAATTCCCTACAACTTCTATGCAGCCCTCAAGTCCAAGAAATGCACCATTTGAAAGATACAAGCTTATACATTACATGTCATTTTCAGAAAGTCAACAAAAGGCACTTTTTGTCAAGACCATTTACATCAAGATAAAATCTTCAAATTCAAAATTGATCAAAAGAGAGATTGAATTAGATATCTTGGGATTTCCAAAAAGTCCAATATCATTGTCATGAGATACAAATTTAGAAAGTTATGGCTTTCCAAAGTTGGGAAAATTTGGGAATTTTCAAGAATTATGCATTGAGCAAATTTTAAGTTTTAAGGCAAGGGCTCAATTTCTTGGACTTCAAGCATCTTCCTAAGCTTATATAGGACCTATATAATTATTCTTGCCATGCCTTGCATTTTCTAACTATTTTATTCGTACTTATTTTAATTTATTTCAAATAAATATAAAATAAAATGTATAAAATAATTAGAAGTAGGCTTTGGCATGTGGGCTAATGCTTTGGACAGCCATAAGGCCCAAGAATTCGTGAAAGCATGTCCACATTCATTCAAATTTGAAAAAAGACAAGAATCCCATGTATCTTGCCAAAATTCAAATTCTCATTCATGCCCTTGAAACACATGTTTATGGCCATTTCATTCCTTGCTTTAGTGTCCCCTTCATCTCCACTATATATACAACACACTAGAAAGCTTCATATGAACGAAAATTTCTTGAGAAGAACCACCAAAAAATTGCAAAAGTTATCAAAATCGTAAAATTAAAAAAAAAGCAGTCTCCAGCCTCTTTCAGCCCATTTCAAGTCCTCCATCAGCATCCTGAGCTTCCCAGGAGCACCTACTACCCTCCATTCAAGCTTCCTCACGCCTAAAAGTGCTCAACCGAATCTCAACCATGATTTAGTGCAGCCAGGCTATGCACGCGCATCATGTAGCATCAGATCTACACCTTTCAATGTCAACGCAATTAGATCCAAGAGCTTCAACGTGAGATTCAGCATACGTCCTCAAGGCTTCTCCTCACTGGATCCCAATTCATCCTCTGGGTTCCCTCACTCTTAGGCCTAGCATTTTTTTAAATCGGAACCCCCATTTAATTTTGCTATCCTGGCCCATTTAATTTTTCTTTATTTTACTTTATTAATTATTTCTTTTACTTTGTTTATCATTAATCAAACACTAAAACAAATTCACAAAAAAACTTAGGACTAATTTTTCCTTAATTAAATAATTAATTTCTTTAATTGATTAATAAATTAAATTTTAACTATTTTCTTTAATTTAAAATAAAATAGAACTTAGGATTTAATTTAGATTTAATTATTTTCTTTTCATAATAATAAAAACTAAAAAGAATTTAGACTATTTTTCTTGATTAATTTCATCTTCTAATTAGACTTTAGGATAATTAACTTAATTATTTTCTTAGATAAAAAACAAACAAATAAGCAAAAAGATTTTCTTACTAAGTTGATAGACGTATTTTCAACTTCCGCGCGCATAATTTATTTTTGCAATTTCTATTCATTATTGTACCTGTATACTGGATGTAATAACTAATTAGGATCCTTTCATTGCTTTATTTTATTTTCCCCCAATTTCTTTGGACATTGTAATAACCCCATCCCCAAAGCCGTGTAATAGTGTAGGTTTATCTTCCGCACTTTAAATTTCTGCAAAATATTAACTCTTAGTAATTAGGCTTGTATGAAAAGACTGAAAACAAAAAACGCTAGCAAACCTAACGATGCAAGATAAATTACTGAATTAAGCACACCTTGCACATGCTCACCCCTAGGGTATCTCCCACTTCGGTTGCCTCGGAAATACGATCACTATTCTCGAACGTGAGAATTCATAGTGACTGTCCTCTAATTCGGATATCACAAGTCCCTTTTGAAGGTTGCCTCGATAAAACAAAATGCGATCTTAGAACTTTAGGACAGTTACCAAGAGGTCTTGCCATGTTGCCTTAAGTGACTGTAATCGTCCCTTTCGATTGTCCCTTTAAACTCCAACAGTGGGGATACCTACTCCTTAATAGTAGGATAGCGATGTCTAAAGGAAATAAGAAAACGATCAGTCTTTTTCGAGTAGGTAGAAACTTTTAAGTATTTGCTCAAAATAATCAATTTTTCACACTTACAGTTTCAAACCTTTTTCAAATAAAGTTTTCAAAAACGCTTTATCACACTCTTGAGGACTGATACAAGGGTTACCATAAAGTGAAATGCCACACTAAGGCATCTTCAAAACTTTTCAAAACACACACAAAAGCAATTTAAAAATGAGCAAGTACCTAAGAGCCCATGAAAAACCTTGGATAGAAAGGGTGTTAACACCTTCCCTTTCTATAATCTACCCCCCGTACTTATAAACACCTCGAAAAAGGTTTTTTCTGTTCTTTTTCCCTTTTCCTTTGCTGGATGAAATAAAAGACGGTGGCGACTCTTGCTTAACGTGACATTTGCAAACACAAACGCAAAACCAATATTAACAGTCAGTTCTGCCACCGTATCACACTTGGCCATTAGGAAGTAGTGAGATAGACAACTTTGGTTTTGACCAAAGATTGGTTGATACTCGATACTACGCTCATTGAGATTGGACTTTCGGGATATTTCGATCGCCATTAAAGAGGCTTGCGCTGAAACAATGCCCGATGAAGAAAGATAAGTAATATTGAGATCCCCTAGAACCCGGTTACTATTACTAGGACAGGTTGAGCCAACTAAACTTCAAGAGGGTACTTACCTACAAACTCCATGCAAGCCTAAACCTAAGGACTTGTCTGTTTTGTGTATATATGACTATTTTTACATAACAACTTGCTTACTTTGCATACTTGTACATAACATCATAACATCATACCATAGCATTTTCAATAACCATTTCAAGGATATCAAGGGCCTAAGATGCAGGGTCACGTTGAACCAAGACGTCTATCAAGGGGAAAGAGGATTTATTTCCCTCTAACCAAATGTCGTCAAGACCAAAGCACGGTAACTTCAGTCAAGGGATATGACCCACTTGATATGGTGATCTTAATTCTCGTGGAAGGACATCCACCGATACAAAGTTCTCCAATCAAAGTTATAAGTAACTTCTAAATATCTTCGTGTGTTTACCATGCGAGATCCTTGAAAAAATGCATCCACATATCATGCATCATATCATGGCAGGTTTCTCCCATACAGGTCTCCTTATCTTCCTACTGTGTATTTTAGTAAGATGGATATGGAACAAACGGTGAAGGATCTCCAAGCACAAAATGCCCAATTCCAACAAATTTTCCTGGCTATGGCTAAGGGGCAAGAGGACTTGAAGACTCTTCTTCTCAAAGACAAGAAGAAAAAGTCAAAGAAGTCAGTAGGTGTCCTGAACTTGGGAAGAAGACTTAGAGAACCAGTTAAGAGAATTCTAGATCTCTCAACTCTGTCAACCGAAGGATACAACAAGACAAAATAAGGAGGAAACAATCTGGGGATTGATGAAGATGAAGCTAACTTCTCTGAGGAACAATATCCTCCCGCTGATGATAATTACAAACAGTTGGAGGATGGCCTCAATGCTATAGAGATTCAGTAGATACCTGGCTTGGACTTTGAAGAGTTAGGTTTGGTTTCCGGAGCAGTCATCCCACCAAAGTTCAAAATCCCTACCTTTTCCAAGTATGATGGGATCTCTTGTCCTAAAATGCATTTGAGGTCATATGTCTGCAAGATTCAGCCTCACACTGCTGACCGGAAGCTACGGGTCCATTTCTTTCAAGAAAGTTTGGCTGGCACTCAGCTAGAATGGTTCTATCAGTTAGAAAGAACCGACATTCACACCTGGGAGGACTTGGATGCTTTCTATAAATAGTATCAATACAACGCTGATGTTGCACCAACTCGTGTGCAATTGTAAAATATGACCATGCGTTCCAACGAGGGCTTCAAATAGTACACCCAAAAATGGAGAGACTTGGCAGGTAGAGTTCAACCACCCTTAACTGATAGGGAGATGATTGCCATCTTTATGGGAACCTTGACGGGACCTTTCTTCAATCACCTAATTGGAAGCTCCTCGGCCTGATTCACCGAGCTAATACTGATTTGCGAAAGGGTCGAAGCTGGCATCAAAAGCGGAAAGATCCAAGGAGCTACATCCACTGATGCCCAGAAAAAGCCATACAATGGGAAGAAAGAGTCCAATGTTGTGTACAGACAAAAGGGTTATAACAAGAGCAATCACGACCAACGTGTGGGGGCAATCTTGATCTCCGATACTGCATCATTGCAACAACGTCAACAGGGGAATCAACATAATAAGGTCGTGCCTAAAAGACAATTCACTAAGATCAACTTGCCACCGGCTCAAGCGCTACAACACATGTTGAAAGCAGAGTTGATTACGTTAAAGGCTCCTCTCCGGAATCCCAATACTTATGCTCCTACTTATCATCCCAATGAAAGGTGTGCATACCATTCTGATAGTCCTGGACACGACACAGACAACTATTGGGCTCTGAAGAACAAGATCCAATACATGATTGATGCCAAGGAGATTGAGTTCGACCCTCTAGAGGCTCCTAACGTGATCACTGCTCCTATGCCAAATCATTGAGAGCGTCCTATTCATTTTGAATTTTCAATTGTAATCTATTTTGTTATTCAAACACCTATCTATTAATGTCAAACTCTATTTCATTAATGCATCACATATGTTTGTCTTGAATTCATCCATTTGTTTTCATTATATTTAAACTGTACTGCCTTTACTCCTTTTACAATATTCAACTCTTGTTTCAAAGTTATAAGCCTTTAGAGGGAGGATTGCGAAAACAATGCCATAATCTCATACAATATGCTTTTGGACAGACCTTGCTGACGATGTACAAGCATTCTTTCAATTCCTAAACACTGGATTTATAAGGAGGATAACCCCTAGTCAACCCCTTCAAGCCAAAGAAGTAGAAGTTTTCTTTTATACACAAATTGAAACCTTTAATCAAAACCTGGGGCAGGGTAGTCTCTCAATTAATTCAAACGCGCGTTCAGTCGCAGGCTTTCACTTCGTACACAACAAATAACATTAAGAACATTCCTTATGAACCAAAAATGGTGATGGTTCCCTATCAAATAGGCAGTCATTATATCTCAAAAGAAAATCCTACTAGGTTAAAACCTACGAAGGAGACTTAAGAAAAAAATTGGGGCATCCCGCTGACTGTAATCTCAAAAACGAGAACAGTCAGGCAAAATCAGGGATAATAAATCAAAAAGAGGTCACTACAAATCCTCAACAACATGGAAAATATGGCAAAAATAACTTCCTTCCAACAAATCAAACTTAACTTGTCTGAACCATCACCAAAACGTCATTCCATACTCAATTGGAGTTCAAACGCACAATTAACTAAGTTTAGGACTGAAGAACATCACGAAGAAAGGCGGGTACAAATACACTTTAAGCCTTATCCTCTGTTTCTTAAACCATGAACCAGACCACGATACAACCTTTCAAAGTCCTAATTGAGGCGTGGGTTAGTCCGAAAACATATAGTTACAAAAGGTATCCTGAATCCTATAAGGCTTACTGTAAAGCCTGAGTTGAATTCATATTCTTACAAAATTCTCTTTACTTGCTAAAACGCATTTTCAAAACTTCAAGACAAGCATAAACTTTGCATTATTTGAATATCGCTGTTTGCATATGGCTAGTTATTTGACAGCGGAGAAATTCACACGACGAATATCCAGTGAACAAAAATCCTCTCAATAAACAAAATCACTACAAGTGGGAAGACACTTCCAATAACAGATATCCCATAAGAAAGGGGGCATGATGTGTCACTGTCCAACACATCTGGGGCAGTCCAGTCAAGATTCCAAGAAATATCTCAAGAAACGCTGAATAACCAGGGGCAGGCCTGTATCTGAATCACTTGGAGCATTGAACTTGAACTCCAACAAAGGGTTACGTATGGTCAGGCAAACAGTTCCTGGAAATACTACAAATACTTGCTACTAGGGGCAGTGACAAGTATCCCACAAAGTCCTTTTCATAAGGTGATCCCCAGCCAGAGTTTCAATGTCTGAAAACTTCTCCCCAACTGTGTTTGATCTCAAGAACCCTCGAGGAGTCCTTCCAAAAGAAAGCACCTCTCCAACAGATTGGCGATAATGTTTATTTCCCCAACAAACGGCAAGATTCCCCAGCTCGAATTTTCCTCTCAGACTATCACACATCAAGCGACCACAACTCCTCTTCCCCATTAGACTTTCCTACAATCCCCAGTAAGTTGCTACAAAACCTGGAAGCCCACCAGATAACAGTTAACTTATTTATCCCCAACAAGTTGTTAACTTCCTTTTCTCTTCCATCAAGAGATAATTCCTCAGTAGAGTAACAGACAACTAAAACTCATGGACTCCTTTCCCCAAGCTGTAATCAACACTCTCCACAGAGTTTTCTTCTCAATCAAAATCAACATTCCTCAACGGAGTTCTTCTCAAACAACAAAACAGGAATCCTCAGCGGAAACATCCTAAAACAAGGTCTAGAGAGGTGCATACTCTTCATCCCTAACGGCAGCCCAGGATTTAGCCTCCCAAAACTCCCCAACATTTGTCAAGGATTTATTTTCCAAAACAAAATTACATTCGGACAATATTTCATGCATCATATTTACATGTATGATAAATGCATACAACATAATCTCATTTATTTTGAGAACATCATCAAGCCATGCATTCATCTACATGCAACTAACCCTCTTCCTTGCAGGAAAAGTCAATCAGCAAAAATCCTCTTTTGGCAGATATCACAACCATTTCTAAAAAGGTCAGAGATTAATTCCTGAAACAAGCCAGGGCAACTATCTCTATGACCAACAAAAATCAGGGTCAGAGATTAATACCTGAAACAAGCCAGGACAATTATCTACACGACTAGCTGAAGCAATTCTACACGGGCTCCTTCTCATACACTCTTCTAGAAACAGTTCAGATGCGACCCATATACGATTGACATTCTGATACTTACTCCAGATTCTCTTCTAGAAACAGTTCAGATGCGATCCAGATACGAATGACATTCTGATACATACTCCAGATTCTCTTCTAGAAACAGTTCAAATGCGATCCAGATACGGCTGACATTCTGATACTTACTCCAGATTTCTTCTAGAAACAATTTAGATGTGATTCAAATACAGCTGACATTCTGATACTTACTCCAGATTTCTTCTAGAAACAGTTCAGATGCGATTCATATATGGCTGACATTTTGATACTTATTCTAGATTCTCTTCTAGAAACATTTCAGATACGATCTAGAGATGGATATTATTCTGATACTTATTCCAAATTTACTCCGGAAACAGTTCAGATACGATCCAGAGACGAATATTATTCTGATACTTATTCCAAATTTACTCCCGAAACAGTTCAGATACGATCCAGAGACAAAAATCATTATGATACTTATTTTTCTCCTAAATAGAGTCCAGATACGGATGTCATTCTGCCACTCATTCAGCATACCTTTCAAATACAATCTAGATACGATCCAGATACGGATGTCATTCTACCACTCATTCAGCATACCTTTCAAATACAGTCCAGATACGACCCAGATACAGATGTCATTCTGCCACTCGTTCAACATATCTTTCAAATACATTCCAGATACCATTCAGATACGGATGTCATTCTGCCACTTATTCAGCATACCTTTCAAATACAGTCCAGATACGATTCAGATACGGATGTCATTCTGCCACTCATTCAGCATACCTTCCAAATATAGTCCAGATACGATCCAGATATAAATGTCATTCTTCCACTCATTCAACATATTTCTCGAATACAGTCCAGATACGATTCAGACACGGATGTCATTCTGACACTCATTCAGTACATCTTTCATATACGAGTCAGATACAATCCATTTATGGATATTATTCTGATACTTATCCTATTACATCTACTGTTTCAGTATAAATCAACCAGAGATTTGTTCTGATACTTCAGTCTAATTTCTATTAATAATCACCTTTGGATGGCATCTGTAAGCCCATCTCCGAAGACTCTCTATCATCTCTTCAAATGGAATCTTTAAGCCCATTCCCTAGACAATCAACCATCACAGCATATAGTGAAAATTTCTGGGTACTCTAGTGTTCAATCATCTTCCACCTTCAAGTCATGAATGGCAGACTCTCCAATCTAACTCTTCAGGTTTAAAAAGATTGAATAGGGGCAGTTGTTGTACACCAAAATTTACCCTCTCATTTTTCAAGGCATTTCTCACAAGGATTCTCAAGTTTTAAGCTTGCACAAGTACATTGGGATTTTCAGTACCAAAATTAAAAGGAAACTCTCAAAAAGGGGGAAAACAGATAAAAATAATATTTTGACAAATTTGGAGAAAAAACAAGTTTTTTTCGATTCAACTTCTTCGATTGGCCTTTTGGCCTCTTTCGATAAAAGCTTGGCTTACATCTTTTGACTGGGCGTGGGCCTCTGGCACGCTGGCTTGGATTCACAAGGAACAAAGCCTCTTGTAGCCTCCTTCGATTCCAAGGTAAAAGGCTCCCTTTTGGCATCCTTCGATTTGCATTTTTTGCCTCTGTATACCTCTTTCGAATCTGGATATTTTTGCCTCTTGCATGCCTCTTTCGTTTGGCCATGTGGTTCCCTCCATGCAAGTCTTCGTTTGGACATTGACCTTTTGTGTGCATGCATGGAGTCACAAAATTTTGGCCTCCTACATGCACCTTTCGTTTGGGCATGTGGTTCCTTCAGTACAAGCTACTGGTCACACCCTTCGTTTAGGTGCATGAATCCTTCAGCACAAGGTTTTGGTCAAACCTTTCATTTGGGCATTTGACTCCCTTCATGTTTGCTTCGTTTGGGCACATGAATCTTTCAGTACAAGCTGCTGGTCACACCTTTTGTTTCGGCATGTCGGTTCCCTTCATGCAAGCTTCGTTTGAACATAGATCTTTTGCATGTTGGCATGAAGTCACAAGGCAGGGACCCCCATATGTATACTCCTTTGTTTGGCCACTAGGACCTTTGGGCAGACAAGCCTTTGAATGGATAGAACCATATTCACAAGGTTTCCTTACATCTTATGTCCCCTTTGAATCAGCATCTTTCGAATCCAACTCTTGGCATCCCATTCGAAGGACATGCTGAAGGGTCCATTCGAAGGATTTACAAGCCCACCTTAAGGCGTGTTTTTGGTGACCCGTCCAAGGGTCACACTTTTGGATCCTTCGAAGGATGCCCAAAAGTGACTCATTCGAAAGGCACTTATTGGAGGAAAATCAAATAGTTTTGTTTGGAGAAGAGTCTGGTCGAAGAAGGGTCAAAACAAAAGGGTAAAATATTCAAATATGCTTGCTTCCAAGTTTAGGCCTGGTACACTGGCCAAATCTGCTGCACAACAGTCCTGAAGCACTGTCCCTTTCTTACACTAAAATAGCCTACAAGGCACTGTCTCTCGAAAGCTACAAGGAACAGGTTACTCAAATTGTTCAAACCTTTTGTTTTCCCTCCAAAAGCTTTAGGAAGCCTTGCTTATAAATAAGAGGCTTCACAATGTATTGAGGAGGACTTTTTGGGCCAGGGGAACGAATCTTCAAATTTCTCAAACACCATAAAATTCTCAAACACTTAAACACTTGTGAAAAACAAAAATCCAAAATCTAACCTTTACCTCTTTCGAATCTGAAAAGTCCCACACATTTTATCCCCTTTCGAATCCAGTAGAAAAGACATCTCATTTGTTTTTCTCCTTCGAATCAAGCAGTAGAAATGTTGCCTTTGCTCTTTCCCTTTGAATCCAGGGACATTCAAGGTAACCACTTCAAGGCCCAACACACGCTCCAGCCTCCAGCAAGGTAAGTTGTCCTAAACCTTGAACTTTTCGTTTCTTGCATAAAATGTAAATAAACTTTCTTTTCGTTTCAAACACGTACATACCATTGTTCTTCTTTTTGTTTCCATCCTTTTGACACGTTTTTCAGAGCTAATCCTTTTGTTTTTATTTCTTGTTTACCTAAACATGCTTTAAGTACTAACCTGACTATAAGGAAATACTAGCATTGCCTTAGGTCATGTTGCTACTCAAGAGTTCAAATGAAAGAAACGGGAAACAGGAAGTAGGAAACGAAGCCTTTGGCTTCCACACTGACTTCCAGGCCAAAACGAAAGAGACAGTCAGAAGGAACACTATGCTAATTTCAGGCCCAGACGAAAGGCATAACATGTTGACTTCCAGGTCCAGATGAAAGGCAATCCCTCACTGCTTTCAACCCCCAGTCAAAGGAGGCAGAAAGGCAAATTAAATCTTGCATTACTTCCAGGCCCAGTCGAAAGGCACAATATGCTGGCCTCCAGGCCCCAATCAAAAGGCACAACATGCTGACCCCCTAGCCGCAGTCAAAAGCCACTCCTTAACCCCTTTCAGGCCAAATCGAAGGAAGCCAGAAAGTGCAGAATCGAAGGGTCTTCTGCCTCAATCGAAAGACCCTCATTTTTCTTGCTTTTATTTTATTTTCGCCTTTATATTTTCATGCAATTCAATATGGTTGTAATAGTGTAGGATTTTATCTTTCTGCATTTTATTACTTTTGTATGATTACTAGTAAAAATAGGGCATGTATGGCAAGATAAAAACAACAAGTAGACAACCCCTAATCAAAGACTAAATGAATGCAAATCAAACACACTATCCACACATGCACCCTTAGGGTAATCTCACCTGTTGCCTCGGAAAAATAGTCATGTCCCTCGAACATGGGCGTTTTAGCAAAGACCCTTGATAAAAGATCGTAGTCCCTCGATGACCCTCAATGTTGCCTTCGGTAAACGATCTAGTCCCTAAATAAAATTATTAAAATGTCCCATAAGTTTCCTTCTATGACTATACAAACGTCCCACGCACGTCCCTTCACATCCAATGATGGGGCTTCTTACCAAATCAATGGTAAGATAGCAACGTCTAAAGTTGGAGGAAAAGAACATTTAAGACCTTTTGAGTAGGTAGGTTGCTCCTAGTTGCTCGCTTGCTCACAACAAAAACATTTTTATACACCCACACTTTCATTTTGAAACATTTTCAAAACAAAAACACTTTGTACGCGAGAGCCATTACAAAGAATCCTTTTCAAAATCACTTTCAAAAACACATTCCACAAACACTTCCTTGAACTATTTTCCAAACAACACTTTGTACGCGTTCTTATATAAACGAGAACCATTACAAAGATGTTTTTCAAAATACTTTCAAAACCCATACCACAAACACAATTTCAAATGAAAGCAAGTGATCTAGCAAGCAACTAACAGCCCGTAGATAAATACGGATGAAAAGGGTGCTAATACATTCCCTTTTCATAACCTACCCCCCTAACTTAACAAATAATCTCGAAAGGTCTTTCCTATTATTTTCAGCCTTTCCTTTTGGATAAAAGAAAAATCGGCGACGACTCTTGCTATCCACAACAATTGTGCTCAAACGCAAAACACCCAAGTCAGTTCTCCCACTGTATTACAATTATACACAAACTAAACGTATTTACACAAAAGTCAGGATTATTCAACAATATTAACAAACAAAGATTCGATAAGTGCAACAAAAAGTATATACAAAAATAGCTACAATTTGCACTTATCAGATATTATATCAAGTAATTATAGTTTTTTATTCTTTTTTAATTTATAACTTAATAATATTGTTTAATATGGTAACGTATTTAAGTCTCATTTTTTTATTGTAACCCTCAAATTTTGACCTTAATAACTCTCTTCCTATCTCCTAATATTCTAGTCATTTTTGTTATCTTTTATAAAATTTAAAACGAAAAATAATTTTAATTTTTAAAAGAAATTATGGGCTACATCTAATTTCTCCATTACTTAGGCTCAGTCTGTTTTATATTTTGAATTAGTCCATAATTTTATTCTTAATAAGGTGATTGTGTGTACACTTGGTCTAGCAAGGTGATTGTGATGTTAATTTTTCTCGGTTTGGTTGTCTTGTGCAGGAGCAGGTGTTGGGGAAACAAATTGCGAAGAGGGCTAAAGTGAAAATATTGTTTCCAATATAGTTTATTTCTAATCATTTGTCTCTTGCATGTAATGACATTTTGAATTCTTATGATCATTGGCATAGAAAATTGGGTCATCCAAACTCGGTTGTTTTGTCTCATTTATGTAAAACTAGTTTATTGAGATATAAAAATGTTTTTTCTAATGCCTCTATTTCATGTTATGTTCGCAAATTGGCTAAAATTAAAACACTTCCTTTTCCGTCTAGTGCTCACCGTGCTTCCACTTTTTTTGAGATGATTCATATTGATGTATGAGGAATGTCTCCTGTAGTTTCTCATGTTCACTATAAATATTTTGTCATACTTATTGATGATTATAGTCGTTTTACTTGAATATATTTTCTCCATTCTAAATCTAAAGTATTTTCTATGTTTAAGAAATATTTGACATATGTTGAAACTCAATTTCAAGCAAGTGTTAAAATTTTCCGTTCTGACTCTAGTGTTGAGTACATGTCTCATGAGTTTTAGGAGTACCTACAACAAAAAGGCATCTTGTTTCAATGATATTGTCCCAATACCCCTTAACAAAATGGCATGGCAGAACGTAAGAACCATCATTTTCTTGATGTAATACACACCTTACTTCTCCAAGCTTTTGTACCATCCTAATTTTGGGTGGAGGCTTTTTCCACAATGGTCTTCTTGATCATTCGCCTTCCTTCTACGATTATTGATCTTAATTCTCCTTTCTTTTGTCTTTTTAAAATTCATCCTGATTATAGTGCTTTACATACTTTGGGATGTGTTTGTTTTATTCACTTACCTCTATTCGAAAGGCATAATATTGGAGCAGAGTCTGTTCAATGTGTATTTATGGATAGTCATTCTCATAAGGGATTCGTATGTTATGATGTCACTAACTATCATTTTTGCATTTCTAGGAATGTGACATTTTTTGACAATCAGTTTATGTTTCCATGTGTTTCTCCTATCATGAATGATATTTCTATTCTTCCTAAGTTTTCTATTATGCCTCAATCTATAGAATGTTATAAACGAGGCCATGTATATGCCAGAAAACACAAACAGCAGGTTCCCACACCCCTTCCTCACGCTGAACTACCACCTGATCCTGTAACGGTCGAACCATAGTGTTTTGTTCGAATATCTCGAGCACCAGATAGATATTCACCAGACAAGTATGATTCCTCACATACTTCTCTGACTGCCACACTCTCTGGTATATCTATTCCTACTTGCTATTCACAGGCTGTTAAAGAAGTGTGTTAGATAAAAGCAATGAATGAAGAACTTCAAGCTCTTCAAGAGAATTTCACATGGGATATTATCTCTTTTCCTCCTAATGTTAAACCCATTGGCTGCAAATAGGTGTACTATGTGAAATTGAATTCTGATGGGTCCCTCAACCGTTTCAAGGCTCGCTTAGTTGCCTTCGGAAACAAGCAGGAATATGGAATTTATTATGATGAGACATTTGCGCCGATTGCCAAAATGACAACTGTTTGCACCGTAATATCTATAGCTGCTTCTAATGGATGGTCTCTTCATCAAATTAATGTGAATAATTCTTTTCTTCATGGTGATCTAACGATATATATATATATATATATATATATATATATATATATATATATATATATATATATATATATATATATATATATATATATATATATATATATATATATATATATATATATATATATATATATATATATATATGACACCTCCTCAAGACATGTTCTCATCATCCAAGGGTGTTTGCAAGCTCAAACGCTCTTTATATGGTTTGAAACAAGCATCTAGAGCATGGTATGAGAAATTCCTATCCACTATACTTGGATTCTCATTTACTCAGAGTCAGTATGATTCCTATCTATTTATTCATAGCACATCTACAGGGGGAACTTTCTTACTTCTTTTGTATGTTGATGATATGATTATTACTAGTTTTGGTCATGCATTTATTCAAAGACTTAAACAAAAATTACAGGCTTCCTTTCATATGAAAGATCTTGGTAAACAACATTATTTTCTTGGTCTTAAGGTTCATCCTATATCCAAGGGCATCGATTTCCATCAACACAAGTATGTTACATATTTGATTTCTCTGGCTGGTCTTTTATCGGCTAATCTAGTAGATACTCCCCTTAAGGTTAATGTTAAATATCATTGTGATGATGGTAATCTTTTATCGGATCCCTTATTGTATCGACAACTTGTGGGTATCTATAATTACTTGATTATTACTCGCCCTGTCATATCTTTTGTTGTTCAGCAAGTAAGTCAATTTGTGCATTCTCCTCGCCATCTTCCCTTGGCTGCAGTTCGCCGTATAATTTGCTACTTAAAGGGAACCACTCACCATGGATTATTCTTTTCAGTTGGAATTTCTCTTTAATTGAATGCTTATAGTGATGTTGATTGGGCATGGTGTCCGGAAACTCGTCGACCTGTCACTGGCTGGTGCATGTTCCTCAAACGAAACCTACATCACTTTATACCGACAATACAAGTGCCATCCAGATTGTTGCAAATGCCGTCTTTCATGAACGTAACAAATCTATCGAGTTTGATTTTCATTCAATCCGTGATGTCTATAATGACCAACTTATAACACTTCCTCACGTTAGTATTCAGCTTCATGTTGTAGATACTCTTACCAAAGCAATTATGTGTTCACACCATCAGTTTCTTGTTAGAAATTTGATACTTATTGACCAACTGCATCAATTTAAGGGAGGTGTTAGTTAGGAATTGATCTTATCCTTTATTGTAAATTATTTACTTTTTGTGATAGATTAGATAAATTAAACAATAGAATATTTATAATTATAATTACGTGTAATTATGGTACTATTGTATATAATACAAAATGTAATAGAAAAAAAAGCAAACAATCACTTTTCATGACAAGCTAAAGACAAGATCAAAAGGTAACCATGCATGATTTTACGAGTAGTGACTATAATATTAAGAAGATAACCAACCTCTTTGTAAGTGAGAATGAGAAAAAGCAATGGGCAAAAACTATATGGCCTAGGATGACTATAGCAGAATTCGCTGGCACCGAATAAAAACCTGGCTTAATTGGAACATGATTTCTGAAAATTTGCAGGAAATTACGAGATGGGTTGGTAGAGCCAAAACCAATAAATTCAAGCAGCAAATCTATTATGCAGCTTTTGTGGCAGCAATTTGTTGCAAATCCACCAAAGTCTATGATGAATTTCTACCACAGTGACAATTTAATTATGAGACAAACAAAGAAAAAAAGACAAGACAAATAATTTCCGCAGAGTTTCTCTCTGCTCACAAACTGTGAAAACTTTGTTATTCACTTGAAACTGCAAATTCTGTGAATACAACTTGCTTGACTTGCTTACAAAATAGGGGTTACTCCCTCTATTTATAACAGAGCTTACACCCTAAGCCCAAAGCCCAAAATATCTTTTTGTTACTAAATCAAATCTAATTTATTCTAGACTTAAATCAAATCTATTTAAATCTAAAACAAATCAAATCTTTTTGACACATAGTTTCGACACATAGTTTCGACACACTGGATTACAATTTAACACACCACCTAATTCATTGTGTTTAAACTATCTATGTTCATCATGGCTCTTAGTCTTCTGAATACTTCGACTTGCACTCCCTTCGTCATGATGTCTGCAATTTGATTCTCAGTTCTGCAGTGTTCCAAATTCATCTTCCCATATGCTACCTGCTCTCGAAGATAATGGAACATCATTTTGATGTGCTTACTTCGACCATGTGCTATTGGGTTCTTCGCCAGATTAATAGCTGACATGCTATCTATCTTCATGGTAATTTCTCCATGATTTTTCCCTGTTGTCTCTTCGACCAAGTTCACCATCCAAGTTGCTTGACATACACAAAAAGAAGCAGCTATGTATTCTTCTTCGCATGATGATAATGCCACTACTGGTTCCTTTCTTGAATTCCAAGAAACTGATGCACCACCTAGCATAAACACATATCCTGCTGTTGACTTTCGATCTTCAGCATCACTACACCAACTCGAATCAGTGTATTCCACTAAGTTGCATTCTTTTCCTTTATCAGCTACAAGAAACAAAATGCCATAATCGAAAGTTCCTTTGAGATACCTCAGTATCCTTTTTACTGCTGCTAGATGTGATACCTTTGGCTTCTGCATGAATCTACTTACCATACCTACATTGTATGCTAAGTCAGGCCTTGTATGACAAAGTTATCTCAATGATCCAATAAGTCTTCTGTATTGGGTTGGATCAATATCATCTTCATCTGCATCTTTCGACAGTTGCAGTCTTTGTTCTGCAGGTTTCGAAGTTGGGTTGCATTCTTCCATCTCAAATCTCTTGAGAATTTCTCTTGCATATCTTCTTTGATGCATCATCAAACCTCTACTGCTCTTGTAGAATTCGATGCCAAGGAAATATGAAATCTCACCCAAATCAGACATTTTGAATTCCTTGCTAAGATCACCTTTGAAGTCTTCGATCTTACTTTTACAGCTACCTGTTATCAACAAATCATCTACATAGAGACATAGTATAAGCAATTCACTATTTCTTCTTCTTACATATACTCCATGTTCAGTTGTGCACTTTACAAATTCCTTCTCCCTTAGGAAACTATCAATTTTCTTATTCCAAGCTCTTGGATCTTGTTTCAATCCATACAGGGCTTTATGCAGCCTGTACACCTTTCTTTCTTCGTCATGTTTCACAAACCCAACTGGTTGTTTAACATAAACTTCTTCTTCTAAGGGTCCATTTAGGAATGCACACTTCATGTCCATCTGACATATGTGCCAACTGTTTATTTCTGCTAGACCAATAACCAACCTGATTGTTTTGATCCTAGCAACAGATGCAAAAACTTCATCGAAGTCTATTCCTTCTTTCTATAGAAATCCTTTCGCCACAAGTCTTGCTTTGTGTCGAGTTACTTCACCTTTCGAATTCGTTTTCACTTTATATACCCACTTGACATCAATTGCCTTATTTCCTTGAGTCAATTCGACAAGTGACCAAGTGTTGTTGTCTTCGATAGACTTTACTTCTTCGTTCATTTCTTTCACCCACTTCGAATCCTTCAATGCTTCAGCTGCATTAACATGTTCGACATCTGCATAGAAAGCATAATGTACCAGCTCACCTTCATTATCTATTACATCATCTGATGTAATCACACAATCTTGCAATCTTGCAGACATGGGTCTTGTTCTTTGAGGTCTGCTTGTACTTGGTATATCTGTTGGTTCCTCTTGTCGAACTTCTCTTTCGACTTGAGTTTCTGGCTCTTCAAGAAGGATTCCCACTGAATCTTTGTTGACATTTTAAGTCCAATCCCATTCTTTAAACTCAACTATGATCACGTCCCTGCTGATCACAATCTGCTTTTTCACTGGATCGAACAACTTGTAGCCTCCTGTCGAATGATATCCAACTAGAATCATTTGACTTGACTTGTCATCAAGTTTTCTTCTCCACTGATCTGGCACATGTCTATGTGTAATAGATCCAAATACCTTCAGATGACTCAAGCTAGGCTTCACACCAGACCAACATTCTTCTAGAGTAATTCCTTCTAGCTTCTTTGTAGGGCATCTGTTCAAAATGTATGTTGCAGTCGAAACAGCTTCACCCCAAAACTCTTTAGGTAAATTCTTGCCTTTCAACATACTTCTCACCATATTCATGACGGTTCGATTCTTCCTTTCTGCAATTCCATTTTGTTGTGGAGTATAGGGTGGCACCACCTCATGCACAATCCCTTCCTTTTTACATAGCCTGTCGAAGTCTTTCGACACATATTCTCCACCACCACCAGTTGTCAAAACTTTGAGCTTTCGACCACTCTGTCTTTCGACCATAGACTTAAACTTGGAAAATACTTCGATCACTTCATTTTTCTTCTTGATCAGATAAGTCCACAACTTTCTAATGAAATCATCTATGAATGTAATAAAGTATTTGTTACCTCCCATCGAATCCACCTGGATTGGTCCACATACATCAGAGTATATGACTTCAAGACTAGACTTCGACCTGGTTCCTGCATCCTTGCTGAAGCTATTCTTGTGTTGCTTCGCCTGCACACATTCCTCACATACCTCGTTTAGAATGTCGATTTCTGGAAATCCTGAAACCATATTTCTTCTCTTCAAATATCTGATGTCTCTGAAGTTGAGATGGCCTAGTCTATAATGCCATATTCATGCATCTCTGCTAGCTGCAGTTGAAAGGCACTTGTGCTCCATCATATTTAGTTCAATCTTGAAGGTTCGATTCTGAGACATAGGAGCCTTCAAGATTAATCTCCCATTTGCATCAACGACTCTCATCATCTTATCTTCGATTGAAACTTTATAATTCTTTTTGACCAACTGCCCTATACTGAGCAAATTGCTCTTCATGCCTGGTATGTACAACACATTGAAGATTACTGACCTTTTGCCATCTTTCCTCATAATCATAACATCACCAATACCTTCAGCTGCTAGGGTATTGTCATTTGCAAATTTTACCATATTTTTCATTGAGGGATTTATATTGACAAACCAGTCTTTCCTTCCAGACATATGTGATGAACATCCTGAATCCAAGTACCATTGGTCCTTGAATCTATCTTCATCTCTTGTTGTGACCATCATCATCATCTCTTCTTCTTCTTCTTCTTCTTCTTCATGTTTTACAAGCTTTGCATCACTTTCTTGATTCTTTCGTTTTTATGGACAATCACTTGAATAGTGACCGTACTTCTGATAATTATAACATTGAATGTGACTCTTATCAGGTTTTCGACCACCACCTCTTCCTCTATTTGCAACACCACCTTTTTGGTTGCCTTGGTATGGCCTTCTTTGATTTGACACGTTTCTTTCGATCTGGTTTCCTCTACCATTCGAGTTGTTGTAGTCACCTCTATCTCTGTCGAAACACTTTCCTTTGCCTTTGGCCTCTTTTGCTGAATGTGCCTGCAAGGCCACATCACTCTTTGATTTGCCTACAACTCTTTCATTCATTCTTTGTTCATGAGATTCAAGCGTCCCTTGAAGCTCTTCCTTTGTCAATTTCGACAAGTCTTTCCCCTCTTCTATCGCCACCACTATGTGGTCGAACTTAGGAGCTAAAGATCTCAAGATCTTCGAAACAACAACTCTTGTTGTTAACGCTTCTCCACATATCTTGATTTGATTTACTAGTTTTGTAACTCTAGTGAAGAAATCAGATATGCTTTCACTGTCTTCCATCTGAAGCAGTTCATCTGTCCTTTTGTGAGTTTGTAACCTCACTTCTTTCACCTTCTCAACGCCTCCAAAAGACTTCTCAAGGATTTCCCAGGCTTCTTTTGCAGATTCTGAATTACTAACCTTTTCGAAATTGTCTGGGCTGACACATTGATGAACTATAAATAATGCTTTATAACTCAGCTTCTCAGATTCTGTGTATTTCTTCTTTTCTTCTTCTGAAGCGTTTTCTCCAAGCGCTTCGACTCCATCTTTTACAAGGTCTCAAAGACCTTGACACCTGAATAAGACTTTCATCTGTTTGCATCAATTCTCATAGTTGTCAACTTTCAGAATTGGTAGGGTTGCTGGATAGTTTGCATTCCCATAACTTGTCATCGTGAATTCTTCAAACGTTCTTGATTGATACTTCCCTTGAATCGAAATAAAGCTCTTGATACCAGATGTTTGAAATCCACCAAAGTCTATGATGAATTTCTACCACAATGACAATTTAATTATGAGACAAACAAAGAAAAGAAGACAAGACAAATAATTTCTGCAGAGTTTCTCTCTGCTCACAAACTGTGAAAACTTTGTCATTCATTTGCAACTGCAAATTTTGTGAATACAACTTGCTTGACTTGCTTACAAAATAGGGGTTACTCCCTCTATTTATAACTGAGCTTACACCCTAAGCCCAAAACTCAAAATATCTTTTTGTTACTAAATCAAATCTAATTTATTCTAGACTTAAATCAAATCTATTTAAATCTAAAACAAATCAAATCTTTTCGACACATAGTTTCGACACATTGAATTACAATTTATCATATTTAAAGAATCCGATGTCCTATGGAATCATCAGCTCAATATACCGAATGTTTGTGTTAAAAAAAATAAAGGGTGAAGTCAAAATCAAAACTGCTTGTATTGAATTTTCTAAGATTAGCCGAGAAAACAAAAGTTTGTATAGCATGGTGTTTTTTGATATTAATACATAATTGCTGATTTATAAAAAAGAAATAAATTAGAGCTACCTTTGTATGGATGCATGTAGCAAGAGATATTAATACTATAGCTCTTGCTATCTAATAAAGGTGTAAAAATAATTAAAGATGAACCTTTGTATGGATGCATGTAGTAAGCGTTTGAAGAATTTGTTGCAAAATCGACATAATTGTTTTCTTTTCTATTGATAAATAGAGAAAAAAAATAAAGAGATAATGAAGAGTAAATGATTTAATTTTCGTGCTATACCACATTGAAATAAAACAACCAAGATATTATTTCGAAGTTAAAAACTAAAAATGTTCATCGAATAAAAAATGATATTGTTACTATTTTGATTAATTAGATCTACATAATATCCTTAAATTAAAATGAGAAAAAAAATCCAAAGCATCAAATGGAATTATATAAGACAAAATGAGTCCAACTTACTGTTAGAAATTTAGGGTGTGATAATCCTGGATAACTTCGAAGAATCGTGTTCGTACATTTTCCGAACAAAGTATTTCGACCCTATTCTTGCCTGGGTTCACGAAATCTTTGTGGGGATAATTCTCGAAGAAATTCTGTTTCCGACAAAAGAAAACGAATTGTAATTATAGAGAGAATGATGCGTTTTTTTCTCTGTGTGCGAGACCGAGGCCGAACGACTCCTTATAGGAGAACAGTAATCGAAAACGAAGAGACATATTTGTTCGAAACGAATATGTCAGTTGGGAAACAGTTATGTCCGTTGGGGAAAGGATTCAAAATTTTTTGTCAGCGGGACCCCAGCCAGGGGCTTCCGCCCCTTGGACCCCGCGGGGCGCTGCCCCGCACCCCTCTAGGGGCTTCGCCCCTTGGAACCCCAACGGGGCGCTGCCCCGCACCCCGCCAGGGGCTTCGCCCCTTGGAACCCCGTTTCAATTATTCGTATTCAATTATGCATTGGCTCGACGAGCGTGCACTCCGCACTTCCCTAACTCGTCTCCGAACTTAACGCATAATTGCATCGGCCTTTAGAAATCACATTACTACTAAAATACATTGGTGATACAAAATCGCCAACACTTACTATCTAACAAATAGTCCAACAGAAACTTAACAAAAAATAAATAAATCTATATGAATCATTTTTCTCCTTCACCTTCAAAAAATTTCCAACATTTTTGTATTTCTTATAAACACCTTCAAATGCCAAATTTCCATTCTTACCCCCAATGAGATAATCCTTCATATTTAAATATTCCAATTATGTTCAATCTCTTCAATGATATCAGTTAGATATATTGTTTTGGGGTTGCTGCAAAACTAAAAATAATTGGAAATGAAAATAGAGAAATAAATTTGTTTGATAAATTCCAAAGCGTATGTTTTCACACTAAGTTTAAGGAATAATTTACCCCCACCAATCTTTGTATTTTGGACGCAAAAGGATTTACCGGCGAATTTCCTATAAGATACTTTAGAATCCTTAAAGAGAATTACACAATCTCTTTAAGCGTATTTTTGATAGTATTTTACAGATGAATAATTCTTTTATTGCTCTCATGCATTAGAGAAGAAAATGATGATTTAGAATCTGAAAATAATTCTTAGATTGATTTATTTTCATGTGTCTTCACTTATTTTCTTTCTTCGTTCCAAAAAAATTCAATTTATAATGATACTATATTCTGTTTGAGAACAGAGGCATCTCTTAAAATATTGTAATACACCATTTTGGTTACCAAACAATAACAATGCTTTGCTAAGAACTAACAATAATTGTTTATAGGTTGCAACTGTTCTTAATTAAATGACAACCAATGACATGACATATATCAATAATATTCAGCATGTAGCATTCAATGTAGAGATGAAAAAATCCACATATAATATTTATATTATTAACTCAAATAATACAAGTATTCTATTTAATATTATTTTGAAAATTCTCTTACAATATCTTCGTTAAATCTACGCATCATTGGATCTTTACTACCATAATATGTGAAATCAAAGTCTATAACATCTTCTTGGTTTTCCTAAATAAGCACTTGATGTTTTGACATAACGCATTAATATCCCATTGAATTGTTCAATCCCACAAAAACTTTTAGGCTCTAATTGAACTAGCTTTTGTATATCTTCAATGAAGTTTTTGTCTAAAGATAAGCTTATCTTAAACGAGATTACTATTATTTGTTAAGCCATAAGAAGATGTAATGAGAGTATTTGTTGTTAGCTTTGCAAGTCTATAATTTTCATCAACATTAGCAACAGATTCATCTAGGTCTTCTGCATTTTCAACAATAACATCAAAGAAAGAAAAAATGTCAAGTAATAATATCTCTTTAATTCAACTCAGTTGATAGCGGCACAAATATAAAATTACAATAACTTAAGTTTGACCATGCAAAAAAGTTAAAGTCATCTTGTATTCTTATGCCGGCCAATAGAATTGAAGAAGTTGGACGAAAAGTAATAAAGTCATAGAGATCGCTTGAACATTAGTTTTAATTTTAGAGTAATCTACGAGTATCAAAGTCATTAGCATTCACATGGAATCTAAAATATAAATAAATATTTTTCATTTTAACGTATTTCTAATAATTCTAATAAATAATTCACACCAAACTAATTTCATTATTTGAGTTTAATTAGAGAAGAAATGTTAAAAAATTTAATGCGTCCATGTGCAATAGTATTGTTATTTGATACCTTTTTGGTCGTACTCTTCGGAAATTTCTTAAAAAATATAATTAACTTTGATATTTGTACCCCATTATATGTGAGTCTTATATACTTCAAAAGAAATTATTTTGTTTTTTACCTATAACTGGAGGCGCATAAAGTGATTCATAATATTTCGTCAATTTGTTAAAGTGGGACACTAAATATTGTCATATAGTGGTTGCTACTTATAATGTTATTGATAAATATTTCAAACTATAGTTGTTTCTTTTTGTCTCATTCTTCTCCACCCTTCTTTTGCATAAGATGAACTTCTATACAATAATGTTAAGGTGACGTATGTATCAATAAGTTAGATTTTTTTTTTTTGATAAGAAAAATAGAACATACACACAGTGCTTAGGAGTTCAATATCTATATCTTATGTATGAAGAAAATGCAGTTGGGAGGAAGAGACTCGTTTTTATGCTCAATATATTCTCTACTAAACACTAGTCATTACCAATTGAGAGTGAATACTTTACACTTATATTATGGTTATAAAAAAATTACGTGACTTCTAATTATTTATAATTAATTAAATTTAAACAAAAAATATAATGATAGTGTAAAATAATTTTACATTGTCAATCAATCAATGTAAATCACACTTATATTTTAAAAATACGTTGATGATAGAACAAATTAATAAATTTCTATTGGATAATAGTGTAAAACTATTTTATTCTGCCAATGCAATACCTTTAATCTTTTAAATTTAAATATTTTTTATTTATGTTTGTATCAATTGTGTCGGAGTTCATATCTCCCTTAATGCACAAGAGACTGTGAAGAAGATGAAGATGAAAAAAGAGAGAAGAGAGTGTAACAAACTTTCTAACAAATTTTCTCAACATGGAAAATAATTACAATCATCCTTACACCAAACTTAATGTGATTCAGTTTATATACTATAACTCAAATTCAAATGCATCTCAAATTAAAGTCAAATGGAAACTTAAATGCAAAATCAAATGAAATGGAAACTATTTACAATGCTGAATCTGAATTACAACTAACAACATCCTTTAATTCATATTCATCCAATTAAAAAGCAACAACACTAATTCTATCCCTCAAATTGATTAAATATTCAGTCTTGATAGTCTTGGTCAGCACATCACAAAAGTTGCTTTTGAGTGCTACAAATGAACAACTTCAAGCACTTCATTCTGAACTTGATTTTGCAGAAAATGATGCTTAGTATCTGTATGCTTGATTCTCCCATGCAACATTGGATTCTTGGTAAGGTTTATTGTTTACTTGTTATTAATCATCATCTTGACTGGTTTGCTCACTTTGAACTTCAGTTCCTGTAGTAAATTCATCAGCCAAGCAACTTGACAAGTTGACAAAGCACCAGCTATGTATTCAACTTTATGGGTTGAAAATGTAACCACCAGTTGCTTCTTAGAACACCGAGAAATAGGAACACCTAGATACATAAACATGTATCTTATAATACTTCTTATGTTAACTTTGTCCCCACGCCATTCAGAGTCCGAGTAACATATCAGCTCAACAACATCTAACACTCCAGATATAAACAAAATTTCATGCTTTAGAGTTCCCTAGAAAATATATCATATTTTCAAGGTCAGACATGTAAAAAACATTCAGTAGCACCTTCTTGAACTTGTTTATCTCAGTAGTACAATTTTCTGTTAGCAATATATCATCAATATAAAGAAACACCATAATCACATTGCCATCAGAATTATGTTGCACATACAATCCATACTCTATTTCACATTTTTTGAAACCCTGATGGTTGAAAAATGAATCAATTTCTAGATTGCAAGCTCTTGGGGCTTGCTTAAGTACATACAAAGCTTTATGCAACTTATACACCATCCCTTCTTTGTTATCTATCACAAATACAGAAGGTCGTAACATATATAATCCTTCTTGCATTGGACTATTAAGAAATTATGACTTAACATCTAAATATATCATAGGCCAATTCCTCTTTACAACTATAACACCCACCATTCTGATTGTTTTATGTCTAGCTAAAGGCACAAACAATTCAAAGTAGTCGAAACCAGATTTCTATAGAAATCCTCTTGCTACTAACCTTGCTTTATGCTTGGAAACTGACCTATCTGGCTTCAAATTTATCTTCAACACCCATCTCACAATGATGGCTTTCTAGTTCTTTGAAAAGTAGCCAATTCACATATCTTGTTTCTTTCAATAACCTTAAGTTCTACCTTCACGGCTTTCACCCACACTTTCTTCTTGAGAGCCTTATTGATACTGATAGGTTCAGAGTCCACTATCATGGCAAATTGTATTACTTCTTCTTCAAATTCAACTTTAGTATCATGCAACAACTCAAAATCTACAAGTCTCATTAGTATATATCTAACTCTATGTGGCCTCTGTAACTGCACAAGTTCACCTTCAGAGCCAGGTACACCTTTAAAAGCTTGATTATCACCAAAGACTAGATTACCATCAGAGGTTGGACTACCTTCAGAGGTTGAACCACCATTAGAGGATGGACCACCTTTAGAGTCTAGACCACCATCAGAGTCTGAATCACCTTCAGAGTCTGAGTCAGCTTTAGAGTCTAAGTCATCTTCAGAGTCTGAGTCATATTCAGATTCAAAATCTCCTTCAAAGATGGATTCTCCTTCAGAGACATATTCAAAAATACTCCTAACTCCAGAGGCATGATTATACTTGATATAAACCCATGTTTCTGATTCTTTCACTGTGGCATCTCTGTTGACATCAAATCTATTTGTGACTGAGTAATAGAGTTTATAGGCACATGTAGAGTGGTAACCTATAAGCAACATGATATTGCTTATATCATCCAATTTCCTTATAGTAGCATCTAGTACATGTTTGTAACAAACAAAACCAAACACCTTCAGATGGTTCACACTTTTCTTTCAGCCAGTTCACTTCTCCAAAGGAAATATTTCCTTTAACTTCTTAGTTCGACATTTGTTGAGCACATAAGTTGCAGTAGCAATAGCTTCACCCAAGAATGTGTGAGGTAAATTCTTTTCTTTCAACATGCTTTAGGTCATGTCAACCAAAGTTATGTTTCTTCATTCAGCAAGACCATTATACTTTAGAGTGTATGGGACAGTCACCTCATGTTCAATACATTCTCCTCACCTAACTTCTTGAACTCTCCATATTTAAACTCTCATCCACCATCAATTCTGAGAATCTTCAAACTTTGTCCACTTTGATTTTCAACTTTCACGTTGAACTTCTTGAACTCGGGAAACACCTCATGTTTGAACCCTATCAGTGTTACCCGTGTTATTCTGGTGAACTCATCCACAAATGACACAAAGTACTTGTTTCCTCCAAGTGAAGGTACTTCAAAAGAACCACACACATCAGAATTCATAACACCCAAAGCATGAGTTGCTCTTGGAGGAAATTCTGATGAGAAAGGCAACCTTGGTTTCTCTCCTTTCATGAATATATCACATGATTTCTTGGGTGCCACAATCTTAGGAGTTCTAAGTACCATCTTCTATATTCCATAAGCTTTTGAAGTTCAGATTCCCTGATCCCTTGTGCCACAACTCTCTCTCTCTCTCTCTCTCTCTCTCTCTCTCTCTATCTATCTATCTCTCTCCCTCTCTCTCTCTCTCTCTCTCTCTCTCACACACACACACACACACACACACACACACACACACTTAAAACCCTTGTTGCACTAAGGCATTGTGTGTCTATTGTTTCAACATTCACTTTTTAATTTCCTGGTTCATACAACATAATTAAATTATGATTACAGTCATACAACTTCAAGAGATTATCCTTCATGGTTACAGGAAAAACTTTTTTAAACCAACACTCATCAGATTTCTCTTCATGCCAGAAGAATACCATACATCCTTAATCAGAACATATTTTTCATTCTGCAACTTGACTATGACATTTATTATTCCTTCAGCATTCAGATATTTATTATTTGCACATCTGATCTTGATCTTTCTACCAGAGTTTAAATCAACAAGGCATTTCTTGTTTCTAGTTAAGTGATTTGAGAAGTTAGTGTCCATATATAACCATTCTACCATATTTCACCTTCATTCTTAGATGCCATCAATATCACATTTTTATCCTTTGAATCTCCTCTGGCTATATTGGCTTCTTCAAACTTATTTTCTTTATTTGACCAACAATCAGAGGCATAATAGCAAAATCTATTACAATTATAGCATTGAACCTTTCTTTTATAAAACTTCTTCTTTCCCTTATGAACATTCATATATTTCTTCTCTTCAGAAGAATAAGTTTTGACTTTTGAACATTCTTTTTCTTATTCTCTCACCATGCTTGCTTCTTATTCTCTTAACAAAAGAAGCCTTGAGATCCTGTTCAGACTCTCTTTTAGAGTTTCTTTCAGTCAGACACAACTCTTGTGCCTCTAAGCGACTCTAAAGATCTTCAATCATCATGATGCTAGTGCCTTTAGAATATTCTCTGGATACAACTATGTAATTAAACTCAAGAGTAAGGAATATGTGTACCTTCTCAATGAAAACTTGTTCAGAGAGAGTTTCTCCATAAGCCTTCATCTCATTTGTGATTTTAGTCACTCTAGAGATGTAATCTAGTACATTCTCATTGTTCATCATGTTGAGATTCTCGTATTTCTTGCGTAGGTACTCTGTAACTTCACTTTCTTCACTGATGTGTCACCATCGTAGCAACGCACAAGTGTATCCCACATAACTTTCGTCATTGTCGCGTCAGCAATCTTCTCACAAACCTTCATATTAACACACTGATGGACATAGAATGACGCTTTCTGATCCTTCTTCCTTGTGTCACGTTGTATGTTTCTTTGCAATTATATTGCATCTTCTGCAACAGGCGGGTAAATGTCATTGATAAGATCAAGAACATCTTGAGCTCTAAACAACTCACGTATTTGAATCAACAATCGATTCCAATTCTTTATGTCAAATACTGGAAGCTTTATGTTTAAACTATCATTTATTTCCTTCATCTTTGTTCATGTGCAAATCACTCAAATCTCATAAACACTCGTATTTCCCAATCCCGCATAATCAAGAAATGTGATTCTTCTCCAATTTTGATCTTAATTCAGTGTGAATTTGAGGAAAAAAATCAATCACACACCTTACGCACATTCGTGTTTCCCTAAATCAGAACCTGAGCTCTAGATACCAATTTGTTGGAGTTCTCACCTCCATTGATGCACGAGAAGTTTTGAAGAAGATGAATTTGAAAGAAGAGAGAGAATAGAGAGTGTAACAAACTTTCTAACAAACTTTCTCAAAATGGAAAACAGTTAAAATCATACTTACACCAAATTGAATGTGATTCAGTTTATATACTACAACTCAAGTTCAAAGGTATCTCAAATTAAATTTAAATGAAAACTTAAATATAAAACCAAATGAAATACAAACTAATTACAATGCTGAATCTTAATTACAACTAACAAATTGTGAGTTTCACACTAAATAGAAAAAATATATTTAAAGGGATGTGATACTTAAAGTATGAAGCTCTTCAGTCAAATGAGTTAGTAATTTAGATTTAAAATTTTAGTAATAAAATTGGTTTTTTTGTTGTTGAGAGTTTGAATACAAAAATGGTTAAGTGTAAGTTGAATGTAGAATCTACATTAATTTATTTTTCATATTTGACATTCGATTTTGCGAATGAAGAATCTAAAGAGATTAATCATACCGTCTACTTGTAGAGGCTCTCTTTAAAACCAGAGAAAAACTCGATACAAACCGATTCAATACAAAAATTATTAGTACCTAATGAGATTCGGATATGAGACCAATGGAGAAGTGCTACATCAAATATTACTAAATTAAAGACTAGGTGGTATAGTGACTTTGCTCAATTAAGTATTGAATTTAATCCCCTTATTCTCGCTCTCATTTTATAAGGCACTTAAAGTAGTTATTCAAGAATTTATCAAGATTCAACGTGCATTCTTGTGGAATGTCAAGAAAACCATGGAAGGATCAATTGGGTGGTGTGATCTACTATTTGTATGTCAAAAGCGGAAGGTGGGCTTAGTTTAAGCATTGTGATTTGTTCAAAAGAGCTTTGATGAGTAAATGGGACTTAAGGTTATTATTACAGGAGGATTCACTATGAGACAAAGTTATTTCTTTCAAGTATGGTGATATAAAGAATGCAGTCTGAGATGATTCTTGGTTTGTTAGTAATTCAAAATCTTCGTTATGGTGGAGTGATTTAAGGATTTTGTTGGTATGCTAAAAATAACTGGTTTCGTATGAGTCTTTCGTGCAAGATTGGAAATGATTTCGATATTGAGTTCTGGAGGGATTGTTGGATTGGTAAAGATCCTTTGTGCATGAAATTTTCTATGTTATTTTAGGCCCTGCAAGAACTAAGATTAAGGATCAATGATGCTAGTTCATGATCTCATAATCATTAGCGTTGGTCAATGTGTGCGAACTGTAAGATCTGCCTGATTTAGTTTCCTTAAAATGTTACAGCCTCAACTTGGTTCTGCATTGTGATACGGTGGGAGAACTGACTTGGGTGTTTTGCATTTTATCGCAAATGTTGCGGTTAACAAGAGTCGCCACTGACTTTTCTTTTATCCAAAAGGAAAGGTGAAAAAGCACAGGAAAGACCTTTGAGATTGTTTCTTGAGTTCGGGGGGTAGGTTATGAAAAGGGAAGGTATTAGCACCCTTTTCATCCATGGTTTTCCATGGGCTCTTAGTTACTTGCTAGATCACTTGCTTTTGTTTGAAATTGTTCTTTGTGTGGTTTTTGAAAGTATTTTGTAAAGAGGCCATTGTTTAGGCAAACTTTGTAATGATTCTCGTTCGTAAGAATGTACACAAAGATGTTGATCTTTTGAAAATGTTTTCAAGTTTGTAAGATGTTTTGAAAGTGTAAGTGTTTGTTTTGAAAATAGCAAGGATGTTTTGTTTTGAAATGGAGCAAGTAATTAGGAGCATTCTACCTACTCAAAATTCTTTCATTTTCATTTCCTCTTTCCTTTGACATTGTTATCTTACCATTGATTTGGTAAGTAACTCTATCTTTGGATGTAAACAGGACGGACGTGGGTCATTGTATGACCATGATTAGCAATGTTGCAAGGTACCTTAGCATTCTTTTTTAGGGACTAAGATCATTTGAAAGGCAACATAGATAGCATCACCGAGGGACTATGATCTTATATTTTGCTTGTTTTTGCTAAGATACCTCACATGCGTAACATGGCCATTTGTAAGGCAACCAAGTGGATTTACCCTAGGGGTGCTTGTGTGAAAGTGTATTGTTTTTTCATGCTTGGTTTTGTCTTTGATTAGGGTTTTCTAATTGATTGGTTTTATTCTTTCCATACAAACCCTAATTACTAGCATTTGTATATAAAGTGATAAATTACGGAATTTAAAATTACTACGTTATTACAATACTTGTGGGAGGGGGTGTACAAATTACAAATGGGGAATATTGCAAGAAATTAAATCTAAATAATTATTACAACCATATTAAAATTGAATAAATGTACAAATATGAACAAATAAAATACAAGAATGTAAATGTAAAAATAAAATGTGATTTTTGTTTGGTTTTCACGAAAGGTTTTTTTTTGACCTAGTTAACTAAAATAGGATAATTAACTAAAAAGAAGATTAAGATCGAGTTAATAAAAGAAATTAATTTATTAAAGAAACAAGTTTTTAGGTTTTTTTGTGAATTTAATTAAACTAGTAAATAAAATTAATTTAATAAAAGTCCTAAGTTCTAAATTGATTTTAATTTACAAGAAAGTAACACAATAATTAAAACTAATTATCTAAATATTTTAAAAAATGGAAGTTAATTTGTTAAAGAAAAATGTTTTTTTTATTCTTTTGTTTTATGAAGAAAAATGAACTAAATAAATATAAAAAATAAAATGTAAATATTTTTTTGGATTTTTATTAGTAATAAAAATAATAATAATAATAATAATAATAATAATAATAATAATACTAATAATAATAATAATAATAATAATAATAATAATAATAATAATAATAATAAAATGAAAGAAAATAAAACAAAAATCTAAAAAAAGGTTAGGGGTTAAAAATAAATTTGGGAGGTGTGAGGAAGTAAAAACTGCTTTTGTTTGGTTTTAGGCCCAAGCAGTTTTTTCTGAATAAGAAATTAAAGAAAAGATTATTGGGCTTGCGTGGTAGGCAGTAAGCAGGGGGGTGTGTATTGGAAGCAAAATGAACTGGGATTATAAGTGTTTGGTTGGCATTAGAAGGAGAGGTGGTAGACAACAAGGAAAGGGGTAGGCGGGAGTAAAGGTATTGGGCTGGGTCGTTTTTGGTTAAAGCCCAAAGAAAATGCAAAATGAAAAAGAACAAAACAAAAATGACAAAGGGCTTTGTCATTTTACCAGAAACACTCTCTCTCATTTTATTTTCTCTCTCGTTCTCTATTGTTCTCCTCACCGGAGATGATAAAGTGGCCGCGCCGGAAATCACCTCACGACGGTGACGTTCCAAACTCAACCTTTTTTACATTTTCCGATTCCTCTCTCCCTCCTATTTACTAATCCGTGACTGGATTTTGCAGATGTTGTCTCAAATAGGACAGATCACGAAAGGGAGAATGGAACCCTAATGACTCTCGATTGCGAAGATCTTTAAAATCTGGGTGAGATCTTTCCTCTACTCTTCTCTCTGCTTTTCTATTATTCTGAAGGGCTTAGGTTTTTTTGATAATGATGAAAAATATGTTTAGGGTTTTGTTGTTGTTTGCATGCGGTTTGTATTCTGTTTGTATGTTCGTGAACTGTGTGAGAATGATTTTAAAGGGAAAATATGGTTATTGTTTCTATGAACTTGTTTTTTGAAGGAGTTTTGAACCTAGGGCTTTTTGGTTCTGTTTCTGTGTTTTAAGTGTTACCGAATAGTGAAAATTTTTTTCTATCACTCTGTATCTGTATTTTTTATGGACGGTGCCCCCCTTTGCTTCTGTGTTGTTGCCGGTTTTATATTGTGATGGCTTTTATTGGTTTCTTGTTGCTTTGGTTTTTGTTGGTTGCCTTTATTGACTTTGCTGGTTTTTGGGGTTGTACCTGCTGGCCTTTTGTACCTTGTGCTGACTTTGATACTTTATTGTTAGCTTTTGTACTTTTTCTATGATGCTAGTTGTACCGTGATGACTTTTATGAGTTCTATTTTTCCTCTTTTCTGTGAACAAAAGCATGGCCTTTGAGATTTTGCAGTAAAGTTGCTTTGGCCCATGACATAACTTTACAAATTTCGAGTTCTCTGAAACAAACAAGACATGAGGCTTTTTTTATTGCTTGCTGTACTAGTTTTGTGTTGAGACTTTGATAACTTTGATTTTCTTGTGAACAAAAGCATTGTCTTTTGAGATTTTGCAGTGCCATTGTCTTTGGCCTATGATTTTGACATTACATCTCTGAGTTTTCACTGAATTCTGCTTTGCACCTTTTAGTTTATTGTGAACCAAACTAAACTATGTGATTTGCAATAAGCAATGGCCTATGATAAAACAAACATTGTATGAGGCTTTTTGAGTTGTTTTAAATCATGTTGGGCTGAAATCTGTTGGGATTGTACTTGTGTTAAACTTGAAATTTTGTTTGCACTATTATGAACCAATTCATTTGAGATTTGCAATATAATTTTGTCCTATGATAAAACTGAAATTGTTTGAGGCTTTAGAACACAAAACCTTCTTTTTCTAAACTCTGGTACTTTGTTGCCTTTAGATTTTGCACAGGTTTTGTTCTGGCATCTTGCAGTGTGCCCTGCTGTTTGTTACAGTTTGCTTGTATTGTTGTTTTGCTGCCTGCTATGCAGCTTGCCCTGCTGTTTGTTTGCAGCTGGCTATGTTGTTATTTGTTGCTTGTTGCAGCCTGCCCTACTGTTTGTTGCGGTTTGCTATGCATCCTGCTTTGCTTGCTTTCCCTTAAAATCTGATTCCTAAACACAAACCCTAATGATGAATTTCTTCTCTCTTTTTTACATATCATTTTTTATTTGAAATGCTTGCTAACTTTCTCTTCTTCTTTGTTTCATGAACATGAGGCGTGGGCGGCAAGCAAAGATTGGAGGGGTTGCTTGAAGATGAAGCAATGAAGACTTTGAAGAAACAAAATTTCTACCTTTTGTAAATAAAACAAATCTTTGTAATTTACTTCATTTGTAAATAAGACAAAATTTGTAAATTCACCTTACTTGTAATGTAATGAACACAATGTCCTTTGAATAAATTTGGTGTGATGAAATTTATTGTACCGATCTCAAATTCTATTTGAACTTTGAAAATCTCCATTGAATGCTTTGAATAAAACACCTTGGTTTGGGTAACTTGCACTTCAAGCAAACACAAAAGTGATCAGACAAAATATGCGCCTTGTACTCCAATCAAATTTCTAAACAAAATAAATGTTTAAGAATTTAATTCCACTTGGTGATTTGAATCCAAAAACCATGGTCATTTAAAATGGAAGTCTTAATCTTTAACTCTTGTCCAATGTCTTATTGGTAATCAAAAGGAGTTCGCATGTCATACTTGATTAAAATGGGACTTCATTGTCTATCAAAAATATTTTAAGAACATTCATCAATCTTGTAGAATTAACAAACTTCAGCAAATTGTGTTTAAGAACATCTGAAATCAAACGAATGACTTGTGATGGTTCGATAACTTTCAAAGCCTTCCTAAGAAGAGAATCTGTCTGATCAACCTTTGAGCCAAATTGAGTATACGAGAAACGCTAGGATAGTATCTTGCATGAAAAATTAGAGGGAAAATTTTGGGGTACAACAGCTTCCCCTGTTCAATCTTCTTAAACTTGAAAAGTGAGATTGGCATGCTTCCCGTTCGTAGCTTGAAAGTGGAAGATGATTGAACAGTAGAGTGCCCAAAAATTTGCACTTGCTAGTGTACGAAGTAACGCTTTGAATTTATTGTATCGGGAATGGGCTTAAAGATGCCATTGGATGAAATGAGGGATAATTGTCGGAGATGGGCTTGCAGATGCCATCCAAGGGTGACTATTGATAGAAAATGGACTAAATCTGGTGTTGATTTCAACTGGGAACGAATCAGAATAAATCTTTGGAGTGATTTATCTGAAACAAAAAAGTACCTACTAGGAAAGAATCAGAATAATCATTGAGAGATTTTTCTGAACCAGAAGAGGTCTTAAATAAGTAAACAGAATAATATTCATAACTGAATTGTATCTGACTCGTATTTGAGATATGTATTGAATGAGAGTCAGAATGAAATCTGTATCTGGATCGTATCTGGACTGTATCTGAAAGTTGAATCTGAATGAGAGTCAGAATGAAATCCGTATCTGGATCATATTTGGACTGTATCTGAAAGTTGAATCTAAATGAGTATCAAGATGGTATCCGTATCTGGAGCGTATATGAACTGAATCTGAAATCTAAATCTAAATGAGTATCAGGATGGCATCCGTATCTGGAGCGTATCTGAACTGTATCAAAAAGCTGATTCTGAATGAGTATCAGGATGGCATCCGTATCTGGAGCGTATCTAGAGCGTATCTGAACTGTATCTGAAAGATGAATCTGAATGAGTATCAGGATGGCATCCGTATCTGGAGCGTATCTGAACTGTATCTGAAAGTTGAATCTGAATGAGTATCCGGATGGAATCCGTATCTGGAGTGTATCTGAACTGTATCTGAAAGCTGAATTTGAATGAGTATCAAGATGGCATTCGTATCTGGAGCGTATCTGAAATGTATCTGAAAGCTGAATCTGAATGAGTATCAGGATGGCATCTGTATCTGGAGTGTATCTGAATTGTATCTAAAAGTTGAATCTGAATGAGTATCAGGATGGCATCCGTGTCTGGAGCATATCTGAACTGTATCTGAAAGCTGAATCTGAATGAGTATCTGGATGGCATCCGTATCTAGAGCATATTTGAACTGTATCTGAAAGCTGAATCTGAATGAGTATCAGAATGGCGTCCGTATCTGGAACGTATCTGAATTGTATCTGAAAGTTGAATCTGAATGAGTATCAGAATGGCATCCATATCTGGAGCATATCTGAACTGTATCTGAAAGCTGAATCTGAATGAGTATCAGGATGGCATTCGCATCTGGAGCATATCTGAACTGTATCTGAAAGTTGAATCTGAATGAGTATCAGGATGGCATCCGTATCTGGAGCGTATCTGAACTGTATCTGAAAGCTGAATCTGAATGAGTATCAGGATGGCATCCGTATCTGGAGCGTATCTGAACTGTATCTGAAAGCTGAATCTGAATGAGTATCAGAATGGCATCCGTATCTAGAGCGTATCTGAACTGTATCTGAAAGCTGAATTTGAATGAGTATCAGGATGGAATCCATATCTGGAGCATATCTGAACTGTATCTGAAAGCTGAGTCTGAATGAGTATCAGGATGGCATTCGTATCTGGAGCGTATCTGAACTGTATCTGAAAGCTAAATATGAATGAGTATCAGGATGACATCCGTATCTGGAGCGTATCTGAACTGTATCTGAAAGCTGAATCTGAATGAGTATCTGGATGGCATCCGTATCTAGAGCATATTTGAACTGTATCTGAAAGCTGAATCTGAATGAGTATCAGGATGGCATCTGTGTCTGGAGCGTATCTGACTTGTATCTGAAATCTGAATCTGAATGAGTATCAGGATGGAATCCGTGTTTGGAGCGTATCTGAACTGTATCTGAAAACTGAATCTGAATGAGTATCAGGATGGCATCCGTATCTGGAGTGTATCTAAAAGCTGAATTCTGAATGAGTATCAGGATGGCATCCGTATCTGGAGCGTATCTGAACTATATTTGAAAGCTGAATCTAAATGAGTATCGGGATGGCATCCGTATCTGGAGCGTATCTGAACTATATCTGAAAGCTGAATCTGAATGAGTATCAGGATGGCATCCATGTCTGAAGCGTATCTGAAAAGCCTTTGAACATTGTTAATGGTAGCTATTGATTAACCTTATCTTGAAAAGGGTAAAATGTTAGCTAATATGCAAATTCATGTTGTATGAAATGCATGGTATAATGAGATTGTGATACATGCATTCGTGTTATCGATGTTTATGATATATGGATGCGATGTATGCGTATGTGAGCTAATCTGCTGTAATGCTATTGGATTGGGGAAAATAAATCCCTGACTGCTGTTGGGGAGTCATTAAATCCTGGATTGTTATGGAAGAGTTGGTGAGTCTTCAGACTTTTCTTAGAATATTTCCACCAAGGATTCCTGTTTTGTTGTTTGAGGAGAGCTCCGCTGAGGAATGTTGAAAATCATATGGAGAGTGTTGATTCTTGCTTGGGGAAAAAGAGTTCAGGAGTTTCAGTTGTTTGTTACTCTACTGAGGAGTCGAAGTTGAACTGATATCTGGTCGGGTCCAGGCTTTACAGTAACTTGCTGGGGATTGTAGAGTAGTCTATCAGGGAAGAGGAATTTATTGGGGAAGAGGAGTTGTGGTTCTTTGATTTGTAGTAGTCAGAGAGGTAAACTCAAACTGGGGAATCTGTAGTTTGTTGGGGAAATAAACCCTGTGGTCGGTCCATTGGAGAGGTGTCTTCTTTACTGGGGATAATCCTCGAGGGTTCTTGAGGTCGACTCAGCTGGTGAGAAGTTTTCAGAGATTGGAACTCCGACCGGGAGTCATCCTATGAGAAGGATATTGGAGAGATTTGTCATTGACCCTAGTAGCAAGTGTTGTAGTAATGCCAGAAAATGTTTGCTTGGTCGCACATGACTCTTTATGTGGGAGCCTGTTTGCCCCCAGAGTTAATCTGGTGCACCTCGACGCTTGAGATTTTGATCACATTTCTGGTAGCCCTGAACTTCCTAGAGATATTTTCTAAGACTGTTGTGGAAGAAAATGAAGACCTGACACTGACACCATCTGTTACTACTGGCACAAACGAGAAAATTGGTGGTACCCAAGATCTTTGGTCAAGTCTCAGAATTTTCTAAGAACTGTCATGGGAGGATCTGAAGACATGATACTGACACCATCTGATACTACTGGCACAGAAGAACAAATTGGTGGTACCTAAGATCTTTGGTCAAGTCTCAATATTTTCTAAGAACCGTCATGGGAGGATCTGAAGACGTGATACTGACATCAATCTGATACTGATACCATCTGATACTATTGGTACAAACAAACAATTTGATGGTACCGAAAGTCTTCATTTGTTCAAACCCATGATCAACATAATATTTCCCCTTGAGTGATACATATGGATATTTGCCCCTGGTTATTCAACAATTCTTTGAGAGATTCTTTGAATCTCGACTTGACTGCCCCAGACGTGTTGGACAATGGTCACACCGTGCCCCTTTGATTATGAGAGATTTGTCATTGGAAGTGTCTTTTCAATTGAAGTGATTTTGTTCACTATGAGAGCTTTCGTTCACTGGATATTCGTTGTGAATTTCTCCGCTGTCAAACAAATAGCCATATGCAAACAATGATATTCAAATAATGCAAAGTTTATGCTTGTCTTGAAGTTTTGAAAATGCGTTTTGGCAAGTAAATAAATTTTGTAGGAAAAATTCAACTCAGGATTTTGAGTAAAGCTTTACAGGAGTCAGGATACCTTTTGTAACAGTATTCTTTCGAATTAACCCATGCTTCAATTAGGACTTTTGATGGGTTGTAACGTGGCCTGGTTCACGGTTTAAGAAACAAAGGATAAAGGCTCAAAGTTTATTTGTACCCACCCACTCTTCGTGATGTTCTTTAGTCCTAAACTCAGCTAATTGTGCACTTGAACCCCAATTGAGTCTGGAATGATGTTTTGGTGATGGTTCAGACGAGTTAAGTTTTTCAGAAGGTATTCATTTTTGCAACATTTTTTTTGTTAAGGATTTGTAGTAACCTCTTTCTTTTGATTTGTTATCCCTAATTTTTGCCTGACTGTTCTTGCTTTGAGATTACAGTCAGCAGGATGCCCCAGTTTTTCTTAAGTTTCCTTTGTAGGTTTTGACTTAATGGGCTTTTATTTTTTGAGAGATAATGACTGCCTATGTGATAGGGAACCATCACCGTCTTTTGGTTCCAGAGGAATGTTTTGATGTCATTCGTTGTATTTACAAGATGAGAGTTTGCGGCTAAACGTGCATTTGAATTAACTGAGAGACTACCATACCCCAGGTTTTGATTAAAGGTTTCAATTTATGAAAAAAAGAAAAACTTATACTTCTTTGGCTCGAAGGGGTTGACTAAGGATTATCTTCCTTATAACTCCATTGTTTAGGATTTGAAAGAAAGCATGTACATCGTCAGCAAAGTCTGTTCAAAAGCATACTGTATGGCATTGTTTTCGTCATCCTCCCTCTAAAGGCTTGTAATTTTTAGCAAGAGTTGAATGTCATAAAGGGAGTAAAAATCATAGTTTAAATATAGTGAAAACGAATGGATGGAATCAAGACAAACATATGCAATGCATTAATGAAACAAAGTTTGAAAGAGATTACAATTGAAAATTTAAATGAATAAAAGCCTCTTTGTCTGAACTTGTCACTTTAGGTGGTGAGCCTTTTAGAGGTGATAGAAAAAGGATCCAATTTACCGTCTTGTGTGAACTCCAACGCTCCTTCGTTGATCAAGTTTTGAATCTTATACTTCAGCGCCTAACAATCGTTTGTATCATGTCCAGGACTGTCGGAATGATAAGCACACATGGAGTTATAATTGTACCCTGGAGTGGCTGTATTGGGATTCCGAGGAGGGTCCTTTAACGTAATCAGCTTGGCCTCCAACATGTATTACAGTGTTCGATCTAATGACATATTGACTTCTGTGAAGCGTTTTTCAGATGTATTCCGCTTATGCCAATTACCCTGTTGTTGTTGGTGAGGTTGTTGTTGGACCCGTGAGGTAGTAGCAATTTGAGGAGGTCTGACCTCTTGTCTTCTCGGAGTTTGACCAACGACTTGGTCCATAACCTCGACTATTTGTTTCATACGGTTGCATTCGTCTTGATGGAGCTTGTTAACAATGATCCTCAACTCTTCTTGTCCCCGGGCTAGGATTTGAATAAGAGCCATCTGTCCCAGCATTTGGATTCTCATTGCTTCCATCTCAACCTGCAGCTGTTCAACCTGGTCATCCTTGTTGTTATCAGAATGTTTCTTAGTCAGATTCCCAACGAGGAGTGTTTTCAATTCTTCCTTCCCCTTAGATAGGTTAAGGAACATTTCCCTGAACTGAACCTCTTGAGTTTGAAGATATCCATTGTCTTGTTGGAGAGCCATTGCTGAAATAAACAGCGAGAACATGAGAGACCGGTACTGGAGACTACCTGTTATGCAATGACGTATATGACATGCAAATGATTTCAAGGATCTCGCGGGGTAAATGTTAGTAGTCAATTACAGCTTTGATTGGAGAACTTTGTATCAGTGGATGTCCTTCCACGAGAATTAAGCTCACCATGTCGAGTGGGTCATAGCCTTTGACTCAAGTTGTTGTACTTGATCTTTGATGGTGCTTGGTTAGAGGAAAATAAATCCTCTTGCCCCTTGATAGACGTCTGGTTCAACGTGACCCTACATCAAAAACCCTTGAGATCCTTGAAATGCTATGGTTCAATGTTATTAAAAATTCTTATGATATGATGTCATGATGTTATGTACAAGTATGCAAAGTAAGCAAGCTTATATAAAAATAGTCATATACACACAAAGCAGACAAGTCCTTAGGTTTAGGCTTGCATGGAGTCTCATGGGTAAGTACCCTCTTGAAGTTTAGTTGGCTTAAACCTGTCCTAGCAATAGTAACCGGGTTCTAAGGAACTCAATATCACTGATTTGTTTTCTCGGGCATCTTTTCAGCAAAAACCTCTTTAATGGCGACTGAAATATTCCAAAAAAACCAAACCTCAATGAGTGTAGTATCGAGTATCTACCAACTTCGGACTGCACCAAAGCCGGTCATATCACAACATCCTAATGGCCAAGTTGGTCAAGTAAAGGTTCTAAAAGTTCATTAGTGCTTCATGACATCACTCAACGGCCCCGTATTCTCCTTGACTACTCAAGGGATACCGATATCCACAAATATGTCGCACTAACGTAGCTATTGCTTAGACCATGTTGGTATACCCCGCACAGTTTCCATAATGTATTGCTACTTACCTATAAGGTATCCCAAATCCGGGTAGAGGATTCAAACCCAAACAAAGAACCAAAAATATAAAGCAAACAAGTCAAACAAAGATAGCAAGTAAATATGATCTAACCCTAAGGTAACCCCAATTTTATAATTTTCCCCAGCAGAGTCGCCAGTTTTGTGATACGGTGGAAGAACTGACTTGGGTGTTTTGTGTTTTATCGCAAATGTTGCGGTTAGCAAGAGTCGCCACCGACTTTTCTTTTATCCAAAAGGAAAGGTGAAAAAGCACAGGAAAGACCTTTGAGATTGTTTCTTGAGTTTGGGGGGTAGGTTGTGAAAAGGAAAGGTATTAGCATCCTTTTCATCCATGGTTTTCCATGGGCTCTTAGTTACTTGCTAGATCACTTGCGTTTGTTTGAAATTGTGCTTTGTGTGGTTTTTGAAAGTATTTTGTAAAGAGGCAATTGTTTAGGCAAAATTTGTAATGATTCTCGTTCGTAAGAATGTATACAAAGATGTTGATCTTTTGAAAATGTTTTCAAGTTTGTAAGATGTTTTGAAAGTGTCTGTTTTGAAAATAGCAAGGATGTTTTGTTTTGAAATGGAGCAAGCAAATTAGGAGCATTCTACGTAATTAAAAGTCTTTCATGTTCATTTCCTCTTTCCTTTGATATTGTTATCTTACCATTGATTTGGTAAGTAACCCTATCTTTGGATGTAAACGGGGCGGGCGTGGGTCATCATATGACCATGATTAGCAATGTTGCAAGGTATCTTAGCATTCTTTTTTAGGGACTAAGATCATTTGAAAGGCAACATAGATAGCGTCATCGAGGGACTATGATCTTATATTTTGCTTGTTTTTGCTAAGATACCTCACATGCGTAACATGGCCATTTGTAAGGCAACCAAGTGGATTTACCATAGGGGTGCTTGTGTGAAAGTGTATTGTTTTTTCATGCTTGGTTTTGTCTTTGATTAGGGTTTTCTAATTAATTGGTTTTATTCTTTGCATACAAATCCTAATTACTAGCATTTGTATATAAAGCGATAAATTACGGAATTTAAAATTACTACGCTATTACAATACTTGTGGGAGGGGGGTGTACAAATTACAAATGGTGAATATTGCAAGAAATTAAATCTAAATAATTATTACAACCATATTGAATTTGAATAAATGTACAAATATGAACAAATAAAATACAAGAATGTAAATGTAAAAAGAAAATGTGATTTTTGTTTGGTTTTCATGAAAGGGTTTTGACCTAGTTAACTAAAATAGGATAATTAACTAAAAAGAAGATTAAGATCGAGTTAATAAAAGAAATTAATTTATTAAAGAAAACAAGTTTTTAGGTTTTTTGTGAATTTAATTAAACTAATAAATAAAATTAATTTAATAAAAGTCCTAAGTTCTAAATTGATTTTAATTTACAAGAAAGTAACACAATAATAATTAAAACTAATTATCTAAATATTTAAAAAAATGGAAGTTAATTTGTTAAAGAAAAATGTTTTTTTTTAGTCTTTTGTTTTATGAAGAAAAATGAACTAAGTAAATATAAATAATAAAATGTAAATATTTTTTTGGATTTTTATTAGTAATAAAAATAATAATAATAATAATAATAATAATAATAATAATAATAATAATAATAATAATAATAATAATAATAATAATAATAATAATAATAAAACGAAAGAAAATAAAACAAAAATTTTAAAAAAGGTTAGGGGTTAAAAATAAATTTGGGAGGTGTGAGGAAGTAAAAACTGCTTTTGTTTGGTTTTAGGCCCAAGCAGTTTTTTCTGAATAAGAAATAAAAGAAAAGATTATTGGGCTTGCGTGATAGGCAGTAAGCAGGGGGGGTGTATTGGAAGCAAAATGAACTGGGCTTATGAGTGTTTGGTTGGCATTAGAAGGAGGGGTAGTAGACAGCAAGGAAATGGGTAGGCATGAGTAAAGGCATTGGGTTGGGTCGTTTTTGGTTAAAGCCCAAAGAAAAGGCAAAATGAAAAAGAATAAAACAAAAATGACAAAGGGTTTTGTCATTTTACCAGAAACACTCTCTCTCTTGTTTTATTTTCTCTCTCGTTCTCTATTATTCTCCTCACCAGAGATGATAAAGCAGCCGCGCTGGAAATCTCCTCACGACGGTGACAACGACGGAGACGTTCCAAACTCAACCTTTTTTGCATTTTCTGATTCCTCTCTCCCTCCTATTTACTAATCCGTGACTGGATTTTACTGATGTTGCCTCAAATCGGACAGATCGCGAAAGGGAAAATGGAACCCTAACGACTCTCGATTGTGAAGATCTTTAAAAATCTGGGTGAGATCTTTCCTCTACTCTTCTCTCTGCTTTTCTATTATTCTGAAGGGATTAGGTTTTTTTGAAAATGATGAAAAATATGTTTAGGGTTTTGTTGTTGTTTACACGCGCTTTGTATTCTGTTTGTATGTTCGTGAACTGTATGGGAATGATTTTAAAGGGAAAATGAGGTTATTGTTTCTATGAACTTGTTTTTTGAAGGAGTTTTAAACTTAGGGATTTTTGGTTCTGTTTATGTGTTTTTTGTGTTACAGAATAGTGAAAGTTTTTTTGCTATCACTCTGTATCTGTATTTTTTATGGACGATGCCCCCTTTGCTTTTGTGATGTTTCCGGTTTTATATTGTGATGGCTTTTGTTGGTTGCTTGTTGCTTTGGTTTTTGTTGGTTGCCTTTACGGACTTTGCTGGTTTTTGGGGCTGTACCTATTGGCCTTTTGTACCTTGTGCTGACTTTGATACTTTATTGTTAGCTTTTGTACTTTTTCTATGATGCTAGTTGTACCGTGATGACTTTTATGAGTTCTATTTTTCCTCTTTTCTGTGAACAAAAGCATGGTCTTTGAGATTTTGCAGTAAAGTTGCTTTAGCCCATGACATGACTTTACAAATTCTGAGTTCTCTAAAACAAACAAGATATGAGGCTTTTTTTGATTGCTTGTTGTACTGGTTTTCTGTTGAGACTTTGATAACATTGATTTTCTTGTGAACAAAAGCATTGTCTTTTGAGATTTTGCAGTGCCATTGTCTTTGGCCTATGATTTTGACATTACATCTCTGAGTTTTCATTGAAATAACATAATTATGAGGCTTTTTTTTATTTGGTTGAGCTTAAATTCTGCTTTGCACCTTTTAGTTTATTGTGAACCAAACTAAACTTTGTGATTTGTAATAAGCAATGGCCTATGATAAAACAAACATTGTATGAGGCTTTTTGAGTTGTTTTAAATCACGTTGGGCTGAAATCTGTTGGGCTTGTACTTGTGTTGGACTTGGAATTCTGTTTGCACTATTGTGAACCAATTCTTTTGAGATTTGCAATATAATTTTAGCCTATGATAAAACTGAAATTGTTTGAGGACTTAGAACATAAAACCTTCTTTTTCTGAACTCTGGTACTTTGTTGCCTTTAGATTTTGCACAGGTTTTGTTCTGGAAGCTTGCAGTGTGCCCTGCTGTTTGTTACAGTTTGCTTGTATTGTTGTTTTGTTGCCTGCTATGCATCTTGCCCTGCTGTTTGTTTGCAGCTTGCTATGTTGTTGTTTACTGCTTGCTGCAACCTGCTCTGTTGTTTGTTGCAGTTTTCTATGCAGCCTGCTTTGCTTGCCCTTAAAATCTGATTCCTAAACACAAACCCTAATGATGAATTTCTTCTCTCTCTTTTTTACATATTATTTTTTATTTGAAATGCTTGCTAACTTTCTCTTCTTTTTTGTTTCATGAACATGAGGCGTGGGCGGCAAGCGAAGATTGGAGGGGTTGCTTGAAGATGAAGCAATGAAGACTTTGAAGAAATAAAATTTCTCCCTTTTGTAAATAAAACAAATATTTGTAATTTACTTCATTTGTAAACAAGACAAAATTTGTAAATTCACCTTACTTGTAATGTAATGAACACAATGTCCTTTGAATAAATTTGGTGTGATGTAATTTACTGTACCGATCTCAAATTCTATTTGAACTTTGAAAATCTCAATTGAATGCTTTGAATAAAACACTTGGGTTTGGGTAACTTTCACTTCAAGCAAACACAAAAGTGATCAGACAAAATATGTGCCTTGTACTCCAATCAAATTTCTAAACAAAATAAATGTTTAAGAATTTAATTCCACTTGGTGATTTGAATCCAAAAACCCTGGTCATTTAAAATGGAAGTCTCAATCTTCAACTCTTGTCTAATGTATAATTGGTAATCAAAATGAGTTCGCACGTCATACTTGATTAAAATGGGACTTCATTATCTATCAAACATGTTTTAAGAACATTCGTCAATCTTGTAGAATTAACAAACTTCAGCAAATTGTGTTTAAGAACATCTGAAATCAAATGAATGACTTGCGATGGTTCGATAACTTTCAAAGCATTCCTAAGAAGAGAATCTGTCTGATCAACCTTTGAGCCAAATTGAGTATACAGGAAACCCTAGGATAGTATCTTGCATGAAAAATTGGAAGGCAAAATTTGGGGTACAACATGCATCATATTGCTTCTATCCTACACTGTCAGATCGGTTTTTATGGTGGAGTCCATTGGTTGGTTTTTTGATTAAATCCGCCTATGACAAGTTGTACTCGTGTGTTATTCAGAATTTACAACTGAGTAATGAGTCGAAGTCGTTCTTGAAGTGTGTTTGGAATACAAATGTGCCTTCAAATGTTCAAGTGTTTGGGTGGAGGTTGCTTCTTCATAGGCTCAAAATAAGGGATGATCTTGCTAGGGCATGAGTCATTTAAGGCGTTCATAATCTTATTTTCGTGTTATGCCTTGGTCCTGATGAGTCTCATTTTCATCTTTTATTGTGTATTGTTGTTGTTGAGGTTTGGTCCATAATTTTGGATTTGGTAGGGATGAATAATTTTTGCTTATCTCTTGATATTTCAAATCATTTGTTGTTATTTGACTTTATAATGTGAGAGAGGGCAAAGAGAAATGGTATGATTCTCATTTGGTTATTTGTCGTGACCGTTATTTGGTTAATTAAAAATGATACTATGTTCAATGGTGGGATGAAAGGGAGTCATGTTGTTCTTATTGCGAAATACTTGGCTTGCAATTGACTTAGTGCTAGATTGTCCGGTCAACTAAGTGATTCTAAAGTTGTTTGGAAGTCTAATCCTATAGGGGCTCTGAAGTTGTTTTGTTTTGTTTTTTCTTCTTTATTCGGATTGAGTACCCATTGTGCCCGCTTTAATACAATCCATTTGTTTATAAAAATTAAAGAAATTATTAAAATAGGTAGGGTTTACTTATGAAATTCTGGCACTATAAAAACAGAAGTCAATACTTATGCCTCAATAACACACAATGTCATAACAGATGTTATAACATCTACTTGCATAAAAACAAACTTGCTAAAAATAGAAAGACTGTGCATAAAGATAAACTGCAAAAACTTAAAGAACGCAATCAATTATTAACCCAGTTTGGTGTAACTCACCTACTCTGGGGGCTACCAAGCCAGGAAGGAAATCCACTATCAGTAGTATAAATTTGAAGCCTAAACAATCCCAACTTACAACTTATCACTTAATCCCTACCCAATGCAATTCCTATCTACGAACCTCCTAGATATGAGAACTCCTCTCACTCCCAATCACCACAGTGATATCAAACAATCCCAATCCCAGGGAGTGTCTCAAGAAACCAAAAAGAATATTACTCTTCCAATACAAAAAATACTTAGTGTTGCTTAAAAGCTTAACTAAGAATAATACTCAACTCTTTGCTTAAAACCTTAAAGGAGAACAATAACTTTATAAACAAGTAACAATCAGTCAACTCAATGCATTAAAAGATACGTGAGGACATACAAATAACACACGAAAAACCAAAGGAACTCACAAACCCTATACCCTTATTTTTCACAAGGTTTTACAATAAAAATAATGCTTAAAATGTACGTCACCTTAAATAGATTCATGCAGTGGGCTTGGACTCTTCAATCAAATCCAATCTTCAGCTATAAATCCCTGCAAAATCTTCTCCACAAAAATAGAAACAAAAAATAAATCTTTCCAATATTTTCTAAAAAGTCTCAAAGATATGTTTTATGAAACAAATCAAATTTGCAATTGTTCCTAAATAATCCTTGATTGCCTACGACCGTTATGAGTACTAAAAGCCTCCAAAAACTCAATTTTCAATCAAATCTTCAAGGATATCAGCCAGTTGTACTATCATGATGTTTTGTTGTAGTATGTTACAATATCTGATATAACAATTGTCAAATAAAGTACCAACATACTCTGTTGTACCAACTGGTCAAGATGTTATGACATCTTGTTAAACATTAGGTTGCAATATATGTTTTCCAAATGAAACATATTTTGATAGAATTATCGCCAACTCTTTGTTTTAACAATATTTTTGCCAACCATAAAATCACATACCTAACAATCTCCCCCTTTGGCAAATTTTGGTTAAAACAACCTTTACACAAAAACCTGGAGAGATGAATAAAACCACAAACACAAGTTACATGAATACATGTACACTTTGTAAAAACACAACACAACTAAAAATATTATACAATCAAACATGTCTATTACTCCCTCTGTCATACACAATCAATCCTCCCCTCAAGGGAAAATCCCCAAATCAGAGCACATGCAGCAGAAGACACAGTAGAAGCAGCAACAGTAACTTCGGCGCATGACAAACTATCCTGATCCCCCTTAATTGTTGCATACACCAAGCAACCACAAACAACTACTCTCCCAAAAGCAGTAGCACACAGTCCTATCACAATGCTACATCAACATATCAAGACATGTGATATAACATCAAGACACACAAAACACTAACACTTTACTCTTCCCTTTTAGCCAAAATATTGACAAAAAATAGAGCAAATGTACACATGTGGAAACACATAAAGCCTTGGAACCAAACATATTACACATAAGAAATACCTCGAATGGAAGCACATAACACAAATGGAAACACACTTATTGCACACCAGTAATACCACAGATGGAAGTACAAAAATCAGATGGAAAGACACACTCTTGGTCAGCTTCAGGTGGTCTTACACCTCTTACCCCCGTCAAAGAGCCTTCTACATTCCTTGGTGTTGTAGCTAGCCCATCTGTCTTGCAAAACACCTTCCTTCCATCCCTTATAAGTAGAAATTTGTTCACACATGTCATGCCTCAAAGTATAAAGGAAATATGCCATATTAGTTGCATTCCTCCATATCATTAATTGATATAACTCCTTAATAATATAAGTTCCAATCCCACTATTTTTGAGAACAATAAGTTTTTCCTTGTTATCGATATTCTCCAGAGTATCTTCCTCTCCTTCAATAAGTGTATTGATCAGTTGATTATAACTACCAAGGTCCTTGCTCCAGCCATGTTAAATGAGATATCTGAAAGAACTCAGATATTTACTATGAAAGGTCATGACACCCTTCTTGACATCATGTCTCTTCAACACCAGTTCTGAGAAACTTTATCTTGTTTACCTTCAGCTCCAACAGTATACCAAGAAGCATGTTCCTGCTTCTTACTGATCCATAAACACAAACTATTCCTCAAGGAAAAACATCCATCAGTATTTGATATCTTCATATTTAATTTAGTGACGTTTCCTTTATCAGAGTGAATTGTATTCAGTTCCTTGGACTGTTCTATTTGTCCTTCAGTAGAAAGACCTTTGCTGGATTGAGAATTCACTGATTCAGTGCTTGTGAATTTGTAAATTTTCTCCCTTAGTGCTCCATCAGTTTGCACACAGGATGTTCCAATATCGTCTATAACATCCACCTTTTCTTCAGCAATTGAATCATCAATTACGACATTGATAGATTCCATTGTCATTCCAGATATGGAGTTGAAAACTCTATAAGCTCTTCTGCTTGAAGAGTGGCCTAGAAATATTACTCCATCCTCTATGAAATCATTCTTGTCCACTTGATCTTTTTCAGTAAAGATCTGGAATTTACTTCCAAAGATATGAAAGTATTTAACTTTAGGTTTCCTTCCTTTCCGTACCACATAAGTAGTAGTAGTACCTCATCTCAAAGTGACCCTATTATAAATATCGCATACAATATTCATAGCTTCATCCCAAAACTCAAATGACAATTGCTTAACACTAAGCATGACTCTAGCTGATTCCTATGTGACTCTAGTCTTTTGCTAAAAAATTCCATCTCCTTGAGTTTTCTAGGAATAAGAAAACTTATGGCTTACTCCATCAGAATCACAAAATTCAGAGAATTTTGCATTCTTAAACTCTTGGTCATTGTCACTTTTAACCTTGACAATCACACTCATCTTCTCCTCTTGAATTCTTTGACACGGACTTTTGAAGACTTCAAAAATATCTGTTTTTTCTCTAAGAAAATTCACCCAAGTATATCCAAAAAGTCATCTACAACCATAAAGACATACCTTTTTCCTCCTAGGCTGTCTATCTGTAATGGTCCCATTACATCCATATGAAGAAGTTCCAACACTTTGAAAGTAGTCTGATGTTGCTACATTGAATGTGACATCATGATTTTCCTTTTACTTACACACTCACCACAAACTTTCCCTTCTTCAATCTTGAGCTTTGGCATATCTCTAATGGCTCCTTCAAATATGACTTTTTCATTCTTTTGAAATGAATATGTCCAAGTTTCTAGTGCCATAACTTCACTTCACCCTCATTGGTTGTTAAACATGTGGAAGAGTAAGCAATTATTTGATATTCCTACAAATAGAAGAAGTCTTTGGTCCTTATGCCTTTCATTAGAATAACATCCTTCTCATCTTTAACTAGATATTCTAATTTTGAGAAGTTGACTAATAGACCTTGGTCACACAATCGACTAATGCTGATAAGATTAGCAGTTAATCCTTTCATAAACGACATGTCTTCTAAACTGGGACAACCAACACATATCAACTTACCAACTCCTTTGATTTCTCCTTTAAACCCATCACCAAATCTGACAGAACCTGTGGGATGATGCTTGACATCCACCAACATCTTCTGGACCCCTGCCATATATCTATAGAATAAATTATTAAGGTACAAGTCTTCACTAGTTGAGTCTCTCAAGGAAGTATGAGCTATAAGGTTAATGTCCCAATTTTCAACACTTCTCTTTTTTGCTCACTTTATTAGCCTTGGAACAAACTGAAGATTTTTTATCTCCATACAATTTGAAAAATAAAGGCTTTATATGACCAGACTCACCATAGTAGTGACATCTCCAAGTAAATTGAGGTTGATTTGAAGATTCATCATGTTTGCTAGGATGCTGTAACATGAGTTTAGACATGCTGATCTTTTTCTTCTTTTCAGAAGGAAAGAAACTTTCTTCTGACATTCTTCTCAGTTTATTATCAGATTGATAATGAACTCTGGCATCTTCATCCTCTTTCACCATATTTATGTAATATATTAAGTTATCAAGCTTGGAGTTTAAGCGAGTTACCTCACTTTGTAGATGAGAGACACTACATAAGAGTTGCTTCTTCTAATTCTCCAAATCAACAATGATCTTCCTTTGTTCTTCCTCTTTCTCGAGGCTTTCATCACACCTGTCACAAGTATCCTTGTAGGACACATCCATGTCTTCATAAAGATCATTCTCATCACAAGCTTCAACTTCATCTGCCCATCTTCCAGATAGATCCATCACAAGTTTGGCAGTCTCAGAATTATCTTCATCTTCTGACTTATCATCATCAAACCAAGATTCAATGAAACCATTCTGCTGTTTCTTGAGGAAGTTAGAACATTTAGGTCTAATATGACCATATCCTTCACATTCATAACATTGAATGCCTCTGCCTTGACTTGACTTCTCTTTTGTTCTTGTTTTCTTCTGAGAATCAAGATTATTACTGATGTCATATGAGATGTTCTTGACATATGATCTCTCTCTTCTGCCCAATGTCTTCAAAACTTTATTGAATTTCTTCCCTAGTAGAAGAATGGTATTAAACAGACCCTCAGTAGTGTCTAGATCAAATTGACCTTCATTATCTTCAACATTGTATACAAAATCTATGACTTTGTTCTTTTTCTTAGTCTTGTCACTAATAGCCAATTCAAAAGTTTGAAGTGACCCAATAAGCACATCAACTCTCATTATAGTGATGTTATCAGCTTCTTCAATAGTTGTAACCTTCATGTAAAAGCTCCTAGGTAATGACCTAAGAATCTTTCTAACCATATTTGCTTCTGACATATTTTCAAGGCACTTGATGCATTAGCAATTTCAAGAATCTTCATCTGATATTCCTGAATTGACTCATCATCATTCATCTTCAAAGTCTTGAAATCTTCACTTTAGAGGTACCATCATAAGTTATCTTGAGAATTTCTCAAGCATCCTTGGCTACAGTACATGTATTAATTAACCTAAAGACATTCTTGTCTGCTCCATTAAACAGATCATTCAAAGCTTTGGAGTTTCCAAAAGCCTCTTTATCATCAACTTCATCCCAATATTCTTCTTGTTTTGTAGATATTACTTTTCCATCTCTGTCCTTCAAAACAGGATGTCCCCATCCTTTCAAAAATAGCCTTCCAAGCTTTGTTGTCCATAGATTTCAGAAAAGCTACCATTCTAACCTTCCACCTGTCATAATTTGAACCATCCAACATATGTGGTCTGTTTTTATACCCTCACTCTTTCTCCATAGTACCAGAAAATTATCTCCCTGGATCTCACCAAAATAACAGAATAGGGTGCCTGCTCGGATACCAATTTAAATTTTGGTACTGAAATAACAAAAGTCAAGATTGATGTCTCAACAACATACAATGTCACGACAAATGTTATAACATCTGCTGAGAGAAAAGAAAACTTGCTAAAATTAGAAATATTGTGCAGAAAGATAAATTGGAGAAACTTAAAGAATACTGTAATACAGTGGGAGAACTGACTTAGATGTTTTTCATTTTATCGCAAAATGTTGCGGTTAGCAAGAGTCGCCACTGACATTTCTTTTATCCAAAAGGAAAGGCTGAAAAGAACAGGAAAGACCTTTGAGATTATTTCTTGAGTTCAGGGGGTAAGTTATGAAAAGGGAAGGTGTTAGCACCCTTTTCATCCATAGTTATCTATGGGGTCTTAGTTGTTTGTTAGATCACTTACTTTTGTTTGAAAATGTGCTTTGTTTGGTTTTAAAAGTATTTTGAAAAGGCGTCATCGTTTAGGCAAACTTTGTAATAGTTCTCGTTCGTAAGAACGTATACAAAGTGTTGAGCTTTTGAAAATATTTCATGTTTGGAAAATGTTTTGAAAGTATTTTGAAAGTGTTGGTGTTTGTTTTGAAAATAAGCAAGGATGTTTGATTTGAAAATGAGCAAGAAACTAGGAACAATCTACCTACTCAAAAGTCTTTATTCATTTCTTCTTTTACTTTGATATTGCTATCTTACCATTGATTGGTAAGAAGCCCTATCTTTGGATGTAAAAGGACGGGCGTGGGTCATCGTATAGCCATGATAGCAATGTTGTGAGATATCTTAGCATTTCTCTTTGAGGGACTAAGATCATTTTGAAAGGAAACATTGATAGCGTCATCGAGGGACTATGATCTTGTATTTTTGATTACTTTTTGCTAAGACATCCCACATGGATAACATGGCCATTTTTGTAAGGCAACAAAGTGGAATTACCTTAAGGGTGCAAGTGTGCAAATGTGTTTGATTTACATGCATTGTCTTGTCTTAAATTAGGATTTGCTACTTGTTGATTTTATCTTTCCACACAAACCCTAATTTACTAGCATTTATATAAAGCGATAAATTGCGGAAAGTAAAAATACTAAGCTATTACATCATTAGGGGAGGGGGTATACAAATTTACAAATGGGGATTTGCAAGAAAATTAAACCTAATTATCTATTACAACCATATTGAATAAATGTACAAGAATTGAATAAATAATGTACAAATGCAAATGAAAAAGGGAAATGATTTTGTTTGGTTTTCATGAAAGGGGTTTTAACCTAATTAAGAGAGATGATTAATTAAAAATTAAACAAAACTTAAACCTAAATTAATTAAGAAAGAAATTAAGTTAAAAATGTTTTTTAGAATTTTTTGTGAAAAAAAGGTTTTATGTTAATAAAAATAAAATGAAAATTAATTAATTAAAAGAAACCTAAGTTCTAAATTAATTTTAAATAAAAAAGAAAAATAATAATTAAACCTAAATCTAAATATTAATTATTTAAGAAAAGAAATTAATTTGTTTAAGAAAATGTTTTTTATCCTTTTTGTTTTATAAAGAAAATAAACTAAATAAGTGTAAATAATAAATAAAAATATTTTTTTATTTTTTTATTAATAAAAATAATGATAATAATAATAGTAATAAAAAATAAAACAATAAAATAAAACAAAAATAAAATAAAATAAGAAAATAAAAATGAAATAATAAAATAAAGTTGGGCCAAGAGTGTAAAAGTAGGCAGGGGGTTAGAAGCCAGCAAAAAGACCAAGGCCCAATGTGGGAGGCCCAGACGCCTGTGTTTGTAAACAAAAAAGAATGAAAACTGTAAAAAGAGTAAAAGGGCACCACTGGGGCTCGAACCCAGGTCCCAAAGGTTAACAGGCGCGCGCTTTACCACTGGGGTGGCTATACATCTGTTTATTTAACTGAAATAATAAATACATAATACAAAACAAGTTCCAGAAATGAACTTCATCTTCAACCTCCAACCAGAACACTTGTAACTTCACCATTTCTCAACAAAAATGAAAGATGCAAACATGAAAGTTGCTCCATTTTTCTATATGAATCCAACCATATAAATATCATAAGCTATAAATCAAAGATGAATGAGAATTTCTAAAAATACCAAATTCTGACCTAAATATTTCAGAAAGTTCAAACTCAAAATTCTACCAGCTCAAGCAATATAAATGAAATCTATGGACATGTACAGTTTCAGGGCAATGATGTCTACATTTTATCTTCACAAATACTAGCCTAACAATGCCTAAATGGGAAGATAGAAGTTCAAGAAATATACCTCAAAATTGGAAATCGTGAAATGAGTTTGAGCTTGATTCAAGGTGTTGCAATGATCAGGTTAGCTTCCTCAAGTTCCCAGGAAGCTAATGCAATGCTTAGCTTGAGTTGAGAGTGGATGAAATGGCCTGGAGAAGTCAAGTTGCAGACTCTGTTTTTTGGCTATGGAGGTTATGGTAAATGGTGTTACAGTTCTGGAATAAGGATGTGGATGATTTGTATTTGAAGTAAGGAAGCTTTTGGAAGCAAAAGGCCAAAAAACGCACGAGGGAAATATGAGTTTGGAGTTCAAGGTAAGAAACTGTGCAACAATGGAGATTTTGGGCAATTTCTAGTTTGAGGGAGTTTGGGAGTGTTTCAGGGTGTTAATGCTCGTGTCCTAGCTCACAAATAGTGACTCTATTTATAAGCAACAAGTTTGGAAGCTTATTGTTGATCAGAATTCAAAAACAAATGTTTAAACTCAACATGTGATTTTTTGAGAAATCCAAGTTTCAAAGTCTTGTGTACTTGCTAATGTAGAGTGGTTATGCTTTAAACAAGTTTGCTTCTGAATTTGTAGATGGAGTGTGATCATAGGGAACAAGTTAGAGGCTCAAGAATTGACTTTGTGCATAAAGCTTGCTTTTCAAGAATGACATTCTTCACTTTCTTCCCAAAATGGCAATGTGAATTGGATAAAGATTAAACCACTTGGATTATAGCTCAAAAGTTTGTGCAATCCATTAATGATGGATAGATACACAAGTTAGAAGGCCTGCAAAGCAATATTATGCAGCCTAACATTGAAATTGAGTTATGTGTTCATCAAGAAATGACTTGTAACTCAAGAATGAAACCCTAACTTCTTGCCTCCGATTCTCCTTGCTCAAGTGTGATCTCAATGAGTTCTTGGACATTTTGGAAAGCTTGTAACATCCTATACAACCTCTATGTTGTATATTTTTGAAAGTTAATCTTGGAACTATGTGAAAAATTGCCATGAAGTTAGGTCAAAATCCTGCCTAAACTAGGGCAAATTTTCACTAAGTTTTCAAGTTTCATGAACATGTCTTCACAAAATCATAACTTGAAATCCATGCATTTATAGAAGAAGTTGTGTTCTAAAATGTTTTATATTTCATTTAGATATACAACTTTCATGTTGGAAGTTTCCTTTGAATCTTCTTGCATCATGGTGAAAAATTGGCTCAAAGTTGTGAAAAAAATATGAATTTTCAAAATTTAGAAAAATTTCTAAGTTTAGAAATTTTGACTTTTCAAAATGAAATCTTGATTTTTTGATTTATTGATGAACAAGTTTCATATTTTGACATGTTTTGATGAATTGTGATCTTTGACATTTGATTTTGACCAAAAAGTCAAAGTTTGGCTTTTTAGTGTACAATTGACTTTTCATCAGTTGACTGAAATTCATCTGTAAATCAATTGATCTTGAGCAATGTTTTGAGCCATGAAATTAGGTAAAAATTAATTATTTGAAACCTTAAGATCATAAATTAAACCAATCAATCACTTGCTAGGTTAAAAATCAGAAATTACCCCTTCTCAGTCAAAACCCTAATCTTGACCATTTTGCCCTTTTGATGATCTGATCAAATTTATTGAGGAATTAAGATCCAAACTTTATCAAATGACATATATGAGTTCATAATGTTGATATGGACCAAAAATTATGAAGTTTGACTGTAAATTGGCCACAATTGACCTTTTCCCAAATATAGTTGATTTTAGGTCAACTGATCAATTGTCTGAGCAAAAACGTGATCCAAGACTTGAAACTTGACATAAGAAATCTTGAGGGTCCAAAATGATCCATGAAAGTCATATGAGGCATTAAAAGTCCATTTGTCCTTGTGCAATATCAAACCCTAATTTTCAGTCATCAGTGCTAGAGGAGGTGTCTTGAGCTGATCAACCCTTGTGCAGTCTTGAATCAAAGGAGATCTTGTAAGATATTACTTGAGAAATGACAGGGAAAATTTTGGGGTACAACAGCTTCCCCTGTTCAATCTTCTTAAACCCGAAGAGCTAGATTGGAGGATTTGTAACACCCCAAATTCTACCCGGTAGTTATAACAAAAAATCAAAGTAATTAAAATTTTCCAACACATTTGGGATATCACAATTCAACATGTTGAAACACATAAACAGATACATAACACTTTAGTTTTCGGAGGATCATATAACAACTTGCATCAGCTTTTAAGACAAAACCACTTCTTTTATTAATAACGCAGCAGAATCATAATTACAACTTCAAGTAGCATCATATGTTTCATTCAACTAAAACAACTTGAGAGGCAACATACTATTTCATATAATTAAACTTAGGATTCTACAACTGAAACAATTTCAACAAGTAAACGACTATTTGTTCATTTCCCCCTGAGTGCTACATATCAGAGCGACCAACCGACTTTGAACTAATAAGGCTAAGCAAATCTTCATTCTTTAATACCTGCACGTTACCAACAGAGGGAAACATTCAAACAGTAAGGGGTGAGATTCCTAAATCGTATAAGTGAGCGCATGATAAGTTATATATTAGAATCAGGTCGTGCAAAAATCACCACTTCACAACAACAATCTCAATAAGATATCATCAAAATGAAACAATTAATTCATCAACACAACAACTCAATTGTACAACTTAGATTATGACTCAATATCATGCAAATGCATGTGGTACCATTGGAGCAGAACTCCCAACTTAGAAAATATGCCAATAAATAGAGGCATCAACAAGGCATAAGCATTCAACTTAATATTTTGTCAATCCAGGCCAACGTGGTGCCAATCCAGGCCAACTTAATAATGCAAATGTATGTGACTTAATGAATGCAATAATCACATACAACAACGATAATATATCCGACAACGTTGGCATAAGCCTACAACTTAATCAACTTATCAATCACAACATATTCAACAACAATAATGTATTCAACAACGTTGGCATAAGCCTACTACTTAGTACGTCACAACAATAATATCATATCAACAATTAGTAATGTGACAACCACACAATTTATTCGATAATAACTTATTCACAGCAATAACCAACAACACAATCCCATATACCAGAACCATTCGACTTCACCTGCAAATCAACTTGATTCTTCATAATTCTAACAAAGCCAATCAACTAAAAATACCCACATGTATAAATGACTTATTCCGACAATTTCAACTAATTCCGATTAACCAATTTTACTGCCCAAATCTACAAATTCGGCTAATCGATATTGCTTAATATACTGTTATTACTACTTTTTATTTATATTGCTACTAATCAATTTATTTTACTAAGTTACGCTACCTCTACTAAATTATTACATTTGTCACTAATATACTACTCTGTTAAATTATTTATTACCAACTCTGCAACTAAAACCATCACTGCTATCTTAATTTCTACACCTACTACTAACATGATTCTACTAATTATTAACTCTGCTGCTTTGTTCTACTGTTCCTCTAAATTTACCACTTATTACTATTTCTACTATTATCCTCTATCACATAAAACAACTCTATAAAAATATGTTACTTCTATTAATGTTCCTTCTGCTATAATATGCTATTGATAAGAATAGTTAATTTGTTTTCAACTGCTTTTCTATTAATAAACTCTATATTGATACCATATAAAAATTATACAGCATAGTGCCACAAAACAGAACAAGTGCCCCTGTCCAAAGGTGTGCCGCACGGCACACCCTCCCACTTCCTCAAAGTGCCGATCGGCACCTCCCACCAAAATCCAACTGCCACTCGGCAGCATCCAACCAGCAACAAACTGCTGTTCGGCAGCATTCCAGGCACAATTTCCCTTCTCTATTTTCTTCTTCTTTCGTCCACTCGGTACTGTTTTAATGGATTTTCTGCTACTGCCCACTATTCCAAATCCAGTCCAGACAAGTATATAACACAACAATACACTAATTTCTTGAAAATTCTTTAATCACATCAATCATTAATAATGTTTATCACAACAACATAAATCAACATAAATCAACAGACAATAATAATCCCACAAACTAATTCCCACATACAAAATAGCATATACCCCTTTATAGGATAAGAAACCCCGCCCTTACCTGGTTTGGTTTGATGACAACTCTATGTGTCTCCGATTTGAATCTCCTCTTGGCCTCTTGGTTCAACTTCACGTAGCTCTCTTCTTCTCCAAAAACTCTATTTTCCTTTTTCTATTCTCCTTCCTGATAACACTAACTCTCTTCCTTTTTCTTATTTTCTAAATATAATATATATCATTCTATTAATCTAAATAATAGTGTTTATCTTAGTGGGCCTACATACACACCCCACTATTACTACTATCACAAAATAAGCCCAATTAAATAAATATTCAAATAATATAATCTAATATTATTTCTAATAATATTCTTCAACTATGATCGATCCACACTTAATAATAATACTAACTCGCAAATAATATTATAATAATAGTTCTCCGGCTAAACCGTCTAATTTATCCGACTATCAACTTACCTCTCAACTCAACATATTTATCCAATTATGCTTCTTAGAATAATACTGATAATTCTCAAATTAATTTCACCAAATTAAATCCGATTATTTATCATGCCACTAAATAAAATAATTCCGACTTCGACGATAAAAATTCGAATTAATATAAAATATTCAAAAATATTTAATTAAATAAATAATTAAATATCAGGGTGTTACAACTCTCCCCCACTTAGAATATTTTAGTCCTCGAAAATCTACTCGATACAACCATCCTCAACTTTATTTCCAACCTTTTCGGCAACACTCTAACATAACAACTCCCACAGTAGAAATGTAACGACCATAACTCACTTATACGTGGATATACCACGTTAACTCTTAACAACTTTCCCTACACCAAAGCGCATATACAACTTTATTCTCATACGTATATGTATGTCAACTATCAACATAATTTCAAAAACTCTATTGACCATTATAGTGACATCAACATAGTCAACAAAATTAACTTCGTCATATTATAGGATATTATTCATCACTTATGGTAACCAACAATAACATCTCAATAATGATAACAAAATCATTACAACATCAACTTAACTGTATAACTCAGCGAGCATACCCATGGCTCACCATCAACCAACAATCCACAACAATCTTCTTATAAATTCGCAAATACTTACTAGAAAACATAGTACCCTGACACATCATCCCTATATCAACAATCCACCAAATCAAACATGTTGACCAAGATATATCGTTCCCATAGGCTCCTGATGTTCTAATCCTTCACCTCTAATGAGCCGCACACACATAGCAATTACGCCACATCACGCCTCAACTGCGCAACTCTGATAATCCACCTTAAGTCACCGTCCTCATTAAAATTTCCATCAACTATATGATTTACATGTTTCAATCTAGTTTCAGACGTTCTTAACATCCACTATAAAGCCACTGTTCACTTGATAATCTCAATCCTTCATTTCGCGACGTTAGCTCGCATATAACTTGCCACTCCGACTTTTTCAACACGTCTCAATCCTTTCTTAGCAATTCCTTTGTTACTTCACACAACTTGGTGAGCAACTATCCTCACGATATTACATCCATCACTTTACACAGTATTAAGATAGCACATCAAATCTATACCATCTGACATGGTCTCGTCTACTATCAACAAGAGATTAAGGGTGATCAGTTCCTCAATTTGTCAATAGATAGCCGACAATCAAAATGAAGTATAAACTATCGTTACTAACTATAATAGTGTTCTTTTAGAACTTGCACTCAAGTCACCTAAAGCAGCATAATCCAATAATTTCCAATGAGGTTTACAAATACTCCCATGATTTCCATTTCATTCCAATCACACTCTCAACATTATCATCTCATCTAACAACATTTCATATATATCTACACCTCAAACAACTACGATAGTAATCATCTAAGCTCAACAAGCTACTAACCTCTATAACAGACTTCGTCGTTCTCCAGCTTAGAACTGCATCCACCTTGAATGGGTCTACATAAACTTTCACTTGGAAATAAAATTACTCAAGAGAACTCTTCTCCCAAAACTATATCATACATCCTGACAACTTAGCATAAATCTTCCTCCTTTTCGACACCATAAATTCCACACAACTTCGTACTATCGTCTTTCGTCCTAATTAATAACACCAAAGAATCCAAAATTATACCTTTGATTTCACAATTTAATTTAAATAAATCTTCCAATTGCTCATTTGATTCACCCAACTCGGACGCTGACGTCCCGTACAACACTGAAGAACAAGTCTAGTCCCAAGGACAAGCTTAACAACAAACTGCGCTTACTTCCAATATTATCAAGTGATAAATGAAACTATTACAGCTACTGGAACCATTTTTAAAATGAAGCTCATTTCGTTAGCTTTCCAACACTTTAAACGGAGCTCAAATCGGATGCCCGTAACTCTAATTATGAATTTTTGAAGTCCCACAACAATTCTGCAGTTTCCTGCGATTCGCTTACGGAAATTCCACTCCGAAACTCATTTGTCTTCAACTTAGACATATTCCAAACAACTCTTAACATATCTCGTACTCCAAAACCTTTTATAACTCGAGAGATGCATTCCTTTGCCAAAGTTTAGGTTCCAAAACACCAGGGCAACAATTCCTTTCGCAACGCTACTCACTTCTTCAAGTTTTGACTCAGACTCGCGATTCACAACTACTTATCAACGTCAACTACTTCCGACAATCACTTATGTGATCCCAACATAAAATTTACCACAACTTTATTACTCCATCATTGTTCAAACATTAACATCTTACACTTGCTTCGTAAATCGAAAAATATTACATCGCTCTTCACTCTTCGAGAAGTAAGCACCAACAATGTCTAATCAATTTCTCTCAAGGCGCTCTAACTCGACTAACAACAAGACCTTGAATCCAAGTCACCTTCAAATTCGGGAACAACAAGACTCCAACAATTCTTGCATTGTCGTTGTCGGCAGCACACCGAACCAACACCTTTCATTTGAACATATCTGAGAAGCAAAGCTTCTCCCCCACTTATCTTCAACCAACTTCCTGCATACAACTCGATTATAAAAACAACAAGCACCGACGGTGTTTCACACACTTGTCGCGCACTAAGGAATAAACGACATTAAACAACTTGGTCGGACGGACGGACCTTCTCTGATACCACTAATGTAACACCCCAAATTCTACCCGGTAGTTATAACGAAAAATCAGGGTAATTAAAAATTTCCAACACATTTGGGATATCACAATTCAACATGTTGCAACACATAAAAAGATACATAACACTTTAGTTTTCGTAGGATCATATAACAACTTGCATCAACTTTTAAAACAAAACCACTTCTTTTATTAATAACGCATCAGAATCATAATTACAACTTCAAGTAGAATCATATGTTTCATTCAACTAAAACAAGTTGAGAGGCAACATATTATTTCATATAACTAAACTTAGGATTCCACAATTAAAACAATTTCAACAAGTAAACAACCATTTGTTCATTTCCCCCCGAGTGCCACGTATCAGAGCGACCAACAGACTTTGAACTAATAAGGCTAAGCAAATCTTCATTCTTTAATACTTGCACGTTACCAACAGAGGGCAACATTCAAACAGTAAGGGGTGAGATTCTTAAATCGTATAAGTGAGCGCATGATAAATTATATATTAGAATCAGGTCGTGCAAAAATACCACTTCACAACAACAATCGCAATAAGATGTCATCAAAATGCAACAATTAATTCATCAACACAACAACTCAATTGTACAACTTAGATTATGATTCAATGTCATGCAAATGCATGTGGTACCATTGGAGCAGAACTCCCAACTTAGAAAATCTACCAATAAATAGAGGCATCAACAAGGCATAAGCCTTCAACTTAATATTTTGCCAATCCAGGCCAACATGGTGCCAATCCAGGCCAACTTAATAATGCAAATGTATGTGACTTAATGAATGCAATAATCACATACAACAACGAAAATATATCCGACAACATTGGCATAAGCCTACAACTTAATCAACTTATCAATCACAACATATTCAACAACAAAAATGTATTCAACAACGTTAGCATAAGCCTACTACTTAGTACGTCACAACAACAATATCATATCAACAATTAGTAATGTGAAAACCACACAATTTATTCGATAATAACTTATTCACAACAATAACCAACAACACAATCCCATATACCGGAACCATTCAACTTAATTCGACTTCACCTGCAAATTAACTTTATTCTTCATAATTCTAACAAAACCAATCAACTAAAAATACTCACATGTATATATGACTTATTCCGACAATTTCAACTAATTCCGGTTAACCAATTTTACTGCCAAAATCTATAAATTCGGCTAATCGTTATTGCTTAATTTACTGTTATTACTACTTTTTATTTATACTGCTACTAATCAATTTAGTCTACTAAATTACGCTACCTCTGCTAAATTATTACATTTGTCACTAATATACTACTCTGTTAAATTATTTATTACCAACTCTGCAACTAAAACCATCACTGCTATCTTAATTTCTACACCTACTACTAACATAATTCTACTAATTATTAACTCTGCTGCTTTGTTCTACTGTTCCTCTAAATTTACCACTTATCACTATTTATACTATTATCCTCTATCACATAAAACAAATCTACAAAAATATGTTACTCCTATTAATGTTCCTTTTGCTATAACATGCTATTGATAAGAACAATTAATTTATTCCCAACTGCTTTTCTATTAATAAACTCTGTATTGATAACATATAAAAATTATACAGCATAGTGCCACAAAACAGAACAAGTGCCCCTGCCCAAAGGTGTGCCGCACGGTACACCCTCCCACTTCCTCAAAGTGTCGATCGACACCTTCCACCATAATCCAGCTGCCGCTCGGCAGCATCCAACCAGTAACAAGTTGTCGTTCGACATCATTCCAGGCACAGTTTCCCTTCTCTGCTTTCTTCTTCTTTCGTCCACTCGGTACTGTTTTAATGGATTTTCTGCTACTGTCTACTATTCCAAATCCAGTCCAGACAAGTATATAACACAGTAATACACTAATTCCTTGAAAATTCTTTAATCACATCAATTATTAATAATGTTTATCACAACAACATAAACCAACACAAATCAACAGACAATAATAATCCCACAAACTAATTCCCACATACAAAATATCATACACCCCTTTATAGGATAAGAAACTCATCCCTTACCTGGTTTGGTTTGATGACAACTCTATGTGTCTCTGATTTGAATCTCCTCTTGGCCTCTTGGTTCAACTTCACGTAGCTCTCTTCTTCTCCAAAAACCCTATTTTCCTCTTTCTCTTCTCCTTCCTGATAACACTAACTCTCTTCCTTTTTCTTATTTTCTAAATATAACATATATCATTCTATTAATCCAAATAATAGTGTTTCTCTTAGTGGGCCTACATACACACCCCACTATTACTACTACCACAACATAAGCCCAATTAAATAAATAGTCACATAATATAATCTAATATTATTTCCAATAATATTCTTCAACTATGATCGATCCACACTTAATAATAATAATAACTCGCAAATAATATTATAATAATAGTTCTCCGACTAAACCGTCTAATTTATCCGACTATCAACTTACCGCTCAAATCAACATATTTATCCAATTATGTTTCTTAGAATAGTACTGATAATTCTCAAATTAATTTCACCAAATTAAATACGATTATTTATCATGTCACTAAATAAAATAATTCTGACTTCGACGATACAAATTCGAATTAATATAAAATATTTAAAAATATTTAATTAAATAAATAATTAAATATCGGGGCGTTACAGGATCCGCCATTCATGACTTGAAGGTGGAAGATGATTGAACACTAGAGTGCCCATAAATTTTCACTCGAAGATGTATTGTGAATGGGCTTATAGATGTCATTTGGAGGAATGTTGATAAATAGTGGAAGAAGTATCAACACAAATCTTTGGTCGATTTAGACTAAAACTTGATGTTTTACCTGTGGAAAAAGGGTTAGTTAAATGCAGATGTATGCATGATGTTCATAAGATGTGGTATTATGCTAAATGCATTTTGTATGTATATGCTATGATGTATGAATATGTGATGCACATTTGTCTGAGAAAATAAATCCCTGACTACTGCTGAGGAGTTCCTGGGAAGTTGAATCCCGGATTGTTGTTGGGGTTGAAGAATATATATATATCTTCAAACTTTATCGAAAGGATGCTTCTGTTGGGGAATATCTCTTGAATGTTAGCTGTTATCTGGTCGGATCCAGGATTCACATTTTGCTGAGGATAAGGAAGTCAACTGCTATCTGGTCGAATCCAGGCTTCACGGTAACTTTCTAGGGAAGGATAAATTAACTGTTATCTGGTCGGAGCCAGGCTTTGCATAAAATTTCTTGAAATTGAATTGTTACCTTGTCGGATCCATGCTTCACAAAAACTTGTCGGGGATAAGAAAGTTAACTGTTATCTGGTCGGGTTCCAGGCTTTGCAGTAACTTGCTAGAACGGATGAAGTTGAACTGATATCTAGTCGGGTCCAGGCTTTATAGTAACTTGAAGTGGTAACTACTATCTGGTCGGGTCTAAGCTTCATAGCTTTTTAAGATTTATATTATTATCTGGTCGAGTCCAGGCTTCATAGTAACTTAAATTGGTAACTACTATCTGGTCGGGTCCAATACTATTATCTGGTCGGGTCCATACTTCATAGTGTCTTGCTAGAGATTGCAGCTAGTTGTTATCTGGTCGGGCTCCAGGCTTCATAATAATTTGCTTGAATAGATGAAATTGAACTGATATCTGGTCGGATCCAGGCTTCACATATTTTGAGGTGTATGAAGTTAGTTACTATCTAGTCGGGTCCAGGCTTTGCAATAAACTTGTCTGAAGAGATAGAGTTGAACTGATATCTGGTCGGGTCCAGGATTTACAGTAACTTGCTTGGAATTTAGTTGTTATCTGGTCGGATTCCAGTCTTCACAACGAACTTCTGAGGGGAATTGCTATCTGGTCGGATCCAGGCTTCACAATAACTTACTTGGAAAGATGAAGTTGAAAACTGATATCTGGTCGGATCCAGGCTTCACAGTAACTTGCTGGGGTAGAGGAAAACTCTACTGGGTAAAAGAAGTTAAACCCTAGTTTGGTTGAGTCCAGGTTCTTCTATATCTTGAAGAGTTAAACTATTATCTGGTCGGATCCAGGTTTTATAGTATCTTGCGAAGTTAACTATTATCTGGTCGAGTCCAGGCTTTATAGTATCTTTTAGAGATAGTAAAGGTTTGGTTGACGACTTTACTAAGGATTAGTGGTTGTGGCCCTATGATTTGCAATAGTCTAAAAGGCAAACTCAAGCTGTAGAGTATGGACTCATTCGGGGAAGACAGACTCAACTTGGGGGGATATACTCAGCTAGGGATAACATATTCAGTTGGGAAGATAGACTATACCGGGGAAATTTGAACTCGGATGGGGAGTTATGCTGATTGCTGTATGTTGTTTGTTGGGGAAATAAACCATGTCGGGGAAATAAACCCTGTCGGGGAAATAAACCCTGTTGATAAATATTTGATGAACTGCTGACGAGGTGAGTTCTTTGAGAAAGAGATCCACCAGGCTTTTTCTTGTAGGATCAACTTAGCTGGGGGGAGAGATGCCAAGAGATTGAGACTCTGGTTGGAGATTAACCTATGCAAAGAGACTTTGTGGGGATAATGCTACTGAAATAACTCTATGGGGATATTTCATATACATTAAAGAGATGCTTGCTGCTGCTTAGCAGGACATATGTGCCAAATAGTTTTAAATATGTTCATATGCATATGTTCGTTCAATTTTAGTCATTGGAAAATTTTGCATTCAAAATAAAAACAGAAAATTTGCACTTCAAAGTATATTTGTATTGATATTTTGCCCATGAATAGGCATTTTTTTTTTACAAAGAGACGAAGATCCTAGTAAGAGGAAATCATCGAAAGGAAAACAAAGATTGAAAACAAATAGCCATGTGAAATGATCTTATTGCATTTCAACTCTACTATTGCCCCAATGTCTTCGAATGCTCCTTGCCATTGACATAAGTTGATAGGATTGATATTGGACCGTTTGAACTCAGACCTTGGTGATGGAGTTGACTGTGGTGATTCCATGAAACATAGTCATATGCTTTCGATCCTTAACTTTTTCCTGGACCGCCCTTTCGGGTTTTCAGCCCACCAAGATACCCATTTTTGCCCAAGTCACCCTTTCGGGTTTTTAACTTGCCGGGTGTAGAATCTTTTGCATATATCCCTAATTTTTGCCCAAACCTTTTGGTTTGTCGGGATGCCCTTATTTTCTTAGGTGTGTCAACCTAGCGGGTCTCTTATGCGTAGTATTTTTTAACTATGTCCGCGTTTATAGGATGTGGGAAGTCTTCACCATCCATGGTAGTCAGCATCATGACACCTCCATAGGAAACTCTCTTGACAAAGTAGGTGGGAGTCCATTTGCCTCTGGGGTCGCCTTGTGGAAGAATGATGCACTTTATCACCAAGTCACCAGCTTGATATACTCGAGGCTTAATATTTTTTTTGAAAGCCTTGATCATACGTTTTTGGTACGTCTGACCATGACTAACAGCAGCCAATCGCTTTTCGTCGATCAAGTTCAACTGATCCAATCTTGTCTGAACCCACTCGTCTTCGCCTAGGCCTGCTTCATTCATAATCCTTAGCGAGGGAATCTGAACTTCAACTGGAAAAACAGCTTACATGCCATAGACTAAGGAAAAGGGAGTTGCCCCAGTTGATGTTCTAGCTGAAGTGCGGTAGCAATGAAGGGAAAACGGTAACATCTCATGCCAATCATTATAGGTTACTACCATCTTCTACACAATCTTCTTAATGTTTTTGTTGTCCGCTTCGACTGTGCCATTCATTTTAGGTCTATATGGAGAAGAATTATGATGCTTGATATTGAAATGGGTGCAATGTTCGATAATCATATCATTGTTGAGGTTAGTCTCATTGTCGATGATGATCCTTTCGGGGATACCATAGCGGCAGATGAGGTTATGTTTAATGAATCTGGCTACCACATTCTTCATGACTGAGGCAAAAGAGGCGGCTTCGACCCATTTGGTGAAATAATCAATAGCGACCAGAATGAAGCAATGTCCATTGGAAGCGGTGGGATTGATTTATCCAATCATGTCAATGCCCCACATTGCAAATGGCCATGGAGCAGTCATGACATTCAGAGGGATAGGAGGCACATGGACCTTGTCAACATAGATTTGGCATTTGTGACAAGTTCTTGAATGTTGATGGCAATCAGTCTCCATTGTTGACCAATAGTAGCCAACTCTTAGGATTTTCTTGGTCATCGTATGTCCACTTGAGTGAGTTCCAAAGAGACCATCGTGCATGTCTTCCATAATTTCCTATGCCTCTTTCTTATCCATACATCAGAGCAGAGTAGAGTCATGGTTACGCTTGTACAATATTCCGTTACTTAGGATGAATTTGGCTGAAAATCTTCGTAAGAACTTTCTTTCATTGATGGATGCTCCCTCGAGATACTCTTGTGCTTCAAGATATCTCATCACCTCATGATACCATGGCTTTTTTGTGTCAGTGTCAAGCTCACAGCAATGTGCAAGTTCGACTAATCTCTCAATCCTAATCATAGGGGCTTCGTTGTCCCATCCGATCTTGAACATTGAAGACATGGTTGCCAAGGCGTCAGCCAACTGATTTTCTTCCTTAGGGAAGTGCTCAAAGGTGATCTCTTCGAAGTAGGGAATCAGGGATAGCACAAGTTCCTTGTAAGGGATGATATTAGGGTGCTTAGTGTCCCAATCTCCTTTTACTTGGCTGATCACTAGAGCGGAATCCCCAAACACATTCAAATGCTGGATCCTCAAGTCAATGGCAGCTTTCAGACCCAAGATGCACGCTTCATACTCAGCCATATTGTTCGTGAAATCGAAGCATAATCTGGAAGTGAAAGGAGTGTGGAAATCTTAAGGGGAGATGATCACAACACCAATTCCGTTACCCAAGGCGTTGGAATCCCCATCAAGGACCATAGTCCATCGGGATCATTGTTCAGGTCTGTTATATGGTCCAAGTTTCCTACAGTCGGTCATCAGCATGATGTTCTCATTCGGGAAGTCAAAGTTCATAGACTGATAATCATCCACAACTTGATGGGACAAATGATCTGCTAGTACGCTTACTATGATGGCCTTTTGTGTCGTGTGTTGAATGTCGTACTCAGTCAAGATCATTTTCCATCTGGCTATCCTTCTCGAAAGAGCAGGTTTCTCAAAGATGTACTTGATTGGATCCATCTTAGAAATCAACAGAGTGGTATGAGTCAACATATACTGTCTTAGCCGACGATCAGCCCATGCCACAACGCAACAAGTTTTCTCGAGCAGTGAATATCTGGTTTCACAGTCGGTAAACTTTTTGCTCAGGTAATAAAGAGCATGCTCTTTTCGGTCAGACTCGTCATGTTGGCCCCAAACACACCCCATAGAGTTCTCTAGTGCTGTAAAGTACATGAACAAGGGTCTTCCTTCAACTGGAGGCATGAGGATAGGAGGTTCTTGTATATATTCTTTGATCTTATCGAAGGCAGCTTGACATTCATCATTCCATCTGACTACCTGATCTTTCTTCAAGAGTTTGAAGATTGGCTCACAAGTAGCGGTCAGGTGAGATATGAAGCGGGCGATGTAATTGAGACGACCCAAGAATCCTCTAACTTCCTTTTCAGAATGAGGGACTAGAATTTCTTGGATGACTTTTACCTTGGTAGGATCAACTTCAATGCCTTTATTGTTGACAACAAAACCTAGAAGCTTTCCAGATCGTACTCCAAATGTGCACTTGTTAGGGTTCAACCTCAACTTGTACTTTTTCAGTCTTTCGAATAGCTTGTACAGGTGATCAAGATATTCCTCTTCAATTTATGATCTGGAAATCATATCATCCACATATACCTCTATTTCATGATGAATCATGTCATAAAAAAAAGCTACCATAGCCTTTTGATATGTTGCCCCTGCATTCTTCAATCTGAACGACATGACCTTGTAGCAAAAGGTGCCCCATTGCGTAACAAAAGTTGTTTTCTCCATGTCTTCGAGAGACATCCTTATCTGATTATAGCCAGAGAAGCCACCATGAAAGAGAAGACTTTATGTTGAGCAGTATTATCGACCAAGACGTCAATGTGTGGTAGAGGTAAGTCATCCTTGGGGCTTGCCCTATTCAGATCCATATAGTCTACGCACATGCAAACCTTTCTGTCTTTCTTTGGCACTGGAACCACATTGGTAACCCATTGGGGATAGGATGTCACAGCTAAGAATCCTGCATCAAATTGTTTCATCACTTCAGCTTTTATCTTTTCAGACATGTCAGGCCTCATGTGACGAACCTTTTGTTTGACAGCATGACAATATTCTTTTATCGGCAGACGATGAACTACAATGTTGGTATCCAACCCTGGCATATCTTCATACAACCAAGCAAATACTTCCACATAATCATGAAACATCTGAACCAACCTGCTCTTGACACTGTCTTTCAAGTTAGCACCAATGTTAACCTCTTTCTTGTCCGTCTCGGTACCCAGATTGATGACTTCAACTGGCTCTTCGTGCGACTGAATAGCTTTTTCCTCTTGTAATAGAAGTCTGGCTAGTTCTCCTGGTATATCACAATCTTCCTCGCATTCGTCTTCGACTTGGTTAATTGGACATTCGAAGTCATAGTTGGCAATAGTAGAGTCATTAGCAATAAGATCCAGAGTGGATGAGTGTATTAGTTAAATTTTTAGTGATCATTAAAATAAAAATTAAAGAAAATATAATTCTAAAATGTAATAATTAAAGTATAAAAAATTGAAGAGATATATATTAATTTTTGTTTGAGAGATTTTTTTGACATGAAATTATAAAAATTAATAAAAATATTCCAAAGTTACATTATTATTATTATTATTATTATTATTATTATTATTATTATTATTATTATTATTATTATTATTATTATTATTATTATTATTATTATTAACTATAAAATTGAGAATCAAAGATTTCTTTTATAAAAATGTGAAAACTTGAGTAAAAAGATAAATGAGATATTTTATTGTTTTTTGTATTATTATTATTATTATTATTATTATTATTGTTATTATTATTATTATTATTGACTATTAATTTGAGAATTAATTATTTTTTATATAAAAAAATGAAAATCTTATTGATTAAAGTTGTTAAGTCTCTTAAGAAAATTTTGGAGTCAAAACTAAAGTTAATTTAGTAATTATCAATATTAATTTATTTTAATTTAAATTTAAAAAAGAGATTAATTGTTATGCAAATGTATCACAACCACTCACTAATGTTATATAATAAATAATTAAAATAAAAATCAAATATAATTTATAATATAACAGTCATAATTCATTGATGGTGAAAAACTTATTTACATTATCACTGTATTTCAATTAAATTAGTTAAAAAATATTAACTCCATTAACTTTATCATCTCTCTTTATCATTTTTAACTATATGATATTATTTAGTTTTAATTAAAATAGTCATTAAAAAATTAATTCCATTATCTGTTTTTATTATTTTTCTTATTAATTAAGATATTATTTGGTTTTCATTAACATATATCTTTTTACTTCATGTTTTGTATAAATAAAACATGTCATTAAGAAAAACTTATCTTATTAATTAAAGTTATTAACTCTCTTAAGAAAATTTTAGAGTCAAAACTAATCTTATCAATTAAAGTTGTTAAGTCTCTTAAGTAAATTTTAGAGCTAAAATTAAGGTTAATTTAATAATTATCAATATTAATTTATTTTAATTTTAATTTAAAAAATATTAACCCATTAACTCTATCATCTCTCTTTATTATTTTTAATTAAATATAATATTATTTTGTATTAATTAAAATAGTCATTAAAAAATTAATTCTCATTATCCTCTTTATTATTTTTCTTATTAATTAAGATATTGTTTGGTTTTCATTAACATATACTATCTTTTTACTCCACGTTTTTTATAAATAAAACATGCCATTAATAAAAACTCATCTTATTAATTAAAGTTGATAAGTCTCTTAAGAAAATTTTAGAGTCAAAACTAAGATTAATTTAGTAATTATCAATATTAATTTATTTCAATTTTAATTTAAAAGATATTAATCCATTAACTCCATTATCTCTCTTTATCATTTTAATTAAATATAGTATTATTTTGTTTAAATTAAAATAGTCATAAAAAAATTAATTCCCATTATCTCTCTTTATTATTTTTCTTACTATTAATTAAGATATTATTTTATTTTCATTGACATATATCTTTTTACTCCACGTTTTGTATAAATAAAACATGCCATTAAGAAAAACTCATATTCTTAATCTTAAAAAATTTAGATGGTTAAGTCTCTTAATAACTTTTACAGTCAAAATTTGGGATTAATTATTGTAACTTCCCTTTCATTTATCTTATTCTTTAAAGTGGTTAAGACTCTTAAGAAAATTTTGGAGGCAAAATTAAGGTTAATTTAGTAATTATCAATATTAATTTATTTTAATTTTATTTTAAAAAATATTAACCTATCTTTTTAATTAAAGTTGTTAAATCTCTTAAGAAATTTTTTGAACCAAATTAAGGTTAATTTGGTAATTATCAATATTAATTTATTTTAATTTTAATTTAAAAAATATTAATCCAATAACTCTATTATCTCTCTTTATCATTTTTAATTAAATATGATGTTATTTAGTTTTAATTAAAATAGTCATTAAAAAATTAATTTCATTATCTCTCTTTATTATTTTTCTTATTAATTAAGATATTATTTGATTTTCATTAACATATATCTTTTTACTCCATATTTTGTATAAATAAAACATGTCATTAAGAAAAACTCATATTCTTAATCTTAAAAAAATTATATGGTCAAGTCTCTTAATAACTTTTGAAGTCAAAATTTGTGGTTAGTTTTTGTAACTTTCCTTTCATTTATTTATATTACTAAATTTAAAACTTCCACAATTAATAAAATTAATCGTCACTTTTCCATAAAATTTGGTGAATCCTTTATTTTATTTTAAGCTATTTAATTTTATTAAAAAAATAAAATTTTATTTAAACTTATAAATTAATTTTATTTTCACAATTTTTTTATTTATTTTATTAACTTTAATAAATTTTAGAAAACTTAGTAATTTAATATTTTATTTTATAAAAAAATAAGTAAAATATTTGTTCCCTAAAATATATAACATTTATTATATTTTTCTATAATATTTCTAAATTAAGATTTATAACTTTCACACAATTATTAAAAATATAATAATAAATTAATATAAAATTTAAATTAATAATAAATTTCACTAACCTCATTCCACTAATTCCATTATCATCTCTCATATTTTATTAAATGAAATTAAAAAACTAACCCACTAAAATACAACACTCACCACTAATTATAAATTTCTTCAAAAATAACCTCCAATTTACTTTCATATAAATTCATCTCATTAGGAGTTGTCCACACAATTATCTTTGTGCAAATTTATTCTTCATTATTTTATTCTATGACATTTGTTATTATTTATTATTATGTTTTTTTTTTAGGTACAAAATTTAAATTATTCTAAACGGTACTTTTTGGTAAATAATGTTAAAATTAATATTTAAGACAAATATGGTATATATTTTAATGGTTTGAGACAACATTGTAATTTATTATTATAATTAGTATTGGGATTCATTTGTTTAATTTAATTTAATTTTAATCAATATTACTATTTACTCTCTTTAATTTTTTATGTATTTTTGATTTTTGTGAAATAATATTGGATTGATTAGCATATATGATTGTGATATGTAAAGTAATTTTCTTATAAATTATTTTAGCACATATATGTCATTGGTTTTAAAGAGGTTTAAAAAATTGTGATGCCTAATTTTCTATATTCATATTTTTAAATTGGAATATGTTTAAAATGTTATGTATTATTGATGTCACTATTGATGTATCATTTTTCGCTTTCATTTTTGTTGATATATTTCCTTCATAAAGTTCTTCTTTTATTTTTTAATTTTATTTTATACTTATATTTTACTTCTGTTTTTGTTATTTTATGGTATAACCATGTCATGAATGAAAGATTGTACAAACACTATTTTAAATTTTGTACAATAATTCTCCGATAAGATCTCAAAACTTAACAACCACTACAAAAACTCTCATTTGCAACGTGAAATTTACGTCACAACTCCTTATTTGCGACGTGAACCATCACGTGACTGGGGAGTGTTGAAATATTAAATTAGATTTGATTAGATTTAATATTTAAATATAATCCAAGTTGTGTTAGCCCAAACCCAATTAGGATTGTATATAAATAGTCATAGTGTGTATCATTATTTGTACAATTTAATAATACAAATCTTTATTATTGTCTTTTTCTCTCCTTACTAAAAGTGTCTCACGCACTAACAAATTGGTATCCATAGCTTTCGGTTATTGTTCTTGATCAAGTTTTCAAGAATTTCACGTTAGAGATCATTTTTCCAGGACAAGTGAATCAACCGCTGCAAAGATGGCTAGTGATAAGGGCATTCTGAGTTCTCTTCCAATGCTTGACGACAAAAATTGGACCCGATGGAAAAAACAAATGCAATCCTTGTTTGGCTTCCATGAAACCCTATAACTGGTTACCGATGGTCTTCCTGCGTTGGCTGCAAATGCAACCGAAGAACAAAAAAAATCCCACAACAAAGTCAAGAAGAAAGATTGCAAGGATGCTTATTGCATTCAAACGGCTGTCGATGCTGCAAAATTTGACAGAACCTCTCATGCTGAAACGGCGAAGGAGGCATGGGATATTCTTGTGAAGTATTACGAAGGAGGTGAGAAAGTCAAGGTTGTCAAATTACAAACCTTGCGTCGACAATATAAGTTATTATCAATGGGAGAAGATGAAAAAGTTGCAGAATATGTGTTGAAGGTTCAGAAACTCGTCCATCTCATGAAGGGTTGTGGTGAAACCATTACTGAGAAGATGATAGTTGAGAAGGTAATGAGAATGTTGACCTCTCACTTTGATCACGTTATCGTAGCTATTCAAGAATCCAACAATCTTGAAACCACTAAAGTGGAAGATTTTGTTGGTTCGTTGGAGGCGCATGAGATGGGGATTGTCGAAAGGAAAGGAGTCCAGGACTCGATACAGGAACTGCAAGATCAGTCATGGAAAAGGATGGTGGTTCCAACAAATTCAAAGGCAAGTTCGGAAAGACTCATGGCAAGAAGCCTTGGTCGAATCTCCATAAGAATAAATTCGAAGATAGATCTTCTGAATCCTCGAAAAGGGGAGGAGGAAACTATCAAAAGGACAAAGAAGATAAGAAAGGTATGTAGTGTTATAACTGTGAAAAGTAGGGACACTTGGCCAAGAATTGTTGGTACAGAAAAGATAAGGGATCGAAAGGCAAGGACGAAGGAGTGAACCTTGAACGCCAAGATTCAAATGATTTTAAAGGTGGTATGGTGGTTATGGATGCAATTGCAGATAACCATGTTGAATCTAAGATCTGGTTTCTCGACTCAAGCTGCTCAAACCATATGACTGGTTGAAAGGAGTGGTTGGAAGATTTTGGTGAGTCAAAGAAGAGCAAGGTAAAACTTACTGATAATAGTTCGTTACAAGCAGAAGGTATTGGTAACATAGTCTTTTAAATGAGTAATGGAGGGAAAGCTATGATCAAAGATGTGCTCTATGTACCTGGAATAAAATGCAACTAGCTAAGTGTTGGACAACTAGTCGAAAAAGGTTTCTCAATTGTCATGAAAGATGGAGTTTTGAAATTGTTCGACACTAATAACAATTTGGTATTAAAATATCCATTATCGAAGAATATGACATTTAAGACTATGATCAGTTCGACATAAGTTCAATGTTTGAAAACTATTGTCGACCACAAGGATAGTTGGTTGTGTCATTTGAGGTTTGGACATTTAAATTTTTGATCACTTAATCAACTGATTACTCAAGATATGGTTACTGGTATCCCAAGCCTTGAGATGCCTGAAAAACTTTGTGAAGGCACATAATTAAAGTCAACTCCTTTTACTGAGTGAACCACCTAGCAACCAATTTTTTCTTGTATCTCTCCGACATCACTCACTTTATTCCTTCCTTAACCTTGAAAATCCACTTACAACTGACTAACTTGGCCCCTATAGGTTTCTCGATCAACTCCCAAGTGTTATTATCATGAAGAGATTTCATATCATCACCCATGGCCTTTAGCCATTCAGTCTTATTTCGACTCCTCATAGCTTCCTTATAGTATCAAGGTTCCTCGTCAAGAACCTCACTTGTAGAGATTAAGGAAAACTATGCGAGATCTGCATAACCAAGTCTCTGAGGTGGCTTAATGACTCTTCTCGGCCTGTCTCTTGCCAACAGGTAGTCATTTTTAGTTTCATCAGCAACTTATGCTTCTTCTTCGATTTTATCTGGGTTATGTAATTCAGCATCACTATGCTCCCCCTCAACGGGAATATCTTCCTGTTCCAGCTCCTCTTCAGAGATTTTTGCATTTCGACCAACATCATCAACTTTCTTGGATGCCATTTATGCTTGATTGAAAACTATATCACAAATTGTGATACACCTTCTATGACCTGGCTCTAGGTACCACAACCTATAAGCTTTTACTCCTCCAGGATATCCCATGAACATTCATCTCAGAGCTCTAGCTTTGACATTGTATTGCATAATGTGAACATAGGCTACACAACCAAACACTCTAAGTTTATCGAGATTAGGTGGATGTCTCAACCATACTTCCTCAGGTGTCTTCATCCCCAAGGCAGTCAAGGGGAATATATTTAACAGATATGTTATTGTCAAAACAACCTTATCCCAAAACACCTTCTTTAATCTAGCACTAACCAACATGCGTCTAACTCTTTCCAAAATGGTTCGATTAAACCTTTAAGCTAAATCTTTTTGTTGGGGAGTACATGCAGTAGTTATATGCCTTGCAATACTAAACACAACACAATAGCTGTCGAAAGCCTAATTGCAAAATTCAAGACCATTTCCAGTCCTTAACCTCTTGAAATTTTTCCCAGTTTGGTTTTCGACCAGAGTCTTCCAACTTTTGAAATTTTCAAAAGTTCCATCCTTAGCTTTGTGAATGAATACCCATAACTTTCTAGAATAATCATCAACTATGGATAGAAAATATCTTGCACCTGAATGTGAAGGACATCTTGCAGGCCCCCAAAGACCAACATAAATATAGTGAAAGGATCCATGCGTTCTTTTTTTACCTTTGTAGCTTCAGCCTACAAGATTTATCAAATATACAAGGCTCACAAAACTCCAGATTTTCGACCTTATAACCACATAGCAGATTTTTTTTGACATTTTGACCAAGCCTCTTTCACTGACATGGCCAAGTCTCTTGTGCCATAACTCAGTCTTCGATACAGGTTTTATGGAAACCACATTTGCTGAACCACTTACACCCTTAGCCTCGAGGGTATACATACCTTGCCTTTTGATGCCTCTCAAGGCTTCCTTCGACCCCATCATTACCATTAGGATACCTTGCTATCCTTTGAAGACGTATATTTTCTTGTCGAATTCACCAAGAGAAATAAAATTTCTCTTCAAATCAGGTACATACCTGTTGTACCCCAAAACTTTCCCTCCCATTTTTACTCAAAACATACTCCTAGAGGTTCTCAATTGCTCAAATTGACTAAGGATTGACCAGACAAATCCCCCTCCTAAGACAATGAGCCTCAAACTAGGGTTTCACTTCTCATCAATATGTTTGAGTTACAAGGGTCCTAAATGGTTTCCATTGCCATAATATTCCCTCAAGATCATCCATGTCAAGTTTCATGCTTTGCACAAGAAGTTTTCTTAGTCAATTGCTCAGATGCATGAAAATCAACTGTACTAGGTCAAAAGTCAATTGTGGCCCACATATAGTCAAACTTAAAGATTTTTGGTCAACATCAACATTTTAAAGTAATATCCATCATTTGATCAAGGGTTGATCATTATTCCTCAATGAATTCCCCAAATCCATCAAAACTCAAAAGTTTCTAAATTAGGGTTTCTTTAGGAAAATTCAACTAAACTTTGACCAAGCATAACTTTCTCATACTTTATCAGAAATTGCTCATCCAAGGCTCATTTTGAAGAGAATCCAATTCCCTACAACTCATCTTCAACCCTCAAGTTCAAAAAATGAACTCATGAAAATATATAAATTCAGACATTATAGGTCATTTCAAAAAGTCAACAAAAACACCTTTTGGGTCAAAGCTCCTTACATGAACATGGAAGGTCCAATTGAGATGAAACCAAAAGGGTTGTTTAGAGGACATCCTAAGCTTTCTAAAAAGTCAAAAAAATACCCTCTTAGGATCAAAATTGAGAGAGATATGCATTGTCAAAGTTGGCCACTTTTGGAAATTTGCACAAAGTCAACAATACCCAAAATTGCATTTTTTTCCACATGGGCCCATCTTTTCAAGATTGAATCTCAGTCCTAGCAGTGTCCACAACCTATGGGACCCTCCATGGCTTTTTGTTTTTTTATTCAATTTATTTTGATTTTTATTCATTTAAAAATCAAATAAATTCAAATTAAATCAAATTAAATCAAATTTGTGGAACGAGATTTGTTTTTCATTGACTTCTAGATCTCATATGCTGTCAATGGCCAAAACAAATCGTGTAAGCTCCAAAACAAGAGAAAATCTCCAATTTTGGAAAGATTTGAATTAAACTTCAAGACCATCAATCTTTTGATTCCTTCCAATTATAGTGACCTAATTGGATTCAGTACATATACACACAACATTGTGAACCCTAGGAAAAAGAATTCACGCGCAGCCTGCCTCCCTAGAGCAAGAACAAAGTTCAAATTTTTATGGAAAAAATGCAGACCGGGTCTTTCTCCATAGGCTGTTTCAAGCCATTCTAAGGATCAAATCATATCCCTGGACACTCACTGAAGCTGTTGCAAGCATTCATACAGCCTGGAACATCAAGAATCGTGTTCTCTCATATTCACGGTTTACCCCTTTTCTAAAACTCGATTATAATGATTCTTGCATCATAAACATGTTTTGATTATATATCCATGCTTACTATCATATTTGAAATGATTTTGGTTGGTTTAATTGGAGTTTTAGCGCAGGAATCGTATTCACCATAGCTGGGGTTCCGAAGGTCCCAAATTGGGGACTCCATGTACAGGTTAAATTAGGTCCAATCAATGTTCAATTCTTGTTGAGGAAATCACGAGCGATCGATCCATGGCCTTATCTGAGATTTATATTGCTTGTGCTAAATTTTTTAAAATGCAGGGGTTATAGCTACGGAAGTTGTCTGTAGGTAAAAGCCTTGTGCCTAAAACGATGGTTCTATGGAGAAGACGATTAGGTGGTAGCCTATCACTGGCTAGTTTGAATCTGGCGCACGTTTTTTTAATTTCCAAATATTAATCTTATTTTCGTATATAATATTATTGTGTTGTCATTTGTACAATTAAGCTTGGTAGCGCAGATGGCCAGGGGACGAGTGTGAAAAGTCAAGGACCTGGGTTCGATCCTGGGAAAACCAATTTTGTATTTTCTAACATTTCTATGCAAGATCTAATGCACCACTAGTCAACGCGCCTACCATACACCTCAAGATCTCACGCCTTGGATCATCCCCTGGCCAGATCCAACATGCAGCATGCAAGGAGCATGGTAAACCCTCATATGTGAGTCCCACTAGATCAGGCGCAGCAATTGGGCCACCAGCAGGATTGGGCCTGGAAAATTCAACTCCTCACACCCCCCAGAATTACTTTTCTTCAGGCCCATCTCAATTATTTTTTAAATTCCTTTTTATTGTTTCCATTTATTTTTAATTGTTTTTAATTAAATCAAAAATCATAAAAACACAAAAAATATTAGAATTAGGTTTTTTATACAATATTTAATTCCATTAATTAATTAGTAATTAGGATAACTTGAAATTTTTTTTCCATAATTAAAATTAATTAGAAATTAGGTTAATTTAAAAAAATTAATTACTTTTCTCAAAAAAATCCAAAAAAATATTTTTTCTTTATTCACTAATTAAATATCTTTGAATTTAATTTTAAATCCTCGTCTTTAATTTCATCGCACGCATTTATTTATTTTCCAATTAATGTAATTGCTCCGAGTTTGTAACAATTTTAACTTAGGTTTACTATTTTCATTTACTGTTTTTCCCCAAGTTTTTGATTATGTAATCCCCCTCCCCAAGGCCTTATAATAGCTAGGTTTAAATTTCTCGCATTCTATTTTCTGTCATTATAAACTGTTAGATAATTGATAATAGGATTGTATGCGAACGTTAAATCCATAATTTAAAACAGTAGAAAACCCTAACTGTGAAAAGATAAATAATTGAAAAACAAACACTTACACATGCTCACTCCTAGGGTTTTCCCCACTTCGGTTTCCTTCGGTAAACTGTCATGAAGTATAGGGAGTTTTAGTGGTTTCCCTCTAGTCCTAGAAGATCCAAAATGACCCATTCGAATGTTGCCTCAGAAAGATCTTTAGGACTCTAGGGTAATTACTAAGGTTTCCTAACCATTGCTTTAGTGATCGTACTTGTCCCTCTCGATTGTCCCTTAAACTCCAACGATGGAGCTACCTACTCCTTAATAGTAGGATAACACTGTCTAAAGGAAATAAGAAAACGAACAACCTTTTTTCGAGTAGGTAGAAACTCTTAAGTACTTGCTCAAACAATTTTTACACTTACACTTTCAAACAAAATTTTCAAACTAAAGTTTTCAAAAACATTTTATCACACCCTTGAGGACTGATACAAGGGTTACCATAAAATGAAACGCCACAATAACGCAATTTCAAAACTTTTCAAACACACAAACACACGAAAGCAATTTTAGAAAATGAGCAAGTAGCTAAGAGCCCATGGAAAACCATGGATAGAAAGGGTGCTAACACTTTCCCTTTTTATAATCTACCCCCCCCCCCCCCCCCGTACTCAGAAACATCTCGAAAAAGGTTTTTTCTGTTCTTTTTCATTTTCCTTTATTGGATGAAATAAAAGTCGGTGGCAACTCTTGCTTACCGTATATTTGCGGGAAAAAACGCAAAACCAGTAGGAACAAAAAATAGTAGGTTCTGCCACCGTATCACAATACCTGACACCAGTAAATAGCTTTATTAACTTATCATGAAGCTTAAATCTTACAGATCCAATTCTTGCAATTTTATATGCTTTGTTTTTCATAGCAGCACTGATCCACCATCTTGATCATAAAATCCCTCAAACACATATTTGTTTAGAGTCATGTGCCAAGTGTAACCTTAATCCATGACTCATTCCTTTCAAGAATTGGTGCTTGAAACTATAATAACATCAGATGATTCAAAATCATCTTGCACAATGGCTGTATTACCATTGTCATTGGCACCAGGATTATTCTATCGGTCAAGAACACCTTTCGTGTGTGACCCTTCTTCTTACAATGATAACACCTAATATCAGAAGTATCACCACCATAAGATTTCTACTGACCTTTACCCTTCTTATTTTCAAACTTACCATCTTTCTTCGAGAATTTCCCCTTAACAGACAACCCTTCACCAACAAATGATGGTTTATGCTCCTTTCGTTCATTCAAATCCTTAGAGTATAAGGCTAGTTGTACTTCTTCAAAGTTTAGGGTTCCTCTTCCATACAAGAGAGTTTCTTTGAAGTGAGCATGAAATTTAGGTAAGGCAAAATAGCCTTTTTGGACTTGTATGTTAACATCAAGGTTCATTTTGGTCCCTTAACTAAAAAAAAGTTCATGTTGGTCTCTTAACTCTTCAAAACGCTTCATTTAAGTCCTTTTTGCTAATTAGCGACGAATTTAGCGACAAATTTTTGAGTTTTTTTTTGCTAATTAGACAAAAAGGGCTAAAATGACGCGTTTTGAAGAGTTAAGGGACCAATATGAACTTTTTTAAAGTTAAAGGACCAAAATGAACCTTGACGTTAACATACAGGTCAAGATTCATCTCTCACCTTACAGCCATGTGCGAACCAATATTCAAGCTATTGAAAAAAGATCAAGTGGTCAGGTTGAATGACAATCGCCAAGAGGTATTTGAGAAAATAAAAGAGTATCTGCAGAACCTCCAATTCTTTTGCCTCATTTGGAAGGCAGGCCTTTGATAATGTATCTGACAGTGCTGGGAAATTCCATGAGCTGTGTACTTGGTCAACATGACGATATGGGTAGGAAAGAAGATTCTATTCACTACCTAATCAAGAAATTTACTGACTGTGAATTGAGGTACTCATTCCTGGAAAAGACTTATTGTGCACTCGCGTGGGCAGCAAAGCGTCTCAGACAGTATATGTTAACTCACACTACTCTCATGATATCCAAGATGGATCCAATCAAGTACATTTTTGAAAATCCAACTCTCACGGGAAGAGTAGCCCATTGGTAGATGACTTTAAATGAATATGATATCCAATATACTACCCATAAAGTTATCAAGGGTAGTGTATTGGCGGATTATCTTGTTCACCAGCCTATGGAAGATGACTATCAGCTGATGTAGTTTGAGTTTCCAAATGAGGAACTTATGTATATATGATATTGTAACATTCTCGGCCCAGAGGAAGGACCCGAACCAGGATCGCGATGGACGATGGTATTCGACTATGCCTTGAATGCATTGGGTAATGGTGTTGGTGTTGTTATTACTCTCCCGAAGGTTTCCATACTCCTTTCACAGCCAAAATCTGTTTTGATTGTACCAATAACATGGCTGAGTATGATGCTTGTATTTTTGGATTAGAAGCTGCTATTGATTTGAGAATCAAGATCTTAGAAGTCCATGGGGATTCAACTCAAGTAATCCGTAAGATCAATGGAGATTGGGAGACTCATCACCCTAATTTGATTCCATATCGAGAGCATGTTATGAAGTTAGTCCCATACTTTGATGAAATCACTTTCAAGCACATCCCGAGGGAGGAGAATAACTTGGCAGGCGCTTTGGCTACTCTGTCATCCATGTTTAAATTCAGATGGGAAAATGAGGCCCCCTATCACTATCTTGAGGTTGGATGAGCCAACGGTTTGTTATGAGATAAAAGAAGTTGATGAGAAAAATTGGTTTTATGATATCAAAATATATCTTGAAACGCAAGAATACTCAGAGGATGCATCTATCACAGATAAGAAGACTTTGTGGAAGTATTCAACTAAGTTTTCCTCAATGGCGGGGTTTTGTACAAAAGGAACTATGACTCTGTTTTGCTCAGATGCATGGATAGACACAAAGCAAATAAGATCATGGAAGAGATACATGAAGGTTCCTTCGGGACGCATTCCAGTGGGCACACCATGGCTAAGAAAATATTTAGAGCAGGTTATTATTGGTCTACCATGGAAAACGATTGTTACAATCATTCCAGAATCTGTTACAAGCCAGGAAAACTATCTACATGAGCAGATTGAAGATTAATACCTGTAACTAGCCAGGAAAACTATCTACATGAGCAAATTAAAGATTAATACCTATAACTATCCAGGAAAACTATCTACATGAGGAGATTGAAGATTAACACCTGTAACAAGCCAGGAAAACTATCTTTCTTTATCAGGTCAGAGATTAATACCTGAAACCAGACAGGACAACTATCTCAACAACCAAAAAATTTCAAGTTCCAGATTAATACCTGTAACAAACCAGGACAACTATCTGTGAACGTCTGATTGTAGATTAATACCTGTAACAAGCCAGGAAAACTATCTACATGAGAAGATTGAAGATTAATACCCGAAACCAGATGGGAAAACTATCTTTGTTTCTAAGGTCGGAGATTAATACCTGAAACCAGCCAAGACAACTATCTCAGCGACCAACAAAAGCAAGTTTCAGATTAATACCTGAAACCAACCAGGACAACTATCTGTGGACGACTAATTGTAGATTAATACCTGAAACCAGACAGGAAAACTATCTACATGACCAGACAAAGAAATCTTACACGGGTTTCTTCTCATGATCTCCAGATGCATTCTAACACAGACTCATCCTGAAGCAATCTTACACGGGTTCCTTCTCACCTCCAGATGCAGTCTAACACGGACTCATCCTGAAGCAATCTTACACGGGTTCTTTATCATCATCCCGAAGAAATATTACATGGGTTCCTTCTCATCATCCTGAAGCAGCCCCACATAGGCTCCTTCTCATATATATCCAGATGAAAACTAAAACAGAATCATCCTGGAACAGCCCTACACAGGCTCTTTCTAATACATTTTCAGGTAACGGTTAATTCCATTATCCCCAGCAAGTTACTGTGGAACCTGGATTTCAACCAGAAAGAAGAAAACTCTTATCTCTCTAGTACATAGATAACTCCTCAGTAGAGTCTTGGACAACTGAAGCTCCTAGACTTTATTCCCCATAGAGATTTGCTCAAGCGGGAGAACAACAGAAACCCATATTCCCCAGCGGAGTCCTCCTCAGACAGCAGGAGCAAGAATTCCCCTTAAAGAGACCTCTTATGAAGTCAGCATCTACTTTGGATGGCATCTTTAATCCCATCTTCGACGACTCTATGTCATCTTATCCAAATGGCATATGTAATCCCATTCCCGACATCATCAACCATCGGTGTTGTTTCATGCGAGTGTAAATTTCGGGGCACTCTAGTGTTCAATCCTCTTCCACCTTCAGATCACGAAAGGCAAACAAGTCAATCTAAATCCTCAAGTTTAAGAAGATTGAACAGGGGCATCTGTTGTACCCCAAAATTTTCCCTCCCATTTTTTACTCAAGACAGGCTCATTGAGGTTCCCAATTGCTCAAGGTTAACCAATAATTGACCTGACAAATTCTCCTCCTAGGCAATGAACCTCTAATTAGGGTTTCACTTTTCATCAAGATATGTGAGCTACAAAGGCCTAAATTTTTTTCCGTTGTCCTAATATTCCTTCAAGATTGTCCATGACAAATTTCATGCCTTACATTACAAGTTTGCTCAGTCAATTGCTCAAATGTTGAAAAATCAACTATGCTAGGTCAAAAGTCAATTGTGGCCCAAATATAGTCAAACTTCATGATTTCCAGTCAACATAAATTTTTTGAAGTGAGATCCATCATTTGATCAAGAGTTGATCATGATTCCTCAAGAAATGCTCCTAATCTATCAAAAGTAAAAAATTGTTAAATTAGGGTTTCTATAGGAAAAGTCAATTGAACTTTGACCAGGCATAACTTCTACATACTTCATACATTTTCCCTAACCAAAGATCATTTTGAAGATAATCTCATTCCCCAAAACTTCTCTTTTTCCCACAACTTCAAGAGATACACCATTTGAAAGATACAAGCTCATACATTACATGTCATTTTCAGAAAGTCAACAAAAGACATTTTTTTCCAAGACCTTTTACATCAAGATAAATTCTTCAAATGCAAAATTGATCAGTAGAAGGATTGAAGTATACATCTTGGGCTTTCCAAAAAGTCTAAGATCATCATCATGGGATAAAAATTGAGCAAGTTATGGCTTACCCAAGTTGGGAAAATTTTAGAAATTCCAAGAATTGTGCATTGAGCAAACTTAAACTTTTAGGTCAATGGCTTAATTTCTTGGAGTTCAAATATCTTCTTAAGCTTATAAAGGACCTCTAATCTCACTCTTACCTTGCCTTGCAATTTCTAGCTATTTTATGCACATTTTATTTTATTTTATTCAAATAAATATAAAATAAAATGCATAAAATAATGGATATTTGTTTTGGGCATATGGGCTGACATTTTGGATCAGTTTTGAGCCCAAAATTTCGTGCCATTATGTCCAAGTTCATCCAAGTTTGAAAATGGAATGAAATATCCCTTTTTGGCATTTTTTCAAATTTATGATCATGGTTTAAAAACAATGGTTATGGCTTGGATTCTTGCCATGTTTCCTTGTCCCCTCCCTCTCCTCTATATATACTATCTCCTTGCAAGCCAAACTCACGCATACACATTGCCTAGAGAGCCACAAAAAATTGCCAAAAAATCCAACAAAGTTGTGAAATTCAAACAGTCATCTCTAGCCATCTTCAGTCAATTCTAAGCACTCCATCAACATCCCAGGAATCCTAGGAGCACATACCACTCCTCATTCAAGCTATCACACGCCTGGAGGTGCCAAACTGAAACCACCTATTTTGGTAAAATTTTCAAATTCGTATCTCTAGTTTTGTGATATATTAGTTCCTTTTGATGTTTTCTTCGTGCTCAGGATGATTCATAGGACAAGTTTGACGTAAAGCATGTTTGCTTTGAGGCTTAAAAGCCAACTTGCCATTGATAGGGTCTTGAAGTTGTTAAGCTTAGATCTGGGTGAAACAATTGCTTTTAGGCCAATCTAAGGCCAGATTCAAAACCAGGACGTGATTTTATGTAGGATAGGAATTTTGGTTTTGCTTTAAACAATGTATTTTTCAGGAATGAGCTTTGGATTAGCCAGAGAAGGTGATCGGAGGTTTGACTCCGGTCGCTGACTCCAGCAGCTTAGATGTCACAATTTTATTGGTCCACTGAAGCCAGCGCGTGCGTTTTTATTTTTTTGAATATATTTGACTTTGTTTTACATATAATATAATGCGTTAATTATGATACACGAATGGTAAAGCAGCTCAGATGGCAAGACGTGTATGTGCAAAAGGGAAGGACCTGGGTTTGATACCGAGGTCGTGCATTTTGATTTTTCTAATATTTTCTTGCAGGATACCATGCATTACATCCCCAAGAGCGCGCCATAGACCATTAGATCCGCGCCTTCTAGTGTCAACGCAGCCAAATCCAAGAGCTTCAACGTGAGATTCACCATGCGCCCTCAAGGCTTCTCCTCACTGGATCCGAATACAGCCTCTGGACTCCCTCACTTATGGGCCCAGCGAATTTCAAATCAGCACCCCCCTTTGGTTGCATAACACCAAGCCCATTTTCATTTTTTCATTTTTTTGTTCTATCATATTTATTTCATTTTAATCATTTTTTTTATCAAATCATAAAAATCAAAAATATTAAATAGACTTAGGTTTTCTTAAATTAATTTTAAATTAATTAAATTAATTATTTTAACTTCATTTTATCAATTTAAAATCAACTAGACTTAGGTTTATTTAATTCTAATATTTTCTTAATAAAAATACAAAAAAATAGTAGAATTAATTTTATTAGAATTAATTTTAATTAACAATCATTTTTCTTTTATTTAATTAATTAAGATTATATTTAGTTTTTCTCATTTAATTTAGTTTAAGTATTTTCTTAGAATAAACAAAAACAACAAAAAATATTTTCTTGTTTACTTAGAAATTTTTTATATGTCTCTTTTCCATTTTGCGCGCGTTATTTATTTTTCGCATTTTTCACATTTTTGTATCTGCTGATGGAATGTAATAGATAATTAATTAGGGCTTTACTGTTTTTCTCTATTTTCTTTCCCCCATTTGGACATGTAAATACCCTCTCCCCGAAGCATTGTAATAGCGTAGGATTTATAATTCCCACACTTTAAATTTCTACAAGATATTAACAATTAGTAATTAGGCTTGTATAGAAAGACTGTAAACAAAGTGTTAGCATACTTAACTCAATACTAAATGAACTGAATATAACACACATTGCACATATACACCTCTAGGGTACCCCACGTCGGTTGCCTTCGGAAAATAGTCACATGTCTCTAAACGTGAGAGGTTTTAGTGGATACCCTCTGGTTCAAAAAGATCATAAGTCCCTCGATGACCCTTTTGATGTTGCCTAGGTAAACAATGATCTTAAAATCCTAGGGTAGTTACTAAGGTTTCTCGCCCAATTGCCTTTGTAACTAGAAAATATCCCTTCGAATGTCCCTCAAACATTCAACGATAGGACTACCTACTCATTAATAGTAGGATAGTACTGTCTAAAGAAAAAGAGGAAAAGAACGATCCTTTCGAATAGAGTAGATAGTTCCTAGATGTTATGCTCAAAAACAAATTTTCACACTTACACAAAACAACTTTCAAAAACATTTTCAAATGCTTTATCAACACTCTTGAGGACTGATACAAGAGTTATCATAAAGAAAATCGCCGCACTAAGGCGCTTTCAAAAAGTACTTTTCAAAATACACAAAAGCACAAGGTATTTAAAAATGAGCTAAGCATCTAAGAGCCCGTAGAAAACTACGGATGGAAAGGGTGCTAACACCATCCCTTTCCATAATCTACCCTCTTATTAAGAAAACTCTTGAAAAGGTATTTTGCTGTTCTTTTCACCCTTTCCTTAATTTGGATAAAAGAAAAGTCGGTGGCGACTCTTGCTTACCGCAACATTTGCAAACACAAAAGCAAAACTAGTATAAATAGTTGGTTCTGTCACCGTATTACAGTATGAAAAGACCTGCTAAGTTGATGACTTAGGAAAAAAAGGGCATCTCGACAAACCATAAAAAATGAATAAAAAAGGTTTGGGCAAAAATTGGGGATAAAAAATAAGAAGTGAAAAGAATAAAAAATATTTGTGTACACCCGTTAAGTTGAAAACCTGAAAAAGGCAGCTTAGGAAAAAATGGGTATCCCGATGGATTGAAAACCCGAAAGGGCGATCAAATAAAACATTAGGGATTTAAAGTGAATGACTACAGTCTGTGTTGCATCTGTAACACTATTCTCTATCACAGTGGTTAACTTGGAAGGATAAGGAATCAGTCCAATCAGTTTCTTCAGAAAGTAAGATATTAAGGAGCTTTGAGGTTATAAGAGTCATAGCAGAGTCAGAACTCGATCGAAATATGTCTTCAGATTGCCATCTCTATATCTCCTCTTTATGTTTTGTATACAATTACCTCTTTTAGGAATTGCTTCTTGATGTAAATGCCTATTTACAGGCCAATCAATTAATCAATAAAAATCTCTTTTATCTATAAGTTTCATTTTTTACTTTTACTGTTTTGATTTCAGAAACGTCCAATTTTTTATAAACTTTTGCATTTAAAAATGTTGAAGCCACACAAATCATGATATAAACATTTGAAGTTACTTGATATTTTAGATGCCTTGGATGGTGGCCAAAGTTTTCCATTTCCTACCAGGGACATGTTGTTGTGATTTTGTTTTGCAGGTACCTTGTGTCTGTTCATGACAAATAGGGTACGAGCAATAAAAGTAGAAAGTGTTCGAGGTTGTTACCCACACAAAGTGCTTAATGGAAATAATGTTTCTTCAAACAAAATCTTTTCCCCCTATGTGATCTGCACTATTACTCAATGAAAGCTTGTTTGCTAAGATACTTCCCTCTAGAGACCTCTCCCTAAAAGAGCATCCCTAGTGGGGCCTGGTACCTCCATATTTATCTCCAGTGAGGTCTGGTAACGATGTTTATCCCCAAGTGTGGTTCACCATCTCCTCAATGAAGTTTACATCTACTTCCTCAGTGAGGTTGACACCCGTCTTCCCCATGAGGTGTCCACCTATCTCCTCGGTATGGTTGGCGTTTATATCCCTAGTGTGGTTTGCATATCTTAAAAATTCTTGTAAGAATTATCAGTAAGAGATCATCATTATCCCCATGAAGTCGTTTGTTTTTTCTCAATAGAGCGGGTTTTCTCCCCAGTGAGATTATGCGGCGGCGGAGATCCTAAATTTGGCGTCCCCCAGGGTTGTGGATGTCGATGCAAGTATGAAATCTCTTATCCCCAGTAACGAAGGATGTCATTTCTATCTCCAATGGTATTTGAGTGTTGAAGGTTTCTGGTTTGAGACGCTTCTTCTCCCCATGAAGCGGTTTGCTTTACCCCAATGGAATTTGCACATGAATTCACCCCCCACTGATATTGTTCAAGGAGTCGTCTTCTTCTCCCCAATGAGTTTGTGATGGGGTGAAAGTCTTTAGATGTTCACTTCCAAGTATATATCACATTTGTGAGGGTTCTCGTAAGAATTCTCTTATTCCACAGTAATGGAAGATGTTGTGTTATCCCTAGTGAAGTCTGCTTTCATCAAGAACTATGTGCAAGAAGATCCTGTAGAGGTGAAAATCGAAGATCAAGCTACTAATTAACTTGACTCGCTAATAAGCAAGAGTCGCCACCGCGCTATATTATTTCCAAGGAAAAAGGGAAAAGTGCGAAATAAAACCCATAAATATGCAAAGTAAGTGCAATACTAAAAGTAAAGAAAAATAGAACACATTTGAAAAGATCGAAGGTTTCGGGGTTGTTTATACAAAGGGAAGGTACTAGTACCCTATGTATCTATAGTATCCTATAGGAACCTTTTGAAATATCTGCATTTTTGGTTAAAAAGTTTGTTTCTAAAAAGGATCGGGGAGATGAGAAATTTTGAAAATGCAATAACCTAATGTCGAGGTTTTGGCTTAAAAGGGTGTAAATTTGAAAATAGGATTTTAAAGGTTTTAACTAATGGGAAACAAATATGAGGGACAAAATATAAAGACTCACAATAACATAAAGTCAAAGAGATGATCCTTTCCCTTGGATTAAAACACAAAGATAATAATAAGATGAAGACCAGACAAGAACCATGCATCCGATAAAAATGGATAGTAACCATAGCCCAAGGATTAAAGAATCAATTTTAGGTTTTTTTGTTTATTAAGTAGCTTATACCAAGCAAAAGAAAATAAGAAGCTCAAGTGAGCAAAGAGAAGATAAATACTCAAGTGAGCAAAGAAAAAATGCATAAAGTAAAGAAAATAAAAAGCTATGGGTGATAAATGGCATAAAAGTAAAAAGAAGAAAATATAAAATACGAAAATATAAATTATACTAAAATAAAGTTAGTACAATATAAAGTTAATAATCTGATTTGGAATAAGTGTAACTTCATATGGAGCATAAAATGTATGTACCCATACATGTTAGAGAAATGACACTTTGAAGTTCATTCTCTTATACATGTAGTACAATTAACAAACATGGAGGATCAAGACAAAGTCAAAGAAGATACATTACGACAAACTTATCATCAATCCCAAGTACCTTGAATGATTAAAGGACCATTTAGAGGTAGATTGGAAATGATGAAAGTTCATCAAATATCTGACAAGCTTAGATGAACTAATAAAAGATCAAATGCTTTCCAAATTGATCCAAATAAAAATAAAAATAAAATAGATAAATAAGAATAAGATGAAGTCTATAATAAAAATAGTATAAATGTCATAACTTTCTTAATTTTTCATGAAATTAAACAAATGAATAATGAAAATTTATCTACTCAATCTCACGACCAAGGATCCATGCTCAAAATAAGTAAATAAATAACAAAAAATTACAGAAAAAATTAAACAACAGTAAATCACTTTTGCTTTTGAAGGTTAAATAATACTTTTCAACTCTTGAGTTTGAATCAATGGAGTTTCCTTACAAAATGGTGATAAATATGGTATTAAATAAATAAATAAAGAGTAAAAATGCAATAGAATTAAATAAAGAACAAGTATAATAGCCTACTGATAACACTTACTTTACACTTGTTTTTGATTTTGATTTCACATGTTATTTAGGTTTTTTATTATTGTTTTCTCGTATTATGCCTATCTTTTGTTTCCTTTTCAGGTATTTCAATTATCCAGAGTTACCCTGAAGAAATGAAGGAAAACAGGCTGAAAAACAGGAGTTTAGGTCAAATTTGCACTCATGGCGTCCACCATGGCGCCAACCATAGGGTAGGCCATGACGTGGACCACCTCCTGCTGACCTCAACTGCCACGTTCCCCACTTCCTATCATATTACACTCATGGTGGGCGCCATGTCCACCATGGCGGGCGCCACCTTTGGATGATGCTTTCCCCCCAAAAGGAGTTGGGGGGGGGGGGAATTCTTATGATTTCCTGCATTCTTCATCCTCTATAAATAGAAGTTCCTGATTTCTTTTCAAATCACCCAAGCTTAGTTGCAAACTTGATCCAACCAAGGTTGCGAACTTAAGCCATATAATTTCACCATTGTTAAGCAATAACTCTTCATATCGGGGAATTATTGCACTGTTGATTGAGTCTGTGATCGAGTTCGTAGATGGAGTCTGTAATCGAGTTTGGAGCACTTTGTTAGAACAAAGTTTGGTTCTAATCATATCTTAGAGTTTTGATGATAACGATGAAATAAATTTTTTGATATATATTTTATACCCTGACTTGTATGTTCTCTAAGATCAGATGAAGTTCTGTCTTATGCATCTTAGAAAGAAACAACATTCTACGCAGGTATAAAGCAAACTCAAAAGGAAGCACTCTAAAGCAAACTCTGATGAAGAGCAATCCTAAGAAACTTATGATAAAGCTAGCTGAAGCAAATATCTGATAGAAGCACGCTGAAAGAAACATCTGACAAATGCAACATTAAAGCAAACTCTGATGATCACATATTGAAGAATACTCTGATAGAAGAATAGATCTAGTAAACTCTGAATTAGCAATTCTGCAAGCAAACACTTCAACTTCCAGAGACAAGCTCTGACTGTACCGTTTGTTATTAAATGCTAAGACAACTAACACACTCAAGTATACTACGCGCACTAGCATTGGAAACATAAAGATCAAATCTACTCGCTACACGCATCATTGCAAACACGCTTCATTAAATGCATCCACCATCATCAAGGCATTAACGGTCAATTGGAAGCTATATATAGAAGAACTTTTGTATCAAAGAAAGGTTACTGACTTACGTGAAATATACTTACACTCACTGTTTTCATACTTGTAAACTAATATTGTATAATGGGTAGTTCTTAAGCATTGGGAAACAATCTTAGTGAAAAATCACAGTTGTGATAAAGCTTTTTAGAAGCAAATCTTTTTCACTACTATTAAGAGACAATTTGATAAGTGTTCCTTGAGAGACCAGTTGGGTCAGATTTCTCAAGAGGGCTAGGACTAGTTGAGATTTAGAGGTTTTAGTCACTTGCAGTTAGCTTGTGCATTGTATTGTTAGTCAAACCAGTTTGGTTGTGCGCTTGTAATCAGTTTGACTATAGTAAATTAAGTCCTCGTTGAGAGAGGCGAAATCACCTTGGCGGGTGGACTGGAGTAGTTTGAGTTTCAAATGAACCAGGATAAAATTACCAGTGTCCTTCCATTAGTATTGCGCTAGAAAATAAGAAAAACTTATTCACCCTCCCCCCCCCCCTCTAAGTGTTTTCTCAACCTTCAATTGGTATCAGAGCTCTAGTTCTGGGTGCAAACACCTAACAGTGTTAGAAAAAGATCCAGAAGGAAAAACTATGGCATCTAAACAAAACAACAACAACTGCACCAAACCTCCTGTGTTTGATGGAGAAGACTTTGAATACTGGAAGGATAGACTAGAAAGTTTCTTTCTAGGTCACAATGCTGGTCTATGGGATTTAGTCCTTGACGGGTACACTCATCCAGAAGATAAAGACGAAAACAAAATTGACAGAAGGAACATGGATAAACAACAAAAGCTAGATTTCAATAATCACCACAGAGCCAGAAACATCTTTCTGAACGCTATCTCGAAAAATGAATATGATAAAATCACCAACAGAGATACGACACATGACATGTTTGAATCCCTCAAGATGACACATGAAGGAAATGCTCAAGTAAAAGAGACAAAAGCTCTGGCTCTCGTTCAAAAGTATGAAACATTCAAAATGGAAGAAAATGAGTCTATTGAAGTTATGTTCTCGAGATTCCAAACTCTGATTGCTGGCCTAAGAGTTTTGAACAAAGGATACACCAAGGCAGACCGTGTTAAGAAAATCATCAGAAGTTTACCCAGAAGATGGGCACCTATGGTCACTGCATTCAAAGTATCAAAAGATCTGAATAACGTTTCCCTTGAAGAACTTATCAGTGCTTTAAGGAGTCACGAGATAGAACTTGATGAACATGAGCCTCAGAAGAAAGGTAAGTTTGTATCTCTTAAATCTATTAAAAAATTTGAAACTAACGCTTTTCAGACAGAAGAAGGAAACTCTGAAGATTCTGCATCAGAAGAAGATGAGTTATCTCTGTTCTCCAGAAGGATCAATCAGATGTGGAAGCATATACAAAATAAGTTCAGGAACTACAAGAGGTCAGAAGATAAACCAGAATCTTCTGGACATAAGAAGTTAAGCAGAAGAGATGTAGTCTACTATGAATGCAAAGAACCTGGACACTACAGAAGTGACTGTCCCAAGCTGCAAAGAGAAAGACCCAAGAAAAAGTTTGGTAAAAAGAAAGGCATGATGGCCACCTGGGATGATTCAGAATCATCTGAAGCCGAATCTGACTCAGAAGATGAACACGCTAATCTAGCGTTTATGGCTACCACAACAGATGACTCTGACTCAGACTCAGAACCAAAAGAGGTATTCTCTGAATTCTCTAGAACTGAACTTGCTGAAAGCCTATCTGAACTACTTGAAAACTACAGTAAACTAAAAATCAAATACAAGAAACTCAAAAAGAATCTTGCATCTGATCTTGAGAAACTTGAAATAGAAAACTCTGAACTTAAAGAAAACATTTTTAAACTCAAAGAAGATGTTCAAAAATTTGAAAAGAACTCTATTTCAGATTCTTCCTCAAGTTCAAAATATATTCTAAAAGAATATGACTCCAGTTTTCAAACGTTTCTCACTAAAAGCATAGATAGAAGCAAAATGGCTTCAATGATCTATGGTGTTAGTGGAAATGACAGAAGATGTATTGGATATAAAGCTCCCAGAAGGAAAGAAATATATAAACCTAAGCCCGTTGAGGAAATGGTTATATCATATAAACCACTACACAAGCAATTTAATTTTGGGCACACATATGATATCAAATACACTCCTCACTCTGAAAATTTCTATGCAAAATCAAAGTTCAATCTGAACTATAGAAACTCTAACCAAAAAGGACCCCAAAAGAAATGGGTACCTAAGGAGAAAATAATCCATGTTGCAGATGTCCTTAACAACTCAGTTGAAACACCAGTCATGGTACCTGGACTCTGGATGCTCGCGTCATATGACGGGAAGAAAGTCCATGTTCCAAAGTCTGGAACTTAAATGGAGGTGATGTCAAATTTGGAGGAAATCAAAAAGGAAAGATTATTGGTTCTGAAACCATCGGAAACTGTAACCTTCCCTCTATAACTAATGTTCTTTTAGTAGAAGGATTAACTCATAACTTGCTGTCCATAAGTCAATTAAGTGACAACGATTATGACATTATCTTTAATCAAAAATCCTGTAGAGTTGTTAGTCAAAAAGACAGAACAATCCTTTTTACTGGCAATGGGTCTGGCACAAAAGATTGGGACATGTTAGCATGAGAAGAATATCTCAAATTAACAAACTCAATATGGTCAGAGGACTCCCTAATCTGAAATTTAACTCAGAAGCTCTGTGCGAAGCTTGTCAAAAAGGAAAATTTTCAAAACCTTCTTTTAAATACAAAAATTTTGTTTCTTCCTCTAGGCCATTGGAACTTCTTCATATTGATCTGTTTGGACTAGTTAAAACTACATCCATCAGAGGCAAGAAGTATGGATTGGTCATTATTGATGACTATAGCAGATGGACATGGGTTAAGTTTTTAAAACACAAGGATGAGTCACATTCTGTGTTCTTTGACTTCTGCATCCTAGTTCAAAATGAAAAGGATTTTAGAATCATAAAAGTTAGAAGTGATCATGGAGGAGAATTTGAAAATCATTATTTTGAATTTTTTTTTAAAGAAAATGGCATTTCTCATGATTTCTCGTGTCCTAGAACTCCACAACAAAATGGAGTTGTAGAACAAAAGAATAGAACCTTGCAAGAAATGGCCAGAACCATGATCAATGAAACTAATATGGCTAAAGACTTTTGGGCAGAAGCAGTGAACACAATATGTTACATTCAAAATAGAGTCTCTATAAGACCTATTCTTGAAAAGACTCCTTATGAATTGTGGAAAAACAGAAAACCCAACATTTCATATTTCCATCTGTTGTACCCCAAAATTTGCCCTCCCATATTCATCAAGAAATGGTCAAGTTAAGGTCACAAAATTCCCCAAGGGCTATGCAGTTCAATTGTCTCCTACACAGTCAAAACTAGGGTTTGAGTTCTGGTCAAGCAAATGAACTTTTCAAAGGCCCAATCAAGTCTCATGTGCCTACAAAGATGGTCAAATGTCTTCATATCAAGTTTCAAGGCATTCTGCTCAAAATTGCACAGTCAAAACCCTAGATTGCACTACAGTCAACTGTAGGGGCAAAATGGTCATTTGACAGTCAAAAGTTCAAATTTTTGATCAATATATCATGTTGAAGCCACAAACATCATTTGATCAATGCTTGATCATGATTCTCAAAATTTGGCTCAGAAATCATCAAAGATGCAAAAGTTGCTATATTTGGACAGCTGAAAAAGTCAACTGAAATTGACCAGGGCATAACTTTCACATGGATCATCAGAAAAATTCCATCCAAAGCTCATTTTGAAGAGAAAGACATTTCCTACAACTCATCTTCATACTCCAAGTCCAAGAAATGCTCTCACAAAAAGTTATCAATTTCAACATTATAGGTCATTTTCAAAAGTCAACAAAAAGGGACTTTAAGTCAAAGGCCATAACTTGAGATTGGTAAATCAAAATGACATGGGACCAAAGGCATTGGTTAAAGGACTCAAAGACCTTTCCAAAATGTCCAAGAACATGTGAAAAGCTTAAAAATTGACCAAGTTATGCCTTGTGGAAGTTGGGAAATGTTTAGGAATTTTGAAAAGTCAACATTGATGCAAAAGGCCTAAAAATGCAAATGGGCCTATTTTCCTTCCAAATTTCTTCATGCCAAGCTTATGCACGACCATTAGGCCCAAAGGGAAGTATTTTCATATTTTTTAATTATTTATTTGAATTTATATTAATTTATATTCATTTAAATCATTTTAATTCATGAAAAATATAATCTTAACCTAAACAAATCTTTTTATGCATGCTTTGGACTCTATAACTCGTGCACATGCTAATAGGGAAGGATTTGATGCTAATTGATCAGATTTGGTACAAGAAACATGAGAAAAAGATTGAAAAATATTCTTAACAAATCAAATATTGAAATCCATTATGGCATGAGATTTTGTTCAATCTTTTTGACCTAACATGCTCTATACATACACAGCATCACAACCCTAATCATCCTAGACAAAAAGCTGCGCCCCAAACTCCATTGCATTCTTGAATTTTCTCATAAAAACACCAATACTGAAATCAAGGTTTTAGTGTGATTCAAGCTTCAATCTTGATCCCATCAGCATTCTCAGGCGTTCCTGGACGTATTCCAACCATTAACATCAACGAAAAGGTCTTGAATTGATACCAAGAACTCAGACTGAGCCTTGAAATTTCTGAATTCGCATAGCATAGATTAATCATCCTTTTGCATTTTTTTCTATGGATTCTTGCTTATAATGGTGTTTTAAAGCTAATCATCATATTTAATTTAACTTTCATGCTGTCTACAAGAATTGGCCATGCGCGATTTTTAGGTTTTGCAGGTTTCAAATTTGGGGATTTTCTATAGAGGAAAAATCAGGACTAATGAATGCCATGGATGGATTCAGCACCTTAAGACGAGGATGTCTGAACCCTCGCGAACAATTTATGATGCCCATGTTTCTAATCGCTATTTTTCAGTAGGTACCTTTTGACAACGCTGTGAAAACCGTTCCCATAGTGTTTGTGTTACAGGGTAGGGGAAGGAGATGACATCGTGTCCATCAACCATTGGATAGTTTGAATTTCGCGCGAAATCCCAAAGCACTAACGCGTTATTATTATATTGATTATTGTTTATTATATGTTAATTGAAACGCGCGTGGTTCAGTGGCTAGGTGTTGTGCTTGTAACCTTCAAGACCTGGGTTCAAGTCCCAGGTCTGGCAAATGCTTAATGTTATTTTTCAATACTTGATTCTATGCAGCACTAACGTCCAGGTGTACCATATGCTCACCCTCTCAAGCCACACACGCGTCCATCTCACCCAAATCAACGGCCAAGAATCTAAGGAACACCTACGCTTAGTCAACGCGCCATACCTGATTCCCAAAGTCAACAGATTCAAGCTTAATGGGCCAATATCTAGGGCCTGAACCTCCACAATGGGACAGAACACCCCCTGGTTTGCATTTGTTTTCTATTTTTCTTCTTATCTTATTTTTGCCATTTTATTTACTTTATTTGTTTTAATTCTTTTTCAACAAAATACAAAAATACACAAAATCAGAAAATGCAAAAAATATGATATTTATTTTATTATAATTATTTTCATAAATAAATTAGAATATAAATTAGTTAGTTTAATTAGGTTTTAATTTTAATTCCTTTTCAATAAAAATCCAAAAATGTAGAATTTAGGTTTAAATAACTTTTTATTTTCTTTTTTTTAATTTTTCCCTTTTTTCAGAATAATAATAGTTATTTATTTATTTATTTCTTTTTATAATCAAAATTGTACATAATAAATTTTAGGTTTAATTTAGATCTTAATTTAATTCTTTCATAATAAATAAAAATATTAGAATTAGGGTTTGCCTTATAGTTTAATTTCAATTAACTCTTTTTTTTTCTTTTAATAAATAAAAAACATAAAAATCTAAAAAATATTTTCTTTTTGAATTTTAATTCTAATTCCCTATTTAATCCTATTTAATTAATTCATGTAATTTAATTATTTGCTAAAGGGTCCAACGCCCTAGTTTTGTTTTAATTCCTTTATTTCGCGCATTTACTTTTTATCGTTTATATAATTATGTAACTGTCCCTAAGCCATGTAATTTACTTTTCGCACTTTATTTTTCCGCTTTATTTATTTTCCGCTAAATCGGGTCCGGTTTAATTTTGGCGATGTGGACCCGCGCCTTTGTAATAGTCGTAGATTTATCTTTTCTGCAAACTTTATAACTGTTAATCAAGCATGAAAGAATGAATGTCTAATTAAAATCAAACGTAGAACACGACAAACATGACAAGACAAATAATTGAAACACGACACACAATTCGCACACACCACCCCTAGGGTACGCCTCACTGTTGCCTTTCGAAAGGTGGTCGTCGAGTAGAGGACGTCTTAGCAAGTCCTCATGTTCCGGGAACCCGGCATGAGGGTAGCTTCTAAGGTGTCTTCCTATTGCTCTGGTGATCACCACGTCCCTAAAAATCGAATTGACCCGAACACCTCCAACGGTGGTGCTACCTACCTCTCAATGGTGGGATGGCACTACTTTAAAGGACATTTACCCAGACGAATTCCTTAGGGTAGGTAGGTTCTCAAGGATACTTGCTCAAATCTCAAAACAAAACAAAACTCTCTTCACACCACACATTTTCAAAAGCTTTCAAAAACAAACTTTTCAAATACTCTGACGTATGAGTCGATCTGAAATTTTTCAAAAGAAACTTTTAAACCCACATTGAAAAGCACACAAAACAATTTTGAAAACATATTGAGCGAGTATCTAAGAGCCCATGGATAACCATGGATAGAAAGGGTGCTAACACCTTCCCTTTCTATAACCTACCTCCCGAACCGAGAGCAATCTCTTAGAAGGAATTTTTCTGTGCTTTTGTCCTTTCCTATTGGAGAAAATAAAAGACGGTGGCGACTCTTGCTTCCGCGACATTTCGCGAACCAGCTTTAAACAGTCAGTTCCAGATCCACCGATCACAGAACTGGCGACTCTGCTGGGGAACCTTAAACTTAAAGTGAGGTATACCTTAGGGCTAGCTTATAACTATGTTTTCAATTGTATTGCTTTGTGTGCTTTAAATTGTGGGTTGCTTGGGAGTTCTATAGATCCTACACCCGGATCTGGGGGATACCTTTCTTAGAAAGTAGCAACAAGGCTGTGAGGGAACTGTGCGGGGTATACCGACACGGTTGAAACAGTCTGCTACGTTGATGTGGCACTTTGGTGTGTACCGGTAACCCTTGAGTTCAGTCAAGGAGAGTACGGGGCCTCCGCGTGGTGTCGTGAAGCATCAACAGACCTTAGGAACCTTAATTGAACAAACTTGGCCTCTTTAGGGTAGTGAGATAACTGACTTTGGTGCAGTCCGAGGTTGGTTGATACTCGATACTACGCTCAATTGAGGGTTGCTTTCCTGGAATATTTCGGTCGCCAGTTCAGTGGCTAAATCGAAACGATGAACAATGAAAGCAATCCCGTGATATTGGGAACCTTAGAACCCGGTTACTTTGATTAGGACAGGTATGAACCCACCAACTCAAGAGGGTACTACCCAGACCCCATGCTGGCCTTAAACCTTAAGGGCTTGTCTTGTGTGCCTTGTGTGCCCTACATGTTTGTCTTTGTAAATATCTGTGGTGTGTTTAAGCATAGCATCATGACATCATCCAGCATCATATGCATTGACTAACCATTTCAGGGGTTCGGATTTTCATCTTTGTTCTTGTTTTGTAGGACATGGAAACTGCTCGTAGAAAGACAATTCAGGTCAATCTTGTAAGGATCCCTCCTCAGCTTAAGGAGCTTATATCCAGGATTCCCGAGAACTCTTCATTCAGTGAAAGGCATGGAAGCCTCATCAGCTTGGTCAACACCAACATTGAGGAAGATATGATAAAGGTCCTGTTCCAATTCTTTGACCCTCTGCATCACTGCTTTACCTTCTTGGACTATCAGTTGGTACCTACATTGGAGGAGTTCTCCCGGCTCCTGAAGATCCCTATCCTTGATCAGCTACCCTTCAACGGTACAGAAAGGGAACCTAAGCTTGAAGAGATTGCTAAAGCCTTGCACCTACAGTCATCTGACCTCAAGGGACATTGGGAAGTCAGAAGTGGTATCAAAGGGTTCTTAGCCAGGTTTCTGGTTGAGAAAGCCCTTGAGTGTTGGAATTCTCTTGACTTGCAGGCTTTTGAAGAGGTTGTGGCCCTCCTTGTTTATGGTTTGGTGTTGTTTCCTAACCCAGATCAGCTTATTGATATCAGTGCCGTTCAGATCTTTATGTCCAGGAATCCCATACCTACATTGCTGGGGGACATCCTTCACTCATGTTACACTCGAACCATGAGAAAAAGAGGTGTCCTTATGTGTTGCACTCCTCTCCTAGGAAGGTGGTTTATTTCGCACCTTCCCCAATCAGTCCTGAAGAATGAACGGGGTTTGAGATGGTCACAACGGTTGATGACTCTTACGCATGCAGATATACATTGGTGTCCTAGATCCAGAGGAGATGTCACCATCATTGATCGTTGTGGGGAGTACCCTAATGTTCCTTTACTTGGAATCAGAGGAGGTATTACTTATAGCCCATGCTTGGCCTGGAGACAGTTTGGTTATGCTCGGAGGGACGGTCCTCATGATATGCTAATTCCCGACATAGTTTTTGACTTCGACAGTGATACTCAAGGACTTCGTCAGAGATTCATCAGAGCCTGGAGGATGCCCAGTAGGATAGACAGCAAGACACTGGGGCACCAGAACTCCATCCCTTTGGAGCCTTATCTCAAATGGGTACGCGCCCGCTCTCAGAAGTTAGTGATGCCTTATCCTCACATGCTTCCAGTAATCAAAGAACCTGTCTTGGAAGGGGAAGTGTCTCATGTTATTCAACACCCTGATATGCCCACATCCTGGGAAGAGATGCAGAAAAGCTGGATCCAGCTTAAGGAGGAGCGGAATTCTCTTGAGACTAATCTGCATGCCAGTGAAAAGAAGGTCTTGGAGCTCACCCGCCTGTTACACGAGGAGAGGAACCTCAACACCTATATAGCTCCGAAGAGGATGCGCAGTGTATTTTGGGATTGACTTGACTTTTGTATTTCTTTTTGCCCATGAGGCCTTGATGTATTAAACAATGATTTCTTTAATGATAACGTGTGTTCTTTTCTTGTCTACAACAAATTTGAACTTTCGAACCCCTGAATGCATTGCATACGCATTTCATACATCATGTACATAGCAGGTTTTTCCCCCTTTTCAGGTTGCTTACAGTTCTTCGCTGTTTATTTCAGCATCATGAATCCCGGATCTGAATCAACCGAGACATCAATCAAGGCTCTCCAGGCGCAGAATGCGCAGTTTCAAGAGCTAATCCTGGGTCTAGCTAAAGGCCAAGAAGAACTAAAGGCTATGCTCCTGAAAAAGGAGAAGAAGAAGAAGAGAAGAACTGTTCTGTTTAGCTCGGGCCGAAGGTTCGGTAATACTCTGCAACATGAAGAGGCTGGTTCTTCTGTTGGCAAGAGTCCTTCTCAGGCAGAAGCAAGGGTTCCTAGTCCGGTAGTCTCCGACAACGAGACGGATTTTGATGAAGAGCAGTACCCTCCTGAAGACAACAGATACAAACAACTGGAGGACAGGTTGAAGGCTATGGAGGTGCAACAGGCACCTGGGCTGGATTTCGGAGATCTGGGTTTGTCGACTGGTGTGATCATCCCCCACAAGTTCAAAGCACCCACCTTCTCCAAGTATGACGGGGCATCCTGTCCCAAGCTGCATTTGAGATCCTATGTTCGAAAGATTCAGCCGTACTCTGTGGATAAGAATCTATGGATCCACTTCTTCCAGGAGAGTCTTTCAGGGACTCACCTCGAATGGTTCTATCAGCTGGATGGGACCAAAATTCGTAACTGGGAGGAGCTGGCTACTGCTTTCTACAAGCAGTATCAGTATAATGCCGACCTTGCCCCCACACGTACCCAGCTCCAGGGTATGTCGTTGGGCGTAAGCGAAGGTTTTAAAGAGTACGCTCAGAAGTGGAGAGACCTGGCTGGCAGGGTGCAGCCACCATTGACTGATCGGGAGTTGGTTGACATGTTCTTGGGGACCCTATCTGGGCCGTTTTTCAACCATCTCATTGGGAATTCTTCTGCTGGTTTCACTGATCTAATCTTGACTGGAGAGAGAATCGAAGCTGGGCTGAAATCTGGGAAGATTGCAAAGGCTGCATCATCTAGTTCAGAAAAGAAACCGTTTAAGAAAGAGTCTAGTGCCGTGTATGGTTCTAGGAAATCAGAGAGACCTGAGCACCGCCAGTCTGTCAGCGCGGTGATGATTGCTAAGCCTGCTGCCGCTCCTCGGCCAAACCATGTTCAAAGGGCTGAAAGACCCCGGAGGGAGTTTACCCGGTTAAGCATGACCCTATCACAGATTCTGCCACAGTTGCTAGCCACCAACTTAGTGACTGTCAGGGAAGCTCCAAAATTCCCAAATACAACCTCTCCTAAGTACAACCCGAATGCTCGTTGTGCTTACCATTCAGAAAGCCCGGGGCACTCTACCGATGACTGTTGGGCACTAAAGAACAAGTTGCAGGACCTCATTGACGCTAAGGAGGTACAATTTGAGGCATCTGACAAGCCTAATGTGGTGACAGCTCCCCTGCCTGCTCATGGAGTTAATGCTATTGGTGATGAAGAGGAAGTTGATGAAGCCGAGTTCGATAGCTGGATCTATCCGGCAACTGACGGAGGACTTAACAATTGGAGTGCAAAAGACAATCTCCCTGTTTCTTTGGTTACTAAGTAATGAATTCCTATGTTTTGTTATTTTGTAATAAACAATGATAAACTCTATGGCCCGGTGTCTTACCCGAGGCACCGTGGTCCTATTTGTGAGGGCATATGAACTGTCATTTTATACATCATGAATGAAAATCTTGGACGTATTTTTCGCATTGCAAATATTGTGTTCCTTTTCTGTCTTTCTTTTCCTTTACATAATTTTCAAAACAGCTGTATTTACACACACACTCACTCATACAGGTTCCAATCCACTCTGGATCTCACTGATAACAGCTCTGCTAATGCCAATTATGACTTCGAAAATCCGATCAACTTAGCCGAAGACGAAGGTGAAGATGATTGCGAAGTGCCTGGTGAGCTTGCAAGACTGTTACTTCAGGAAGAGAGGGCAATTCAACCCCATGAAGAGCCAGTGGAAACCATAAACCTGGGTACCGAGGCGGACAGGAAAGAGGTAAAGATTGGCGCCAACCTAGAGCTCAGCGTGAAGCAACGGTTAACCAAGATGTTACATGACTATATGGAGATCTTTGCTTGGTCCTACGAAGACATGCCAGGGTTGGATACCGATATTGTTGTCCATCATTTACCGACTAGGGAAGACTGCCCTCCAGTTAAACAAAAGGTTCGTCGGATGCGTCCAGAGATGTCCGAGAAGATTAAAGCCGAGGTTATGAAACAGTTTGATGCGGGGTTCCTTGCAGTGACTTCTTACCCTCAGTGGGTTGCTAATGTGGTGCCGGTATCTAAGAAGGACGGTAAGGTCAGAATGTGTGTCGATTACAGGGATCTGAACAGGGCCAGCCCCAAGGATGACTTCCCCTTACCTCACATTGATGTCCTTGTTGATAATACAGCGCAGCACAAGGTATTCTCTTTCATGGATGGCTTTTCAGGCTACAATCAGATCAAGATGGCACCTGAAGACATGGAAAAGACTACATTCGTCACTCAGTGGGGCACTTTCTGTTACAAGGTCATGCCGTTCGGATTAAAGAATGCTGGGGCAACCTACCAGCGTGCCATGGTTGCCTTATTTCATGATATGATCCATCATGAGATCGAAGTATATGTGGACGACATGATCGCTAGGTCCCAGACTGAGGAAGAGCACCTAGATCATTTGCAGAAGTTGTTTGACCGTTTGAAACTGTACAAGCTGAGATTGAACCCGAACAAGTGCACCTTCGGGGTAAGATCTGGGAAGTTGCTAGGCTTCGTGGTCAGTGATAAAGGTATTCAAGTGGACCCTGCTAAGGTCAAAGCTATTCAAGAGATGCCAGTTCCTAAGACAGAGAAGGAAGTCAGAGGCTTTTTAGGACGCCTGAACTACATCGCTCGATTCATCTCTCATTTGACTGCTACCTGTGAGCCAATCTTCAAGCTGCTGAAGAAAGATCAGGTAGTACGTTGGAACGATGAATGTCAGGCTGCCTTCGACAGAATCAAAGAGTATCTCCAAGAACCACCCATCCTTATGCCGCCGGTTGAAGGGAGACCTCTGATCCTATACCTGACAGTGTTAGACAATTCAATGGGGTGTGTGCTGGGGCAGCATGACGAGTCTGGCCGAAAAGAGCATGCCATTTATTACCTTAGCAAAAAGTTTACCGACTGTGAGACCCGATACTCACTGCTTGAGAAAACTTGCTGCGCTTTGGTATGGGCTGCTCGCCGGCTGAGACAGTATATGCTGACTCACACTACCTTGTTGATCTCAAAGATGGATCCTATAAAATACATATTCGAAAAGCCTGCTCTGTCTGGGAGAATCGCAAGATGGCAAATGATCTTGACGGAATACGACATTCAGTATACAACCCAGAAAGCCATCAAGGGGAGTGTATTGGCAGACCACTTAGCTCATCAAGCTGTAGATGACTACCAATCAATGAACTTCGAGTTTCCGGATGAAAGCATTATGATAGTAACTGATTGCGAAGTACCTGGACCGGATGAAGGACCTGAGCCAGGATCCCGATGGTCTATGCACTTTGACGGAGCTTCCAATGCTTTGGGAAATGGTATCGGCGCCATCATCATATCTCCACAAGGTACTCATACTCCTCTCACTGCCCGGCTATGTTTCAACTGTACCAACAACATGGCGGAGTATGAGGCGTGTATCATGGGTCTTCAAGCTGCGATTGACCTAAGGATCAAATTTCTAAGTGTTTTCGGAGATTCCGCTCTTGTGATCAATCAGATCAAAGGAGAGTGGGATACGAAACATCCAAACTTGATTCCTTACAGAGAATGTGTGTTGACCCTGATTCCCCACTTCACAGAGATAACCTTTGAGCACTTTCCAAGAGAAGAGAATCAGCTGGCGGACGCGTTAGCTACAATGTCTTCAATGTTCAAGGTCAAATGGGATAATGAAGCTCCCCGGATCATCATCTGGAAACTGGACGAACCGGCTTACTGTTGTGATCTCGAAACTGAATTGGTAACTGAGAGGCCTTGGTACCACGAAGTGAAGAGATATCTGGAAGCTCAAGAATACCCTGAAGGTGCCTCTGTCAATGATAAGAAATTCCTGAGGAGGTTTGCAGCCAAGTTCTTCCTAAGCAACGGTATCTTGTACAAGAGGAATCATGATTCAACCTTGCTGCGCTGTGTGGACAAAACTGAAGCAGAAAGAATCATGGAAGAGCTACATGATGGGACCTTTGGTACGCATTCCAGTGGGCACACTATGGCTAAGAAAATCCTACGGGCAGGATACTACTGGTCCACGATGGAAGCTGACTGCTACCAACACTCCAGGACATGTCACAAGTGTCAGATCTACGCAGATAAGGTGCATGTTCCCCCGGTTCCCTTGAATGTTCTGACTGCGCCTTGGCCGTTTGCAATGTGGGGCATAGACATGATCGGCGAGATAAAACCTACAGCATCCAATGGACATCGCTTCATCCTAGTGGCGATTGATTATTTTACGAAGTGGGTTGAGGCAGCCTCCTACGCTACGGTAACCAAGACTGTAGTGGCACGGTTTATTCGGCACAACCTGATCTGTCGGTACGGCGTCCCCGAAAGGGTTATTACAGACAACGGTACCAATTTGAACAATAAGATGATTGCTGAGCTCTGCGAACAGTTCAAGATACAGCACCACAATTCTTCTCCTTACAGACCGAAGATGAATGGGGCTGTAGAAGCAGCTAACAAGAACATCAAGAAGATCGTGCAAAAAATGACAGTAACTTACAAGGATTGGCACGAGATGTTACCGTTCGCTCTGCATGGGTACCGTACTTCAGCTAGGACGTCAACCGGAGCAACTCCCTTCTCTCTGGTTTATGGCATGGAGGCAGTCTTGCCAATTGAAGTGCAAATTCCTTCTCTCCGGATAATGAAGGATGCAAATCTGAATGAAGATGATTGGATCCAGACTCGACTTGATCAACTCAATCTCATTGATGAAAAGAGACTTGCTGCTATCTGTCATGGTCAGACGTATCAGAAACGAATGATCAGGGCATTTAACAAAAAGGTCAGACCACAAGAATATCAAGTTGGGGATCTGGTTATCAAGCGAATCATCCTTCCTCAGAGTGATCCAAGGGGCAAATGGACCCCTACGTACGAAGGGCCATTTGTGGTTAAGCATGTGTTCTCAGGAGGAGCAATGATCTTAACCAACATGGATGGTGACGACCTTCCTCACCCCGCCAATGCAGACATAGTTAAAAAATACTACGCATGAAAAAACGACCCGCTAGGCTGACATGCCTAGGCAAAAATTAGGGCTTCCCGTCGAACCAAAAGGGTTCGGGCAAAATGTAGGGATGAAAATGGAAAAATTTGTACACCCGGCAAGTCGAAAACCTGAAAAGGCGGCTTGGGCAAAAATGGGTATCCCGGTGGACTGAAAAACCGAAAGGGCGGTCCAGGCAAAAATTAGGGATAAAAGCGTAAAACTATGTCTCATTGATCACTTTGCATCCAGAATCCGGTATCTGCATCAAGTTCAAACGGCATCGATCAGTCAGCTTCACCTTCAACCAAGGTCATCAAGTGATGAGACGCTCGGAGTTATAAAGGCAATAGCAGAGTTGAAACCCAGTGGATCATACATCTTTCACACAGCTGTTTTACTTCTTTTGTACAAAACTTGTATAAACTCTTTTGATCGGCGACGTACCTCTTACTAGGACGTCAGCCTCTTGTATACAAAACGCCTATTCATGGGCCATGCAAAATCAATACAAATATATTTTTCAGTTAAACGTGCCAAGTATTTTTCTTTTTCTGTTTTGTTTTGCGAAGAACGTCCAAGGTTCAATTTGTGATGTATGCATTGACGATAATTTGCTAACTCATGAATATTTTGCATACGAAACAAAGGAATTAATTGCAGGTGACACTGGAAACAGGGGCAATAAAAGAGTTGTCCAAGCAATCTAATTGTTCCATCCTCCAAGGTACCAAGGTAGGTTCAGCTAAAGAATACGGCCAAGTATATCTTAATTCCCCAGAGAATGGTTTAACAAAACAATACATTCTTATCCAAGCTATTATCAGATCGTCAAGGAAATTGAGTAGCCTCCCATAGATCTCAACCTCCAACAGCACATATTCAATACAAGCATCCCCGGCAGTCTTGGCCTAAAGATTGTTCCCCGGCGGTATCCCAATCACTTCCCCTGCATAACAAAACTTCCCAAAAGAGTCTAATCCAGTTACCCCAGGGAAGTTGGAATTCATATCCCCAAGCAGTAAGCTTATCCCCAGTAGATTCTGGAAGCTCATCCCCTCGCAGAGCACGAACGCGTCGTCCGGCTTTATTTAAAGAGTTATTTCCTCAATAGGATATAACTGGGTTATCCTCAGCCAAAAGCCGCGGAAAGAGCGTCGTCGACAAAATCTTCTTACCCCAGCGAAGTTCATCAACTACTTCCTATACAACAAGGGTATCGTCAGCAAACTACTGTCAACATTTAGCAAAGCCTCTCTACCCCACAGAGTATTGCTTCCCAGCATGGTCATCAGAGTATGTTTGCTCCCCGCAGAAGCTTCATTTGCCAAGTTTATTCCGCAACGGAGTCATCTTCTCCTACCGGTATTCTTGCAGCTAACATCCCCAGCGGAAGGGAAATCAATACCTCAACATCAGCCCAGGATACGACTTCCCGGCACTCGTCAAGGATTTACTTTCCTAGACAAAAACATACATTCATAAAACGTCACATATATCATTATAGCATGCATAAACGCATCATATCATACAAATCTCATTTATGTTAAGAACATCATTGCTTGATCCATATCATGCATCGCATAGGGCTGACCTTTACCTTTCAGGAAAGACGCAGTTAAAATACTCAAACATATTTCAAGTCTTCTCTAGGCCGGTTAAATCGACTCCCAACAGATTTTTCTGATAAAGACTCAGCAGAAGTTATGGTCCCCTCTCCGACGGTGAGCGTGAGGTGGTATTTCCTTTTTCAGATGTTTCCCTCTCCGACGGTGAGCGTGAGGTGATAGTCTTTTATGGTCCCCTCTCCGACGGTGAGCGTGAGGTGGTAATTCCTTCTTCAGATGTTTCCCTCTCCGACGATGAGCGTGAGGTGATAGTCTCTTATGGTCCCCTCTCCGACGGTGAGCGTGAGGCAGTAATTCCTTCTTCAGATGTTTCCCTCTCCGACGATGAGCGTGAGGTAATAGTCTCTTTTGTTTCTCTCTCCGGCGGTGTGTGAGGTGACATTTCCTTTTCCTATGATTCCCTCTCCGACGGCGTGTGAGGTGATTCCCTTTCAGATTATAGTAGCTTATGGTTTTCTTCCCGATATTGCAAAGATGGTAATTCCCGCCAAGATTTTTTTCAACGAGCGTTGTTGAAGTTAAAATCATCCAAGGTTCTCTTACCATTCATGCTAAGGCAGTAATCATCCCTGGTTCTTTCATCAACGTTTGAAGCTCCAGACTTAGCTCCTGTAACCCGTCAGGACACATCTATACCAAGCATCTAAAATCAGCTCCTGCAACGTGTCAGGTACTCATTTTTCTTTTGCAGGTATGCAGGTTCTCGCTAAGGAATCTCTTACGCGATCAACATCCAGATGGCATCTATAAGCCCATCACCCTATCCAGCAATCTCCAAATGGCATCTATAAGCCCATTCCCTCATCATCATTGCTACTATGTGAGCGCAAATTTCTGGGCACTTTAGTGTTCAATCATCTTTTACCCTCGGATTACGAAAGGCACGTCAGCCAATCTACATCCTCAGGTCTAAGAAGATTGAACAGGGGCAACTATTGTACCCCAAAATTTGCCCTCCCATATTCATCAAGAAATGGTCAAGTTAAGGTCACAAAATTCCCCAAGGGCTATGCAGTTCAATTGTCTCCTACACAGTCAAAACTAGGGTTTGAGTTCTGGTCAAGCAAATGAACTTTTCAAAGGCCCAATCAAGTCTCATGTGCCTACAAAGATGGTCAAATGTCTTCATATCAAGTTTCAAGGCATTCTGCTCAAAATTGCACAGTCAAAACCCTAGATTGCACTACAGTCAACTGTAGGGGCAAAATGGTCATTTGACAGTCAAAAGTTCAAATTTTTGATCAATATATCATGTTGAAGCCACAAACATCATTTGATCAATGCTTGATCATGATTCTCAAAATTTGGCTCAGAAATCATCAAAGATGCAAAAGTTGCTATATTTGGACAGTTGAAAAAGTCAACTGAAATTGACCAGGGCATAACTTTCACATGGTTCATCAGAAAAATTCCATCCAAAGCTCATTTTGAAGAGAAAGACATTTCCTACAACTCATCTTCATACTCCAAGTCCAAGAAATGCTCTCACAAAAAGTTATCAATTTCAACATTATAGGTCATTTTCAAAAGTCAACAAAAAGGGACTTTAAGTCAAAGGCCATAACTTGAGATTGGTAAATCAAAATGACATGGGACCAAAGGCATTGGTTAAAGGACTCAAAGACCTTTCCAAAATGTCCAAGAACATGTGAAAAGCTTAAAAATTGACCAAGTTATGCCTTGTGGAAGTTGGGAAATTTTTAGGAATTTTGAAAAGTCAACATTGATGCAAAAGGCCTAAAAATGCAAATGGGCCTATTTTCCTTCCAAATTTCTTCATGCCAAGCTTATGCACGACCATTAGGCCCAAAGGGAAGTATTTTCATATTTTTTAATTATTTATTTGAATTTATATTAATTTATATTCATTTAAATCATTTTAATTCATGAAAAATATAATCTTAACCTAAACAAATCTTTTTATGCATGCTTTGGACTCTATAACTCGTGCACATGCTAATAGGGAAGGATTTGATGCTAATTGATCAGATTTGGTACAAGAAACATGAGAAAAAGATTGAAAAAGATTCTTAACAAATCAAATATTGAAATCCATTATGGCATGAGATTTTGTTCAATCTTTTTGACCTAACATGCTCTATACATACACAGCATCACAACCCTAATCATCCTAGACAAAAAGCTGCGCCCCAAACTCCATTGCATTCTTGAATTTTCTCATAAAAACACCAATACTGAAATCAAGGTTTTAGTGTGATTCAAGCTTCAATCTTGATCCCATCAGCATTCTCAGGCGTTCCTGGACGTATTCCAACCATTAACATCAACGAAAAGGTCTTGAATTGATACCAAGAACTCAGACTGAGCCTTGAAATTTCTGAATTCGCATAGCATAGATTAATCATCCTTTTGCATTTTTTTCTATGGATTCTTGCTTATAATGGTGTTTTAAAGCTAATCATCATATTTAATTTAACTTTCATGCTGTCTACAAGAATTGGCCATGCGCGATTTTTAGGTTTTGCAGGTTTCAAATTTGGGGATTTTCTATAGAGGAAAAATCAGGACTAATGAATGCCATGGATGGATTCAGCACCTTAAGACGAGGATGTCTGAACCCTCGCGAACAATTTATGATGCCCATGTTTCTAATCGCTATTTTTCAGTAGGTACCTTTTGACAACGCTGTGAAAACCGTTCCCATAGTGTTTGTGTTACAGGGTAGGGGAAGGAGATGACATCGTGTCCATCAACCATTGGATAGTTTGAATTTCGCGCGAAATCCCAAAGCACTAACGCGTTATTATTATATTGATTATTGTTTATTATATGTTAATTGAAACGCGCGTGGTTCAGTGGCTAGGTGTTGTGCTTGTAACCTTCAAGACCTGGGTTCAAGTCCCAGGTCTGGCAAATGCTTAATGTTATTTTTCAATACTTGATTCTATGCAGCACTAACGTCCAGGTGTACCATATGCTCACCCTCTCAAGCCACACACGCGTGCATCTCACCCAAATCAACGGCCAAGAATCTAAGGAACACCTACGCTTAGTCAACGCGCCATACCTGATTCCCAAAGTCAACAGATTCAAGCTTAATGGGCCAATATCTAGGGCCTGAACCTCCACAATGGGACAGAACACCCCCTGGTTTGCATTTGTTTTCTATTTTTCTTCTTATCTTATTTTTGCCATTTTATTTACTTTATTTGTTTTAATTCTTTTTCAACAAAATACAAAAATACACAAAATCAGAAAATGCAAAAAATATGATATTTATTTTATTATAATTATTTTCATAAATAAATTAGAATATAAATTAGTTAGTTTAATTAGGTTTTAATTTTAATTCCTTTTCAATAAAAATCCAAAAATGTAGAATTTAGGTTTAAATAACTTTTTATTTTCTTTTTTTTAATTTTTCCCTTTTTTCAGAATAATAATAGTTATTTATTTATTTATTTCTTTTTATAATCAAAATTGTACATAATAAATTTTAGGTTTAATTTAGATCTTAATTTAATTCTTTCATAATAAATAAAAATATTAGAATTAGGGTTTGCCTTATAGTTTAATTTCAATTAACTCTTTTTTTTTCTTTTAATAAATAAAAAACATAAAAATCTAAAAAATATTTTCTTTTTGAATTTTAATTCTAATTCCCTATTTAATCCTATTTAATTAATTCATGTAATTTAATTATTTGCTAAAGGGTCCAACGCCCTAGTTTTGTTTTAATTCCTTTATTTCGCGCATTTACTTTTTATCGTTTATATAATTATGTAACTGTCCCTAAGCCATGTAATTTACTTTTCACACTTTATTTTTCCGCTTTATTTATTTTCCGCTAAATCGGGTCCGGTTTAATTTTGGCGATGTGGACCCGCGCCTTTGTAATAGTCGTAGATTTATCTTTTCTGCAAACTTTATAACTGTTAATCAAGCATGAAAGAATGAATGTCTAATTAAAATCAAACGTAGAACACGACAAACATGACAAGACAAATAATTGAAACACGACACACAATTCGCACACACCACCCCTAGGGTACGCCTCACTGTTGCCTTTCGAAAGGTGGTCGTCGAGTAGAGGACGTCTTAGCAAGTCCTCATGTTCCAGGAACCCGGCATGAGGGTAGCTTCTAAGGTGTCTTCCTATTGCTCTGGTGATCACCACGTCCCTAAAAATCGAATTGACCCGAACACCTCCAACGGTGGTGCTACCTACCTCTCAATGGTGGGATGGCACTACTTTAAAGGACATTTACCCAGACGAATTCCTTAGGGTAGGTAGGTTCTCAAGGATACTTGCTCAAATCTCAAAACAAAACAAAACTCTCTTCACACCACACATTTTCAAAAGCTTTCAAAAACAAACTTTTCAAATACTCTGACGTATGAGTCGATCTGAAATTTTTCAAAAGAAACTTTTAAACCCACATTGAAAAGCACACAAAACAATTTTGAAAACATATTGAGCGAGTATCTAAGAGCCCATGGATAACCATGGATAGAAAGGGTGCTAACACCTTCCCTTTCTATAACCTACCTCCCGAACCGAGAGCAATCTCTTAGAAGGAATTTTTCTGTGCTTTTGTCCTTTCCTATTGGAGAAAATAAAAGACGGTGGCGACTCTTGCTTCCGCGACATTTCGCGAACCAGCTTTAAACAGTCAGTTCCAGATCCACCGATCACACCATCCTTTTGGATGCACTTGCTATATTCTGAATACTAAAGATAATCTGAACAAGTTTGATTCTAAGGCACAAAAGTGCTTTCTTCTTGGATATTCTGAACGCTCAAAAGGCTATAGGGTATACAACACAGAAACTCTCATTGTTGAAGAATCAATCAAAGTCATATTTGATGATAATCTTGGCCAGCAAAAGCCAAAGCAAATTGAAAATTATGAAGGAACAGAAGACCACCTTACAAACTCTAATGAGTCAGAAGCAAAAGACATCTCAGAAGATCCTCCTATTGAAAATTATTTGGAAAATATAAGAATTTCTAAACAATCCTCACAAAATAAATTCCCCACAATCACATCCGCACACCCAGAAAATGTGATTATAGGAAAGAAATAAGATCCCATCAGAACAAGATCCTCCTTCAGAAATAATGAAGAATCACAGTTTGGATTGGTCTCGTTGATTGAGCCAACTTCAAAAGATGAAGCTATGCTGGATAATGATTGGATCTTAGCTATGCAAGAGGAATTAAATCAAATTTCAAGAAATGATGTGTGGGATCTTTTTCCAAAACTAAAAGGATTTAATATCATTGGAACTAAATGGGTCTTCAGAAACAAGCTGAATGAGCAAGGAGAGGTTGTCAGAAACAAAGCACGACTGGTGGCTCAGGGTTATAGTCAACAAGAAGGAATTGATTATAATGAAACCTTTGCCCCAGTCGCCAGGTTAGAATCAATTAGATTGTTAATTTCTTTTAGTGTTCAACACAACATCTCATTATATCAAATGGATGTTAAAAGTGCCTTTTTAAATGGTTACATAGAAGAAGAAGTTTATGTTCATCAACCTCCGGGTTTTGATGACTCAAAATTTCCAAAACATGATTTCAAACTGAAAAAGTCTTTGTAAGGTCTGAAACAAGTTCCAAGTGCTCGTTATGAACGTCTGAGTAACTTTCTTTTAGAAAAGAATTTTACCAGAGGCAAAGTGGACACAACCTTATTCAGAAAAACATTTAAAAATGACATTTTAATCTGTCAAATATATGTTGATGATATTATTTTTGGAACTTCTAATGTCTCTCTTGGAAGAGAATTTGCTGAATCTATGCAGGCTGAATTTGAGATGAGCATGATGGGAGAACTAAATTCTTTCTGAGAATTCAAATAAATCAAACGCCAGAAGGTACCTACATACATTAGACAAAGTATGTCAAGGAACTTCTGAAGAAATTCCAGCTATCAGAAAGTAAAGAAGAAAAGACCCCAATGCATCCCACATTCACTCTGGGAAAAGACGAGGTAAGTAAGAAGGTAGATCAGAAACTCTACAGAGGTATGATTGGATCTCTTCTCTATTTGACTGCATCTAGACCAAATATTTTATTCAGTGTATATCTATGTGCTAGATTCCAATCAGATTCTAGAGAATCTCACTTAACTGCTGTTAAGCGAATTCTGAGGTATCTGAAAGGTACTACTAACCTTGGACCGTGTTACAGAAGATCCAAAGATTTTAAACTAGTAGGTTACTGTGATGCTGACTTTGCCGGAGATAAAATAAAACGCAAAAGCACTTCTGGAAGCTGCCAGTTTCTGGGTGATAATGTCATCTCATGGTACAACAAGAAGCAAGCTACTATTGCACTATCAACCACTGAAGCTGAATATATATCTTCTGTTGGATGTAGCACTCAGATAATCTGGATGAAGATCCAGTTGGAAGATTATCATCTATATGAAAGTAAGATTCCTATCTTCTGTGATAATACCTCTGCTATCTGTCTCTCAAAAAATCCCATCTTACATTCTAAGGCAAAACATATAGAAATCAAACATCATTTTATAAGGGACTACATTCAGAATGAAATTTTAAACTTAAATTTTGTAGACACGGTGTTGTACCCTAAAATTTGCCCTCCCATATTTCTCAAGATTGCTCAAGAGTTGGATAGTCAAATCATCTCCTAAGGCAGTCAACCTCAAATTAGGGTTTTGTGTTGCATCAAGGTCCTTGCATCCAAATGACCTCAAGTCCCCCCCCCCCCAATGTCCTAATATGTTCTCAAGTTCATCCATGTCAAATTTCAAGCCTTGCAGAGGAAGTTTGGTCAGTCAATTGCTCAAGAGGTCCAAAAATCGACTATGCTAGGGCAAAAGTCAACTGTGACCTACAAACAGTCAAACTTCAAGATTTTTTGCCAACATTCTCATTTTGAAGGATATTTAATCATTTTATCGAGGTTTGATCATGATTCATCAAGGATTGCTCAAGATTCATCAAGATTCAAAAGTTGCTAAATTAGGGTTTTGTAGGAAAAGTCAACTCAACTTTGACCAAGCATAACGTTCTCATACTTTATGAGAAATTACCCATCCAAATCTCATTTTGAAGAGGATGCCATTTCCTAAAATCCATCTTCACACCCCAAGATCAAGAAATGCACTCACAAAAAGTTACAAATTTGGACATTATAGGTCATTTTTGAAAGTCAACAAAAACACCTTTTTTGCCAAAGCTTATAACTTGAGTATGGAATATCAAAATGAGATGAGACAAAAAGGGTTGGTTATAGGACATCTAAAGGTTTCTAAAAAGTCCAAGAACACCTCCAAAAGTTCAAAATTGAAGAAGTTAAGCATTGTTGAAGTTGGGCATTTTTCCAAAATTGCCAAAAGTCAACTATCCCCAAAACTTCAAATTTTGTCAAATGGGCCCACTTTTTTCCACTTGATTTGATCTTGTCACACTACACACGTGTCATGTCTTCAGTCTTATGTCCATTCATTGATTTTTCTATTTTATTTGATTTTTATTGAATTAATTCATTTTAAATCAATTTAAATCCAAATAAAATCTAAATATTGATAACTTGGTACCTTTTTGATTGATACAGGCCTTAATTGTCATCATGGACAAGATCAAACTCGTATCAAGCCATATCATGCACAAAATATTGGATTTGGAATGAAATTGGAAGCTTTTTAATGGAGGATCATATCACATCTTCAATCATCAATGCACAAAGATTCAAAGCCCAAAACCTGACCTAATTCATTCCATTATACTTATACAACACAAAGGCACGAGAATCAGAACGAAGAGGCTGCACAATCATGAAAGCAAAACTTGAAAAAAGCTTGAAAAAGCTTGAAACTGAAATCACCCTTAGAGTCCAATTCAAGGCCAAAACTCAATGTGGTTCTCTTGTTGGACATCCACTGAAGCAGTAGAAATCAAAAGCAAAGCCATTCGCCTCCTAAAACGCATTGTAAGTCTCTCAGAACCTCGCTCTGTATGTGAAATCGAAACTCCATATTCTTGCGTTTTCTTGACAAAACATTGACATATTCATGATTCTTGAATGGTTTCGAAACTTTCTGCAATATTTGATTTTGTTTTCATAGCCTGTAATGCCATACCCAAAACTAGGGTTTTTGGTTCTTGTTTTTAGGCGTTTGAGTTTCAGGCAAAATTGATGCAAACAATGGCCATGAGCGTGTTCAGGAGGGAGAGACGAGCATGATGATGGTCTCAAAATTCGTTTCCATAGCCTAGAGAAGATTTTAGGATCTACCTAGGGATTTAGTTGCGGATTCAAATCCGCAGGAAAAAGAACCAGGGTTCAGTGGAGAAGACGAAGACATGTCCTCTTCCAACTGGCCCATTCAAAAGCTTCGCGCGTGTCTTTTGCATTGCTGGCATATTGTTGTTGTTTCATATATTATATTCTTTTCTTATTATACTAACAATTAAGCATGATGGTTGAGTTGGTAAGGGAGCTAGTGCAAAGTCCATTGGGACCTGGGTTCGAATCCCAGGTCCCCTAATGCATTTTTAATATTTTTCTTCAGGTCATCCTATGCAACATCAAAGGCGCAATGCATCATACTCCCTCAGATCTCAAGACGCCAGATGGCCTCCAGGCCAAATCTGATGGCCCAGATGGAGCGTGCACCTTGTTCCCTGGTCAACGTGTCACGTAGAATTGCCAAAGTCAACCAGGCTTGCACATGTTTGGGCCTCAAAAATGCTGAGTTCACCCCTAAATCAGGCCCAACCCCCCTTGGTTATTTCTTTCTTTTATTTATTTTGTTTATTTGTTTATTAATTATTTTTATTGTTTACTAACCAATTAAATTTTTTTCCTCATAAAATCAAAAACCAAAAAATATATTTTATTTATTAAAATTAAATTCATCACTTTTATTTTTGTAAAATAAATACTAATTTAATTAACTTAGTTTTTAATTAGGTATAACTTTTAAATATTTTTGCAATAATTAAAATTAATGTAGAATATTAGGTTTTATTAACTTTGACCAAATTTATTTTTATTTCTTTAAATATCCAAAAATCCCAAAAATAATTAATTAATTAATTAATTGTTTAATTTAATTATTAACTTAGATTTACTTCCATTAATTCAAAAAAATAAACAAAAAATGCTTTCTTTCAAAAAAAAAGGTCAAAACCCTAAAAATGCGCCCGATTTAATTTTCTCACACGCGATCCATTTTATTCAATATTGTAATTGCTTCCGGAATGTAATAGCCTTTAATTAGGACTTTATTTTACCGCTTTATTTACTTTCCGCATTTTAAATTAAAGGGTTGCTTTGGGCGATGTAAATACCCGACGCCTTGTAATAGTTTAGATTTAATTTCCGCTTTTAATTTACGCAACTTATAAACTGTTAGGTGTTTGATAATAGGGAATGCATGACAAGATCGAATGTATGAACTTAAAATCAACATAGCTCACCCATGACATGTACAAAGATAAAATTAACCGAAATAACACACTCGCACATGCGCACTCTTAGGGTACACCTCACTTGGTTGCCTTCGAACGTGGTAATTGAGTATAGGAAGTTTTAGAGGTCTCCCTCTTGTCCAAAGATCATAGTCTCCTCAAAATGGTTGCCTCGGAAAAATGATCTAAGACATTAGGGTTACCGCTAAGGCATCCTAACATTGCTTTAGTGACCACACGTCCCTTAATCGAATTGACCCTAAAACTCCAACGACGATGCTACCTACTCATCAATAGTGGGCTAGCATTGTCTAAAGGATATTAGCACAGTTTAATTCCCTTTTCGAGTAGGTAGATGGTTCTTAAGTACTTGCTCTCTTCAAAACAAAAACAAAAACTTTTCGCACTTACACCTTTCAAACAAAAACTTCTTTTCAAACCCACAAACACAAAGAAAAGCAAATTTTGAAAACACTTTGAGCAAGTACCTAAGAGCCCGTGGATAACCATAGATAAAAAGGGTGCTAACACCTTCCCTTTCTATAATCTACCCCCCGGACCCGAGAAACATCTCGAAAAAGGAAGTTTTCTATGCTTTTTTCCTTTCTTTGTTGGATAAAATAAAAGACGGTGGCGACTCTTGCTTACCGCGACATTTTGTGAAAACGAACGCAAAATGTGAACCAGCATTCCAAAAAACAGTCAGTTCTTTCTCACCGTATCACAAAACTGGCGACTCTGCTGGGGAAATCTATAAGTGAGGTGTACCTTAGGATTAGATCATTGTGTTTTCAATTGTATGCTTTGTATGATTTATATTTGTGGGTTGTATCGGAGTTACTATAGATCCTAACCCGGATCTGGGGAATACTCTTTAGGTAAGTAGCAATAAACTGTGAGGGAACTGTACGGCGTAGACCGATACGGTTGAAGCAGTAGCTACATTGGTGTGGCACTTTAGATTGTACCGATATCACTTGAGTTGGAACGAGGAGAATATGGGTCATCTAAGGGGTCATTAAGCACCAACTAACCTTAGAACCTTTAAATTGACCAACTTGGCCATAGAACAGTAGCAGTATGCTACACTCATTGAGACTAAACTCTCGCGATGATTCCGGCCGCAAGAAAAGGTTGCTAAACTGGAATTTTGACCGATTGGGGGTAGTCAGTGATATTGAGATCCTCTAGAACCCGGTTACTATTTTTAGGACAGGTTTAAACCAACTGAACTAAAAGAGGGTAGTACCTAAGCTCCTTGCCAGCCTGAAATCTAATGGCTCTCTGTGTGACTTGTGTGCCTTTACCATGTTTGCTGTTTGTTGATACTTGTGGTGTGCCTTTATCATGACTGTTGTACCCCAAAATTTACCCTCCCATATTCTTCAAGAAAATGCCAAGTCAAGCTGCAAAATTCCCCAAGGGTTGCACAGTGCAAAGGTCTCCTATACAGTCAAAACTAGGGTTTGTGTTCTGGTCAAGGAAATGAAGTTATCAAAGGCCCAATCAAGTCTCATATGCCTACAAACATGGTCAAGTATCCTCATATCAAGTTTCAAGGCATTCAGCTCAAAATTGCACAGTCAAAACCCTAAATTGCACTACAGTCAACTGTAGGGGCAAAATGGTCATTTGACAGTCAAAAGTTCAAATTTTTGGTCAACATATCATTTTGAAGCCACAAACATCATTTGATCAATGCTTGATCATGATTCTCAAAATTTGGCTCGGAAATCATCAAGATGCAAAAGTTTCCTTATTTGGACAGCTGAAAAAGTCAACTGAAATTGACCAGAGCATAACTTTCACATGGATTATCAGAAAAAATCCCATCCAAAGCTCATTTTGAAGAGAAAGACATTTCCTACAACTCATCTTCATACTTCAAGTCCAAGAAATGCTCTCACAAAAAGTTATCTATTTCAACATTATAGGTCATTTTCAAAAGTCAACAAAAAGGGACTTTAAGTCAAAGGCCATAACTTGAGATTGGTAAATCAAAATGACATGGGACCAAAGACATTGGTTAGAGGACTCAAATACTTTTCCAAAATATCCAAGAACATGAGAAAAGCTTAAAAATTGAGCAAGTTATGCCTTGTGGAAGTTGGGAAATTGTTGGACATTTTAAAAAGTCAACATTGATTCAAATGACCTAAAATTGCTAATGGGCCCATTTTTCTTCCATGATTCATCATTCTAAGCATATGCACGACCACTTGGCCCAAAGGGAAGTATTTTCTCATTTTTTATTTATTTATTTGAATTTTTATTTATATTAATTCATTTAAATCAAATTAAATATAGGAAAAATATTAACCTAAATTTTCAAATCTTTTTGTACACATTTCAGCCTCAAGATTTCGTGCCTAAGTCAATAAGGAAAGATTTGGAGCTAATTGATCATAATTGACACAAATGCACATGGAAAAAGATGTGAAAAGATCCTTAAAATCAAATTTCCAAAAACCATCAATGCCATGGATTTGATTGAGTTTTGTTGACCTAATGCCTTCACTACATAAGCATAAACCTAAACCTAATCAAAAAAGACTCTCAGCTGCGCAAGAAAGGCCATTACCAACTTGAAATTTTCTCCATAAAACTCAATTCTGAAAACGTTGTTAGAGGACGATTCAAGCCCTAATTTTCATTCCAATAGCTTCCTTGAAGGTCCCTGATCACATTCCAATCCGAAACATCAACTCAAACTTCAAGAATTGGTAACGAGAACCTCTCCTGTACAGAGAAAAAGTCACAATCGTGTTTTTAATTTTAGGCATTCTCATGGCATTCTAATCATGGATTTGTATTCCTTATGATGTTCTGATACTAACCAATGCGTTTAATTGTATTTTTATGCTATACACACGATTATGCCATGATTACTTTTTAGGGTTTGCAAGCTTCAGATTGGGGCTTTTCACCCAAGGCAAAATTATGACTCCAGACCAAGACCACTCTACTCAGCGCATGGAGACGAACAGGAAACACACATCGCGCTCAATTTATGAGGGCCTAAAACCTATTCGCTATTTTTTCAAAACGTCCCTAAAGCAACGCGTCTAAAACCGTTGCTCAATGTTTTATATTTCAGGGAAGGTGGAGAAGATGATTACATGTCACACGCTGACTGGCTTATTCAAAATCTCGCGCGCATTTCCAAGCCATTAACCCACTTTCTTTTTTATTATTTGTTTGTCTAATATATATAAAACGCGTTTGGTTGGCACAGCTGGTCAGGGAAAACATTGGCAAAGCATATGACCTGGGTTCGAGTCCCAGGTCTTCAATATTCCCATTTATTTTTCTTCAATTAACGTTCACGTGCAGTGCTGAGGTGAGGGATCATGATACACCTCCTAATCCAAGCGTCCACGCGTCTAGCATATCCAGATCAAAGGCTCAAGGTTGCTGAACACCATAAGCGCTGGTCAACATGTCCGTAGGCCACCTGGAAAGTCAAACGGACCCAGGGTTTTTTGGGCCAGATTATTCAAAGTCCTACCTCCACAATTGGGGCCTGAACCCCCCCCCCCCCATGGTTTGCAATTCTTTTTCAATTTTCTTTATGTTTTATTTTATTATCAATTATTTGTTTATTTGTTTTGTTGTTTTTTTAATTAATTATTTTTACAAAAAATATAAAAATGCCTAAAAAATCAGAAAAAGATAAAAAAAAAAGTAGTAAATTATTTTATTCTAATATTTTCATAAATAAATTAATATGTAATTATTTGGTTTAATTAGGTTGTGATTTTAATTTCTTTTAATAACAAAAATACAAAAAATATGTAGAAATAGGTTTAATTATTGTTTTTATTTAATTTTCCCTTTTACCATGATAATATTTATTTTATTTATTTTTCATAATTAAAATTGTACATAATTAATTAGGGTTTCATTTAGATAAAAATTTTAATATTTTCATAACAAATTTAAAAGCCATTAGAATTAGGGTTTGCCTTCAATTTTAATTTTTAATTAATTTTTTCTACTAAATCTCAAAATACTAAAAATACCAAAAAAAAATATTCTCTTTTGATTCTTAATTTTAATTCCTCATTAATTTTAATTTTTGCAAAAGGGTCCAACGCCCATATTTTTAATTGTTTAATTTCGCGTACTTATTTCTTTTTCCGCTTGAATAATTATGTATCTGTCCCGAAGCCTTGTAACAATTACTGTTCGCACTTTTCAATTTCTTTATTTACTTCTTTATTTACTTTTCTGTCAAATCGGGTCCGGTTTAATTTTGGCGATGTGGACCCGCGCCATTTGTAATAGCTTTAGATTTACTTTTCCTCGCAAATTTTTAACTGTTAACAAAGCATGCAAGAATGAATGGCCTTAAATAAAATCAAGCGTAGATCACCAAATGACATGACAAAACAAAAATACAAATGAAAACGACACACGAATCGCACACACCACCCCTAGGGTACGCCTCACTGTTGCCTTGCCGCGAAAGGTGATCGTCGAGTAGAGGATGTCTTAGTAAGTCCTCATGATCCGGGAACCTGGCATGAGGGTAGCTTCTAAGGTGTCTTCCCATTGCTCTGGTGATCACCATGTCCCGAACCTCGAATTGACCCGAACACCTCCAACGGTGGTGCTACCTACCTCTCAATGGTGGGATGGCACTACTTTAAAGGACATTTACACAAACGAATTCCTTAGGGTAGGTAGACGACTCATAGATACTTGCTCTCTTCAAAAACAAACAAAAATATTTTCACACCGACACTTTTCAAAAGCTTTCAAAGCAATTTTTCAAACACTCTGACACAAGAGTCGAACTGAAATTTTCAAAGAAACTTTTTTTAAAACCCACATTGAAAAGCAAACAAACCATTTTGAAAACACAATGAGCAAGTATCTAAGAGCCCATGGATAACCATGGATAGAAAGGGTGCTAACACCTTCCCTTTCTATAACCTACCTCCCGAACCGAGAGCAATCTCTTTAAGGAATTTTTCTGTGCTTTTGTCCTTTCCATTTGGAGAAAATAAAAGACGGTGGCGACTCTTGCTTCCGCGACATTTCGCGAACCAGCGTTAAACAGTCAGTTCCAGATCCACCGATCACAGAACTGGCGACTCTGCTGGGGACTAAACTTAAAGTGAGGTGTACCTTAGGGTTAGTTCATAACTGTGTTTTCAATTGTATTGACTTGCTTGCTTTACTATTGTGGGTTGCATGGGAGTTACATAGATCCTAACCCGAATCTAGGGAATACCCTTTTTAGGTAGCATAATCTGTGAGGGACCTGTCCGGCGTAGACCGACACGGGTGAAGCAGTGGCTACGTTGGTGTGGCACCTTGGTCTGTACCGATATCCCTTGTGTTGCAACGAGGAGAATATGGGTCTTCTAAGGAGTCATTAAGCACCAACAACCTTAGAACCTTAAATGACACAACTTGGCCATTAGAACAGTAGCAGTATGCTACGCCCATTGAGGTTAAACTCTCGTGATGGTTCTGGCCGCAAGAAAAGATTGCGATGCTGGAGTTATGACCGATTGAGGGTAGTCAATGATATTGGGATCCTCTAAGAACCCGGTTACTTTGATAGGACAGGTATGAACCAATAAACTGAAAGAGGGTAATACCTAGACCTCATGCTGGCCTAAACACTAAGGGCTTGTCTTGTGTGACTTGTGTGCCTTCGTACTTGACTACTTGCATGCTGGTTATCTGACCCTTGAATTTCTTGCAGGTTTAGTTTATAGTCCTTAACTGGGACTCATAACAGGGTTTGCTGAGTGTTTTGCAGGTTTTATTTAGTCCTTAATAAGGACTCATAACAGGGTTTACTGAGTTTGCTTGCAGGTTTTGTGTATAGTCCTTAATAAGGGCTCATAACAGGGTTTATCCATATTACCCCATGCATCATGACATCATACCATTGCATACATCCTAACCCATTTCAAGGACCTCAAGGGCTTGTGGTGCAGGTCATGGTGAATCAACTATCCCAGCAAGGGGCAAAGAGGATTTATTTTCCTCTAGCCAAGGTTGTCAGGGGCTATGACCCACTTGATATGGTGAGCCTTTGACCCTTGATGAAGGACCCTCAGCAACATGGAGTGCCTTTAATCAAGCTACAAGATTCAAATTCTGACAATTTTCTTGTTTACCCCGCGAGATCCTTGAAAACATTGCATATATATACATACATATCATTGCATTGCAGGTATCCCTTTTACAGGTCACTTACCTTCTCCGCTGTTTATTTCAGCATCATCATGTCTTCTTCACCATCCAACGAACAATCCATCAAGGCCCTCCAGGCTCAGAACGCCCAGTTCCAAGAGCTGATCATGAATTTGGCCCAGGGGCAACAAGATCTGAAAACCCTGCTCTTGAAAAAGAAGAAGAAGAGGACTGTGTGGTTCAACCCTAGACGCAAACCTGGGAATGGCACACCAAATGGAGCTGAGAGGACTACTCCATCTGTGGGCAAAGACAGTCATCAAGAGGAAAGGGTTCCTAGTCCAGGGGTCTCCGACAACGAGACAGAATTCAACGATGAACAATATCCTCCGGCTGAAGACCGTTACAAGCAGTTGGAAGACAGGTTGAATGCTATGGAGATCCAACAGGTACCTGGGCTGGATTTCGGAGATTTGGGTTTGTCTACTGGTGTGATCATTCCTCGTAAATTCAAAGCACCATCCTTCACCAAATATGACGGGGCGTCTTGTCCCAAGCTACACCTCAGGTCGTATGTGCGGAAGATTCAACCGTACTCAGTGGATAAGAATTTGTGGATCCACTTCTTCCAGGAGAGTCTTTCAGGGACTCATCTCGAATGGTTCTATCAGCTGGATGGGACCAAGGTTCGTAACTGGGAGGAGTTGGCTACTGCTTTCTATAAGCAGTATCAGTATAATGCCGACCTTGCCCCTACACGTACCCAACTCCAGGGTATGTTGTTAGGTTCAAGTGAAGGTTTTAAAGAGTACACTCAGAAGTGGAGGGATCTGGCTGGCAGGGTGCAGCCTCCGTTGACTGATCGGGAATTGGTAGACATGTTCTTGGGGACCCTGTCTGGTCCATTCTATAACCATCTGATTGGGAATTCGTCTGCTGGATTCACAGATCTTATCTTGACTGGGGAGAGAATAGAAGCCGGCATCCGGTCTGGAAAGATTGAAGAGGCTACACCTTCTGATAAAAAGCCTCATCATGGAAAGAAAGAATCCAATGCTGTGCACGGTAAAAAGAGCCGTCATGAGGTAGGGGCAATCCAGATCTCCAATCCCGGACCTGCTCAACAAGGACAGGGGCAGCAGCGCAAGGAGAAACGACAGTACACCAAAATCAACATGTCGCTGGATCAAGCACTGCAACAAATGTTGAAGGCAGGGCTGATCACCTTAAGGGCTCCTCTCCGGAATCCGAACACTTCTGCTCCCAACTATCATCCCAATGATAGGTGCGCATATCATTCTGATAGCCCGGGGCATACTACGGACAACTGCTGGCCTCTCAAGAACAAGATTCAAGACATGATCGACGCCGGGGAGATTCAGTTTGAAGTGCCTGAGACTCCGAACATAATCACTGCTCCGTTGCCCAATCGTTGAAGCCTTTTGCTTATTTGAATTTTTGAGTTGTATTTTTCTTTGCTTATACAAACAATTAATGTCATAGCAAACTCTTTTATTCTATCAATGCATCGCATACGTCTGTTTTGGGAATTAATACAATTGTTTTCATTATGTTCAAATTTCTTTTAATATTTTTTCTGATGTCAACTCTGGATCTAAAATTCTAAAGCCTCTTGAGGGAGGATGACGAAAATGATACCGCGATCTACAGTATGCTTTTGAACAGACCCCGCTGATGAGGTACAGGCATTGTTTCGATTCCTAAACACTGGAGTTATAAGGATGATAATCCCTCGTCAACCCCTCTGAGCCAAAGAAGTAGGAGTTTTTTCGTTTCGAAATTTAAAACCCTTTATCATAACCTGGGGCAGGGTAGTTCTCTCAGTTGATCCGAGTGCATAACAAATGGCACCAAAGGAGTCCTTACAAAACAAAAGACAGTGATGGTTCTGAATAAATCACAAGGACAGGCAGTCATTAAGTCAAAACCCATGAAGGAGACTTACAAAACTGGGGCATCCCGCTGACTGTAATTCCAAAAAAGGAAACAGTTCAGGCAAAAAAAGAAAGGGACAACAAAAATCAAGAAAGAGGTCTCACAAACCCTCAACCAAAGCAAAAAATGACTGCCTATTCAAAAGAAATCATCAACATCTGAACCATTATTGGAACATCAAAGCAAAGACTCAAGCAAGGTCTAACGCACGATCAACTGAGTTTAGGTTTGGAGAACATCACGAAGAGCGGGTGGGTACAAATAATTTGAGCCTTTATCCTTTGTTTCTTAAACCGTGAACCAGGCCACGTTATAACCCTTAAAAGTCCTAGCTGAAGCATGGGTTAGTTCGAAAGCATACTGTTACGAAAGGTATCCTGACTCCTTAAGGCTTATGGTAAATACAGAGTTGACATCACGTTTTACAAACAATCACTTGTTTTATGAAAAAGAATGCATTTTCAAAATCTTCAAGACAGACATAAGCTTTGCATTTTTGACATAACTTTGTTTACATATGACTTTTGTTTGAACAGCAGGGAAATTCGCACGATGAATACCTAGTGAACAAAAGCACTTCCAACCCAGGGGCACAACATGATCATGGTCCAATCATCTGGGGCAGTCCAATCAAGATTCGGAGGATCTCTCAAAGGGCCAACTAGCTTGGGGCAAATCTCCGCCTAAGTCACTTGGGGCATTCCAACAACGAATCTTGCCCGATTAAACACCTTCTGGTAATATGGCAACACAAGCAGCCAGGGGCACCTACCTGGATTCTAAGAGCGTGGACATAGTCGAAAAATACTACGCAAAATCAAAGACCCGCTAGGTTGACACACCTAGGCAAAAATAAGGGCTTCCCGGCGAACCAAAAGGGTTCGGGCAAAATGAAGGGACGAAATGAAAAAATCTGTACACCCGGCAAGTCGAAAACCTGAAAAGGCGGCTTGAGCAAAAATGGGTATCCCGGTGGACCGAAAACCCGAAAGGGCGGTCCAGGCAAAAGTTAGGGATTAAAGCGTACGACTATGTCCTGCCACCTGTCTACCAGAAGAAGGTTTGTCCATCAACAATTATCAGCACCCCACAAGTGCCTCCCCCATAGAAACAGGGGCAATAAAGAGTGGTCTAAGCAATCTGATTGTTCTATCCTCCAAGGTATCAGGGTAGGTTCCGTTGAAGAACATAACCAATACAGTTCAATACTTCCCCAGGAGAGTCCAATCCAGCTTCCCCAGGAAAAGTTGAAATCCATCTCCCCAAGCAGTAAGCTTATCCCCAGTTGATTTTGGAAGCTTATCCTCGCAGAGCACGAACGCGTCGTCCGGCTTGATTTAAAGAGTTATTTCCCTAACAGGATATAACTGGGTTATCCTCAGCCAAAAGCCACGGAAAGAGCGTCGTCAGCGAAGCCCTCGTATCCCCAGCGAAGTCCATCAACACTTCCAACAACAAGGATATCCTCAGCAAGTTACTATCAACAATCAACAGAGTGTCTCTCTCCCCGTAGAGTAACCCATTCGCCAAGTTTATTCCCCAATAGAGTTATCTTCTCCTATCGGAATTCTTGCAACTATCATCCCCAGCGGAAGCAAAACCTATTCTTCAACATCAGCCCAGGAGTGACTTCCCGGCACCCGTCAAGGATTTATTTTCTTAGACAAAAATACATTCATAAACATCACATCTTCATACATTATAGCATGCATATGCATCATACTACACGAATCTCATTAATTTTGAAGACATACAGTTCATGCATCATAATTTTGCATACAATTATGTTTTGCCTTTTCAAGAAAAAGATCAATACCAAAATGATTACTATCAACCATCGCAATTCTTTCTAGATATAGTTTCAGATATGACCCAGATATGGTGACGTTCTGATGCTGCTTCCAGATTTCCTTCTAGATATAGTTTCAGATATGACCCAGATATGGCGACGTTCTGATACTGCTTCCAGATATCCTTCTAGATATAGTTTCAGATGTAAACCAGATATGGTGACGTTCTGATACTGCTTCCAGATTTCCTTCTAGATATAGTTCAGATGTGAACCAGATAGGGTGACGTTCTGATACTGCTTCCAGATTTCCTTCTAGATATAGTTCAGATGTGAACCAGATAGGGTGACGTTCTGATACTGCTTCCAGATTTCCTTCTAGATATAGTTTCAGATATGACCCAGATATGGCGACGTTCTGATACTGCTTCCAGATATCCTTCTAGATATAGTTTCAGATGTAAACCAGATATGGTGACGTTCTGATGCTGCTTCCAGATTTCCTTCTAGATATAGTTTCAGATATGACCCAGATATGGTGACGTTCTGATGCTGCTTCCAGAGTTCCTTCTAGATATAGTTTCAGATATGACCCAGATATGGCGACGTTCTGATACTGCTTCCAGATATCCTTCTAGATATAGTTTCAGATGTAAACCAGATATGGCGACGTTCTGATACTGCTTCCAGATTTCCTTCTAGATATAGTTCAGATGTGAACCAGATAGGGTGACGTTCTGATACTGCTTCCAGATTTCCTTCTAGATATAGTTCAGATGTGAACCAGATAGGGTGACGTTCTGATACTGCTTCCAGATTTCCTTCCGGATATAGTTCAGATGTGAACCAGATAGGGTGACGTTCTGATGCTGCTTCCAGATTTCCTTCCAGATATAGTCCAGATTTGAACCAGATATGGCGACGTTCTGACACTTATTCCAGTTGAAGACATTTCAAGACCTAGACCGGTTCAGTTAATCGACTCCAAAGATTTCTTATCCAGTCCAAGGCCTTCTCTAGTCCAGCTAAATCGACTCCCAACAGATTTTTCTGATAAAGACTCAGCAGAAGTTACTCCAGATTATAAGTTCCTATTGGTTCTCTCTCCGACGGTGCATGAGATTTCCATTTTAGGGTTTTCTTTAAGACTATAATTTTCAGATATTTCCCTCTCCGACGGTGAGTGAGGTGATATTCTCTCATGGTCCCCTCTCCGACGGTGAGTGAGGTGGTAATTCCTTTCCAGATAGTTCCCTCTCCAACGGTGAGTGAGGTGACAGTTCCCTTTTCAGATTATAATGACCTATGGTTCTCTTCCCGATCCTGCAAAGATGGTATTTCCCACCAAGATTTTCTCAACGAGCGTTGTTGAAGTTAAAATCACCCAAGGTTCTCTTACCATTCATGCTAAGGCAGTAACCATCCCTGGTTCATTCATCGCCGTTTGGAGCTCCAGACTCAGCTCCTGTAACCAGTCAGGACACATCTATACCAAGCATCTAAAAATCAGCTCCTGCAACGTGTCAGGTACTCATTTTCTGTTTTGCAGGTATGCAGGTTCTCACTAAGGAATCTCTTACGCAATAAACATCCAGGTGGCATCTATAAGCCCATTCCCCCATCACACTGTTAATATGTGAGCGCAAATTTCTGGGCACTTTAGTGTCCAATCATCTTCTACCCTCGGATTACGAAAGGCACGTCAGCCAATCTGCATCCTCAAGTCTAAGAAGATTGAACAGGGGCAACTGTTGTACCCCAAAATTTACCCTCCCATATTCTTCAAGAAAATGCCAAGTCAAGCTGCAAAATTCCCCAAGGGTTGCACAGTGCAAAGGTCTCCTATACAGTCAAAACTAGGGTTTGTGTTCTGGTCAAGGAAATGAAGTTATCAAAGGCCCAATCAAGTCTCATATGCCTACAAACATGGTCAAGTATCCTCATATCAAGTTTCAAGGCATTCAGCTCAAAATTGCACAGTCAAAACCCTAAATTGCACTACAGTCAACTGTAGGGGCAAAATGGTCATTTGACAGTCAAAAGTTCAAATTTTTGGTCAACATATCATTTTGAAGCCACAAACATCATTTGATCAATGCTTGATCATGATTCTCAAAATTTGGCTCAGAAATCATCAAGATGCAAAAGTTTCCTTATTTGGACAGTTGAAAAAGTCAACTGAAATTGACCAGAGCATAACTTTCACATGGATTATCAGAAAAAATCCCATCCAAAGCTCATTTCTAAGAGAAAGACATTTCCTACAACTCATCTTCATACTTCAAGTCCAAGAAATGCTCTCACAAAAAGTTATCAATTTCAACATTATAGGTCATTTTCAAAAGTCAACAAAAAGGGACTTTAAGTCAAAGGCCATAACTTGAGATTGGTAAATCAAAATGACATGGGACCAAAGACATTGGTTAGAGGACTCAAATACCTTTCCAAAATGTCCAAGAACATGAGAAAAGCTTAAAAATTGAGCAAGTTATGCCTTGTGGAAGTTGGGAAATTTTTGGACATTTTAAAAAGTCAACATTGATTCAAATGACCTAAAATTGCTAATGGGCCCATTTTTCTTCCATGATTCATCATTCTAAGCATATGCACGACCACTTGGCCCAAAGGGAAGTATTTTCTCATTTTTTATTTATTTATTTGAATTTTTATTTATATTAATTCATTTAAATCAAATTAAATATAGGAAAAATATTAACCTAAATTTTCAAATCTTTTTGTACACATTTCAGCCTCAAGATTTCGTGCCTAAGTCAATAAGGAAAGATTTGGAGCTAATTGATCATAATTGACACAAATGCACATGGAAAAAGATGTGAAAAGATCCTTAAAATCAAATTTCCAAAAACCATCAATGCCATGGATTTGATTGAGTTTTGTTGACCTAATGCCTTCACTACATAAGCATAAACCTAAACCTAATCAAAAAAGACTCTCAGCTGCGCAAGAAAGGCCATTACCAACTTGAAATTTTCTCCATAAAACTCAATTCTGAAAACGTTGTTAGAGGACGATTCAAGCCCTAATTTTCATTCCAATAGCTTCCTTGAAGGTCCCTGATCACATTCCAATCCGAAACATCAACTCAAACTTCAAGAATTGGTAACGAGAACCTCTCCTGTACAGAGAAAAAGTCACAATCGTGTTTTTAATTTTAGGCATTCTCATGGCATTCTAATCATGGATTTGTATTCCTTATGATGTTCTGATACTAACCAATGCGTTTAATTGTATTTTTATGCTATACACACGATTATGCCATGATTACTTTTTAGGGTTTGCAAGCTTCAGATTGGGGCTTTTCACCCAAGGCAAAATTATGACTCCAGACCAAGACCACTCTACTCAGCGCATGGAGACGAACAGGAAACACACATCGCGCTCAATTTATGAGGGCCTAAAACCTATTCGCTATTTTTTCAAAACGTCCCTAAAGCAACGCGTCTAAAACCGTTGCTCAATGTTTTATATTTCAGGGAAGGTGGAGAAGATGATTACATGTCACACGCTGACTGGCTTATTCAAAATCTCGCGCGCATTTCCAAGCCATTAACCCACTTTCTTTTTTATTATTTGTTTGTCTAATATATATAAAACGCGTTTGGTTGGCACAGCTGGTCAGGGAAAACATTGGCAAAGCATATGACCTGGGTTCGAGTCCCAGGTCTTCAATATTCCCATTTATTTTTCTTCAATTAACGTTCACGTGCAGTGCTGAGGTGAGGGATCATGATACACCTCCTAATCCAAGCGTCCACGCGTCTAGCATATCCAGATCAAAGGCTCAAGGTTGCTGAACACCATAAGCGCTGGTCAACATGTCCGTAGGCCACCTGGAAAGTCAAACGGACCCAGGGTTTTTTGGGCCAGATTATTCAAAGTCCTACCTCCACAATTGGGGCCTGAACCCCCCCCCATGGTTTGCAATTCTTTTTCAATTTTCTTTATGTTTTATTTTATTATCAATTATTTGTTTATTTGTTTTGTTGTTTTTTTAATTAATTATTTTTACAAAAAATATAAAAATGCCTAAAAAATCAGAAAAAGATAAAAAAAAAAGTAGTAAATTATTTTATTCTAATATTTTCATAAATAAATTAATATGTAATTATTTGGTTTAATTAGGTTGTGATTTTAATTTCTTTTAATAACAAAAATACAAAAAATATGTAGAAATAGGTTTAATTATTGTTTTTATTTAATTTTCCCTTTTACCATGATAATATTTATTTTATTTATTTTTCATAATTAAAATTGTACATAATTAATTAGGGTTTCATTTAGATAAAAATTTTAATATTTTCATAACAAATTTAAAAGCCATTAGAATTAGGGTTTGCCTTCAATTTTAATTTTTAATTAATTTTTTCTACTAAATCTCAAAATACTAAAAATACCAAAAAAAAATATTCTCTTTTGATTCTTAATTTTAATTCCTCATTAATTTTAATTTTTGCAAAAGGGTCCAACGCCCATATTTTTAATTGTTTAATTTCGCGTACTTATTTCTTTTTTCGCTTGAATAATTATGTATCTGTCCCGAAGCCTTGTAACAATTACTGTTCGCACTTTTCAATTTCTTTATTTACTTCTTTATTTACTTTTCTGTCAAATCGGGTCCGGTTTAATTTTGGCGATGTGGACCCGCGCCATTTGTAATAGCTTTAGATTTACTTTTCCTCGCAAATTTTTAACTGTTAACAAAGCATGCAAGAATGAATGGCCTTAAATAAAATCAAGCGTAGATCACCAAATGACATGACAAAACAAAAATACAAATGAAAACGACACACGAATCGCACACACCACCCCTAGGGTACGCCTCACTGTTGCCTTGCCGCGAAAGGTGATCGTCGAGTAGAGGATGTCTTAGTAAGTCCTCATGATCCGGGAACCTGGCATGAGGGTAGCTTCTAAGGTGTCTTCCCATTGCTCTGGTGATCACCATGTCCCGAACCTCGAATTGACCCGAACACCTCCAACGGTGGTGCTACCTACCTCTCAATGGTGGGATGGCACTACTTTAAAGGACATTTACACAGACGAATTCCTTAGGGTAGGTAGACGACTCATAGATACTTGCTCTCTTCAAAAACAAACAAAAATCTTTTCACACCGACACTTTTCAAAAGCTTTCAAAGCAATTTTTCAAACACTCTGACACAAGAGTCGAACTGAAATTTTCAAAGAAACCTTTTTTAAAACCCACATTGAAAAGCAAACAAACCGTTTTGAAAACACAATGAGCAAGTATCTAAGAGCCCATGGATAACCATGGATAGAAAGGGTGCTAACACCTTCCCTTTCTATAACCTACCTCCCGAACCGAGAGCAATCTCTTTAAGGAATTTTTCTGTGCTTTTGTCCTTTCCATTTGGAGAAAATAAAAGACGGTGGCGACTCTTGCTTCCGCGACATTTCGCGAACCAGCGTTAAACAGTCAGTTCCAGATCCACCGATCACAATGACATCATGAGATCATAACATTGCATACATCTTGCATCGGACTAACCTATTTCAAAGACAGAAGGGTTTCATCTTTGCTCTGTTTTGTAGGTCATCATGATGCCTATGCGTAGAAATACCATCCGGATCAACTTTGTCCAGGTTCCCACTATGCTTAAAGAGTTGATTGCAAAAATGCCTGATACTACTTCCTTCCTCAGGAGACATGGTTATCTTCTCAGTTTGGTCACCTCCAAATTGGACGAGCAGATGATGAGTGTTCTGGTCCAATTCTATGATATGTTGTATCACTGCTTTACTTTTCAGGACTACCAGTTGGTTCCCACCCTAGAAGAGTTTTCTTATCTGCTCGGTATCTCTGTTCTGGAGCAGACCCCGTTCACTGGTTGGGAGAAGATTCTTAGGCCCGAAGAGATTGCTGCAGCCTTTCATATGACCAAAGAGGAGGTAATGGCTAATTGGGAGACTAGAAGTGGAGCAAAGGGCTTTCTGACTAAGTTCTTGGTCGGTAAGGCTAACTATTTCTGGGATAGTCTAGACTTCAAGGCATTCGAGGATATTCTGGCTCTTCTGATATACGACTTGGTATTGTTTCCGAACTCTGACTCCTTTGTTGATGTGAATGCGATAAAGATCTTCATCTCTCGGAATCCAGTACCCACTCTCTTGGGTGACATTCTCCATCAGCTCTATGCTCGTACTTCCCGAAAACGGGGAACCTTGATGTGCTATGCTTCGTTATTGGCAAGGTGGTTTATTTCGCACCTTCCCAAGTCAGTGCTGAAGAACAAAGAAGGCATGGGCTGGGCCTATAGGGTCATGTCTCTCTCTTACAGTGATATCATTTAGACTCTTAAGGGTATGGACGAGGTGGCCGTTATTGATCGTTGTGGGGAGTACCCCAATGTTCCACTGTTAGGAACCCATGGAGGAATTTCTTACAACTCGTGCTTAGCCTTACGTCAGTTTGGGAGAGCCAGAAGAGAAGGGCCTCATGAGATGCTAATGCCTAGTATCATCTTTGACTTTCAAGGAGATAGCGACGAACAACGTCGCAGATTCATAAGGGCTTGGGATAGAGTTCACCAATCTGATCCACATGAGTTGGGTCCAAAGACTTCTCTTCCAATGGAGCCATATCTCAGATGGGTCTGTATCCGTGCCCAAAAGCTGGGTATGCCATATGAAGTCGTCCGGCCTGTCATTGTTGAAGTTCCTAATGAAGAAGGGGTTCTTCCAACCATCCTCCATCCTCATATGCCCACTGACATTGGGGCACTGAAAAGGTCTTGGATGCAAATGAGGGAAGAACGGGATTCCTACCGAGAGAAGTTCAACGAGCAAGAGCAGAAGATCTAGAGGTTGACCAGGCAGTTAGAGAATGAGCAGATTCTCAACGACTATGTCCGTACCGATAAGAAGAGACCATGGGAGCGCTGATTGACCTTTGATGATTTCCTTTCCAGTTTTTATTTACTTTTCAGTATTTCCTTTCATGTAACTCCTTAAGGGAATCAGTTAAACAATTTGAATTTCAAAGTTTAATCTAATAAAAGTGTGTTTGCTTTTTGTTTACAAATTTGAATCTCTCGGCTGTCTTTGAAATCATAATCATACACATTTCATCCCATGCACTCCATAACAGGTACCCATTACAGGTCTCTTATCTTCTTCGCTGTTTATTTCATCACTCATCATGTCTGCTGAACCTTCAACTGAGCAAGCTATCAAGGCCCTCCAGGCCCAGAATTCCCAATTTCAAGAGCTGTTCATGAATCTAGCTAATGGTCAACAAGACCTGAAGACTCTGATTCTGAAAGAGAAGAAGAAGAAGAAGAAGAGGACAATCCTGTTTAACACAGGGCACAGGTTTGGAAACAGGCTACAGAATGAAGTTGATTTGACCACCTCATCTGGAGGAAAAGATAGCCAAGAGGAAAGGAGGGCTCCTAGCCTTGTGGTCTCCGACAATGAGACAGACTTCGATGAAGAACAGTATCCTCCAGCTGAGGACAGATACAAGCAACTGGAAGACCGGTTGAGTGCGATGGAAGTTCAGAAAGTGTCTGGTCTGGACTTTGGTGATCTAGGTCTATCATCTGGGGTGGTGATTCCCCACAAATTCAAAACACCAACTTTTGCTAAGTATGACGGAGTTTCTTGTTCGAAGCTGCACCTTCGGTCATATGTAAGAAAGATTCAGCCGTACACCGCTGATAAGAACCTATGGATCCATTTATTTCAAGACAGTCTCTCAGGGACTCAGCTTGAGTGGTTCTACCAGTTGGACGGAGCCAGTATCTGCAGTTGGGAAGATTTGGCTACTGCTTTCTACAGGCAGTATCAATACAACTTTGACCTCGCTCCTACACGTACCCAAATCCAGGGTATGTCAATGGGAATGGGTGAAGGATTCAAAGATTATGCTCAGAAGTGGAGAGACCTCGCCGGAAGAGTACAACCACCATTGGCTGATCGGGAGCTTGTGGACATGTTTCTGGGGACCCTGTCTGGTCCATTTTTCAACCATCTGATTGGAAGCTCTTCGGCTGGGTTTACAGAACATATTTTGACTGGTGAGAGGATTGAGGCTGGTATTAAGGCTGGTAAGATACAAAAGGGTGCTTCATCGAGCACCGAGAATAAGCCATTTAAGAAAGAGTCCAGTGATGTCTACAGTTCAAGAAGCCAGAGTAGACCTGAACGCCGCCAAGCTGTTAATGCGGTTGTTATTTCAAAACCTGCTGGTGCTCCTCAGCACAACAGTCAACAGAATGATGAGAGACCTCGAAGGCAATTCACCCGTCTCAACATGACCTTATCTCAGATTCTGCCACAGTTGCTGAAGACTAATCTGTTGATTCTAAAGGAAGCCCCAAAGAATCCAAATACAACCTCACCAAGGTATAACCCTAATGCCCGCTGTGCTTACCACTCTGATAGCCCGGGGCATAATACAGACGATTGTTGGACTTTGAAGAATAAGATACAAGACTTGATCGATACAAAGGAGATTGAGTTCGAGGCGCCCGAAAGGCCTAATGTTGTGCCTGCTCCTATGCCCAAGCATGGAGTGAATGCTATAGACGAAGACTCGTTTGTGGTTTCTGTGAATGATATTGTTACCCCTCTATTGACTGTAAAGAAGAACCTTTTGCTAGCCGGTTTATTTTTGGGCTATGACGAAGGTTACCGTATGTGTTCTGTTCTACCTACCGGTTGCCATCTCTTGAAGTCAGGTGTCCAACGCCTGATGGATAGTAAAGAAATTCTGTTCGAGAAGACTGTTGTTCCTCTAGTTCATTATGAAGAAGTTGCCATCATTACCATTTTCGACAATTCTTCCAAGGCTCCCTCGAGGAAGCCTGTTAGAATTACATCCGTTCCAAGAATCGCACCTGTGATCATCACTGTTCCGGGGCCCATCCCCTACACCTCTGATAAAGCTGTCCCTTGGCACTACGGGGCTGATGTTTATTTTCATGGAGTTAAGCAAGAGTTGGATGCTGATACTAACGTCAGCAATATTGTTGGTCCTGCTAAAGTCACTCGCAGCGGAAGACTTTTCTCACCTGATATTTCTCCACCAACTGCCCGGAAACCTGTTATTATTACATCTGCCAGTGTACCTATTCCTATTCAAGTTCCTGTTCTTACCCCTGTCGCCGAGTCATCTGACACTCGGGGCAAAGGGATCACCACTGATGTGTCTGCCCAGACGGAGGCACCAAAGACAATTACTGTTGAAGCTTCTAAACAAGAGATGGAAGCGATTCTGAAAATTATTAAAAAGAGTGACTACAATGTAGTTGAACAACTGGGGCAAACCCCGTCCAAGATTTCTATGTTGTCACTGTTGATGTGCTCAGAGGCCCATGCCAAGGCTCTGATTACCTTCCCGAAGACTACACACGTACCACAAGAGACATCAGCTGATCAGTTTACAGATTGCGTGGCCAATTTGACTGTTGATAATGGGTTGGGTTTCTCTGACGCCGACTTAACTACTAAGGGGAAGAATCACAACGATGCCATGCATGTATCCATTGAATGCAGGGGCACTACTCTTGCACATGTATTGGTGGATAATGGTTCCTCGTTGAACGTTTTACCGAAGAAAGCTCTAGACCAGTTGGACTGTGAAGGGTTGGAGCTGAAACCAAGCAACATCGTTGTCAGGGCCTTTGATGGGTCTAAAAGAATGGTACATGGAGAGGTTGATATCCCGATCAAGGTTGGTTCTCAGGTCTTCAACTCTACGTTCAATGTGATGGACATTCGGCCATCTTATTCTTGTTTTCTGGGTCGTCCATGGATCCACAAAGCTGGGGCCGTAACCTCAACGCTCCACCAGAAGCTGAAGTACCTGGTCAAAGGGAAGATTGTGATAGTGCAAGGAGAGGAAGAGTACATGGTTAGCCACCTCAACTCTTTCCGATATGTAGAGATGGATGGGGAGTTCATTGAAACCCCATTTCAACATTTTGAAGAGGTTCCCCAGACATTGGCGTCAACAGAGGCTGTTGTTAAAGATTCTCCTATGAAGATGGCTTCCTTAAAGGATGCCGGGGCTGTTATTGAGAAGTGTGAGTGTGAAAATTAGGGCCAACTCCCGGATTTTACACAGAAGACTAACAAGTTTGGTTTGGGTTTCACTGTAGAAGCTCAAAGGGCTGTTCGGAACGCACGGATCGGAAGACCTCCCGTGTTCATCAGCAACTCGGGAGTGAATGCCATTGAAGATGATATGGAAGAGTCTGAATTCGACAGCTGGATCTATCCTACGGCCGACGGTGGACAATGCAACTGGACAGCCAAGGACTTCATCCCTATTACTTTTGTTACACAGTAATGAAACTTTTTGTTTTGAATTTGTAACAGACAATGTGTTAAACTTTACGGCCCGGTGTCTTACCCGGGGCACCGTGGCTTCATTTGTGAGGGCTTTATGTGTGTCATTTTCATATATCATTAATAAAAGCATTGGACATTCTTGCATTTCCAATTTTGCGCTCCTTGTTTTTCTTTATTATATATTGCAAAACAGCTATTTTATACACACTCACGTATACAAGTCTACATCCACTCTGGATCTCACTGGTAACGACTCTGCTACTGCCAGTTATGACTTCGAAAATTCGATCAACTTAGCCGAAGACGAAGGTGAAGATAATTGCGAAGTGCCTGGTGAACTTGCAAGACTGTTACTTCAAGAAGAGAGGGCTATACAACCACATGAAGAGCCAGTGGAAACAGTGAATCTGGGTACTGAAATAGACAAGAAGGAAGTCAAGGTTGGTGCAAATCTGGAGCTTAATGTGAAACAACGGTTGATTCAAATGCTGCATGACTATGTTGAGATCTTTGCCCGGTCTTACGAAGATATGCCCGGTTTGGATGCTGATATTGTGGTTCACCGCCTGCCTACCAAGGAAGATTGTCCTCCAGTGAAAGAAAAAGTCCGCTGAATGCACCCGGAGATGTCTGAGAAAATCAAGGCTGAAGTTATGAAACAGTTTGACGCCGGTTTTCTAGCAGTTACTTCTTACCCTCGGTGGGTGGCCAATGTGGTTCCTGTGCTGAAGAAGGATGGTAAGGTTCGAATGTGTGTCGACTACGGGGATCTGAATAGGGAAAGCCCCAAGGATGATTTCCCTCTGCCTCATATCGACGTTCTGGTTGACAACACCGCTCAGCACAAAGTCTTCTCCTTTATGGATGGTTTCTCCAGTTATAATCAGATCAAAATGGCTCCCGAAGACATGGAGAAGACCACCTTTGTTACTCAGTGGGGTACCTTTTGCTACAAGGTCATGCCTTTTGGACTGAAGAATGATAGGGCAACGTATCATCGTGCCATGGTTGCTTTGTTTCATGATATGATCCATCATGAGATTGAAGTATACGTCGACGATATGATTGCAAGGTCCCAGACTGAGGAGGAACACCCTGACCATCTGCAGAAGTTGTTTGACAGGCTGAAGTTGTACAAGCTGAGGTTAAACCCGAACAAGTGCACCTTCGGGGTGAGATCTGGTAAATTTCTAGGTTTCGTCGTAAGCGACAAAGGTATTCAAGTGGATCCTGCAAAAGTGAAAGCCATACAGGAGATGCCAGCTCCCAGAACAGAGAAAGAAGTCAGAGGTTTCTTGGGACGACTAAACTACATTGCCCGATTCATCTCGCACCTAACTGCTACTTGTGAGCCAATCTTCAAGCTACTGAAGAAAGATCAAGCAGTACGTTGGAACGATGAATTCCAAGCCGCTTTCGAAAGGATTAAAGAGTATCTCCAAGAGCCACCTATTCTGATGCCACCAGTTGAAGGGAGACCTCTGATCTTATACTTGACAGTACTCGACAACTCAATGGGGTGTGTGCTAGGTCAGCATGACGAGTCTGGCCGAAAAGAGCATGCAATTTACTACCTTAGCAAAAAGTTTACCGACTACGAGACCCGATACTCGTTGCTCGAGAAAACTTGCTGCACTTTGGCATGGGTTGATCGCTGGCTGAGACAGTATATGTTGACTCACACTACTCTATTGATATCAAAAATGGATCCAATCAAGTATATCTTTGAGAAGCCTGCCTTGTCCAGAAGAATAGCAAGATGGCAGATGATCTTGACTGAGTATGACATCCAGTACACGACCCAAAAGGCAATTAAGGGAAGTGTGTTGGCAGACCATTTGGCACATCAGGCAGTGGATGATTACCAGTCTATGAACTTTGAATTCCCGGACGAGAATATCATGTTGGTAACTGATTGTGAGACACCTGGACCGGATGAAGGACCTGAGGAAGGATCCCAATGGTCTATGTACTTTGACGGAGCTTCGAACACTTTGGGTAATGTCATTGGCGCAGTGATCATATCTCCTAAAGGCTCTCATACTCCATTTACCGCCCGACTATGTTTCAACTGCACCAACAATATGGCGGAGTATGAAGCGTGCATTATGGGTCTTCGAGCAGCAATTGACCTAAGGATCAAGTTTCTGAGTGTCTTCGGAGATTCCGCTCTCGTGATCAGTCAGATCAAAGGCGAGTGGGATACGAAACACCCAAATCTTATTCCTTACAAGGAGTATGTATTGACGTTGCTTCCCTATTTCGAGGAGATAACCTTTGAACACCCCTGGAGAGGAGAATCAGTTAGCGGACGCGCTAGCTACGATGTCTTCTATGTTCAAGGTCAATTGGGACAACGAGGCTCCCCGGATTATCATTGAAATATTGGACGAACCTGCACATTGTTGTGATATTGAGACTGAAGAGGTAACAGAAAAACCCTGGTTTCATGAAGTGAAGAGGTATCTTGAGGCTCAGGAATACCCCGAGGGTGCATCTGTTAATGACAAAACGTTTCTGAGGAGGTTCGCGGCGAAGTTCTTCATCAGCAATGGCATTCTTTACAAGCGCAACCATGATTCAACCTTACTGCATTGTATGGATAAGAATGAAGCAGAAAGGATCATGGCAGAGTTACATGAAGGTACTTTCGGAACTCATTCCAGTGGACATACCATGGCAAAGAAAATCCTACGGGCAGGATATTATTGGTCCACTATGGAAGCCGACTGTTATCAACATTCTCGGACATGTCACAAGTGCCAAGTCTACGCTAATAAGGTGCACATACCTCCAGTTCCTCTGAATGTCTTGACGACACCTTGGACTTTTGCAATGTGGGGCATTGATATGATCGGCGAGATCAGATCTACAACATCCAACGAGCATTATTTCATCCTGGTAGCCATTGATTATTTTACGAAGTGGGTTGAAGCGGCTTCCTTTGCTACCGTAACCAAGAACGTCGTGGCACGGTTCAATCAGCACAATCTGATTTGTCGATATGGTGTACCAGAGAGGATCATTACGGACAATGGTACCAATCTCAACAACAAGATGATCACTGAGCTCTGCGAGCAATTCAAGATACAGCATCATAACTCTTCTCCCTACCGGCCGAAGATGAATGGGGCTGTCGAAGCGGCTAATAAGAACATTAAGAAGATTGTGCAGAAGATGACTGTGACATACAAAGATTGGCACGAGATGTTACCATTTGCTCTTCATGGGTACCGTACCTCAGCGCGGACGTCAACAGGGGCAACACCCTATTCCTTGGTATATGGCATGGAGGCAGTCTTGCCCATTGAAGTTCAGATACCCTCTCTCCGAATCATGAAGGATGCAGGTTTGAGCGAAGATGACTGGATTCAGACCCGACTTGATCAGCTGAACCTAATCGACGAAAAGAGACTTACTGCTATTTTTCATGGTCAGACGTACCAAAAACGGATGATCAAGGCATTTAACAAGAAAGTCAGACGACAAGAGTATCAAGTTGGGGACCTGGTTAGCAAGCGCATTATTCTACCTCAAGGTGATCCCAGGGGAAAATGGACCCCTACTTATGAAGGGCCATTTGTGGTTAAGAACATTTTCTCGGGAGGAGCTATGATTCTAACCACCATGGATGGTGACGACCTTCCTCACCCCGTCAATGCAGACATAGTGAAAATATACTAAGCATAATCAAAGACCCGCTAGGTTGACTGACCTAGGCAAAAATAAGGGCTTCCCGGCGAACCAAAAGGGTTCGGGCAAAAATAAGGGATGAAAAATGAAAAAATTTGTACACCCGGCAAGTCGAAAACCTGAAAAGGCGGCTTGGGCAAAAAAGGGTATCCCGTTGGATTGAAAACCCGAAAGGGCGGTCCAGGAAAAAATTAGGGATAAGCGTAATGCTATGTCTCATTGGATCACCTTGCATCCAGACTTGAGTATCAACTATCAAGCTCGGACGGCACTAATCGATCTGATCTACCTTCAACCAAGCAGCAAAGTGATGAGATGCTTGGAGACATAAAGGCAATAGCAAAGTTGGAACCCAGTGGGATCATTCACATATCTGTTTTGTTTTGTTTTCACAAATTGTGTAAATTTTGTTCGGCGGCGTTCTCTTACTAGGACGTCAGCCTCTTGTACAAAAATGCCTATTTACAGGCCAAACTTCAAAATCAATACAAATTCACTTTCAGACAAATTTCAAACTGTTTTTCCTTTATCTATTTTGTTTTGCAAAGAACGTCCAAGGTTCATTTTTGATATATGCATTTGACATTAATTGCTGCTCATAAATATTTACATGTGAAACAAAAGACGAATTACTGGTAATAGCAGAAACAGGGGCAAATAAGAACTGGCCAAACTGTACAGTTGCTCTGTCCACCAGGTACCAAGGTATATTCAGCTGAAGAATATGGCTAAGATACTTTCACTCCCCGTAGAGTAAGACAATAACGGTAGTTCTCCCAGCTGAGACTTGCAACTACGAACAAATCAGCAACAGTCTCCCCAAACAGAGTTAGTCTACCATCAGCACTAAAAAGGTCTTAATATTCCCCAACAGAGTATAAGAATATTCCCCAGCAAGTATAAGAGTATCCCCAACAGTCTTAATATTACTCAATGGAGTACAAGAATGTTCCCCAGAAAAATACAAGATACCCCCAGTGGAGTCAATATTTCTCCAGCGCAGTCTGAAAAAGCTTCCCCAACAGAGCTGAATCATCATCCCCAGTAGACTCTGGAAATTTACCCCCAGCGGAGTACAAAAATAAATCTCCCCAGCCAAATTCAAAGGATTATCCCCACAAGAGTCTAACAGGATTATCCCCAGCAAGTTGCAACTGAAAGATCGTCCCCAGTGAAGTTATTTCTTCTCACCAAGCAGGAATTCACTCCTCAATAGATCCAATATCACCAGCAACGGTAATCTATCCCCAGCGGAGTTTATCAGTGGAATCTTCAGCAGAACATCTCTTCCCCACAGAGTAATTCCCCTCAGAGTAATCTCCTCATCAGTTTATTCCCCAACGAAGTTACCCTCTCCTGAAAGTTTATCACATTCGTTCATCATCCCCAGCGGAAACGAAGAATCCAACTCTATTCTTCAACAGCTATCCGGGATTTATTTCCCCAGCTAAAACATCACATTTCCACACATCACGATACATGCATATACGCATCATACCATACAATCTCATTTATGTGGAGAACATCATTGCTTGATCCATGTCATGCATTGCATATGACTGACCTTTACCTTTCAGGAAAGATGCAGTTAAATTCTCAACTATGTGGAAGACCTTGCCGTGTCCAGTTAAATCGATTCCTAAAGATTTTTCTGATGCCGATCCAGTCAAAGGCCTCCTTTGGACCAGTTAAATCGATTCCTAAAGATTTTTCTGAGGCTAATCCAGTCAAAGGAGACAAGACCAGTTAAATCAATTGCTAAAGATTTTTCTGATACCAACCCAGTGAAAGGAGACAAAACTAGTTAAATCGATTCCTAAAGATTTTTCTGATGCCAATTCAGTCAAAAGAGACAAGACCAGTTAAATTGATTCCTAAAGATTTTTCTGAGGCCAATCCAGTCAAAGAAGACAAAACCAGTTAAATCGGTTCCTAAAGATTTTTCTGAGGCCAACCCAGTCAAAGGAGACAAGACCAGTTAAATCGATTCCTAAAGATTTTTCTGAGGCCAACCCAGTCAAAGGAGACAAAACCAGTTAAATCGATTCCTAAAGATTTTTCTGAGGCCAACCCAGTCAAAGAAGACAAGACCAGTTAAATCGATACCTAAAGATTTTTCTGATACCAATCCAGTCAAAGAAGACAAAACCTCCTTTGGTCCAGTTAAATCGATTCCTAAAGATTTTTCTGATGCCAATCCAGTCAAAGAAGACAAAACCTCCTCTGGTTTAGTAAGATCGCCGATAAGATCTCCCTGATTCGTATTCCAGTTGAAGTTCAGACCACCTACCAACAATCTCCAAATGGCATCTGTAAGCCCATTCCTGACATCACAATGCTGATACCATGTCATGCGAGTGCAAATTTCTGAGCACTTTAGTGTTCAATCATCTTCCACCTTCGGATCACGAAAGGCCTGAAAGCCAATCTATATCCTCAGGTTTAAGAAAATTGAACAGGGGCAGCTGTTGTACCCCAAAATTTGCCCTCCCATATTTCTCAAGATTGCTCAAGAGTTGGACAGTCAAATCATCTCCTAAGGCAGTCAACCTCAAATTAGGGTTTTGTGTTGCATCAAGGTCCTTGAATACAAATGACCTCAAGTTCCCCCCAATGTCCTAATATGTTCTCAAGTTCATCCATGTCAAATTTCAAGCCTTGCAGAGGAAGTTTGGTCAGTCAATTGCTCAAGAGGTCCAAAAATCGATTGTGCTAGGGCAAAAGTCAATTGTGACCTACAAACAGTCAAACTTCAAGATTTTTTGCCAACATTCTCATTTTGAAGGATATTTCATCATTTGATCAAGGGTTGATCGTGATTCATCAAGGATTGCTCAAGATTCATCAAGATTCAAAAGTTGCTAAATTAGGGTTTTGTAGGAAAAGTCAACTCAACTTTGACCAAGCATAACTTTCTCATACTTTATGAGAAATGACCCATCCAAAGCTCATTTTGAATAGGATGCCATTTCCTACAATCCATCTTCACAACCCAATATCAAGAAATGCACTCACAAAAAGTTACAAATTTGGACATTATAGGTCATTTTTGAAAGTCAACAAAAACACCTTTTTTTCCAAAGCTTATAACTTGAGCATGGAATATCAAAATGCGATGAGACAAAAAGTGTTGGTTAGAGGACATCTCATGGTTTCTAAAAAGTCCAAGAACACCTCCAAAAGTTCAAAATTGAAGAAGTTATGCATTTTTGAAGTTGGGAATTTTTCCAAAATTGCCAAAAGTCAACTATCCCCAAAACTTCAAATTTTGTCAAATAGGCCCACTTTTTTCCACTTGATTTGATCTTGTCACACTACACACATGTCCTATCTTTAGTATTATGTCCATTCATTGATTTTTCTATTTTATTTGATTTTTATTGAATTAATTCATTTTAAATCAATTTAAATCCAAATAAAATCTAAATATTGATAACTTGGTATATTTTTTATTGACACAGGCCTTAATTGTCATCATGGACAAGATCAAACTCGTATCAAGCCATATCATGCACAAAATATTGGATTTGGAATGAAATTAGAAGCTTTTTAATGGAGGATCATATCACATCTTCAATCATCAATGCACAAAGATTCAAAGCCCAAAACCTGACCTAATTCATTCCATTATACTTATACAACACAAAGGCACGAGAATCAGAACGAAGAGGCTGCACAATCACGAAAGCAAAACTTGAAAAAGCTTGAAACTGAAATCACCCTTAGAGTCCAATTCAAGGCCAAAACTCAACGTGGTTCTCTTGCTAGACATCCACTGAAGCAGTAACAATCAAAAGCAAAGCCATTCGCCTCCTAAAAGGCAATGTAAGTCTCTCAGAACCTCGCTCTGTATGTGAAATCGAAACTCCATATTCTTGCGTTTTCTTGACAAAACATTGACATATTCATGATTCTTGAATGGTTTCGAAACTTTCTGCAATATTTGATTTTGTTTTCATAGCCTGTAATGCCATACCCGAAACTAGGGTTTTTGGTTCTTGTTTTTAGGCGTTTCAGTTTCAGGCAAAATTGATGCAAACAATGGCCATGAGCGTGTTCAGGAGGGAGTGACGAGCATGATGATGGTCTCAGAATTCATTTCCATAGCCTAGAGAAGATTTTAGGATCGACCTAGGGATTTAGTTGCGGATTCAAATCCACAGGAAAAAGAACCAGGGTTCAGTGGAGAAGACGAAGACGTGTCCTCTTCCAACTGGCCCATTCAAAAGCTTCGCGCGTGTTTTTTGCATTGCTGGCATAATTGTTGTTGTTTCATATATTATATTCTTTTCTTATTATACTAACAATTAAGCATGATGGTTGAGTTGGTAAGGGAGCTAGTGCAAAGTCCATTAGGACCTGGGTTCGAATCGCAGGTCCCCCAATGCATTTGTAATATTTTTCTTCAGGTCATCCTATGCAACATCAAAGGCGCAGTGCATCATACTCCCTCAGATCTCAAGACGCCAGATGGCCTCCAGGCCAAATCTGATGGCCCAGATGGAGCGTGCACCATGTTCCCTGGTCAACGTGTCATGTAGAATTGCCAAAGTCAGCCAGGCTTGCACATGTTTGAGCCTAAAAAATGCTGAGTTCACCCCCAAATCAGGCCCAACCCCCCTTGGTTATTTCTTTCTTTTATTTATTTTGTTTATTTGTTTATTAATTATTTTTATTGTTTACTAACCAATTAAATTTTTTTCCTCATAAAATCAAAATCCAAAAAATATATTTTATTTATTAAAATTAAATTCATCACTTTTATTTTTGTAAAATAAATACTAATTTAATTAACTTAGTTTTTAATTAGGTATAACTTTTAAATATTTTTGCAATAATTAAAATTAATTTAGAATATTAGGTTTTATTAACTTTGACCAAATTTATTTTTATTTCTTTAAATATCCAAAAATCCCAAAAATATTTTATTAATTAATTAATTGTTTAATTTAATTATTAACTTAGATTTACTTCCATTAATTCAAAAAAATAAACAAAAAATGCTTTCTTTCAAAAAAAGGGTCAAAACCCTAAAAATGCGCCCGATTTAATTTTCTCGCACGCAATCCATTTTATTCAATATTGTAATTGCTTCCGGAATGTAATAGCTTTTAATTAGGACTTTATTTTACCGCTTTATTTACTTTCCGCATTTTAAATTAAAGGGTTGCTTTTGGCGATGTAAATACCCGACGCCTTGTAATAGTTTAGATTTAATTTCCGCAACTTATAAACTATTAGATGTTTGATAATAGGGAATGCATGACAAGATCGAATGTATGAACTTAAAATCAACATAGCTCACCCATGACATGTACAAAGATAAAATTAACCGAAATAACACACTCGCACATGCGCACTCTTAGGGTACACCTCACTTGGTTGCCTTTGAACGTGGTCATTGAGTATAGGAAGTTTTAGAGGTCGCCCTCTTGTCCAAAGATCATAGTCGCCTCGAAACGGTTGCCTCGGAAAAATGATTTAAGACATTAGGGTTACCGCTAAGGCGTCCTAACATTGCTTTAGTGACCACACGTCCCTTAATCAAATTGACCCTAAAACTCCAACGAAGATGCTACCTACTCATCAATAGTGGGCTAGCATTGTCTAAAGGACATTAGCACAGTTTAATTCCCTTTTCGAGTAGGTAGATGGTTCTTAAGTACTTGCTCTCTTCAAAACAAAAACTAAAACTTTTCGCACTTACACCTTTCAAACAAAAACTTCTTTTCAAACCCACAAACACAAAGAAAAGCAAATTTTGAAAACACTTTGAGCAAGTACCTAAGAGCCCGTGGATAACCACGGATAGAAAGGGTGCTAACACCTTCCCTTTCTATAATCTACCCCCCGGACCCGAGAAACATCTCGAAAAAGGAATTTTTCTGTGCGTTTTTCCTTTCCTTGTTGGATAAAATAAAAGACGGTGGCGACTCTTGCTTACCGCGACATTTTGCGAAAACGAACGCAAAACACGAACCAGCATCCCAAAAAACAGTCAGTTCTTTCCCACCGTATCACACATAGACCATCAATGGGCTGACATTTTTACCAAACCCCTCGCTGAAGATAGATTCAAATTCATTCTGAAAAAATCAGCATGAAATTTTGTCCTGAATAAAAATATTTTTTTCTTCTATATGTGTTTCCAGAATGTTCTGAAATGAATGTTCTGATTGACTGCTCTTTAGAAGTTAGAAGAGGAGTTACATCAGAAGCCATTCATCATGTTCTGAAATGTGTCTAACATTTCATTACTAGAATGGTCAGAAGTTCATTATATTAAACCAGCTGTCTCACGCTACCCTCAGAAGATTGAACGCGTGTTTCAATTCTGAAAGGTCACCCATGCGTACACTGCTATTGAGACGCTGTTCCTAGGTAACTGTTCATATTTGATCAAAATCACGCACCCCCTTAAATGTCAAATCTAATTAATTTTCTATAATTATTATGTTTTTTAAATTGTTTCCAATTCTTAAACTATTCATTATTTTAAAGATTCTTTTTAAGCTATAAATACCCTTGCAAAATCCCTGTTCTACTTTTTACTTTCTTTCTCAAACTTCAAACCACCTCTACGTTTTTGTGCAAACTCTCCCAACTCCCTTCTCAAATTCTAAAACCTAAACGTTCAAATGGCTTCATCTTCATCTCCTTCCTCAAGCATTTCTATGTCCTCAAACAGAGCTCAACAAGCAGAAAGGTATGTTACTCCTGAGAGAACGACGCTGATTCCAGTAGACAGCTTGGAAGTGGTGGCTGAACTTATGGTAGATGTTGATAATCTGAAGGAAAATGGGTTTGACTTGCTCCCAGCTGTGGAGTTCCAAGGTTGGAAAAACTTCTTTGATCGTCTTGTAGGACCAGTATTCCCTTATCTAGTTAAGGAATTCTGGATTCATGCTATTGCTTCCCCAAAAGTCATCCTTTCGTTTGTCATGGGCAAAGAGATTTCTATAACTGAGAATATCATCAGGAAGCTTCTAGGTTTTCAAGGACATGGTGTTACTGGAATCTCTAGTGGACGAATGGATATGTCTAAGGTCTATGCTGAAATATTTATTTCTGGGCAAGCTTCAAACAAGGTCAGAGACTTGAAGAGCTTTTATAAAATCTGGGCAAGAATCATCCATGGCTGTATACATCACCAGAAGGAAACTAGTTCTCCTGATTACATTAATGCTGATCAACAGTACCTTCTGTTCTGTCTTGGAACAAATGTAAAGATTGATCTGCCATACCTTCTATTCAACCATTTATGGACGCATGTGAAGGAAACTAGTGAAGCCGAGAGGGTCAGAAAACCTAAATCAAAGAGAAACTGGATCCCTCTGGGAAGACTAATTTCAGACATTCTGACTGAGAATGGTCTGATAGCCCACTTAGAAGATGCAAACTTACTTGGAGAGTTGGAGCCTACATGTGGAAAAGCTCTGACCGGAAAGAACCTACTGAAGAGGAAGCTGATTGAGAAACTTTTGGTAGAACCTACACCATACGCCTCAGCAACAGTTACCAGCAGGAGAATCCCTATTGAAGATTTTCCCCTGTTCAACTCTGGTGATCATCCGGAGATCATTCTGCACTTTATTGAAGCATGCAAAGAAAGTGGTATCCCCATTGACCCTGCTTGGCTTCAAGGAAGAAATCTCCCTCCACCAGATGTTGTCCTCCAAAAGAAGAAAAGGCAAGCTGAAGTTGGCCCCTCTGCTAGACCTCAGAAGAAGAATAAGAAATCAATAGGTACAACCTCTAAAACCATTTCTGTTAATGATTATGTGCGCATGGAAACATCCGCTGAACCTCAAACCCTCAAAAATATAGAAGTTGACATAGACCTAACACAATCATCTGAGCCCCTGGATAACAACCCTGAAATTGACCAACTATGATCTGACATAGATAATTTTGCTGCTGCAGTACCTCAACAAACTCAACCTCAAACTAAAATACCTCCTTCTGCTCCTCACCATCAGAATCCAAATAATCCTGCTCACAACCCTCTACCAACATCCCCCATCAAACCTTTATCACCAAGACCCTCTGAGTGGTATGATGGTTCTTGGAGACTACCTGGCATAAATGTTCCTCTGGCTACACAACCACCATCCTTTATACTACCATCTAAAAACATTTTTCCCCTGAATTTATCACCGGCACCTTCTCCTCCTTCCTCACCTCAAACCACAATCATCATATCTCCTGATGTCACACCACCTTCCTCACCAGAAATTACATTCCTTTCATCATCTGAAACCTCTTCACCTCTCTCTCTAGAACCAATCCCTAGTCCATCCTCAGTAGAACCTCCTGAACCCTCTGTCCCTTCTAACTTTCTCAGAACTGTAGTTGATCTTGAATCACCACGTTATCTACAAATAAATCCACCAAAAAGGCCTCTCCCCAACCAACTCCAAAATCTGATCAATCAGAAGTTCCTGTACGTTGTCAGAACTTCATAACAAAAATGCAGACGTGGATTGACCTGCTGAAAGCTAACAGTGCCAACAGCCTTAATCCAGCAGCGTGTGATTTTATGTGGGACGCTTTCAGAAGCAAAATAAATGATTAAATCCTCAGTTTGCAAGAACTGTGCTATGCTCAGGTTTATGAGAATTTCTCCAAGTATCTGAATAATTTCTTGACGAAACTAATAAACATCTGGGATCAGAGGTCTCCACTACAGATTACTGGTGCTCCATTACCACCTGTTGACCCCATGGAGATATCAGAGGATGAATCAGAAGATGACGTTGAGTTTGAACCACATCCTTTGGCCATGACTCTGTATCACCAACCTTCTGCTAAAGCTAGCCCTATGAAAGTGCCTACTCTTCTGATTGATCCTGGTACCTTTCTCTCAAATGATGTGTACTCGGGCTTTGCTACTTATGCTTCTAAGGTTGTCTCATCTGAAGCTGGTTCAACTTCTGTGGCACCCTCGCTGTTGCTGGACACTCTGAATGAACTGAATAAGGACAATGAGGCCATCCACAAACGTTTGGATAAACAAGATGAAACCAACAAGGAAATCAGATCTTGGATGCAGAAACAAGAGGATTCCTCAAATGAAATCAAGAATCTTCTGCTTTCCCTTGTTTCTCGTCGCTCTTAGATTTTATTTCTAAATTTGTAATCTTGTTGTTTTTGTTTTGTAACTCGGTTTTCTTTTGACTCTTCAATATATGACATTTTTGGATTTCTTTACATTTTTTACTTTTTGATTATGACAAAAAGGGGGAGAAAATGAGATTTTGATCTGTTCCATGAAACAGTTATGGGACTAAGTCTCAAACATTTCTAATGAAATACAAAGTTTTTTTCTGTTTAAGAGATATGCAGGAATTCAAGAAACTCTAAAAGACTAAGCTCTGAACATCATCAGGAAAAGAATTGCTAAAGAAACTCTGAAAGAAAAAGTCTAAAAGCTCGGAAGAACAAATCTCAGGAAGTTTCCTTAATGCTTTTTAATTATTATTTATTTCAGAAGAAGAAATATCAATCTCAGGGGGAGAATATATATCTTAGGGGGATATCCTCATACTTGCACAAAATTTCTTTTTAATCAAAATCTGAATTGTTTTGTCATCATCAAAAAGAGGGAGATTGTTAGAACAAAGTTTGGTTCTAATCATATCTTAGAGTTTTGATGATAACAATGAAATAAATTTTGTGATATATATTTTATACTCTGACTTGTATGTTCTCTAAGATCATATGAAGTTCTGTCTTACGTATCTTAGAAAGAAACATCATTCTACGCAGGTATAAAGCAAACTCAAAAGGAAGCACTCCAAAGCAAACTATGATGAAGAGAAATCCTAAGAAACTTATGATGAAGCTAGCTGAAGCACAAATCTGATAGAAGCACGCTGAAAGAAACATATGATAAATGCAAGATTAAAGCAAACTCTGATGATCACATATTGAAGAATACTCTGATAGAAGAATAGATCTAGTAAACTCTGAATTAGCAACACTGCAAGAAAACACTTCAACTTCCAGAGACAAGCTCTGACAGTACCGTTGGTTATTAAATGCTAAGACGGCTAACACACTTAAGTATACTACACGCACTAGCATTGGAAACATAAAGACCAAATCTACTCTCTACACGCATCATTGCAAACATGCTTCATTAAATGCATGCACCATCATCAAGGCATTAACGGTCAATTGAAAGCTATATATAGAAGACCTTTTGTATCAAAGAAAGGTTACTGACTTACGTGAAATATACTTACACTCACTGTTTTCATACTTGTTAACTAATACTGTATAGTGGGTAGTTCTTAAGCATTGGGCAACAATCTTAGTGAAAAATCACAGTTGTGATAAAGGATTTTAGAAGAAAATCTTTTTCACTACTATTAAGAGACAATTTTGTAAGTGTTCCTTGAGAGACCAGTTGAGTCAGATTTCTCAAGAGGGCTAGGACTAGTTGAGTCTTAGAGGTTTTATACAGTTGCAGTTAGCTTGTGCATTGTATTATTAGTCACACCAGTTTGGTTGTGCGCTTGTAATCAGTTTGATTATAGTGAATTAAGTCCTCGTTGAGAGAGGCGAAATCACCTTGGCGGGTGGACTTGAGTAGTTTGAGTTTCAAATGAACCAAGATAAAATTACCAGTGTCCTTCCATTAGTATTGCGCTTGAAAAGAAGAAAAGCTTATTCAACCCCCCCTCCGTTCTAAGTGTTTTCTCAACCTTCACACTTCAGCAGAAGCTTATCTTTCCACATTTATTTTCAACCGCTGTTTATTTCCAGTCGTATTTTACTTCTAGTTTGTACCAGATTTAAAACCTCCCCGTTTGGAGCAGATTTCTATTTATATATTCCGCACTGCTTTTACTTTGTTTATTTCCCGGACCTGCTTTTACTTTGTTTATTTCCATCACCTACTTTTACTTTGTTTATTTCCCGCACTTATGGAATCTCAATTGGCGATATCCCGCGAGCAACATAGGCAACAAGCTCAGTTTCAGAGGCACTCCGCTCTCATGGAGGCCACTCAAGGTTCCCTTTTAGGAAACCTTTGAGAGATTCAGAGTTCACAGATTCCCTTGTCCGCCATATTCTACCAGATCGAGGCTTCTCAAAGCAGTCATCGTCGCAGCCGATCCCGTCATCCTAGACATTTACCGCAGGATGGCGAGGGACCCAACCAGCCTTAGTACACCAACTTTTTGTACCAGAACCCTGTGTTTTATGATCAGAATCACTACCCGATCACTTTACTATGAGCATATACGAGTAACGGACTTAATGTGATTGCGCCTGAATGAAAAGGATTTGAAAATAGGAAAAATATAGGCCTAAGCATAGTGGCATGATATGGATTGGTTCGTAAAAGAATGAAGCTTATATCCATTTTACGGAAGAGTGTCACTACGATATCCTTGGTTTAAATCAGTCAGTACCTATCAATATATCCCTGTTTTAATTCCAGAGGCCCCTTGCTGCCCAACTCGTTCACTAACACCATTTTTTCTTCTTAATCTATTTAGAGTTTTTGCTTGAGGTCAAGCAAAGGTTTAAGTGTGGGAGAATTTGATAACACTTACTTTACACTTGTTTTTGACTCTGATTTCACATGTTATTTAGGTTTTTTATTATTGTTTTCTCGTATTATGCCTATCTTTTGTTTCCTTTTCAGGTATTTCAATTATCCAGAGCTCCCTTGAGGAAATGAAGGAAAACAGGCTGAAAACAGGAGTTTAGGTCAAATTTTCACTCATGGCGCCAGCCATAGGGTAGGCCATGACGTGGACCACCTCCTGCTAACCTCAACTGCCACCATGTTCCCCACTTCCAATCATATTACACTCATGGCAGGCGCCATGTCCCCCATGGCGGGCGCCACCTTTGGACGATGCTTTCCCCCCAAAAGGAGTTAGGGGGCATTCCTGTGATTTCCTGCATTCTTCATCCTCTATAAATAGAAGTTCCTGATTTCTTTTCAAATCACCCAAGCTTAGTTGCAAACTTGATCCAACCATAGTTGCTAACTTAAGCCATATAATTTTACCATTGTTAAGCAATAATTCTTCACATCGGGGAATTATTGCACTGTTGATTGAGTCTATGATCGAGTTCTTAGATTGAGTCTGTAATCGAGTTTGGAGCACTTCGGCAGAAGTTTATCTTGCCACATTTATTTTTAACCGCTGTTTATTTCCAGTCTCTTTTTACTTCCAGTTTGTACCAGATTTAAAACCTCCACGTTTGGAGCAGGTTTCTATTTATATATTCCGCACTGCTTTTACTTTGTTTATTTCCCGCATCTGCTTTTACTTTGTTTATTTCCCGCACATGCTTTTAATTTGTTTATTTCCTGCACCTGCTTTTACTTTGTTTATTTCCCGCACCGCACTTTAAATTATTTACTTTCTCGCACGATTTATTTTAACATGTCTGTTTACATTCCCATGTCAGGCTAAACCTTACTGGGCTAGAATGTAAGAAATATAGTTAGATCGATATTCCAAATAATGTGCCAATAGAAATGCTTATGGTATATTTTGGTTTTTAATACGAGTTTTCTGTACTTTATTGTTGTTGGGTAAGATCGAAAGCCGTCCAACCTTTTGTTAAACTCGGTTAGTTCTTACTAGTCAAAGGAAGCGAAAGCGTTTTGTCCGGTTAGTTAGGGATTTTTATTATAAAAGAAATCAATTTTGAAACTATTTTCGGACGCGTTTATAGGGTTAAATTTAGGTCCCCTTTTTATTAGAAATTCCAAATTAAAATATTTTTCAACTTGGTCAAGTACTTTATTTCTTAAAAATATGTTTATTACTTTAACGCAATGCGCGCCTTTTTATAAGTGACGATAAGAAGGTCTGATTAGAGAGTAAACTCGGTTCTGATTATGCGAAAGCGATAGTTCCTGTTAAATTAGTTCTTTTCATTAGTGGAAAATATTGCCCTATAAGTAGTTCTATTCTGAAGCATTGCAAATATCATCTGACTATGTCTATTACATTCGGCACTGCTTTTATATCTGAAGTTTATTTCACCGCCTTTACTTTCTTGCATGCTCAATTCCCTGTTTGATTTTGACTTAGCTAAACACCGTAACAATAGGAAACAATAGATTGACGATTGGTCTTTATGGATCAATAATCTTTTTTATTACTCTGACGCGATTCGTACACTTGCGAACACATACATATCACCTACCTATTCAATAAAAAGAGAAATGTTTTGAAAGAAAATGAAGAGAAAAAGAAGAAGAGAGTTTTGACTTAGTTTAGTGAATGATTTATGGTATTTTTCTTCTAAATGAAAGAAAGATAGGCCTTATTTATAGGGTGAATTAGGTGAGAGTGTTGATGTGGCAATCCATGTGACTTTATGAGAATGGTTCTTCGACATTGATAAGTCCAAGTTGACAATCCATGTGAAATGTGAGAATGATTCTTGGCCATTGATAAGTACAAGTTGGTAATCCATGTGAAGTGTTTGTACTATGTTATAGTGATCCCAACTTTTTTTTATTGACAAAAAAAAAATAAAAGGACAAAGTAATAATAATAATAATAATAATAATAATAATAATAATAATAACTAAAATTGTTAGTAATAATAATAAATACAAAATAGTAAATAAAAGAGACATTAAATTAACTATTTATGATTTTTTTATTGAATTAAAATAAATGAAAATATAAGTGCAAATTAAAAGATAAAAAATAAAATACATATAAGAATGTAAAATAACTTATATAAATTTTTCTAGACTTTTTTTTGAAATAAATGATACCAATATATAAATTTAAGTTAATAAAAGAACATATTTTTGATAATTTTTTTTTAGTAAAGAGGTAAAAATAGTAAATAAAAAAAAAACATGATGCTAAGTATTTTTTTTTTGTGATTTTTTTAAATGAAAAAGAAATCATGAATAAAACACAATAAAAATCAAATTCCACTAAATTCATAAACGACTCTTAATGTTTCTATTTTTTCGTAGCTTTTCAAAGCATAATCAACTCTTGACTTGTAAAGAGAAATTGTAGATGATGTCAAGGAGAATCATATGCATAAAGAACCGCCCAAAATGTCGAAATTTAAGGAAGTTATAAATTTTTGAAATCTAACTCAAGAATTGGAAAAAAATGTCAAATCACTCGTGAACACTTGTTATGCAATGATGCAAATGGAGGGTGGGATCTTAGGTCAAAAATTGGAGTATGACAGCTGCCCCAATTTAAGTTTATTCTATTCGGGGATATGAAGATTGTAATCTTCGTTTCGACGAGATTTAAGATACTTAAATATATAATACACATTTTTTGATCTTAAGATACCACAATGATGTTTATGATATGATATGGATACAACACTCTAAATTTTATAGGGAATGACACCACATGAGACAAACTATTGCTGGAGAAACCAAGCACATGATAAAGTAATCCCACAGGGGAAGAGATTATAACTCCACTGAGGAACAAAGCCACTGACTTCGATTGAGAGACTCTTATTGGGGAATAACATCAAGAGAAGAAAAAATTTCTGACGCTATCAAAGAAGACGCCTTGCATAGGTTGTGAAAAGATAAATGGCTACTGACTCAAAATGATGGTAAATTTCCAACTCAGTTTCAAAGATAGAAAAATCAAAAAGGATACCGGCTCACAGATGACGATAAACTATCAACTCAATAGTTGAAGGTAAAATAAAAAAAAAGAGATTCCAACTCATAAATGACGGTAAGCTACCAACTCAATAGATGAATGTAAAAGTAAGAGACACTGACTCAAAAATGACGGTAAACTACTAACTCAATAGATGAAGGTAGAAGATCAATAAGTTACTGACTCACAGATGACAGCAAACTACCAACTCAATAGTTAAAGGTATAAGATCAATAAGATACTGACTCACAGATGACGATAAACTACCAACTCAATAATTACAGGTAGAAAAGTAAGAGATACCGACTCACAGATGACAGTGAACTACCAACTCAATGGTTGAAGGTAGAAGATAAAAAAGATACCGACTCACAGATGACGGTAAACTAGCAACTCAATGGTTGAAGGTAGAGGATCAATAAGATACCGACTCACAGATGACGGTAAACTACCAACTCAATAGTTGAAGGTAGAAAAGGTAATAAACCTTTCCACGACGAACGGGCTCCAGTTTCTAATTTATCAAGTCTTCTACCTGATAAGGATAATGTACAAACTTCCCCACGAGACTTTTCCGAAGAGATTACATTTGCTATCGATGAGCAAACTTCTCAAAAGAGACGCCCTTTACTGTTGAAATAACATATTGTTGGGGATACATAAGCTTCTCAAATAAAGAGGCCGCCACTTGCTGTCTTCCAAAGATATCAATAATGCACAAGCTTCTCATGAAGAGGCCACCACTTGCTATATTCCAAAGATATCAATAATACACAAGCTGCTCATGAAGAGTCCGCCACTTGCTATATTCCAAAGATATCAATAATACACAAGCTGCTCATGAAGAGCCCGCCACTTGCTACTTTCCAAATATATCAATAATACACAAGCTGCTCATGAAGAGTCCACCACTTGCTATCTTCCAAAGATATCAATAATACACAAGCTGCTCATGAAGATTCTGCCACTTGCTATCTTCCAAAGATATCAATAATACACAAGTTGCTCATGAAGAGTCTGCCACTTGCTTCTTCCAAAGATATCAATAATACATAAGCTGCTAATGAAGAGTCCGTCACTTGCTATCTTCCAAAGATATTAGTAACACACAAGCTACTCATGAAGAGTCCGCCACTTGCTGCTTTCCAAAGATATCAATAATACACAAGCTGCTCATGAAGAGGCCACCACATGTTGTCATGTTGAGATTCCAAAAGAGTGTTGCAACAACACTACTGGGAAAAAAAGTTCATCTTCAATGGGAAACCATGAATAGATTCTTCCTGAGGAGACCAAGTATTTAAATGTGAAAAATAAATGAACTCTCCATCTAGGTTTCACAGCTTAGAGAGATCCACGGGGTAGCGTCCGCAAGAGAGAAAGCTCAATCCAGGAATAAACTGGAGAGAAAACAGTCAAACAAGACTCCACCCAGTGAGGAAATAACTCAATTGGGGATTTATCCTATCCAGTGATGGAAAAGGAAAGCTAAAGTAAGATTCTTTCACGAGAGTTAACTCAGTGGGGAATTAGAAAGGAGGCGCACTTTCTGCTTAGGTTGACACTTGTAATACGGTAGGAGAACTGACTTGGGTGTTTTGCGTTTTATCGTAATTGTTGCGGATAGCAAGATCCACCACCTACTTTTCTTTTATCCAATAATAAAAGGTTGAAAAGAATAGGAAAGACCTTTTTGAGATATTTTCTTGAGTTCGGGGGGTAGATTATGAAAAGGTAAGGTGTTAGCACCCTTTTCATCTATAGTTATCTACAGGCTCTTAGTTGCTTGCCAGATCACTTGATTTTGTTTGAAAATGTGCTTTGTGGTGTGGGTTTGAAAATATATTGAAAACGTCTTTGTAATGATTCTCGTCTCTATAAGAATGCGTACAAAGTGTTGGTTTTGAAAATAGTTCAAAGAGGTGTTTATTGTGGAAGATGTTTTTTGGAAGTGATTTTAAAAAGTGCCTTTGTAATGATTCTCGTCTCTATAAGAACGCGTACAAAGTGTTTTAACTTTTAAAAAATGTTTCAATTGAAAGTTTTGGTGTGAAAATTTTTTTTTAGTTGTGAGCGAGCAAGCAACTACGAGCGTCCTTCCTACTGAAAAGGTCTAATGTTCTTTTCCTCTTCCTTTATATGCTGCTATCTTACCATTGATTTGGTAAAAAGCCCTATCGTTGGATGTGAAGGGATGGACGTGGGTCGTTTGTATAGTCATAGAAGACAACCTTATGAGACGTTTTAGCAATTTCGTATAGGGACTAGATCGTTTACCGAAGGCAACATCGAGGGACATCGAGAGACTATGATCTTTTATTGAAGGTCTTTGCTAAAACGTCCATATTCGAGGGACATGACTATTTTCCGAGGCAACAAGTGAGAATATCCTAGAGGTGCATGTGTGAATAGTGTGTTTTATTGCATGCATTTAGTCTTTGATTAGGGTGGTTTACTTGTTGGTTTTATCTTGCCATACATCCTAATTACTAACATTTGTATAAAGCAATAAAAATGCAGAAAATAAATATCCTACACTATTACAACCATATTGAATAGCAAGAAAATATAAAGAAAAGCATAAATAACATAAAAAGAGAGAAAAAATGAGTCCTTCGATCAAGGCAGTAGGCTCCTTCTATTCACCCTTCTTTTGCTTCTTTCGATTGGAATGGGAAGCAGTATGGGCCTGTATAGAAGCATGGGTGTGCATCCTCCATTCACGCCATATTTTTCTTTCGTTTGGGACTGTGAAGCATCCAGGGGCGAAGCCTAAGGCTTGAATTAAATAAACTTTGTTTTCTTTTCTTTTTTTGTTTGAGTCTGTACAGGTTAGTTCTACCATATATTTGGACAAGAAAAACAAACGAAAAGGGGAGAAACGAAAAGTAAACAAATTCCATTTACATGCTTGAAATGAAAGGGTTAAGGTCAGGGTGACTTACATTGCTTGACACTGGAATGTATGTGTTGGACCTTGAGCTGCTTCCCTGGGTGCTCCTGAATTTGAAGGAAAGAAACAATGGTGGTGTTTCTAGTGCTGGATTTGAAGGCCGAGAAGAGTGGAGTTGTATTTGTTATTTCTAGATTCGAAGGAAAAGAACAAGTGTAATGTTTCTTTTGCTGGATTCGAAAGAAAGAACAAAGTGTGAAGGTTGCTCCTGTATTCGAAAGGGAAAAGAAACAAGTATTGTGTTTCTAGTGTTGGATTCGAAAGGAACAGAAACAAGGGTGTGGTCTTTTGACTCTGGGTTTGAGAATGTGTTAAGTGTTTGATGATTTTCACATAATCAAAGTTTCTCCAGCTACCAAAAACCCTCTGGATGTGTTGTCCAGCCCCCTAAGATGTGTTATGAAACATCTTATTTATAGATGAAGTTTTCTGAGATTTGGGAGGGAGAACAAAAGAATTTGAACAAATTGAGTGTTGTTTTTGTAGCTTTCGAGGTGCGGTATTTGTATGCCAAATTGGTGCAAATATAGGAGCAGTGTAGCAGAAATACCGTGCAGCAGTTTTGGAGTGTTGTGGCTAGTGCATCAGGCTTGGACTTGCAGCGCATTGGACTTTGGTCAGCAAGCCTTCGACTAGACTCATCAAGAGACCAAACATTAATTGTGTTCTTCGAATGGACCTTTTGCATGTTCCTTCGAATGCAACAAATTCATGTTCTTTGGATGGGCCAACAAATATGTCCTTTGAATGGGCCACCAAATATGTCCTTCGAATAGGACATCCATGTATATCTTGTATGTCCTTCGAATGGGTCACCATAGTGCAGAAACTATGCATGTCGAAACAAAATTTTCAAGGGAGATACTGCCTAGTCGAAGCAGGAATCAAGCTTGCTTAAAAGAAATTAGATGCCCAATTGAAATAGGAATCAAGCTTGCATGCAAGTAGTCATTGCATTGTGAATCAAGCAAACATGTAAGGCCAATGGTGCAATCGAAACATGCATGCAAGAGGTCCTTGCCTTGAGTCAAAGGCAAACATGTAAGGGGCCAATGGTGCAATCGAAGGATGTATGCAGGGAACCTAAATGCCCAAACGAGGCTTGTATGTAGGAGGTTCCTACTTGGTCAAACGAGGCTTGTATAAAGACAGGCGTTGCCCTTGTGAATTGAAAGCAAGTTGTTTCAAAGGGAGACTTTTCCCAGTCAGAGCTAGCATGAAGATATCCAATGCCCTGTGGGTGCTAATATGAATGCTAGCCATAGGGAGGCTTTTTCCTTGTGTACGCTAGCATGGTGGGAGCCCCTTGCTCTGTGGATCGAAGCATGCAGGAAGGAGGTAATTGCTCAATCGAAGCATGTAAGCCAAGCTTGCATCGAAAGAGGCCAAAAACCCAATCGAAGGATGTGAAATTGAAGCAAGCATGTTATTCTTTGATTTGATGCTTGAAAGCCCACTTGTATTTCTGCAAATTTGAACTTTTGAAAATCCTTGTAAGGAAATGCCTTGAGAAATGAGAGGGAAAATTTTGATGTACAATAACACTCTATTTGGAAAGAGCAAATATGCTATTTGAATAGACATAACCAAGGTATACGAACCCAATAACATCATAAAATATGAAGTGCGTGCATGATGCAAGTGTGAATGAATAAATGAATGTCATGTATATGTTTGACAAAATAGATAGAAGAGATAAACTAGAGATGATAAGATATCATAATACGACCAGATACTCGACTAACCTCAACAAGATGAGAACATTACTGAAGGTAGAATAAAATCCACCGATGAAGTACATTTTTTCTATAAGGCTCTAATCTCTCTGGGGAGGAAGATATTTTTCGGGAGAAAACCCAAAGTCCAATCTTCTAACATCAATAATCCATTGAAAGGATAACAACACGAACTCCGCTTCAGCTAGAGAAAAATATTTCTTAGCTGGAGATATTGGGGAACTCCACCATCTGATAATGTATGCGAAGCATATCACATATCTTGACAAATCTAGATTTCCCCTGGAACTAATTTTGGATGCCCCAAGTTTACTGCTGATAAGTTGCGTGACGCACAACAATTGTTGTGAATAACTTCACTTCTAAAATTCCCCAAGTTATATGGTTGATGAGAAGAAATCATCTCAAGAGGATTTTACAAAAGACCTGGCATCCAAAATGCTCTAGTGTCTTCAAACTCTTAGAGAGATTCGTCAAATCTTGACATGACTTCCCCATATTGACTATATTTGGCACAACAGGGTTTTTAAATTTTCCCTTTAAGGGTAAACGAACTTTGAAGGCAACAACCTTTTCATGCTGAAGGTCTTTCGCCGACATGCCCCTGGCTGTGATCATTTTTAGAAATGATTTAGCAATTACTTAACAAAGTTTTAGACCTCAAAAGATTGAAATATTCACTAGTGCTTATATGTAAGCTTCCTTGACATTAAACAAATGTTTTACAAGCAGGAAAAGTTTATTCTGTGAATGAAAATTCTAATGCAACAATTATGTAAGTCTTGAAGATTTTTTTTGAAAAAATGTCGCGAAGCTTGCGAATTAGTACATCATTTATTTTTGTATGCTAGATAACGAAAGCATATGATATCAACACAAATATTTTAACAAAACTTATGGGAGTCAGGAACACTATCTCGTTGGAGTATGCTTTGAAATAAACCATGTTTCAATTAGGACTTTTGAGGGTTGTAATATGGCCTGGTTCACGGTTTTAGAAAAAATATTTTAAGGCTCAAAATATTTGGTGCCCACCCCCTTCATGATGTTCTTTAGTCCTATATTCAGTTAATTTGATATGAGCACTTATCTCCCGAGAGGATTTAGATGATGGTTTAGGAACCACTGATATTATTTGGACACGACAGTCACCCACTCTTGACTTTTGTCACACGACTCTGTTCTTTGTTGAGGATTTTATGTTGTAATCCTTTCTCGCCTTTCAAGTTTTCCATTTCTTAATTTCTTTCCCTAACTTTTGCCTGAACTAATTCTTTTGAATTAATAGTCCAGCGGGAGGCCCTGAGTTTTGCCTAAGCGACTTGTTTTTTAAAGTTTTGACTTAGCAGGGCTTTTTGTCTCTTTCTTTTTTTATAATTTTTTATTCTTTTTTTTTCCTTTCCTTTTGAACACGTCGTGTGACTTCGAGTCGTATGTGACTTGTTGGAAGAATTGTGACTGCCTGATTTCTTGGTAGATAAGGGATAGCCATTATTGTATCCTTATTTGTTGACCACTTGATGTGCGTGAGATACCCATTTGGATATCGTCTTGTTTTGATGCACACTACTGATAGGCGAAGATTGACCATGGCGATTTTGACTTTCCTCAACCTTTTGAAGGACGACCATTATTGTATCCTTAGACATGCACTCTTGATGAGATTTGAATACTCAATCAGATTAACTGAACACTACCCTGCCCTGGGTTAAAAATGAGGGTTTTTTTTAACAAAAATAAACTCCTACCTCAAGGCTCAAAGGGGTTAACAAAGGTATCACTCCCTTATATCTCTGGTGTTTGGGAATTTGAAACAATGCATGTACATCGTCAATAGGGTTTTATCCAAAATCATACAACCAGAAATATTGCATTTTAAATTCATCATCCTCCCTCCAATCTTTGCCTAGGAAAGATAATGGATAACAAGTTGGTATCATAATGCAAGAAGTAATTTTAAAATTGAAACAAATACGAGTGAAACAAATGGATCTCTTCAAGACAAACATACTAATTGTATTAAGATAATCATTCAAATGCAAACAAGTTCTACATGCAAACAATGCAATGATAAACAAGAAATATTACAAATGAAAAAAAAAACACTAAAATTATAATTAAACTGAGAAGACTCTCTTCTTTAAACTCTAAGGTATCCTTAAATCATGTTTATTCTTTGGAAATGACTTGACTTGAACCACAAGACCAATATCTTTAAATGATAAGATACCATTTCTGACCAATTTCTGGACTTTAACTTTCAACGGATAACAATGTTCAATACTATGCTCAGGGGCTCCTTGATGAAAGGAACAAGTCAAATAAGCTTTGTAGTATCAAAGGATCTTCTCAGGAGTCTTCAGAGGAGATAGGGTCTGAACTAAATTCCTCTGCATTAGGACAGGGAACAACTCTGCATAGGTAGTTGGAATTGGATCAAATTGAGTTTTCCTCTAATTAGGAATTTGCTGGTTGGGAGCTTTGGAAGCTGTATTTACCATATGGGTGATAGGAAAAACACGTCGTTGCTGATGATGGTCTTCCCTACATTGGGGTCTCCTTGGTCCTCGCTGCAGTCGCAAATGATTTGCAAGAGTTGGGTTAACCGATGGCATAACTTATGGATGTTTATAACTCCTTTTTCTACATCTAGGTTTCCTTTTCCCTTCTTGCAAAGTATCAATAGAATCTTGCTCTCTTTTCTTGGCGAAGCTATCACCATACTTCCTTGCATTATCTGTCGAGTTACCATTTTCAGACAAACGTTCCTCTCGGGCATTTTCTTCTAGAAGCACTTCAACATTCACTTTTTCAGGGAAATCACTGGGTGTATTGACCTTCTCATGAAAGAATGATTTCAGAATTTTTATGAATACCTTTTGTATCTCTTCTTCCTTCCTAGAAGGATTGACTTGGGCAGCAACCAAAGTTTCAACCAAAGCAGTTAGATACTCCATACCAGCCTTCAAAGTAGTTACCTCTTTGCGGAGTTCAGAAATCTCTTGCTTAATATTTTCCATCTTCCTCTTAGCGCGAGCATTGTACTCTGGAACCAAAGGGAAAATAAGAATCGGAAATTACTTTCGAAGGTGAAACAAAAATGTAGAATGATGCATGATTATGAAAATGGTAAGTTCAATGCATTTCTAAGGGCCTCAAATTTTGATTCAAGCTTCAAGCGAGAAATAATTAACAACAAAATGTGACAAATGAGTTTAGTACAAAGTTAAGAGCCTAAAGGCTACACAATACAAAGCTAAGAGATCCCAATCAACAAACTTGAGAGTGATCATCAAAAATACAAATCATAAATCCTAAGATGTTTACCCAAACTCTACATCAGTAAGGGTACCCCATACTATATTCTCATTACTCCACTCTCGGGCCCTTTTAAAGATCTCATTCGTTGCTTCGATCTTTAGTCTCTCAATTATCTCCTTGATGAGCACATCCCTTCTATTTATAATGCTTTCCAGATGATCAATCTCTTCTTGAAGCTGAAGGTCGTAAAAATCTTCTTGTTGATCTTCATCTTCAGACTTTGTGACCTCAACTTAAACTAGCATCCAAACATTGTAACTGATGGTACTCCTATTTCTAGTGTCCATTTATGAGTAATGAGCTTGATACGAGAATCAAAGATAAAGTTTCCTAGAAATGAAATGACCACGTATGTCACAAGCATGTAATGATGTTTATGAATGCATGAATGTATGGATATGCAACAAACACATACAAGGTTCAAAGGTTTAACGTCACGAGCATGGAGTCAAAGAGTGAGAATCAACCCGCAAGGTATGTACTAAGGGTTTATCACCTTACGAACAAGGTTCTAAAAGGTTCACAGAGTCTACATATTTCCTTCGGATATTACCAACGTCCCAATTACTCAGTAACTAGTAATATTCATAGGAAAAACTCGTCTGAGTGCAGCACCGCATGACTACTACTTCCAGATTACTCCGTCATAGTCTCCGCACTACATCTAAAAGGCCAAGATAGGTTAGAGGTTCTACAGATCTCAGTTTCTCTGGCTCCCAGGTCGAGAGCAGCAATGTCTTCCCGATTACTCGATAAACAAATATTACAGTCAATGGGGCCTCTACTGATTGGGGGATCTCATGCCTCCTTTTTCGGGATTACTCCCTTAAAGCTAACATGACTATACCGCCTGTCCTATCTTAAGTGTATTAGTCCGGGTATAGGACTTGTCTGTAATCAACACCCAAATAAACCACAAAATAACACATATAAGCAAACAATAAATAATAACTAAAACAGATATAACAAATTAGGTTTAACCCACTTAGCAATATTTTTCCCCAACAGGGTCGCCAATTCTATAGCGGTGAAAATAAGAGATCAAACTATTAATTAACTTGACTCCAAAATAAGCAAGAGTCGCCACCACGCTTTATTATTTCCAAAGGAAAAGGGAAAAGTTCGAAATAAAATCCATAAATATACAAAGTAAGTGCAATACTAAAAGTAAAACAAAAATACAATGCATTTTAAAAGATCGAAGGTTCGGGGGTTGGTTATACAAAGGGAATGTACTAGCATCCTATGTATCTATAGTATCTTATAGGAACCTTTTGAAATATCTGTATTTTTGGTTAAAAAGTTTGTTTATAAAAAGGATCAGGGAGATGAGAAATTTTGAAAATGCAACGACCTAATGTCGAGGTTTTGGCTTAAAAGAGTGTGAATTTGAAAATAGGGTTTTAAAGGTTTTAACTAATGGGAAACAAATACGAGGGACAAAATATAAAGACTCGCAATAATATAAAGTCAAAGAGACGATCATTTCCCTTGGATTCAAACACAAAGATAATAATAAGATGAAGACCGGACAAGAATCATGCATCAGATAAAAATGGATAGTAACCATAGTCCAGGGATTAAAGAATCAATTTTAGGTTTTTTCTTTATTAAGTAGCTTATAACAAGAAAAAGAAAATAAGAAGCTCAAGTGAGCAAAGAGAAGATAAATGCTCAAGTGAGCAAAGAAAAAATGCATAAAGTAAAGAAAATAAAATGCTATGGATGATAAATGATATAAAAGTAAAGAGAAGAAAATATAAAGTGTAGAAATATAAATGATACTAAAGTAAAATTAGTATAATATAAAGTTAATAATCTGATTTGGGATAAGTGTAACTTCATATGGAGCATAGAATGTATGTGCTCATACATGTTAGAGAAATGGCACTTTGAAGTTTATTCTCTTATATATGTAGTACAATTAACAAACATGGAGGATCAAGACAAAGTCGAGGAAGATATATTATGACAAACTTATCATCAATCCTAAGTACCTCGAATGATCAAAGCATCATTTAGAGGTAGATTGGAAATGATGAAAGTTCATCAAATATCTAACAAGCTTAGATGAACTGAAAAAAACTCAAATGCTTTCCAAATTGATTTAAATAAAAATAAAAATAAAAATAAATAGATAAAGAAGAATAAGATGAAGTCTATAATAAAAATAGTATAAATGTCATAACTTTCTTATATTTTCATGAAATTAAACAAATGAATAATGAAAATTTATCTACTCAATCTCACAACCAATGATCCATGCTCAAAATAAGTAAATAAATAACAAAAAATTATAGAAAAAAATTAAACAACAATAAATCACTTTTTCTTTTGGAGGTTCAATAACACTTTTCAACTCTTGATTTTGAATCAATGGAGTTTCCTTACAAAATGGTGATAAATATGGTATTAAATAAATAAATCAAGAGTAAAAATGCAATATAATTAAATAAAGAACAAGTATAATAGCCTACCTATTCAATAAAAGGAAGAAATAATTTGAAAGAAAATGAAGAGAAAAAAGAAGAAGAGAGTTTTGGCTTAGTTTAGTGAATGATTTATTGTATTATTCTTCTAAATGAAAGAAAGATAGGTCTTATTTATAGGGTGAATCAGGTGGGAGTGTTGATGTGGCAATCTATGTGAATTTATGAGAATGATTCTTGGTCATTGATAAGTCCAAGTTGGCAATCTATGTGAAGTGTGAGAACGATTATTGGCCATTGATAAATACAAGTTGGCAATCTATGTGAAGTGTTTGTATTATATTATAGTGGTCCCAATTTTCTTTATTGACACAAAAAAACAAAATGACAAAGTAATAATAATAATAATAATAATAATAGTAATAACTAAAAGTGTTAGTAATAATAATAAATACAAAATAGAAAATAAAAGAGACATTAAATTAATTATTTATGATTTTTTTTCTTGAATTAAAATAAATGAAAATATATGTGCAAATTAAAAGATAAAAAATAAAATACATATAAGAAAATAAAAGAACTTATATAAATTTTTTTAGACTTTTTTTGAAATAAATGATACCATGATATAAATTTAAATTAATAAAAGAATATATTTTTGATAATTTTTTTTAGTAAAGAGATAAAAATAGTAAATAAAAAAAAACATGATGCTAACTACATTTTTTTTGTGATTTTTTTAAATGGAAAAGAAATCATGAATAAAACACAATAAAAATCAAATTCCACTAAATTCATAAACGACTTCTAACGTTTCTATTTTTTGTGGCTTTTCAAAGCATAATCAGCTCTTGACTTGTAAAGAGAAATTGAAAATGATGTCAAGGAGAATCATATGCAAAAATAACCGCTCAAAAATGTCGAAATTTAAAGAAGTTATAAATTTTTGAAATCTAACTCAAGAATTGGGAAAAAAATAGGTCAAACCACTCGTGAGCACTTGTTTTGCAATGATGCAAATGGAGGGTGGGATCTTAGGTCAAAAATTAGGGTATGACTGATCCATATTTCCCCAAGCGAAGTGCTCCTAATTTTCAGCAGGAAGATATTGGATTGTTCCCCAGGAAGTTAAGAGCTGTTTAGAGTCAAAGATCTCTCCTCTGTGAACTGCAATTTATTTTTGCAGTGTTCTCTCTAAAGTCCATTTTTCAGTGGCATCCCTCCTCGAAGTTGGTGTGTTTGAATTTCAATCCCATATTTCATTTCATCCCCAAAGGTCGTCAGTTCAGATGGTTATTCCTTGTTGAAGTTCAATTTCCCAAGGATGATTTCTCAGATCTTTCTAGTTTCCTTAGTAGTTCATTTTTGATATTGCTATTCCCTGGTGAATCATTTAAACATGCATCATTACATTGCACCTACCCAAACGCGTAGCATTTCCATTAAAATGGAGTATTACATTGAAAAAAAGAATATATTCAAACATGCATTGAAACATAAGCCAATTTTTCTTCCTTACCCGAAGTAACTGGTTTGTTATATTCAGAGATAAATAGACCTCGTAGCTTATACTAGGGTTATCCCATCCTGCTTCCCCGATGGAGTCTATTGTGATTTCTATCCCCAGTCAAGCCTTGTGGTGTTTTCTCTTTCCCCGAAGAATCCTGAGTGATCCTTGTTAGAGTACCCTCCTCGTTCGGTCTCCTTCTTCGATGTTAGTTCGCTTTCGCTTAGCGTTCTATCGAAGTCGATATTTGTCTTTATCCCCAGTAAGTTTGCTTCTGATCAGAGTTCTTTCCCCATGAGTCTATCTTTGGTTAGTATTCCTTGCTAGAGCCTTCTTCGACCGGTCTCTTCCTTGTTTGTATATGTCTAATTCTACTTCTCATATACCCGATATCTTTCTTGTATGTGTTCGCTACTAACTCCGAACATGTATGTTTGATATCCTTGTTAGAGTCCTCCTCCGGTCTCTTTCTTTCATATGTTTGCTACTAACTTCGAACATGTATTCTTGATATCTTTGTTAGAGCCCTTTATTCTGGTATCTTTCTTTTATATGTTCGCTACCAACTCCGAACATGTATGTTTAATATCTTTGTTAGAGTCCTCCTCGGTCTCTTTATTGCATATGTTTGCTACTAACTCCAAACATGTATGTTTGATATCCTTGTTAGAGTCCTCCTCCAGTCTCTTTCTTATATATGTTCTCTACCGACTCTGAACATGTATGTTTGAAATATTTGATAGAGTCTTTTCCTCCAGTCTCTTTCTAGTATATGTTCGCTACTAACTCCGAACATATATCCTTTATATCTTTGTTAGATCCCTTTCTTCTGGTCTCTTTCTTTTATATGTTTGCTACTGTAATACGGTGGGAGAATTGACTTGGTTTTGCATTTGATCGCAAATGTTGCAAATAGCAAGAGGCGCCACCGAATTTTCTTTTGTCTAATAAGGAAAGGGTGAAAAGAACAGGAAAGACCTTGAGATTATTGAGTTCGGGGGGTAGGTTATGAAAAGGAAGGTGTTAGCACCCTTTTCATCCATAGTTATCTACGGGATCTTAATCGCTAGCTCACTTTATTTTGAAAATGCTTTGTGTTGTGCATGTTTGAAAATATTTCAATAAAATGCCAATTGTAAGGCAACTTTGTAATGATTCTCGTATCTGTCCTCGAGAATGCATACAAAGTGTTTTGAAAATATTTGTTGAAAAGTGTTTGTGAAAAGATGTTTTTGTTTTGAGATGTTTGTGAGCAAGCGATTACGAGCGATTTACCTACTAAAGGTATTTCTTGTAATTTTCCTCCTCCTTTAGATAGTTCTACCCTACCATTAGTAGGTAGGAAGCCCTATCATTGGATGTGAATGGGCAGGCACGAGTCATCGTACAATCATTGAAGGCAACTCGTAGGGGCACTTTAGCAGCTTTGTAAGGGACTAGATCGTTTACCGAAGGCAACATCGAAAGGGTCATCGAGGGACTACGATCTTTGTTTTCGAGGGACAGTGCTAAAGCGTTCCCACGTTCGAGGGACATGACTGTTATTTTTCGAAGGCAACAAGAGAGGTTACCCTAGAGGTGTGACTGTGCGAGTGTGTTATGATTCAGTTATTGTTTATCTTGCATTAGGGTTTGCTATCATTTTTTCTATCTTGCCATATAATCCTATTAGCTAAACAATTATATAGACAAGGCATAAAGTATATGTGCGGAAAAGTAAAGTTCTACTCTATTACAGGGCCTTGGGCAGTTACATGATAAAAAGATGTAGAAAAATAAAATCCTAATTACTATTATAAACTGTGAGCAATTACAATAATCATAAAAAACACGGGAATAATAGACTACGCGTAAATGTAGGATAGGAAAGTGAAAGGTTTTTTTTAGTGATTTTTGATTAAAGAGTTTGATGATTAACCTAAAGAACCTAATTAATTTTAATTAATTAAAAAAAGGGAATTGATTAATTAAGTTAAAAAACCTACGAAAACCTAAAATGATTTTAATTACAAAAAGATGATTCATTAGTGACAAACCTAAAAAAACTTAAATTGATTTTAATTTATAAAAAAAAGATGATTAATTAGTGATAAACCTAAAAAAAACCTAAATTGATTTTAATTAAAAAAGATGATTAATTAGTGACAAACCTAAAAAAAACCTAAATTGATTTTAATTAAAAACCTAAAAAAATAATAAGGGTTGATTAAATGAAAACCTAAAGAACTAATTAGGGTTTATAAAAAAAGAGGTTTTGTTAAAGATTTTTGATGATATTAAGGAAAACAAAGGGAAAGAGTAAGAAGGATAGAAAATAGAGGAGAAAACCAAAATTGTCAGGGGTGGATGTTGAAACCACGCTATTTGCACTTTCACCCAACATACTCACCACTAGGTCAGGCGCACCTTGGTGTCAAGGAACAACATCAACGCGTTTTATAATATGCAAAACAAGGAAAATCATGAAAAATATCAAAATGCCAAAAGGCTGGGATCGAACCCACGCCTTACATAGTAGTGTATATAATATGAAATAAAAAAATTAAAAAAATGTATATAATATGAAATTAGTGCATGAATCGGAGAGGCGTCGGAGCCCTAGCTGCGATCGTCTTCTCCGGTAGCTTCTTTTCTCTAAACCTGCAAAACAATGAAAATTAGTAATCTAAGAATACCCTACCCCCCTAAATCAAGGCTTGCGGATTCAATGGAGTCATTATTTTGGAGTGAAATGCAATGGTTTGTGAAGTATGATCAAAGCAACCCAGACCGGTGCAAATATGGAAAATCATTATTCTGACAACATGAAGGTCATGTGATTAACTTTTTCTGCATATAGAGACTTCATAAACACATTAGCATGGTTAACTTATCCTAAAACATAAAAAAAAATCAAACATGTTAAAATCATGCAATGATGAAATCGTGAGACATGCTCGTGTGTTTCTGGCCGCTTGGATCGTTGTAAACGATCCAACCTTACTCTATGATCTTCCTGGGATTGATTGGAATGGCTGGTATGTATTGAAAACGGCTGGAAATAGGTTTTGTAAGTTGGCATAGATTTGATTATTTTTGTGATTTTTGGAAGGTGATGTTGCTGCAAGGTTTCATGGTCTTTTGATGTCTGAACACATGTAATATATAGAAGAGAATTTAGGTAAAAATATGGGCTTGGACTTGTGTAATAAGCCTTGTCTTATTTTATCTTAATTTGAATTTTTAAAATAACAAAAATATAAAATATAAAATAATAAACCAAAAGGAGGTGTATGAACAAGTCTTGAGGTGCATATGGAGTGTAGAACACGTTTGTACTCTGAAACAATAGCCCAATGGCCCAAAATTTCCAGTTTGCTCAATTTGAACTTCATGTATTTGCTCAAAATCTCCCAACTTGCGCTGGTCATAACTCTCTCAATTTTCATCTTTTGAAGGTGATCTTTGACTTTTTGGAAAGCTAAAGATGTCCTCTACAAACCCTATTTTGATTATTTTTGAATTTAAAGATTTATCTTGATGTAAGTTTCCTTGACAAAAAGTGTCTTTTTGTTGACTTTTGAAACGACCTATAATGGATTAGCTCATATCTCTCAAATGAATAATTTTTTTGACTTGAGATTAGAGATTCAAAGTTGTATAGGCTTTTATTTCCTTCACAATGATCTTTTGTTGAGGAAAAACTGATGAATCATGTGAAAGTTATGCCTGGTCAAAGTTCAGTTGACTTCTCCTTAAGAAAACCCTAATTTGGCAACTTTTGACTTTTGATGATTTGAGAGTATTCTTGATGAATCATGATCAACCCTTGATCAAATGATGATTATGACTTAAAAACCTTGATGTTGACCAAAAATATTGAAGTTTGACTGTATGTTGACCATAATTGAATTTTTACCCAATATAGTTGATTTTCAGTCATCTGAGTCATTGACTGAGCAAACTTGTGATACAAGGCTTGGAAATTGATATGAACATTATTGGAGACATATAAGAGACCATGAATTCCACTTTATACCTTATTATCCCAAACTTCCTTGTGAAAGATGAAACCCTAGTTGTGGACCCATTGCTTAGGAGGAGAATTTGTCTGATTAATTCTTGAGCAACCTTGAGCATTTGAGAACCTTAGGAGAATGCTTTGAATAAAACGAGAGGGAAATTTTTTGGGTAAAACAACTACCAACTCCAAACATGTATGTTTGATATCCTTGTTAGAGTCCTCCCCCGATCTCTTTCTTGTATATGTTCGCTACTAACTCCGAACATGTGTTCTTGATATCTTTGTTAGAGCCTACTTCTACCAGTCTTTTTCTTGTACATGTTCGCTACTGACCATGAACATGTATGTTTGATATCCTCGTTAGAGTCCACCTCCGGTCTCTTTCGTGTATATGTTCACTACCAACTCTAGACATGTATGCTTGAAATATTTTGTTAGAAACCTTCTTCGGTCGGTCTCTTTCTTTCTTGTGTGTGTCTAATCTTGACCTGACATATACTTGATACCATATATGTGTCTAATCCTGACCTGACATGTATTCTCTAATTTTACTTGGTCGCACATATGTCTAACCCTAGTCTGACAAAAGAAAAACAAAAAACAAAAAATATAGAAAAACCAAATATCTGACTTTTATTTTTTCTTTAGAGTGAGAATTTTATGGTTCTATTAAGTATTCAATCCTCTTCTATCTTGATTGTTTGAAAGGCTAGCGCCAGTCTCACCCTCAGGTTAAAGAAGATTGAATAGGGGAAATTGTTGCACCCAAAAAATCGCCCTCTTCAGTCTAATCATAATTGGCTTATTTTTTTCTAACATACTCATGCATACATGTCATCGATTCCATGGTTACAGGATCAAGGCATTTATATGTGTCAGGCTACAAAAGAATAATTGTTCCGTTAAGCATTACAAAAAAGCAGAAACTCAGGGCTTTCTAAATCCAAGCGCATTCCGCATATTTTTCCGAGCTAATCAATCAAAAATTAATCAAGTAATCATCATTCTAAGCTATCGCGTGTTCCATCATGCTTTGAATTGTAGAGAAAGTCAAGCAGTCCAATTAATTTGAGACAGTTCAAGTCGAAAATCAACATTTTGTGGTTTGAGGTCAAAATTTGTATCTTCTGACCAGAAATGGTTTTGGAATGGTTCTTTAGGGATTAGAACCTTATTGTTATCTTCTCGAATTCATCTATTCAGGTCCAAGTCTAATTTTGTAAGCAAAATCTTCAAAAGTGCAAATACCTGAAATCATGTTATATAGTGGATTTACTGGTCAATTGTTTGTTCGGATGTTAAAAAATTCATAACTTCTGACCGAAAAATAAATTTTGGGTGGATCTTGAGTCATTTGAAACATATTTTTATTTTTTTCAACTCTTATGTTTGGTTTGGAAGCTGATTCAGTGAGGAAGACATCCCAAAAGTCAAATTACCTGAGACTGGTACCCTGAAAAAGTATGTTGATACATTGTTTTTTAGATGTTCAAAAATTCATAACATTCGCCGGGTTCGACGTTTTTTAATGGTTCTTTGGGAATAAAATCCTTCTTGACATTGTCTCTAATTCATATGTTCGGTTCAAAAGCTAATTCTTTGAAGAAGATCTCCGAAATTGAAAAAATACGGTGAAAATCGCATACTGAAGCGGATTTCTAGTCAATTATCGCGCGATATTGCAAAAATCATAAATTTCTCAATTTTCATTGTATTGAGACGACTATTTCAGCATGATGTCACAAATTATGTAAGCTACATGTTTTCTACAGAGCACGAGTTCAGTTTGTGCTCATAAGACTTCGGTTTATGGCTTGTTTCCAAAGTTGTACACCTAAATAAGCTGAAAAATCTGCACATAATGTTTTTTGTCTCAAATTTATCGCCATTGCAAAATACATAACTTTCTCCATTTTTATCGTATCATGGAGATTATTTTGGCATTGTGTCACAAATTTCATCATCGACGTTTTTGTTTCAGGTTACGCGCAGGATTATGTACCAAAAGTGATGAGCTTGTGGGTTGTTCTCGCACCGTACACTGAAAAAAGCTGAAAATTCTGCATTATTCACAAAAATAAGGGAATTTTCTTTTTTACCATTTGCCAAATATGGTCTAAGCTCACTTATATATATTGTTTCAATTCAATTTCATAATCACTTTTTCCATTCTACACAAAAAACACTAAAATTCTCTCAAGTTTCTCCCTTCTCTCTCAATAACAAATAAAAAAGTCAAGAGCTCTTCCTCCTCTCTCCCTCCCTCCGCCGCCGATCTCCTCTCTGCTTCCTCCGAGTGTTGACTTCCTCACTGGACAGCAGCCCCGTCGCCATCCCCCTTACCTGTTCTAGCCAATCGCGCAAACGCCTCTCCCTCGAGACCCCATCCGTCCGTCAAGCTCTCCCTGCTGGTGCCTTCGTCTCAATGGATCTCCCTCCCTTCCGATCAGAATTCTCTCTCCGGCAACCTCCTCTCCATTTCGATCAAGCTTCTGACACGCACTTTCTGTAACAATTCTTGATCTATTTGTTTTTGCAATTTAATTGTTGAATTTACTTGATCTTCCATGGTTTAATTGTTGAATTAACTTGATTTTTGTTGTCTAACATAAATTGAATCTTCACTTTGTGAAATAAGTTATTATGTGAATTGAGCTTAAGTCAATTTTTGAGAACTAATTGATTCTCGAAGCTTGATGATGAATAAATGCGGAATCGGTTGTGAAATTATGGCTGTCAAATCCCAGATGTCCTAAAAGATATCGAGACACCGGATCCGAATTTACACACAAGAGTAAGAAGTATAAACAAATTAAATAGTGTTGAAAGTAAATAACACCAAATATGTTTACCTATTTCGGAGACAATAACTCCTACTCTGGGGGCTACCAAGCCAGGGACAAAATTAATTAGATATTGTCAATTTGTAGACCTCACAGCAAACCTCCAGTTTACAGCATGCACACTTAATCACTACCCTTTGTCTAAATTCTACCTAAGAGACATCTAGGTGTGATGCCCTCCTCAAATCCCTCTTCAATTACACTCACTAATTGGAGACACTCTAACACAAGAAGAGAACAAAAACAGATGCCACTCTTCCAATACACATAAAAATCAATGCTTAAAACTTATGAGAATTGACACACAAGTACTCAATGCTTCACAGCTTGTGAGTACCTGACACACAAATGTTCTATGCTTAAAAGCTTAAGAACATCTGACAAGGAACTTAAAACCCAACAATAAGGATTTCTAAAAGCCTAACAAAATACACACATAAGTTCCACCTAAAACTAGGTATACACCAGTCTATTTATAACATTATTGTAGACTGGGTTGGGCTTCAAAACCGCAGCAATAAGGCTGCACAAAATCTCCAAAAACATCTCCAAGATAATTGGTCTTCAACCAATAGTTTCCTAAAATGTCTCTATACTTATAAACTACGCAAATCTTCAAAAACCAACATAAAATAATCTGAGTTGTCAATCTTGGATGCCACATCAGCTAATTTAATATTCCCTAAATATCCAGTAAATGATAAATCAGTTGAGACGTTACTAACAGGTGATGCAGACATAATGTCCTATCTCCAGGTTGGGACATATTGTTGTACCCCAAAATTTGCCCTCCCATATTTCTCAAAACATCTCAAGAAAAATTCACAAGTCCAACCCGGCGCGTCATATTCAGGTGTTCTTTTCCCAAGATATCTCTGATAATGTATTCTCAAATTCAGGTTCGGCTCAAGAGATAATTCTTTAAAGAAGGTATCCGAATGTGTGAGTTTTCTTGAAGAAATATGGTGAAAAAGTGTGCTGAAAGTGCAGTTTTTACGCGCTAAAAAATTCATAACTTGAAGATCGTGGCTCGTTTTGAACCCGTTCTGGTGGACAAAATTCCGTCTTGACATTATCTACATTTTCATCTCTCACGGCTGGAAGCCAATTTCGATCAGAAGGTCTTCAAAAATGTGGATTTATCAAGTATTTTCATACAGAAAATTTGTGACAGAAGTTTATTTGCGTCATGTTCAGAAAATCATAACTTGGTCGATTTTCATCGTATCGAGCTGGTTCCGGCGCCAAAATTTCACAAATTGAGCTGGCTACATTTTCACAGAAGGTATTGAGTTCAAACGGTATTCAAAATGCCTTCGTTTTTTGCTCAGAGTGCGGGACACGCTGAAAATCCTGAATGCTGAATATTATTTCATCTGGGCCGAAACTTCGAAAATTCATAACTCGATCAATTTTTATCGGATTGGGCTCATATTTTTACACAAGGTTCCTGACTCATAGATATACAACTTTGCTTCAAAAGTCGAGACCGGATTATGCTCCGATCAATACCAGTTTTTTTATTGAAGAACGTGTCAGAGTCGACACTGGAGTCCAAAATAAGTTTGTCTGAGCTGAAACTTCAAAAATTCATAACTAATTCACCGTTTATCCGATTGGGCCTATTTTCGGACAGGAGTTAGTTCTCGATGTAGGCTACATTTTGTTTTCACATTTCAACTTCAAAAATTGCACTTAAGTCCCTGCGGTTTAGCCTGGAAAGTGAAGAACTCAAGTGAACATTGGAGGCCCAATTGCACATTCAAAGCCCATTTTCTTTACCCTAATTTCCATTATATAATCACCTTCTTTTCACACAAACCAGAGAGGAGGAAAAGAGAGAAAAAACCTTGCCACAACACTGTTAGAATATCAAATTCTTTCAAGAACCCTAAAACCTTGAAATCCTTATTACAAATCCCTCTCTCACTACAAACAAGCTATCACAGTTACAAACCAACACCTCACTACTTCTTCAGTAAGGATAAGGCTGGCTTGATCTCCATCATCCAAAAGACATAAAAGCATTCATGTCACTAATTTTCCAGTAAGGGTAAGATTGATTTGATCTGCATGATCAAAAGGGTATAATCATTCATACATGCCATATTGTGCCTAAACATTAAATTTCTTCATATATTGGCTTTATTTGCATTTTATGATTTTATTTAATATGTTCATGAGATTCAACACTGCAGATTTAGACAGGATCCCATGCAGGTTCATTAAGGAACGTTGAGGCTAAAATACAAATGGCCAAAAGCCAAAATACAAATGGCCAAAAGCCAAAAGCCAAATGGCCAAAAGCCAAAAGCCAAATGGCCAAAAGAACAACTTATGCATGACACCAATACATGGCGAGACAGACATCCTGAGAAGATTAAGGAACGTTGAGGCCAGAACACAAATGGCCAACAGCCAGAACACAAATGGTCATGAAACCCAATCCAATGGCCAAAGAATGCAGACCACGGTACTCAGGAGTCAATGAACACGCACGTGATGCCAGAAAATCAAACAAGGCTTTTTGTCTAATGGGCCAGAATACTTCAAAAAAACCTCCCCTTGGGCCTGAAACCCCCCTTGGTTTGCATCCTTTTAATTTTATTTTCTTTTCTAATTCTTTTTTAATTGTTTTAATTGTTTTTTTCACCATAAAATAATTTTCTATAATAAAAACAGAAAAATCAAAAATACAAATATATTTAATTATTATTAATTTCATCACTAACCTATTTTTTTGTAAATAAACTCTAACAATTAACTTAGTTAATCTAGGTTTTAATTTTAACACTTTTTCTTAATAAATAAAAAATATGTAGAATTAGGTTTTGACATTTTCATCTTTTTCTTAAATAAATTATTAATCATCATTATTTATCATTATTATTAATTATCATTAATTTTGTAAATAAACATGTAAATAAATTAATCAATTAGCATAAATTAGGTTTTAAACTTTAATATTTTCATTAATAATTAAAATAATCTAGATTTAGGGTTTCCTTTTAATTCTTTTTCTTTATTTTTCATAAATACAACAAACATAAAAAAACACTTTCTTTTCTTTCTTTAAATAATTATTCGGCTTTAATTTAATTTAATTTCAAGCAAAGGGTCAAAACCCTCGGACGTCCTAATTTTAATTCTTTTCGCGCATTATTTTCTTATCGATCATTATGTAACTGTTTCTCAGATGTAATAGTAATTAGGTTTATCTTTCCGTCTTTACTTTCCGCATCTTTATCAAAAACGGGTCTTTGTATTTTGGCGATGTATAGACCCGCGCCTTGTAATAGCGTAGGATTTATCTTTCCGCATTTAAATTTCCGCACTCTTAAATTCTAAATTGCATGAAAGAATCTATGCCTAAATTAAAAACAAGCGTAGATCACCATGATACATTTACAAGATAAATGCTAAATTGAAAACAATACACAAATTCACACACCACTCTTAGGGTACGCCTCACTGTTGCCTTACCTTCGAAACGTGGTCGTCGAGTATAGGACGTTTTAGTAAGTCCTTATGTCCATGACATGATCCAGTTGCCTCGAAACGGTTGCCTCGGAAATTAAAAAGGATCAATGGCATAAGGGTAGCTTCTAAGGTGTCCTACTGTTGCTCTGGTGACCACACTGTCCCTACAAACGAATTGACCCGAACACATCCAACGGTGGTGCTACCTATCTCTCAATGGTGGGATGGCACTACCTTAAGGACATTTACACAGCCTAATTCCTTAGGGTAGTTAGATGACTCATAGATACTTGCTCTATTCCAAAACAATTTAAAACTCTTTTCACACCGACACTTTTCAAAAAGCTTTCAAAACAATTTTTCAAACACTCTTGAGGACTGATACAAGAGTCGATCTGAAATCTTTAAACGAAACTTTTTCAAACCCACTCACACTTGAAAAGCAAACACTTTTGAAAACACAAATGAGCAAGTATCTAAGAGCCCATGGATAACCATGGATAGAAAGGGTGCTAACACCTTCCCTTTCTATAAATCTACCTCCCGAACCGAGAAACTATCTCATGAGGAATTTTGCTGTGCTTTTGTCCTGTCCATGTTGGAGAAAATAAAAGACGGTGGCGACTCTTGCTTCCGCGACATTTTGCGAACCAGCGTTAAACAGTCAGTTCCAGATCCACCGATCACAGAACTGGCGACTCTGCTGGGGACTCTTTTAAAGTGAGGTGTACCTTAGGACTAGGATCACTTGTGTTTCAATTGCCTGAATTGTTTGCTTTATTATTGTGGGACTGTCTTGGGAGTTCTATAGATCCTAACCCGGATCTGGGGATACCTTCTTAGAAAGTAGCAACAAGGCTGTGAGGGAACTGCGCGGGGTATACCGACATGGTTGAAGCAGTCTGCTACGTTGATGTGGCACTTTGGTGAGTACCGGTAACCCTTGAGTTCAGTCAAGGAGAGTACGGGGCCGCCGCGTGGTGTCGTGAAGCATCAACTGACCTTAGGAACCTTAATTGAACCATCTTGGCCTCTTTAGGGTAGTGAGATAACTGACTTTGGTGCAGTCCGAGGTTGGTTGATACTCGATACTACACTCAATTGAGGGTTGTTTTCTTGGAATATTTCAGTCGCCAGTTCAGTGGCTAAATCGAAACGATGAACAATGAAAGCAATCCAATGATATTGGGACCCTTAGAACCCGGTTACTTTGATAGGACAAGTTTGAGCCCACCAATTTCAAGAGGGTAATACCCAGACCCCATGCTGGCCTAAACTCTAAGGGTTGTGGTGTGACTTGTGTGCTTTCATACTTGACTACTTGCATGCTTGTTATCTGACACTTGAGTTTCTTGCAGGTTTTGTTTATAGTCCTTAATTGGGACTCATAACAGGGTTTACCTACATTACCCCATGCATAGCATAACATCATACCATTGCATGCATCCCGCATAAGGACTAACCCATTTCAAGGATCTCAAGGGCTTGTGATGCAGGTCATGATGAACCAACATGTCTGGCAAGGGGCAAAGGGGATTTATTTTCCTCTAGCCAAGGTTGTCAGGGGCTATGACCCACTGGATATGGTGAGCCTTTGACCCTTGAAGAAGGACTCTCTACAACACGAAGTTCCTTCAATCAAGCTACCGGTTTCAAATTCTAACAATTTTTCTTGTTTACCCCACGAGGTCCTTGAAAACATTGCATGCATATCATACATATCATTGCATAACAGGTACCCTTTTGACAGGTCACTTACCATCTTCGCTGTTTATTTCAGCAATGGCTTCCCAACAATACAACCAGGACCTTCATGCTCAAGAGACTCGGTTTGGGGAAATCCTCCTGAATCTATCCAAGGGGCAGGAAGAGCTGAGAACACTTCTCATGGGGATTTTGGCCAGGAACAGTGCTGAGGATGAACGGCTGAAACATCTGCAAGCTGAGGTGGATGCAATGAGAGCCCAGATGCTGGGGCAGGTGGCTATCATTCAAGGCTTAGCTCAAAGACAAGAAGAGCTCGGGGTTCTCGTCAACCAACTGCTTTGGGGTAACCAGCTGGGGAAAACATCTAGGGTTGAAGAGCCAGTCATTATTCAACCACCTTTAAGACAAAAAGACAAAGGAAAAGCTCCTCAAATGGTTTCAGTGTCACAAATTCAGCATCAACCTCACCAGCTTCAGCCAGACAAGCCCAAAAGGCAATTCACCAAGATCAACGTGTCGCTGCCTCAAGCTTTACAACAACTGTTGAGGTTGAATTTGGTAACTCTAAGGGATCCTCCTAGGAATCCCAACAGGACACCTTCAAGGTATAACCCCAACGCCCGCTGTGCTTATCATTCTGACAGCCCGGGGCATGCTACAGATGATTGTTGGACCTTGAAGAACAAGATCCAGGACCTGATTGATGAAGGAGCTGTGGAATTCACCCAAGATGGCCAGGCTGAGTGCTTCTACCATCCCTACAGGGTTCACCATTTGAAGTAGCAAGCCCTGAGATGGGAAAACTTTTGTTCATTCGAATGTTCAAGTTATATTTTTCTTTGATTATTCAAACATTTATTCATGTCAAACGTTGTTATTTCATTAATGCACTACACATGTCTGTTTTGAAGCAATATATTCGCATTCGCTATATTCAAACTGATTTCATATTTTTTGATGATCAACTCTTGATTAAGAAATTCTAAGCCTCTTGAGGGAGGATGACGAAAACGATACCACGATCCTTACAGTATGCTTTTGAACAGACCCCGCTGATGAGGTACAGGCATTGTTTCAAATCCTAAACACTGGAGTTATAAGGAAGATAATCCCTCGTCAACCCCTTCGAGCCAAAGAAGTAGGAGTTTTTCTTTTCACAAAAAAAAATTAAACCCTTAATCATAACCTGGGGCAGGGTAGTTTTCTCAGTTGATCCAGGTGCACAATGAACAGCATCAAAAGAGGTCCTCACAATACAAAAGACAGTGATGGTTCTGAACAATCGTATAGACAGCAGTCATTACCAAAAAATCTAAAGCCCATTAAGTCAAAACCTATGAAGGAGACTTACAAAGCTGGGGCATCCCGCTGACTGTAATCACAAAAGAACAGTTCAGGCAAAAAATAGGGATAATAAAAAGAAAGAGGTCCAACAAACCCTCAATAACAAAAAGGAATGACTTCCTATTCAAAATAAACTATCAACATCCGAACCATCACGGGAATATCTGGACAAAAACTCAAACAAGGTCTAACGCACGATCAACTGAGTTTAGGATTGAAGAACATCACGAAGAACGGGTGGGTACAAAAAAAAAGTTTGAGCCTTTATCCTTTGTTTCTTAAACCGTGAACCAGGCCACGTTACAACCCTAAAGAGTCCTAGCTGAAGCATGGGTTAGTTCGAAAGCATACTGTTACGAAAGGTATCCTGACTCCTTAAGGCTTGCGGTAAAATAACGAGTTGACATCACATTTTACAAAATTTGCTTGTTTTACTAAAAGATGCATTTTCAAAAACTTCGAAACAGACGTAAGCTTTGCATTCTTGATATAATACTGTTTGCGTATGACTATTTGTTCGAACAGCAGAGAAATTCGCACAAAGAATATCTAGTGAACAAAAGCACTTCCAATCAAGGGGCATGGCATGATCATTGTCCATCATCTGGGGCAGTTGAGTCAAGATTCGGAGAATCTCTCAAAAGGCCAACCAGCTTGGGGCAAATCTCCATCTGGATCACTTGGGGCATTGGACGATCAAACGAAGATCTTCTGGTGGTATGGCAACACTACACTACTGACAGGGGCACCTCCCTACATCCTGAGAGCGTGGACATAGTCAAAAAAATACTACGCAAAATCAAAGACCCGCTAGGTTGACACACCTAGGCAAAAATAAGGGCTTCCCGGCGAACCAAAAAGGTTCGGGCAAAAATAAGGGATGAAAATGAAAAATCTGTACACCTGGCAAGTCGAAAACCTGAAAAGGCGGCTTGGGCAAAAATGGGTATCCCGGTGGACTGAAAACCCGAAAGGGCGGTCCATGCAAAAATTAGGGATCAAAGCGTACGACTATGTCCTCTCGTCACTTGCCTACCAGAAGAAGATTTGTCAATCGGCAGTCATCAAACACCTTCACAGGTATCTTCTTCTCCAACAGAAACTGGGGCAATAGTGAGTTGTCTAAAAGATCCGGTTGCTCTGTCCACCGAGGTGCCAAGGTAAGTTCAGCTGAAGAATGCGACCAAGATACCTTCACTCCCTGCAGAGCGAACGCGTCTCCCCGGTTTTATTCAAAGGCTATTTCTCCACCAGAGCTTATAACTGGATTATCCTCAGCTAAAAGCCACGGAAAGATCGTCCTCGGCAAAGTTCTTCTTATTCCCCAGCGGAGTTCATCAAAACTTCCAACAGAGCACAACAACGGTATCCCCAGCGGAGTTATCCTCATCAACCTCAGTAAAGTACCTCTCTTTCCCCGCAGAGTAATCTATTCGCCAAGTTTATTCCCCAACGGAGTCATCTTCTCCTACCGGTATTCTTGCAATCATCATCCCCAACGGAAACGAAGAATCTCACTCTTCAATATCAGCCCAGGATTTGACTTCCCGGCATCCGTCAAGGATCTATTTTCCCAGACGAAGATACATTCATAACATCACATTGTTATACATCATGATACATGCATATACGCATCATATCATACAATCTCATGTGTTGAGAACATTGTTGCTTGATTCATATCATGCATTGCATATGACTGACCTTTACCTTTCAGGAAGGATACAGTTAAATGATCAGCTACGTAGACGAATACAGTCAAAAGAGACCAACCCAGTCAAAGAATACAAATCCAGTTAAATCAATGCCTAAAGATTTCTCTGATACAACTCGTCGTTATAGACACTCGTCGTTATAGACACCCGTCGTTATAGACACTCGTCGTTATAGACACTCGTCGTTATAGACACTCGTCGTTATAGACACTCGTCGTTATAGACACTCGTCGTTATAGACACTCGTCGTTATAGACACTCGTCGTTATAGACACTCTTCGTTATAGACACTCTTTGTTATAGACACTCGTCATTATAGACACTCATCGTTATAGACACTCGTCGTTATAGACACTCGTCGTTATAGACACTCGTCATTATAGACACTCGTCGTTATAGACACTCGTCGTTATAGACACTCGTCGTTATAGACACTCGTCGTTATAGACACTCGTCGTTATAGACACTCGTCGTTATAGACACTCGTCGTTATAGACACTCGTCGTTATAGACACTCGTAGTTATAGACACTCATCGTTATAGACACCCGTCGTTATAGACACTCGTTGTTAAAGACCACCCGTCCATGGAAATAACCTGTCAGTAGAGACACCTCACCAACCTTTCTGAATTCCAGACTCGATTCCTGTATCCTGCCAGGGCACGTCTGAAGAGTTTGAAGATCCGATTCCTGTATCTTGCCAGGGTGTATCTGTTGACGACTATATTCCAGACTCGATTCCTGTATCTTGCCAGGGCACGTCTGAAGAGTTCGAAGATCCGATTCCTGTATCTTGCCAGGGTGTATCTGTTGACGACTATATTCTCCAGACTCGATTCCTGTATCTTGCCAGGGCACGTCTGAAGAGTTTAAAGATTCGATTCCTGTATCCAGCCAGGGCACATCTACACAAAGAGTTTGAAGATCAACTCCTGTAACAGGCCAGGTAATTATTTTCTTTTCTCAGGTACGCAAGTTCTCGCTAAGGAATCTCTTACGCGATCGACACCTAGATGGCATCTATAAGCCCATCCACATACCAACAGTCTCCAAATGGAATCTATAAGCCCATTCCCGACAAGGCTCTATCACAACTCCAAATGGCATCTATAAGCCCATCCTCATATCCGTCATCTCACCAAATGGCATCTGTAAACCCATTCCCGCCATCACGTTACTGATACTCTACTATGCGAGTGAAAATTTCTGGGCACTCTAGTGTTCAATCATCTTCCACCTTCGGATCACGAAAGGCACGCAAGTCAATCTACATCCTCAGGTTTAAGAAGATTGAACAGGGGCAACTGTTGTACCCCAAAATTTGCCCTCCCATATTTCTCAAAATATCTCAAGAAAAATTCACAAGTCCAACCCGGTGCGTCATATTCAGGTGTTCTTTTCCCAAGATATCTCTGATAACGTATTCTCAAATTCAGGTTCGGCTCAAGAGATAATTCTTTAAAGAAGGTATCCGAATGTGTGAGTTTTCTTGAAGAAATATGGTGAAAAAGTGTGCTGAAAGTGCAGTTTTTACGCGCTAAAAAATTCATAACTTGAAGATCGTGGCTCGTTTTGAACCCGTTCTGGTGGACAAAATTCCGTCTTGACATTATCTACGTTTTCATCTCTCACGGCTGGAAGCCAATTTCGATCAGAAGATCTTCAAAAATGTGGATTTATCAAGTATTTTCATACAGAAAATTTGTGACAAGTTTATTTGCGTCATGTTCAGAAAATCATAACTTGGTCGATTTTCATCGTATCGAGCTGGTTCCGGCGCCAAAATTTCACAAATTGAGCTGGCTACATTTTCACAGAAGGTATTGAGTTCAAACGGTAATCAAAATGCCTTCGTTTTTTGCTCAGAGTGCGGGACACGCTGAAAATCCTGAATGCTGAATATTATTTCATCTGGGCCGAAACTTCGAAAATTCATAACTCGGTCAATTTTTACCGGATTGGGCTCATATTTTTACACAAGGTCCGTGACTCATAGATCTACAACTTTGCTTCAAAAGTCGAGACCGGATTATGCTCCGATCAATACCAGTTTTTTATTGAAGAACGTGTCAGAGTCGACACTGGAGCCCAAAATAAGTTTGTCTGAGCTGAAACTTCAAAAATTCATAACTAATTCACCGTTTATCTGATTGGGCCGATTTTCGGAAATGAGTTAGTTCTCGATGTAGGCTACATTTTGTTTTCACATTTCAACTTCAAAAATTGCACTTAAGTCCCTGCGATTTAGCCTGGAAAGTGACGAACTCAAGTGAACATTGGAGGCCCAATTGCACATTCAAAGCCCATTTTCTTTACCCTAATTTCCATTATATAATCACCTTCTTTTCACACAAACCAGAGAGGAGGAAAAGAGAGAAAAAACCTTGCCACAACACTGTTAGAATATCAAATTCTTTCAAGAACCCTAAAACCTTGAAATCCTTATTACAAATCCCTCTCTCACTAAAACCCCCCTTGGTTTACATCCTTTTAATTTTATTTTCTTTTCTTTTCTAATTCTTTTTTAATTGTTTTAATTGTTTTAATTGTTTTTTTCACCATAAAATAATTTTCTATAATAAAAACAGAAAAATCAAAAATACAAATATATTTAATTATTATTAATTTCATCACTAACCTATTTTTTTGTAAATAAACTCTAACAATTAACTTAGTTAATCTAGGTTTTAATTTTAACACTTTTTCTTAATAAATAAAAAATATGTAGAATTAGGTTTTGACATTTTCATCTTTTTATTAAATAAATTATTAATCATCATTATTTATCATTATTATTAATTATCATTAATTTTGTAAATAAACATGTAAATAAATTAATCAATTAGCATAAATTAGGTTTTAAACTTTAATATTTTCATTAATAATTAAAATAATCTAGATTTAGGGTTTCCTTTTAATTCTTTTTCTTTATTTTTCATAAATACAAAAAACATAAAAAAACACTTTCTTTTCTTTCTTTAAATAATTATTAGGCTTTAATTTAATTTAATTTCAAGCAAAGGGTCAAAACCCTCGGACGTCCTAATTTTAATTCTTTTCGCGCATTATTTTCTTATCGATCATTATGTAACTGTTTCACAGATGTAATAGTAATTAGGTTTATCTTTCCGTCTTTACTTTCCGCATCTTTATCAAAAACGGGTCTTTGTATTTTGGCGATGTATAGACCCGCGCCTTGTAATAGCGTAGGATTTATCTTTCCGCATTTAAATTTCCGCACTCTTAAATTCTAAATTGTATGAAAGAATGTATGCCTAAATTAAAAACAAGCGTAGATCACCATGATACATGTACAAGATAAATGCTAAACTGAAAACAATACACAAATTCACACACCACTCTTAGGGTACGCCTCACTGTTGCCTTACCTTCGAAACGTGGTCGTCGAGTATAGGACGTTTTAGTAAGTCCTTATGTCCATGACATGATCCAGTTTCCTCGAAACGGTTGCCTCGGAAATTAAAAAGGATCAATGGCATAAGGGTAGCTTCTAAGGTGTCCTACTGTTGCTCTGGTGACCACACTGTCCCTACAAACGAATTGACCCGAACACCTCCAACGGTGGTGCTACCTATCTCTCAATGGTGGGATGGCACTACCTTAAGGAAATTTACACAACCTAATTCCTTAGGGTAGGTAGATGACTCATAGATACTTGCTTTATTCAAAAACAATTTAAAACTCTTTTCACACTGACACTTTTCAAAAAGCTTTCAAAACAATTTTTCAAACACTCTTGAGGACTGATACAAGAGTCGATCTGAAATCTTTAAACGAAACTTTTTCAAACCCACTCACACTTGAAAAGCAAACACTTTTGAAAACACAAATGAGCAAGTATCTAAGAGCCCATGGATAACCATGGATAGAAAGGGTGCTAACACCTTCCCTTTCTATAAATCTACCTCCCGAACCGAGAAACTATCTCATGAGGAATTTTGCTGTGCTTTTGTCCTGTCCATGTTGGAGAAAATAAAAGACGATGGCGACTCTTGCTTCCGCGACATTTCGCGAACCAGCGTTAAACAGTCAGTTCCAGATCCACCGATCACACATATTATTCAACATGTTGATAACAACAAGTTGAGACTTCTTTATTCAACATGTTTCTTCCAAGTTGCTTTTACCAAAATGATTGCCAATCAAAAATTTAGAGAAATAACAATCTCCCCTTTTGGCACATTTTGGCTAAAACAACCAAATAACCCTTGCACACAAAATGCCATAATATATTTGAAAAATCAAACATACATATCGGAGGAACAACGGTGGAAAAGAAATAAGCAAGGTTAGTAGCACAAAAATATTAGAACACAACCAAAAAACAATTAGTAGTTAGAGGATCTACTAACACAGCTGCAACACACATAGAGAATCTAAGTTCTCTATCCCATGATGTCGAGACATCATGTCTGACATCCTTCAGTCCAGAACAGCAGGAACTCCCCCTCAATACCCGCTATCACAAAAATAGAGGAACATAAATTCTCCCATTCACAAGTACCATAAGTAGTACCTATTCCAGCACCCTAAATATCATAATACTCCCCCTTTTTAGCGATAATATGACAAAGGTAAGCAGACAATATATGCAAAGTTTTAAAGCACCTAAAAGTTATAAAGTAGAAGGGTGAATAAAATTAAAAATATCCTAGGTATTTAACCCTTACATAATCATAAATCAAAATAAATAGGATCACAAGGCAGATCCAAACAAAACTGCATGGCCAACTTTCATGCATCCTCTCCAGCTCGTGTATCAAGTGCAACACCATCCTTAGCTTCATCAACACCACATGCAACACCAACAATAATTGCTATAATTCTTCATAGATACATATTCCAAGTCTCCTCCTCAAGTTCTAAAACTGTGCAATATAAAGAGCTTTTGTGAAGATATCAGCAAGCTGATTTTCACTACTAACATGCTAAAGTTTTATGACTTTATCCTGCACAAGTTCCCTGATAAAATGATGCCTGATATCAATGTACTTGGTCCTACTATGTTGAATATGATTTTTGGAAATGTTGATTGCACTTAAATTGTCATAAAATATTGTCATAACACCTTGTGTGACATTATAATCAGACAACATTTGTTTCATCCATTCCAGCTGAGAGCAGATGCTTCCTGCTGCTATGTATTCAGCTTCAGCAGAAGAGAGAGAAACACAATTTTTCTTCTTACTAAACCAGGAGATAAAGTTGTTTCCAATAAAGAAACATCCACATGAGGTACTCTTCCTATCATTTGAACTTCCAGCCCAACCCGCATCATAGAAACCCACCATAATGGAACTTGAGTCATGAGAATACAACATTCCATAATCAATAGTGCTTTTGACATACTTCAGGATCCTTTTCACTTGATTAATATGAATCACATTGGGTTCTACTTGGTACCTTGCACAAAATAAAACTGCAAAAGATTATGTTTGGTCTGCTAGCAGTGAGATATAGAAGACTTCCAATCATGCTTTTATATAAACTTTGGTCAACATTCACCCCATTTACATCTTTAGATGGCTTCACATGAGTAGGAGCGGGAGTTCTCTTATGTTTGGAATTTTCCATTCCAAACTTCTTCATAATATTCTTGGCATACTTACTTTGACACAAGAAGATAGGATCTTACATCTGCTTAACTTGTAAAGCAAGAAAGTGAGTCAGTTCACCTATAAAACTCATTTTAAATTCAGATTTCATCTGCTCAACAAAATGTTAAACCATTTCATAATTTCCTCCAAATACAATATTATCCACGTAAATATGGGCTATCATAAGCTCTTCATCCTTATCTTTGACAAAGAGGGACTTGTCAATTCCACTCTTTCTATATCCATGATTGACAAGAAATTCAGTCAACCTTTCATACCAAGCCCTTGGAGCTTGCTTTAGACCAAATAAAGCCTTCTTTAGTTTGAACGCATGGTTTGGGAAAGATGGATCAAAAAATACTTTTGGTTGTTCAACATAAACCTCTTTATTCAGGTACCCATTCAGAAAAGCACTCTTGACACCCATCTGATATAGTTTGAACTTTAAGTGACAAGCCACTCCAAGCAACAATCTGATAGATTCCAAGTGAGCCACAGGAGCAAATATTTCATCGAAGTATACTCCTTTAATTTGAGTGTACCCTTGAACAACCAGTATGTCCTTATTCCTGATGAGACCTTCTTGTTCATCTGTCTTGTTCTTATACACCCACTTTGCACCAATGACACTTGTTCCTTCAGGTCTTGGTACCAATTACCAAACTTCATTTCTCTTGAACTAACCAAGCTCATCTTGCATAGCATTAATCTAGAACTCATCATTCAAAGCTTCCTTCACATTCTTTGGCTCAATTGTTGACATAAAACAAAAATTTGATACAACTTCCCTTGATCTAGTAACCACCCCTTATCTCGGGATCCTAATTATAAGCTCCTTAAGATGATCCTTTTGGATCCTGAGAGAAGGTCCTTTGTCAGCTACCTGAGGTTCTTCAACTTCAAAGTCAACTTTTGAGCTTGCAACACCTGTGGTAAGTGTTGTAACATTTTCTTCACAAATCACATCTTCAGCTGGAATAATTGTCTCAACTTCTTCTGGGACATCATCTTCTATGTCATCAACGATCATATTTGAAGATTCCATCGTTACCTTGGTTCTGGAGTTGAATACTCTATATGATTTGTTGTTAGTAGAGTATCCCAAAAAAATTCCTTCGTCACTTTTACCATCCAACTTGCTTCTTGGCTCCCGGTCAACCAGAATGTAACACTTACTCCCAAAGACACGAAAGTATTTGACAATTGGCTTTCTTCCTCTCCATAATTCATAAAGAGTAACGGAAGTTCCGCTTCTAATTGTCACCCTATTATTAATATAGTAAGCAGTATTCATGGCTTTAGCCCAAAAGTAAAGAGGTAATTTCTTGGAATGAAGCATAACTCTCGCACACTCTTGAATGGACATATTCTTTTGTTCAACCACACCATTTTTTGAGGAGTGATGGGTGAACAAAACTCGTGACTAATTCCATCAGAAGCACATAATTATTTGAACTTGCTGTTCTCAAATTCATTCCCATGACCACTCTTGATTCTGACAACACTACAATTCTTCTCTCTTTGAATCTTGTGACATACTTCCTTAAAGAATCCAAACACCTCATACTTTTCTTTGATGAAATTTACCCAAGTGAATCTTGAATAATCATCAACAATAACATATGCATACCTTTTCCCTCCAAGACTTTTAACCTGCAGAGGTCCCATCAAGTCCATGTGAAGCAGCCAGTTTCGTTGGATCACAACAGCTAGTTTTTATTACCAAGGTCAAAGTTCAAATGGTACAAGATCAATTCAATCAACTTATTTCGACAGCAAGGGATGATGTTCGAAGACATAGGGGAAATAGCAGAGATGGAACCTAATGAGATCACTTCCACATGGCTATACATTTTTGTTTTCACTTTGTATTCTTTTCTTTCTTTCGACGACCTCCTCTTACTAGGATTTATGTCTCCCTGTATAAAAACGTCTGATTATAGGAAAAATATTAATACAAATATACTTTGAAGTGCATACTGTTTGTTTTTCTATTTTGATTGCAAAAATGACCAATGGCTAAAATTGAATGAACATATGCATATAAACATTGATTAACTGTTAACAAATATACGCACAAGAACAATAATAAGCATTTACTTAAGGATTTGGGATATCCCTACAGAGTCACTTCAATGGGATTATCCTCATAGAGTGAATTCATACATTCTCCATCCGGAGTTCCAATTTACATATATCCTGAAAAATCATTACCCAGTCGAGTTTTGGACCTCCAGAACTGAAACCTTGCAAAATTTCTTCCCCAGAAGAATTCATTTCCTCAGTAAGGTCACCAGAATACTTTCCTCAACAGGGTTTATTTCCCCAACAGATTGGAATCTCCCCAACTTGAGTTTACTCCTCAGACTTCTACAGATTAACTAACAAAACTCCCCTTCCCCAATAGAGTTGATACTATCCCCAGAAAGTTACTGCAAAGCATGGGATCTGACCAGATATCAGTTAACTTTATCCTCCCCAGAAAAACCGGAAGTTTACTCATCTCTTTTATCCCCAGTCAGGGTATTTGAGAATTACATTCCCTGGTAGAATAATGGGCAACCAATGTTCCCGAATCCTACTTCTCAAGCAGAAATCAACATCCCATACACAGTTTCCTCAAACAAATCAGCAGGAATCCCCAGCGGAAACACTCTAAACAAAGTTGAAGATACACATACTCTTTGTCTCCAGCAGAAGTCCGGGATTTATCTTTCCGAAACATCCCAGCAGTAGTCAGGGATTTATTTTCCTAGATTAAGACACATTTTAATAACATTACACATTCATACATCATGACATATGCATACAAAATGCATATAGAACAATCTCATTTATGTTGAGAGCATCACAATGCAATGTATTTCATACATCATGATATCACATACATTTAACCCTTTTCCTTTTAAGGAAAGAATCAATCAACAAACAAAATACCTCTTATGGGTTAGATTTACTTCTTCTAGTTAAAGACAGGCGGACAAAAGACCTCTTTTGGTTTGGATTTACTTCTTCCAATTAAAGACAGGCGGATAAAAAACCTCTTCTGGTTTAGATTTACTTCTTTCAGTTAAAAACAGGCGAACAAAAGACCTCTTCTGGTTTAGATTTATTTCTTCCAATTAAAGACAGACGGACAAAAGACCTATTCTAGTTTAGATTTACTTTTTCTAGTTAAAGACAGGCGAACAAAAGACCTCTTCTGGTTTAGATTTAATTCTACCAGTTAAAAATAGGAGAATAAAAGACCTCTTTTGGGTTGTATTTACTTCTTCCAGTTAAAGACATGCGGACAAAAGACCTCTTCTGGTTTAGATTTAATTCTTCCAGTTAAAGACAAGAGAATATAAGACCTCTTCTGGTTTAGATTTATTTCTTCCAGTTAAAGACGGGCAGATAAAAGGCCTCTTCTGGTTTAGATTTACTTCTTCCAATTAAAGACAGGCGGACAAAAGACCTCTTCTGGTTTAGATTTACTTCTTCCAGTTAAAAACAGGCGAACAAAAGACTTCTTCTGAGTTAGATTTACTTCTTCCAGCTGAAAATAGGCGAACAAAAGACTTATTCTGGTTTAGATTTACTTCTTCATGTTAAAGACAGACATACAAAAGACCTCATCTGGGTTAGATTTACTTCTTCCAGTAAAGACAGGCGGATAAAAGACCTCTTCTGGTTTAGATTTACTTCTTCCAATTAAAGACAGGCAAACGAAAGACCTCTTCTGGGGTAGATTTATTTCTTCCAGTTAAAAACAGGTGAAGGACATCTGTTGTTTCAGTATAAATCGACCAAAGATTTATTCTGGTACTTCTTCCAATATCTACCAACAATCGCTCTAGATGGCATCTATAAGCCCATCTCTGACAATTTTCTATCACCTATGGATGACATCTATATGAAAATCTCTGATAACTCTCTATCACCTCTCCAAATGGCATCTTCAAGCCCATTCACGATACAATCAACCAACACATTACCTCATGCATCAGCGAGTGCAAATTTCTGGGCACTCTAGTGTTCAATCATCTTCCACCTTCAAGTCACGAATGCCGGAAATTCCAATCTAACTCTTCAGGTTTAAGAAGGTTGAACAGGGGCAGTTGTTGTACCCCAAAATTTTCCCTCTATTTTCTCAAGACATTTCTCACAAGATCTTCAAATAGCTCAAGTTTGCAGAAGTGTTGACTAGGTCAAACCACCTCCTAAACACTGATGCCCCAAATTAGGGTTTTGATTTTCACAAGGATAAATGGACTTATAATACCTCTAATAATACTCATATCAAGTTTCAAGTCTTGAATCACAATTTTGCTCAGTCAATTGATCAGATGACTGAAAAATCAGTTGCATAGGTTAAAAAGTCAATTTTGGTCAACTTACAGTCAAACTTCAATATTTTTAACCAATATCAACAACTTGAAGTCATATTCATCAATTGATCAAGTTTGGATCATAATTCCTCAAGAAAAGTGTGCAAATCATCAAAAGGGCAAAATGGTCAAAATTAGGGTTTTTGATTAGAATGACCGATCTTTGACTTTTGACCTAATACATGACTTATTGGTTGGAAAAATGATTTTAAGGATTAAAGTACATAATTTTTACCTAATTGCATGACTCAATACACCTCTCATGATCAAAAAATTGATAGATGAAATTTGGTCAACTAATGAAAAGTCAACTAATACACCAAAAGTTAAACTATGACTTTTTGATTAAAATTGAGTTTCAAAAGTCAACATTCATCAAGACATTTAAAAATATGAAGCTTGATCATCAAGAAATCATGAAAGTCAAAATCCAATTTGAAAAGTCAAACTCTATCAAGACTTAGAAATTTTTTCTAAGTATTTTTGTACAAGATAATTTCACTACTTCATGCCCATTTTTTCACTAAGACCAAGATGATTCAAAGAAAACTTAAACATGAAAGTTGTAGATATTTATGAGACCCACAACTTTTGTTTAGAGGGCTCATATCCAAAAAAAAATGGTTAGATTTTTAGTTATAGGCCCATAAAGTCATGCACTTTTTATTAAACACTTAGTGAAATTTTGACCTAGTTTAGGCAGATTTTTTGTCCCAACTTCTTGACCATTTTTCACATAGGTCCAATTTAATTTAGCAAAAGTGGAAAACATTAGATTTGTATAGGATGTTTCAAGCTCTCCAAAATGTCAAATAACTTGAAGATATCATACTTGAGCAAAGAGAATCGAAGAGAAGAAGTTGAGGTTTCATTCTTGATTTTTAGGTCATTTTGATGATGAACATTCAACCAAATCTCAAACCTATGATGCATAATCTCACTTTGCATGCTTCTAACTTGAATTTTAATCCATAATTAAATGTTTACACAATTGTTATAACTTTGATCCAAGCATTTAAGCCATTATCCAAGTGATTAATCCATTTTAGGAAGAGAGGTACCACTTCCATTTTGGAAAAGCAAGCTTTATTGCAAAAAGTCAATACATTGAGCCTCTAACTTGTTTCTTCTGCACAAGATTCATTTATAAAGTCAGAACAAGCATGCTTAAAGCCCTCAACTACTCTATAAACCTTTGTACTATGCATTGGGACAATATGTATTAAGCTTGCTTCAAAAATAAGCCAAAGAGCCATAACATGTGATCTTGGTTTTCTGATCATTCCAAGTTTCCAAACCCTCTCCTATAAATTGATCCATCATCTACAAGCCAAGGACACGAAATTAGAAGCCCTGAAACTCCCTCAAACCAAAAATTGCTCTAAAAACACCATAACTTATCATTTCTGCCCAAGAATTTAAATCTCATAAACCACTCATGTGTTTCTTCTCCAAATCAATCCTAAAGCTTCCTTACATTAAATAAACTCACCCCTACCTGTTTCACAACTGTAACACCTCCATCACCATTGTCTAAACCTCTTTTTGCACCTCTATAACTTGACTTCTCCAGAACATTCCAAGCACTCTCAACTCAAGCTAAGCATTGCATTAGCTTCCTAGAGGTTAAAGGAAGCTAACCAGATCATTGCAGCACCTTGAAGTGAGCTCTAACCTAAAACACGATCTCCATCTGCAAGGTGAGTTTTCTAGAATTCTAACTCTTCATACAAGCATCATTTGGCTTCCATTTTAAAAGATAAAATGTAGACATCATAGCCCTGAAACTAACCATGTCCTTAGAAATCATTTATGTTGCCTGAGTAGTGAAAATTTTGAGCCTGAACTTTCTGGAAAAAATTATGTTAAATTAGGTACCATTTAAAATTCGTGCTCATCTTTGATCTATTGCTTAAGTTATTTCATATTTGAAACTGTGGTGAAATTTTTAACAAGTTTGATGTTCATATTTTTGAGAACGGTTGAGAGTTAAGAAAGTTACAGAGTTATGGCTGGCGTGAGGAAGAAGATGAAGTATAGTCATGGATTGGTTTCATCTTATATTTATTGCAACTTATTTCTATATCAGATGAAACAGCCACCCTAGTGGCAAGAAGCGCGCGCGTAAGGCATTACTATGAAAGGTCCCGGGTTCGAGTCCCAGCGAGACCTTTTGGCATTTTTTACAACATTTCCTTGTTTCTTTTTGCATATAAGCGCGCATGGGCTCTTCAGCAACGGGCCTGATCATTTTTCTTCTTCATACCCCCCTGAATACTTCAAAACACCAAGCCCACTTCCTTTTTTTTCATTTATTTTCTGATTAGATAAAAAATCTGTTATGGCCTAACATAAAAAACTGTTTTACTTACCAACCCCTTAATTCATTTCTAGACCCCCCTGACCCTTTAATTCATATTTTCATTTTATTTTATTTTCTTTCTCTTATTTCATTTTTTTATTATTATTATTTCTAATTAAAAATACTATATATAGATATATATACTAAATATTTAGACTAAATATTTTCATATTTTTATTTCATTTCTTTTAAACAAAAACCCTAAAAAATATATATCTCCTCTCTTAAATTAATTAAAATAAATTTATACTTAGGTTTTGTTTTAATTTACCCTTTTAAATTAAGTTAACTTAGAATTTAAGGATTTAATTAATTAACTTCTTTCTTTAATTAATTAGGTTAATTTTAAAATCTTTTCATGACAAAACTATAAAAACAATTTTATTCTCTTTCACGTTATCTTTATATTCTTGTACATTTTATTATTATGCATTATTCAATTTGGTTGTAATAATAATTATAACTTTATTTCTTTATCTTCGCCATTTGTTATTTGTATCCCCATCCCCTAAAGTATTGAAATATTGTAGGATATTTAATTTTCGTAATTTATCGCTTTCAATATTATTGCTAGTAATTAGGGTTTGTATGGAAAGACTTAAAATCAAACAAATAGACAACCCTAATTCAAGACAAAAGGATTAAAAACAATAAACTTTGCACACTTGCACCTCTAGGGTAACTCACACTTGTTGCCTCGAATAAAAACAGACATGTCCCTCAAACGTAGGATACTTTAGCAAAGACCCTCGATTACAAGATCTTAGTCCCTCGATGACCCTTTGACGTTGCCTTCAGTAAATGATCTTAGACCCTTATTTCTGTTGTTGATTAATATTTCTGTTGTTGAATGTTTAAGTTATTTACATGAAGTAATTGTTGTCTTGAAGTTGTTTTAGTTGAATAAAGATGTTAAGTGAATTGAAGTAGAATATGTATATTTTACTGCTTATCAATAAAAAGTTGTTTGATTTTAAAGAACAAATCAGGTTGTTATCGGTTCATCTGAATTAAGTGTTATGTATCTGTTTTATATGCGATTAAATGAAGTTTAATTTCAAGTTGAAAAATGTAGCATCCTATTTATGTTGAACTCTGATTTTATTATTATTCGCCGGGTAGAAATGGGGTGTTACAGTACCATCAGGGCATAAGCCCCCATCATAATACCAACTTAGGGTAGCAACGCCATTACGCTAATATAGGCCATCTCTCACCAATACAGGCCATCTATCGCCAATACATTCCATCTTATCATGAATGCATACGACACCGACATGCAAAAATGTAATTTACATTGATATTCATACTCATCAATGCCACGCCAATATAGGCCATCATCATCATCACCATTTAATACATCATGCCAAACAATTGAACCATTTATACAACATCGTCTAACTCTATCGCAACATTTTGCATTACAACACATACAACATACACACACATCAAGATTCTTCCAATAAAATATTAGACTACTGCCATCAACATAAGTGTCACATTATAGAAAATATTTTTGGCTCTCCAACGATCCAAACGGTGCGTCAAATGGACACTCAAGTCAAAAGTTATAGAGTTTTTAAGTTCTAAAAAATGATGTCAAATAGTGAGCAATAGATTGCACTAACATAGCAATAGATTGCACCCTGTTCCAGAGGCTAAAAATCACAATTTTAAGCAGTGTAATCAATTGCACCCTCATAGTAATAAATTGCTTACTAAAATAGAAGCAAAAATTCACCAAAATTGAACTGTGTAATCGGCTGCACCTGTACTACAATCGATTGCACCCTGTGAAAAATAGTTTTATGAATTTTGAAAAGTAGCAGTATGAAAATCATTTTTTCTCAATTTCAAAAAATAAACTTCATGAAATAATGCAAAATCAAACCTCAGATTATCATTTCTATCAACATAAATCAATTACCACACAAATCAAAGCATCAATTCACTGATTATAGCCAATTTCAATGGATTAAATCAAACAAACTACACCAAAACCTAACATGCATATCACTATATCCCTACCATTATACCACTTATTAGAGATTCAGAACCCCACTCTTGTCTTAGGTTGTAGATTCCCTAAGCTTCAACAATGATTCCTCTGTTTCTAGCTCTTTCTCTTTCTCGCTTCTGCTCTTCTCTCATTTCTACAATCAATCAAATAATATGGAATAATCAACAATGACCAACCATGATCTGATACCACTAATATACCCTTCCCCCCCCCCCCCCCCCCCTAAATCCCACACAAATAATATGGCATAATCAGAGTAAATTAGCATGCATATCTGACGAGGATGTCACATTTACTTCACGATAACAACACAATACACTGATCATGCTTATAACATTCATTTAAAATTGTGTTCTATACATTAACACATATGCATCTCGTAGTAGAATAATTCTCATTTCAAAATAGTACTAATGATTAAAATCCCATACTGACAATCATATAACAAAACATTAGGCACTAAATACCATCATCACATAATCCTGAATATAACATAAATATCCAGAGAGTGTAACAAACATCCCTCAAAACAAACATGAATATAACAATATAACATGAATCCAAGCGTTACCCATGTTACATGACTAGAGCATGTCTCACTACCTAAATAAATGTAAGCAAAGAACTAGCTCCTCAAACTAATCCTTGCTAGGAGCACCAACAGAAGGGTGAGAATTCATATTATTATATAAATATATAGTAATAAGTAATACATAATAAACATACATTAATTGAATTCATCATAATTCACATAATTATGTATTCAACATACTTCAACATAATTCACATTATTTCATATACAACATTACTCACTGATTCAAGATTCAAAAGTAATCAATCACAAATACCACAATTATAACATTCACACTAATATCACACATTTCACACCAATTCAATATTCACATCGATACATATGACTCCAATGCAACTCAATGTAATATGCATGTGGTACCGACTGTTATCCTTATCAGTCCTGCCGGGTCCACATCTCTAAGAAGATAACCACCAAAAAGGTCGTTCTCTAAGCTTTCAAAACCCCATCTCCATGTTTAGGACAAGTCAATGATTCCCACGAAATTACCAAACATTTACCCTTAACACAAATGATACATGTGCAATCTTAACACACACACACACACACACACACACACACACACACACACACACACACACACACACACACACACACACACACACACATATATATATATATATATATATATATATATATATATATATATATATATATATATATATATATATATATATATATATATATATATATATATATATATATATATATATATATATATATATATATATATATATATATATATATATATATATATATATATATATATATATATATATATATATATATATATATGCAATTAAGACAATCTCCATATCTTAATCATACAAGCATATCTCACATAATTCAACATATTTGAATTATCTTCACCAAATTGCACAACATACATACACCATGTCAACAATCACACACAATTCATTCTCATAGTATTAATAATATCAACACATCATTATAACATGTAGCAAATAAGTCCAAACCATGTTATCTTCAATCAACATCAATTCTCAATAATTACATTCACAAAATCCAGTATCATATTCCCATTGAAAAGTTCATCAAAACCAATCCAAAACAGATAATTAAATTCCACAAAATTCATGAAAATTCATGATAAATCATATACATCCATGATCCATAACATATTTGGAAAATATAAAGTTTTATATTCCAGACCGCGCTAAGCGCCCTCACGAATATGCAGAAAAATCTACTTCGGACAACATTCCGTCCTCTATGAATTTGGGTTCAAAATCCATTCCAAACAGTCATTTCACATCATTTAGATGTATTATAACATATATCTAACATATAGAATCAATTACAAACATCAAAAAATGATTCAAATATCAATTTCATGAATTCACATTCAAACCCTAACATGTCAAAATCTAGAAATTGAATAACAAATCCCTAATTTCATGTTACTATCCATCACATACCATTACATACACCCATAGATTAATGAATACCCACCCTTACCTTAGATGTAGATACTCTAGGATTCTATCCTCTTCTCTTCTCCTTTTCTCTCTTTTCTCCTCTTTTCCTCTTTCTTCTCTTCTCTTGTTTTCTTCACTTTCTCTTTCTAATTATATATTTTCCTTATTTTGTTCAAATCTTACTAACTCTAAATGAGCTTAACTCCACTCACCCACTCTAATAAAACATAAGGCCCAAATGTGTATTTTGTTATTCTCACACTCAATAACCTAATAACATATAATACACACTTATTCAAATTAAATCAATTATTCATATAATCACACAAAATCAAATAATCAAATAATTATCAAACCAAATAATAATTAACATGGAAATTAAGTAATAAAATAATTAATAAATAAAATCGGGGTGTTACACACTACCTTGTTGAGATATCTTATGCTTATTAATATTCCGCTTAGATCTTCCGGACATACCAATTTACGTGTATTGTGTAAATAACACGTCGCGACTTTGTCTTTGGTTTTCTTTCTACTCGCGAAAGCAACCATTGAGATCAGTTCTTGTGCATTTATTGGATACAAATCTTAGGAAGCTTGACATATAGTTCTATTAGAGAACATTCCATAAGAGTTTATGATTGTGCGGGTCCTGTTGTTTGACAAACATTTGATTAGATCCTCTGAGGGTGTAGAGAGCATAATAGTAGAAGAAAAAACAAGGACAAGAATAGACACAAAATATTTCCGTGACATACATTTCCGGAACAAGAACATGGTTTTTAGTGTTTCGAAACTTCGGTTTTTTTTTGTGACATTTTAGACCAAACATGTGTTTAATGTATCACATGGAAAGAGTGAGGTGTATGTTGGTTAGTGCAAGATTAAAGAAGGTTTTTTTGGGCTAAGGCAGTCATGACGGCAACTTACCTAATAAATAGGTGTCCCTTGAAAACTTTAAGGATGAAGATAACTGAAGAAGTTTAGTCAGGTCATCCACCATACCTTGGCAAACTTAGAGTATTTGGTTGTGTATCATATGCTCACATGAGACAAGATAAGGTCAAACATGGAGCTCTAAGATGTAAGTTCCTTGGATACCCTTAAGGAGTCAATGCATATAGATTATGGTGCCTAGTACCAGGTCACATGAGGTGTATCACGAGTTGAGATGTAGTTTTAAATGAAGCAAAGATGGATTTCAAGAAAATTGATGAAGTTGATCAAAGTACATAGATTTTTGAAGAAGAGCTGGAACATAAGGAATTCCTGTCGAGGTAGAGCATGTTAATGCTGAATTGCATAACCCAGATGAAGTCGAGGAAGAAGCACAAGATGGTGAAGATATTGAGGAAAATGTTGATGACTACCTTCTGGAAAGAGATAGGCTGAGAAGGGTCACTAAACCACCTTAGAGTCTTGGTTATGCATATATAATAACTTATGCCCTAACCTCTGAAAGTGAGGTTCTAGATGAAGAACCTAGAGACTATAAGGAAATTATAAGGAGTCGAAACAAGACTAAATGGTTGAAAGCCATAGATGATGAGATGAAATATCTTAATGATGACAACATTTGGGAGCTAATCAAGAGACCTACATGGGCCAAACTAGTGAGATGTAAGTGGATCTTCAAGGTGAAGGAAGGAATCAAAGGAGTGATGTCGAAGAGATACAAGGTAAGATTGGTTGCTAGGGGGTTCACTCACAAAGAAGGAGTCGACTTCAATGATGTCTTCTCTCCTGTTGTGAAGCATGTGCCCATTCAAATGATAGTTTCTATGTGGCAGAGTTCGACCTGGAACTGGAACAAATAGATGTGAAGACTGCTTTCTTATATGATGATCTAAATGAAACAATCCTAAGGAAGCAACCTCAAGGGTATGAAGAAAAAGGAAAGGAGGTTGAAATTCTAGCTGCAGATACTCAATGTCACGTTTAATGTTATGACACCGTATCTGACTTTCTATAAGACAGTAAATACAAAAACAGTAAAGAACACAGTCAATTGTTTACCCAGTTCAGTGTGCAACAACACCTACTCTGGGGGCTACCAAGCCAGGGAGGAAATTCACTATAAGAGGTATCAATTCAGGAATAAACCAACCAGTTTATCTCCTTCACTTAAGACCTACCCAATGCAACTTCAATCTAAGTACAACTTAAACCTGAGTTCCTACTCACTCCCCCTCAATCACAGCAGTGATACATAAAACAATTTGACTAATGAATTGATGAAGACACTCTTCAAAAACATACACTTGATTAAGCTTCACAGCTTTTTAATCAAGCAACACAACCACTCTTGCTTCACAGCTTTGAGTGATACACACACTTAACTTGACTCTGCTTCACAGCTTTAGTCAAGAGACATACAAACACTCTTGCTTCAAAGCTTTGAGTGCTACACAACCCTTACAATTAAAACCTATTCCAAGTCACTTATCACAATGATAATTGCTTGGATTACAATAGTAAAAACTATGCAGCTTCTAAATGATCTTCTGTCAAAAAGGGATTCCTTGCAAAACAGCAGCTCTGTTGAATATATAGCAGCTGCAACTTCAGTTAGGGTTTCCACAAAAACCTAGGGTTAATTCCGTTTGACCTTAAGACTAGGTCACATGACTCTATTAACCAGGTTAGGGTTGAGCTAGGTTAACCCAAAGAAAACGCAGGATTCTGTTCTGGAAAGACTGAGTTATTTTCCTGAAAAAACTCAGAATTAACCAAACTGAAAACCTGTTAGTTCAGAACAGGATGTCTTAACATCTGTTATGACATCTGAGAAAACCTGTCTACTGATTTAGGAAAATGTGATCATTTTGCAAAATGCTCAGATACACACTTATAAACATCAGTACCTGTATGACAATATTTTTCTGCAAAGGTACCTAATGAATCAGTACAAACTAAACTAGAATGTTATGACATCAGTCATGACATTCACACATACACACTTGGGTTTTACCAAAAATGCAAGCCAATAACTAAACAACTACAAACTCCCCCTTTGGCAGATTTTTGGCTAAAGACCCTAAGCAATCAGAGATAAATAACAGCATAAATAAGTGACTGCAGAAAAATAGGATGTCTAATTAAGGTACTAATTAAGTAAGTACCAAAATATTCTCCCCCTCTTTAGCCACAAATGGGCCAAAGATACATGTTCATAAAGATTATACAGTTATCCAAAAATAATAAGAGCAGCAGCAGAGAAAAAAAAACTGAACACACTTCCAAACTCCACCAGATATCAGCACCAACCAGCAACACCACCAAACAGCAACCAACCTTTAAGCACTGTCATCAGACTCAGAGGAGCTACTCTCTTCAGAATTGAGTTGATCTTCAGCTTCTGCACCCTCTTCAGCTTCCTCCTTTTCTAACCTGGCAATTAGATTTTCTAGGGTCTTTTTCCTAGCATCCAGCTCCTTGCAGGTTTCTTTTAAGACAGCTATGACATCAGATGGTTTGGACTGGGTCTTCACAGACGATGTCTCAGCTGATGTTATGACAATATCAGGAGCATGAGATCCCTGAAACAGTTTGTAGTGCAACCCAAGGGCAGTAGCTCTTTTGCAGGCAGTATCTCTTGCCACCAGGATATCAGGGTATTGTGCAAGGATGATTCCACAAAGGAGGGATGGAAAGGCAATTGGTCCCTTGACAGCATAACTTCCAGCATGTTTTAAGGTTTGTTCAAAGATATACCTGCCATAGTCAAAAGCAGTCTTGGTTCCCACAGCATAAATAAATCTCCCCAATCCTGTGGAGATAGTTGATTTATGATTTGTAGGCACCCAGTTGGCTGCACCAATTTTGTGCAGGATGGCAAATTTCATGCTGAGTTTGCTGGCAATCAGCTTGCCTTTCAAGGGCCAGCACTTCACTTGCCTTGCTGTGATGGTTTGACAAACTTCATTGTCAGTGACCTCCAGATCAGGACAATCCTCATTTATTCTTCCAAGAAATTTGTTAATTTCTGATGGAGAGAACTTGACCCTTCTTCCTCTAACAAAAACACTCTCAAAGTCAACTGACCTTCCATCAGCACAATATTTAGACAAGTTCACTACAAACTCCTTGACCAGATTTTCATAACACTTGTTAAATTTTATCACTGTCTTCATCAGTCCAGCATTCTTGATCAGGTCCATGATGTCTTTGCACTCCAAGGCATCATTGTTGAGTTCTCTTTCTAAAGCTATTCTCTTTAAGCAAACATACTTCCATCTGTTTGCATTGTCAGGATGATGAAAAGAGATGTTGTCTGTTGGGACTTCAGGCACTCTAGCAATTTTGCTGGAGGGGAGCTTCCTTCTGATAGGAATTTCTTCAGCATCAATCTCAAATTCTGATTCCTCATCAGAATCAGAAGATTCAGGTTCTTTTCTCTTCTTTGAAATTGGTTGTCTAGCAGTATGCACCTGGGCCTTCTTCCCTTTTGTCTGAATACTTTTCTCAGCCATGCCTTCAGCCTTGGATTTCTTAACAGCAGGTTTATCTTTGGACACACATTTTGCCTCATTCTGATTACCCTTTCTTTTCATCAATCTCCTAGCTATGCTAGGGTTTACATTGGCAATCAGATCATTATCTGAGTAATCCTCATCCACATCAATGATAGGTGGATCAGCAGTCTTTTCTGAAGGGTTCTGAATGTTGTCATTTTGTGTCACAACATTCTCAGAGACATCTACATTCTCAGAGACGTCCACATTTGGGCTTCCTGATTGATTTAAAGGGACAGAAATCCCCGGTACAGGTTGGTTTCCCCTTAGTATACTTGTCACAAGCCTAGCAATTGCTTGATGAACTTGAACTGTTCCTTCCCTATTTGGAACAGAGGAAGAAGGATGAGAAGGATTACCAGAGGCTGCAGCTTGAGCTCTTCCTGCATGTCTAGTTCTTAGCTTTTTGACTTTGGCTGGGTCAGTTGCCATCTCTCTGAGAGGAGTGACCTCAAGAACTTCAGATTCTATGCATGTGGTGATTGCTCTAGAGTCTTGGTCAGATGATGAGGATGATGAGGATGATGAAGTCGCCTTGGTTGAAGAAGATGTCTGAGACATTTTGATTGACTTTGAGCACCAGTAGCAATTTGAGAAAAAACTTTGGTTGAGAGGAGGGAACAGGTTGCAAAGACGAGGGAGGTAGGAGGCAAGCGAGAGTCTTTTCAACTTCTTAAGGATTTTGAAAGAATTGGGAAAACATATGATTAACCCACTAAAAATAGACTTAATAAAATTAACTCCTTCAACCCTTGTTTTAAGCAAAATTAATTGCTATAATTTCCCATGTTGGTAAATACCCAACCTGCCCCTCAAGTTTTCAAGTTTATTTCCAACAAGAGCCTTGGTAGAAGAATCAGTCAGCTGAAGCTTAAAGATACCATGTTCCAGTTTAAATGACTTCTTCTCTACAAAGTCAATGTGCTTGGTCCTGTTATGCTGAATAGGGTTCATGGAAATATTGATTGTATTCAGATTGTCACAACACAATGTCACAACATCTTGTGAGACATTATACTCAGTGAACATCTGTTTTGACCAGATATTTTGAGAACAGTTTTTCCTAGCAACAACTATTTCCGCACAGAGTTGGGAAGGCATTCTTTTGATATGCATCATAGTTCTGGTTGATTCTTGAATGATTTTCTTTTTGTCCACTCCATTATGATGGAGAGTTATAGGAGAGGAGACTTCACGCCTCATTTCTTCAGGGAAACATAATTTATTAGACTTGTTATTTCCAACATCCTTGTCATGATAACTTATGGTTCTGACAACACATCCTTCTTCAAGTTTATTTGCCACATCATAGACATTATCAACCTGTAGTTCTGGAGTCCTTCTGACTGCTTCCATAGAGATAGCTCTTTTCATTCTTCTTAGATGAAGATGACCAAGCTTATGGTGCCACAGTTTCATCTCTTTTTCTTCTTTGGTAATTGGACACATAGTGGAGTTATTAGTGTTCTCAGGCTGCCACAAGTAACAATTATCTTTGGATCTGACTCCTTTCATTACAATTTCTTGTTTTCCATTGATTACCAGACATTCAGATTTTGAGAAATTGACCTTGAATCCTAGATCACACAGTTGACTGATACTAATGAGATTAGCAGTCATCCCTTTTACCAGCAGTACTTCATTCAGACTTGGAACTCCAGGGCAGTCCAAATCACCAACTCCTTTGATTTCACCTTTAGCACCATCTCCAAAGGTCACAAAACTGGTGGTGTGAGGCTTAACATTATTGAGGAGGTTCTTGATTCCAGTCATGTGTCTGGAACATCCACTGTCAAAGTACCAATCTTCCTTTGCAGAGACCCTCAGGGAAGTGTGGGCTATCAGGGCAGTAGCCTTTTTCTTCCATTTAGGAGCATGTGGTACCTTTTTAGACTTAGGTTTGACACCTGAGTTCTGATTAGGGTATCCATGCAATCTGAAGCAAAAGGGCTTTATGTGGCCATATCTCCCACAATGATGACATCTCCATCTTTGGTACTTTTTCTTCATATGTCTCTGTTCCCGATGTTGAGAATTGTGTTGAGACATCTGCTTTGACATTTGCTTAACAGGCCTGATCTTCTTGTTTGTACCAGATTTCTTTGCTCCCACAAATCCTAGTCCAGATTTGTTTCCTCCATTTTGTCCAACCTGAAGTATCTCTTCCAGTTTGTCTGTTCCATTAGTCAGCATCTTGACAGATTTGGTCATTTGATTCAGTTGTGAGTTCAGCAATTGAACTTCTCCTTCTAGATGACTTATGGTTTCAAGATCTTCCCTTTTTTCAGCCTCCAGCTTTATGATGAGCTTTGATTGTTTCTCATTCTGCACACAGACTTCAGCACTTCTGATACACAATTTCTTGTAAGTATCATCCAGTTCTTCAAATGTCACTTCTTCATCACTAGTGTCACTTTCAGAGGTACAGACACCAGTTAGAGCAGTAACAAGTTTGGCACATTCTTCTTCAGAATTACTTTCTGAATCACAGTCAGACCAAGTAACAGTCATTCCTTTCTTTTGTTTCTTAAGAAAGGTAGGGCATTCAGCTCGAATATGCCCATATCCTTCACAACCATGGCATTGAATTCCTCTGCCTTGGTTTCCCTTCTCTTCTGACCTTGGTCTTCTGCTGGAACTGTCAATGTCAGAGGGAATGTTATGAACATTAGACCTTGACTTTGGATCTATACTTTTGATGAGTCTGTTGAACTGTCTTCCAAGCATGGCTATAGCTTCTGAAATATTTTCTTCTTCATCCTCCTTGTTTTCAACATCAGTGTTGGATACAAGTGCTATGCTCTTGTTCTTCTTGTCACCATTATCAGTGATCCCCATCTCAAAAGTCTGAAGAGACCCAATAAGTTCATCCACTTTCAACTTGCTGATGTCCTGGGCTTCCTCTATGGCAGTTACCTTCATTGCAAATCTTTTAGGCAAGGATCTGAGAATCTTTCTCACCAATTTTTCTTCTGACATCTTTTCACCCAGTGCTCCTGAGGTGTTGGCAATCTCCAAGATGTTCATGTGAAACTCATGAATGGTTTCATCTTCCATCATTTTTAGATTCTCAAACTTGGTAGTCAGCATCTGAAGCCTTGACATTTTCACTTTGGAAGTGCCCTCATGGGTAGTTTTGAGAGTGTCCCAAACTTCCTTGGCCAGTTCATATTGATGTACTAGTCTGAAAATGTTTCTGTCAATTCCATTGAACAAGGCATTTAAGGCTTTGGAATTTCCCAGGGATAACTCATCTTCTTCTTTACTCCAGTCTTCCTCAGGCTTCAGACTGATTGTCCCATCTTTCTCAGTTATGGTGGGATGGATCCATCCTTTGTCAGCAGCTCTCCAAGCCTTTTTGTCCAGAGATTTTAAGAAGGCAATCATACGAGGTTTCCAGTAGTCATAATTAGTTCCATCCAGGATGGGTGGTCTATTTCTAAAAACTCCTTCTTTGTCCATAGTGCCAGAAAGTGATATCCCTAGATCTCACCCAGTAATACAGGCAGGGTGCCTGCTCTGATACCAATTGAAATTCTGGCTGCAGATACTCAATGTCACAGCTTTTTAATCAAGCAACACAACCACTCTTGCTTCACAGCTTTGAGTGATACACACACTTAACTTGACTCTGCTTCACAGCTTTAGTCAAGAGACATACAAACACTCTTGCTTCAAAGCTTTGAGTGCTACACAACCCTTACAATTAAAACCTATTCCAAGTCACTTATCACAATGATAATTGCTTGGATTACAATAGTAAAAACTATACAGCTTCTAAATGATCTTCTGTCAAAAAGGGATTCCTTGCAAAACAGCAGCTCTGTTGAATATATAGCAGCTGCAACTTCAGTTAGGGTTTCCACAAAAACCTAGGGTTAATTCCGTTTGACCTTAAGACTAGGTCACAGGACTCTATTAACCAGGTTAGGGTTGAGCTAGGTTAACCCAAAGAAAACGCAGGATTCTGTTCTGGAAAGACTGAGTTATTTTCCTGAAAAAACTCAGAATTAACCAAACTGAAAACCTGTTAGTTCAGAACAGGATGTCTTAACATCTGTTATGACATCTGAGAAAACCTGTCTACTGATTTAGGAAAATGTGATCATTTTGCAAAATGCTCAGATACACACTTATAAACATCAGTACCTGTATGACAATATTTTTCTGCAAAGGTACCTAATGAATCAGTACAAACTAAACTAGAATGTTATGACATCAGTCATGACATTCACACATACACACTTGGGTTTTACCAAAAATGCAAGCCAATAACTAAACAACTACAGAGGTTTATGTGTGCAAATTGAATATGTGTTTGTATGGTCTAAAACAATATCCTCGACAATGAAATAAGAGATTCGACAAGTTCATGGCACACATAGGTTCTAATAGAATTTAGTTCGACCATTGTGTTTACTTCAGATTTTGGCTTGGGAGTTCACTTGTAATTATGTTTCTTTATATGGATGATATTATCATAGCCAGCGACAATGTCGAAGAAGTATTGAGGGTAAAGGATGAACTCAGACATGAGTTTGAGATGAAGGATCTTGGTAATGTCACCAAAATCCTTGGGGTTGACATCTGGAGAGATATAAAGCAGTCGACATTATGCTTATCTCAAGAGACATACCTGCAGAAGATTCTCGACAAGGTTGGCATGTCGAATTCAAAGTGTGTTGTGACTTTGACAAATCCTTAATTCAAGCTCAATATAACTCAGTGTCCTAGTAATAAGGTCGAAATGGCATATATGAATATCATATATATGTTAACATAATAGGTTCTTTGATATATGCTATGGTGTGTACTAGGTTAGGTATAACATATGCAGTAAGCCTTGTATGTAGATATATGGTCAATCCTGTAAAGGCGCACTGGCAAGCATTGAAGTGAATTTTAAGGTACATAAATGGGTCTTTGAAAAGAGTCCTATTTTATAGTGGAGCGTGAGATGATGATAAAAAAGTAGAAATTGAAGGATTTTTTGACTCTGATTATGAAGGTTGTATATATTCCAGAAAATCTATTTCTGAATATGTTTTCATTATGTTTGGCATAATGATCACTTGGAAAGAGACACTTCAGAAGTTTGTTTCCTTATCAACCATTGAAGCAAAATATATTTCCCTCACTAAAGTTGTGAAATAAGCATTGTGGCTTGAAGGTTTGCTAAGGAGCTGAGAAATCAAGGTCAAGAAATCACTGTTAAATGAGACATCTAAAGTGAAATACACCTGTCGAAGAAATTATCCTATCATAAACCAACCAAGCACATCGATGTGATGCTGCATTTTGTCAAAGAGATAATCGAGTATGAAGAACTCCAAGTGTTGAAGGCTTCAACATATCACAATGTTGCTGATATAATCACCAAGACATTGCCAAGTTGCAAGTTTTTCCATTGCATGCAGTTGATAAAGTTGCATGATGAAAGCTAGTTTGATTACCTTATGTTGTAGAGTTTGTTCCAAGGTGGAGATTTGTGGTAATTCATCGAACTCTAGTCTTGAGAAGGGTTGGTTAAACAATAGTTGAAGTATGTTCAAGCATGCAGATGTCAAAATATGCTAGGTTCTTAGCATGTCGAATTGGGCCGTCCTGTTAGTCCAATTGTGTAAGTTAGCTTGTTACGTAAGTTAATTTAGTAGTCTATAAATAAATAATTTTTATCAAGTTGTTGAGAGAGAAATTGGTTGTTGTTACTTCCTTGTAATCAATTAGCCATAATTGAGAAGGTGAATAGTAAAACAGTTAGAATCAATCTCGATTTTCTTCTTTTTCTTCCCTCTCCACTCTCTTTCATAAAAACTAAAGATTTTCTTGGGTAACCCTAATCTCTCTCATAGTTCTTGACGGCAAGCGTTACAACAATATATATATATATATATATATATATATATATATAGGAAAAATACCAATTTTGGTCCCTTATTTTTTTTTGCGCCAAATTGGTCTCTTAATTTTCAAAACGATGCAAACAAGTCCCTTCCGTCTATTTTGTTACTCAAAGTCTGTTAAAAGTCTACTGACACATTTGACCAACTATTGTAACGGAGTTGGCGTCGGAAAAACCGAAGCTAAAAACTATTTCTGGATTTTGACTATTATTGTTCATCTTCTTCCCCGTTTTTTTAACAATAAAACTCTAACCATTGAATCAGCAATCAATTTTTACAATATTGAAACAATTTATAAAATATTGAAATAAATTTAGAACAAGGGTGAGAAAATAATTCAAACCCAAATTGATATCCCAAATTGATTTTGTCAGCAAAGGGTGAGAACTAAACCCTAACAAACAGACCCAACTACAACTAGTTTGAAGCACAAATAACAAACACAATATGAAACTAATTTAAAAGAGATAAAAATATGCATTTGTATGCCTCTAAGTCACAAGCGAGGACACTAGAATCGAGAGGGCCAGAGCGAGACAAAATATTACATCTCTGGTTTACAAGAATGGAAACTTAGTGATGTTTAAGAGAGAGAAGGTTATACACGAGTGTGAGAGAAGCCCCATGAAGCAGAATTTGGCCAAGGTTTTCTTTAAACAAAAAAGATGTATTGGAATTGGAAGAACGGGAGAAAGGTTGAAAGGTAGTGTTTGCAACTAGGTTGCATGAAGGAGAAATGGGTTGAATGTGGACTTGATCCTGAAACAAAACCACACTCAAGATCTTCAATTTCACAAATCTTGCATTCTTGAGCGGCCTTCCCACTTGACCAATTTTCTCCAGCATAGGCATGTACAACCCCTTCAAGATCATAAATTTGTAACATCCAAAGCTCTGGAAGACAATTTTAACTTCCATTCGTGATTTGGAAGTATTTGGGCTATATAGCTACCAAAACAGGATATCAAATTGGGATATTGATTTGGATTTGAATAGTTTTCTCACCCTTTGTTGTAAATTTGTTCCAATGTTTTATAAATTATTTCAATGTTCTAAAAATAGGTTGTTGATTCAATGGTTAGAGTTTTATTATTAAAAAATTAGTGAAGAAGATGAACAATAATAGTCAAAATCCAAAAATAGCTTTTAGCGTCGGTTTTTCCGGCGCCAGCTCTGTTACAATATTTGATCAAATGTGTCACGTAGATTTTTAACAGACTTTGACTAACGGGGTAGACGAAAGGGACTTGTTTGCATCATTTTGAAAATTAAGAGACCAATTTAACGCAAAAAAAAATTAAGGAACCAAAGTGAACCATGACCTATAGTTAAAAGACCAAAATAGATATTTTGCCATATATATATATATATATATATATATATATATATATATATATATATATATATATATATATATATATATATATATATATATATATATATATATATATATATATATATATATATATATATATAATTTTGTGTTTTATACTTTATGAATAAAAATTAAAAATAAAATATTAAAATATATTAGAAAATGGTAAATTTTAAAACTAGATAATTTAACTTACCCCAAAACAAAAACTAAACTTGTGGAAAATATGATTTATATTCTCTCAGTCTTTTTGCCATTGGTTCCACATAAATCAAATTTACATTAATAAAGATACAAACAAAATAGTTGTGTTAATGAAACGGGAAATAATATTTTTTATTATATAAAAAAATGAATGAAAAATAAAATAAATGTACGACTTTAACTAATTAATTATAAGAAATAACATACTGAACATTAGAATAAATGGAGAAAAAAATTTCGACAACTATCCCGAAACAGAAATTTTGTTTTTCTCCACACTTGATGTTGATGAATGAGTTGTTTTTCTCTTTAGCAAATTAAGGAAAAATATTTTTATTTTCTATTTTATGTGTTTGTTATTCATGGCTTGACTCCTTTATTTACTAACTCACGCTACTTTATTTCAAACACTTAGTTCAATTACAACTCTCCTATAATTAAAATCTTATTTACTAAAATACATATATTTATATTTATAAAATTATTAAAATAATAAAATAAAAAGATGAAATTAACACTCAATGCTATTATTAACTTCAATAGATTTATAATTATCATAAAATAGATAGTACAATTAATTAAAATTAATCACAGTATTTCTATTTTATCAAAATCACTATATATAATTAAATTATTACATTATACATAAAACAAATTATTGAATAATTAATAAAACTTACTAAAAAGAAAACATAGAGATTTTACACGTAACAAACTAAAGACAAGTCCATCATAAACTTAATCATAAAAATTAAACCAAATCTAAAATATAATAATAATAATAATAAAAATAATAATAATAATAATAATAATAATAATAATAATAATAATAAATAATAATAATCATAACCATAATAATAATAATAATAATAATAATAATAATAATAATAATAATAACCATAATAATAATAATATTAATAATAACCATAATAATAATAATAATAATAATAATAATAATAATAATAAAATAATAATCATAACCATAATAATAATAATAATAATAATAATAATAATAATAATAATAATAATAATAATAATAATAATAAATAATAATAATAACAGCAATAATAATAATAATAATAATAATAATAATAATAATAATAATAACCATAATAATAATAATAATAATAATAATAATAATAATAATAATAATAATAATAATAATAACCATAATAATAATAATAATAATAATAATAATAATAATAATAATAATAATAATAATAATAATAACCATAATAATAATAATAATAATAATAATAATAATAATAATAATAATAATAATAATAACCATAATAATAATAATAACCATAATAATAATAATAATAATAATAATAATAATAATAATAATAATAATAATAATAATAATAATAATAATAATAATAATAATAATAATAATAATAATAATAATAATAATAATAATAATAATAATAATAATAATAATAATAATAATAATAATAATAATAATAATAATAATAATAATAATAATAATAATAATAATAATAATAATAATAATAATAATAATAATAATAATAATAATAATAATAATAATAATAATAATAATAATAATAATAATAATAATAATAATAATAATAATAATAATAATAATAATAATAATAATAATAATAATAATAATAATAATAATAATAATAATAATAATAATAATAATAATAATAATAATAATAATAATAATAATAATAATAATAATAATAATAATAATAATAATAATAATAATAATAATAATAATAATAATAATAATAATAATAATAATAATAATAATAATAATAATAATAATAATAATAATAATAATAATAATAATAATAATAATAATAATAATAATAATAATAATAATAATAATAATAATAATAATAATAATAATAATAATAATAATAATAATAATAATAATAATATATTTAGCCGTTCATCTAAAATCAAGGAATTATTGAGCTACATGTCCATCTATTATATTAAAACACATAACTTCAAAAACATTTTGAGAAGCAAAAGTATATGTCCTTTCCTTTTTATAATCAGATAAAACATATTGTTTGACGATGATACCTAAATAACAAATTACACATAAATTATTCGGTTTATATTGTCATATTTTTATAAAATTATTCATCAATACTTATAAAATGACCATATTTAAAATCTTGACACCCCTAATTTAATGAGACATGAGAACAAACCCTTGCCTCCTTGTAGACCTTTCCTAGTCTACAAAAATACCCTTTACTTGGATTGCAATGATTATCTTCCGAACAAATACACAAACCTTCTAAAGCACATCCATTTTTCAATATTGTAACACCTTCTTTTAATCCAAGCATTTGATCTGTCCAAGTACTAGAAAAAAGCCCTTGTGAATCATATTTCTCTTTCACCTTCAAAAACTTTCCAACATTTTTGTACTTCTTAGAAACACCTTCAAATGCCAAATTTCTATTCTTACCCCAATGAGGCAACCCTCCATACTTAAACATCCCAATCTGCTCAATCTCTTCAATAATGTCTTCATAAAGCCTAGGCATCATTGGATCTTTGCTACGATAATATGTGAAATCAAAGTCTATAGCATCTTCTTGGTTCCCTAAATAAGCACTCGAAGCTTTGACATAACGCATTAATATTCCATTGTATTGTTCAATTCCACATAACCCTTTAGGCTCTAATTCAACTAGCTTTTGTATATCTTCAATAAAGTTTTTCACTAAAGCTACACTTATTTTAAATGTGGTTTGGTGAAAAAACTCTCCTTTTATTCTTGAATCCCAAGCACATACTGTTATCTTTGCATTATGAACACTATCCAAACATGACCCCGATGATTGAAGACGGTTTTGAAATCCAATTATAGGATATCCAGTAAAGATTATGCCTACAATTATAAAATAATTAAAATTGATTTTTTTTTAATTCAAATTTTTTATTACTTACAATATATTTTGACTGATGGAGATTACCATTATTGGTTAGGCCATAAGCAGATGCAATTAGAGCCTTTGTTGTTAGCTTTGCAAGCCTACACTTTCCATTAACATCACCGGTGGATTCATCTCGGTCTTCTGCATTTTCAACGATAACATTAAAAGAAGTAAAAAACATCAGCAATGATCTGTCTCGTTAATCAGCTCAGTTGATAACTACGTAAATATCATATTACAGTGACACGAGTTTGAACCAACAAAAAAGTTAAACTCGCCTTGTGTTCTTATGCCGGCCAATAGAATTGAAGAAGTTGGACGGAAAGGAATAAAGTCATAGAGACCATTGCCAGATGTATTTACAGGAACACGACCATCAAATCGATATATAGCCTTCATTTGACTTGGGTACCATGTTATATCTGCAAACTCATGTTCATGTCCAAAACTAACCACTTCCAATCCTAAATCTGAATCATTTTTTGCTAAATATGTAAGGGATCGCTTGAACATTGGTTCTAGTTTTAGAGTAACCTACCAATAATAAAGTGATTAGCATTGAATCTAAAATATAAATAATATAAATAAATATTTTCATTTTTTGATTAGCATATTTCTAATAATTCTAATAGATAATTCACACCAAACTAGTTTCATTATTTTAATTTAATTTGAGAAGAAAAGTCAAAAATTTTAATGCATCCATGTGCAATTGTATTGATATTTGTATTCCATTATATGTGAGTCTTTATATACTTTAAAAAAACTATTTTGTTTTTTACCTATTATTGGAAGAGACAAATTGGAGACACATCAAGTTATTCAAAATATTTCATCATTTTGTCAAAGTGGGACATTAAATATTGTCATATAGTGATTGCTACTGCTGTTCTTAATAAATATTTCAAACTATATTTGTTTCAAACTAATTACAGTTCATCAAACATGTGAGTATATTCACATTTATGCATAAAAAAAAGAGAAACAAAACAACATATACAAACAAAAAGCATCAATAGCAAATTTCAACAAAACACCAAAACTAAAAATAAAGAAATAAATAAAACAAATAAACCATACCTGTGAAATAACACCAAGAACACCAAGTGATACTTTAACTGCATTAAAGTCTTCATCATTATTTTGATTAAGAATCTCAACTTTAGCATAACCATCTTCAGAATCAGAAGCCCTAACAATCTTAATCTCAACCACATAATCATGAACAGCACTTCCTTTATTCCACAATGTGCTTCCATGAGCACCAGTTCCCATTAATCCACCTATAGTCAAACCATACCAATATGGTGTATAGGGCAAAGCCAAACCCTTTTTCGAAGCTTCATTGATTAAATCCTTCAACGTTACACCACTTTCAACCGTTATCGTTTTTTCATCCACGTCGATTTTCACTACCTTGTTCAGGTATCTTGTGCTTATTAATATCCCATTTGGATCTTCCGGACATACCAATTTCGGTATGCTGTGTGAGTAACGCGTCGCGACTTTGATTTTGGTTTTCGCTCTACTCGCTGATGCAACCATTGAGATCAACTCTTGTTCATTTGTTGGATACAATGCTTGTGAAGCTTGACATATAGTTCTATCAGGAAACATTCCATAGGAGTTTGTGACTGTGCAGGTTGTGTTGTTTGATGAAGAACATTTTATTGGATCCTCTGGGGGTGTGGATAGCACAATAACACAAGAAAAAACAAGAACAAGAATCGATACAAATGATTTTTGAGACATACTTTTCAAGAACAAGAACATGGTTGAGTGTTTTAGACCAAACATGAGTTTTGTGTTATATATATGTATTAGGTAGCTATTTTTAGTTATTGAGTAAAGAATAAGGAAACTTTGGACACATTTATAATAAGTGTTACTTGGTCTAAACTCAAGATGAAAGTTATTATTAAAAAATAGTACCTTTTTGTAGTGTGGTATGATAAAAAGAAATGATGGGTATATAAATTATTTTTATAAGAAATGATAAAAATAAAATAATAATAGTGAAGATAATTTATTTTACACATTATAAGTGATACATTTTAATTGAGGAAGGTTGGTTCTTGTTTTCAATGGTTGATTAACGTGAGTGGTGGGTCACGAGATTCAGGACAGTTTTATTTTATTTACTTGAAATGATGAAGTTTGGTTGGATTGGTATTTAGTGAAAGGGTCATGAAGTACATCATTTCTAGAATTTTTTATTTGAATAATTAAGTATTAAAAAAAAATTTCGCAAATAATCACGTTTCGAAAAAAATTACGCAAATAATCATGTTTCCGATGACTCCCCAAATGAGGAGCCATCCCACTTGGCGCCTACACCTATTATTTAAGGGGAGGCGCCATCTCACTTGGCACCTAGGTGCTTAGGGCTTGCCCTAAGCCAAGTGAGATGGCGCCTTAGTGCAATTCTAGGGCAATTTTTGCGTTTTTTTTTTCAATTCGGTGCGTTGCGTATTCGGTACCGGATCAACAAAATCGACTTTTTATTAAAAAAATGATTACACCCATAAGTATTACATAAAAAAAAATAGGTAAAAAAAAACAGATAAATCGGTGGTCCCCTGGAACCCGGTAATGACCCCCGGTTCCGCATCCCCGTCCTCGCCTTTCCCGTGCTGGGTGTCATCGTGTTTCCTGTTGTGGCAGGGTCGATGGCCCAGCGAAGTCAATGCGTTCCGGATCCATGAAATCAGTCAGATCTCCATATCTAGAAGATCCACTTTGGTACAGTCGGTTACCCATACCCTCAAAGTTTGGTCGTATTGGCGGTGGGTGGGGTTCCATGGTGGGTCTGTAGCATTGATCGTCTGAGTACGGGGGTAGAAAGGAAATGGATCCTGGGGTGTTTGGTATTGAGGATGTTGGGTGGTTTGGTGATACTGTGGTTGATGGTAAGTTGGGTCGGTTGGTTCATAATCTTCCGACATTTCTAGATTAGGGTTAAGGCTGGATGTTGAGGGGCCCATATTAGGATATACAGAAGACTAAAATTGTGTGTGGGGTATGCGGGTGTGTTGGTATTGTGATTGGAATTGCGGTTGGGTGTGAGGCATATGGGGGTATTGGTACTGAGGTGGTGATTGTGGTTGGTTGTGGGGCATTTGGGTGTAATTGTATTGTGGTGGGGACTGTGGTTGGGTGTTTGTGGTTCTGTTTCGTCTCGGGGGTTGGTGGGAGGTTGATGTGTGTTGGGTTTGTTGTTGGGAAAATGAGGGTTGTGCCCATTGTGTTCGTGGGTCAACCAAATACCTTGGATGAGACACGTGCATTTCAGGGTTACTAACTGACCTGTACCAAGATAAATACTGATCCGTGTGTCGCATATTACAATGATTGAGGAAAACCGAGAATTGCAAGACATGTCGGTGACGCCTCTGCCACATCTTACACCATTCTGGAGCAAAGTCTTTCCAGTTGGTAAGACCCTACTGGGCGTCGACCCTTTTGAGATGCCACGGGGACAAACAAGTCGGGTCACTTGGTATCTCTTGATGCATTCCGAACTGCATCTTCACACGGTCGTTGTGGTGCATGTCGACAACATTGAACCGTATGATTGCAGTCTTGGCGCTCTAAATTGCTGCATCCTCGGGGTTTGGTTCATGGCCCAAACCCAAATATGGTCTCCAGACAAACTGCGCAAAAAATTAAATCAGGTTAATGAAAACGTAATATATAAATAATTTAAATGTAGAAAAGTTGAAAGGTACGACGTATATCATCCAGGCCTAGGTGATCCAACAGATTGCGGTATAGTGCGACATTGAATCTTGGATTCTTGCCGTAATCCATACCCCTCACGCAATACCTAAAGGAAATGAAAAACATTTTATTTTTAGCATATATTTGGTGAAAAGATGAATAGTAATAAATGATATAACTTGATGACTTACTTTGTTGCGTACGGGAAAACGAATGTGTTGTTGTTGACGGGGTTTAAGGACTCCATCCTCCACCAACCCCAGGCTTGAAGTAAAAAAGCACAGTCATAAAATGTACATTTTTCCTTGACTGCATTTTTGCACAAGGAACTGTATAGGTGGGCTTAAACTGCAGAACCCCAACTATACTTTCTTGTTTTTTCAAAATCTCTAAGTAAATGTAAATACATAAAATTTACACTATTTCCCGTACTTTCGGGAAAAAAAAAGGTTCCAAATAGTATCATTAGATAAGTTCTGGCTTTTATTACCCTGTCTTGCTCGGAGGAATTTTCATTTAATTCCAAACTTGCATAATGATTTTTAAGCTCAGTGAGTAGTATACCCTAACCTCTCACACCACCACCTTCAACCATATCCCTGCCCAACAATTCTTCACACTGAGAATTGGGTTGTTGAACTGACCCGTTAACGGCCTTATCGTCGACAAGGAGACCCAGTAACATGTACACATCCTCTAGCGTGACGGTACATTCACCTATTGGTAGCTGAAATGTATGGGTCTCTGGTCTCCACCTTTCCAACATTGCAAGAATGAGCTCTGAATCAATTGTGCAGTTGGAGATCTTTATAACATATCCGAAACCTGCGTATTCCAGATATGGTACGATAAATGGGTCGGGAGCCAGGTAGTTGTAAGACCGGATTCTGAATCTTTTGGTATCTTGAGTTAATAATGTAAAAGGTGTAAGATTAAGTAAGATGAACAAAGCATTACCTGAAGTATAAAAAATGTATAACTAAAATAGAAACTTACAAATGCGGCAATGTTAACCCTTGTGCCTCTGAGAATCGCCCATTGTGAGAAGAGCCGTTGTGGAAAATGCCTGAGATTATGAAAGACTTAGAAAGTGTAAGAGATTATGAAAGACTTTGTAGCAGAGAGTGAGACGATTGTGGGTGTGAGAGAAGTATGTTATGCTCTGTATTTATAGGCAAAAAAATTTCATAGAGTAAGTGAGGTGGTAGCTGGTGCATGCATACATGATAAGTGTCACTCTTGCAGAGTAGGCGAAGCTAGGTGGCAGCCTTGGAGAATGAATCTCTGCATGCATGTAACACGATTGGACATTAAGGGAGGCGCCATTGGACTTGGCGAAAGAGTTCAAAAATTAAAGTTGTCGCCATCCCTATTGGCGAATAAGAGGTGTCATGGGTTGCAGAGTAGGCGCAGGCTAAGTGACAGCCTTGGGGATGCCATGCCTGAATGCATGTAACACTATTGGAGGTGATGGGAGGTGATGGGAGGAGACTTACAAGTAACAGTGTAGGTGCAGAGTAGGCGCAGGCTAGGTGGCAGCCTTGGAGAAGGCATCTCTGTATGCATGCAACATGATTGGACATTAAGGGAGGCACCATTGGACTTGGCGAAAGAGTTCAAAAATTAAAGTTGTCGCCATCCCCATTGGTGAATAAGAGGTGTCATGGGTTGCAGAGTAGGCGCAGGCTAGGTGACAGCCTTGGGGATGCCATGCCTGAATGCATGTAACACTATTGGAGGTGATGGGAGGAGACTTACAAGTAACAGTTTAGGTGCAGAGTAGGCGCAACTAGGTGGAAGCCTTGGAGAAGGCATCTCTGCATTCATGCAACACGATTGGACATTAAGGGAGGCGCCATTAGACTTGGCGAAAGAGTTCAAAAATTAAAGTTGTCGCCATCCCCATTGGCGAATAAGAGGTGTCATGGGTTACAGAGTAGGCGCAGGCTAGGTGACAGCCTTTGGGATGCCATGCCTGAATGCATGTAACACTATTGGAGGTGATGGGAGGAGACTTACAAGTAACAGTGTAGGTGCAGAGTAGGCGCAGGCTAGGTTGCAGCCTTGGAGAAGGAATCTCTGCATGCATGCAACACAATTGGACATTAAGAGAGGCGCCATTGGACTTGGCGAAAGAGTTCAAAAATTAAAGTTGTCGCCATCCCCATTGGCGAATAAGAGGTGTCATGGGTTGCAGAGTAGGCGTAGGCTAGGTGACAGCCTTGGGGATGCCATGCCTGAATGCATGTAACACTATTGGAGGTGATGGGAGGAGACTTACAAGTAATAGTGTAGGTGCAGAGTAGGCGCATGCTAGGTGGCAGCCTTGGAGAAGGCATCTCTGCATGCATGCAACACGATTGGACATTAAGGGAGGCGCCATTGGACTTGGCGAAAGAGTTCAAAAATTAAAGTTGTCGCCATCCCCATTGGCGAATAAGAGGTGTCATGGGTTGTAGAGTAGGCGTAGGCTAGGTGACAGCCTTGGGGATGTCATGCTTGAATGCATGTAACACTATTGGAAGTGATGGGAGGAGACTTACAAGTAACAGTGTAGGTGCAGAGTAGGCGCATGCTAGGTTGCACCCTTGGAGAAGGCATCTCTGCATGCATGCAACACAGTTGGACATTAAGGGAGGCGCCATTGGACTTAGCGAAAGAGTTTAAAAATTAAAGTTGTCGCCATCCCTATTGGCGAATAAGAGGTGTCATGGGTTGCAGAGTAGACGCAAGCTAGGTGACAGCCTTGGGGATGCTATGCCTGAATGCATGTAATACTATTGGAGGTGATGGGAGGAGACTTACAAGTAACAGTGTAGGTGCAGAGTAGGCGCATGCTAGGTGGTAGCCTTGGAGAAGGCATCTCTACATGCATGTAACACGATTGGACATTAAGGGAGGCGCCATTGGACTTGGCGAAAGAGTTCAAAAATTAAACTTGTCGCCATCCCCATTGGCGAATAAGAGGTGTAATGGGTTGCAGAGTAGGCGCAGGCTAGGTGATAGCCTTGGGGATGCCATGCCTGAATGCATGTAACACTATTGGAGGTGATGAGAGGAGACTTACAAGTAGCAGTGTAGGTGCAGAGTAAGCGCAGGCTATGTGGAAGCCTTGGAGGTTACAACCTTAGTTAATTCAAATTCAGTATGACCTATTTATTCTTACATTTATCAAAACTCCGATTTACTTAATCTGTCAAACCTTGCAACCTTCAAACCTTCAAACAATCAAACCTTCAAACCTTCAAACAATCAAACATACAACCTTCGAATAAGTCATAAACTTCAAACCTTCCAACCTTTAAACCTTCAAACCTTCAAACAATCAAACATACAAACCTTCGAATAAGTCATAAACTTCAAACCTTCAAACCTTCACACAACCATACGCAATGGCCTCTGCACCCCAATATGTCATCAATTCACATTTCAATGGTGAGACATACATTTGTCCCACCTCTGGGTTCTTATTTAGAGACACAGACAACATCCGATTTCTTTTAAACGGGAAAGCCAATTTCTCGTACTTTAAAAAATGATTGGAGGCCAAACTTGGACGAGGCCCGGTGACACAAATATTTTATCAGAATCCAGTTTTTTTTGGAAACAACCAAATAATATTTTATAAGGTTGAGGTTCAAGATGAAGAGGATCTTCAGAATATGTTTTCCAGCCATGTGTATTCTGGGTACGACTCTATTGAGTTGTACATTATGCTGCGAGAGCCTCAGGTGACACAAGTGGTTGATCCTTTGGAGACCGAACAAGCAGAGGTAGATGCAGTTGATGAAGAAGAAAAAGATGACGAGTTAGAGTTTGATGAAATGGTGAATGATGATTCCGACTATGATGGCATACCTAGTATTCCTGCAAACGAGATCTACACACCACCTCCGCACATGACAAACTTCAACATGGGCGGAGATGAACCGTCTTCTGATTTATTTTTCAATCCGTATATGCAGTCAGATGAAAACTTAAAAGAGAAGGACAAGTTTCGTAACAGAGAGGAATGCATCAGAGCCATTAAAAAATTCCACATGCTCAACTCAGTCGATTTTAAGGTGGACCGTGTCAACCCAGAAAGGTACAAGATCAAGTGTGTCCACCCTGACTGTATGTTCAAGCTCACTGCATCATACAAATTAAGAGGTGATTTCTGGGTCATAGGTTCCATGAATACCCACACTTGTGTCAGTTCTACCAAATCACAGGACCATCGAAAACTTAATTACGATCTCATTTGTCAAGAAATCCTACCACTGGTCAGCAACGACCCATCTTTGAAGGTGAAAACCATCATCTCCCACATCACTATGGTTTTTAACTATACTCCATCTTATAATAAGGCATGGTTAGCAAAGACCAAGGCGATTGAAAAGGTGTACGTAAACTGGGAGGAGTCATACCAAGAACTTCCTCTCTACCTTAATGTACTCAAGACTTATTCTCCGGGTACTGTTTACATTCTAGAAACAGTGCCAGCATACGCCCAAGATGATAGTCAACTAAACGGAAACAGAATATTTAGTCGAGTGTTTTGGGCATTTCAACCTTGCATCACAGGGTTTGCATCATGCAAACCAATTATAAAAATTTATGGGACTTGGTTGTATGGGAAATACAAAGGCACGCTACTGATGGCAGTTGCACAAGATGGCAACAACAACATTTTCCCAATTGCCTTTTCCCTAGTCGAGGGGGAGACCGGTGGTGCTTGGAGCTTTTTTCTGAAAAACCTGCGAACACACGTGGCTCCTAAACCAGATCTCTGTTTGATCTCGGACAGACATGCCTCCATTGAAAGTGCCTACAATAATCCTGAAAACGGTTGGCATGAACCTCCTTCTACGCATGTCTATTGCGTAAGGCATATCGTCCAAAATTTCACGAGGGAGATCAAGGACAAAACACTAAGGAAAGCGGTTATGAATGCGGGATATGAATTTACACAACCCACATTCAAATATTACCGCAACGAGATGCATTTGTCAAATCCGGAAGCCGGTAGGTGGATCGGCAATATTCCAGTGGAAAAATGGACTAGGTCATACGACAATGGCCAAAGATGGGGGCACATGACAACGAATCTTATTGAATCGATGAATAGGATATTCAAAGGCATACGAAACCTCCCGATCACTGCTTTAGTAAAATCTACGTGTTTTAGGATGGCTTCGTTGTTTGCCAAAAGAGGTGAAATATGGAATACAGTGTTGCAATCTAGACAACTATGGAGTGAAAGCTGCATGAAGTACATTAAGGAAGAAAGGGCCAAAGCCAACACTCATATGGTTATACGGTTTGACCGACACAATCACAACTTCATTGTGAAAGAGACAGTTGACCACAACGAAGGCCTGCCAAGACAAGAATATAGGGTTATACTACCTTCTCGTTGGTGCGATTGTGGCAAGTTTCAAGCCTTTCGTATGCCTTGCTCTCATGTAATTGCCGCTTGTGCTTATACCCATCAAGACGTGCTACAACTTCTGTCACACATTTACAAATCTGAAAAGTTGCTCAACATTTACAACAACAGCTTTCCTTTGGTAGCAAAACCAGATTATTGGCCTGCATACGACAGCGAAATAGTGTGGCACAATGACCAAATGCGAAGGAACAATAAGGGTCGTCCCAAAAGTAAGCGCATCACAACCGAAATGGACGACCTTGACAAGCTGGAAAGAAAGTGTGGTTTATGCCGTCAGGTTGGACACAATCGCAAAAATTGTCTGAATCGGGCGTCTGCCTCGACCACATAAAAATTGTAATACATGAAATCTTTCCTTTATTTTGTTGTAAACATTAGGGTTTTTCATTAACAGTATTTGCTACAATAAATATTGCGCGTACAAGAAATAAAACACGATATTCCGTCTACGAAATTACAACTGTTAAAACAATTTCATCTGACCCATGCATCATCAACATTGCATCGCTGTCTGTTTTGACTTCCTCCAACCACCAATTAGGTCTTCCAGTCGCATATGAGGTTGTTGTTCGTCTTCGCTGGATCCTTCGAATTCCCCCCCCCCCCTCCATAATGTCTCCATCTAGCCATCGCATCAACTCCCGCTTCAGACGCTTCATGGAGTGAATGTGCCATAATTTCATTTTTATCGCAGGTTTCGTGGCGGAGAAGATAACATAACCATCTCTGGTAAAAATCATGGGCGATGTCATGACGCAAATAACATAGTAAAAAATAAGAAAACAGTGCGAGAAAGTGTGAGAAATGACGGAGAAACGGACGAATTATTTATAAAAACAACATTTGTCATAGGAGTCAAGTGAGATGTCGCCTCCTCTCACTTTTAAAGTGCATGCGCCATCTCACTTGGCTAAAAGAGAGAGGAGGCGCCAAGTGAGATGGAACCTAGGGCAAAACCCTAGGTGGAGGCGCCAAGTGAGATGGCTCCTCCTTTGGGGAGTCATCTGAAACATGGTTATTTGCGTAATTTTTTCAGAAACGTAATTTTTTAGGTTTTTTTTAATACATGGTTATTCTAAAAAAAAATCCCATTTCTAAACTTGAGTGTTAAAAATAAGGAAAATGAATTAGTGTTGGTATGGTAGCTTTTAAACAAATAATTAAAATGTTGCTATTGCTTTAATGTTGCTCAAAATTAATTTCAAAATTAAGGGTATGTGTGATTTTGGGTTGGGTTGTTAAAAAAACCATGAATTAAGTCAAATTGAACTAAACTCAGATTAAAATAATTAAATCGTTATATTTTGTTAGTAAATTAAATTATATTACACAATTAGTTTTAGAATCGAACCGAAATTGAAATCGAGCTAAATCAAAATTGAAATTAAACAGAATCGAAATTGAAAATGAAAAATATTAAAAATAAGTTTTAATTAAAAAAATAATTTAACGGTTCAATTCTTTAATAAATGGTTCGGTTCTAGAAAAATGACATTTTTAACGATTCTGTATTATTCAAAATTTTAATATAATATACCAAATTAATAATTTTAGTTCGATTCAATTATGAGTATTTAAAACAATTTGATTTAGTTTAAATGAATTTTTATTATCATTTAATTCGGTTCGATTCAATTTTCTTTCTAATTTAACAATGAAGTCCTAATTTTGGAAATGAGAATGGTCCCTCTTATTTATTTATGGTGGAAGACAACACATATCCATTTATGTTTAGTGGTGGCTATTTCACGAGTATACCAAAATTTGTCATCAAATATCAATATTTAAAAATATCAAGTCGACTAGGGTACACACCTAGATATTTTTACAACCTATCACACCAACACTAATTTATTTTCCTTACTTTTAACACTCAAAAAATGAAGAAATTATAATAATCAAGGCGACTAAGCTTCTTGAATCCTTTTGCTTTAATCATGTTTGATAACCTCCTTTATACACATAATTAGCTTTTTGATTATTACCATAAATTTATAAAATAATTATGCATGAGTTTTCGCAAAGTAATTCAATTTACTTTATTCAATTGTGTAGCAGTAGAAATATTGAGACAAAGTTATTGGATTGACTTGTCTCGCACAAATCAAAATAAAAATCATCACTGCGCTTTATTGTTTATAAAAGAATGGAAAAAGAGCGAATAACCCAAAAAGAGGGGAAGATAGTCTAAGTTCGGAGGTTGGTTATACAAAGGGAATGTATTAACACTCTAAACATCTAAGGTACTCCGCATGAACCTCTTTAAAAATCTGTGTATTTTAGCTATAAATGTTGTATACAAAAACAAATTGTGGGGATGAGAAATGAAATATTTTTTATAATTTTTACACCTGCCGCGGTTGTGAACCTTTAATGCCAACGTACCATCTTCCATACAATAGGGGATCAGATTACTCGTAGTTCACCTTTAGAAAAAAATTTAAAACACAAGTGTGTTGATTAATTTTAAGAGATAAGACAACATCGTCGTATCCGAGTGGAAAACATACTTACTATCTACGATCATGAGAAAGGAGAATTTGTGTCATCTCAAAGTAGAGGATATAGCTTGGATTTTAAAATCAACAAAGCTTCACTCAACACCCAAGTGGAAAATATCTCACTTCACTATATATCGTAGAAGTATAGTAGCTCGCATCACTACAAGGATTGACAAAAGTCTAATTTTTTGAGAAAATTTTAAAGCAAAAGGCCAAAGTGGCAAAATAGTTTGAATGAGATTGACCGACTTTTAGTTTTCTCACAAAAATGTCAAAGTATTATTAAATTGATTGAAGTTTGATTAGGAAAATAGTTTGAAAATGCATGGACATTAGTTCAAGTTTATTGTGAAGGGACTATCCTAAAGCATAAAGTAAAAACTACGGAAAAGAACCGTCTAACCAACAAGAAGCCAACACTTGATATAATGAGTCAATGTAGAATTTTCATTCTTTGGATTTGAAACCAAACAAGCAAAGGTAATAAACCTCTTAAGAAAACCAAGTTTCAATTGCATTAAGTCTTCACAAAAATTGGACAGAGTAACAGTTGTATACAAATGAATTTCCGATCACAGACAAAGCATGTAATCACAATAACATACACACAAAGAAAACAAACAACCCAATGTCTTGGGGTAAACCCCGAGAGCTTCATACAAAATAACAGTTGAGGTTACAAGGTCTCAAGGTAGTTCAAGGTCTCTAATCCTAAGTCCAAAAAGTCCATCACTCCATAATGCCAAGGATAGTAACCAAATAGTCAAAGTAACACTAAAGTTTTTTTTTATGGTTCAATTTGATTATTAGGTGTTGTACCCCAAAATTTGCCCTCCCATATTTCTCAAAATATTTCAAGAAAAATTCACAAGTCCAACCCAGCGCGTCATATTCAGGTATTCTTCCGCCAAGATATCTCTGATAACGTATTCTCAAATTCAGGTTCGGCTCAAGAGTCAATTCTTTAAAGAAGGTATCCGAATGTGTGAGTTTTCTCGAAGAAATATGGTGAAAAAGTGTGCTGAAAGTGCAGTTTTTACGCGCTAAAAAATTCATAACTTGAAGATCGTGGCTCGTATTGAACCCGTTCCGGTGGCCAAAATTCCGTCTTGACATTATCTACGTTTTCATCTCTCACGGCTGGAAGCCAATTTCGATCAGAAGATCTTCAAAAATGTGGATTTATCAAGTATTTTTGCACAGAAAATTTGTGACAGAAGTTTATTTGCGTCATGTTCAGAAAATCATAACTTGGTCGATTTTCATCGTATCGAGCTGGTTCTGGCGCCAAAATTTCACAAATTGAGGTGACTACATTTTCACAGAAGGTATTGAGTTCAAACGGTATTCAAAAGGCCTTCGTTTTTGCTCAGAGTGCGTGACACGCTGAAAATCCTGAATGCTGAATATTATTTCATTTGGGCCGAAACTTCGAAAATTCATAACTCGGTCAATTTTTATCGGATTGGGCTCATATTTTTACACAAGGTCACTGACTCATAGATCTACAACTTTTCTTCAAAAGTCGAGACCGTATTATGCTCCGATCAATACCATTTTTTTATTGAAGAACGTGTCAGAGTCGACACTGGAGCCCAAAATAAGTTTGTCTGAGCTGAAACTTCAAAAATTCATAACTAATTCACCGTTTATCCGATTGAGCCGATTTTCGGACAGGAGTTAGTTATCGATGTCGGCTACATTTTGTTTTCACATTTCAACTTCAAAAATTGCACTTAAGTCCCTGCGATTTAGCCTGGAAAGTGACGAACTCAAGTGAACATTGGAGGCCCAATTGCACATTCAAAGCCCATTTTCTTTACCCTAATTTCCATTATATAATCACCTTCTTTTCACACAAACCAGAGAGGGGAAAAAAGAGAGAAAAAACCTTGCCACAACACTGTTAGAATATCAAATTCTTTCAAGAACCCTAAAACCTTAAAATCCTTATTACAAATCCCTCTCTCACTACAAACAAGCCATCACAGTTACAAACCAACACCTCACTACTTCTTCAGTAAGGGTAAGGCTGGCTTGATCTCCATGATCCAAAAGGCATAAAAGCATTCACGTCACTAATTTTCCAGTAAGGGTAAGATTGATTTGATCTCCATGATCAAAAGGGTATAATCATTCATACATGCCATATTGTGCCTAAACATTAAATTTCTTCATATATTGGCTTTATTTGCATTTTATGATTTTATTTAATGTGTTCATGAGATTCAACACTGCAGATTTATACAGGATCCCCATGCAGGTTCATTAAGGAACGTTGAGGCCAAAACACAAATGGCCAAAAGGCAAAAGCCAAATGGCCAAAAAGAACAACTTATGCATGACACCAATACATGGCGAGACAAACATCCTGAGAAGATTAAGGAACGTTGAGGCCAGAACACAAATGGCCAACGGCCAGAACACAAATGGCCAACAACCAGAACACAAATGGCCAAAGAATGCAGACCACGGTACTCAGGAGTCAATGAACACGCACGTGATACCAGAAAGTCAAACAAGGCTTTTTGTCTAATGGGCCAGAATACTTCAAAAAACCTCCCCTTGGGTCTGAATACCCCCCATGGTTTGCATTGTTTTTGATTTCTATTTGATTTTCTTTTAATTCTTTTAATGTTTTAATTATTTCTTTTAATTCCATCAAATAATTTTCATAATAAAAATAAAATACAGAAAAATCAAAAAAAATGTTTATTGTTATTAATATTAATTTCACCGTTATTTTTGTAAATAAACTTTAATAATTAATTTAGTTAATTTAGGTTTCAATTTCAACACTTTTTCTTAATAAACTAAAATAGGTAGAATTAGGGTTTTGATATTTTTTTTCACCTTTTCTTTTTATAAATAACCTTCTCTCATTATTATTGTTATTAATTATCATTTATTTTTTGTAAATAAACATATACATAAATATTTTAGTAAATTAGGTTAAACTTTAATATTTTTCTTTAATAATTAAAAATAACTTAGAATTAGGGTTTCTTTTAATTTTAATTAATTTTCTTTATTCTCATTAAATACCAAAAAACATAAAAAATATTTCTTTTCTTTAATTTAATAATTAATTAACTGTTAATTTCAATTTAATTTCAAAAGGGTCCAACGCCCTCGAACATTCGATTCTAATTTCTTTTCGCGCATTTATTCTTGTTTTTCCTTTGTAAATATTATGTAATTGCTCAAGCCTTGTAATAGTAATTAGGAATTTATTTATTTTCCGCATCTTTTATTAAAACGGGTCTTTGTTAATTTGGCGATGTATAGACCCGCGCCTTGTAATAGCGTAGAATTTTACTTTCCGCACTTTAAATTTCCGCACTTTTAAACTGCTAAATCGCATGAAAGAATGTATGGCCTAAATTAAAAACAAGCGTAGATCATCATGATACATGTACAAGATAAATATTAACATGAAAATAACACACAAATTCACACACCACTCTTAGGGTACGCCTCACTGTTGCCTTACATTCGAAACGTGGTCGTCGAGTATAGGACGTCTTAGTAAGTCCTTATGTCCATTGATCTAGTTGCCTCGAAACAAGTTGCCTCGAAACGGTTGCCTCGGAATAGTTGCCTCGAAACGGTTGTCTCGGAATAAAAAGATCAATGGCATAAGGGTAGCTTCTAAGGTGTCCTACTGTTGCTCTGGTGACCACATTGTCCCTACACACGAATTGACCCGAACACCTCCAACGGTGGTGCTACCTACCTCTCAATGGTGGGATGACACTACCTTAAGGACATTTACACAGCCTAATTCCTTAGGATAGGTGGATGACTCATAGATACTTGCTCTAAAAAATAAATCAAAACTCTTTTCACACCGACACTTTAAAAAAGCTTTCAAAACAATTTTTCAAACACTCTTGAGGACTGATACAAGAGTCGATCTGAAATTTTTAAAACGAAACTTTTTCAAACCCACTCACACTTTGAAAAGCAAACAAATTTTGAAAACACAAATGAGCAAGTATCTAAGAGCCCATGGATAACCATGGATAGAAAGGGTGCTAACACCTTCCCTTTCTATAAATCTACCTCCCGAACCGAGAAACTATCTCATAAGGAATTTTGTTGTGTTTTTGTCCTGTCCATGTTGGAGAAAATAAAAGACGGTGGCGACTCTTGCTTCCGCGACATTTCGCGAACCAGCGTTAAACAGTCAGTTCCAGATCCACCGATCACATTAGGTATCTTCAAAAAGAAATAAAATAACTCAAGTGAGAAAAATAAAAATGACACAAAATTAAATGCTCAAGTGAGCAAAGATGAAAATAACATGAAATGTAAATGCTAAAATAAATGTGCTTCAAGTAAAGAGCATGAAGTAAAGGTAAAAAATAAAGTCAATTGTTAGAAATTAGAGGGTAGCTAAATGACAATCTTGAAACTTGCATTTGAAACTCATTAGAAGATTGATAAAATCAAAGCCTCTCAACAACAAGTTTTATTTGCTTTTTGTCAAGTATATCATTTTTTTTAAAATTCTCAAGGCAATCATAAATGATCAATGATGTTTAAGTGATTCACTTTGACCAAAGCTTATGAAGATTCATTAGAGAATTGATAAGACCAAAGCCTCATAACAATGAATCTCAAGGTTATTGGATCAAAGGATTCAAATTAACACACTTGGGCTTACAAATATGGGTTGGGTCCACGAATGATCATTTCTCAAATCAGGACAAAATTTAGTGCTATGTTAAGCAATTGTAAGTGGACTTATCTAGAAGTCGCACCTATTTTAAGACCGATCAATAGAAATCTATGTACCATATATTTGGAGAAATAATATGTAGATTATTTTCTAACAACATGTAGCACAAGTGAGAAGAGGATAAGAAGAAGAGGGATGGGATAAGAATTAAACCACATTTGAACCAAAAATTTAATCAAGCCATCATTAAAACCATTCATCTATTTTGGTAGAGTTAAACTCAACACCCAAGATCCAATGATGTTAATGAAGCTCATGATCAAAATATCATAATTCAAGATCAGCCAGAATATATACAAAAATAAAATTGTATTTAAAAATAAAGAAAAGACTTTTTAAAATGGTTTTAAATGAAAATAGAAGGGAAAAATAGCAACTATATTCAAAACAAATCAAGAAAAATTCAATGAGACCATAGAAAAACCAGAAATGAGCTCAAATATTTTTATAAAAATTTTGATAATTTTTTAAAATCAGAAACTATTTTTTTAATTAAAAGAAATAGGTAAAATAATCCAAAATTTATAAAAAATAGTAAAGTCAAATAAAAATAAGATGGGGTTACCAATATTTGTCAAGAGGTCATTGGATCCTTCCATATTTTTTTCAGAATTTTAAAATTAAAAAAAGTATTTTTAAATATTTAAAACAATTCAAATAAAGTGAAAAAAATATAAAAAAATATCAAAATACAAAATAAAATTGTGAAAAAATAATAATCAGAAAGAGAAAAATCAAAAGTATCTTTTAGAATTTTTTCAGATTTTTTGAAGTTTAAATGATTTTTTAATGAATTTTTGAAGTTTAAATCAATTAAAATAAAAATCAGAAAATAAAAATATCAAACCAAAAAATATGGGCCATCCGATCATTGTCAAAATGCGTTAGTAAACAGATCCAAGGGATCTGGCACGCTGTGCATGTCATGGACTTTATTGAATTTCACACAGAATCAATCTTTATTAAATAAAAACAACTTAAAATGTGGCACATTGGATGGAGTCTGACTCACTAAAGTAATCAGATCCAAGGGCTCCTGAGACACGCGCACGGTAAAATATATGTATTAGACAGAATTCAAAAAATCATATGTCACGCTTTCATTGGCTGAAGCACGACACGTAGGTCGTCTTCAACCTTCAGACACCCTAGATTGGGATTCTTCAAACTGTAAAATTAGAGGACTAGACCGGTACCATTAGCTTCGTGTCTTCAAGACGATTCTAATGGTACCCTCACGCCAAATTTATATAAACTGTGCAAGGCTGAATTTGAAGAAAACCAGAAAAAAATAGCGAGCACGAAAATCCCAAGTATCTCCCTCAATTCTCAATGAAAATGCATACAGTAAGAAGTGTGAGAATCATAAGGATGAATAGATTAGAATATGACTTTATTTGGCTCAATTTGATGGAGAATTCTACCTGAACGAAATAGCTGAAAATTGTTCTGAAACTGGACTTGGTTAGAATGATTTAGGACACCTTAAGGCTTGATTTTTCTTTTGTTAGCTTCAAGGAAGTTTAAGGATGAATAATCAATAGATAAATTGGATTGAAAAGTAGGGCAATAGGAACTCGAAAAATAAGAAAAGTGAGTTATGTAGGGAGTTTGGCAGGGTGATATTGGTTGTTCAAGCTTGAGAAAATGAATGAGGTATGACCCTCTATTTATAGGGAAACTAATGGAATGCTTAAGCGTGTGAAATGATGAAGTTTGGAGGGAAATCGTGTGAAGTTGCAAACATGAAAATTGTGACTTCTATTTTGCTCAAAACTCAACTAAAGTTTGTGTTTCAATGTACTAATCACTTCTGGAAGTTCATTAAACATGATTAGAAGTAAAAACGTGCAGAAAATTTGTGTTTAGAGGCCAAATCAATGATTTCAAATTCTGACTTTGGAGAAAACTTCAGTTTCAAGGTACCATCTTTGAATCAATGGTGTGCATGATTTAGAGAACCTTAGGACTTGATTCTTTTCACAAACTTTACAATGTAAAAAGAATGGAATCAAATGGATGCTTGAGATGAAAGTCATGATGAGTCAAAGTTGAGAAAAAGATGCTGACTTTTTGTACTTAGAAAATTTTTAAGTTTTTTCTTCAAAATGACCTATAATGTTTTGCATCCAAACATGGCCTTCCATTTAAAATTTTCTCTTGACCAAAAAAGATGGCATGAAGTAGACCTCTTGAATGGCATTTTGAGACTTGAATCATTTAAAAAATCCAAAAATTGAGAAAGTTATGACTTTGTGAAGTTGGTGAAAATTCATGAGATGACCTATAATCTTTTGCATCCTTAGGGCATCTTCCATCCATTTACAAGCTTAGCACATAAAAGAACAGTTGAAGTTCACGTCTTTAAGATGATTATAGAAAATAAGTGGGCTTAAAGAGATAAAAATTGACCAATTTATGATCTTTTGAAATCACATAAGGGATTTTGATGGCCTATCTAGAGGACTTGTAATCTTTCTTCATAATTAGGTATCCTCCATACAAAATTTTCTTGAAACTTTTGAAGTTATTTATTGATAAACCTCTGAAGAGAAGCATGTTTTTGGAATCACTCAAAAATACCAAAAGATGAGCAAGATATAGCCTTTATAAGTTCAAAACCCTAGCTCTTAGAGCAACAAAATGCCTTGGAAAACCTTTTCAATTTTGACAAACCTTCTTGCACAAATACTTTTGTCATGTAAATATAAGTTGTTAAGTATGATAATGAGAAATTGTGTCAACCATAACCACTTTCAAATATTGAGAATTGAGGGAGATATGCACTTGTGATCAAGAAATCAAAGACTTATCCAATTAGGTCAAACTTCTCCAATCAACCCTTGCATCTTTGGACTATTTTGACAACTTGAGGCATGATGGATCATAATAGACTTTTTCATGATATTACTTCAAAACATTTTCAATGATGAAGCTTGAATCTCAATGAAGCTTTGTTGAAGAAGGCATGGGAATAAACTCTTGAACCTATAGATCAACTTGATGGAATGTGTTGTGCTTTCACCTATAATATCATCAATTAGGGCAAACATTCATTCTATTTATTAGTTAAGAGTTAGTCAATAAAAAACATAGATGATCACAAAATACAACTCAGGGTGCTTGGTGATTCCCCATGAGCAAAGCTAAAGATAAGGAGAAGAACCAAACCCTAGTGTGATCTTGTTGTGATTGAGTTGATATGATATGCTAGAGGAATCTTATGGGAAAAAATTGGGGTACAACAGTTGTCCTTATTTAAGTGTCTTCTATCCGGAGATGTGAAGGTTAAAATCTTCGTGTCGACGCGATTGAAGATACTTAAATATAAAACAACCCTTATTTTGGCCCTAAGATGCCATGCAATGCTTATGATTATGAATGAAAATGAACAAATACAAAAGTGACACCAGACACCACTGGGAATGTAGCAAACAAAAACAAGGTTCAAAAGAAAAAACCCGACCAGGAAAATAAATCACTGGTGAACAAGAGACCCAACTATATTGGGGTAAAGCACAAAGAGGAAATAAGGCGTAATCAACTCAAAGATTGAGGAGAGAAAGTAAAGGATAACCGTGATCGACAGATGACTGCGAACTATCCACTCACTGAGGAGATAGAAAAAAGTAACGTCGACCTACCAGGGAAAGAAATGGTAAGATAATACTGGTAAATACCAATATTAGCGTACGTAATAAACGATTAGCACCAATATTCATGATTGGGAATAAAAGAACTTCATCAGAGTAATGCAAATCTCAACGATAAACTATCTCCCATAATGACGAGACTACCATCCATCAGAAAAAGATCTCAATAATGAACTATCTCCCATAATGACGAGACTACCATTTGTTGGAGTAACAAATCTCAATAATGAACTACCTTCCATAATGACAAGGCTACCATTCATTGGAGTAACAAATCTTAAGAACGAACTACCTTCCATAATAGCAAGGCTACCATTCATTGGAGTAACAAATCTCAACAATGAACTACCTTCCATAATGATAAGGCTATCATTCATTGGAGTAACAAATATCAACAACGAACTACCTTCCATAATGACAAGGCTACCATTCATTGGAGTAATGAATCTCAACAATGAACTACCTTCCATAATGACAAGGCTACCATTCATTGGAGTAACAAATCTCAATAACGAACTACCTTCCATAATGATAAGGCTACCATTCATCAAAGTAACGAATCTCAATAACTAACTACCTTCCATAATGATAAGGCTACCATTCATTGGAGTAACAAAACTTAATCTTCTCTGGGAACTGACAGACTTACTGGGGAAGTACAAGTTGCTCAAATAAAGAGAACTGCCACTTGCTGTTACGAGAAGGAAATGCAATAATGATTTCCTGGGGAAAGAAATAGTACTTCCCGGTGAAATGTCAATATATTTTTGCTGAGGAGATAAAGTCTTCTCGTGTCAAAATAAATGCACATTCTCAAACCAGGGCTCAAAGCTTGCAGAAATCAAAATAATAATGTTGCTGGGGACCGCAGATTCAATCAAAAAATAAACCGGAATGAATTAGTCAACCAAAATAACACCTCATAAGAAATAAACTCAAGAGGGAACCACTTTCTATCCAGACAAAGAGCTGTACAGGAAGGCTAAAGCAAAAATCTTCCACGAGGGATAATTCTGTGGGGAAATTGAAATAATATACACTTTCTGCCTAAGGATGGCATTCTATTGGAGAGAGGATAACACAACTCTGAAAAACAACGTAATATGCCAACAAGATATTAATGAATGTAAATAAGCAATGATTTGCTAAATTCAACTATTCCTGATGTATGTATGACTGTATGAATGTTATCATGTATATGCTGACAAAACAAACATATAACACTGGGGATAACCAGACAAAACTAACTTGGGTAAAGTCAATACTCGGCTAAATCACATCTAAGATGAAAATTTCATAAGAAAGTAAGCACCAACTGAGGAAACAGATTCCTATTTCGCGGCTTAACTTCATTGGGAAGGAACATAATCCAAAAATAATCAAATCATAACAATAAATCAGTACAGATATAGGGATATGACATCCTTCTCCATGCTTCACCGGGGAATATCATACAGTCTTTAATGGGGAAAACAAATGCTTCAACGTCTGTACTTCTACTAGGGATTGCAATACCGATTTCAATAGGGTAATTGAAAACCACATCATCGAGATATCAACTAAAGATTTCGTACTGACTTTATTGGGGAGGGCAACACTACATCGTCGAGGGGAACCCAAGATACATTCTTCAATATTGAGAGTGATGATTACACCAACTTCTCTAGGGAGAAATTAGGAAACCTCATGGGGGTATAAATTTTCAGAGAGACCTGTTATCTCAACTTTTCTTGGAGATTTAAGAAGTCAAACAATATACCAAGAAATCAAAATTATGGGGATTTTAAATCAAACTCAATACTTGGCGGGATATAACCCAAAAAGTTGACAACTGTTTCAACACTTCTTAGAGAAGATATTGCCCTTGTCTGGTTTCCTGGGAAACAAATAACAACCATAATGCTAAAACTACAAAGGGAGATGTTTTGCAAATGATTCCATCTCAACACACAAAGGGGAAGAGACTTCCATCACGTGAGTGAAAACCTTACTGGGGAATCTAGGATATAGACTTCATACCATACAAACCCGGAATTAAAATGAACCAAGACCTGACTAGGGAAAACCGAATCACAAACCCAACACCGCACCACACATTAATTAGTATCATCTTCAATTATCTGAGAAGCACAAGAAGATCATACTTATACCATAAAAAGTGACCTAGGCGGGCCTTTTTGGGGAATTCATACTTCCAAAATTTTAGGGTTCGTCCATCCTTGGAGTCACTATTTTTTTTCTTCTTGAGTCACAAAATCTAAAGTAAAAAGTAATTTGCAAATTATTTTCAAAAACAAATTTTGTTTTTTAATCTGTTTGTTTTGAAAATTATTATCAATAATAAATGAAGTCTTTGCAAGCTGAATAAAATAGAATTGCAAATGTAAGTGTTTGTTGGCAGCAATTTTGGTAAAACACTGAATTGATAATGTTTTGCTAAATGTCTTGACATTTGAAGCAAACTAGTTTTTAATGATGTCAAAGCATATGTCTTAACATCTTCCTCCTGATCTAAACGTGACTTCATATTTGTTTCCAATATTTTGTTCCTATTTTTATGCGCGCCATTATTCAGGATTTGTGACTCGTAGCTTGCGAAAAATATGGAGGAATATTTTTCTATTTGCATTATCCTTATGGATTATATCTTGGCCTATTTTCATGGAAATATTCAAGGGATTGGAATATTTTTTTCAGACCAAGCCCACTGTTGTGCCTTTATAAGGACTTGCATCCTTATTCGTTTGGCTGCAACTTTTAAAGAAGAATATACTCTTTCTGTTTTAGAAGTCTAAGTCTTTTTAATTGTTATAGACTCTAAGTATTGGTTTAATACTTGATTTGTAATTTGAGTTGTTAATTGTGGATCATTCATAAGCTTTTAAGTATTGAATAATTGAAGTCTTTAAAACTTAATATTTCTGTTGTTCTTCACTATTAGTGATTGAAGGGATTTGAGGAGGGCCTCATACCTATGTGTGTCTTAGGTAGAAGTATAACATGGGTAGTGATTAAGTGATTAGATCGTAAACTAGTTGTTCACTGAGGGTCTATGAATTGATATTATTTAGTGGACTTGTCCCTGGCTTGGTAGCCCCCAGAGTAAGTGTTGTTGTACACTGAACTGGGTTAATAATCCCTTGTGTTTTTACTGCTTTTAATATTGTTACATTTTATATTATCCTCAGATATTTGTGTCGTGACATCTCCTTCGACATCACATATCTGATACCAGAATTTCAATTGGTATCAGAGCAGACATCCTGCTCTATATCTGGATGAGATCTAGGGAAGATACTTTCTGGTACTATGGACAATGAAGGAGCATTTGTGAGAAGACAACCCATTCTGAATGGAAGCAATTATGACTATTGGAAACCACGTATGGTAGCCTTTCTAAAGTCTCTGGACAACAGGGCTTAGAAATATTTCTTAAAAGGATGGAAACACCCTCTCAAATTAGGAGAAAATGGAGAACCTACTTCTGAGTTAAAGCCAAAAGAAGATTGGTCTAAAGAAGAGGATGAAATTGCTCTTTGAAATTCTAAATCCTTGAATTCTATATTCAATGGAATTGACAAGAACATTTTTAGATTAGTGAACTCATCTGAAGTAGCTAAGGATGCCTGGGGGATTCTTCAATCTACCCATTAAGGCACATCCAAAGTGAAGATATCAAGACTTCAGTTGCTTACCACCAGATTTGAAAATCTGAGAATGAAGGATGATGAAAACATTAATGACTTCCATATAAACATTCTTGAGATTGCTAATGCTTCCAGTGCTTTAGGAGAAAAAATTCCATAAGACAACTTGGTGAGAAAGATGCTTAGGTCACTTACCAAGAGATTTGATATGAAAGTGATTGCCATAGAAGAAGTACAAGACGTTGACAAGGTGAAAGTGGGTGAACTTGTTGGATCACTTCAGACATTTGAATTAAACATCAATGAAAGATCTGAAAAGAAGAACAAAAACATAGCTTTTGTTACCAATAATAAAGATGAAGAGGATGACTGTGATCTATATATAGATGAAGGAATATCTAATGCCATATTTATGCTTGGAAGATAGTTTAACAAAGTGATAAAACGGATGGATAGGAATCTAAGATCAAATGTCAAGAACATCTCATCTGACATCCTTAAGTCAAATGAGTTTAGAAGAAAAAGGGCTGAAGAAAAATACACTCAAGGGAAGGGAATATAGTGTCATAGATGTGAAGGTTTTGGTCACATAGAGCTGAATGTCCTACATATCTTAAGAAACAGAAGAACAATCTACCTGTTACATAGTCTGAAGATGATTATGAGAGTGATATTAAAGAGGAATCTACAAAGTATGTTAAAGCATTGATAGACGAATTTGTGTCTGATGAAAATTCTAGTGATAGTGAACTAACCTTTGACGAGCTAGCTGCCTCGTACAAAGAAATGTGTCTCAGAAGTGCAGAAGTTTGCCTAGAAGGGGAGAAATAGAAAGCACTCATAACCCAGCTGAAGGCAGAAAGGAAAGAGCATTTGAAAACTATTTCTAATCTGGAAAGTGAAGTGACTTCTCTGAATTCAAATCTTGATAGAGTGGTCAAATCTCTCAAGATGCTGAATAATGGGTCTGACACATTAGATTAAATTATTCAAGTGGGGAGAGTGACATAAGACAAGCGTGGTCTAGGGTTTAATGAGAAAAAGGAACCTGTTTCAGAAGAACCTTCATCAAATTCCACTCATGCCAACTCTAAACCAAAGATGTCAAATCAAATGTCTGAACATCATGGAAAACATCATGATAAGAAAGAATTTACCAGAGAGAAATCCCAGCCTTGGAGGTGTCATCATTGCGAAAGGTTTGGCCACATAAGACCTTTCTGTTTTAAGTTGTATGAGTATACTAAAACTACACATCTTCCCAAGACTATTCAGATCTTTCAAAATAGTAAAAATAAGAAACAGTGGGTTCCCAAGTCTAATATTGCTAGTTTCATATCTCATACCTCTCTCAAAGTATCAACCAAAGATGACTGGTACTTTGACAGTGGTTGTGCTAGACACATGACAAATTTCAAGAATCTATTGGTAGATATCAAATCTAATTCTACCAGTTATGTGATTTTTGGTGATGGAGCCAAAGGTGAAATCAAAGGAGTGGGAAAGCTAGAATGTCCAGGAGTCCCAAAACTTGACAATGTGTTACTTGTTAGAGGGTTACCAGCTAACCTAATAAGTATAAGCCAACTATGTGATCAAGGATTCAAAGTTAACTTCACCAAGGAAGAATGTCTCATTTGTAATGAGAAGAATGAATTTATTATGAAAGGAATCATATCTAAGGACAACTGTTATTTATGGGTTCCCCAAGAGTTAAGCCTCTCCTCAAAATGTGCTTTTTCCAAAGAAAATGAAGTTAAACTGTAGCATCAAAAACTTAGACACGTGCATCTGAAAGGAATGAAAAGAATCATATTTATTGAAGCTGTGAGAGGGATTCCTAAGATAAAAATAGAAAAAGGGAGAGTTTGTGGTGACTGCCAGATTGGAAAGCAAACTAAGATGTCATATCATAAGATCCAACATCTTACTACATCAAAAGTTTTGGAACTTATTCACATGGACTTGATGGGACCTATGCAGGTTGAAAGTCTTGGTGGAAAGAAGTATGCCTATGTTGTTGTAGATGACTTCTCTAGATACACATGGATAAGTTTTATTAGAGAAAAATCAGAGACTTTTGAAGTGTTTAAAGATCTTTGTCAAAAACTTCAAAGGGAAAAAATAGTCATGTCTTCAGAATTAGAAGTGATCATGGAAAGGAATTTGAGAACAATAAATTTGCTGGTTTTTACTCTTCTGAAGGAATCAGTCGTGAATTTTCTTCTCCTATTACTCCTCATCAAAATGGGATTGTGGAATGCAAAAACAGAACCCTCCAAGAATCTGCCAGAGCTATGATTCATGCTAAGAAGTTACCCTATCACTTTTGGGCTGAAGCTATGAATAATGTGTGCTATATCCATAACAAAGTCACTTTAAGGAAAGGCACTTCAGCCACATTGTATGAAATATGGAAGGGAAGAAAACCTACTGTCAAATACTTTCATGTTTTTAGAAGTAAATGTTACATCTTAGCTGATCGTGAACAAATGAGGAAGATGGATCCCAAGAGTGATGAAGGAATATTTATGGGTTACTCTACAAATAGCATAGCTTACAGAGTCTTTAACTATAGAAACAAGGTTATGATGGAATCCATAAATGTTATTATTAATGATAGAGGATGTAATGATAAAGAAGATGTCTTAGAATATGTTGGAACATATTTTCCTGATATTCCAACATAATCCAATGATAGAAGTATTGATTCTAATCCACCTCAAGAAAATCCTGATCCCAGTCATCTCAATAAAGGGCCTTCAATTAGAACTCAGAGAGATCATCCTAAGGAGCTTATCATAGGAGATCTAAATAAAGGAGTTACTACTAGATCAAAAGAAGGACTATCAAACTCTTGCTTTATTTCAAAAATTGAGCCTAAGAATGTCAAAGAGGCCTGAATTGATAATGTTTTGCTAAATGTCTTGACATTTGAATAAAACTGGTTTTGAATGATGTCAAAGCAGATGTCTTGACATCTGCCTCCTGATCTGAACATGACTTCATATTTGTTTCCAATATTCTGTTTCCTGTTTTTATGCGCCCCATTATTCAGTATTTGTGACTCATAGCTTGCGAAAAATATGGAGGAATATTTTTATATTTGCATTATCCTTATGGATTATATGTTGGGTTGTTTTCATGGAAATATTCAAGGGATTTGAATATTTGTTTTTTCAGCCCAAGCCCACTGTTGCGCCTTTATAAGGACTTGCATCCTTATTCGTTTGACTGCAACTTTTAAAGAAGAATATTTTCTTTCTGTTTTAGAAGTCTAAGTATTTTTAATTGTAATACAATCTAAGTATTGGTTTAACATTTGAGTTGTAATTTGAGATGTTAATTATGGATCATTCATAAGCTTTTAAGTATTGAATGATTGAAGTCTTTAAAACTTAATATTCCTGTTGTTCTTCACTGTTAGTGATTGAAGGGATTTGAGGAGGGCCTCATACCTAGGTGTGTAATAGGTAGAAGTATAGAACGGGTAGTGATTAGATCATAAACTGGTTGGTTACTGAGGGTCTATGAATTGATACTATTTCTTGGACTTGTCCCTGGTTTGGTAGCCCCCAGAGTAGGTGTTGTTGTACACTGAACTGAGTTAACAATCCCTTGTGTTTTTACTGCTTTTAATATTGTTCCATTTTATACTATCCTCAGATATTTGTGTCGTGACATCTCCTTCGACATCACATATCTGATACCAGAATTTCATCAAAGAATTGAATAAAAGCTCAAACTTTATTAATAGAATGGTAGTCTGCAAATGGCAAGAATCCATAGATGATTACAAAGTATGGAAAATGGTAATATACATTGGAAAAGATACATTGAAATACAATGACCACTATTATCCCTAACAACTTTGAATTCCTGCACAGCGACTTTGGTTGAAGAGTGGTGTGGATCCAAGAAGATTGTTGCTTCAATGATCAAGTCTTGTATGAGGCAGTTACTTGCCAAGAAATCCCTAACTTTTGCCTAAGTTTCCCTTGCAGGTTTTCAACCTAGCGGGAGAATTTATTCTGTTTATGTCTCTTACTTTTTCCTAGACCACCCTTTCGGGTTTTCGGCCTACCGAGACACTCCTTTTTGCCTAGGCCTCCCTTTCGGGTTTTCGTATTAGTGAGTTGTTCTTTTATTTCTTTAGGTGAAGTATTTCTTGATTGCATCAGTATTCACGGGACGTGGGAACTCCTCGCCATCCATTGTTTAAAGAATCAATGCACCGCCAGAGAAGGCTTTCTTGACAACATATGGGCCTTCAAAATTGGGAGTCCATTTGCCCCTAGAATCAGGGTTAAAAGACATGATCTTCCTGAGCACGAGGTCGCCTTCTCTGAATTCACGAGGCTTGACCTTCTTATCAAAAGCTTTCTTCATTCTTTTATGATATAACTGACCTTGACACAAAGCTATCATTCTCTTTTCTTCAATTAAATTCAACTGGTCAAACCTGTTTTGGACCCATTCAACCTCTGACAACTTGGTTTCCATTATCACGCGTAAAGAGGGAATCTCAACCTCAACGGGGAGAACTTCTTCCATTCCGTATACAAGAGAGAATAGGGTTGTCCCTGTTGAGTGAGGACAGGCGTTCGATACCCATGCAAAGAAAAAGGGAGTATCTCATGCCAATCTTTATAAGTAACAACCATCTTCTGGATGATCTTCTTAATGTTCTTATTAGCAGCTTCAACAACCCCATTCATCTTTGGCCTGTAGGGAGATGAATTGTGGTGGACAATATTGAATTCTTTGCAAAGTTCTGTCATCATCTTGTTATTCAAATTTGATTTGTTTTCGGTAATAATATGTCTTGGAAAACCATACCGACATATTAGATTGTTCTTAATAAAGCGTACCACCACCTGTTTAGTAACATTAGCATATGAAGTTGCTTCCACCCATTTGGTGAAGTAGTCAATTGCCACCAAGATAAAATGATGTTCGTTCAATTCCTTTAGTTCAATCATCCTAATTATGTCAATACCCCGCATAGAAAAAGGACATAGGGAAGAAATGACATTGAGAAGTGTTGGAGGCACTTGAATTTTGTCAGCATAGATCTGGCATTTGTGGCACTTCTTCAAAAAATTTATAACGGTCGGATTCCACTGTCAGCCAATAATAACCTACCCTAAGCATTTTATTTTCCATTGAATGTCCATTGGCATGGGTACCAAAGGAACCTTCATGGATTTCATGCATCAACATGTCTGCTTCGTGTCTATCCACGCATCTGAGAAAGACTATGTCATAATTTCTTTTGTATAGCACATCTTCATTGAGGAAAAAGCTTCCTGCCAACATTCTCAATGTCTTTCTATCTTTATTTGACGTACCAACTAGGTATTCCTGAGTCTGGAGAAAATGTTTGATATCATAATACCAAGGTTTCTCATATGCCATCTCCTCTGTTAAAAACACATGAGCTGGTCTATCCAGACGTTGCACTATGATATGAGGCACATCATTCCAGGTATTTAATTGATACATAAAAGCCAGAGTCACCAAAGCATCCACCATCTAATTTTCATCTCTGGGAATATGATGGAATTCAACTTTATTAAAGAAGGGTAATAATCTTCTAGCATAGTCTTTGTAAGGGATCAAGCCAGGGTGACAAGTATCCCATTCTCCTTTTACCTGATTTACTACCAAAGCTGAATCACCATACACATCTAGAACTTTGATTCTGAGATCAATGGCCTCTTCGAGACCCATGATACAAGCCTCATACTCTGCCATATTATTGGTACAATCAAATGTCATCCTTGCAGTAAAAGGAATGTGTGATCCATGAGGAGTGATAATCATAGCACCAATTCCTTTCCAATAAGCATTCACAGCTCCATCAAATACCATACCCCACCGGGATTCAGGATCAGGACCTTCCTCGGGAAAAGGTTCATCACAATCTTTCAATTTCAGAAACATAACATCCTCATCAGAGAAGTCATATTTAACATACTGATAATCATCCACCGGTTGTGAGCAAGATAATCCGCCAACACAATGCTTTTTATAGCCTTCTGAGTATGGTATTCAATATCATATTCAGACAACAACATCTGACAACAACATCAGAAAATAACATCAGACAATATCATATACTTAATTGGACCCATTTTGGAAATCAACCAAGTAGTATGATTCAACATATATTGTCGCAACCGCTTTGCCGGCCAGGCTAGAGCACAACATGTCTTTTCCAGCATAGAATACCGTAATTCACAGTCAGTAAACTTTTTGTTGAGATAATAAATGGCATATTCCTTCTTTCCTGTTTCATCTTGTTGTCCCAAAATACACCCCATATAATTATCTAACATTGTCAAATACATGATCAATGGCCTTCCTTCAACCGACAGGAGCAAGATAGGAGGTTCAAGAATATACTCTTTAATACTTTCAAATGCCATTTGGAAATCATCTATCCACACACAACCTTGATCTTTCTTTAACAACTTAAAGATCGGTTCACACATTACAGTCATATGGGAAATAAACCTGGAGATGTAATTCAACCGCCCAAGGAAGCCTCTAACTTGCTTTTCAGTTCTTAGCGCTGGAATTTCTTGAATTTCTTTGACTTTATCAGGGTCAACTTTAATTCCTTTTTGGCTGACAATGAAACCTAACAACTTCCCTGATCAGACACCGAAAGTGCATTTATTTGTATTCAAGCAGAGATGATATTTCCTCAAACGCTGAAATAATTTCAACAAATCTTCTACATGCCCTTTTTTGTCTGGGATTTAACAATCATATCATCAACATATACCTCAATTTACTTGTGCATCAGATCATGGAATAGGGTTCTCATAGCCCTCTGGTACGTTACACCAGTGTCCTTCAACCCAAAGGGCATTACTCTGTAGCAGAATATTCCCCAGGGTGTGATAAACATTGTTTTTTCCATGTCCTTAGGAGCCATTCTGATTTGATTATATCTGGAAAATCCATCCATGAACAAGAATACTTTGAATTTTGTTGTACTATCCACAAACATATCAATATGTGGCAATGGAAAATCATCTTTTGAACTAGTTTTATTTAAATCTCTATAATCAACACACATGCAAACTTTTCCGTCTTCTTTGGTACTGGGACAATATTGGAAATCCACTGAGGGTACACTGATGTCACAAGAAATCCGGCATTAATTTGCTTCAAAACTTCTTCTTTAATTTTCACTGCCATATCAGGGTGAGTTCTTCGCAATTTCTGCTTGTTTGGTGGGCATTCTGGCTTTAGCGACAAATGATGTTCCACAATATCAGTATCCAAACCAGGCATGTCTTGGTAAGACAAAGAAAAGATGTCCACATACTCTTTCAATAATTCAATCAACCCGCTCTTTACATCGGGATGAAGCAATGCTTTAATCTTGACTTCTTTCGAATCTTCCTCTGTACCCAAATTGATTGTCTCTAACGACTCTTTATATGGTTGAATGTCATTTTCCTCGCGCTCGAGCAACCGTGAAACCTCGTCTGGAATTTCATCATATTATTCTTCTTTGACCACATACACAAGATATTCAAAGTTAGGAGAGGGTGCAGGGTCATTGTATTCAACAGGTTTTTTAATTAATCTGCACATATGATTTATGATTGCTTTAAGAAACTGACACATATATCAAGTGATTATGCATATTTATTTACAATTATTATTTATTCCAAAAGGTTTTTTATTTCTGATTACCATTTTCAAAGAAAAAGAAGAAAATAAAAAAAATTTGAGAATCAAAGACAACTTTTATTAATGATTTTAATGATCAAAGAAAACAGATAAGCCCATACAAAATCAACTTTCACCTTAGGCAGAGTGAAATCTTTTTGAAATGATTAACAAAAACAAATTACTTTAAGACATGGATGAAAGAGGGAACATTAATAGTGACCCAGTTCTGGACTCTGACTCCATGTGTCACATAGTTCGGCATTTCCTACTCTTCTTCATCTTCCACAATAGCATTAATACAGTGAATAGTTGGATGAAGATAACCCCCGCTACGAAAGATATCCTGATATTTGCCCAAAGCAGACTTCAACTTCATGTTCTTACCTTTATCATTCTTCACAGAGAATCCCAAACCAGCTCTATTCTTATTTACAGGTGGATCAAAAATCTGCCCCCATACTTTACTAGGGCCATTATGCACAACCTGCTGAGCATCTTTAAACAAAGCTATAGAATTCTCATTTCCACTTATATTATCAATGAATAAAGCTTGGAACTGGGTTCCAACAACAACTTCATCCGCTTCCAAAACACTGAAAGAGGATAAATGAGATATTAACAATGCTTGTTCTTTATTTATCATAACCACTTTTCCTTTACGCATGAACTTTAACTTTTGCTGCAAAGTTGAAGTGACAGCCCCTGCCTCATTTATCCACGGTCGTCCCAGCAAATAACTGTAAGCGGGTACAATATCCATAACTTGGAAAGTAATTTGAAACAAGTGCGGGCTTATGTGAATAGGAAAATCCACTTCCCTAATAACAGACTTCCTTGATCCATCTAAAGCTTTTACAATTATGCCATTCAGGCGCTTGGGAGCTCCTTGATACTTCAACTTCATCAGCGTGCTCCTCGGTATAATATTTAAGGCAGACCCATTATCAATCAGCATATTTGACAATGAATCATTCTTACAGTTCATGGATATATGAAGGTCTAGATTGTAATTCCTTCCTTCGTCAGGAAATTTGTTATCATAGAAGCTTAGGTTATTACAGGATGTAATATTCCCTACCACACTGCTGAATTGGTCCAACAACATATCACTTTCAATGAAGGATTTATCCAACACTCTCATTAAAGATTCTCTATGGGCAAAAGAATTCATCAGTAAGGCCAGAATATATATCTTTGAAGGAGTCTGCAACAACTGATCTACAATCCTGTAGTCGCTCATTTTGATAATCTTCAATATATCATCCACATATTTTTCCAGAGTATCACCACTGGACTCCCCTACTGCTTTCTTAGCTTCAACACTTTCAACAACCTTCTTATCGGCACTGACATTCCCTCGAATAACAGGTGTGAACATACGAACACTGCGGGTCACTCTACTGGCCTCAATAATATTCTCGATATTAGACAAAGGTTGGATGGGAAGTTCAACACCATCCTCTAGAATTGTAGCATTGTATTTGTACGGTACGACTTTGTCTGATTTGTAAGGAACAAGACCCGGAAAGAAAATCACTACTGGAGCTACAACTGGCTTGCTACAGTATTCAATCTCGATAGGGGAAGAATAATTGAAACACGACACAATAACATTCACACCTTCTTCAGAATATTTGGTCATCAAAGAATCATTGTTGGAGAACATATCTTCATCTGAGGAAAAGAGTTCATCGGCAGAAGCATATTCATCATTCGACACAGTCTCAGCCAAGCAATCTTCAATCACGTTATTCACATTGTAATCATCTCTATGGCCTGAAACTATGATAGTACCATTATCCAATAACAACTGAATACCCCTTCTCACAATTGCACAACCACGAGAGTCTCTGCAGCAAACTCGACAAGATCCATAGTCGTGTTTTTCTTGACCTTCCATGTGGCAGAAGGTGGCGTGCAATTGCACCAAATCATCATTCATATGGTTCACGTCAAAGATCCAGATTTCTGCAAGACATCCAAAGACCATGTTCACTTCTTCTTCGTATTCTGCCCTAGCCCGATTTATATAAATGAGGCCTTCATCCATCATTTCCTATAAATCATCCTTTATCTTATCACACCCTTGTATATTAGTACTGCAGGTACCACAACCAACATGGTCATGCATATAGTAACTCTGCATAACTCATGGGGATAGAGTCAAAAGCCCATCTCCTCTGATTTTGCCCTTGATTCCCTGAGGGGCTAGTCTTTGATAAGAGACTATGGTCGGAGCCGTATTGACAACGGGGGTTACTGAAGCAACATGTTGGTGGCGATGATGATTTCTTCTAGGAGGATTAACCCTTCTCTCTTGAATAACAACATTTGTATCTCCTTATTTCTTTTTAGCAAAGCCATATGATGGTTTCTTCGTAATGCTGGAATTTTCACTTCTTGTCAAGCGACCTTCTCTTACAGCTTCTTCCAAACGGACACACATGCCCACCATCTCGATAAAATCACTTGGCGCACTCGCCACCATTATTTCATAATATAAAGCACCTAGAGTCTTCAGAAAAATCTCCGTCATCTCTTTTTCTTCCATTGAAGGGATCACTTGGGCGGCTACTTCACGCCATCTCTGTGCATATTCCTTAAATGACTCTTTGTCCTTTTAGACCATTGCCCTGAGTTGATCACAGTCAAGTTCCATGTCCACATTATATTTGTACTGTCTAATAAACGCTTCACCCAGGTCATTGAAATTATGAACATTGGTGCTACCCAGGCTCATGTACCATTTCAGTGCTGCACCAGTCAAACTATCTTGGAAGAAATGAATTAACAGGCATTGATCTTAGGTGTGAGTAGACATCCTCCTCACATAAATTACTAGGTGAGCACGAGGACAAGTATTTCCCTTGTATTTCTCGAATTCTGGTACTTTGAACTTTGTGGGTATTTTCACATTTGGAACCAAACACAGATCCTTCACATTTTGTCCAAACAATTATTTTCCTATGAGGGCCTTCAACTCTTTCTGCATTTTATCAAACTGATCCTGAAAATCGTCCAGTCGATCATAGACACCCAAGATTTCACTTGATGGAGGAATAAAGTGATACATTTCATCATTAACAAACAACACAACATTCACCGAAGGAGGTGCAACATAGTGAATCTCATTTCTAGCAGCAGGAGTAATAAGTACTACAGGAGGTGCAGGAGTAGCTGCAGCCTGAGAAAATGGAGCAACTTGAACATCTTGATTATAGCCTTCTGGCATGAAGTTCTCTGTAATTCCTCGCAGACAACCCTGAGGCGTATGATTATGAACAACAGTAACTAGAGTAGCAGAAATAGGAACTACCAGAGCTTCAGAAGTAACCGTTGTCTGTTGAGGTTGAGCAAGTGGTGGCTGATTCTGAGAAGCCACCAATGATTCCATCAAATCAGTGAGATTAGCCATACCAGCCTTCAGAGCAGTAACTTCTTTGTGCAACTTGCAATTCTCTTGTTCTAGATTATCCATCTTCCTTTTGGAATTAGCCCGAGTATTGTACTAGTGAGACAACTTTCTGAATAAAGTGAAGAAGCATAATAATACACTTGGGTATGAATAGAAATGCAAGACGTATGTACAATGTAAAGCATGATGTGCAATGCACATGATTTATTTTATTATTAATATTTCAAGGATCTCAAAGATTTATAGACAATTTGCAAATACTAAAGTACTAACACATTTGAAATACTGAAAATCTCATTATAATAACTTCAAAACCGATTACAACTTTTTAGTACAAGTTTCAATGATCCCTAGTACAAGATAAGATAAGAATCTTAGATCCTAAGAAAGAAAATTTGATGAAGATCACTCCACATGCTGATGCTTCCCTGTGAGTCTTACAATCTGAGCTTTCAACCGCTTGTTCTCTTCTGCATACTTGTTGGCGACCTCTTTCCAATCACTAGAGCCTGAAAGTGAGTAATTAGGTCTTGAATAAGATCTAGAGGAAAATGAATCCTCTTGCCTATCCATCATCTCTATAGCACGACTCTCAAGAATCTCGATCAGGTCATCTTTCTCTTTCAAGTCTGCTTGGTAGGACATCTCTAAAGTATGAAACTTATTCTTCCAAGCCTCCTTTTCCTGATGCATCCTGACTAAGGAAAGTTGAAGTTGTTCCACATCATCTAATATGGGAGGAGTGGTTTTTACAAACATATCAGGCATGGGTTCTTCACGGGAATATAACATCTTCAAATGGATGGCTCTTGCTTATACCCACTAAAGATAAGGCTCCAAAGAAACAGCCTTTCTAGGTCCCAAGTCTTTCCGGCTCTTCCTGTGAATGTGATACCAAGCCTTCTCAATCTCCTATTTAGATTCCTTATGAACCTCTCCCTCTTTAAGGAAGAAACCACTCAAATGAGTACTATTTGGCTTATCCCTCATCGAATATCCAAGTTGTCGGCGTGCAAGAACGGGATTGTAGTTAATTCCTCCCTTTGTACCAAGAAGAGGTACATTGGGGAAACTACCACAACTGTCAACAATATTTACATCATGGTAAGCCTGATAGTACCAAACAATATCTAAATGAGTGAGGGCCATAATCTTTGGAGCCCAACGAGGTTCCTTCCTGACATCCCAGAAAGCATCAGACTGAGGCAAGTGAGAAATAAACCACTGATACAATAAAGGTGTGCATCAAATGATCATCCCTTCATGGTAAGAATCCTGAAGATGAATAGAGTAATAGGAATCATCCAATAATGTAGGGATTATATTCCTAATCATAAAGACCCTAATGGCATTGATATCCACAAATTTGTCGTCGTTAGGGAATAAGAACAATTCGTAAGCAAGTAGAGCAAAAATGGCCTCAAAAGCAACCGTACTCTTCATCCTAGCAAAGTAGCGAGCTTTCTCCAATAAAAAATGAGCGGGTAATCCTCTAATCCCCCCTTTGGTAGTCATGTGGGCTTCAACCTTATACTTCCCTAAATGGATCAAAGCAACAATCTCATGAGATTTTGGCTCCCCCTCCAAACCAAAAAAAGGAACACGATCGATAATAGGTAAACCCAATAGATAAGAATACTCTTCCAATGTAGGCATCAACTGATAATCAGGGAAAGTAAAAAACATCGATACATCAGATCATAGAACTGGACCAAAGTCGAGAGAATACCCTCCTTCATCCTAAGGTTCATAAGAGAAATGATGGACCCATACTTCCTCCGAAAATCTATAGAACTCTTGATCTCGAGAATCAAACTCATCAACTCATCTATCTTGTGATCTTTGAAATTGTACTTCCAAGTCTTTCTTTTTCCATAATCCATGGTTAAAAGTACCTGGGATATTCCTAAAGAGTCAACTTTTAAGTCCCTTGAAACAAAATGTTTTAAAGGATGCTCATGGGTGCATGAATGCATGATGCAACAATCCCACACAAGATCACAAACATAGGGTTCATAGGTTCAACATCACGAGCATAAGGTTAAAGGTACTACCCATAAGGTATGGTCTAAAAGTATATCACCTGTCGAACAAGGTTCTAAGAGGTTCCCAGAGTCTACATCCTTCCTTCAGATATTACCAACTTCCTGATTGACTCGGTAATTAGCAATATTCTCCAGAAAAACTCGTATGAGCATAGTATTGCGTGACAACCATTTCCGGATCACTCCATCATAGCTTCCGCGCTACACCTAAAAGGCCAAGATGGGTTAAAGGTTCTACGGTCGTCAATTTTAGCAAGCTCCCAGGTCAAAAGCAGCATGTCTTCCAGATTACTTGGTAAATAATACTACAGTCAAAGGGGCCTCCACTGTGTGGGGGATCTCATGTCTCCTTTTTGGGGATTACTCCCTCAAAGTTAACATGACTATACTTCCCGTCCTATCTTAAGTTTTCCCAAGTCTGGGTATAGGATCTATGAGAAATCACCAAGCACCCTGAAAACCAGGAACATCCAAACAAACATATATACAACACATAATATACAACAATAATAGCACATATACAGATAAACAAAGATAAGCTTAACCCACTTAAGGATGGACCAACAATAGGTCAATCTTTCCCCAGTGAAGTCACCATTTTTTCTGTAGCGGTAGCAATGTTGAGATAAAACCATTGGATTGACTTGACTCGCACAGATTAAAATAAAAATTGCCACCGCGCTTTATTGTTTCCAAAGGAATGGGAAAAGATTGAATAACCCAAAAAGAGGGGAAGATAGTCTAAGTTTGGGAGTTGGTTATGCAAAAGGAGGATATTATCACCCTAAACATCTACGGTACTCCGCATGAACCTCTTTAAAAACTTGTGTATTTTGACTATAAATGTTGTATACAAAAATAGATTGTGGGGATGAGAAAAGAAATATTTGTTATAATTTTGCACCCTCCGCGGTTGTGAACCTTTAGTACCTACGTACCACCTTCCATGCAATAAGGGATCAGGGTACTCGTAGTTCACCTTTAGATTTTTTTTTAAAACACAAGTGTGTTGGTTAATTTTAAGAGATAAGACATCATCGTCATATCCGAGTGGAAAATATACTTACTACCCGCGATTATGAGAAAAGAGAATTTGCATCATCTCAAAGTAGAGGATATAGCTTGGATTTTAAAATCAACAAAGCTTCACTCAAAACTGAAGTGGAAAATATCTCACTTCAGTATATATCGTAGAAGTATAGTAGATCGCATCAGTACAAGGATTGACAAGAGTCTAATCTTTAGAGAAAATTTTAAAGCAAAAGGCCAAAGTGACAAAATAATTTGAATGATATTGACTCACTTTTAGTCTTTTCACAAAAAATGTCAAAGTATTATTAATTTGAATAAAGTTTAATTAAGAAAATATTTTGAAAATGCATGGACATAAGTCCAAGTTTATTGTGAAAGCGGTTCAAGTTAAGAAAACAAGAATAATTTTGGAAAGGAGGGAAAATATTTTTGAAATTAAAGAAGGTGGGAGGAGATGAAGGGACTATCCTAAAGCATAAAGTAAAAGCTAGGGAAAAGAACCGTCTAACCAACAAGAAGCCAACACTTGATATAATGAGTCAATGTAAAATTCTCATCCTTTGGATTTGATACCAAACAAGCAAAGATAATAAACCTATTAAGAAAACCAATCTTCAATTGCATTAAGTCTTCACGAAAATTGGACAGAGTAACAACTGTATACAAATGAATTTCTGATCACAGACAAAATATGTTGTGATACGGTGGCAAAACCGACTGTTAATACTGGTTTTGTGTTTTTGTTTGCAAATGTTGCGGTAAGTAAGATTCGCCACCGAATTTTCTTTTATCCAACAAAGGAAAGGGTGAAAAGAACAGAAAAATACTTTTTTCGAGATTTTAAGAGTAAGGGGTGTCGTACCCCAAATTTGCCCTATCTCTTTTATTCTTGTCTGGCTTTGAACTTTGCATTCCATTTGCATTGTTTTATTATTCAGTCATTTGCATATCCCGCATCTCAGGGAATCAGGCGCTTTTGTTTAAAGTTTTAGGGTTGCGCCCTCTTTATGTCTAATCTTGTTTTGAGGTTTTCTTATCAGGTACAAAGGAAGTACATGTGGTTCTCGATTAGCGGATCATGGAATGAATTGTGTCGTCAGGTTACAAGGATTGGTTCTCGCTCAAATTTATCAGAGCTTAGATTAGGGTTTATTTCCCTATGTGTGTCGGTCAAGATGCTAGGGTTTTCAGATTTTTTGGTTTATGTGAAGATGTTTCTTTCGCCTTCCTTGAAGCTAGCTCAAAGCTCAGTGCATTAGGGGTCTAAGGACTTGAGGATTTGAATCGTTGGAAGGAAGAGTCATGATACATGTGATTTAAGGTGGAAGATCCCTAAGGAGCAAAGCATAATTATTCTTTCAAATGCTTGTTGCTTGCCAAGCAAGTTCACTCGTATCGAGAACACTTGAGATTAGAGGTTCAGGTTGGTTCAAGGTTGTCAAGGTTCTAGGCGTACAAGGTTGAGGTTGGATCATCTTGGATCCAAGTACGAAGGGATAAATGTACATCTTGATTTCAAAATCAGCTCAAGAATGCTAAAGAGAGAGAGTTCGTGACTTGGAGGTTCTATAGTCATGTACCAAAATTCATCACCATTGTCCATTACTCATCTAAGACATCAAACAAGTTATTGTTCATTACAATATCATTCAAGTTTCAAGTAATTTCCACTTGTATTCACATAACTATCCATTCGGATTTACAAGGCTCATCATGAGTTCAAATTCATTCAAAATGGTCCTATGCTAACATCCATTATAGTCAAGACTTATCCAATTTCCATACAACAAGATTCATCATTCAAAGTTCAAGTTTTAATCTCATTCAAGCAAGATTCTAGGTTCATTCATTTAAAATCATTAAAAGTTACAATTCTTTTGTCATTTCATTCTTGAAAGAAAAGTAGAAAGGAAAATTACAAGTTTTTAAACATGGATGCTTAAGTTCCAATCCTACACTAAATTCAAGCCTAAAAACTTTCTTCCAGCCTGCAAAATATATTGTTCCATCGTGGATTATATGTCTTGCCTTTGCCTTATTTTGCAAACCTTAAACCATATTTCAAAGCCATCAAACCTCCCTGCATCATCCTATAAAACCTGTCCAAAAACAGTATTAAGATTCAGCCCATGAACCCATACAAAACAAAACAGAATAACCATATAATATGCCAAACATATCAGTCAAAACTTGTTTCAAACAAAAAAGAAAAGGGGAACTGTCGAGACCTATTGCCCAAGTAAGGCTATCCTATATCACAAAAGAGGAAACAAACCAGTCTGAATACCTGTTCAAAAAGCTTGCTGCAAACCAGCCTCAATTCTGCACCATGTAGCCTTGATATCATTCCTATTCATCTGTCCACTCTCCTCCAAAAATCTGTCAACATTGCACCAAATTAGCAAGTCAAAACCTGCATCCCAAAAAGCAAAAATCAGTTTACTGCATATGTTTAAGTCCATTAAGTCACCCTCATTTCCAATCTGATAATTTTTAATATATGTAGAGGGAGAACGACAATAAAAGGGATTGGAAATACTGAGAAAATTTTGACTGATAGAAAAAAAAGAAAAAAAGAAATCACACACACAAACCCCTCAACATCTGTTCAAAAACACCAAGAATCTCATTTAAAAAGTTGATCCAACACATCTTTCAACTCCTACTCCTTTACAGAAGCAACCTTAAGAATTTTCTGGTGTTAAAGTTCCAATCGCTCATTTGTTATCCCTCACACACTCAAAACTGAGACACCACCTCACGAGCAGAAAAACCCAGATTTACGTATATTTCACAACAAGCGACAAACACATGACACATATTCACAGAACAAATCCAAGGAAGAAAATACTAAGAAGGAAGCAGAACTATCAACGCACCTGAGATTGCAATCCAACATATTTTCAATAGAAGAGAACAAAGACAAGAGATCTAGCCTACCATGGAATTGTCGCCTCTGAGAACATTCAGAGTTGGTATTTTGTTTTTCTTCCTACATATTCTTTAATATTTGCATCAGGATATTTTGTTGAGCTTTGAATCTTTGTTTGATTTTTTGGTTTGTCTTCATTTGCTGAGCCTTTGAATAAAAATAGAGAGTTTTATTTGTTGTATGTTTAATTCGCGATTGAAAGCAGGGGATTAGACCGATAAAGGGAGCCGAAGGAAGAATAAGAATGTGGGATTAAATTTTGTTTGCTTTCGGATAGAGGGAGCGATCAGTAGAGTTATGGACGGTAGAGGGAGTCAATCTAGTTGTGTTGTTGTAGTCAGAGCATAAGGAAATAGCGATCTGGGGAGGCTAACCAAGAAGAGAAGTTTTGTTGTTGTTTTTACAGTGAGTGAAGAAAAGAGGAAAGAGATTTCGAAGAGAGGAAGCCATTGGTTCGGTGGATTCGACAGAGAATTTCAATGTTTTATTTTCCATTATAAGCATAAAAAGAAGAACTGCAATAATATTAATACAATCTATTTTGCCTTCCCCATATAACAACAATAATGATTAAATCTATCTCTCTTCCCCATACGCAATCCCAGCCGCGGCACCTATCTCATGCTAGGTTTACAAATTTGTCTTTCTTTCTTCCCAACCGGGTCGGTCTACTGGGGCCTTTTTGCCCAAATCCAATTTTCAATTTTCAACTTTTATTTTAATTAAAACATAATAGCAACAGTTAAGCAGTTTCGTTCATTTGGAAAGGCAATTAATAATAAACCTTGGGGACCCGGGTTCAACCCCTGCTGGGGCATTTTTCCATTTTTTGTAGTTTCTTTAGGCTTTATCTTTTTGTATTTTACCATATACTTCTTGAAATATATATATATATATATATATATATATATATATATATATATATATATATATATATATATATATATATATATATATATATATATATATATATATATATATATATATATATATATATATATATATATATATATATATATATATATTTCTTTACATAGTTATTGCATGAGAAAAATACAAAAAAACATGTTTGTTTAATTAATTTTTTTCATTTTGTTATTTACTTAATCTTTTGTTTAATTTTCGTTAACTCAATTTGTTTTATTTTTTTACCCAGAATAAGTTAAAATTAGGTTTCAATACTCATTTCGCGATAAGTTGTAAAAATATTATAGTACTATTTTCTTAACACAATCAATATTTAGGGTCTTAGTTTCTTTATTTTTTCATCCAAACCCCGATGCCGTACTCCCTTAGTTAGCTCTGTGAGGTGATTAAAACCCGTTCGATCGCCTTATGTCGAAATAGACTTTTAGCTCACTTGTACATAACAAACAACTAGGTTTCTAGTCTCCCTCTTAACCCTTTTCTTCTTTTGTAATTAAAACTTAACATTCACAAATCAAAAAAATCAAAAACATTTAACCATTACTCGAATTTATTTTAAAACTCGCAAAAACACTCAACAAATAAAAACTCCCCCTAAGGGCATGTTATCTCGGTTCTACCGCGATACCGGTCGTGCCTATTGCTAGAATGCGTGCGTTAACATTGCCCATTAAAAAACACAAACAAATCAATCATTCTCTAGAGGAACTACGGTGTTCTGATTCCTTCATTGGATACGTAGGAAAAGGGTCGCGAAACCCTCACGAACGCAATAATAAAAAACTGTTCATTTCCCTTTAAGCAAGCATAGTTGTAGATAAACCCACCCTTTAAGACAAACAAACAAAACAGATCCTGTTGAGTACAATGGATGTGAGGGGTGCTAATACCTTCCCCTCGCATAACTGACTCCCTTACCTTTTCTCTTGGTCGTAAGACCATCTTATCTATTCCCTTGTGGTTTTATCGATATTTCCCCTTCCTTCGGGATAAATAAAGGTTGGTGGCGGCTCTGTTTTTTCTACCGGTGGCTTCAGCTGGCGATTCAGCTGGGGAATTTAGCGAGTCTCTCCTAGTTTTGTTTATTTGTCTTTTTGGGTGTTTATTTATTTGCTTTACCTTGCTTTACTTTTTTATTTCTTTATTTATTCTATTCTTTTGTATATATTGCATATTTTGTTGCTACTCACATATTCTGGATACAATGTGATGTTGGGTTTGGTGTTTACTTTTGATAAGTCCTCTACTCGGACTTGGGTTACACATAGGATTAAGACGGGTGGTATAGTCATGTTAACTTTGAGGGAGTAATCCCGAAGAAGGAGACATGAGAATCCCCCACTCAGTGGAGGTCCCCTTTAAAGTAGTGATGTTTACCGAGTAATCGAGAAGACGTCGTTGCTTTTGGCCTGGGAGCTCGAGAAGCTGAGGGTCGTAGAACCATTAACCCATCTTGGCCTTTTAGGTGCAATGCGGAGACTGTAACGGAGTAATCCGGAAGTAGTTGTCACGCGATATTTCACTCAGACGAGTTTTTCCTGTGAATATTACTGATTACCAAGTAATTGGGACGTCGGTAATATCCAAAGGAATAACGTAGACTTCAAGAACTCTTTAGAACCTTGTTTGGAAGGTGAAAAACCCCTAGTACATACCTTGTGGGTGGTTACTTTGACTCCATGCCTGTGATGTCGAACTTTTGATCCTGTTACTTTCAGCTTGTGCAACAGACTACGCAATGGTTATCCAGAATATGTGGAGCTGAGACTTTATGCCATAGCATACCATGACATCATATCATCATGTATATATATCTCATATCTAGAGAAATCCAAAGACAAGTCTTGTTGATATAGCTTTTCAAAAGGGAAATTTTAAAAATATAGACGAGTCTTTGGGTCTCATTAGAAATGAAGATAAAGCATTCATCCATATTACCATGCATTCATTTTTTCACAACAAAAACTCATTGGGGTCCCCTTTATCAGAATCCAGTAAACAGCAAAGACGACTCATCCACATCCTTACCGTACCAGAGGCAACCAGCAAAGGCTAATGGATCTATTTGAAGAAAATCAGAATGCACTCCATCGGTATATGGACACTATGGGTACTCGCATGGATCAACTCATGGAAACTCTTCATGCCGTGATCAAGGGTCAAGAAGAACTACACCAGAGTGTTGCCAAGCTTACTGCTGCTGCTCCTTCGACTTCTGCTAATGGGAGAAATGACAATGCTAATGTTGAGACTCCTATCGGTGCTCCTAGGAATGATATCGATGATCATCATGATGTTATTGATCTCGATGAACCTCAAGTGAATCTTGCTGCCGGGGTCGCCGAAACTGCGAAAATGTATCATGCTCTTGAAGAGTGACTTAGAGCCATGGAAGGTATCAAGGTTTCCGGATTCAATACTGCTGCAATGTGCCTCGTGCCTGGGGTAGTCATTCCGCCCAAGTTCAAAGTCCCAGAGTTTGACAAATACAAAGGAACTTCTTTCCCAGAGACACATCTCCGTTCCTATTGTCGCAAAATGGCGGCCTATGCTGGAAATGAACCTTTGCTCATGCATTTCTTTCAGGACAGTTTGACCGGGGCATCCTTAGATTGGTATATGCAATTGGAAAGATCTCATATCGGTACTTGGGGAGAGCTTGTCGATGCTTTTTTGAAACATTACCATTACAATACTACCATGGCTCCAAGCCGTACTCAGCTCCAGGGGATGGTGCAAAAGTCTGAAGAGTCTTTCAAGGAATACACTCAGAGGTGGCGTGAACTAGCTACAAGGGTCCAACCTCCTCTCTTGGATCGTGAGTTGATTGATCTGTTTATGGGTACTCTACGAGGCCCTTATCTCCAGCATATGCTCAATAGCACTTCTACTTCATTTTCTGATATGGTCATCATTGGTGAATGTGTTGAGACGTGTATTAAGGCTGGAACGATTCAAGGTGTTCCTAATAATGCTAACAACAATGCAGGCATTAATTGAAAACCATTTTCTAGTTTTGTTAAGAAGAAAGAGGGCGAGACCAGTGCCATCACCGTCAACCAAGGAAGAGCTCCCACATTTCCCCAAGTCTGATTCCCTTATTTTCCTACACCTGCTGCTGTTCCCAACCAGTTTGTTCCGTAAGTATATGCTGCTACAACTCCAGAACCTTGGATGGCCCAACAACGGCCTTTCTCTCCGCAACCGAATTATGTTCCACAACAACAGTTTACACCTCCTACAACTTATCAACAACCGAATCAACATCTCTAAGGCCCAAGAGCTCCTCAAAGACAGAGAGCCCCTGAAAGAAGGTTTGATCTCATTCCCATGTCCTACACTCAGCTTCTCCCACAGTTACTTGCTAGTCAAATGGTTCAATTGCGCAAACTCGGTCCACCGCCAAATCCTCTCCCTAGGGGATATGATAGTAATGATCATTCCGAATTCCATTTTGGTGCCCCAGGCCATACAATTGAAAATTTCAGAGCTTTCAAGTGTAAAGTTTAATATCTCATCGATGCGAAAGCCATCAACTTCAACCCTGTGGGTCCGAATATTCAAAATAATCCTATGCCTCCTTATCAAGGGGGAACGGTCCACGCTATTGAAGAAGTTAATGAATGGGTTTTGGTATCAAAGGTTGATGAAATTATGATATCTTTGGAAACTGTCAAAGAACATTTGTTGAAGCATGGAGTGCTACAAGAACTCCATGACTTCTTCTTAACCTGTTCTTCCAAACCAGAAGAGTGTGCTGAGTTGAAGACGACCATCCAACAGTTGATTGATGAAGGTGTCTTACAGATAGAGAAAGTATTCCGAGAAGAAGAAATTGATGTTCTGGAAATCCCCTACTATCCGAGAAGCTTTTCAGCTACCCCCAGTATTCCGTTAACAATTCAGGTTCCTATTACCCCCACAATGATTCAAGCTCCAATTCCTCCTACAAGCGACGACTCGAAGGCAGTTCCCTGGGAGTACAATGTAGTCTATATTCATGGAAAGAGGTATGAGTGCCCTCCGGTAGGTGAAAAGAATGTTACCAACATTGCGGGAACAAGCAACATGACCCGCAGTGGTCAGATCTTTTCTCCTCCACCACCACCTCCTAAGGAAACTAACAGTGAAGCTTTAGCTAAGGCTAAGGGAAAGCAAGTAATGTATAATCAACCCGAACTTTCTTAAGGACAAGAAGCAGAGCAACTTTTGAGAATTCTCAAGCGGAGTGATTACAAAGTAGTGGACCAGCTCAACCAGACACCATCCAAGATTTCCATATTATCTCTCCTTTTGTGTTCAGAGGCCCACCACAACGCCTTATTGAAGACCTTATGTTCTGCTCATGTTACCCAAGACATCTCTGTGGCCCAGTTTGAAGGAATAGTCACCAATATTGTTGTGGGAAATTGTTTGGGTTTATGCGATGATGAACTCCCAGTTGAAGGCAGAGCCCACAATAAAGCGCTGCATGTTTCTATGAAGTGTTTGGACACTGTTTTATCTCGAGTTTTGGTGGATACAGGTTCTTCACTCAATGTGATGCCTAAGGTTACCTTGTTTAAGCTGAATATGTACGGAGTAATGATGAGGCCCTCCACTCTAAATGTTCGGGCGTTTGATGGTTCAAGAAGATCGGTGGATGGAGAAGTTGATTTACCTGTCAAGATTGGTCCCCACACTTTCTATTTGTCATTCTATGTTATGGACATTCGTCCATCCTATACTTGCCTTTTGGGTCGTCCATGGATTCATGTAGCTGGAGCTGTGACATCCACTTTTCATCAACGCCTGAAGTTCATTGCGAATGACCAAGTTGTCGTTGTTTGTGGGGAAGAAGATATAGTGATTAATAATCTGACTACCTACAGTTACGTGGAAGTGGAAGGCGAGGTACAAGAGTTGCCCTTTCAAGCTCTGGAGATTGTGACTGTTGACAAAGTCCCCGTCGTGGAATTTAAGAAGTCTGAGATACCCCTGGCCTCTTTGAAGGATGCCAAAGCCCTCATGGAAGCTAGACCTCCCCATGACAGTTGGGGCAAATTGATTGAAGTTCCAGAGAAGAAAAATCGTTTTGGTATTGGGTATCAGCCATCATCTTTCGTGCAAGCTGGTTGGGTTCCTCTCAAAGGACAGCAGGTTCCCCCAATTTCTGAAGTGTTCATCAGTGCTGGTGTAAGCAAAGAAGGACAAGTACTCTCCACAGATGCTGAAGGTGACGATGAAGATATTTCAAGATTTATCTATCAAGTTGCGCTAGACCAGGAGCTCAGCAATTGGACTGTCGTGGATATCCCTGAAGTTGTTTTCCTTGATGTGTAATTTTCTGTTTCCATTTTAAGTCGTATGTCCTGCCCAAGGCATACTGACAGCTTGTAGAAGGGGCCCCTTATGTTTCAATCTTTGTTTAACATTGAATGAAAAATCGAACTTTTGCATACAATTTTGTTCTCTGTCTTTTCTTTTACTTTTACTTTTTCAAAATAAAAATGGCAATACTTTTCTTTTCTTATTCTAAATTTTCCTTTGCACTTTCTAAAAATAAAACATAAAATCATCGATCATGCAGATCCGTCCCAGACTCCGTTGGAAATGATAATGCTATGGCTCCTTATATCCTTGAGAATTAAGTTGATTATGCTAACGAAGATAATGAGGAAGATTGTGAAGTCCTTGAAGAACTAGCCAGGCTCTTGAGACAGGAAGAGAAGGTCATCCAGCCATATCAAGAAGAAACAAAAGTCGTCAATCTCGGTACTGAAGAAGTAAAGAGAGATGTCAAGATAGAGGCCGCCTTGCAAAGCGAAGAAAAGAAGGGGTTGATCGAATTGCTTCAAGAGTATGCTGATATCTTCGCCTGGTCATATAAAGACATGCCCGACTTAGACACTGATATAGTAATGCATAGATTACCACTCAAGCCAGAATGTCCTCCTGTAAAGCAAAAACTAAGAAGGACCAGACCCGACATGGCCTTGAAGATCAAAGAAGAGGTTCAGAAACAGCTCGAAGCAGGTTTCCTATATGTGATAAATTACCCGCCTTAGATTGCTAACATTGTGCCCATACCTAAGAAGGATGGTAAGGTACGTATGTATGTCGACTACCGAGACTTGAATAGAGCAAGCCCGAAGGATGATTTCCCGTTGCCTCATATTGATGTATTAGTTGATAACACTGCTCGGTCTTCGGTGTTTTCCTTTATGGATGGGTTCTCTGGCTACAATCAGATAAAGATGGCTCCGGAAGACATGGATAAAACAACTTTCACAACTCCTTGGGGTACCTTTTGCTACAGAGTCATGCCTTTTGGTCTTAAAAACGCTGGTGCGACATATCAGCAAGCTATGGTGACTCTCTTTCATGACATGATTCATAAAGAGGTCGAGGTGTACGTGGATGACATGATTGCAAAGTCACAGACTGAGGAAGAGCATTTGGTTCATTTGAAGAAGTTGTTTGATTGTTTGCGAAAGTTCAGGTTAAGGCGTAATCCCAACAAATTCACCTTTGGGGTTCGGTCGGGCAAGTTACTTGGTTTTATCGTGAGTCAACAAGGAATTGAAGTAGATCCAGACAAAGTAAAAGAGATACAAGATATGCCGGCACTGAAAAATGAGAAGGAAGTACGAGGTTTCCTTGGAAGGTTGAATTACATAGCCTGGTTTATTTCCCATCTTACTGCTACCTGTGAATCCATCTTTAAATTGTAACGCAAGAATCAGGATGTTTGTTGGGATGAGAGTTGTCAAGAAGCTTTCGAGAAGATTAAGCAGTATCTTCAAGAACCACCAATACTCATACCACTGGTTCCTGGGAGACCTCTCATTATGTATTTGACTGTGCTTGAAGGTTCTATGGGTTGTGTGCTCGGACAACATGATGATACTGGACGAAAAGAACACACTATTTACTATTTAAGCAAGAAGTTTACTGATTGTGAATCGAGGTATTCCTTACTTGAGAAGACTTGTTATGCTCTTACGTGGGCAGCCTGACGCTTGAGGCAGTATATGTTGATACAGTCTACGCTTTTGATATCTAAGATGGACCCGATAAAGTACATCTTCGAGAAACTAGCACTTACAGGCAGATTGGCTTGGTGGAAAATGCTTTTGTCTGAGTATGACATCCTGTACGTCACACAAAAGGCTATCAAAGGTAGTATTCTTTCTGATCATCTCGCTCACCAACCATTGGAAGAATATCAGTCCATGAAGTTCTACTTTCCAGACGAGGATATTATGAAACTTGATGACAATGAAGGACCTGAGCCAGGGGAGCGATGGACTCTCACGTTCGACGGTGCGTCAAATGTTATGGGTCACGGTATTGGGGCAGTTCTAACCTCTCCTCGTAACACTCACATACCTTTCACTTCCAGATTATGTTTTGATTGCACGAATAATGTCGCTGAGTACGAAGCTTGTGTGATGGGCCTTGAGGAAGCCATTGATTTGAAGATCAAGATTCTTGAAGTTTATGAGGACTCTGCCTTAGTGATACATCAAGTACGGGGTGATTGGGATACACATAACCCTAATTTAGTCCCATACAGGGATTACATAATTGATTTGTTGCCCGCTTTCAATGAGGTCACCTTTGAGCACATTCCTAGAGAAGCGAATCAACTGGCAGACGCTCTGGCCACTTTAGCAGCGATGTTCAAAGTCAATTACCCGAATCATGCACCCAGTATAAGGATCTATCATTACAAGGAGCCAGCAAATATTTTCCCTACTCACTGTCTCACAACTGAAGATGTATTAGATGAAAGGACGTTGTACTTCGACATCAAAAGATATCTTGAGAAGCAAGAGTACCCCGAAGGTGCTACGATTTGTGATAAGCGGACTCTCAGAAGGTTGGCGTCTAAGTTTTTATTGTCAGGAGACGTTCTGTACAAAAGAAACTATGACTCAGTTCTGCTCAGATGCGTGGATAGATACGAAGCAGAATCCATTATCTGAGAAATACACGAGGGCTCTTTTGGGACTCATGCCAGTGGGTATTCCATGGCCAAGAAAATTCTACGAGCAGGTTATTTCTGGATGACGATGGAAAGTGACTGTTGTGTATATTCCAAAATGTGCCATAAATGTCAGGTTTACGTAGACAGGATACATGTTCCTCCCACTCCTTTGAATGTGATGACTTCACCATGGCCCTTTGTAATGTGGGGTATTGATATGATTGGACGCATCGAGCCGAGCGCTTCAAATGGACATAGGTTTATCCTCGTTACTATTGACTACTTCACCAAGTGGGTGGAAGCGGCATCGTACAAGAATGTGACCAAGAAAGTTGTCACTCGTTTCATCAAAAGAGAAATCATATGCAGGTATGGAACTCCTAACAAGATCATCACTGATAACGGGTCAAATCTCAACAACAAGATGATGAAGGAAATGTGTGAAGAATTCAAGATCGAGCATCATAATTCATCACCCTATCGGCCAAAGATGAATGGGGCAGTCGAAGCCGCTAACAAGAACATAAAGAAGATCATCCAGAAATTGATGAGAACATACAAATATTGGCATGAGATGCTACCTTTTTCCCTGCATGGCTATCGAACTTCAGTGCGTACTTCCACTAGGGCAACTCTGTTTTCACTAGTCTATAGTATGGATGTGGTACTCCCGGTCGAAGTGGAGATTCCTTCCTTAAGGATTCTGATGGATACTAAACTTGATTAAGAAGAATGGATTCAAACGAGACTCGACCAACTCAATCTCATTGAAGAAAAGCGCCTGGTAGCCATTTGTCACGGTCAGTTATACCAACAACGTCTCAAGAGGGCATTTGACAAAAAGATTCGGCCTCTAGAATTCAAATCAGGTGACCTGGTCTTAGGAAAGATTCTCCCAATCCACACTGATCCAAGAGGCAAGTGGACTCCCAACTATGAGGGACCGTACATCATGAAGAAAGCTTTCTCAGGAGGTGCTCTAATCCTGACAAACATGGATAGGGAAGACGTTCCGCTTCCAATCAATTCAGACTCAGTCAAAAAATACTACGCATGAAAGGACCCGCTAAGTCGAAAACCCGAAAGGGCGGCCTATGCAAAAATTAGGGCTAAAAAAGAAAAAAAAGAGAATAACCCGCTAAGTCGAAAACCCGAAAGGGCGACTTAGGCAAAAATGGGTGTCCCGGTGGATTGAAAACCCGAAAGGGCGATCCAGGAAAAATTAGGGACAGAAAAGCGAGAGACTGCAGTCTGAAGACTCTTCACGTACACCCTCCTAATGCGGGATGGATCAATCTATCTTTTTTCCTTTGGAAGCACAACACTAGGACGACCCGGGATATGAGAACTATAGCAATAACAGTTTTAACGGAAGTTTGAGATTTTCTTATTGCCATTTTACTCGTTGTATTTCTTTTATTTTCCGCAATTTCCTCATTTAGGAGTTGTTTCTATGTACGAATGCCCATTCACGGGCCAAACTCATTAATAAAAATTTGCCCTTCCATTAAAAATCTTTGTTATGTTCTTTTACTTTATTTTTCGTATGCAAATTGTGATCTAAATTCTTTGTTAAGCATTGCATTGAAAACGATAAGTCAATAATAATCACGAGCTAAGATGTGAAACACTACATTACATGGATATGAAGGCATCCCAAGGTAATGTTGTGGCGTTCAAGTGTTCACTCTTCTATGCAGGTAGCAAGTCATAACTGTCGCCTTGACCAAGATTTCATCCTCGTCGCCTTCTTACAATCAACCGAACGTCCGAATCTCCAACACCGAGAAACTTAAGGCATTGGTGGAGATCCATGTCTCTTTTCAGTTATTCACAAAAGTCCAACACATGAAGGAAGTCGGATCAAGCCATTTCTCCTCAGCAAGATTTATTCCCCAGTGAACTCGATAAGGCTAATTCTTTCTTCTCAAATTTTAAGCACCAGTCCATTTTGGACCTCAAGATGACGAGCAATAGATCCCAATGAGTTTTTGACATTTTGCACACAATAATCATCACGACATACTGCATTGCATCCTCAAGCGCATAGAATGTCCATGGATCATCATGTCACACTTCAAATGCATATGAAGCATGAGCCAGATCAATCCCAAATCAATCCCAAATACACAAAACATCCTCCCAAAAAACTTCATCCTCATAATTCCCAGTTAACATCTGTTACTACACTACCAACTAAAATAAATCAGGGTTTTAGTACGTCATGCCCCCCAACTCTCAATACTTACTTTATCTCTCTTAAGGTGGTAGGTCGTCTGTAGACTTTACCCTCTCTCCCTCGTATCCTTAGGGTCGTAGATCATCCGTAGATCTTACCTTCACTTTATCTTCCTAGGGTCGTAGGTCGTCCGTAGACTTTACCCACTCATCATCTTTTCTTTTAAGGTCGTAGATCATCTGTAGATCTTACCGTCGCTTTATCTTTCTAGGGTCGTAGATCGTCTGTAGATCTCACCTTCGTTTTATCTACCTAGGGTCGTAGGTCGTCCATAGACTTTACCCTCTTATCATCTCTTTTCAAGGTCGTAGATCATCCGTGGATCTTACCGTTTAGTTATCTTTTAAGGTCGTAGATCGTCCGTAGATCTTACCATAGTTTTGTCTTTTTAGGGTCGTAGATCGTCCGTAGATCTCACCTTCGCATTTTAGGGCTGTAGATCGTCCGTAGATCTTACCGTCCCTTTATCTTTTTAAGGTCGTAGATCGCCCGTAGATCTTACCGTCACCTTATCTTTCCTAAGGTCGTAGATCGTCCGTAGATCCTACCTTCGCTTTATCTTTCCTAGGGACGTAGGTCGTCCATAGACTTTACCTTCTCCTCTTTACCTCTTTTAAGGTCGTGGATCGTACGTAGATCTTACCGTAGCATCATCTTTTTTATAAGGTCGTAGATCGTCCGTAGATCTTACCGTAGCGTCATCCTCAGGTTGTAGATCGTCCGTAGATCTTACTTTCACTTTACCTCTCTTAAGGTCGTAGATTGTCCGTAGATCTTACCATCGCGTTATGTTTTTAGGGTTATAGATCGTCCGTAGATCTTGCTGTTGCGCCATATGCTTAGGGTCTTAAGTCTTCCGCAGACCTTACCTTCGTGTTATCTTTAAAGTTTCTTACCTCCAGTCACCGCGATATTGTCAACCATATCCTTTCAGTCACTTTGCCACTCACTCCCTCAAAAACCTTGTATTGGCACCGTTACCCCGGTACAAGCTACCCTTTTTCAACCATTTTTTATCCATCATGATCAGTCCACCAAAAGGCCAATTTGTCTTTCCCCAGCAGATATCCACACCAGTGAATAACACTCACACCATCTCTCCAGGGTAATTTTCGGGTCCTGGTATTTAATCATCTTCCACCTTGAACTCTCGAAAGGCTGACGCCAGTCTCGCCTCCAGGTTTAAGTCGATTAAATAGGGGCAGCTGTCGTACACTAAATTTTCCCTATCTCTTTTATTCTTGTTTGGCTTTGAACTTTGCATTCCATTTGCATCGTTTTATTATTCAGTCATTTGCATATCATGCATCTCAGGGAATCAAGCGCTTTGGTTTAAAGTTTTAGGGATGCGCCCTCTTTATGTCTAATCTTGTTTTGAGGTTTTCTTATCAGGTACAAAGGAAGCACATGTGGTTCTCGATTAGCGGATCATGGAACGAATTATGTCTCCAGGTTACAAGGATTGGTTCTCGCTCAAATTTATCAGAGCTTGGATTAGGTTTTATTTCCCTATGTGTGCCGGTCAAGATGCCAGGGTTTTTAGATTTTTTGGTTTATGTGAAGATGTTTCTTTCGCCTGCCTCAAAGCTGGCTCAAAGCTCAGTGCATTAGGGGTCTAAGGACTTGAGGATTTAAATCGTTGGAAGGAAGAGCCGTGATACATGTGATTTAAGGTGGAAGATCCCTAAGGAGCAAAGCATAATTATTCTTTCAAATGCTTGTTGCTTGCCAAGCAAGTTTACTCGTATCGAGAACACTTGAGATTAGGGGTTCAGGTTGGTTCAAGGTTGTCAAGGTTCTAGGCGTACAAGGTTGAGGTTGGATCATCTTGGATCCAAGTACAAAGGGTTAAATGTACATCTTGATTTCAAAATCAGCTCAAGAATGCTGAAGAGAGAGAGAGTTCGTGACTTGGAGGTTCTATAGTCATGTACCAAAATTCATCACCATTTTCCATTACTCATCTAAGACATCAAACAAGTTATTGTTCATTACAAGATCATTAAAGTTTCAAGTAATTTCCACTTGTATTCACATAATTATCCATTCGTATTTACAAGGCTCATCATGAGTTCAAATTCATTCAAAATGGTCCTATGCTAACATCCATTATAGTCAAGACTTATCCAATTTCCATACAACAAGATTCATCATTCAAAGTTCAAGTTTTAATCTCATTCAAGCAATATTATAGGTTCATTCATTTAAAATCATTAAAATTTACAATTCTTTTGTCATGTCATTCTTGAAAGAAAAGTAGAAAGGAAAATTACAAGTTTTTAAACATGGATGCTTAAGTTCCAATCCTACACTAAATTTAAGCCTAAACACTTTCTTACAGCCTGCAAAATATATTGTTCCATCGTGGATCATATGTCTTGCCTTTGCCTTATTTTGCAAACCTCAAACCATATTTCAAAGCCATCAGAACTCCCTGCATCATCCTACAAAACCTGTCCAAAAACAGTATTAAGATTCAGCCCATGAACCCATACAAAACAAAACAGAATAACCATATAATATGCCAAACATATTAGTCAAAACTTGTTTCAAATGAAAAAGAAAAGGAGAACTGTCGAGACCTGTTACCCAAGTAAGGCTATCCTATATCACAAAAGAGGAAAACAAACCAGTATGAATACCTGTTCAAAAAGATTGCTGCAAACCAGCCTCAATTCTGCAACATGTAGCCCCGATATCATCCCTGTTCATCTGTCCACTCTCCTCCAAAAATCTGTCAGCATTGCACCAAATTAGCAATTCAAAACCTGCATCCCGAAAAGCAAAAATCAGTTTACTGCATATGTTTAAGTCCATGAAGTCACCCTCATTTCCAATATGATATTTTTTAATATATGTAGAGGGAGAACGACAATAAAAAGGATTGGAAATACTGAGAAAATTTTGACTGATAGAAAAAAAAGACAAAAAGAAATCACACACACAAACCCCCAAACATCTGTTCAAAAACACCAAGAATCTCATATAAAAAGTTGATCCAACACATCTTTCAACTCCCACTCCTTTACAGAAGCAACCTTACAAATTTTCTGGTGTTAAAGTTCCAATCACTCATTTGTTCTCCCTCACACACTCAAAATCGAGACACCACCTCATGAGCAGAAAAACCCAGATTCACGCATATTTCACAACAAGCGACAAACACATGACACATATACACAGAACAAAGCCAAGGAAGAAAATACTAAGAAGGAAGCAGAACTGTCAACGCACCTGAGATTGCAATCCACCCGATTTTCAATAGAAGAGAACAGAGACAAGAGATCTAGCCTACCGTGGAATTGTCGCCTCTGAGAACATTCAGAGTTGGTATTTTGTTTTTCTTCCTACATATTCTTTAATATTTGCATCAGGGTATTTTGTTGAGCTTTGAATCTTTGTTTGATTTTTTGGCTTGTCTTCATTTGCTGAGCCTTTGAATAAGAATAGAGAGTGTTGTTTGTTGTTTGTTTAATTCGCGATTGAAATTAGGGGATTAGACCGATAAAGGGAGCCGAAGGAAGCATAAGAATGTGGGATTAAATTTGGTTTGCTTTAGGATAGAGAGAGCGATTGATAGAGTTATGGACGGTAGAGGGAGTCAATCTAGTTGTGTTGTTGTAGTCAGAGCATGAGGAAATAGCGATCTGGAAAGGCTAACCAAGAAGAGAAATTTTGTTGTTGTTTTTACAGTGAGTGAAGAAAAGAGGAAAGAGATTTCGAAGAGAGGAAGCCCTTAGTTCGGTGGATTTGACAGAGAATTTTAATGTTTTATTTTCCATTATAAGCATAAAAAGAAGAACTGCAATAATATTAATACAATCTATTTTGCCTTCCCCATATAACAATAATAATGATTAAATCTATCTCTCTTCCCCATACGCAATCCCAGCCGCGGCGCCTATCTCATGCTAGGTTTACAAATTTGTCTTTCTTTCTTCCCAACCGGGTCGATCTATTTGGGCCTTTTGGCCCAAATCCAATTTTCGATTTTCAACTTTTATTTTAATTAAAACGTAATAGCAACAGTTAAGCAGTTCAATTCATTTGGCAAGGCAATTAATAATAAACCTTGGGGACCCGAGTTCAACCCCTGCTGGGGCATTTTTCCATTTTTTGTAGCTTCTTTAAGCTTTATCTTTATGTATTTCACCATATACTTCTTAAAATATATATATATATATTTCTTTACATAGTTATTGCATGAGAAAAATACAAAAAACATGTTTGTTTAATTAATTTTTTTCATTTTTTTATTTACTTAATCTTTTGTTTAATTTTCGTTAATTCAATTTGTTTTATTTTTATACCCAGAATAAGTTAAAATTAGGTTTCAATACTCATTTCGCGATAAGTTGTAAAAATATTATAGTACTATTTTCTTAACACAATAAATATTTAGGGTCTTAGTTTCCTTATTTGTTCATCCAAACCCCGATGCCGTACTCCCTTAGTTAGCTCCGTGAGGCGATTAAAACCCGTTCGATCGCCTTATGTCGAAATAGACTTTTAGCTCACTTGTACATAACAAACACCTAGGTTTCTAGTCTCCCTCTTAACCCTTTTCTTCTTTTGTAATTAAAACTTAACATTCACAAATCAAAAAAATCAAAAACATTTAACCATTACTCGAATTTATTTTAAAACTCGCAAAAACACTCAACAAATCAAAACTCCCCCCAAGGGCATGTTATCTCCATTCTACCGCGATACTGGCCGTGCCTATTGCTAGAATGCGTGCGTTAACATCGCCCACTAAAAAACACAAACAAATCAATCATTCTCTAGAGGAACTACGGTGTTCTGATTCCTTCATTGGATACGTAGGCAAAGGGTCGCGAAACCCTCACGAACGCAATAATAAAAAACCGTTCATTTCCCTTTAAGCAAGCATAGTTGTAGATAAACCCACCCTTTAAGACAAACAAACAAAACGGATCCCGTTGAGTACAACGTATGTGATGGGTGCTAATACCTTCCCCTTGCATAACTGACTCCCTTACCCTTTCTCTTGGTCGTAAGATCATCTTATCCATTCCCTTGTGGTTTTATCGATATTTACCTTCCTTCAGGATAAATAAAGTTCGATGAAGGCTCTGTATTTTCTGCCGGTGGCTTCAGGGGGTAGATTATGGAAAGGGAAGGTATTAGAACCCTTTCCATCTGTGGTTTTCCATGGGCTCTTAGGTACTTGCTCATTTTGAAAATTGCTTTTGTGTTTGTGTGTTTTGAAAAGTTTTATTTGCTTTATGATTACTCTTGTATCAGTCCTAAAGAGTGTGATAAAGCGTTTTTTGAAAAGGTTTTTGAAAGTGTAGTGTGAAAAGGTTGTTTTTAAGCAAGTACTTAACATCTATCTACCTACTCGAAAAAGGTGTTATTTTACTCATTTCCTTTAGATAGTGCTATCCTACTATTAGTGAGTAGGTAGCCATATCGTCGGATGTTGAGGGACTATCGAAGGGACGTTTATGGTCATTGAAGGTAACATGTAGAGATACCTTAGCAGTTCGAAGGGACTGTCATCATATATTCGTAGGCAACATTGAGGGACAAGATCATTTCTTGTAGGAAACTCGAGGGACATTGAGGGACTATGATCTTTATGATGACCTTAGCTGAGGGTATTTGCTAAGGGTATCCCTATGTTCGAGGAACATAACCATTTCTGAAGACAACTAAAGTGGGAGATACCCTAGGGGTGCAGTGTACAAAGTGTGCTTGATTCAATTATATTATCTTGAATTAGGGTTAGCTAATTATTTTTTAGATCTTGCCATGCAATCCTATTAGTCTAAGCAGTTATAAGGAAAGCAGTAAAGGTGCAGGAAATAAAATTCTACGCTATTACAGGGCTTCGGGGCAGTTACAATTATATATGATTGAAATGTAAATGCGGAAATTAAAAATCCTAATTAGGCTATTACAAACCGGGCACAATTACATAATTAAAACGGGAAATAATAAGCGTGCGAAGATTTAGATGGAAATAAGCTTGAAACCCTAAAAATCTAACTGTTAGTAAAAATATTTTTTATATTTTATATGAAATTTTTTTGAGATTTAATCTAATTTCTAATTAATTTTAAATTTAAGAACACAAGTTAAAATCAATTAAATTAAATTAATTTTGCAAGAATTAATTTTAATTAAAAAACCTAAATCTATTTTTTGTGATTTTTTGTTGATTTCATGATTCTAAAAAAATGAATTAAAAAAAACATAAACTAATTAAAAAAAGAAAAATAAAGAAAAATTAAGGAAAAGAAATGGGCGTGGAGTAAGAAGCCAATTGGGGGGTGTTGACTGAATTTTTGTTAGGGACCAGATCTGTTGGCCCATACTCCTATGTGTGATACCATGTTGCCCTTCACTGAGGGCTTACCGTGGGCGTCTGGATCTGGAACCTTTGATATGACCTTGATGGGATCCTATAGTATGGAGATAGTAGCGCATGGTGGACACACTGGGACTTGGAGTACTGGATCTGCATGCACAAATCAGAAAAATAATATGCAAGAGGCAGGGGTCAAACCGCTGACCTCCCACACACATAATGCCTTAACACCCTTCGTTCTCACCACTGGACCATGTTGTTCATTCTTAATATAATCAAAACAAAAAATATAATATTAAAACAACATAATTGCTGAGTTGTCAATGTGCGCCTCTTCAGTGGTCCCCTGGAGTTTAAATAAACCAATCAAGTAACATTGTCCAGCCACACCAGCGCAGGGAGGGTCAAACCACCCCTCGCAGTGGTTGACCACCATCGTCTCCGGCGACCTCAAATCTCCAACCTGCTGTTGCACCCCAAAATTTACCCTCTTGATTTAGGCTTATGTTTCATCATGAATATCATATTGCATTGCATTCATACATTGTGACGGGATCAAAGTACTTTGGTTATCAAGTCTTCCTCAAGCTTTGAAGGTTGATTGCATTGACAAGTTTCTCAAGTAGAACCTTATCATCTAAACCTCTAGATCTTTCAAGCTCAAAAGTTATTTCATATCTCAAGATATTTTATCCATCTCTTTGGATCATCAGAGGATTGAAGTTTGTGTTTGATTATAAGAAGAATCACTCTTTTGATTCACCAGTCAAATTAGGGTTTTTCTTGATCAAGTTTATTGATCAATTTAAAAGTCTTGATTTGGAAGCTACAACATCTCATTGGTATTTGGAAAGTCTTTGTACAAGAAATTGGTCAATATGCCTAGAGGATTTGAAATTTTAGAGATGATTCATCAGTCTCCTAAGGTGTTAACCAAAACTAGGGTTTGGGATTTCATCAAGATTTATTGAGAATTTTGAAGTTAAAATTTGCACATGGCCTCTATATATTTGGAAGATCATATGTTTGAAGTTTTGATCATCAATTTTGAAGGCAGGTGGATCAATTGATTCAAAGGGGAAAATGATCATTTTGGTCAAAATCAGTCAAAGTCAAGGTTGACCAAGTGAACTTTTGGTCAACCATCAATTTAAAGGTGTACTTTTCATATTTCAAGTCAATTTTGATCATTGGATCAAGAAGATTTAGGTTTGGGTTGAAACTTATTCATGAAGAAACCCTAAAAGTTTCTAATTTTGGAAAATGAGGACTTAACTTCAAAAATTCATATTTTATTCACCTTTGATCAAAAAATGCAAATGAAGTATGCTAGGAAAGCTAAGAGGGAGCTCTTTCACATCATTCCATTTTTGAGAACAATTCATGAAGTGGTGGTAAGTTATAAAGCTTGGAAGTCACAAAATTATGGGTCATTTCTCAAAATTTGTTAATTTCATGTCCAATTTTGAGGACCTTAATGGATTCAATTGAAAAAATTCAAAACTAAGGGATTGTAGATATTTTCAATACCTTTCCAAGTTGTACTCGTTTGTGTCCAAATTCAAAAGTATGGGCAAGTTATGGACTTTGGAATTTTGAGGCATTTTATTGAAATTTGACAAGTATGCAAAATGGCCATTTCTTGAGAACTTCATTTTCCGCTATTCTCTTCACTTCTAATCAAGCCCATGAACAATTTGTGACATGCTGAGGCCCTTTACACTCACCATTTCGTGCCCATGTGCTTCTTGAACTTGCTTGAATGAAAAAATTCAAAACATGCTCAATTTTGCAAATTCACCAACACTTCTTCATTTCAAACAATCATGAGCTGGCATTTTGGGCATGTATTTCTGACTTCATTTGGCTCATAAAATGCACAAAAGGCAAGCAAATGCACGAGTGAAATGGAGGCCCCATGTACATATTCATTTTCTGCACAAACTTCCAATCCTGCCCTCCAACGACTTTGAGTGCCAAATACCACTTCTATCCTCTTCCTCTCGTGCTATATAACAAGAATCAAGGCTCAGTTGTAAGAGAGGAGGCTCATAATCGCTACATTGTAAATCTTAAAATTTTCAAGCATCTCTGCAAATTGCTTCGAATCTCTCTTCTCCTTGGATCATTCTTCAAAATTCTTGGCGTTTCAGCTTCAGTGAAGTAAGGAGATCAAGCCTGCACCATTGGATTGCTTCTAGAGTGAAGGAATCGTGTTTCCAGTTTTCACATCCATGTGAGTTTCTTGAACTTTGATTTATGTGTTTCAGCTTGAATTGATGATGTAAATCATGTCCATTGAGTTGCTAGTTGGCCAATCATAAAGATTGATGTATATTTGAGCTTTGATTCAAGCAGAATGGATGAAATCGTGTTCCTGGTTTTGATGTTTGCAGTGAGTTTTTTCAGTTTTTTAAGCTTGATTTCTTGATCCATGCTTGATCTTTGAGATTGATTCGAATTGCATAATGAAGTATGACATGTTAGCTTTAATTTGCACTTGATTTCATGGATTTTGGTTAAGAAACGAGCATGATTGATGGATCTGAACTTAGGCTCATGACCTGTTTTGTTGCACACGTTTTGCTCTATGTTGGAGGTTGAAGACGAAGTGAGGTGGCGCTCTGTGATTGGCTTGTTTGAAATTTTAATGCATTTCATATTATTTAATTTTAATTGATTTTCTGATTTTTATTTCTTGATCAAAATAATTTAAAAAATTCTGAAAAATTATCACAAGTCCAAAATAATTTCTACTATCTTGTGTAATTTTATTGGAATTTTTAAAAATGTTTTGATTGATTTAAAATTTCATAAGTTTAATTAATTGTTTGTTCAATGATTATTTTTATTTTTATAGTTCTTTTGATCTAAAAATTCCACAAAAAATGTTTTGGACTCATAAAATAATATAGAAATTGATTCTGATTTTGGTTTAGCATTTTTTTTCTATTTTTGATTAAAAATTTAATTTGAAGAGTTTAATTGTTTATTTATTTGTATGATTTTATTTTAATATTTCCTTTAACTCAAAAATTCTCAAAAAAAACATATAAGTTTGTTTTTAATCATAGATTCTGAACATAATTTTATTTTGACCTTTTTATGAATTTTGTCTAGGGTTTTCATTTTGTCATTTAATAATTGTTTAATTGTTTAATTGTTTGTTTGATTTTATTTTTAATATTTCCTTTAATTCAAAAAATTCTTAAAAAAATCAGGGATGTGTATTTTTAATTCTAATATTTGAATATAATTTTGGTTGGATATTTTTCTGATTTTTTATTAGAATTTTATTTTGAGTTGTGATTATTTGTTTAATTGATTAATTGTTTGAATTTGTTTTTATTTTTGACTTTTCTTTAATTCAAAAAAATATAGGTATTCTGACCTCTTGAGTTTTGTCATGTTTGATGTATATTTTTTTTGAATTTGTTTGAATTTTGATCTTATCTAATTGATATTTAAGATTAAAAGTCAAATAATTAGGGTTTTGTTGCTTATTGTGTAAGTTTCAATTCAAAAACCATTATGCCCTAAATTTTCAATGGAATTTAGGTCTTGATTATGGTTCATGGATGTATTGAGGATCTGAAAACCATTTTTCAAGAATTATTTGACTTGGTTTGATATTTTTTCCATAAATTATTTTGAAAACTTGTCTAGTTTTGATAGTTTGGCCAACTAGTTTTGAACTTTGGGCCTCATTCGATCCCCTCCTCAACCATTCATGAACTTAAGACTTGCTTTCTGACTTCTACACACTTCAAAGATGCTAAGAATTTTTTTATGTGAATTATTGAAATCCTTTTCTATTTTTGATGTATTTTTGAAGTGAAGGTACCCAATTAATGTTGCATATCTTGTTGCAATTTGTTTGGTGGCCAATGAACTTGAGTGAGGCCAATGATTGGGCACCTAATGACCATGTTGGTTCTGTTTATCCCCATAAACTCAAGTCATTTCACTTAGAGCCCCATGTTTGAATGATTGTACCTTTTGATGCATTGTGCGGGATTCCTCTTCTATTATGCTTGTGAGTTATGATGAAGTAATTGAGTATGATTGAATTGTGGTTGCTACTAACCTTCATGGTATTTGATTGTATTCTTCTCAAGCTCCCATGATCCTTGATTGATATTCAATTGTAAACTCAACATGGTGATAGAAAGGAGCAACATTCCTCTATTTTTTGACCAAATTGTGCATATGCCTGTTTCTTTTTGTCTATCATATCTAATGTTTTGATAGTTATTATCATGTTTTCTCACTTCATTATGGTGTCATCATCCATCCTTTATGTGAGTCATCATTCAATTTATGGGAATACTAACTTGGCTGTTGAATGTGCGAGGTACTTTGAGAAAGGTTTTCCATTTTTGACTTGAGGCTAATGTGTTTCACTTTATTTGTGGAACACAATTTATTATATTGGCACTACTCTTGTGCTTGGCATATTTGATAGTGTATGCAGGATATATGTATGTGATTATGAATGCTATACATTGCCCATGGGATCTGTTCATATATGAAAATCTCAAATACTTACATTCTGATGGCATAATTTCTGACTTGATTTGTCTGTTGATGCCAGCTTGCTTGAAGTTCTCTGGGTTTCTTTTATTCTTGTTCAGTTGCTACGGATAGTTATCCATTTGGTATTGCACTATTTCCTTTCTTCTATTTTCATTTTGTGCATGATGGGACCTCTGTTGCTGATATATGTCAGGAGGCCCTCTGTTTTTGTTTGATACATGTGTTGTGTTTGTTTCTTTAACTTTTGATCGATGAGTCACTCAATTTAGAAATTGAGATCACGACTTCGTTCTCCATGTATGTTCCCTATAGGATGTTTATTGTTTTGTTTCTTTAATTGTTGATCGATGAGTCACTCAATTTAGAAATTGAGATCACGACTTCGCTCTCAGTGCATGTTCCCTATAGGATGTTTATTGTTTTGTTTTCTCTAAATTGTTGATCGATGAGTCACTCAATTTAGAAATTGAGATCACGACTTCACTCTCATTACCTGTTCCCTATAGGATAGTTTTGTTAAGCTTCCTTTGACATGTTTTTTAAGGTAGGAATCCATGTATGCTAACATAGGGTAGGATTTTCCTTTATCCTTAACCTTAGGGCCAATCATTGTATGATAACATTAGGGCTAGAGATTAGGATAGTCTCCCTTAGTTGTTCTCTTTTCCTTTGCATTTTTACATCTTAAAACAAAAATTGTTTTTCTTGGCAAATCATAAAACACCTCTAATAAACTCAAACCCTTCTTCAAGGTAAAATATACAAATGAATCTTATTTGTTTGTGTGCCTCTTGGCTTTGTTTATAAACCTGGTTTACCAATGTTTCACCATCGCATATTTGTTTGAAGCCGATGTTCCGCCATCGCACATGTTTGTTATCCTACTTTGATTCTCAATATCATTGTTAGGTATGATGTTTTGCCATATGTTTTATTGATGTTTCGCCATCTTTGCCATGATACTTTGTTATCTTTTAGCCGATGTTTCGCCATTGCACATTTTTTTGAAGCCGATGTTTCGCCATCACACATGTTTATTATCCTACTTTGATTCTCAATATCATTATTAGGTGTGATGTTTTGTCATCCGTTTTATTGATGTTTCGTCATCTTTGCCATGATACTTTGTTATCTTTTAGCCGATGTTTCGCCATCGCATACTTGTTTGAAGCCGGTGTTTCTCCATCGCACATGTTTGTTATCCTACTTTGATTCTCAATATCATTGTTAGGTGTGATGTTTTGCCATCCGGTTTATCGATGTTTCACCGTCTTTGCCATGATACTTTGTTGTCTTTTAGCCGATGTTTCGCCATTGCACATTTGTTTGAAGCTGATGTTTCGCCATCAAACATGTTTGTTATCCTACTTTGATTTTCAATATCATTGTTAGGTGTGATGTTTGTCATCTATTTTATTGATGTTTCGCCATCGTATATTTGTTTGAAGCCGATGTTTCGCCATCGCACACGTTGGTTATCCTACTTTGACTCTCAATGTCATTGTCAGGTGTGATGTTTTATTATTTGGTGTCTCGCTATCTTTGACATGTTACTTTGTTATTATTTAGCCGTTGTTTTACCATATCATTTGTTTGTTGTTTTATTTGATGTTTTGCCATCTGGACTGTTTTTGTTGTCTTAACTAAAAAACACAAACCAACCAAAATATATAAGCCGAACTACGGCTGCTCTGATTCCTTAAAATGGATACGTAGGTATTGGGGTAGGGCCCAATCGAGCACAACTTTTATTTTCCCTACATTGTTTTCTTCTTTTCTTTCGCATGCATTCCCTTTTTATCTTTAAGCCATAGACATAGGTTTTGACCACACCCATTAGATTAGACAACAAGAGTGGATACCGTAGAGTACTACGGGCGTGTGGGATGCTAATACCTTCACCTCGCGTGATAGACTCCCTTACCCGATCTCTCGATCGAAAGACCGTGATTTCTCCCTCTTCAGGTTTTCTCGATGTTTACCTTTTCCTCTCGGCGGGATAAAAGTCGTTCGGTGGCGACTTCATTGATGTTTCATTACATCCAGTTGACAGGTTTGACCGGGTGGTTTCAGCTGGCGACTTCACTGGGGACAGATTGACCTTTTGCTGGTCCATCCCGGAGTCGATCCTAGCTCTTGTTTATTTTCTTTTGGGTGTTAATTTTACCGCTTTGCATATTTATCTGTTTGCATTGCATCCTATGTGCGCTTTACTTTCTGCATACTGGATTTGGCTGGACTGTTTGGATTTTGGATTTCTTGGTGGGTGGGTTTTTCCATGAAGTAAAAGGCCTCATACCCAGGCTATGAGTGAATTCCATAGGAACTAGGAATAGAGTGGCCATGGCAGCTATGTGGCAGATGCTTTGTAGACCTGACCATGAGACCCATGACTTCAGAGGAAGTTCAGATAGGTGTTATCGTATGATGATACCTACAGTCGAGCTCTTGTACTCTGATTTGGATTTTAACCTTACCTTGACCTAGACTACACTCGTGAGAGGGACGGGAAAACTTTTCTTACAGGTACAGGTACTGTTGGTGACTTTGTGTTGCGAAGGTGACTCAGGTTCTCATGATAGTTTTGAAGCTTTGGGATTTTCTTTTGATCTTGAGTGGTGATGTTTTGTAATGGTCCAGCCATTATCCAGTGTGAAACTTTGATCTTGTCATGTTGCATCATAGCATATATTTTTTTTAAATGATGTATAAAATATAACTAGCATGTGCATGTCATCTTCCAGGGACATTCAAGAGTCTTCTTTCCATCAGAAATGGCTGGCCTCCTGTCAGATGAGTTTGATTTAGTTCGTGTTAAAAAGCCCACCAGGCATACATTCGCTTATCAGATTCCTACTATTGATGTGTCCGGGTTGAAGAGGTTGAGTTCTTATTTGAAGAGTGATGTTCTGAATAATTTCAACAAAGATTATGGCAATTTGTTACTAATCCTTAACACTCCAGTTGACCCAATGGCTTTGATCACCCTCTTCCAGTTCTATGACAAGGAATTACGGTGTTTTACTTTTCAAGATTATCAACTGGTTCCCACACTAGAAGAGTACGCGTACCTACTTAATATCAAGTTGTCCGATGAAGTTCCTTTTGTCCAAGTGCCGGAGAAGCTGAAGTTCGAAGTTATTGCTGAAATTCTTCATTTGACTTGGAAAGAGGTGAAAGACAATTGGAAATCCAGTAAGGATGCTACAGGGTTTTATCTGGATTTCTTAGTGAAGAAAGCTGAAGACTGGGCAAAGAAAGGGAATTGGAGTAGCTTCAGCTCTTTGTTTGCTCTCATGATATACGGGATCATTCTCTTCCCTCACAAGAGAAATTTCGTGGATTTCACGGCTATTTGTGTTTTTAGAAATAAGAACCCGCTATCGACACTCTTGGCAGATACTCTTTACACCATTTATTTCAGGCATGGAAAAGGAGGTAATGTAAGTTTATGTCATTCGATGTTGTATCAATGGTTTAAGTTTCACCTACCGGTAAGTGGCCCTTTCGTGGATACCAGACATTCTCTCCGATGGTCATCAAGACTTGTCAACCTTAATTCATTTGATATCCGGTGGAATTATGACATGGGAGAAGTACGAAGTATTATCACTAGCTGCGGAGATTTCCCTAATGTTCCCCTCATAGGAACTAAGGGGTGTATCAACTATAATCCTGTGCTTGCTTATCGTCAATTTGGATATGCAATGGATGGACCGCCAAAGGTTGGAGAGGTGTCTGAATCAGTGTATTTTGTTAGAGGAAGTGATCCTGTGATGTTGAAAAGAGTGACAAGTGCTTCGAGGGGAATTCACAAGAAGGATAGAACTACTTTGGGCAAGAAGGTTCTTATTTCTAGGGTTCCTTACCTGGAATGGATTAGAGTCAGGGTTAAAATTTTACGGTTACCATTTGCAAGGCCGACTCCTATATGTGAGCAACCTCCTACTGTTCAGAGTAACACGGTGCCTACTAAGGTGTTCACCCAGGTTCATGTTGAGAAAATTCAACTTCATGTAAAAGACCGTGAGGCGGGGATGAAACTTTATTGGGTAGATCAAGAGAGGGCCGACTTAGCTCGCAAACTCAAAGAAGCTCAAGGGGAAACTTCTGATGCAACCAGTTTTAAGAAGAGATCTCATGCTGAAATGGAAGAAGAGTTGAGTAAGACCCAGCAAGAGTGCCAGAAGCTTCAGGCATCTGAGAATAGCTACAGGAAGAAGATTCAAAACTTGGAGAAACAACTCAAAGACAAAGATGCTCAGCTTAAGAAGGAAGTAGCCCAGAAGCATGCCGCAGAGGATCGGTTGCAAGAAAGTAAAGTAGTCGCATCACAACTTTTGAAGAAGAAAGCCAGGCTTGAACAGTATTGTCAACACCTTGAAGCGTGTCTTATTCCGGAGATTTAGTTTTGTTATTTACCTTTGGTGTATTGGGTCACCCCCAAGATTGTTGGAAGGGACCATTTGTTTGTTTTTATTACTCAGTTTTTGTTAAGTTTACTTTGAAACACGTATTTTATTGTTTATCGCTACACTCTTAAATGTCCGAAGTCACTTGAACATCGTTTCTTTTGTTTGTAAATAATTGAAGTGTTGGTCTTTTTGTCCTTTTTCCCCTGGATTGTATGTTTGATATTTGGTTGCACGCTGTGTTTGATGAATAAAAGGACTCTTGAATACCGGGAAATGACAAACATATCATGCACATCATGCATTTCATAACATTACAGGTTATCTCAAGATGGTATTCTTATTCTTCTGCTTTTCTTATTCAGAATTCAAGACGACTACTCATCGGTATTCCACCAGAAATAATTTGCCAAGACAGATGGAACAAGTTCAAGCTGAACTCGCTGAAATGAGGGCCCATATGGCTACTCAGATGACCCAGTTCATGGAGGTCATCACCAATGTGAATCACCGACAGGAGGAACTGGCTGCCATTGTCAACAACCAGTGCCGCTATCTAGGGGATGGTGGAAATCAAGGGCTCTATTAGGACATTTATATAGGATTGGGGGATGTGCAAGATCAGCCTGTTGGAAATTTTCATGGGATACCCGGAAACCCTTTTGTGCGCAACGTAGGGCAGTTTCCCCCATCTCTGGGACCTCGTCTTGTAGGGAATAGAAGAGATAACCAGGGCGGTGTAAGGGGCTATCAGGAGCAGGATTTTGACTTTGACTAGGATGATTCTGTTCGGCGTTCAGAGCCGGAAGTTCAGGTTGAGGATAGGAAGTATCAGTTGTTGGAAGAACGTTTGAAGGCTGTGTAAGGGCAAGGAGCCCTTGGTATGGATGCTAATGATCTCGGGTTGGTGTGTGGGGTGAAAGTTCCTCCAAAGTTCAAGACTCCCGTGTTTGAAAAGTACAACGGAATGTCATGTCCTGTTACTCGCGCAACTGCTTATTTCCGAAAGATGTCGGTGCATACTGAGGATCAGGGACTTTTGATTCACTTTTTCCAGGATAGCCTATCTGGGGCATCCTTGGAGTGGTACATGAATTTGGAGAAAACCCATATTCGTTGCTGGAATGATTTTGCTAGGGCTTTTGTCAAACATTATCAGTACAATGTGGATATGGCGCTTAATCACACTCAGTTACAGAATTTGTCACAAGGACCAAGAAAATCTTTCAAGAAATACACTCAGAAGTGGCGTGAGTTGGCTGCGAGGGTTCAATCTCCACTCATGGAGAGAGAACTCATTGATATGTTTATGAGTACCCTGCAAGGGCCATTCTATGAGCACATGATAGGAAGTATTTCGGCAGGATTTGCAGACTTGGTTATGGCTGGTGAAAGAATTGAGGTAGGTTTGAAATTGGGGAAAATTCAGATTGGAGGTTCTAGTGGCTCATCAGGGGGCATTAAGAAACCATTCAACACTTACCCTAAGAAAAAGGAAGGCGACACAAGTGCGGTTTACTCTCATAGAGGAAGAAGAGAGGATCATCAGCACCAACAAATCAATGTTGTTTCTATTCCTGTTAATGCTCCACCGTAGCAGAGACCAAATACAGTGCCTCAACAACAAAGACAACAAGATGCTCCCTGTCAGTATAATAATCAACAGCAGAGACAGTTGAGAAAATTCGATCCCTTGCTGGTATCTCTTACTGAAGCACTCCACCATTTGCTTGATTTGAAGTTGATAGGTTTGAGAAATACGCCGCCACCACCCGCAATACTTCCTCCTAACTATGATGGTAACGCAAGATGTGAATTCCATTCAGGCGGGAGTTGGTCATTCTACTGACAATTGCTTTGCGTTGAAGTGTAAGATACAAGACTTGTTGGATGCTAAGGCAATTGAGTTTACTCCAGTGACTGGTCCAAATGTTACTCAGAACCCAATGCCTAGGCATGGAGGGGGTGTTGTTAACATGATTGATGATAATGGTGAAGTGTTGAATTTAATCATGAATGTGGAACAAGTAACTACTCCGTTGTGGTATGTTAAGAGGTATTTGCTTGACAATTCTATTTTCCCGGGTTGTACTTCAGAGTGTTCCAAGTGTAGAGAGCAACCGAAGGGCTGCGATGATTTAAAAGCCGGTATCTAGTTGATGATAAAGGATGGTTCCCTGCAGTTCGATAGAAAACCGAGCTACCGTAAGGTTATCGAAGAAGATGTTGCTGTGGTATATATTCCTTACACTCCTGTGCGCATTCCTACCCCATCTAGGGCACCCCCTTTGATGATTACGGTACCTGGTCCCATGCTTTATACCAGTGAGAAGGCCATCCCATGGCATTATGGTGCCGATGTTTATTACCATGGGGTGAAGTAGGAAGTAAGTACTCGTTTGTCTGAGGAAGAACGTGCTGAAGATAAAGAAGGGGAAGTTCATAATTTTTCTGGTGTGGGTCGAATGACTAGAAGCGGGAGAGTATTTGGTCATTCTAATGTGCAAGATGCAGCAGACGCTTCTGCGAGAGAAAAAGGAAAATAGCAGGCGATGATTGGTAATCCAAGGGTTACACCGGCCAATGTGACTCAACCAATTCCGATACCAGAAGCTTCTTCAGTTCCCGATGAGGTTGAAGAGTTAATGCGAATTATCAAAAAGAGGGATTATAGCATAATTGATCATCTGAGCCATACTCCTTCTAAGATGTCTATCTTGTCTCTGTTGATTTGTTCAGAACCTCATATAAATGCTTTGATGAAGTTATTAAAGAATGCGTTCGTGCCACATGAGATAACAGTCAATCAGTTTGAGAATGTTTGTGCTAAAATATCTGCCGGGAACGGTCTGGGCTTCACAGATTTTGATCTTCCTCTGGAAGGGCGAGACCATAACAAAGCGTTGCACATTTTAATGGAGTGCATGGGCACTACTTTATCCCGGGTTTTGGTGGATACAGGATCATCTTTGAATGTATTGCCCAAGTCAGCGTTGATGAAGATTGATTATTCTGGACTGGAGCTGTGCCCTAGTGATTTGATGGTGAAGGCGTTTGATGGGTCTCGAAGGTCAGTGTTTGGGGAGGTGGAGTTACCAATCAAGGTAGGTCCTCGCACCTTCACGTCTAATTTTTTTGTGATGGATATATAACCAGTGTATTGTTTTTGTTGGGGCGGCCGTGGATTCATAGAGCAGGGGGAGTCACTTCTACTCTTCATCAGAAACTCAAGTATCCTGCAGAGGGGAAGGTGATAACTGTGTGCGGTGAGGAAGAGTACATCGTGAGTCATTTGACATCATTCCGCTATGTTGAAGTTGAAGGCGAGATACATGAGACTCCATTTCAGGCGTTTGAGACAGTTCATGCTATCAATTTTCCTCTTCCAGAACAGAAAAGGAAGCCCGAAATTGTTATGTCATCTCTCAAGGATGCGAGAGCTATGGTGGAAAATGGTAACCCTGAAGGTTGGGGTCAGGTGCTGGACGTTACCCCAAAATTTAATAAATTTGGTCTTGGTTTTAGCCCAGGTCACCAGAGTACAACTCCCAGAGCATCTAGTTTATCTACTCCTGTGAAGTTCTCCCGTCTTAGTGCTGCTCAAGAAGGACACGTCAATGCAGTTGGCGACAATAGGGTTGATGGCTACAATATCGAAGATTGGATTCGTCCGAGTATTCCAGGCCAAACACTCAACAATTGGAATTATGTGGATGTTATCCAAGTTCCAAGCGCTGAGGAGTAATTTTCTTGTTTTCTTTTATTATCATATCATAATTCCTACGCTCTTCCCAAGGCGCGGTGGATCATTTGTGTAGAACCACCATGTTTATTTTCAAAAGTTTATCATGAAATAAAGGACGTTTTTTGCATTCAAAATTTTTCTCCATTTCTTTTTTATTTAAATGGCAATGTTTCTCTTTTCACACACTGTCATTAAAAAGGCCAAAATGTCATTCATGCAGATGCACTTCCACCACCGAATATATTGATAACGACTCTGCTATGGCTCATTAAGACTTTGATACTCCTATTTATCAAGCTGAAGAAGAAGCATATGAGGATTGTGATCTTCCTGAGGAATTAGCAAGATTGTTAAAACAAGAGGAGAAGGTTATCCAGCCAAATCAAGATTCGATTGAGGTGGTGAATATTGGCACAAAAGAGGTAAGAAGAGAAGTCAATATAGGGGCAGATCTCGAAGAAAGTATAAAGGTCAGATTGATTGAGCTACTCCGTGAGTATTCTGATATCTTCGCTTGGTCTTATGAGGATATGCCTGGGTTGGATACAGACATAGTGATGCATCGACTACCACTCAAAGAAGGTTGTTCCCCTGTCAAGCAAAAGCTTCGAAGAACTCATCCTGAGATGTCCAAGAAGATCAAGGAGGAAGTCCAGAAGCAGTTGGACGCGAATTTCTTAAAGGTCATCAATTATCCGCCATGGATTGCAAATATTGTGCCTGTGCCCAAAAAGGATGGTAAGGTCAGGATGTGTGTGGCTTATAGGGATTTAAATAGGGCCAGCCCTAAAGATGACTTCCCTCTTCCGCATATTGATGTGTTGGTCGATAATACTGCTCATTCCAAAGTGTTTTTGTTCATGGATGGTTTTTCGGGTTACAATCAAACTAAGATGGCTCCGGAGGATATGGAAAATACAACATTTATCATGTCTTGGGGAACTTTATGTTATAAAGTGATACCGTTTGGTTTGAAAAATGTCGGGGCAACATATCAGCGCGCCATGGTCACTCTCTTTCATGATTTGATTCACAAAGAGATTGAGGTTTATGTGGATGATATCATTGCTAAGTATGACACGGAAGAGGAACATCTTGTTTATCTAAAAAAATTGTTCGAGAGACTGAGGCAGTTCTTGCTGAGGTTGAATCCGAATAAGTGCACCTTCGGGGTGAGATCTGGCAAGCTGTTGGGTTTTATTGTAAGTGAAAAAGGTATCGAGGTGGACCCGGCCAAGGTAAAAGCGATACAGGAAATGCCTAAGCCAAGGACATAGAAGGAGGTACGTGGTTTCTTTGGAAGGTTAAACTACATTTCTAGATTTATTTCTCATCTCACAACCACTTGTGAACCTTTGTTCAAGTTGTTGAAGAAAAGTCAGACAGTGAAATGGAATGAAGATTGTCAGAAAGCCTTTGACAAAATAAAGGAGTACTTGCAGGAACCTCCGATACTCATGCCGCCAGTGGAAGGAAGGCCACTAATCATGTATCTAACTGTGTTGGAGAGCTCAATGGGTTGTGTCCTCGGTCAGCACGACGAGGCAGGGAAGAAAGAGAAGGCTATTTACTACTTGAGTAAGAAGTTTACGGAATGCGAGTTGAGGTACTCATTGCTAGAAAAGACTTGTTGTGAGCTTGCCTGGGCCGCCAAATGTTTGAGGCAATACATGTTAACTCAGACCACCTACTTGATATCCAAAATGGATCCAATCAAGTATATTTTCGAGAAGCCAACTCTTACAGGCAGGGTAGCCCATTGGCAGATGATACTCACCTAATATGATATCCAATACACTACTCAAAAAGCAACTAAGGGTAGTGTACTGGCCGACCATCTTGCTCATCAGCCCATGAACGATTATGAACCGATGAAATTTGATTTTCCAGATGAAGAAATTGTGTATATTCGGGATTGTAATATACCAGACCCAAACGAAGGACCCAAGCCGGGATCACGTTGGACGCTTGTTTTGATGGTGCCTCCAATGCCGTGGGCAACATCGTTGGAGCTATTATCACTTCTCCTGAGGGATACCACATTCCTTTCACATCTCGTATTGGTTTCGATTGCACTAACAACATGGCCGAATATGAGGCTTGCATTTATGGCATTGAAGTGGCGATCGACCTGCGCATCAAATTTTTGAAAGTTTATAGGGATTCCAATCTTGTTATCAGCCAGATTAATGGAGATTGAGAGACTCGCCATCAGAACCTAATTCCCTATCGTGAGCATGTTTTGAAGCTGATCCCGTACTTCGAAGAGATCACGTTTGAACACATTCCCAGAGACGAAAACAATCTAGATGATGCACTAGCAACTTTGTCCTCCATGTTCAAGGTTAAGTGGGCTAATGAGGCACCTTCCATTACCATCAGAAGTTTGACTGAGCCAGCTTTCTGCTTTGAGGATATTTTGGAACCAGATGATAATCCTTGGTTTTATGATGTTAAACGATATCTTGAAACACAAGAGTACCCTGAAGAGGCATCCGTCACAGATAAGAAGTTCTTGAGAAGATTTTTATACAAGTTCTTTCTCAATGGCGATGTGTTGTATAGAAGGCATCATGACGGTTTACTGCTCAGATGTGTTGACAAGAAATAAGCAGCTAGAATCATTGAGGAGATACATGAAGGTGATTTTGGGACCCATTTAAACGAGCATACCATGGCTAAAAAGATCTTGCGAGTAGGTTATTATTGGTCCACCATGGAGACTGACTGTTACAATCATGCACGAAATTGCCACAAATGTCAAGTCTATGCTGATAAAGTGCATGTGCCGCCAGTACCTTTAAATGTCTTGACTTCCCCTTGGCCGTTTGCGATGTGGGGAATTGATATGATCATAAAAATTGAACCGACTGCGTCCAACGGGCACCGTTTCATTCTGGTTTCCATTAAATGGGTCGAAGCTGCATCCTATGCCAATGTCACCAAGCAGGTGGTAACTCGGTTCATTAAGCACAATATTATCTGCCGCTACGGAGTTCCTGAAAAGATCATTACCGATAATGGGTCTAATTTGAACAAAAAAATGATGAAGGAGATTTGTGAGTCCTTCAAAATCAAGCATCATAACTCTTCCCCGTACCGATCGAAGATGAACAGTGTTGTCGAAGCGGCCAATAAGAATATTAAGAAGATCGTACAGAAGATGGTGGTAACCTATAAAGATTGGCATGAGATGCTGCCTTTCGCTTTGCATGGTTAACGCACCACTGTGTGTACTTCGACTGGGGAAACCCCATTTTCATTGGTTTACGACATGGAAGCAGTATTGCCGGTGGAAGTCGAGATTCCTTATCTTAGGATCATGAGGGATGTTGAGCTGGATGAAAGTGAATGGGTACAGAATCAACTGGATCAGTTGGAACTTATTGACGAGAAGAGGTTGACGGTTGTATGTCATGGTCAGGTATATCAGCAAAGGATGAGGAAAGCTTTTGATAAGAGGGTACGGCCTCAGTGTTACAAGCCAGGTGACCTTGTGCTAAAAAGGATAGTTCTCCCCCAGGGAGATCCCAGGGGCAAGTGGGTTCCGACTTATGAAGGTCCTTTCATGGTCAGAAAAGTTTTCTCTAGAGGAGCGATGATGCTCACGATTATGGATGGAGAGTACTTCCCTCTCCCTGTGAATGCTGACGTGGTTAAAAAATACTTTACATAAAAAAACAAAAAAAACCTGCTAAACTGAAAACCCGAAAGGGCGATTTAGGCAAAAAGAGGGTGTCCTGGTGAATCGAAAACCCGAAAGGGCGATTCAGGCAAAAGTTAGGGACTTAAAGCAAAGGACTACGCTCAACATGATATCCTTAGTTTCTTTCCTTCGTTCCGTCACCTGGCATAAGCTCGAAGCTAATCCAAGAATTATCTGTCTGAAAGCAGGAAGATGAAAGCGTGAGAGTCATAAGGGTCATAGCAGAGTCGGGACTTGATGGATACTCACATTCACATTGCCATTTGTAAACACTTGTGTGCTTTGATTTTGTAATTACTTGCTTCCAAATGTAAATGTCTTTTTCACAGGCTGATTTCTCAAAATCAATATAATATCTTCTTTCGAGTATACGTATACGTTTCTTTTCTCCCTTTTTACTATTTTGTTTGCGAAAAAGTCCAATGTTTTGATAAGCATGTGCATATAAACTTCTTGGGCCTTACGCGGAAATGGTAATCTAAGTCATGATTGGTTGATCGCTTGAAATACGGATAACAAACACAACTACTACTGTGCAAGGGGAATGTTTGTTTCTCTGTTTGATAGGATTCTCATTCACTTTTTTGGCGGATGCCTTGCCATTTGTTTCACAGCTCCGTGCTGTTGATAAAGGTCTTTGGGTCAGATTAATATCAAGATTATGTCAGGTCGGCAAGATCGGCAAACCTAGTTGGAGATATTTCTTCCCCATAATGGCTTTTATTACGTTTCTTTGCCGCACTTTCATGTGTTATCTTGATTGATTGTTTTAGCATTGTCTGTATATAGGATTTTGTTTATGGTCGAATGTCAGTTTTGATGCGTTGAATATTTTTTCCTTGAAAAAAAATTGTTTCATTTTACTTAATCCATCCAGTATCACTCTTTAATCGATTTTTCGGGAATTTTGATACCAACTGTGCCAATTCTTTTGCTTAGCCAAGAGTTTGAAGGAAGGAGTTTAGCTAAAAAACAATGACTGTAGTGGTATGCTTTTGAGTAGAACCCCGTTGATGATGTACAGGCATTCTTTTAATCCCCAAACGCTGGAGATATAAGGGAGATATACCCTCGATTAACCCCTCTGAGCCTTCGAAGTAGGAGTTTCTTTTTCGTTAAAAAAAAACCTTTTTTTTAACCCGGGGCAGGGCATATGTTCAAAAGAATTTGACCAAGCATTCAAATTTCAGAAGGAATGTCCTATTTGACGATCACCACGTTTTATCTTTCGCATCATGAGATCAGGAAAAATGTCTAAACCACAATGTTCATTTCCTCACAAAGTCCTGAGGTCGAGATCGAATCGATACAATAATGGCTATCCCTCGCCGACCAAGGAATGAGGCATTTGTTTTCTTCAAAAAAAGAGAGAGAAAGAAAGAAAAAGTTCAAAGACCTAAAGTCACATCGACTTGTTCAAAGTCAAAAGTATGAATAAGAAGGAAACAAAAAGCCCTGCTAAGTCGAAACATGAAAACAAGTCGCTTAGGCAAAAGTTAGGGCATCCCGCTGGACTCCCAAATTTGAAATTCAAAAGATTTTGTCCAGGAAAAAGTTAGGGAAAAGAGAGCCGAAAATAAAAGAGATTATCCAATAAAAATTTCATCAAAAGAAAAGGAACAATAATATCAAAAGCAAAAGCAGCAAAAGTTAAGTGACAATCATGTTGGGGAATTTGTCGTGATCACTCTACCAATATAAATCCTTTTGAAAGATGAATGCTTGTGATAAGTCAGCTGAACTTAGGACAGGAGAATATCACGAAGGGGGTGGGCACCAAATAACTTGAGCATTGAAAAAACTTTCTTCTAAAAAACCTCGAACCAGGCCGCATTACAGCCTTAAGAAGTCCTAACTGAAACAAGGGTTTAACTCGAAAGCATACTACAATAGGATAACGTTTCCTAAACTCCCAAATATGTGTTGCATATCCATGTTGGTATCTTATCACCTGCATCTTGACTCGTTTTTCTTTAAAAAAAAGATGGGGGGAAGAAAAGTTTTGAAATTTTTTGCACTCTAGCCAGTGATTCATTCACAACAGTGATGCGACACTTTGTTAAGATTTTCAACTTCAAAGCTTAAATAATCATCGCATCAAGGTCTGTCATTCCTAAAATAAATATCTTTCTGCATGCAAAACATTCGTTTGATATAAAAAAAAAGAGTTTACACATTGAACACCTGTAAAGAGCTTAATGATTGTCAGGAAGGGAATATTTGGCTTTCTTCTGTTAAGATAGAGCCTATGTATGAATAGGACTTTACCTATCCCCAGTGAAGTTTCGTTTCCACAGTGAAGTTTTGTTGCCCTAGGAATCTTCTTTTTAAAGATTTATTCTGAAACTCTGGATTTGAGGATGTCGCATATCCCCAACGGAGTTGCCAACAGGGATCCCTCGCCATGACCTCTCATTTCCCAGCTGATCTATTGACTGGGGCATCCTTATGTTAAGATCTTTCCTTATCCCCAGTAAGGTCGATACTGTGTGACTATTTGCTTGATCCATCCAATGGTTGCATTCCAAGAAAAACATCTCTCCAACAAAATCTTCAACAAAGTTCTGTATCCCCGATGAAGTCCCGTTTCCTCAGCAGAGCTTTGTTTCCCCAGCAAAGGTTTTCACCCCTCACATTGGGTTTGTTGTCTTGGTGTCATCCCAACACGGCCGCGCGCTGTCTTTTCCAGAGATTACAGTCTTTCCCTGATCTTCTCCCTCAACGTTTGATCTTCAGACAGCGTCCCTCTCCAGAAGCTACAGTGTCAATCTGATCTTCTCTAGGAGTTTGCAATTTATTTTCGCAGCTCCCCTCAATGTTTGTGGCCTGTTTCTACTGGTTGCTAGGTTTTTATTCCCCGCGAAGCTTCATCTCTTTGAGTTTCCCTCTCTAGCGGTTCCCCATATTTTCTCCTCTCCTTTGGATTTCGCAATTTATTTTTGCAAGTCATGTCAGGATTCTGACTTCTTGGTTATGGGCTCCTCAATTGGCCATTCCCCGGTGAAACTTTTAAACATGCATCATTATATTGCATCTACCAAAACGCGTAGCATTTCCATTTTATGGAGCATTGCGCTATATAAAAAGAATTCAAACATGCATCGGAACATAAGCCATTATTATTTCTGTTGTCCCCAGTGAATTTGCTAATACTTTGGGTTAAATCCCCAGCGAGGTCTTCGTCCTCATTATCTCAGTTCCCCCCCCCCCCCCCCCCATACCAATATCCTTTTGATGTCAATCATTTGTTTGTTCGAGTATCTACTCTTGACTGTAGTTTGGTTTCACCCTGGCGCGGTCTTCTCGGGTCTACTCTTCACTACCCTCTCCGGTTCATTCCAATGCCTATTGATGCACCTTTCGAATACCAGTTTCGTCCTGATATTCGCTTTCAGCAGGTTTTTAGGTGTACGTCATAATCTCCTTACTTTGGGTTAAGCTCAGATTTTTGTCTCCTCACCTCGCGCATGAAATCCAGTTTCGTCCTGGTGCTCATCTAGTTTAAGTTTCGTCTAACTAGTTACTTGAGTCCAGTTTCGTCTCATTTTTGCTTTCATACCTTGGACCCTTTGACGGTGTTCGTTTACCGAGTGCAGTGTTCGTACCGCATCCCTGGTTTGAAATCTATCTCTTTAGTTCCTTGGATCCTTCTATCAGTTTTTGTCACTGTTTATCCATTAATCTGAGACCAGCAGGTGCTCTGAGAAACATGCACTCTCATCACTCTCGCTTTGGGTCGAGTTTCGCCTCGTCGCCTGTGCATGAAATCCAGTTTTGTCTTGGTACTTATCTAGTTTAGTTTCGCCTAACTAGTTATTGAGTTGAGTTTTGTATCGTTTTTGCTTTCATACCTTGGACCCTTTATCGGTGTTCGTTTACCAAGTGAAGTGTTCGTACTACGTCCCTGGTTTGAAATCTGTCTCTTTAGTTCCTTGGATCCTTCTATCAGTTTTCGTTACTGTTTATCCATTGATCTGAGACCAGCAGGTTGTCTGAGAAACATGCACTCTCATCATTTTGCTATGGGTCGAGTTTTGCCTCGTTACCCGTGCGTGAAATCCAGTTTCGTCCTGGTACTCATCTGGTTTAGTTTGGTCTAACTGATTATTGGGTCAAGTTTTGTCTCCCTTTTGTTTCTCATTTCTGGGATTCTTTCAGTTCCTTCACACTGTTTATCTTAGTTGATATTAGCAAGTGCTCCTAGAATCACGCACTCTAGTCACTTTGCTTTGGGTCGAGCTCAGAGTTTCGTCTCCTCACCCGCGTACGTTTTCTTTTTCGGAGCTTAGTTTCGCCTATACTCTGTGGTTTGAGTTTATCTCACCCTTTTTGAAGCCCAGTTTTACCCTGGCACATTTTTCCGAAAGTTTAGTTGCGTCTACTCTTCTTTTGTTTTCGTTCTGTTTCAACCTGCGTTACAGCTTCATTCTGATGCATGTCTTTGAGGTTTTCTGCTTCTTTTTCTTTCTTCTTCAAGAGTGTAAATTTTTAGGTTCTTTTGTATTCAATCATCTTTAACTCTGAACGCTCAAAAGTTGTCACTTTTCTCACTTATCATGTTGAAGATATTTGAATAGGGGCAACTGTTGCACCCCAAAATTTACCCTGTTGATTTAGGCTTATGTTTCATCATGAATATCATATTTCATTATATTCATACATTGTGATGGGATCAAAGTACTTTGGTTATCAAGTCTTCCTCAAGCTTTGAAGGTTGAGTGCATTGACAAGTTGCTCAAGTAGAACCTTATCATCTAAACCTATAGATCTTTCAAGCTCAAAAGTTATTGCATATCTCAAGATATTTTATCCATCTCTTTGGATCATCAGAGGATTGAAGTTTGTGTTTGATTATAAGAAGAATCACTCTTTTGATTCACCAGTCAAATTAGGGTTTTGCTTGATCAAGGCTATTGATCAATGTACAAGTCTTGATTTGGAAGCTACAACATATCATTGGTATTTGGGAAGTCTTTGTACAAGAAATTGGTCAAGATGCCCAGAGGATTTGAAATTTTGGAGATGATTCATCAGTCTCCTAAGGTGTTGACCAAAACTAGGGTTTGGGATTTCATCAAGATTTCTTGAGAATTTTGAAGTGAAACTTTGCACATGGCCTTTATATATTTGGAAGATCATATGTTTGAAGTTTTGATCATCAATTTTGAAGGCAAGTGGATCAATTGATTCAAAGGGGCAAAATGGTCATTTTGGTCAAAATCAGTCAAAGTCAAGGTTGACCAAATGAACTTTTGGTCAACCATCAATTAAAGGGTGTACTTTTCATATTTCAAGTCCATTTTGATCATTGGATCAAGAAGATTGAGGTTTGGGTTGAAACTTGTTCATGAAGAAACCCTAAAAGTTTCTAATTTTGGAAAATGAGGACTTAACTTCAAAAATTCATATTTTATTCACCTTTGATCAAAAAATGCAAATGAAGTATGCTTGGAAAGCTAAGAGGGAGCTCTTTCACTTGATTCAATTTTTGAGAACAATGCATGAAGTGGTGGTAAGTTATAAAGCTTGGAAGTCACAAAATTATGGGTCATTTCTCAAAATTTGTGAATTTCATGTCAAATTGTGAGGACCTTAATGTATTCAATTTCAAAAACTCAAAACTAAGGGATTATAGATATTTTCAATACCTTTCCAAGTTGTACTCATTTGTGTCCAAATTCAAAAGTATGAGCAAGTTATGGACTTTGGAATTTTGAGGCATTTTATTGAAATTTGACAAGTATGCAAAATGGCCATTTCTTGAGAACTTCATTTTCAGCTATTCTCTTCACTTCTAATCAAGCCCATGAATAATTTGTGAAATGCTGTGGCCCATTACACTCACAATTTCGTGCCCATGTGCTTCTTGAACTTGCTTGAATGAAAAAATACAAAACATGCTCAATTTTGCAAATTCACCAACACTTCTTCATTTCAAACAATCATGAGCTGGCATTTTGGGCATGTATTTTTGACTTCATTTGGCTCACAAAACGCACAAAAGGCAAGCAAATGCACGAGTGAAATGGAGGCCCCATGTGCATCTTCATTTTCTGCACAAACTTCCAATCCTGCCCTCCAACGACTTTGAATGCCAAATACCACTTCTATCCTCTTCCTCTCGTGCTATATAACAAGAATCAAGGCTCAGTTGTAAGAGAGGAGGCTCATAATCGCTACATTGCAAATCTGAAAATTTTGAAGCATCTCTACAAATTGCTTCGAATCTCTCTTCTCCTTGGATCATTCTTCAAAATTCTTGGTGTTTCAGCTTCAGTGAAGTAAGGAGATCAAGCCTGCAGCATTGGATTGCTTCTGGAGTGAAGGAATCGTGTTTCTAGTTTTCACATCCATGTGAGTTTCTTGAACTTTGATTTTTGTGTTTCAACTTGAATTGATGATGTAAATCATGTCCATTGAGTTGCTAGCTGGCCAATCATTAGGATTGATGTATATTTGAGCTTTGATTCAAGAAGAATGGATGAAATCGTGTTCCTGGTTTTGATGTTTGCAGTGAGTTTTTTCAGTTTTGTAAACTTGATTTCTTGATCCATGCTTGATCTTTGAGATTGATTCGAATTGCATATTGAAGTATGATATGTTAGCTTTAATTTGCACTTGATTTCATGGATTTTGGTTAAGAAACGAGCATGATTGATGGATCTGAACATAGGCTCATGACCTGTTTTATTGCACGCGTTTTGCCCTATGTTGGAGGTTGAAGACGAAGTGAGGTGGCGCGCTGTGATTGGCTTGTTTGAAATTTTAATGCATTTCTTATTATTTGATTTTAATTGATTTTCTGATTTTTATTTCTTAATCAAAACAATTTAAAAAATTCTGAAAAAATTATCACAAGTCCAAAATAATTTCTACTATCTTGTATAATTTTATTGGAATTTTTAAAAATGTTTTGATTGGTTTAAAATTTCATAAGTTTAACTTGAAGATGTGAAAAACACAAGAAGGGGGGTTAAATTGTAAAACTTTAAATCAAATGCAGACAACACTGTATTTTTATCCTGGTTCGTTTGATCTCAAACTACTCCAGTCCACACGTCAAAGTGATTTCGCCTCTCTCCAACGAGGTCTTAATCCACTATATTCAACTGAATACAACAACTACTTTAACAATTGTTAAAGCCTTCTTGAGTCTAACCACAGGCCGGTTTATCTCAAGGAAATTCTCTTACAGATAAATGAACAAAAGTGTGTTTGATGTTTTCTAATAAAACAATATATCACAACTGTGATAATACACAATATTAAGCTTACAATGAAACTGGGTTGCTAATGCTTTTGAGTAGGCGTGGTTGAAAGCTTTAGCAAATTGTATGAGTGAGTTCGTTTACGTAGGCGTGTATATGCGTGAAGATTATTAGCCTTTTCTTTTCTCACACAGTCTTGTTTAAATAGCCAAGGAAGAGATACGTTGGTTGTCCATAAATCACTTTCAATGACAGTAACGTTCTTTCCTTTTTGAGAAGATCTTGTCTTGGATAAAGCCGTTGGTAATTAATCTGTCTTGAATGCTTAGTAACGCTTCAGAATGTTCTGCTAATGATAGCGCTTCAAAATGTTCTTTGCTTTAGCTTATGCTGATGCTTCTGAGTGCTGATGACTTGGTAAGGATCTTGATCAGAGTCAGAGTATTTTATGCGCAGATTCTGGTCACCAGGCTTCAGCGTATGATCTGGTAACTTCAGCGTGTAGCACATGTTTGATCTTCTGATGCTGACATATCTTCTGATGCTGATGTTGATACTGATCTTCTGATGCTGATTCCATCAGAGTTTATGTAAATACACAACATAATTTTATGTAGCATATATGTCTTATATATAAATCTTATAATTTATTTATTCTTGTATTTTGTTATCATCAAAACTCTAATTGAGGGTTGTAGAATCAAACTATATTCTAACAATCTCCCCCTTTTTGATGATGACAAAAACCAGATTTTTTCAATTAAAATTAAAGAATAAAAGGTATCAGAGATAAACAAATAACGAATAAAAGGTATCAGAGATTAAAGATAAGGAATAAAAGGTATCAGAGCAACGAAGAGAAAAAATCCCCCTGAGTTGATTACTTCCCTTTATTTCCATAAGACTTTGAGCATCAGAACTTTATTGAACTTTCTTTGAGCATCAGAACTTTTGTTGTATCAGAGTTCATCAGATTCATCAGATTTTTGTACCTGTAAGCTTTTCAGAAGAAAGAAATTCAAATAGATCAGAATATCAAAATGTTTGAGACTTATGTCTCAGTAATCCGTTATTGAAAAATATCATTCTTTCTCCCCCTTTTTGTCAGTTATCAAAAAGCACAAATAATCAGAGTTAAAATATTCAGAGCTGAAAATGCATTTATATTAAAAACAGAAGCATTGATAAGTTCAGAACAAATATTACAGATAAACAAGTTATAAAAAACAACAAGGAAATTTTTAAGAAGGAGGAGTAAGTCGTGTGAACAAAGCCTCCAACATGCTTTTGATTTGGGTGTTGGTTTCCTGTTGCTGATGTAACATGTTCGCTATTGCATCAATCTTGGTGTCCTGCTTATCCATTCTTTCATTCATCAGCATATCAGATCTTTTCAAGTCCTCCAGAGTCTGCCTGTCAAGAGAGGAAGCTTGAGGATCTTCAAACACAGGATGCTTCTCAGAGCTTTCTTCAATATCTTCTTCTTGAACCTGTTCTTCAGCTGGAATCATCTGTTCTTCTGCAGGTTGAAATTTGGATGCTGGACGCTGTTACGACCAAGGAGCAATGTCCAGATGGAGAACTTCTTCCTTAAGCAGCTTGCTCAGAACTGGACCTTCAATTTCTTTCAGCAAATTGCTGAAGTTCTATTGAGCCTGTCTGTAGCTCTGGTCTTGCAACTTAAAGGTTTCAGAGCATACCCATCTTCTGAATTTTGTCCAGAGGAGGTCTGATACAACAGGATCAACCAGTTCCAGACTTGCTTGTTTCAGAGAAGTGATCCACTTCTGTATTTTTGTTTCAAAGTTCAATATGCTGGAACCAACATCTGGATGTTTTGGTTTAAGGATGGCTATTTTGTGGTTGATGGCAGCAAGACGTTCAAAGACTGTTAAATCAATGACAGTCTTGCTGTGGTCTTCTGTCTTGGCTTTTGGTGAGGGAGTAGGAGAGTCAGGAATTATGATTGGACTTGATGGGGAATTTGGTGGAGTTATTTCTGGTGAAGAGGGAAGTTGAGGAATATTCACAGTGGTACGACAGGGAAATTGAATGGCCAAAGGTTGTGGTTCAGGGGATTCAGAGGGTTGAGCCTCAGAGGTTTGAGTCTCAGGTTGTGGAGATTGTTCAGGTTGAGGAGGAGAGGATGGATTAATTTCTGGTTGAGGAGATGAAGGTTGTGGGATTTCTTGTTCTGGAGAGAGTGGAATTTCTGGTATTGGTGAGATGGGAATTTCTGTGTTTGGATTTGGATTTTCTGGTTCGGGAACGGAAGTGCGTTGGTCTATATCAGAAAGAACTTGTGCAAGTTCTTGTTCTGGTATGGCTTAAGTATTTGGATTTTGTGGTTAGGAGCGAGATCTTCTGAGGGTTAATGATTCAGAAGGGTCAAAGTCTAAGTCAAAATCATCGAAAGTTTGAGGTGTTGGGTTTTCAGATGGAGTTGGAATTGGAATAGATGTTGATACATCAGTTGAATCTAAAAGAGTTACAGAAGAAGGATTACCTCTCTTCTTGGGAGTCTGTTGAGATGATCCTTCTGCAGCAGCTTTTCTTTTCTTTGTCTTCTTTAGAACAACCTCTGGAGCCTTTTGCTGAAGATCTTGAATATTCAGATTTGGTGTTGTACCATCAACTTTGCACGCATCCAGATATCTCAGAATGATTTCAGGTTTAGAATCAATTTCTGAGAATAGTGGGAAGTCGTCCAGAGGGCCTCTTCTGCTGGAGATTTCATTAAAGGGAGTGACGCTGGGCTCCTTCTTGATGTTCTCTATCAACTTCATCTTCTTCAGATTTTTGGCATTCAACTGCTTGCCAACAGAAGCTTCCAGAGTGCTGATTTCTTGAGCCTCTTGCAAATGATCAATCAGCCTATTCTCTGTAAGAATATCTGATATCAGTCTTCCCAAGGGTATCCAATCCCTTTTTGTTCGTTCCTCTTCTCTTGTTTCTTTGACACTTGTTCTGAGATGGTTGAACAGAAGATGAGCTAGATTTATCTTGACCTTATGAGAGATAAAATAGATCAGAAACTGCTGATCAATATTAATGTAATCAGGAGAGCTGGTAGGCTTCCTGTGGTTGAAACAGCCCAGAATGATCTTGGCCCAAATTATGTGTTTGTCCTTCAAATCCCTTATCTTGCTGGAGGGAAGCCCCAGAGTAAAGATTTCCCTTGCAATTAGGGCAGCATCAACACACCTTTCTGCCATATCAATGCAACGAATACCACCACCACTGTACCCTATGAGTCTTGCAATCAGGTCTTCAGTAATAACAATCTTCTTCCCCATAATATAGGACGTGACTTGATGATTTGAAGAAGAAGCGTGAATCCAAAATTCCTTTACCAGAATAGGAAATGTTGGACCCACCAGTCTGTTAAAATACCTTTCCCAGCCTTGAGCTTTAACCTCTTCAGATAAATCAAACCCATTCTCCTTAAGGCTGTTGAAATCCACGATTAATTCTGACAGAACCTCTAGGTTTTTGACTGGTGTTAGAAGCGTTCTGAGGGGTACTTCGTATTGTTCAGATGAAACAGTTTTCTGGGACCCTGCAGTAGGAATGTTGGAAGAAGCCATTGTTCACACGAGGTTCTTGTGAAAAATATTTGAAAGGGTTTTTCTTGAGAAAGTAAGAACACTGAAATCAGAAATATTCAGAGAAAATTGAAAGTAAAGGTAGAAAGTGTAAATGGTGTGAAGTGTGTTTAAATAGATTTCTAAAAAGGTTTTGAAAACATAAACGTTAAGAGAGAGAAATTAATAATGATTATTAGAATTTAATGATAGCTGATTTTAGGGGATTCAGAAAGATATTTGGAACGGTTACCCATGACATGTGTCTCAATGCATCCAATCAGCGCTTTTGCCTTTTCAGAAACGTGAATGCGTGTTCAGCCTCAGAAAATAGCTGATGACTGGATGACACTTGTTTGCTTGAGTGAACAACACATCTCTATCTTGGAAATGAAGCGCTCAAATCTTCATGGATAGATTCTGATACAATCTGCACTTCTAAGATTCTGAAAGAAGATTGATCAGAAGTTCACAGAAAAATAAGCAAAGTTCTGAAGGTTAATATATAGAATAAAAACAATTTCATTCTGGACAGAGCTTCTTGCTGAGATGTTTCAGAATGAAGTTGAACCTATCTTCAGAAAGTGGTTTTGTAAAAATATCAGCCCATTGATGGTCTGTGTTAATAAATTTTAAATTTAAAATCCCTTTCTGAATATAGTCCCTAATAAAATGATGTTTTATTTCTATATGCTTAGCCCTAGAATGTAAAATTGGATTTTTACTTAAGCAAATAGCATAAGTATTGTCACAGAAGATAGGAATGTTACTCTCAAATATTTGGAAGTCCTCAAGTTGAGTTTTCATCCAGAGCATTTATGTGCTGCATCCAGCTGCTACTATGTATTCAGCTTCTGCTGTTGATAGAGCAATTGTGGATTGTCTTTTGCTGGACCATGAGATCAGATTTTCTCCCAGAAACTGGAAGCTTCCAGAAGTGCTTTTACGTTCAACTCTGTCTCCAGCAAAATCAGCATCACAGTATCCTACTAAGCTGTAGTCACTTGATTTTCTATAAAACAACCCCAGATTAGTAGTACCTTTCAGATACTTGAAAAATCGCTTAACTGTTGTTAAGTGAGATTCTCTAGGATCTGATTGGAATCTTGCAAAAATGCATACACTGAATAAAATATCAGGTCTTGAAGCTGTCAGATAAAGAAGAGAACCAATCATACCTCTGTAGACCTTCTGTTCTACCTTTTTACTTACCTCTTCTCTTTCCAGAATGCACGTGGGATGCATTGGAATCTTTGATGGCTTACATTATGAGAGATCAAATTTCTTCAGAAGTTCTCTGACATATTTGCTCTGATGAATGTAAGTTCCTTCTGGGGTTTAATTGATCTGAATGCCCAAAAATAATTTCAGTTCCCCCATTAGGCTCATCTCAAATTCTGCCTGCATACACTTAGCAAACTTTCTTCCCAGAGAAGGTTTAGTAGATCCAAATATGATATCATCAACATAAATCTGACATACTAAAATGTCATTCTTAACTGTCTTACAGAATAAGGTTGTGTCCACTTTCCCTCTGGTGAATTCCTTTTCTAACAGGAAGTTACTTAGTCTTTCATACCAAGCTCTGGGAGCTTGTTTCAGACCATAGAGTGACTTCTTTAGTTTGAAAACATATTCTGGATTTTTTGAACTTTCAAAACCAGCGGGTTGGTGCACATATACCTCTTCTTATATATAGCCATTTAAGAATGCACTCTTAACATCCATCTGATACAGAGTGATGCCTTTATTAACAACAAATGAAATTAAGAGTCTGATAGATTCTAACCTGGCGACTGGAGCAAAGGTTTCTGTATAGTCTATCCCCTCTTGCTGACTATAACCTTGTGCTACCAATCGTGCCTTGTTTCTGATGACTTCACCTTGTTCATTGAGTTTGTTTCTGAACATCCATTTTGTTCCAATAACGTTGAATCCTTTTGGTTTGGGAACAAGATCCCATACGTCATTTCTTGTGAATTGATTCAGCTCCTCTTGCATTGCTAGAATCCAGTTATTGTCCAGAAGTGCTTCATCAACTGTTGATGGTTCAATTAGAGAAACAAGTCCCATGAGGGATTCTTCAGAGTTTCTGAAGCTAGATCTTGTTCTGATTGGATCTTCCTTTCTTCCTAGGATTGTTTCTTTTGGGTGATCCAAGCCGCTTATGGATAGTCTTTTCTGAAGTTGATCAACAGAAGGTGCTGGATTGCTTGCAGTGCCTCTTTCTGATGTTGAGGGAGTGTCTCTGTTAATAGCTTCTGATGACTTGTCTTCATTACCTGTGAATTCAACTTCTATACCTGCAAATACTTCATTATGCTTTGACTTTTGAGAGTCAAGATTATCATCAAAACGAACACTGATTGATTCTTCCACAATCTGTGTTTCTGTATTGTATACTATGTACCCTCTTGAGCATTCAGAGTATCCTAACCTAATACACTTTTGTGCTTTAGAGTCAAACTTGTTCAAATAATTTTTAGTATTCAAAATAAAGCAAGTACATCCAAATGGATGAAAATATGAAATGTTGGGCTTTCTGTTCTTCCACAATTCATATGGAGTCTTTTCCATAATAGGTCTTATGGAGATTCTATTCTGAATGTAACATGCTGCGTTTATTGCCTCTGCCCAGAAGATCTTAGCAACGTTAGTCTCGTTGATCATGGTTCTGGCCATTTCTTGCAATGTTCTGTTCTTTCGTTCTACAACTCCATTTTGCTGAGGAGTTCTAGGACAAGAGAAATCATGCAGAATGCCTTTGCTGAGGAGTTCTACAACACCATGATCACTTCTGACTTTGACGATTCTAAGATCCTTTTCATTCTGAACTTAGTTGCAGAAGGTGACAAACAGAGTGTGACTCGTCCTTGTGTCTTAAGAACTTTACCCATGTCCATCTGCTATAGTCATCTACGATTACTAACCCATACTTCTTGCCACTGACTGAAGCAGTTTTAACTGGTCCAAATAAGTCAATGTGCAGAAGTTCTAATGGCTTAGAGGTGGAAACAACGTTTTTAGATTTGAAAGCTGGTTTTGCAAACTTGCCTTTCTAACATGCTTCACACAGAGCATCTGAATTGAACTTCAGGTTAGGAAGTCCTCTGACCAGATTGAGTTTGTTAATCTGAGATATTCTTCTCATACTAACATGTCCCAATCTTCTGTGTCAGATCCATTGCTCGTTGTTAACAGACAGAAGACACTTTACATTCTGACTTTTCAGTTCAGAAAGTTTTATTTTATAAATGTTGTTTCTCGTCTTTCCATTAAATAGGATAGTCCCATCTTTCTGACTAACAGCTTTGCATGAATTTTGATTAAAGATTATATCATAACCGTTATCGCTTAATTGACTTATGGATAACAGGTTATGCATTAATCCATCTACTAATAAAACATTACTTATAGAGGGAAGATTTCCATTACCTACTGTTCCAGAGCCAATGATCTTTCCTCTCTGATTGCCTCCAAAGCCTACGTGGCCTCCAGGCTTAAGTTCCAGGCTTTGGAACATATGCCTTCTTCCCGTCATGTGTCGTGAGCAGCCAGAGTCCAGGTACCATGATTGGTGTTTCTGCTTTGCTGCTAAAGATATCTGCCACATGTATTATTTTATCCTTAGGTACCCATATTTTCTTGGGTCCTGATTTGTTAGTTTTACCAAAACTCTGGTTGAATTTTAGTTTGACAGAATAATTACTACTAGTATATTTGATGTCGTGTGTGTGCCCATATACAAAGTGGGAATCAAGTGAAGTGCGTTTTATAACTAAATCCATGGCATTCTTTGGTGTAGGTACCTTACCTTGGTATCCTATTCCTTTTCTGCCATTTCTGCTAACTCCATAGATCATTGAAGCCATTTTGCTTCTATCTATGTTTTTAGCTAGAAACTTCTGAAAGCTGTGATCATACTCCTTGATGATCTCATCAGCACTGCTGGGAGTTTCAGGGATTGTTTCCTTCTGAGAGTTTTGTAATAGATTTTCTAATTTTGAAATTTTATCTTTTAACTCAGAATTCTCCAATTTGAGACTCTCAGTCTTATCAGAGTCAGAAGCAAGATTCCTTTTCAGGTTTTTGAATTTGACTCTGATCTGCTGATATCTTTCCAGAATTCCATTAAGGCTTTCAGCTAGTTTAGCCTTAGTAAAGTTTATAGCAAAGTTAGGGAATATCTCTTCTGTATCTGATTCAGAGTCTGACTCAGAAGCTTCACTATCTTCTGTTATGTTTGCCATGAGAGCTATGTTTGCTCTTTCATCATCTGATTCTGAGTCAGCTTCAGATGTGTCAGAATCATCCCATGTAGCCATGAGACTTTTCTTCTTCTCCTTGCCAAACTTCTTTTTGGGCTTTTCCTTCTGAAGCTTTGGGCAATCACTTTTGTAGTGTCCTTGCTCGTTACATTCATAGCAGATGATGTCTTTGTTGTTTGGCTTTCTGCTTCCTGAAGAGCCTTCAGATCTTCTGTGTCCAGAGGAGGATTTTGACTTTCTGTATCTGGAGAAAGATTCGTTCTGATTCTCTGATCTTCTGGGATTCCTGAATTTCCTTTACCTCTGCTTCCATAATTGGTTCACCCTTCTGGAGAGGAGAGATAGTTCATCTTCTTCTGATGAGGACCCATCAGAGGTTTCTTCTACAGCCTGCAAAACCTTGGAGTCAGATTTTCTGTTAGATTTTAAAGCTAATGGCTTACCTTGCTTTTGAGGTTCATCTGCTTCTAGCTCTATCTCGTGACTTCTGAGGGAGCTGACAAGTTCCTCCAGAGAGATTTTGTTGAGATCCTTGGCTAGCTTAAGCGCTGTGACCATTGGCCTCCACTGTTTTGGAAAGCTTCTGATGATCTTCTTAACATGATCAGCAGTGGAATACCCTTTGTCAAGAACTTTGAGACCAGCAACCAGAATTTGAAATCTTGAAAACATAGTCTCTATTGATTCACTTTCTTCCATCTTGAATTCCTCATACTTATGAATGAGCGCAAGAGATTTGGTTTCTTTGACTTGAATGTTGCCTTCATGCGTCATTCTCAGAGAGTCAAACATATTCTTTGCAGTGTCTCTGTTTGATATCTTTTCATATTCAGAATAAGAGATGGCGCTGAGAAGAATTATTTTGGCCTTGTGATGATTTCTGAAATCACGCTTTTGTTGATCAAACATTGCTTTCCTGTCAATCTTCTGACCACTTCCATCCACTGGGTGCGTGTATCCATCAGTCACCATGTCCCACAAATCAACATCAAGGGCCAGAAAGAAACTTTCAATTCTGTCTTTCCAGTAGTCAAAGTTCTCTCCATCAAAGACTGGAGGTTTGCCACTGAATCTGTCTCTTTCTTCATTGTTGTCATTGCTGATGTTTTGATGTGGTCCTGCCATTGTGTTTTTCTGACGCTGGATCTTGTACTGACACGATTAAGTGTTATAAGCTCAGAACCAGGCGCTCTGATACCAATTGAAGATGTTAAAAACACAAGAAGGGGGGTTGAATTGTAAAACTTTAAATCAAATGCAGACAACACTGTATTTTTATCCTGGTTCGTTTGATCTCAAACTACTCCAGTCCACCCGTCAAGGTGATTTTGCCTCTCTCCAACGAGGTCTTAATCCACTATATTCAACTGAATACAACAACTACTTTAACAACTGTTAAAGCCTTCTTGAGTCTAACCACAGACCGGTTTATCTCAAGGAAATTCTCTTACAGATAAATGAACAAAAGTGTGTTTGATGTTTTCTAATAAAACAATATATCACAACTGTGATAATACATAATATTAAGCTTAGAATGAAACTGGGTTGCTAGTGCTTTTGAGTAGGCGTGGTTGAAAGCTTTAGCAAATTGTATGAGTGAGTTCGTTTATGTAGGCGTGTATATGCGTGGAGATTATTAGCCTTTCTTTTCTCACACAATCTTGTTTAAATAGCCAAGGAAGAGATACGTTGGTTGTCCATAAATTACTTTCAATGACAGTAACGTTCTTTCCTTTTTGAGAAGATCTTGTCTTGGATAAAGCCGTTGGTAATTAATCTGTCTTGAATGCTTAATAACGCTTCAGAATGTTCTGCTAATGATAGCGCTTCAGAATGTTCTTTGCTTTAGCTTATGCTGACGCTTCTGAGTGCTGATGACTTGGTAAGGATCTTGATCAGAGTCAGAGTATTTTATGCGCAGATTCTGGTCATCAGGCTTCAGCGTATGATCTGGTAACTTCAGCGTGTAGCACATGTTTGATCTTCTGATGCTGACATATCTTCTGATGCTGATGTTGATACTGATCTTCTGATGTTGATTCCATCAGAGTTTCTGTAAATACACAACATAATTTTAAGTAGCATATATGTCTTATATATAAATCTTATAATTTATTTATTCTTGTATTTTTTTATCATCAAAACTCTAATTGAGGGTTGTAGAATCAAACTATGTTCTAACATAACTAATTGTTTGTTCAATGGTTATTTTTATTTTAATAGTTCTTTTGATCTAAAAATTCCACAAAAAATGTTTTGGACTCATAAAATAATATAGAAATTGATTCTGATTTTGGTTTAGCATTTTCTTTTGATTAAAAATTTAATTTGAAGAGTTTAATTGTTTATTTGTTTGTATGATTTTATTTTAATATTTCCTTTAATTCAAAAATTCTCAAAAAAATCATATAAGTTTGTTTTTAATCATAGAGTCAGAACATAATTTTATTTTGACCTTTTTATGACTTTTGGCTAGGGTTTGCATTTTGTCATTTAATAATAGTTTAATTGTTTGTTTGATTTTATTTTTAATATTTCCTTTAATTCAAAAAATTCCAAAAAGAAATCAGGGATGTGTGTTTTTAATTCTAATATTTGAATATAATTTTGGTTGGATATTTTTATGAATTTTGATTAGAATTTTATTTTGAGATGTGATTATTTGTTTAATTGATTAATTATTTGAATTTGTTTTTATTTTTGACTTTTCTTTAATTCAAAAAAATATGGAAAAATAGGTATTCTGACCTCTTGAGTTTTTTCATGTTTGATGTATATTTGTTCTGATTTTTTTTTGAATTTTGATCTTATCTAATTGATATTTAAGATTAAAAGTCAAATAATTAGGGTTTTGTTGCTTATTGGGTAAGTTTCAATTCAAAAACCATTATGCCCTAGATTTTCAATGGAATTTAGGTCTTGTTTATGGTTCATGGATGTATTGAGGATCTGAAAACCATTTTTCTTGAATTATTTGACTTAGTTTGATATTTTTTCCATAAATTATTTTGAAAACTTGTCTAGTTTTGATAGTTTGGCCAACTAGTTTTGAACTTTGGGCCTCATTTGATCCCCTCCTCAACCATTCATGGACTTAAGACTTGCTTTCTGACTTCTACACACTTCAAAGATGCTAAGAAATTTTTTGTGTGAATTATTGAAATCCTTTTCTATTTTTGATGTATTTTTGAAGTGAAGGTACCCAATTAATGTTGCATATCTTGTTGCAATTTGTTTGGTGGCCAATGAACTTGAGTGAGGCCTATGATTGGGCACCTAATGACCATGTTGGTTCTGTTTATCCCCATAAACTCATGTTATTTCACTTAGAGCCCCATGTTTTAATGATTGAACCTTTTAATGCATTGTGCGAGATTCCTCTTCTATTATGCTTGTGAGCTGTGATGAAGTAATTGAGTATGATTGAATTATGGTTGCTACTGACTTTCATGTTCTTTGATTGTATTCTTCTCAAGCTCCCATGATCCTTGATTGATATTCAATTGTCAACTCAATATGGTGATAGAAAGGAGCAACATTCCTCTATTTTTTGACCAAATTGTGCATATGCCTGTTTCTTTTTGTCTATCATATCTAATGCTTTGATAGTTGTTATCATGTTTTCTCACATCATTATGGTGTCATCATCCATCATTTATGTGAGTCATCATTCAATTTATGGGAATACTAACTTGGTTGTTGAATGTGCGAGGTACTTTGAGAAAGGTTTTCCATTTTTGACTTGAGGCTACTGTGTTTTACTTTATTTGTAGAACACGATTTATTATATTGGCACTACTCTTGTGCTTCGCATATTTGATAGTCTATGCAGGATATACGTATGTGATTATGAATTCTATACATTGCCCATGGGATCTGTTCATATCTGAAAATCTCAAATACTTATGTCCTGATGGCGTAATTTATGACTTGATTTGTCTGCTGATGCCAGCTTGCTTGAAGTTATCTGGGTTTCTTTTATTCTTGTTCAGTTGCTACAGATAGTTATCTGTTTGATATTTCACTATTTCCTTTCTTCTACTTTCATTTTGTGCATGATGGGACCTCTGTTGCTGATATATGTCAGGAGGCCCTCTGTTTTTGTTTGATACATGTGTTGTGTTTATTTCTTTAACTTTTGATCGATGACTCACTCAATTTAGAAATTGAGATCACGACTTCGCTCTCAGTGTATGTTCCCTATAGGATGTTTATTATTTTGTTTCTTTAATTGTTGATCGATGAGTCACTCAATTTAGAAATTAAGATCACGACTTCGCTCTCAGTGCATGTTCCCTATATGATGTTTATTGTTTTGTTTTCTCTAAATTGTTGATCGATGAGTCATTCAATTTAGAAATTAAGATCACGACTTCGCTCTCATTTCCTGTTCCCTATAGGATAGTTTTGTTAAGCTTCCTTTGACATGTTAATTAAGGTAGGAATCCATGTATGCTAACATAAGGTAGTATTTTCCTTTATCCTCAACCTTAGGGCTAATCATTGTATGATAACATTATGGCTAGAGATTAGGATAGTCTCCCTTTGTTGTTCTCTTTTCCTTTACATTTTTGCATCTTAAAACAAAAATTGTTTTTCTTGGAAAATCATAAAACACCTCTAATAAACTCAAACCCTTCTTCAAGGTAAAAGATACAAATCAATCTTATTTGTTTGTGCGCCTCTTGGCTTTGTTTATAAACCTAGTTTACCGATGTTTCGCAATCACATATTTGTTTGAAGTCGATGTTCCGCCATCGCACATGTTTGTTATCCTACTTTGATTCTCAATATCATTGTTAGGTCTGATGTTTTTCCATCTGTTTTATTGATGTTTCGCCATCTTTGCCATGATATTTTGTTATCTTTTAGCCGATGTTTCGCCATCGCACATTTGTTTGAAGCCGATGTTTCGCCATCGCACATGTTTGTTATCCTACTTTGATTCTCAATATCATTATTAGGTGTGATGTTTTGTCATCCATTTTATTGATGTTTCGTCATCTTTGCCATGATACTTTGTTATCTTTTAGCCGATGTTTTGCCATCGCATACTTGTTTGAATCTGATGTTTTGCCATCTCATATGTTTGTTATCCTACTTTGATTCTCAATATCATTATTAGGTGTGATGTTTTGCCATCCGGTTTATCAATGTTTCGCCGTCTTTGCCATGATACTTTGTTATCTTTTAGCCGATGTTTCGCCATTGCACATGTTTGTTATCCTACTTTGATTTTCAATATCATTGTTAGGTGTGATGTTTGTCATCCGTTTTATTGATGTTTCACCATCGTATATTTGTTTGAAGCTGATGTTTCTCCATCGCACACATTGGTTATCCCACTTTGACTCTGAATGTCATTGTCAGGTGTGATGTTTTATTATTTGGTGTCTCGCTATCTCTGACATGTTACTTTGTTATTATTTAGCCGTTGTTTTACCATCTCATTTTTTTGTTGTTGTACTTGATGTTTTGCCATCTGGACTGTTTTTGTTGTCTTAACTAAAAAACACAAACCAACCAAAATATATAAGCCGAACTACGGCTGCTTTGATTCCTTAAAAGGGATACGTAGGCATTAGGGTAGGGCCCAATCGAGCACAACTTTTATTTTCCCTACATTGTTTTCTTCTTTTCTTTCACATGCATTCCCTTTTTAGCTTTAAGCCATAGACATAGGTTTTCACCACACCCATTAGATTAGACAACAAGAGTGGATACCGTAGAGTACTACGGGCGTGTGGGGTGCGAATACCTTCCCCTTGCGTAACAGACTCCCTTACTCGATCTCTCGGTCAAAAGATCGTGATTTCTCCCTCTTCAGGTTTTCTTGATGTTTACCTTTCCCTCTCGGCGGGATAAAAGACGTTCAATGGCGACTTCATTGATGTTTCATTACATCCAGATGACAGGTTCGGCCGGGTGGTTTCACCTGCGAAATAGCATGATTCTGAACCAGAAATTAAACCTACCCCCCCCCCCCCCCTAAATTATAGGTTGCGAATCCAGTGGTGGTGTCCGTTTGGTTTGAATGTCCCTGTACAGGGAGATACGAAGCTCGTCTAAAACTTTTCCCTAACAATGGCAAAGTTTCATCCTTGCGTAAAACTAACCATGCGATGGCTCTAAACATTCCCAATCATCAGTGCAAACATGGATATGAACATAGAAACAATTTATATCATAGTGTGATCGGTGGGAATGAGAACTGACTGTTTTGGAATGTTGGTTCGCATTTGCGTTTGTTTTTGCAAAATGTCGCGGTAAGCAAGAGTCGCCACCATCTTTTATTTTATCCAATAAGGAAAGGACAAAAGCACAGAAAAATTCCTTTTTGAGATATTTCTCGGGGTTCGTAAGGTAGATTATAGAAAGGGAAGGTGTTAGCACTCTTTCTATCCGTGGTTATCCACGGGCTCTTAGGTACTTGCTCATTGTGTTTTCAAAAGTTTGCTTTTTCTTTGTGTTTGTGGGTTTGAAAAGAGTTTTTTGTTTGAAAGGGGTGTATGTGCGAAAAGTTTTGTTTTGTTGTGAAAGGAGCAAGTACTTAAGAACCATCTACCTACTCAAAAAGGAATTAATCTGTACAAGTGTCCTTTAGACAATGCTATCCCACTATTGAGGAGCAGGTAGCACCGTCGTTGGAGTTTTCGGGTCAATTCGATTAAGGGACGTGTGGTCACTAAAGCAATGTTAGGACGCCTTAGAGGTAACCCTAATGTCTTAGATCATTTTATCTGAGGCAACCGTTTCGAGGCATTTATGATCTTTGGACAAGAGGGCGACCTCTAAAACTTCCTATACTCAATGACCACGTTCGAGGCAACCAAGTGAGGTGTACCCTAAGAGTGCGCATGTGCGAGTGTGTTATTTCGGTTAATTTTATCTGTACATGTAAATGGTTATCTATGTTGATTTTAAGTTCATACATTTGATCTTGTCATGCATTCCCTATTATCAAACATCTAACAGTTTATAGTTGCGGAAATTAAATTTGCAGAAATTGAATCTAAACTATTACAAGGCGTCGGGTATTTACATCGCCAAAAACAAACCCTTTAATTTAAATTGCGGAAAGTAAATAAAAGCGATAAATAAATAAAGTCCTAGTTTAAAAACTATTACATTCCCGAAGCAGTTACAATATTGGATAAAAAATAATACGCGTGCGAGAAAATTAAATCGGAGCTTTTTTAGGGTTTTGACCCTTTTTGTTAAATAAAGCATATTTTTTGTTATCTCGAATTAAAATGGAAATTGTATCTAAGTTAATCAATTAATTAATTAAATGAAAATATTTTTGGGTTTTTTTATAATTAAGGAAATAAAATAAAATGATTAAAAATGTTAAAACCTAATGTTCTAGTTAATTTTAGTTTATTGCAAAAAATTGTTAAAAATTATACCTAATTAAAAACTAAATAAATTGATGATTGTTTATTTACAAAAAATAAAATAATGAAATTAATAAAAATATTATTTTTTTAGGTTTTCTGATTTTATGAGAAAAATTAATGGGTTAATAATTAATTAAAATAATAATAATAAAACAATAAATAAAATAGGAAAATAATGAAAGAAAATAAAAAGAAGAGCAAACTCAGGGGGTTTGGGCCCAATTTTGGAGGTGTGACTTGCAATTTCCAGGCCCATTTTTGTCCAGCCTAGTTTGACCTTTGTGATTCCATAGGCGCATGTTGACCAGGGTTCATGGTGAACCTTCAATCTGGATCATTGGATTTGCCTTGTGGGCCACTTGGCATTTGAGATCTGGAGGCATATGATAATCCACGCTTGCTGAGTCACATGGAATAACCTGAAACAAAATTATAACAAAGTTTTGGGGGACCTGGGATTCGAACCCAGGTCCCAAGGGGTTTTGCCACGCCTCTCTCACCAACTCAACTATGCTGCATATTTGTTATTGGAATAAGAAGTAAATATAATATGTGAAAAACAATTAACTATGCTGGAATTAAAAAACGCGCTAAATACATTTGAATGGACCAATGGCACAGGGACATGTTATCATCTTCTTCAACAAATCCCTGGTTATTTACCTGCGGATTTTTATCCGCAGGAAGATTCGTGGGATGTCTCAAAAATCTTTCCCAGGCCATGTAAACGCAAGCTAAGGGTACCAATGTGACCGTCTCTCTTCCCTGAGCACGAATATGGCCATGGTTTGCCTTGATTGTACCAGTGCCAAGAATGCCTAAAAACAACACAAGAAAACCCTAGATTCGGGTATCATGATACAGGCTCTGAAAATAAAATTGAATATTGCCAAAATGTTCTAAATCAAACAACAAACACAAATATGCAAAGATTTTAATGAAAGGATGCAAGAATTAGAGACTTGGATTTCATGTTCAGAGCTTGGTTCGTGGACACTTACAGCGAGTTTTAGGCAATGAGAAGGCTTGGTTTTGATTGGTATCACTTCAGGGGATTGCCAACAAGAGATCAGTGTCCAGCTTTTTGTTTGAATCGAGCTCTAATATTGATTTTGATCTCACACTTTTTCACACTTTTTCCAAACTTTGTATGGTCGTTTCTGCAGTGCTTTCCGCGTGTTCTTGGTCTCTAATGCTTGTGTGTACATAAAGGAATGAATTAGGTTAATCACTTGGGCTTGAATCCATAGGAATTGAATATTGGAGATTTGATTTTGATCACCATTATTAAGTTTCCAAAAATATGCCAAATCTGATTTTTTTTATGCATGAAAAGGCTTGATACGAATTTGATTTGATGAATCATGATAATTGAAAGCTGCAATGACCACAAGAATCTCATTACATCAATTTTTAGATTTTATTTGATTTAATATTGATTTAAAATGAATTAAATCAATAAAAATTAAATAAAATAGAAACAATAAATGAATGGCCATGAAATTAAAGATGGGACACGTGTGTGGCATGAAAAGACCATATCAAGTGGAAAAAAGTGGGCCCTTTTGTCAAAAATTGGAGTTTTGAGGATAGTTGACTTTTGACAATTTTGGAAAAATGCCCAACTTCAACAATGCATAACTTCTTCAATTTTGAACTTTTGGAGGTGTTGTTGGACTTTTTAGAAACCTTGAGATGTCCTCTAACCAACCTGTTTTGTATTATATAATTTTGATATTCCATGTTCAAGTTATAAGCTTTGGCAAAAAAGGTGTTTTTGTTGACTTTCAAAAATGACCTATAATGTCCAAATTTGTAACTTTTATTGAGAGCATTTATTGACCTTGGGGTGTGAGGATGGATTGTAGGAAATTTCATCCTCTTAAAAATGAGCTTTGGATGGGTCATTTCGCATAAATTATGAGAAAGTTATGCTTGGTCAAAGTTGAGTTGACTTTTCCTACAAAACCCTAATTTAGCAACTTTTGAATCTTGATGAATCTTGAGCAATCCTTGATGAATCATGATCAACCCTTGATAAAATGATGAATTATCCTTCAAAATTATAATGTTGACAAAAAATCTTGAGGTTTGACTGTATTTAGGTCACAGTTGACTTTTGCCCTAGCACAGTCGATTTTTGGGCCTCTTGAGCAATTGACTGACCAAACTTCCTCTACAAGGCTTGCAATTTGATATGGATGAACTTAAGAACATATTAGGACATTGGGGAGCACTTGAGGTCATTTGGATGTAAGGACCTTGATGCAACACAAAACCCTAATTTTGAATTGACTGCCTTAGGAGGTGATTTGACTGTCCAACTCTTGAGCCATCTTGAACAACTTGGAGATGATTCTTGACATGTCTTGAGGAATATGGGAGGGAAAATTTTGGGGTACAACAGTTGCCCCTGTTCAATCTTCTTAAACCTGAGGATATAGATTGGCGTTCGGGCCTTTCGTGATCCGAAGGTGGAAGATGATTGAACACTAGAGTGCCCAGAAATTTGCACTCGCATGAAGTAGTATTTGTCTTGTGATGTCGGGAATGGGATTACAGATTCCATTTGGAGATTGATGATGGGAAATAGGCTTAAAGATGCCATCCGAAGGAGTGTCGATCGCGTAAGAGATTCCTTAGCGAGAGCTTGTATACCCGTTGTTGAGGGAGATTCCGCTGGGGAATGTTGTTCTTTGTCTTAGGAGAAAGAGAACTTTAGGAGCTTCGGTCGTCCGTTATTCTACTGGGGAATCATTTCTATCGAATTTTAGGAGCTTCGGTCGTCCGTTATTCTATTGAGGAATCATCTCTATTGAAGAGGTGAGAGTGAACTACTATCTGGTCGCAAACCAGGCTTCATAGTGGTAAGACCGACTGCTATCTGGTCGTAATCCAAGCTTTATAGTGACTTACTGGGGAGATGAGATTAAACTTGCTATCCGGTCGTAATCCAGGCTTTGCAATTTCTCACTTCTTATCTGGTCGAAATCTAGGCTTCAGAACAAATAAAGTGGTTATCCGGTTGCATTCGGGCTTCAACTTGAATTTAGGGCACACTAATATCCGCCCGACTCCGGGATTCTTAGTAACTGTCCATGTAAACTGCTATTTGGTCGGAATCCAAGCTTCACAGTGTCTTGTACCTCTATCTGGTCGTGATCCAGGCTTCACGATGTGTTATACCATTATCTGGTTGAATCCCGGCTTCATGGTGTCACGTATTGCTATCCGGTCGAATCCAATCTTCACAATACTTTACTTCTTATCTGGTCGAAATCCAGGCTTCAGAACAAATCAAATGGTTATCCGGTCGCATACGGGCTTTTCTTTGACTGTTGAGTTTACTAGTATCCGGTCGAATCCGGGCTTCATAGCAACTGGCTGGGTAAACTGCTATTTGGTTGCAACCCAAGCTTCACAATGTCCCTTAACGCTATCTGGTCGCAATCCAGGCTTCACGATGTATCATACCACTATCTGGTCAAAACCCAGGCTTCGTAGTACTCTTGGTTGCTATCTGGTCGTAATCCAGGCTTCACAATAACTTGCTGAGTTGTTATCCAGTCGTGATCCGAGTTTCACGGCTTGTGTTTATGATATACCACTATCTGGTCGAATCCAGGCTTCATGGTGCTTACTGAGCTGCTATCCGGTCGTAATCCGGGCTTCACGGCTCACTGGGGAATAAACTATTATTCGATCGTTCTCCGGGCTTCATAGCTTGCTTTTGAGCGATATCACTATCTGGTCGTAATCCAGGCTTCGCAATAGTCTGATATTGTTATCCGGTCGTAGTCCGGGCTTCTCAATATGTTGTAGAAATCAAGATACTATCCGGTCGTACCCGGGCTTCATAACTTGAATTTTGATTGTATCTTTCCTGAAAGGTAAAAGTTTGCTGTATGTAATGCATGATATGTATCAGGCAATGATGTTCTCAAAATAAATGAGATTGTAAGGTATGATGCGTATATGCATGCATCATGATGTATGGACATGTAATGTTTTAGCTGCGGAAAATGAATCCCGGAGTTGCTGGAGAATAAGGTTGAATTCTTCGTTTCCGCTGGGGATGGTGAACGAAGATGATTTGTGAGAATAAACCTGCAGGAGAAAGGAACTCCGTTGGGGGAATAAATTGTCGAAGAGATTACTCTGAGGGGAATTTCTCTGTGGGGAAGAGATGCTCTGTTGAGGATTTTAACGATAAACTCCACTGGGGATTCCGCTGATACACTCTACTGGGGATTTCAATGATGAACTCCACTGGGGATGGATTACCGTTGTTGGTGATATAGAATCTGTTGAGGATTGAATTCCTGCTCGGGGAAAGAAAGAACTTCTCTGGGGATGATATTTCAGTTGCAACTTGCTGAGGATAACCCAGTTAGACTCTTGTGGGGATAACCCTCTGAATTTGGATGGGGAGATTTATTTACGCTCTGCAGGGGATAAGCTTCCAGAATCTACTGGGGAAGATGGTTCAACTTTGTTGGGAAAACTTTTTTAGACTGCGCTGGGGAAATGGCTCCCCTGGGGTATCTTGTATTCCTGCTGGGGAACATTCTTATACTCTGTTGAGGAATATTAAGACTGTCGGGGATACTCTTATGCTTGTTGGGGAATATCTTTATACTCCGTTGAAGAATATTAAGACGTTCTGGGGATACCAAACCTTTTTGGGGCTGATGGTGGACTAACTCTTCTTGGGGAGAGTATTACTGATTCGCCCGTAGTTGTAAGTCTCAGCTGGGAGAGCTACCATTGTTATATTTCTCTGCGGGGAGTGAAGGTATCGCAACCATCTTCTTCAGCTGAACCTACTTTAGTACCGGGTGGACAAAGTAACTACACAGTTTGGACATTTCTTATGCCCCTGTTTCTGATATTACTCGTAATTTATCTTTTGTTTCACATGTAATTATTTATGATCAGCAATTAATGTCAAATGCATATATCAAAAATGAACCTTTGGACGTTCTTTGCAAAACAAAACAGATAAAGGAAAAACAGCTTGAAATTTCTGAAAATGAATTTGTATTGATTTTGAAGTTTGGCCTGAAAATAGGCGTTTTTGTACAGGAGGCTGACATCCTAGTAAGAGAACACCGCCTAACAAATAGAATTTATACAATTTGTGAAAAGGAAACAAAACAGCTATATGAATAATCCCACTGGGTTCCAACTCTGCTATTGCCTTTATATCTTCGAGCATCTCATCACTTTGCTGCTTAGTTGAAGATGAATCTGATTGATTAGTGTCGTCCGAGCTTGATGGTCGATACCGAAGTCTGGATGCGAGGTGATCCAATGAGACATAGTGTTACGCTTTTAATCCCTAAATTTTGCCTGGACCGCCCTTTCAGGTTTTCAGTCCACCGGGATACCCATTTTTGCCCAAGCCGCCTTTTCAGGTTTTCGACTTGCCGGGTGTACAGATTTTTTATTTTCAACCCTTACTTTTGCCCGAACCCTTTTGGTTCACCAGGAAGCCCTTATTTTTGCCTAGGCCAGTCAACCTAGCGGGTCTTTGATTATGTGTAGTATCTTTTTACTATGTCTGCATTGACGGGGTGAGGAAGGTCATCACCATCCATGGTGGTTAGAATCATAGCTCCTCCTGGGAAAATGTTCTTAACCACAAATGGCCCTTCGTAAGTAGGGGTCCATTTGCCTCTGGGATCACCTTGAGGTAAGATAATGCGCTTGATAACCAGGCCCCCAACTTGATACTCTTGTCGTCTGACTTTCTTGTTAAATGCCTTGATCATCCGTTTTTGGTACGTATGACCATGACAAATAGCAGTAAGTCTCTTTTTGTCGATTAGGTTCAATTGATCAAGCCGGGTATGAATCCAGTCATCTTCACTCAAACCTGCATCCTTCATGATCTGGAGAGAGGGTATCTGAACTTCAATGGGCAAGACTGCCTCCATGCCATAAACCAAGGAATAGGGTGTTTCCCCGGTTGACGTCCGTGTTGAGGTACGGTACCCATGAAGAGCAAATGGTAACATCTCATGCTAGTCTTTGTACGTCACTGTCATCTTCTGCACAATCTTCTTAATGTTCTTATTTGCTGCTTCGACAGCCCCATTCATCTTCGGCTGGTAGGGAGAAGAGTTATGATGTTGTATCTTGAATTGTTCGCAGAGCTCAGTGATCATCTTGTTGTTGAGATTGGTACCATTGTCTGTAATGATCCTCTCTGGTACACCATATCGACAGATCAGATTGTGCCGAATTAACTGTGCTACGATGTTCTTGGTTATAGTAGCAAAGGAAGATGCTTCGACCCACTTTGTAAAGTAATCAATTGCTACCAGCATGAAAAGGCTTGATACGAATTTTATTTGATGAATCATGATAATTGAAAGCTGTAATGACCACAAGAATCTTATTACATCAATTTTTAGATTTTATTTGATTTAATATTGATTTAAAATGAATTAAATCAATAAAAATTAAATAAAATAGAAAAAAATAAATGAATGGCCATGAAATTAAAGATGGGACACTTGTGTGGCATGACAAGACCATATCAAGTGGAAAAAAGCTGGCCCTTTTGTCAAAAATTGGATTTTTGAGGATAGTTGACTTTTGGCAATTTTGGAAAATGCCCAACTTCAACAATGCATAACTTCTTCAATTTTAAACTTTTGGAGGTGTTCTTGGACTTTTTAGAAACCTTGAGATGTCCTATAACCAACCTTTGTGGTATTATCTCATTTTCATATTCCATGTTCAAGTTATAAGCTTTGAAAAAAAAAGGTGTTTTTGTTGACTTTCAAAAATGACCTATAATGTCCAAATTTGTAACTTTTTGTGAGAGCATTTATTGATCTTGGGTTGTGAAGATGAATTGTAGGAAATGGCATCCTATTAAAAATGAGCTTTGGATGGGTCATTTCTCATAAAGTATGAGAAAGTTACGCTTGGTCAAAGTTGAGTTGACTTTTCCTGCAAAACCCTAATTTAGCAACTTTTGAATCTTGATGAATCTTGAGCAATCCTTGATGAATCATGATCAACCCTTGATAAAATGATGAATTATCCTTAAAAATGAGAATGTTGACAAAAAATCTTGAGGTTTGACTGTATTTAGGTCACAATTGACTTTTGCCCTAACACAGTCGATTTTTGGGCCTCTTGAGCAATTGACTGGCCAAACTTCCTCTGCAAGGCTTGCAATTTGACATGGATGAACTTAAGAACATATTAGGACATTGGGGAGCACTTGAGGTCATTTGGATGTAAGGACCTTGATGCAACACAAAACCCTAATTTTGAATTGACTGCCTTAGGAGGTGATTTGACTGTCCAACTCTTGAGCCATCTTGAACAACTTGGAGATGATTCTTGACATGTCTTGAGGAATATGGGAGGGCAAATTTTGGGGTACAACACATAGTATGCAATATTTTTGAATTCAAGAAATATACCCAATCCAGTGATGTGTGATATGGGCGTTTGGGAGTGCTACGAGCTTAGAGATTGACAGGGATGGATTCCTGGAGTCTTTAGGAATAGATTGGGATCCTTAGTTTTCCTTGAAAAGGGTTGAGATTGTTTGATACAAGTTTCACTTTCTCTTTGAATTTTTGGAGATTATTTTAGGGTTTGTGGAGGTAGTTGCGTGTATGTGTTAGGTCTGGAATTGTTTTGCATATATAATGTATCTCATTAGGTCAACAAAAAGAGCAAGGATCCATGGAATTGAGTGCAATATTTATTTCAAATATTCACATGAAAATCTTTCTTATTTTGGAAATCCTTTCCCATCTTGGCTTGCACATTTTTACCTTGATATGCCAACATATTTTGTCCATTATTTGATAAGAAAAAGATTCCAAATCAAATCCTACATTACTTCTATTATTTATTTTATTTTATTTTGAATTTTAATGAATAAAATATCAAAATAAATAGTATAAATAATAAAATAATATATGAGTGAGCTCATAGGTCGTGGCCCGTGTTAGAAACATGTTTCAAGCATGAAAAGATGGGCCCATTAGGAAAAATTCAAGTTTGGTCAATATTGACTTCATGGACTTTTCCAAAAATTGATCAACTTTAGAAATGTATATCTCTCTCAATTTTAATCCTATGAGGGTGTTTTTTGATTTTTAGAGATATTAGGATGTCCTCTAAACAACCCTTTTGGTTTCATTTCAGTTGGATCTTCCATGTTCATGTAAGGAGCTTTGACCCAAAAGGTGTTTTTGTTAACTTTTTGAAAGGACCTATAATGTATGATCTTATATCATTTAACTAGGGCATTTCTTGAACTTGGATACTGAAGAGAAGTTGTGGGGAATTGGATTCTCTTCAAAATGAGCCTTGGTGGAAAACTTTCTGATAAAGTATGAGAAAGTTATGCTTGGTCAAAGTTTAGTTGACTTTTCCTATAGAAACCCTAATTTGCCATTTTTGACTTTTGATGAGTTAGGAGCATTTCTTAAGGAATCATGATCAACCCTTGATCAAATGACGGATATTAATTCAAAGTGTTGATGTTGACAAAAAATCATGAGGTTTGACTATATATAGGCCATAATTGACTTTTGACCTAGTACAATTGATTTTCAGGCATTTGAGTAGTTGACTGAGCAAACTTGTTGTGAAAAGCATGACATTTGGCATGGATAACCTTGAGGACATATTAGGGCACGGAAAACATTTGAGACCATTGGAGCTCAACAATCTTGATTAAAATTGAAACCCTAGTTTGAGGTTTATTGCCTTGGGAGGAGAATTTGTCTGGTCAATTCTTAGTCATCATAGGGAAGTTGGGGATCTCAATGGGCATGTGTTGAGTAAAATGAGAGGAGAAATTTTGGGGTACAACAGTTTCCCCTGTTCAATCTTCTTAAACCTGATGGTGTATATTGGTTGGTCTGCCTTTCGTGATCTGAAGGTAAAAGATGATTGAACACTAGAGTGCCCAGAAATTTGCACTCGTCTGAAATGATACTTGACTGTGTAGATAATATCAGGAATGGGATTATAGATTCCATTTGAAGAAGATGACGGAATATCGATGGAGACAGGCTTAAAGATACCATCCATAGAATATGACGGAGAGTCGTCAGAGATGGACTTAAAGATGCCATCTAGAAGACAATGTTAATTTCATGAGATATTCCTTTGTGGGGATTCCTATTCTTATTGTTGAGGAGGACTCCGCTGAGGAATGTTGGTCTCTGTTTTGGGAAATAGAGTTTAGGAGCTTCAGTTGTCCATTACTATACTGAGGAGTCATCCCTTGATCAGAGAGACAGAAGTGAACTGCTATCTGGTCAGGATCCAAGCTTCACAACAACTTGTTAAGGATAATAAGTTTAACTGCTATCTAGTCATATTCTAGGCTTCACAACAATCTACTGGGGGAACATGAAATTAACTGCTATCTGGTCAGACTCCAGGCTTTACAGTTTCTTTAACTCGGTAAAAATCATAAAAATCTTAGTATCTATTTAACTGAACAAGAGGAATGTCTCGAGTTGTCTTCAACTGGAATAGAAATCAAGAAAATCTTAGTGTCGATTTAACTGAATCAGAGAAGGGTCTCGAGTTAACTTTGACTGGAATAGAAATCAGAAAAATCTTAGTATTGATTTAACTGAACCAGAAAAAGGTCTTGGGTTATCTTCAACTTCAACTGGAATAGTAATCAGAAAAATCTTAGTGTCGATTTAACTGAACCAGAGGAAAGTCTTGAATTATCTTCAACTGGAATAGAAATCAGAAAAATCTTAGTGTCGATTTAACTGAACCAGAGGAAGGTCTTGAATTAACTTTAATTAGAATAGAAATCAAAAAAATCTTAGTGTCGATTTAATTGAACTAGAGGAAAGTCTTGAATTGTCTTCGACTGGAATAGAAATCAGGAAAATCTTAGTGTCGATTTTATTGAACCAGAGAAGGTCTTGAATTAACTTTAACTGGAATGGAAATCAGAAAAATCTTAGTATCGATGTAACTGAACCATAAAAAGGTCTTGGGTTATCTTCAACTTCAACTGGAATAGAAATCAGAAAAATCTTAGTGTCGATTTAACTGAACCAGAGGAACGTATTGAATTATATTCAATTGGAATAGAAATCAGAAAAATCTTAGTTTCGATTTAACTAAACCAGAGATGGTCTTTTGAGAATATATTTCTGAGGAAAAAGCTGAAATGGCCCTTCGTCAGACGTAGCCTTTAAGAAGACCACCAGGTCATGTAAGTAGTCAACAGTGTTTGTTGATTTGATCTTTCCTGAAAAGGTAAAGAGTTAGTCGTATGCAATGTCATGATGTATGAAATGCATTTTGTAATCATGTTCTCAAAATGAATGAGATTGCAATATATATGCGCATGCCATGATGTATTTATATGGGATGCTGTTGCGATATTTCCTAGTCTGGGAAAATAAATCCATAACTGCTGTTGGAGAGTATAGGGAAGATGAATCCCGGACTACTTCTTGGTAGATGATGAAAGTGATTCTTTCATCTTCGCTGGGGATGATGAATAGAGATTATTTGTCCAGGATTTCCTCTTTCCGTTTGAGGATATTTTGCCGGGGATCTTTGACTCCTGCTTGAGAATGACTCTGGGAAAAAGGTGCTTTGTTGGCATATTTTACCAATGTAGGGAGATAAACGATGTTGGGGGATCAACTTCCGCTGCTAGAGAAATAAACTCTACTGGGTATAAGGCTTTATAAACTGTTCGAGATTATAAAAAACTTGGCTGAGGAACATGGATTTCAGTTCTCTGAGGGAACTTGGCTGAAGGAGGTCATTCCTGCTTGGGGAGGCAAAGGTAAGGATTTTGGTTGTTTTTACTCTACGGGGGGATAAGCATCACTAGGACGTATGCTGAGGATGTGACAGGAGGATGCCCCTGTGCCTGCTGGGAAGAGTAATTGTCGGGACTACAAATGGCCTATTTAGACTTTTCCCCGTTTCTTATAGTCATCAGCAATTGTCTTCCTGTTTCATATGCAAGTATTTGTAAACAGTAATCATATTCAAATGCATATGTCAAAAATAATCACTGGACCTTTTTGCAAAACAAAATAGAAAAATAGAAAACAAATAGTTTTGTACTTTCAAAGAAATGATTTGCATTGATTTTGAAGTTGGCCTATAATAAGCATTTTTTGTACAAAGAGACTGACGTTCTAGTATGAGAACGACACCACAAAAATGAAAACTATACAAAATAGTGTACAAAGAGAAAACAACTATGTGTAATAATCTCATTGAGTTTCAACTCTTCTATTGCCCCTGTGTTCTTGAGCGTCTCATCATTTTGCTACTTGTTCGAAGCTGACTGGATTGGTCGGTACCGTTTGAGCTTGATAGTTGATACCGAGGTCTGGCCGCAAGGTGATCCACTGGGACATAGTTATACGCTTTAAATCCGTAACTTTTTCCTGGACCTCCCTTTCGGGTTTTCGGTCTACCGGGATACCCTTTTTTTCCCAAGCCTCTTTTTCAGGTTTTCGACTTGCCGGGTGTACAGATTTTTGTGTATTTATCCCTAATTTTTGCCCAAACCCTTTTAGTTCGTCGGGATGCCCTTATTTTTGCTTAGATCAGTCAACCTAGCAGTTCTTTATTTATGCGTAGTATCTTTTGACTATATCCGCATTCACATGGTGAGGAAGGTCGTCACCATCCATGGTGGTTAGAATCATGGCTCCACCGGAAAATATGCTTTTAATTACAAATGGCCCTTCGTACGTGGGAGTCCATTTGCCCCTGGGAGCACCTTGTGGAAGTATGATGCGCTTGATTACTAGATCACCCACTTAATATACTTGACGTCTGACCTTTTTATTGAAAGCCTTGATCATTCGCTTTTGGTACATCTGACCGTGATAGACAACACTAAGCCTTTTCTCATCAATCAGATTCAGTTGGTCAAGTTGAGTCTGGATGCAATCATTTTAGTTCAAAACCGCATCCTTCATGATGCTCAAAGAAGGGATCTAGACCTCAATAGGTAGGACAACCTCCATACCATATACCAGAGAATAAGTTGTTTCCCCTGTTGATGTACATGCTGAGGTGCGGTAACCATGAAGAGAAAATGGTAACATCTCATGCCAATCTTTGTATGCCACCATCATCTTCTGTATGATTTTCTTAATATTCTTGTTAGCAGCCTCCATAACGACATTCATCTTCGGCCGGTAAGGGGAAGAATTATGATGCTGGATCTTGAATTGCATACAGAGTTTGGTGATCATCGTATTGTTGATATTTTTACCATTATATGTGATGATTCTTTCTGGAATACCATACCGACAGATAAGGTTATGCTTGATAAACCGCGCCACAACATTCTTGGTAACAGTAGCAAAAGAGGCCGCCTCAACCCACTTCATGAAGTAATCAATGGCCACTAGGATGAAGTGATGCCCATTAGAAGCGGTAGGTCTAATCTCTCCGATCATGTCAATTCCCCACATTGCAAATGGCCAGGGAGCCATCAAGACATTCAAAGGAACCGGAGGTACATGTACTTTATCAGCATAAATATGGCATTTGTGACAAGTTCGGGAATGCTGATAACAGTCTGCTTCCATAGTGGACCAGTAATATCCTACCCGTAGGATCTTTTTAGCCATGGTATGCCCACTAGAATGGGTGCCAAAGGTACCTTCATGTAAATCTTCCATAATCCTCTCTGTTTCACTTTTGTCTACACACCAAAGTAAAGTAGAGTCATGGTTGCGCTTGTAGAGGATTTCATTATTGAGGAAGAACTTTGCGGAGAACCTTCTCAAAAACTTCTTATCATTGACAAATGCCCCCTCAGGATATTCTGGAGCCTCGAGGTACCTTTTCACTTCATGGAACCAAGGTTTGTCTATTACCCCTTTGTGATATGGTGGCAGAACCGAATGTTAATACTGGTTTGCATTTTTTGTTCACAAAATGTCGCGGTAAGCAAGAGTCGCCACCAACTTTTATTTTATCCAACAAAGGAAAAGGAAAAAGAACAGAAAAAACCTTTTTCGAGATGTTTATGAATACGGGGGGTAGATTATAGAAAGAGAAGGTGTTAGCACCCTTTCCATCCATGGTTTTCCATGGGCTCTTAGGTACTTTCTCATTTTGAAAATTGCTTGTGTGTGCTTTTTTTGAAAAGTTTTGTTTTACTTCGTTTTACCCCTTATTTCTGTCCTCAAGAGTATTACAAAGTTGTTTTTGAAAACTTTAGTTTGAAAAGTTTGTTTGAAAGTGTACGGTGTAAAATATTTGTCATTTTGAGCAAGTACCTAACAGTTATCTACCTACTCGAAAAAAGGCGTTATTTTCCTCCTATCCTTTAGAACGTGTTATCCTACTATTAGTGAGTAGGTAATCCTAGTCGTTGGATGTTTGAGGGACTATCGAAAGGGACGTAATGGTCATTGAAGGCAACATATAAGGATACCTTAGCATTTCGAAGGGACTGTCATCATATCTTCATAGGCAACATCGAGGGACAAGATCATTTCTCGTAGGCAATTCGAGGGACATTAAGGGACTATGATCTTTATGATAGTTTTTAGATTGAGGGTCTTTTACTAAGATATCCCTACGTTCGAGGGACACAACCATTATTTCCGAAGGCAACCAAGTGAGGTAATACCCTAGGGTTGCAAGTGTGCAAAAATGATTCAGTTCGATTATTTATCTTGAAATTAAAATTTTCTATCGTTCATGTTTATCTTTCCATAAAATCCTGTTAGTCTAAGCATTGCATAAAATATAGTAGCAGAAGGTAAAGACGGAAATGTAAATCTAGGCTATTACAGAGCTTTGGGGCAGTTACATAATAGTGAAGAGTGCGGAAAAGAAATCATAAAATTATTACATCCCGGAAGCAATTACATAATTAGAAAAAAAAATGGAAAAATAAAGTTACGCTATTACAGTGATAATGCGACCTATATAATTTTCCTAGAAATTAAAATGTAAAAGAATAAATAAAAAGAAATTAAGGAAAAATTAAAACCTAAAATTCTAAGTTAACGTTTTTAGTGTTTTTTGTAGAAAATAATTTTAAGTTAATTAAAAAACCTAATTCTAACTAATTTTAATAAAAAAAAGTTAATTAACGTAATTTATTAATAAATGAAAAAAAGTCAAAAATTCAGTTACTAACTAAAACAAAAACCTAATCCTAATTTGTTAAAAAAAAGTTAATTAAAGGGTTAATTAAAAAGAAAATCTAAAACCTAATTGTTTTCCTAATTTGCAGAAAAAAGGTTAATTAATTAAATTAAAGAGTTAATAATAATAAAAAAAGTTTAAAACCTAAATTAATTAGGGTTTGTAAAAAAGGTTAAGTTTTCCAATTAATAGGGTTTTTGATTTAAATAAAATTAGAGTTTATATGAATTTAGAGTTTTTAAGGAAGATATTAAAGAGAAAGAAATGATACACAAAGGGTTAAATATAAGCAAAATTATACATATTATCAAAGGTGGGTGTTGACCCAAAATTAATTTAAAACCTAAAATTAAAAAAAAACTAAAATTAATTATTCGAGTTTATTATGAAAAATCAAAGGTTTTTGAAAAATGTTAAGTTTTATGAAAAATATTTTAAACAAAAAGAATAAAAATAGGTAAAATGATAAATAGAAAGGAAGAAAACCAAAACCAATAGGGGTGGTTGTTCAACCCACGCCCTTAGCCTCCTCGAGATGTCTGCCTTGCAATGAGTCATGCATTGGTGGTTGTTCTATTTTGGCCTCAGTGTTTTGTAATAACCCTGCATGAGACCATGTCTAAATCTGCAGTGTTGAATCTCATGAACACATTAAATAAATTACTATATCATGAAATACAAATAAAACAAATATATGAAATTTTGTAATGTTAAAATCGATATGGCATGTATGAATTCTTCTACACCCTTTTGATCATGGAGATCAAAACAACCTTACCCTTACTGGAGAAGTAGTGAAATATGGGTTTGTAACAAGGATGACTTGTTTGTAGTGAGATGGGGGTTTGTAATAAGGATTTCAAGGTTTTAGGATTCTTGAAAGAATTTGATACTTTGACAGGGTTGTGGCAAATGTTTTTTTTCTCCTCTTGTTTGTGTGAAAATAATGAGATTATATAATGGAAATTAGAGAAAAAATGGGCTTTGAATGTGCAATTGGGCCTCCAATAACCATAAGCAATAGTGCAGATTTTTATTCACTTGAGTTTGTCACGTTCCAAGCTAAATCACAGGGGTTTAAGTGCAAATTTTGAAGTTGAAATGTGAAAACAAAATTTAGCAGACATCAAGAACTAACTCCTCTCCAAAAATGGGCTCAATCAGATAAATGGTGAATTAGTTACGAATTTTTGAAGTTTTGGCTCAGACAAACTTATTTTGGGCTCCAGTGTCAACTCTGACACGTTCTTCAATAAAAACCTGGTATTGATCGGAGCATAACCCGGTCTCGACTTTGGAAGAAAAGTTGTAGATCTCTGAGTCAGTGACCTTGTGTAAAAAGACGGACCTGATCCGATAAAAATTGACCGAGTTATGAATTTTCGAAGTTTCGACCCAGATGAAATAATATTCAGCATTCAGGATTTTCGGCGCGTCACACGCACTCTGAGCAAAAACTAAAGTCCTTTTGGATACCGTTCGAACTCGATATCTCCTGTGAAAACGTAGTCAACTCAATTTTTGAAATTTTGGCGCTGGAACCAGCTCGATACGATGAAAATCGACCAAGTTATGATTTTCTGAACATGACGCAAATAAACTTCTGTCACAAATTTTCTGTACAAAAATACTTGATAAATCCGCATTCTTGAAGACCTTCTGATCAAAATTGGCTTCCATTCGTGACAGATGAAAATGTAGATGACATCAAGACGGAATTTTGGCCACTGGAACGGGTTCAAAACAAGCCACGATCTTCAAGTTATGAATTTTTTAGTGCGTAAAAATTGCACTTTCAGCATACATTTCACCATATTTCTTCAAGAAAACTCACACATTCGAAGACCTTCTTTAAAGAATTGACTCTTGAGCCAAACCTGAATTTGAGAATACGTTATCAGAGATATCTTGGCGAAAGAACACCTAAATATGATGCGTTGGGTTGGACTTGTGAATCTTTGAACCCCAAATCGTTGCAAAACGGTGAACCGATCTTCAGCACGGAAAATACTCTGAGAACATCCATTGGCGAAATAAACGTCACTTGTAACCTGACGAAGCTTGATAAATATACCTTTATTCCATAACCATAAAACGAATAATACGCGTGTATGAAAAGAGGGTAAATTTTGGGGTACAACAACTGCCCTTGTTCAATCTTCTTAAACCTGAGGATGTAGATTGGTTGTCTGCCTTTCATAATCTGAAGGTGGAAGATGATTGAGCACTAGAATGCCCAGAAATTTGCACTCGTCTGAGATGGTGCTGGACTGTGTAGGTAGTATCGGGAATGGGCTTACAGATGCCATTTGAAGGAGATGATGGAAGGTCACCGGAGATGGGCTTAAAGATGCCATCTAGAGGGTGTTGATTTCCCGAGATATTCATTTGATGAGAATTCATGTTCCTTTCGTTGAGGAGGAATTTGCTGAGGAATGTTGGTCTTTGTCTTGAGAGAAATAGAATTTTAGGAGCTTCAGTTGCCCGTTACTCTATTGGGGAATCATCTCTTAGTCGAGGAGGTGAAAGTGAACTGCTATCTGGTCAGGGTACAAGCTGCACCGCGACTTATTGGGGAAATGCGAAATTAATCGTGTTTGATCAGGTCCATGGACTGGTCTTACAGTGTTGTGGACTTCTGTCTAGAGATAAGAGAAAAGAAACCTGGATGGTAAGGTTATGAGAAGGAACCTGGATAGTAGGGTTACTTCGAAATGAAAGTCTGGATAGTAGGGCTGTGAGAAGGAACCTGGATAAGGTTGCTTTGTGAGGAGTTTGGGTAAAAATGCATCTGAACTGAGAAGGAACCTGGGTAAGGTTGCTTTGTAAGGAGTTTGGGTAAAACTTCATCTGAACCGAGAAGGAACCTAGGTAAGGTTGCTTCAGGATAAGTCTGAGTGAAACTTCAGAAGGAACCTGGGTAAGGTTGCTCGTGATGAGTCCGTGTAGGGCTTTAGGAGGAACCTAGGTAGGGTTACTTCGGGATAAGTCCGTGTAAAACTTCGGCAGGAACCTGGGTAAGGTTACTTTGGGCTAAGTCTATGTAAAACTTCAATAGGAACCTATGTAAGGTTACTTTGTGATAATTTTGTGTAAAACTTCAAAATGAACCGGGGTAAGGTTACTTTGAGATAAGTTTATGTAAAACTTCAGGAGGAACCTGGGTAAGGTTATTTCGTGATAAGTTTGTGTAAAACTTCAGTAGGAACCTGGGTAAAGTTAATTCAGGATAAGTTCGTGTAAAAACTTCAGAAGGAACCTGGGTAAGGTTACTTTGGGATAAGTTCGTGTAAAACTTCAGAAGGAACCTGGGTAAGGTTACTTTGTGATAAGTTCGTGTAAAGCTTCGGCAGGAACCTGGGTAAGGTTACTTTGGGCTAAGTTCATGTAAAACTTCAGGAGGAGCCTGGGTAAGGTTACTTTGTGATAAGTTCGTGTAAAACTTTATTTGGAAATGTATGAGAAAAGACCCGTATAAGATTTTTTAGGATAAACCCGTGTGAAGTTGCATTTAGGAGAAACCCGTGTAAGATTGCTTTGTGATGAACCCGTGTAAAGCTGCATTTGATCGTGCAGATAATTACTCTGTTTAGTTTCAGGAGCTAATCTTGAACTTGCTGGAAGTTGTTGATGATAACCATCTTTCCTGAAAAGCTACATGATTAATCGTATATGATGCATGAAATGCATTGTATGATGACGTTCTCAAAATAAATGAGATTATGTTGTATGCAATATGTATGTCCACGTCATGATATATGAACATGAAATGCTATACATACCCGAGTGGGAAAATAAATCCCCGACCGCTGCTGGAGAGTAACGGAAATTGAGTTCCTGACCGTCGTAGAAAAAGTGGTCCTTCTACTTTCTCCGAAGATGGTGAACCGGATGACTATGCTGGGGATTTGCCCCTTGTTTACGGATATTCTGCCGAGGAGAGACTCTTCTTGAGAACAACTCTGCGAGGGGATAATTCTATTGGAGAGAGAAGCTTCCATAGCTGAAGGGATAAACTCTGTCGGGGATTGAGCTTCTGTATTCAGCAAAATAAACCCAGTTCAGGAGAAAACTTTATGACCCGCTTGCGATTATGAAATTCGGCTGGGGAATATAGACGTCGGCTCTCCGAAAGAGCTTGGCTAGGGAAAGTAACTCCTGTTTGGGGAGGCAGAGATCAAAACTTTGGTTGCCTCTACTATGTGGGGAGTGTAGATGTTACTGGGGCGCATGCTGAGGATACGAAAATGACTTCACATCAGGACTTTTCTGCCCATGTACCTGCTGGAGAAAGTGCCCACGAAGGCCTTGTGGATTGAGTGTTATCCCAACTTATGAGGTGCTTGGTAACTTTCGATTAGAATGATAAGTCTTTTACTGATAGGCAAGTGTCAAGATGACGGGACATAGTCGTACGCTTGAATCTCTAACTTTTTCCTGGACTGTCTTTTCAGATTTTCAGTTCACCGGGATACCCTTTTTTGCCCAAGCCGCCTTTTCAGGTTTTCGACTTGCCGGGTGTACAAATCTTTTTTTTTATCCCTAATTTTTTCCCGAACCCTTTTGGTTCGTCGGGATGCCCTTATTTTTGCCTAGACCAGTCAACCTAACGGGTCTTTGTTCATGCGTAGTATTTTCCGACTATGTCCACGTTCACCGGGTACGGAGATTTGTCAATGTCCATAGTAGTAAGTGTTTCCACACTACCAGAAGATGTTTGTTTGATCGTACAAGATTCGTTGCTGGGATTCATGCCCAATGCCCCAAGTTTTTCAGATGGAGATCTGCCCTTGGCTATCTGGAACTTTTGGAGAGACTTCCCAAGGTGTGTTTAAACATCAGGTCATGCCCCTTGCTTATGGAAGACCTGTTTTTGGAAGTGTCTTTCTCGCTGAGGTGATTCTGTCCATTGAGAGGATGTCTGTTCATTGAATATCAATTGTGCGGATTTCTCTGCTGTTAAACAATTAGTCATATGCAGACAATGTCATTTAAAGAATGCAAAACTCATGTCTGTCTTGAATTTTTTTTTTGAAAATGTGTTTTGTGTAGTAAAGCGAAATTTGCGAGAATGTGATATCAACTCAGGATTTGTAACAAAGCCTACAGGAGTCAGGATACCTTTGTAACAGTATGCTCTCAAACTAACCCATGCTTCAGCTAGGATTTTTAAGGGTTATAACGTGGCATGTTTCACAGTTCAAGAAACAAAGGATAAAGGCTCAAATTTTATTTGTACCCAACCCGCTCTTCGTGATGTTCTTCAGTCCTATGCTTAGTTAATTGCGTGTTTAGATCCCGATTGAGTCTGGAATCTTTGCTCTGATACTTGGTGTTGATTCGGGAATTAAACCTTTGTTTTGAAAAGGAAGTCATTTTTGTAATCTTCTTTTTTTTTGGTTTTCGTTATCCCTAATTTTTGCTTGAACTGTTTCTTTTGTGATTACAGTCAGCGGGATGCCCCAATTTTTCTCTTAAGTCTCCTTCATAGGTTTTGACTTAATGGGCTTTTATTTCGAGAGATAATGACTGCTTGTCTTGACGATTATACGGAACCATCACCATATTTTGTTTTGGAAGGACGTCTTTGATGCCATTCATTATGTATGAAGTAGAATATTGCGACTGAATGCACATCTAAATTAACTGAGAAACTACCCTGCCCCAAGTTATGATTAAGGGTTTTAATTTGTGTGAAAAGAAAACTCCTACTTCTTTGGCTCGAATGGGTTGACTAGGGATTATCTTCCTTATAACTCCACTGTTTAGGATTTCAAACAATGCCTATACATCATCAGCGGGGTCTGTTCAAAAGCATACTATAGAGATTGTGGTATCATTTTCGTCATCCTCCCTCTAAGGCCTAGAGTTTTTAATCGAGAGTTAAATATCACAAAAGGAAAAAAGAACACATTTTTAAAATAGTGAATACAAATGAATTGATTCAAGACAAACATGTGCAATGCATTGATGAAATAACGAGGTTTGATATGAAAAAATGTTCAAACAAATCAAAAGAAAATTACACATTGAAAATTCTAATGAACGAAAAGTCTTCTTGTGAGAACTTGTCACTTCAGATGGTATGCCTTGGATGGATGGCAAAAGAACTCAGCCTGACCGTCTTGTGCAAATTCTAGTGCTCCTTCATCAATTAGGTCTTCAATTTTATTTTTCAATGCCCAAACAGTCATTAGTATCATGCCCCGGGATGTTGGAAGGGTATGCACACCTTACATCAGGATTGTAGTTAGGGGAAGAAGTCTTGGGATTTGGATGAGGTCCTATCAACGTAATCAGATTCATTCTTAATAGGTGTTGCAAAGCTTGAGACAACAACATGTTGACTTTGGAAAATTGCCTTTTGGGCATATCCGACTTACTCTGATTAACTCGTTGTTTTTGGCGAGGTTGTTGTTGGACCCATGATGTAGTAGCAACTTGGAAAGGTCCACTCTTCACCAAACCAACCTTTTGTCTTCTTGGAGGTTGATCAATGACTTGGTCCCCGACCTCGACTGTTTGCTTCATACCATTGTATCCGTCTTGATGAAGTTGGTTGATGATGGCTTTCAGCTCTTCTTGTCTTCGGGATAGGCCTTGGATAAGAGCCATCTGCCTCAGCATCTGGGTTCTCATTGCACCTACCTCAGCTTGCAGTTGTTCGTCCTTATTGTCTTCAGGACTTTTCTTGACCAAGTTCCCAACGAGGAGTATTTTCAACTCTTCCTGCCCCTTGGATAGGTTTAGGAATATTTCCCTGAACCGAGCTTCTTGAGTTTGAAGATCTCGGTTGTCTTGTTTGAGAGCCATTGCTGAAATAAAAAGCGAGAACATGAGATACCTGTACTGGAAGACCTGTTATGCAATGATATGTATGATATATGTATGCAATGTTTTCAAGGATCCTGTGGGGTAAACAAGAAACTGTTAGAATTTGATTGCAGCTTGATTGAAGAAACCTCGTGTCGTTGAGAGTCCTTCTTCAAGAGTCAAGCTCACCATATCGAGTGGGTCATAGCCACTGACTCAAGTTATCGTGTTTTGATCTCTAGACGGCATTGGATAGAGGAAAATAAATTCCCTTTCCCCTTTCTAGACGTTTGGTTCATCATAACCTGCACCACAGGCTCTTGAAATCCTTTAAATGGTTAAGGAAATGCTATGGTATGATGTTATGATGTGTATGTTATGCGTTTAAGTAAAAGTGAGAGGTGATGTAAGCAAGTAAACCCGACAAGAAATCCAAGTTATTGGATAAGGACTGTAAACAAAACCTGCAAGGAACTCATGTTATCAGATAATAAAACTGTGCAAGTAGTTCAAGTTGAAAGCACACAAGTCACACAAACAACCTTAGGTTTAGGCTTGAATGGGTTTTAAGGTAGTACCCTCTTGAAGTTTAGTTGGTTCAACCTGTCCTAAAAAGTAACCGGGTTTTAGGGATCTTAATATCACTGACCATCCTTTATCGGCATTGTCTCAGCTCACGCAATCTTTTCTTACGGCCGAAATATCCCGAAAGTCTGATCTCAATGAGTGTAGCATCGAGTATCAACTAGTTATCAGCTCTACACTGAGGCCGGCTATCTCTCTACTTTCTAATGGCCAAGTTGTTCAACTAAGGTTCTAAGGTTCGTTAGTGCTTCACGACACCATGCAGCGTCCCTGTATTCTCCTCGTTTCACCACAAGGGATACCGATACCAACCAAAGTGCCACACCAACGTAGCTACTGCTTCAACCGTATTGGTCTATGTCGTACAGTTCTCCAATAAAAAATGAGCGGGTAATCCTCTAATCCCTCCTTTGGTATTCATGTAGGTTTCAACCTTATACTTCCCCAAATGGATCAAAGCAACAATCTCATGATATTTTGGCTCCCCCTCCAAACCAAAAAAAGGAACACGATCGGTAATAGGTAAACCCAATACATAATAATACTCTTCCAATGTAGGCATCAACTGATAATCAGGGAAAGTAAAAAATCATCGATACATCAAATCATAGAACTGGACCAAAGTCGAGAGAATACCCTCCTTCATCCTGAGGTTCATAAGAGAAATGATGGACCCATACTTCCTCCGAAAATCTATAGAACTCTCGATATCGAGAATCAAACTCATCAACTCATCTATCTTGTGATCTTTGAAATTGTACTTCCAAGTCTTTCTTTTTCCAGAATCCATGGTCAAAAGTACCTGGGATATTCATAAAGAGTCAACTTTTAAGTCCCTTGAAACAAAATGTTTTAAAGGATGCTCATGGGTGCATGAATGCATGATGCAACAATCACACACAAGATCACAAACATAGGGTTCATAGGTTCAACATCACGAGCATGAGGTTGAAGTTACTACCCATAAGGTATGGTCTAAAAGTATATCACCTGTCTAACAAGGTTCTAAGAGGTTCCCAGAGTCTACATCATTCCTTCAGATATTACCAACTTCCCGATTGACTCTGTAATTAACATTATTCTCCGGAAAAACTCGTCCGAGCGTAGTATCGCGTGACAACCATTTCCGTATTACTCCATCATAGCTTCCTCACTACACCTAAAAGGCCAAGATGGGTTAAAGGTTCTACGATCCTCAATTTTAGCAGGCTCCCAGGTCAAAAGCAGCATGTCTTCCAGATTACTTGGTAAACAATACTACAGTCAAAGGGGCCTCCACTGAGTGGGGGATCTCATATCTCCTTTTTGGGGATTACTCCCTCAAAGTTAACATGACTATACTTCCCGTCCTATCTTAAGTTTTCCCAAGTCTGGGTATAGGATCTATGAGAAATCACCAAGCACCCTGAAAACCAGGAACATCCAGAAAAACATATATGTAACACGTAATATACAATAATAATAGCACATATACAGATAAACAAAGATAAGCTTAACCCGCTTAAGGATGGACCAACAATAGGTCAATCTTTCCCCAGTGAAGTCGCCATTTTTTCTGTAGCGGTAGCAATGTTGAGACAAAGCCATTGGATTGACTTGACTCACACAGATTAAAATAAAAATTTCCACCGCGCTTTATTGTTTCCAAAGGAATGGGAAAAGATTGAATAACCCAAAAAGAGGGGGAAGAGAGTCTAAGTTTGGGGATTGGTTATGCAAAAGGAGGGTATTAGCATCCTAAACATCTACGGTACTCTGCAGGAACCTCTTTAAAAACTTGTGTATTTTGACTATAAATGTTGTATACAAAAATAGATTGTGGGGATGAGAAAAGAAATATTTGTTATAATTTTTACACCCTCCGCGGTTGCGAACCTTTAGTGCCTACGTACCACCTTCCATGCAATAAGGGACCAGGGTACTCGTAGTTCACCTTTAGAATTTTTTTTAAAACACAAGTGTGTTGGTTAATTTTAAGAGATAAGACATCATCGTCATATCCGAGTGGAAAATATACTTACTACCCACGATTATGAGAAAGGAGAATTTCCGTCATCTCAAAGTGGAGGATATAGCTTGGATTTTAAAATCAACAAAGCTTCACTCAACACCGAAGTGGAAAATATCTCACTTCAGTATATATCGTAGAAGTATAGTAGATCGCATTAGTACAAGGATTGACAAGAGTCTAATCTTTAGAGAAAATTTTAAAGCAAAAGGCCAATGTGACAAAATATTTTGAATGATATTGACTCACTTTTAGTCTTCTCACAAAAAATGTCAAAGTATTATTAAATTGATTGAAGTTTAATTAAGAAAATATTTTGAAAATGCATGGACATAAGTCCAAGTTTATTGTGAAAGCGGTTCAAGTTTAGAAAACAAGAATAATTTTGGAAATGAGGGAAAATATTTTTGAAATTAAAGAAGGTGGGAGGAGATGAAGGGACTATCCTAAAGCATAAAGTAAAAGTTATGGAAAAGAACCGTCTAACCAACAAGAAGCCAACACTTGATATAATGAGTCAATGTAAAATTCTCATCCTTTGGATTTGATACCAAACAAGCTAAGATAATAAACCTCTTAAGAAAACCAATCTTCAATTGCATTAAGTCTTCACAAAAATTGGGCAGAGTAACGGCTGTATACAGATGAATTTCCGATCACAGACAAAATATGTTGTGATACGCTGGCAGAACCGACTGTTAATACTGGTTTTGCATTTGTGTTCGCAAATGTTGTGGTAAGTAAGATTCACCATCGAATTTTCTTTTATCCAACAAAGGAAAGGGTGAAATGAACAAAAAATACCTTTATCGAGATTTTTTGAGTAAGGGGGGTAGATTATGGAAAGGGAAGGTATTAGAACCCTTTCCATCCGTGGTTTTCCATGGGCTCTTAGGTACTTGCTCATTTTTAAAATTGCTTTCGTGTTTGTGTATTTTGAAAAGTTTTATTTGCTTTATGATTACTCTTGTATCATTACTAAAGAGTGTGATAAAGCGTTTTTTGAAAAGGTTTTGAAAGTGTAGTGTGAAAAGGTTGTTTTTTGAGCAAGTACTTAACAACTATCTACCTACTCGAAAAAGGTGTTATTTTCCTCCTTTCCTTTAGATAGTGCTATCCTACTATTAGTGAGTAGGTATCCCTATCGTTGGATGTTGAGGGACTATCGAAGGGACGTTTATGGTCATTGAAGGCAACATGTAGAGATACCTTAGCAGTTCGAAGGGACTGTCATCATATATTCGTAGGCAACATTGTGGGACAAGATCATTTCTCGTAGTAAACTCGAGGGACATTGAGGGACTATGATCTTTATGATGACTTTAACTGAGGGTATTTGCTAAGGGTATCCCTATGTTCGAGGAACATGACCATTTCCGAAGGCAACTAAAGTGGGAGATACCCTAGGGGTGCAGTGTGCAAAGTGTGCTTGATTCAATTATATTATCTTGAATTAGGGTTAGCTAATTATTTTTTAGATCTTGCCATGCAATCCTATTAGTCTAAGCAGTTATAAGGAAAGCAGTAAAGGTGCAGGAAATAAAATTCTACGCTATTACAGGGCTTCAGGGCAATTACAATTATATCTAATTGAAATGTAAATGCGGAAATTAAAAATCCTAATTAGGCTATTACAAACCGGGCACAGTTACATAATTAAAACGGAAAATAATAAGAGCGCAGAGATTAAGATGGAAACAATTTTGAAACCCTAAAAATCTAACTGCTTAGTAAAAATATTTTTTATATTTTATATTAAAATTTTTTGAGATTTAATCTAATTTTTAATTAATTTTAAATTAAAGAACACAAGTTAAAATTAATTAAATTAAATTAATTTTGAAAGAGTTAATTTTAATTAAAAAACCTAAATCTATTTTTTGTGATTTTTTGTTGATTTCATGATTCTAAAAAAATGAATTAAAAAAAACATAAACTAATTAAAAAAAGAAAAATAAAGTAAAATAAAGAAAAAGAAATGGGCGTGGAGTAAGAAACCAATTGGGGGGTGTTGACTGAATTTTTGTTAGGGACCAGATATGTTGGTCCATACTCCTCCGTGTGATCCCATGTTGCCCTTCCCTGAGGGCTTACCATGGGCGTCTGGATCTGGAACCTTTGATATGGCCTTGATGGGATCCTATAGTATGGAGATAGTAGTGCATGTTGGACACACTAGGACTTGGAGTACTGGATCTGCATGCACAAATCAGAAAAATAATATGCAAGAGGCAGAGGTCAAACCCCTGACCTCCCACACACATAATGCCTTAACACCCTTTGTTCTCACTACTTGACCATGTTGTTCATTCTTAATATAATCAAAACAAAACAATATAATATTAAAATAACATAATTGTTGAGTTATCAATGTGCGCCTCTTCACTGGGCCCCTGGAGTTTAAATAAACCAATCAAGTAACAATGTCCAGCCACACCAGCGCAGGGAGGGTCAAACCACCCCTCACGGTGGTTGACCACCATCGTCTCCGGCGACCTCAAATCTCCAACCTGCGAAATAGCATGATTCCGAACCAGAAATTAAACCTACCCCCCCCCCCCCCCCTAAATCATAGGTTGTGAATCCAGTGGTGGTGTCCATTTGGTCTGAAAGTCCATGTACAGGAAGATACAAAGCTCGTTTAGAACTTTGCCCTAACAATGGCAAAGTTTCAAGCTTGCATAAAACTAACCATGCGATGGCTCTAAACATTCTCAATCATCAATGCAAACATTGATATGAACATAGAAACAATTTATATCATAGTATGCAATATTTTTGAATTCAAGAAATATACCCAATCCGGTGATGTGTGATATGGGCGTTTGGGAGTGCTACGAGCTTTGAGATTGACAGGGATGGATTCCTGGAGTCTTCAGGAATAGATTGGGATCCTTAGTTTTCCTTGAAAGTGGTTGAGATTGTTTGATACAAGTTTCACTTTCTCTTTGAATTTTTGGAAAATATTTTAGGGTTTGTGGAGGTAGTTGCGTGTATGTGTTAGGTCTGGAATTGTTGTGCATATATAATGTATCTCATTAGGTTACCAAAAAGAGCAAGGATCCATGGCATTGAGTGCAAGATTTGTTTCAAATATTCACTTGAAAATGTTTCTTATTTTGGACATCCTTTCCCATCTTGGCTTGCACATTTTTACCTTGATATGCCAACATATTTTGTCCATTATTTGATAAGAAAAAGATTCCAAATCAAATCCTACATTAATTCTATTATTTATTTTATTTAATTTTGAATTTTAATGAATAAAATATCAAAATAAATAGTATAAATAATAAAATAATATATGAGTGGGCTCAAAGGTCGTGGCCCGTGTTAGAAACATGTTTCAAGCATGAAAAGATGGGCCCATTTGGAAAAAAATTCAAGTTTGGTCAATATTTACTTCATGCACTTTTCCAAAAATTGATCAACTTTAGCAATGCATATCTCTCTCAATTTTAATCCTATGAGGGTGTTTTAGGATTTTTAGAGATATTAAGATGTCCTCTAAACAAACCTTTTGGTTTCATTTCAGTTGGATCTTCTATGTTCATGTAAGGAGCTTTGACCCAAAACGTGTTTTTGTTAACTTTTTGAAAGGACCTATAATGTATGATCTTGTATCTCTTAACTAGGGCATTTCATGAACTTGGATGCTGAAGAGAAGTTATGGGGAATTATATTCTATTCAAGATGAGCCTCGGTGGAAAAATTTATGATAAAGTATGAGAAAGTTATGCCTGGTCAAAGTTTGGTTGACTTTTCCTATATAAACCCTAATTTGCCATTTTTGACTTTTGATGAGTTAGGAGCATTTCTTAAGGAATCATGATCAACCCTTGATCAAATGATGGATATTAATTCAAAGTGTTGATGTTGACAAAAAATCTTGAGGTTTCACTATATATAGGCCATAGTTGACTTTTGACCTAGTATAGTTGATTTTCAAGCATTTGAGTAGTTGACTGATTAAACTTGTTGTGAAAGGCATGACATTTGGCATGGATAACCTTGAGGACATATTAGGGCATGGAAAAAATTTGAGACCATTTGAGCTCAACAATTTTGATTAAAATTGAAACCCTAGTTTGAGGTTTATTGCCTTGGGAGGAGAATTTGTCTGGTCAATTCTTAGTCAACCTAGGGCAAGTTGGGGACCTCAATGGGCATGTGTTGAGTAAAATGAAAAGGAAAATTTTGGGGTACAACAGCTGCCCCTGTTCAATCTTCTTAAACATGGTGGTGTATATTGGCTGGTCTGCCTTTCGTGATATGAAGGTAAAAGATGATTGAACACTAGAGTGCCCATAAATTTGCACTCGTCTGAAATGATACTTGACTGTGTAGATAATATTGGGAATGGGATTATAGATGCCATTTGAAGAAGATGACGGAATATTGTTGGAGACGGGCTTAAAGATGCCATCCATAGAATATGACGGAGAGTCATCAGAGATGGACTTAAAGATGCCATCTAGAGGACAATGTTGATTTCATGAGATATTCCTTTGTGGGGATTCCTATTCTTGTTGTTGAGGAGGACTCTGCTGAGGAATGTTGGTCTCTGTTTTAGGAAATAGAGTTTAGGAGCTTCAGTTGTCCATTACTCTACTGAGGAGTCATCTCTTGATAGGAGAGACAGAATTGAACTGCTATCTGGTAAGGATCCAGGCTTCACAGCGACTTGTTGAGGATAATAAGGTTGACTGCTATTTGGTAATATTCCAGGCTTCACAGTAATCTACTGGGGGAACATGAAATTAACTGCTATCTGGTCGGACTCCAGGCTTTACAGTTTCTTTAACTGGGTAAAAATCATAAAAATCTTAGTATCGATTTAACTGAACCATATGAATGTCTCGAGTTGTCTTCAACTGGAATAGAAATCAGGAAAATCTTAGTGTCGATTTAACTGAATCAGAGAAGGATCTCAATTTAACTTTGAATGGAATAGAAATCAGAAAAATCTTAGTATTGATTTAACTGAACCAGAAAAAGGTCTTGGGTTATCTTCAACTTCAACTGGAATAGAAATCAGAAAAATCTTAGTGCCGATTTAACTGAACCAGAGGAAAGTCTTGAATTATCTTCAACTGGAATAGAAAACAGAAAAATCTTAGTGTCGATTTAACTGAACCAGAGGAAGGTCTTGAATTAACTTTAACTGGAATAGAAATCAGAAAAATCTTAGTGTCGATTTAAATGAACCAGAGGAAAGTCTTGAATTGTCTTCGACTAGAATAGAAATCAGGAAAATCTTAGTGTCAATTTTACTGAACCAGAGAAGGTCTTGAATTAACTTAATTGGAATGGAAATCAGAAAAATCTTAGTATCGATGTAACTGAACCATAAAAATGTCTTGGGTTATCTTCAACTTCAACTGGAATAGAAATTAGAAAGTCTTAGTGTCGATTTAACTAAACCAGAGGAAAGTCTTGAATTATCTTCAACTGGAATAGAAATCAGAAAAATCTTAGTGTCGATTTAACTGAACCAGAGAAGGTCTTTTGAGAATATCTTTCTGAGGAAAATGCTGAAATAGCCCTTCATTATAAGTAGCCTTTGAGAAGACCACCAGGTCATGTAAGTAGTCAACGGTGTTTATTGATTTGATCTTTCCTAAAAAGGTAAAGAGTTAGTCGTATGCAATGTCATGATGTATGAAATGCATTGTGTAATGATGTTCTCAAAATAAATGATATTGCAATATACATGTGCATGCCATGATGTATGAATATGGGATGCTGTTGCGATATTTCCTAGTATGGAAAAATAAATCCCTAACTGCTGCTGGAGAATATAGGGAAGATGGATCCCAGACTGCTTCTTGGTAGATGATGAAAGTGATTCTTTCATCTTCAATGGGGATGATGAATGGAGATTATTTGTCGGGGATTTCCTCTTTCCGTTTGAGAATATTTTGTGGGGATCTTTGACTCTTGCTTGAGAATGACTCTGTGGGAAAAGGTTCTTTGTTGGCAGATTTTACCAATGTAGGGAGATAAACGCTGTTGGGGGATCAACTTCCGCAGCTAGAGAAATAAACTCTACTGGGTATAAGGCTTTATAAACTGTTCAAGATTATAAAAAAACTTGGCTGGGGAACATGGATTTTAGTTCTCTGAGGGAACTTGGCTGAAGGAGGTCATTCCTGCTTGGGGAGGCTAAGGTAAGGATTTTGGTTGTTTTTACTCTGCGGGGGGATAAGCATCACTAGGACGTATGCTGAGGATGTGACAGGAGGATGCCCCTATGCCCGCTGGGAAGAGTAATTGTCGGGACTAAAAATGGCCTATTTAGACTTTTCCCCGTTTCTTAAAGTCATTAGCAACTGCCTTCCTGTTTCATATGCAAATATTTGTAAACAGTAATCATATTCAAATGCATATGTAAAAAATAATCACTGGACGTTTTTGCAAAACAAAACAAAAAAATAGAAATCAAATAGTTTTGTACTTTCAAAGAAATGATTTGCATTGATCTTGAAGTTGGCCTATAACAGGCATTTTTTGTACAAAGAGACTGACGTCCTAGTATGAGAACGACACCATAAAATGAAAACTATACAAAATAGTGTACAAAGAGAAAACAACTATGTGTAATAATCCCATTGAGTTTCAACTATGCTATTGCCCCTATGTTCTTGAGCGTCTCATCACTTTGCTACTTGTTCGAAGCTGACTGGATTGGTCGGTACCGTTTGAGCTTGATAGTTGATACTGAGGTCTGGCCGCAAGGTGATCCAATGGGACATAGTTATACGCTTTAAATCCCTAACTTTTTCCTAGACCTCCCTTTCTGGTTTTCGGTCCACCGGGATACCCTTTTTTGTCCAAGCCTCCTTTTTAGGTTTTCGACTTGCCGGGTGTACGAATTTTTGTGTATTTATCCCTAATTTTTGCCCAAGCCCTTTTAGTTCGCCGGGATGCCCTTATTTTTGCTTAGATCATTCAACCTAGCGGGTCTTTATTTATGCATAGTAACTTTTGACTATATCCGCATTCATAGGGTGAGAAAGGTCGTCACCATCCATGGTGGTTAGAATCATGGCTCCACCAGAAAATATGCTTTTGATTACAAATGGCCCTTCGTACATGGGAGTCCATTTTCCCCTGGGAGAACCTTGTGGAAGTATGATGTGCTTGATTACTAGATCACCCACTTAATATACTTGACGTCTGACCTTTTTATTGAAAGCCTTGATCATTCGCTTTTGGTACATCTGACCGTGACAGACAGCAGTAAGCATTTTCTCATCAATCAGATTCAATTGGTCAAGTTGAGTCTGGATCCAATCATTTTCGTTCAAACCCGCATCCTTCATGATCCTCAAAGAAGGGATCTAGAACTCAATAGGTAGGACAACCTCCATACCATATACCGGAGAATAAGGTGTTTCCCCTGTTGATGTACGTGCTGAGGTGCGGTAACCATGAAGAGAAAATGGTAACATCTCATGCCAATCTTTGTATGTCACCGTCATCTTCTGTATGATTTTCTTAATATTCTTGTTAGCAGCCTCCATGACGCCATTCATCTTTGGCCGGTAAGGGGAAGAATTATGATGCTGGATCTTGAATTGCTTACAGAGTTCGGTGATCATCATATTGTTGATATTTGTACCATTATCTGTGATGATTCATTCTGGAATACCATACCGACAAATAAGGTTATGCTTGATAAACCGCACCACAACATTCTTGGTAACAGTAGCAAAAGAGGCAGCCTCAACCCACTTCGTGAAGTAATCAATGGCTACTAGGATGAAGCGATGCCCATTGGAAGCGGTAGGTCTAATCTCTCCGATCATGTCAATTCCCCATATTGCAAAGGGCCAGGGAACCATCAAGACATTCAAAGTAACCGGAGGTACATGTACTTTATCAGCATAGATCTGGCATTTGTGACAAGTTCGGGAATGCTGATAACAGTCTGCTTCCATAGTGGACCAGTAGTATCCTACCTATAGGATATTTTTAGCCATGGTATGCCCACTAGAATGGGTGCCAAAGGTACCTTCGTGTAAATCTGCCATAATCCTCTATGCTTTGCTTTTGTCTACACACCGAAGTAAAGTAGAGTCATAGTTGCGCTTATAGAGGATTCCATTACTGAGGAAGAACTTTGCGGAGAACCTTGTCAGAAACTTCTTATCATTGACAAATGCCCCCTCAGGATATTCTTGAGCCTCGAGGTACCTTTTCACTTCATGGAACCAAGGTTTGTCTATTACCCCTTTGTGATACGGTGGCAGAACCGACTGTTAATACTTGTTTACGTTTTTTGTTTGCAAAATGTCGCGGTAAGCAAGAATCGCCACCGATTTTATTTTATCCAACAAAGGAAAAGGAAAAAGAACAGAAAAAACCACTTTCAAAATGTTTCTGAGTACGGGGGGTAGATTATAGAAAGGTAAGATGTTAGCACCCTTTCCATCCATGGTTTTCCATGGGCTCTTAGGTACTTGCTCATTTTGAAAATTGCTTGTGTGTGCTTGCTTTGAAAAGTTTTGTTTTACTTCGTTTTAACCCTTGTTTCTGTCCTCAAGAGTGTCACGAAGTTGTTTTTGAAAATTTAGTTTAAAAAGTTTGTTTGAAAGTGTATGGTGTAAAATATTTGTCGTTTGTAGCAAGTACCTAACAGTTATCTATCTACTCAAAAAAAGGCGTCCTTTTCCTCCTATCCTTTAGACCGTGTTATCCTACTATTAGTGAGTAGGTGTTTACCGTGGTTTCTGGTAAACAATCGCTGATCCTCCAAAAGGAAAGTCCTCCTGGTTACTCGCGGGATCGATCATATTGATCCCAGAACATATGCTAACTTCTATACTGGGTTAATGTAAAATAAGAAAAGAAGTCCAGGAAGAACGCACGTTCGACCAAAGACAAGATGCTTGTGGTTTTGGAGAGTAAGAAAGTTAATAGAAATGTATAAATGCAGGTAAAGATGCAGGAAAAGTAACTTAGCAAAATGAAATAAAAAACAATGTAAAAAAGACTTTGTTAATGAAAAGTGGTGTTTCCAACGTACATTTCTCAGTTTATCCTTTCTCACACAGCGGGTACTTGGACAATATTTGAGTAACTAGCACAATAGGTTGAACACCCTTAAAAACTTACACAAATTTCCTAATTTATACTAAAAACTAAGTAACCGTCGATGGATGGTTCTGCGCTAAGATGAAGACAAGTGTCCTCTGTATGTCCCTTGACTTCTAGCTTCCAGCCACTTTGCTTCTCTTTAGCCGCTAGCGAAACTGTCTTTCCCTCCAATAATTCAAATTCAAATGTCCCTCGTATTTTGTGCCGAAGCGAGGGTATTTTCTCTTAGTCGAAGGTCATAAGTCCTCTTCAGTCTAAATCTTGAAAGTGGGTCGTGGTCGAAGGCTCAAATATAACTTAGATCTTTTTTCTAAGTTATTTCATACGTTGAAACATTCTTCAACTTAGCTTGATTTATTCCAGTTTTTTGGTCTAAAAGACGAAATATAGTAAGTGTTGAATTCGGGAGCCAACAAATTGCCCCCCAAGAATGTCTATTTCGACGCCCAAAGAAATAACCATTCTTTGATCTTTCCATTCGACACCTGTCTTTCTAGTTGTCCACAAAGTCTTGACGTGCACTTTTCGTCTTCCAACAGCTGCCGCTTTCAAAAATCCCATCATTACTCTTTCTCCAAGATGTCTTTTCTAACTTCTGTTACCACACTGCCATGATGACCATATTCCTAGAACCTAGGTAATCATGCCCAAAACGTTTCCCAATGTATGCACGGTAACTGCTTCATACTTCTCCACGTGCCCCACTATCTTCACAGCATTAAATGGCCTTGACGAGACATATCCCTTTCTGAAGACTATAAATACTCTTGAACCTTTCCATTTGGAAATTTCACAACTCCAAGCATTTCCAAGTCTTCTACTTTTAAATACCTTACATTGTAAACTTCGTTTCTCCAAATCTGCAACAATGGCTTTCCTTTCCAATGCACCAAACAATCCCCAACCTAAAAATGCTGATGATATTCAAAGCCAACCAGAGATCTTTTCTACTAACCCTTCTCATTCCTCGACTGATGGGCTTCGGTTCGTTTCTAAACCCATGACGAGGGAGAGGCGAGAAGCATATGATTCCCAACTCCTCATTGCCATTAGGTACTCTGAAGACATATATGCTATGCATGGTCCTTTGTATACGTGTGTCGAGAATCCTATGAGGAACCGTGCCTTCTTCCCTACTCACCCAAGACTCAAACCCATAGGCTGCGTGAAGAAGCCTAAGGATGATCCTGAAGATGCCACTCCGGCCAATCAGTAGCATGTTCAGACTACGGAGGACATTAACCTTCAATTTATGAACAAAGGGACCAGAATCTTTCGATCATGCCCTAACCTCTCCTCAGAGTATTCAGATTGGTTGAATAAGGTAGAGAAGGCACAAACCTCCGTCTGGAAGGAAATGGGAATTTACGATTTGGTAATGTTGTCGAAGACAGGATTGTCTTATTGTCCTCTCATGTTGGTATCTTCACTATATTTCTGGGATAGCGCACATTTTACCTTTCATCTTCCCTGTGGGATGGTGACCCCCACCCTCTTCGACATAGCCGTAATTACCGATCTTCGACTGACTGGAAATTATTTCGATCCTGAGGATTTGTCTGAAGATGTCATTGGGTTTGCAGCTACAAAACCCACCTACACCACTTTTATCAACCACTTCCATGACAAAGCCTCCAGTACTGTGTCGGAGGTGGAGCACATAGTTTTTTTGGCTATGTGGTTATCCCGTTTCGTTTTTTGCACGAAGTCACTTCAGGTGACTAAGAAAATGCTCACGCTCGTGACGCAGCTTCATCAAAGCTATCCCCTCTGCCTGGCCGAATTGATTTTGGCCAATCTATATGAGTCCATCAGCAATGGTGTGACTCAACTCAAGGTTATAGGGGATAGGGCGAGCCTGCTGCTTTCTGGCCCTTTTTGGCTTCTCCAACTTTGGCTTAATGCCACCTTTGAATCTTTTCTTCCTCAGAAGAATAAGATTAATGAAGCGGCCCCAGATATCCTGAACAGGAGGGTCAAAGGTATCAGGCTGGCACTGCTGACTCCTAATGATGAAGGCCAACAGTTTCAGAAGGCTTTCACAAGTTTCGTGATGATGTTTACGGAGCGCAAACGTTTTGTTTCGACCATGGCTCCTTTTTCCAGTCAAAAAGTTGGTCCAGAATGGTTCACCAGACCATTTCCTTCTACTGAGGGGGAGGACTTGAATGATGAATATGTGGGCATGTGGGAATCATTTTTTCGCCCTAGAATTATGCCATTGAGATTCAAGAGCTCCAAAAATCAATAAAGCTTGATCGCTTATTAACCAAATCCAGTCTCTCGACAATTTGGCATTGTCTAGTCACTTCCCTCACCCATTTATCCTCGAGAGAAACTGCTGTTATTTTACAACACAGACTACTTAGAAGATGCTGCTACCAAGCATATTGGTAGGTACATTGGTCGAACCGTACTAACCATGTTCAACTTTAACCTCAATTTTTTGAGTTCTGGTAATTTTGAGGGGTGGTGGAGACAGTATTATGATGAAGAGTTCTTCGATGAGAAGGACTTCGCCCACCACCTTCGTGAGGCATTTAAGCTGGTTCTCGACAGGGTCAAGAAAGGTATTACTTCTTTTCTTTCTCTTCGTTTCAGATTTATCATTCGTCGCTCGATTAACTTTAGTTTCTGTGTAGCTGTCAAGAGAACCACTTTGAAGAATGCTACTGAAAGCACAAAAGGGGGAGATTCTTTTGTCAACCCCTCTCCCAAGGTATTTACTTTCTTCCATACCCTTAGTTTCTACGATTGTCCGACATGCGTACTGATTTCTTTGACTTATCTTTCTGGGTATTCAGAAGACTACCCCCAAAAAATGGAAGGTCCAGGAGATCGAAATCTCTAGTGACGAAGAAGAGGAATCTCCTCCTGTTCCTATGAAGAGACAAACGTTAAAGAAACCAGTTCCTGCCATTGAGTCTCGTCCCAAAATTATAATTAAGACTACAACTGCGAGGCCTCCTCCTGTAGTTATCAAAGAGCCTACTGAACAGGAAGTAGCTGCCAGGCTAAACAACCCTAGTGAGAGCGATAACTCTAATCCTAGTGCTAAAATCCCAGTCCAGGTATTTGCTTCGACATACCATCATTTACTTCTTTTACTACCCTTTTTCTTTATGAGAATTCTGAAAGAAACGAACTTTTGTTTTACTCTCCAGGACACCGCTGGAACCTCCAACCAAGTCCTTACTCCTGTCAAAGGCTCTGTCACCCTATTAAATAGTGAGGGAGAGCCTACTTATAGGCCTTCTTCAGTGAAAGGCTCTTTCATGAGTTTAGCTGACAAAGTGAATCAAACTTCTGAACCTCAGCATGAAACCATAGAGGAAGTCAACGAAGAAGGCCATGTAGGAAATCATGAAGAGACTAGGGCTCCGTTGGTTGACGTACAAGAAACTGAAGAGGAAAGGATCCCTAATGCTGAGACTGTGATAGAGAGGGAAAGTGAAAGGATCCCAAAAGCTGATGGTGAAGAGGGTTCTGCTGAAGGAAACCAGAATCCTACAGACACTGAGGCAATTCCAGAGCAGGTGGCCAACATGGTTGTTGCTGTCAATGAAAGTGTCCCTTCTACAGGTTCCAGGACTAAGGAGGATTTGGCATTGATGAAATAGCAAAATCCTTTAGGCTATTTGACTGCAATTCTAGAAGGTCAAGAAAGTTCCTCTGATCATAGTGTCTCAACTGCGTCTGGAAAATCTACTTCAACCTCCCCTCTCGATGAGGCCCTTCAGAAAGTTAAGGCACAATTCTTCAAAAGAAATTTAATGTTAACCTTGGAGGGGGAACCCACGGCTCCTTCTTTTCTGAAGAACACTCTGAGGGCTATCGATTTCCTCATTGCTTCTCCGGACGTGGCCAGCGTTATCCTGGATTTAATCTCCATTATTGACCAAGTATCAGCGGACTATAACCGTCAAAGGACTCTTAATCGCGAGATTGAAGAAACCAATGGTCAAGTGGCTGCTTCCTGGCACGCTGCTACCGAATCAGCTTCTAAGGTAAAAGGGTTGCCGAAGGCCCAGGAGGCTAGGCAAAAAGAGGTCGAAGAGATAGATCGAGACACTGCTTAAATGAGGGTGCAGATTGCAGAGTTGGAAGCTAAAATTGCTGCCAACGATAAAAAGAAGGAGGAACTCCTCGTTGTTAACACTGAGTCAGAGAGACAAGAGGAACTGGCTGAAGGGTCAAGACATGCTGATCGGGCCCAATATCTTGATGCTAAGCTCGAAACCCTTCATCAATCGAAGGCTTTATGTGATCGACGCCTGGAATTACAAAGAATTAAGTATCTTCAGATCAAGGCTAATCTCCCTTTTTGAATCCTATTTCTTTCATCTATGTAATCACTCGTTGTAATGATTTCAAAGCCATTTTGGCTATTTGAATGAAAATTTAGGTTTCCATTTTGGCATTCTCTATTAAATGGTGACTATATATTACTTATTTTTACCTCTTGAAGCATAGGTCTATAAGCTTTCAATTATTTACCATTCACCCTCAAAAATATTTGATCTTCACTTAACTCTTCAATCTCATAGGCTCCACCAGAGAAAGCTTGGATAATCCTGAAAGGTCCTTCCCACTTAGGAGACCATTTTCCCAAATATCTATCTTTTCGATCCATCGGAAGAAGTACTTTCCATACTAGATCCTCAGGTAGAAATGTCTTAGGTTTCACTCTGTGATTATAGGATTTCTCAACCCGTTTCTTCTGCAGTCTCAAAAGATCCAGAGCTCTCAACCTTTCTTCGTCTAAGTCAACTAGTTCGTCTAACATCATATTCCAATATACCTCAGAAGGGATATCATGATGTATCTGAATCCTTGTCGCCTGCAGGTGGATTTCCACTAGCAGCACTGCATCATCACCATAGGTTAGGCGAAATGGTGTTGTTCCCGTGGCCTTTTTCGGACAAGTTCGACATGCCCATAGAACTTGATCTAGCGTCTTGTGCCAGTTTCTAGGTTTCTTTCACACGTGTTTCTTTATTAAGATGATCAATACTTTATTTGCTGCTTCGACCTGGCCATTAGCTTGCTCATAGTAAGGTGTAGATGTTAACAATTTAAACCCCATTTCTGCAGCAAAGTCTTGCATCTTTCGACCAGTAAAGATTGACCCTTAGTCTGTAGTTATTGTTTCGGGAATTCCAAATCTATATATGATGTACTTTTGAATGAATTCAATGACATTCTCTTGGTCTACATTGACTAAAGGGATTGCTTCAATCCACTTAGTAAAATAATCAATGCCCACCAATATATATTTCTGGCTTTTAGAAGATGCTGGTCGGATTTCTCCAATAAGATCTAAAGCCCATCCTCTAAAAGGCCAGGGTTTCATAATCGAGTGAAGTTCACTTGTCGGCACATGCTAAATACATGTATGTATTTGACATTCTTGGCATCCTTTTGCAAACTCAACATAATCTTTTAACATAGTGGCCCAATATAATCCTTGTCGAAACAATAACCATTTCATCTTTTGGCCTACTTGGTGTGCTCCACACGCCCCTGCGTGTGTGGTGGAAAGAGCTATGTATGCTTCTGTTTCACTTAGGCATTTCAGAAGCACACCTTCAGGTGTTTTGTTGAATAATTCATTTCCCATCTGCACATAACTCAGTGCCCTATATTTTATTTTTCGTTCTGTCGAAGCCGTTGGATTTAGTAAATAATCCACTACATGCTTTCTCCAATCTTGTTCTGTTAGATTGTCTATGAACGAAATTTCAAAATTTTCGTGATCAGTGCATCCCAACGTTGTGGTCCTTAAATCCAATGGAGACAACTTAGTGGATGTTACTCTCCCTCTAACTTCGATTGCTTGTTGTAGTTTGTCTTTCGAAATTTTATACCCGGAAGCAATCTGCGCCAAGTCGTTAGCTACTTGATTTTCCAATCTGGGTATATGTCGAATGTTAACTACCTCGAAGTTCTTCAACAATTGTCTGTCTATTATGAAATAAATGATAAGATTTTCTTTTATGCATTTGTATTCTTTCGTGCTTTGTTTTAGGACTAACTCTAAGTCTCCCATTATTTCGACTTGAGTTGCCCCCAATTCCAACAGGATTTCAAGGCCTACGATTAACGCTTCGTATTCAGCCTCATTATTAGAGCAATACCCATCTATCTTGTACTTAAATGTTGTTGGAATTTTTCTTGGAGAAATAATGAGGACTCTGACTCCAGTTCAATCTTTATAACTAGAACCATCAAAGTATAATTTCCAAGGTTCGATCTCCAAATAATTCAGTGATCCCTCTTGTACAGAATGGTCGACTATAAATTCTACTACCACTTGACCTTTCATAGCCTTGAGAGGCATAAAGGTTAATGAGTACTCAGTTAATGCAAGCGCCCATTTTCCAATTCTACTGTGCAAAATGGGTTTCGACAACATATATTTGAAAACATCAAAATGATACGAAACATAAACATCAACTGGCTTTATATATTGCTTAAGTTTTGTACATGAAAAATAAAGACATAAACATAGTTTTTCAACCTTGTTATATCCAGTTTCTGTATCATTTAAAACTCTACTCAGGTAGTAGATGGGCCTTTCGACACCATTCTCATCCTCTTGAGCCAGCATGCTCCCTAAAGTTTTATCAGACGCAGCTATGTACAATCCCATACTTCTACTTCGACAAGGAGGTACCAAAATAGGTGGCTTGGTGAGGTACTCTTTGATGTTGTCGAAGGCATCTTGATGTTCTTTCCCCCACTCAAATCCTCCTTTACTGAGTCGAAGTAGTGGCGAAAAGGATTGCGTTTTCCCACTGAGGTTGGATATAAATCTCCTTAAGAAATTTATCTTCCCAAGTAAGGATTGCAATTCCTTTTTGTTAGTTGGTGCTTTGGCTTGCAAGATAGCTTTGGTCTTGTTTTGGTTTATCTCAATGCCTTTTTTATGGACCACAAAGCCTAATAAATCTCCCGCTTTGACACCAAAAGCACACTTTAGAGGGTTCATCTTCCGGCCGTAGCGTCTCATCCTCTCGAAGGATTATCGAAGATGATCCATGTGAGTCTTTCCTGAAACAGATTTGACAACAATATCATCAATATAAATCTGCATGAAAGTGTCAATAAAATCATTGAAGATCGACTTCATGGCTCTCTGATACGTTGCCCCTGCATTTTTCAGGCCAAAGGGCATCACTACCCATTCATAAGTGCCTAAGGCCCCAGGGCAACGGAATTCCGTTTTCGACACATCCTCTTCAGCAATAAAGATTTGATTATATCCAGAGTAGCCATCAAGCATACTCATGTACTCGAAACTAGTGGCAGAATCCACAAGCATTTCCGCCACCGGCATTGGATATTCATCTTTGGGTGTTGCAGCATTCAGATCTCTGAAATCAACGCACACCCTTAAGGTACCATTTTTCTTTATAACAGGCACGATATTTGCAATCCATTCGACGTACCTGGTCGTTCGGATGAACTTGCATCTCAGCAGTCTTTCGACTTCTGTTTTGATTTTTGATAAAATCTCTGGTGCAAACTGCCTTGGAGTCTTCTTGACGGGATTCTTTCTAGGCTTTATTGGCAATTGCAGTTCTACCAAACTTCTGTCGAGACCGGGCATCTCGTCATAATCCCATGCAAAGCAATCCTTGAACTCTTTTAGCAATTGGATCATTTCGACCCTGAGTCCTGGATCTATCTTTGCGCTTATGTACGTTGGCTTTTTTACATGACCTTCGCCTAGGTTTACCTCTTACAGAGGGTCTTGCGCTAGCATTCTAACATTGTTTGCCAATGGGTCCTTTTTGAAACCTAGAGGTTTATCGTCATAGATGGCGTCTAACCTCTGATCTCGAAGGTCTTTCACTTCTAAGTCGGGAAGCTCTGGGTCGAAATATTTCCCAGGGCCTTTTTGAGAAGGGACCTGTTCATTGGCTTCGAGGGCCATGTATATAACTTCAGCCTCCAAGGCCGCTATCATTCTACTTTCGGCCACATACGCCGAAATCTTTTACAGAGTTTGTGACTCAGTCATCGTCACCAAACTCACTTCCCCAGCCTGTTGGTCGTATATCATCAACTCCTCCAAAGTCGATGTTGGACAAGTCTTCTCTATACCACTGAAAACCGAAGTCGGAGTGTAGGTATAGAGAGCAGAAGGCATTAGGTGTCGGAGTTAGATCAAACTCAGGTGGATTACATGGCCCTATATGAGCCAAATTTCTGTCGAAACTATTCTTTCCGAAACTGTTGATTTCACCTAAGTAATAACTCTGATCTGCCTCAATGTTTTCCATGATACCATCGGGGCGCCATATCGTGACCCTTTGGTGCATCGAGGATGGCACTGAACCGATGCCATGTATCCACTCTCGACCCAAGAGCAGATTGTAGTTTAGTTTTGCTGAGATCACCATGAACATGGTGGGTCGAAGGATTGATTCCACTTTGAGGTCTAGTTGTATGACACCTATTGTGGTGCCAATGCCTCCTTCATAATTGGACAAGACCATGTTATGAGGTTTGATGTCAGCATCTCCCTTTCCCAGCTTTTCCAACATGAATTGTGGGATGATATTGATGGTCGCCCCACAATCGACCAAAATTTTATTTATAGTTATTTCCCCTATCTTTGCTCTGATGAACAGGGGTTTTAGATGATTCTTCATTGCCTCTGTTGGTGGCTCGAAGAATGCATTATGTTCTTCTACGCATCCATTGTTCATTACATAGTAACATACTGGCTTGTGTCTAGCCATTTCTTGCTCAACCATTAAGTCAATTTCCTCAACTTCGACCTGACGGTTGTATTCTTTAGGTAACACTGATATGACATTCACCGTGATGTCTAAAGTGTCATCGGAATCGGAGTTGTCTTAATCATTCGACCCACATTCCTCCTTCCATGGCATAGGATTCCTCTCTAGAGGCTTCCTTTGTTTCCTTTGCACATTGGTGCTAACCTCTGGATGAGGTCCAGCTGTCTCTTTTTCGGCTTTTATCCGTCTTTGGAATCTTCTCCATTGTGAACGGGACATAGGATTTTTTCCTTTGTAATTGCTCGATATATGGGCCATCTTATTTGACGTAGAAGCATGGTACTCCTTTCTGTAATCTAAAGAGGAACCTCTTGGCACATCGAACGCCTGCCATCTCTCTTTGTTTGGCCTATTTCTTCCCATGGTGTTAAGCCAAGTATCTGTAGGTACATTAGTTGGAGGCCGAAAAGTTGGTGGCCTCCTTACCTGACTCACGGATCCTTGTTGATGCCCCCTTCTGGGGTCGAATCTAACTTATGAACCCATTTTTTGTTGGGCATTGTTGCCCTGTTTCGCTTTCACAATTCTCATACCTTGTATGTGTTCTGCGGCTTTCTTGTCAAAAATAGAGTTGCATCTAGGGCACAACATTACTTCCGATTTTTTCTTCTGGTATCTATGTAGAAAATCTGCCAGATCTTCATTCTCCTTTGGAAATGCAATTTTATTTACTTCCTCCTGACGAATAGCTTCCCCTGAGGCCTTAGTGCCAGAGACTTCAACCATGTTGACCTACATGTTGCTTTTGGCCACGAGATTCATTTTCTGCATTTTGGCCTATAGATTCTCTGTCGAACCTTTTACAGCATCCAAGTAAGAACCTGTGGTGGTTCTTTTGTTGGAGCTCTCAGTAACTCTTTTGCTTTTGTGTGGGTCTTCAGTAACCCTTTTATTCAGTTTCAGGCCTTCAGTGGCCTTCTTGTTTGAGCCTTGGGTAACTTCCTTTTTCAGATCTAGGCCTTCAGTGGCCTTTCTCACTCCTTCGATAGTTTTCCTGGAGATGTTTCCAGTAAAACTTCCAAAGATGGGTTTAGTAATGAAATCTTCAGAAACTTCCACCATGTGAATGTTGACTGGTTTATCATAATGTGCCTCCATCTGCAGTGGGTTTACATCGATTTTCATTGCTGGCTTATCAGCAAATTTCAGCCTTCCTTCCCTTAGCGCTTGTTGAACAAGATCCCTGAAAATGAAACATTGTGAGGTTTTATGGCCCAAAAAATTATGGTATTTACAAAAACCTCTTTTCTTTCTCTGTTCTAAAGGAGGCAATTTTGCCCCTGGGGGAAGTATCATCTGGCCATCCTTAACTAATAGATCAAATATTTTGTCACATTTGGATATATTTAAACTATAAGTTTTCTTAGGAAATTTGTCGCTGTTTTTCTCAGACTCTACAGGATTTTTCCCATTTGATGGCACTAGCAACTTACAAGAATATGGTGGTCCTTGTTTTAATTCTTCTAAATCTACTTCTCCTTCTTCGACATCTATAGGATCACTAGATATCTCTTGATCGTTATCATCCATTTCGACATAGGATACCCTTTCTCGTCGATGAGTTTTGGCAGCTTTAGCTTTCTCAGCTTTAAGGCATTCTACTTGTCGAACTGTATCAGCCAGTTGGGCCATGTCTCTTAGGTATTGCGTATCTAACTTTTTCCTAATTGAATAATCCAGCCCCCCCGCTGCTATTTCGACCAATTCATGCTCAGGCACTTGGGTAAAGCATCTGGCTTTAAGTAATCGAAACCTATTTAAATATTCATCGATTGGCTCAGTAAATCTTCTCTTCACACTAGCCAATTCTTTTAGACTTATTTTGGTTTGTCCCATGTAGAATTGTTCATGGAACAATCTTTCCAATTGGTTCCAGTTGTGGATCGAATTGGCTGGGAGGGTGGTGAACCAAGTGAAAGCATTATTTGTTAGGGAACTTGGGAAATATTTGATTCTAAGTGTTGTACCCCAAAATTTTCTCTCTCATATTTCTCAAAACATTGCAAGAAAAATCCCCAAGTGGCTCAAAGTTGCTCAAGATTGCTCAAGGATTGACCAGACAAGCTATCTCCTAAGGCAGTCAACCCCAAATTAGGGTTTTGTGTTGCATCAATATCATTTAATTAAAATGACCTCAAGTTCTCCCCAATGTCCTAATATGTTCTCAAGGTCATCCATGTCAAGTTTCAAGTCTTGCAGAGGAAGTTTGCTCAGTCAATTGCTCAAGGGTCCAAAAATCGACTGTGCTAGGGAAAAAGTCAACTGTGACCTATAAACAGTCAAACTTCAATTTTTTTTGTCAACATTCTCATTTTTAAGTATATTTCATCATTTGATCAAGGGTTGATCATGATTCATCAAGGATTGCTCAGAATTCATCAAGACTCAAAAGTTGCTAAATTAGGGTTTTGCAGGAAAAGTCAACTCAACTCTGACCAAGTATAACTTTCTCATACTTTATGATAAATGACCCATCCAAAGCTCATTTTGAAGAGGATTCAATTTCCTACAATCCATCTTCATACCCCAAGATCAAAAAATTCACTCACAAGAAGTTATAAATTTGGAAATTATAGGTCAATTTTGAAAGTCAACAAAAACACATTTTTTCCGAAAGCTTATAACTTGAGCATGGAATATAAAAATGATATTAGAGCAAAAGGGTTGGTTAAAGAACATCTCAAGCTTTCTAAAAAGTCCAAGAACACCTCCAAAAGTTCAAAATTGAAAAAGTTATGCATTGTTGAAGTTGGACATTTTTGTAAAATTGCCAAAAGTCAACTATCCCCAAAACTTCAAATTTTGTCAAATGGGCCCATTCTTTTTCACTTGATTTGAGCTTGCATAGTTCCCCACGTGTCCTAACTTCAGCCATGAGCCCATATTTCATTTTTATTATTTTATTTGATTTTTTATTGAATTTATTCATTTTTAATCAAATTAAATCATATAAAACCAAAGCTTTGATTACCTGAGATTTTTTAGCTATTTCAGGTTGTAATCGTCATCAATATCATCATCAATCTCGAATCTCACCATATCATGTGCAAAAAGATTGAGATTTGGCAAATTTGGCAAGTTGTAAAGAGTGAATCAAATCAAATTCCAATGCATTGATTTAGAGAGATTCAATCCAAAATTGTTACCCTAATACATTCCATACTACATAAACAAGCCAAAGGAATCGAAATAAGGGTTGGAGGCTGCAGAAAGAGGCAATACAAAAGTTGAAAAATTCACTAAAAAGTGTGGAATCGAATCCATAGCTAGAGGGGTTCTCAGGACTAGGAGGTTGTCTCAATCAACTGCTGATCATCTCTAGAGGCTTTTGCAATCCAGACCACGTGTTTTCAAGCACTCTAAAGCACTGTAAGTACCACGCAGATCCGCTTCTTTCTTGAAATGGTAAATCATCATTCTGGCATCATTTGGACAAAGTAATTACATGTTTGTGATCACAAAGACATTTGCAAACTTTTTGTATTATTGAATTTCGTTTATATGACTTGTACCAAGAATCACCATAGCTACGGTTCTTGGAGCCTTTTTGGGCGTTTTTGTTTCAGGAAAAATTGACCATCAAGAGAGGTATGGTTGTGATCGGGAGGGAAGGACTAATACAACCATGGCATTAGAATGGATTTATGTAGCCTAGAACGAATTTTGGAGCAAGCCTGCGCATTTAGCTGCGGATTCAAATCCGTAGGTAATATTATTACAGGCCTGAGGACAGGGACGAGATCGTGTCCTCCTACGATTGGTCGGTTCAAATAATTTTTGCGCATTTTTGTTTTGCTGGCATGTTAACTTGTTTTGTTTTATTATTATTATTATGTAATCTATTAACAAATGAAGCAAAACAGCGTAGTGGAAAGCGTGCGTTCCAATCACCATCAGGACCTGGGTTCGAATCCCAGGTCCTCCGCTTCTTTGATATTTTTCCGTTTCAGATAATCACGTGTGTAATCCAAGCGTGCAGCCTACCATACATCATCAAACATCCAATGGCCAGATGGCCAAAGGCCAAATCTGGTGGCCAGGATCTGAAGGTCTACCATGGTCCAAGTCAACACGCGCTCACCAGATCTCAAAAAGTCCAACAAGGCCAGCGTGTTTTGGGCCTTCAGCTTGCTTCTCAAACTCCCAGTTTCAGGCCTATACCCCCTTTCTCTTAAATATTTTGCTTATTTATTTTGTTTATTTTAATTGTTTTATTATTTTTGTTTAATTACTAACCAATTAAAATCTTTTCTTTATAAAAATAAAAACCACAAAAATATTTTTATATTTAATCAAATTTTAACTTTTATTTTATTTTTTATTAATAAATACTAATTAATTGATTTAGGTTTTAATTAGAATAACTTTAACATATTTTTGTAAATAATTAAAATTAAATTAGATTTAATTAGGTTTTTACTAATTCAATTAATTTTTATTTCTTTCTTAAAATACCAAAACTCAAAAATAATTTATTTTTATTAATTAATTCATTAATTTAGTAATTAATTTAGGTTAACTTCTTTCTTAAAAAAAAAACAAAAGATGTTTTCTTTAAAGGGTCAAAACCCTAATCTTGTGCCCGATTTAATTTCGCGCACGCGATTTATTTTCTTTTATCCATTGATGTATTTGCCTCCGGTTTGTAATAGCTTAATAAGACTTTTTATTTATTATTTATCGCTTTATTTATTTTTAAAGGGTTTGTCTTTGGCGATGTAAATACCCGACGCCTTGTAATTTAAATTCCGCATTTTATTTCCCGAAAAATATAACTGTTAGATGTTTGATAATAGGGATACATGACAAGACTGAATGTTTTAACCTAAAATCAACTTAGATCACCTTTAACATGTGCAAAGATAAAAATAACTGAAATCAACACACTCGCACATGCGCACTCCTAGGGTACATCCCACTTGGTTGCCTTCGTACACGGTCATTGAGTATAGGTCACTTTAGAGGTCGCCCTCTTGTCTAAAAGATCATAGTCGCCTCGAAATGGTTGCCTGGATATTGTTGCCTCAAACAAATGATCTAAGACATTAGGGTTACCGCTAAGGCGTCCTAACATTGCTTCGGTGACCGTATGTCCCTCATTCAAATTGACCCTCAAACTCAAACAATGGTGCTACCTACTCATCAATAGTAGGATAGCATTGTCTAAAGGAAGATAGCATATAACGATTCCTTTTTCGAGTAGGTAGATGGTTCTTAGATACTTGCTCCTTTCAAAAACAAAATCTTTTTCACACTTACACTTTTTGAACAAAGTTTTCAAAAACACTTCATACACTCTTGAGGACAGAAGCAAGAGTTAAATCGAAGTTTTCAAAACAAAAACTTTTTCAAAACCACAAGCACAAAGAAAGCAATATTTTGAAAACATTTGAGCAAGTATCTAAGAGCCCGTGGATAACCACGAATAGAAAGGGTGCTAACACCTTCCCTTTCTATAATCTACCCCCCGAACCCGAGAAACATCTCAAAAAAGGAATTTTTCTGTGCTTTTTTTCTTTCCTTGTTGGATAAAATAAAAGTCGGTGGCGACTGTTGCTTACCGCGACAATTTGCAAAAACAAAAGCAAAACACAAACCAGCATTCCAAAAACAGTCAGTTCTTCCCACTGTATCACAGAACTGGCAACTCTGCTGGGGATGCTTATAAGTGGGGTGTACCTTAGGAATAGTTCATCATAATGTTTTCAATTGCTTGATTCGTATGCTTTATCTTTGTGGGTTTGAATCGGAGCTACTATAGATCCTAACCTGGATCTGGGGGATACACTTTAGGTAAGTAGCAATAAACTGTGAGGGAACTGTACGGTGTAGACTGATACGGTTGAAGCAGTAGCTACGTTGGTGTGGCACTTTAGTATTTACCGATATCACTTGTGGCGCAACGAGGAGAATATGGGTCTGCTAAGGGGTCATTAAGCACCAACTAACCTTAGCACCTTTAAATTGACCAACTTGGCCATAGAACAGTAGCAGTATGCTACACTCATTGATACTAAACTCTCGTGATGATTCCGGCCGCAAGAAAAGGTTGCTAAACTAGAATTATGACCGATTGAGGGTAGTCAGTGATATTGAGATCCTCTAGAACCCGATTACTGTTTTTAGGACAGGTTTGAACCAACTGAACTGAAAGAGGTTAGTACCTAGACTCCTTGTCAGCCTGAAATCTAAGGGCTCTCTGTGTGACTTGTGTGCCTTTACCATGTTTGCTATTTGTGGATACTTGTGGTGTGTTTTCTATCATGACATCATGACATCATAACATTGCATACTCCTTGCATTGGACTAACCTATTTCAAAGACAGGAGGGATTCATCTTTGTTCTGTTTTGTAGGTCATAGCACCCACGCGTAGAAACACCATCCGGATCAACCTTGTCCAGATTCCCACTCTACTTAAAGATTTGGTTGCAAAGATGCCAGATACTACTTCCTTCATCAGAAGACATGAGCACCTTCTTGGTTTGGTCACCTCCAAGATGGATGAACAAATGATGAGAGTCTTAGTCCAGTTCTTTGATCCACTGTACCATTGATTTACTTTTCCGAACTACCAGTTGGTCCCTACCTTGGAAGAGTTCTCTGATCTACTGGGTATCTCTATTCTGGAGCAGACCCCGTTTACAGGTTGGGAGAAGATCCTTAGGCCGGAAGAGATTGATTCAGCCTTTCATCTGACAAAGGCTGAGGTAATGTTAAACTGGGAAACTCGTAGTGGAGCAAAGGGCTTTTTGACTAAGTTTTTGGTTGGTAAGGCTAATCTGTTCTGGGACAGTCTAGACTTCCAGGCATTTGAAGACATTCTGGCTCTTCTCATATATGGTTTGGTGCTGTTTCCTAACTCAGATTCCTTCCTCGACGTGAATGCGGTGAAGATCTTCATATCCGATAATCCTATGCCCACTCTCTTGGGTGACATTCTTCATTCTCTTTATGCACGTACTGCTCAGAGGCGGGGAACCCTTAAGTGTTGTGCTCCGTTGTTGGCAAGGTGGTTTATTACTCACCTCCCCAAATCAGTTGTGAAGAACAAAGAAGGCATGGGCTGGGCCTATAGGATTATGTCTCTCTCTCATAATGACATCATTTGGACTATTAAGGGCATGGAAGACGTGGCTATTATTGATCGATATGGGGAATACCCCAATGTTCCACTGATAGGAACCAATGGAGGGATCACTTATAACCCGTGTATGGCCTTACGTCAGTTCGGGCGGGCTAGGAGGGAAGGACCTCATGATTTGCTAATGCCTAGTGTTTTCTTTGATTTCCAAGGATATAGTGACGAGCAACACCGCAGATTTATAAGAGCTTGGGATAGGGTACACATGTCAGATCCGCACAAGCTAGGTCCGAAGACTTCTCTACCAATGGAACCATATCTCCGATGGGTTCGCATACGTGTCCAAAAGCTGGGAATTCCCTACGAAGCTGTCTTGCCTATAATTGTTGAAGTTGCTGATGAAGAGGGGGTTCCTCCTACTATCCTACACCCTTACATGCCTACTGACATTGGGACATTGAAGAGGTCCTTGATGCAGCTGAGGGAAGAATGGGATACTTACCGAGAAAAGTATCACGAACAAGAGCAGAAGATCCAAAAGTTGACAAGACAGCTGGAGAACGAGCGGATCCTCAATGATTATGTTTGCACCGACAAGAAGCGACCATGGGAGCATTGATTGTCTTTTGATTATTTCTAGTTTTAATTTACTTTTCAGTTTTTCTTTTTTGTAACGCCTTAAAGGCATCTGTTGAACAATTGATTTCAAGTTTATCTAATAAAAGTGTGTTTCATTTCTTGTTTACGAATTTGAATCTCTCGACGTCTTTGAAATCATATCATGGGCATATCATTCTCATGCACCTCATAACAGGTACCCTTACAGGTTTTTCTCATCTTTTTCGCTGTTTATTTCAGCATCATGTCTTCTGAATCATCAACTGAACAAGCAATCAAAGCTCTACAGGCTCAAAATGCCCAGTTCCAGGAATTGTTCATGAACCTGGCTAAGGGTCAGCAAGATCTAAAGGCCCTTATCCTGGAAGAGAAGAAGAAGAAGAAGAAGAATAAGACGGTCCTGTTTAATATGGGTCGCAGATTCGGAAATGATTTGCGAGAAGAGGTTCATTTGACCCCCTCATCTGGAGGGAAAGATAATCAGGAAGAAAGGAGGGCTCCTAGCCCTGTGGTTTCAGACAACGAGACTGACTTTGACGAAGACCAGTATCCTCTGGCTGAGGATAGATACAAGCAACTGGAAGACCAGTTGAGCGCGATGGAAGTTCAGAAAGTGCCTGGTCTGGACTTTGGTGATCTAGGTTTGTCATCTGGGGTGGTGATTCCCCACAAGTTCAAAGCACCAGCCTTTGCTAAGTACGACGGGATTTCTTGTCCAAAGCTGCACCTTCGTTCGTATGTTAGAAAGATTCAGCCATACACCGCTGAAAGAATCTCAGGGACTCAGCTTGAATGGTTTTACCAGCTAGAAGGAGCTAGTATCTGTAATTGGGAGGATTTGGCCGCTGCTTTCTACAGGTAGTATCAATATAATGCCGACCTCGCTCCCACGCGTACCCAACTCCAGGGTATGTCTATTGGTGCGGGCGAAGGTTTTAAAGATTATGCTCAGAAGTTGAGGGACCTTGCTGGAAGAGTGCAACCACCTTTGGCTGATAGGGAGCTAGTGGATATGTTTCTGGGGACCTTGTCTGGTCCGTATTTTAACCATCTGATTGGAAGTTCTTCGTCAGGGTTTATAGAGTTGATTATGACCGGGGAAAGAACTGAGGCTGGTATCAAATCTGGTAAAATACATAAGGGTGCTTCATCAGGCACCGAGAAGAAACCCTTTAAGAACGAATCCAGTGTTATCTACAGTTCAAAGAGCCATAATAGACCTGAATGCCACCAAGCTGTTAATGCGGTTGTTATATCAAGACCTGCTGGTGCTCCTCAACGCAAAAATCAGCCAAGGGTCGAGAGGCCACAAAGACAATTCACTCAGATAAACATGACTTTATCCCAAATCTTGCCACAGTTATTGAAAACCAACTTGGTGATTCTGAAGGAGGCCCCGAAGACCCCCAACACTGCATCACCCATGTACGATCCGAATTCCCGCTGTGCTTTTCACTTTGGTAGTTCGGGGAATGACACAGATAATTGTTGGGTCTTAAAGAACAAAGTACAGAACTTAATTGATGCTAAGGAGATTGAGTTCGAAGCACCTGAGAGACCTAATGTTGTGACTGCTCCTATGCCCAAGCATGGAGTGAATGCTATAGATGAAGACTCATTTATGGTTTCTGTGAACGACATTGTTACTCCCTTGATGACTGTGAAGAAGAACCTTTTGCTAGCTGGTTTATTTCCGGGTTGTGACGAAGGTTGCCATATGTGTTCTGTCCTACCTACCGGTTGCCATCTTTTGAAGTCGGGTGTCCAACGCCTGATGGATAATAAAGAAATCCTGTTTGAGAAGACTGTTGTTCCTTTGGTTCCTACTGAAGAAGTTGCTTTCATCACCATTTTCGACAATTCTTCCAAGGCTTCCTCGAGAAAGCCTGTTAGAATTATATCTGTTCCAAGAATCGCTCCATTTATCATCACTGTTCCTGGGCCTATCCCATATACATCCAATAAAGTTGTCCTGTGGCATTACGGGGCTGACGTATACTATCACGGAGTTAAGCAAGACTTGAGTGCTGAAGAGTCTGATACTGACGTCAGCAATATTGTGGGATCTAGTAAAGTCACCCACAGTGGAAGGCTTTTCTCCCCCGAGATCTCTCTGCCAACTATTCGAAAACCTGTTGTTATTACACCTGCCAGTGTACCTGATACTATTCCTGTTCAAGTTCCCGTTCTTACCCCTGTTGCCGAGTCCTCTGACACTCGGGGCAAAGGGACCACAGATGAGCCTGCCCGGACAGAGGCACCAAAAACAGTTACTGTTGAAGCCTCTAGGCAAGAGATGGAGGAGATTTTGAAGATTATAAAAAAGAGCGACTACAATGTGGTCGAGCAACTGGGGCAAACCCCGTCCAAAATTTCTATGTTGTCTTTGTTACTTTGCTCAGAGGCCCATGCCAAGGCCTTGATTGCCTTCCTAAAGACTGCACACATGCCGCAAGAAACATCAGCTGATCAGTTTAAAGATTGCGTGGCTAGTCTGACTGCTGATAATGGGTTGGGTTTCTCTGACGCCGACCTGCCTGCTAAGGGGAGAAATCACAATGATGCCCTGCATGTCTCCATTGAATGCATGGGAACTACTCTCGCCCATGTATTGGTGGATATTGGTTCCTCATTGAACATTTTGCCTAAGAAAGCTCTGGACCGGTTAGACTGTGAAGGTTTAGAGTTGAAGCCAAGTAACATTGTTGTTAGGGCCTTTGATGGGTCAAAGAGAATGGTACATGGAGAAGTTGATATTCCAGTGAAAGTTGGTTCTCAGGTCTTTGCGTCTAATTTTTATGTGATGGACATTCGGTCATCCTATTCTTGTTTGCTGGGTCACCCATGGATCCACAAAGCTGGGGCAGTCACTTCAACGCTCCACCAGATGCTGAAATACCCAGTCAAAGGGAAAATTGTTACGGTACGAGGGGAAGAGGAGTACATGGTGAGCCACCTCAACTCTTTCCGATATGTAGAGATGGATGGGGAGTTCATTGAGACCCCGTTTCAACATTTTGAAGAGGTTCCCCAGACACTGGCATCAGCTGAAACTGTCAATGAAGATCCTCCTATAAAGATGGCTTCCTTTAAGGATGCTCGGGCTGTTGTTGAGAAAGGTGGGTGTGCAAATTGGGGCCAACTCCCTGATTTTGCACATAAGACTAACAAGTTTGGTTTGGGTTTCACTGCAGAAGCTCAAAAGGCTGTATGGAGTGCACAGATCGGAAGAGCTCCCCTGTTTATCAGCAACTCAGGACTGAATGTCATTGAAGACGATGTTGAAGAATCTGAGTTCGACAGTTGGATCTACCCAACTACTGATGGTGGACTAAACAACTGGACAACGAAGGACTTCATCCCAATTTCTTTTGTTACCCAGTAATAAGACTTTTGTTTTGTATTTGTAACATACAATGTTTTAAACTTTACGGCCCGGTGTCTTACCCGGGGCACCGTGGCCTCATTTGTGAGGGCTTTATGTGTGTAATCTACATATATCATTAATAAAAGCATAGGACGTTTCTTGCATTTCAAATTTTGCGCTCCTTGTTTTTCTTTTATTATACATTGCAAAACAGCTGTTTTACACACACTCACATATACAGGTCTACATCCACTCTGGATCCCACTGATAACGACTCTGCTACTGCCAGTTATGACTTCGAAAGTCCGATCAACTTAGCCGAAGACGAAGGTGAAGATGATTGCGTAGTGCCTGGTGAACTTGCTAGACTGTTACTTCAGGAAGAGAGGGCCATACAGCCGCATGAAGAGCCAGTGGAAACAATAAATCTGGGTACAAAGGTAGATAAGAAGGAGGTCAAGATCGATGAAAATCTGGAAGCTAGTGTTAAACAACGGTTGATTCAGATGTTGCATGACTACGTTGAGATCTTCGCCTGGTCTTATGAAGATATGCCTGGGTTGGATACCGATATTGTGGTTCACCGATTTCCTACCAAGGAAGATTGTCCTCCAGTGAAACAGAAGGTCCGCCGAATGCGCCCGGATATGTCAGAGAAACTCAAAGTTGAAGTTATGAAACAATTTGACGCCGGTTTTCTAGCAGTTACTTCTTACCCACGGTGGGTGGCCAACGTGGTTCCTGTGCCGAAGAAGTATGGTAAGGTTCGAATGTGTGTTGACTATAGGGATCTGAACAGGGCGAGCCCCAAGGAAGATTTCCCTCTACCTCATATCGACATTCTGGTTGACAACACCGCACAACATAAAGTATTCTCCTTTATGGATGGTTTCTCTGATTATAATCAGATTAAAATGGCTCCTGAAGACATGGAGAAGACAACCTTTGTTACTCAATGGGGGACCTTTTGCTACAAGGTCATGCCTTTTGGATTGAAGAATGTTGGGGAAACGTATCAGCGCGCCATGGTCGCCTTATTCCATGACATGATCCATCATGAGATTGAGGTATACGTCGACGATATGATTGCAAGGTCCCAGACTGAAGAAGAGCATCTTGACCATCTTCAAAAGTTATTTGACAGGTTGAAGTTGTACAAGCTGAGGTTAAACCCGAACAAGTGCACCTTCGGGGTGAGATCTGGTAAGCTGCTAGGTTTCGTTGTAAGTGATAAAGGTATTCAGGTGGATCCTGCAAAGGTGAAGGCTATACAGGAAATTCCAGCTCCCCGAACAGAAAAAGAAGTCATAGGCTTTCTGGGACGTCTGAATTACATTGCTCGATTCATCTCGCACCTAACTGCTATTTGTGAACCAATCTTCAAACTACTGAAGAAAGATCAAGTGGTAAGATGGAACGATGAATGTCAGGCCGCTTTCGAAAGAATCAAAGAGTATCTCCAAGAACCTCCTATTCTGATGCCTCCAGTTGAAGGGAGACCTTTGATCTTATACTTGACAGTACTCGACAATTTGATGGGGTGTGTGCTGGGGTAGCATGACGAGTCTGGCCGAAAAGAGCACGCTATTTACTACCTTAGCAAAAAGTTTACCGACTGCGAGACCCGATACTCATTGCTTGAGAAAACTTGCTGCGCTTTAGCATGGGCTGCTCGCCGGCTGAGATAGTATATGCTGACTCACACTACTCTATTGATATCGAAGATGGATCCAATCAAGTATATCTTCGAGAAGCCTGCCTTGTCCGGAAGAATAGCAAGATGGCAGATGATCTTGACTGAGTATGACATCCAGTATACGACCCAAAAGGTAATTAAGGGAAGTGTGTTGGTAGATCAACTGGCACATCAGGCAGTGGATGATTACCAGTCTATGAACTTTGAATTCCCGGATGAGAATATCATGATACTAACTGACTGCGAGACACCTGGACCGGATGAAGGACCTGAGGAAGGATCCTGATGGTCTATGTACTTTGATGGAGCTTCGAACGCCTTAGGTAATGGCATTGGTGCCGTGATCATATCTCCTAAAGGTTCTCATACTCGGTTTACCGCCCGACTTTGTTTCAACTGCACCAACAATATGGCGGAGTATGAAGCGTGCATCATGGGTCTTCGAGCAGTAATTGACCTAAGGATTAAGTTTTTAAGTGTTTTCGGAGATTCCGCTCTCGTGATCAGTCAGATCAAGGGCGAGTGGGATACGAAACACCCAAATCTTATTCCTTACAAGGAGTATGTGTTGACGTTGCTTCCAAACTTCGAGGAGATAACCTTTGAACACTTCCCTAGAGAGGAGAATCAGTTGGCGGACGCGCTAACTACGATGTCTTCTATGTTCAAAGTCAACTGGGACAACGAAGCTCCCCGGATTATCATTGAAAGGTTGGACGAACCTGCACATTACTGTGACATTGAGACTGAAGAGGTAGCAGATAAACCCTAGTCTCATGAGGTGAAGAGATACCTTGAGGCTCAGGAATACCCCGAGGGTGCATCTGTTAATGATAAGAAGTTTCTGAGGAGGTTCACGGCGAAGTTCTTCATCAGCAATGGTATTCTTTACAAGTGTAACCATGATTCGACCTTATTGCGATGTGTGGATAAGAATGAAGCATAAAGGATCATGGCAGAGTTACATGAAGGTACTTTCGGAACCCATTCCAGTGGACACATCATGGCAAAGAAAATCCTTAGGGCAGGATATTATTGGTCCACAATGGAAGCCGACTGTTATCAGCATTCTCGGACCTGTCACAAGTGCCAAGTCTATGCTGATAAGGTGCACATACCTCCAGTACCTCTGAACGTCTTGACAGCTCCTTGGCCTTTTGCAATGTGGGGCATTAACATGATCGACGAGATTAGACCTACGACATCCAACGGGCATCACTTCATCCTGGTAGCTATTGATTACTTCATGAAGTGGGTTGAAGCAACTTCCTTTGCTACCGTAACCAAGAACGTCGTAGCACGATTTATTCGGCACAATCTGATCTGTCGATATGGTGTACCAGAGAGGATCATTACGAACAATGGTACAAATCTCAATAATAAGATGATTACCGAACTCTTCCAACAGTTCAAGATACATCATCACAACTCTTCTCCTTACCAGCCGAAGATGAATGGGGTTGTTGAAGCGGCTAATAAGAACATTAAGAAGATTGTGCAGAAGATGACGGTGAAGTACAAAGATTGGCACGAGATGTTACCGTTTGCTCTCCATGGGTATTGTACCTCAGCACAGACGTCAACAGGGGCAACACCCTATTCCTTGGTATATGGCATGGAGGCCGTCTTGCCCATTGAAGTTCAGATACCTTCTCTTTGAATTATGAAGGATGCAGGTTTGAGCAAAGATGACTGGATTCATACCCGGCTTGATCAGCTGAACTTAATCGATGAAAATAGACTTACTGCTATTTTTCATGGTCAGACATACCAAAAATGGATGATCAAGGAATTTAACAAGAAAGTTATACGACAAGAGTATCAAGTTGGGGACCTGGTTATCAAGCGCATCATACTGCCACAAGGTGATCCCAGGGGAAAATGGACCCCTACTTACGAAGGGCCATTTATGGTTAAGAACATCTTCTCAGGAGGAGCTTTGATTCTAACCACCATGGATGGTGACGACCTTCCTAACCCCGTCAATGCAGACATAGTGAAAAAATACTACGCATAACCAAAGACCCGCTAGGTCGACTTGCCTAGGAAAAATAAGGGCTTCCCGACGAACAAAAAGGGTTCGGGCAAAAGGATGAAAATAAAAAATGTACACCCGGAAAGTCGAAAACCTGAAAAGGCGGATTGGGCAAAAAAGGGTATCCCGGTGGACTGAAAACCCGAAAGGGCGGTCCAGGAAAAATTAGGGATCAAAGCGTAACACTATGTCTCATTGGATCACCTTGCATCCAGACTTCGGTATCAACTATCAAGCTCGGACGACACTAATCAATCTGATCTACCTTCAACCGAGTAGCAAAGTGATGAGATGCTCGAGGATATAAAAGCAATAACAGAGTTGGAGCCCAGTGGGATTATTCACATAGCTGTTTTGTTTTCTTTTTCACAAATTGTGTAAATTCTACTGTTTGGCAGCGTTCTCTTACAAGGACGTCAGCCTCTTGTACAAAAACGCCTATTTACAGGCCAAACTTCGAAATCAATACAACTCATTTTCAGAGAAATTTCAAACTGTTTTTCCTTTATCTATTTTGTTTTGTAAAGAACGTCCAATGTTCATCTTTGATATATGCACTTGACATTAATTGCTGCTCATAAATATTTACATGTGAAACAGAAGACGATTACTGGTAACATCAGAAACAGGGGCAAATAAGAATTGTCCAAACTGTACAAGTTGCTCTGTCCACCAGGTACAAGGTAAATTTAGCTGAAGAATATGGTTATGATGCATTCACTCCCCGCAGAGTAAGACAGTAATGTTAAATCTCCCCAACTGAGACATGCAACTATAAATGAATCGGTAATATTCTCCCCAAGTAGAGTTTATCTACCATCAACACTGGAAAGGTTTAATATCCCCGACAGTCTTAATATTCCCCAATGGAGTATAAGAATATTCCCCGACAGAATACAACATATCCCCAGTGGAGTTTGAAATTTTTCCAGCGCAGTCTGAAGAAGCTTCCCCAGCGGAACTTGGAGAATCATCCCCAGTAGGCTTTGGAAGATTATCCCCAGCAAGTTCAAAGGCTTATCCCTATTAGAGTCTAAAAGGTTATCCCAAGTGAAGTCGCAACTGAAAGATCACCCCCAGCGGAGTTCTTTCCTTTCACAAACAAGAAGTCAATCCCCCAACAGGATTCAGTATCGCCAGCAACGGTAATTCATCCCCAGTGGAATTTATCGGTGGAATCCTCAGCAGAGCATCTCTTCTCCACAGAGTAATCTCCTCACGAGTTCATTCCCCAACGGAGTTATCCTCTCCTGCAAGTTTATTCTCACAATCATCTTCATTCTCTATCCTCAGCAGAAACGAAGAATTCAGCTCTTTTCTCCAGCAGCTATACGGGATTTATTTTCCCCAGCCAAAACATTACACTTTCATACATTATGATACATGCATATACGCATCATACAACACGATCTCATTTATTTTGAGAACATCATTGTTTGATATATATCATGCATTGCATAAGACTGACCTTTACCTTTCAGGAAAGATACAGTTAAGTTCTCAGCTATGTCGAACTACTGACCGGTTCTTAAATCTCGACTGAATTAGTCTCGGTTGAACTATAGATAAGGTTCTAAATATCGACAATTTTCCTCCGTCGTAGTGTGGACGGGTTCTTAAATCTCAACAGAATTATTCTCCGTTGAAGTACAGACAGTTCCTAGATCTCGATGAAGATGTTTCCCTCAGTCGAAGTATTGACCGATTCTTAAATCTCAACTGAATTAGTCTCAGTTGAATTACAAATAAGGTTCTAAATATCGACAATTTTCCTCCGTCATAGTGTGGAAAAGTTCTTAAATCTCAACAGAATTATTCTCCATTGAAGTACAAACAATTCCTAGATCTTGATGAAGATGTTTCCCTCAGTCGAAGTACTGACCGGTTCTTAAATCTCAACTGAATTAGTCTCGGTTGAATTACAGATAAGGTTCTAAATCTCGAAAATCCTCCTCTGTCGAAGTGTGGACGAGTTCTTAAATCTCAACAGAATTATTCTCCGTTGAAGTACAGACAGTTCCTAGATCTCGATGAAGATATTCTCCTCAGTCGAAGTACTGACCGGTTCTTAAATCTCACCAGAATTAGTCTCGGTTGAATTACAGATAAGGTTCTAAATCTCGGCAATTTTCCTCCGTCGAAGTGTGGACGAGTTCTTAAATCTCAACAGAATTATTCTCTGTTGAAGTACAGACAGTTCCTAGATCTCGATGAAGATGTTTCCCTCAGTCGAAGTACTGACCGGTTCTTAAATCTCAACTGAATTAGTCTCGGTTGAATTACAGATAAGGTTCTAAATCTCAACAGATTTCCCCCGTTTTAATTATAGACAAGTTCTTAAAACTCAGCAGAATTATCCTTCGTTGAAGTACAAACAGTTCCTAAATCTCAACAAAGATCAGGCTTCCCCAGCGGAATCTTCCACAACAACAGGTACGCAAGTTCTCGCTAAGGAATCTCTTATGCGATCGACACTCCTAAATATGGCATCTTTAAGCCTATCCTCCCGCAAACAATCTCTAAATGGCATCTGTAAGCCCATTCCTGACATCACAAAGGCTGATACCACTTCATGCGAGTGCAAATTTTTGGGCACTCTAGTGTTCAATCACCTTCCACCTTCGGATCACAAAAGGCTCCAGAGCCAATCTACATCCTCAGGTTTAAGAAGATTCAACAGGGACAGCTGTTGTACCCCAAAATTTTGCCTCTCATATTTCTCAAAACATTGCAAGAAAAATCCCCAAGTAGCTCAAGATTTCTCAAGGATTGACCAGACAAGCTATCTCCTAAGGCAGTCAACCCCAAATTAGGGTTTTGTGTTGCATCAAGATCTTTGAATTCAAATGACCTCAAGTGCTCCCAAGTGTCCTAATATGTTCTCAAGGTCATCCATGTCAAGTTTCAAGCCTTTCAGAGGAAGTTTGCTCAGTCAATTGCTCAAGGATCCAAAAATCGACTGTGCTAGGGCAAAAGTCAACTGTGACCTATAAACAGTCAAACTTCAATATTTTTTGTCAACATTCTCATTTTGAAGGATATTTCATCATTTTATAAAGGGTTGATCATGATTCATCAAGGATTGCTCAAAATTCATCAAGACTCAAAAGTTGCTAAATTAGGATTTTATAGGAAAAGTCAACTCAACTCTAACCAAGTATAACTTTCTCATACTTTATGATAAATGACCCATCCAAAGCTCATTTTGAATAGGATGCAATTTCCTACAATCCATATTCATACCCCAAGATCAAAAAATGCACTCACAAGAAGGTACAAATTTGGACATTATAGGTCATTTTTGAAAGTCAACAAAAACACCTTTTTTTCCAAAGCTTATAACTGGAGCATGGAATATAAAAATGAGATGAGACCAAAAGGTTTGGTTAAAGGACATCTCAAGCTTTCTAAAAAGTCCAAGAACACCTCCAAAAGTTCAAAATTGAAGAAGTTATGCATTGTTGAAGTTGGACATTTTTGCAAAATTACCAAAAGTCAACTATCCCCAAAACTTCAAATTTTGTCAAATGGGCCCATTCTTTTCCACTTGATTTGAGCTTGCAGAGTTCCCCACGTGTCCTAGCTTCAGCCATGAGCCCATATTTCATTTTTATTATTTTATTTGATTTTTTATTGAATTTATTCATTTTTAATCAAATTAAATCATATAAAATCCAAAGCTTTGATTACCTAAGATTTTTTGGCTATTTCAGGTTGTAATTATCATCAATATCATCATCAAACTCGAATCTCACCATATCATGTGCAAAAAGATTGAGATTTGGAAAATTTGGCAAGTTGTAAAGAGTGAATCAAATCAAAGTCCAATGCATTGATTTAGAGAGATTCAATCCAAAATTGTTACCCTAATACATTCCATACTACATAAACAAGCCAAAGGAATCGAAATAAGGGTTGGAGGCTGCAGAAAGAGGCAATACAAAAGTTGAAAAATTCACTAAAAAGTGTGGAATCGAATCCATATCTATAGGGGTTTTCAGGACTTGGAGGTTGTCTCAATCAACTGCTGATCATCTCCAGAGGCTTTTGCAATCCAGACCACGTGTTTTCAAGCACTCTAAAGCACTGTAAGTACCACGCAGATCCGCTTCTTTCTTGAATTCGTAAATCATCATTCTGGCATCATTTGGACAAAGTAATTACATGTTTGTGATCACAAAGACATTTGCAAAATTTTTGTATTATTGAATTTCGTTTATATGACTTGTACCAAGAATCACCATAGCTAGGGTTCTTGGAGCTTTTTTGGGCATTTTTGTTTCAGGAAAAATTGACCATCAAGAGAGGTATGGTTGTGACCGGGAGGGAAGGACGAATACAACCATGGCCTTGGAATGGATTTATGTAGCCTAGAACGAATTTTGGAGCAAGCCTGCGTATTTAGCTGCGGATTCAAATCCACAAGTAATATTATTACAGGCCTGAGGATAGGGACGAGATCGTGTCCTCCTCCGATTGGCCGGTTCAAATAATTTTCGCGTATTTTTGTTTTGTTGGCATGTTAACTTGTTTTGTTTTATTATTATTATTATGTAATCTATTAACAAACGAAGCAAAACAGCATAGTGGCAAGCGTGCGTTCCAATCACCATCAGGACCTGGGTTCGAATCCCAGGTCCTCCGCTTCTTTGATATTTTTCTGTTTCAGATAGTCACGTGTATAATCCAAGCGTGCAACCTACCATACATCATCAAACATCCAATGGCCAGATGGCCAAAGGCCAAATGTGGTGGCCAGGATCTGAAGGTCTACCATGGTCCAAGTCAACACGCGCTCACCAGATCTCAAAAAGTCCAACAATGCCAGCGTGTTTTGGGCCTTCAGCTTGCTTCTCAAACTCCCAGTTTCAGGCCCATACCCTCTTTCTCTTAAATATTTTGCTTATTTATTTTGTTTATTTTAATTGTTTTATTATTTTTGTTTAATTACTAACCAATTAAATTCTTTTCATTATAAAAATAAAAACCACAAAAATATTTTTATATTTAATCAAATTTTAACTTTTATTTTATTTTTTATTAATAAATACTAATTAATTGATTTAGGTTTTAATTAGAATAACTTTAACATATTTTTGTAAATAATTAAAATTAAATTAGATTTAATTAGGTTTTTACTAATTCAATTAATTTTTATTTCTTTCTTAAAATACCAAAACCCAAAAATAATTTATTTTTATTAATTAATTCATTAATTTAGTAATTAATTTAGGTTAACTTCTTTCTTAAAATAAAAAACAAAAGATGTTTTCTTTAAAGGGTCAAAACCCTAATCTTGCGCCCGATTTAATTTCCCGCACGCGATTTATTTTCTTTTATCCATTGATGTATTTGCCTCCGATTTGTAATAGCTTAATAGGACTTTTTTATTTATTATTTATCGCTTTATTTATTTTTAAAGGGTTTGTCTTTGGCGATGTAAATACTTGACGCCTTGTAATTTAAATTCCGCATTTTATTTCCCGCAAAATATAACTGTTAGATGTTTGATAATATGGATGCATGACAAGACTGAATGTTTTAACCTAAAATCAACTTAGATCACCTTTAACATGTGCAAAGATAAAAATAACTGAAATCAACACACTGGCACATGCGCACTCCTAGGGTACACCCCACTTGGTTGCCTTTGTACACGGTCATTGAGTATAGGTCACTTTAGAGGTCGCCCTCTTGTCTAAAAGATCATAGTCGCCTCGAAACAATTGCCTCAGATATTGTTGCCTTAAACAAATGATCTAAGACATTAGGGTTACCGCTAAGGCGTCCTAACATTGATTTGGTGACCGTATGTCCCTTATTCGAATTGACCCTCAAACTCCAACGACGGTGCTACCTACTCATCAATAGTAGGATGGCATTGTCTAAAGGAAGATATCATAGAACGATTCCTTTTTCGAGTAGGTAGATGGTTCTTAGATACTTGCTCCTTTCAAAAATAAAATCTTTTTCACACTTACACTTTTCGAACAAAGTTTTCAAAAACACTTCATACACTCTTGAGGACAGAAGCAAGAGTTAAATCGAAGTTTTCAAAACAAAAACTTTTTCAAACCCACAAGCACAAAGAAAGCAATATTTTGAAAACATTTGAGCAAGTATCTAAGAGCCCGTGGATAACCACAGATAGAAAGGGTGCTAGCACCTTCCCTTTCTATAATCTACCCCCCGAACCCGAGAAACATCTCGAAAAAGGAATTTTTCTGTGCTTTTTTCCTTTCCCTGTTGGATAAAATAAAAGTCGATGGCGACTCTTGCTTACCGCGATATTTTGCAAAAACAAACGCAAAACACAAACCATCATTCCAAAAACAGTCAGTTCTTCCCAACGTATCACACTAAGGTTCTTGTTGTTTGCTATTTCCCTGGCCTCTATCAAATATCTAGCTACATGTTTGATAGTGGACTCTGTCGTATCCCCTGAAAATTTAGTAAACTTTGGAACCTTTCCCCTAGGTGGTAAGTGTTTTTGCAGAATATATTCTGACAATGGGGATGTGAAGTTTGGTCTGTGAAAACCAATGTTCATCCCGTTTTGAATCATAATCCTTTCGATCATGGCAGTTAAATTATTGTGTGTTCCATAATTTTGGTGTCGAACTTGCTATATCAATTCATCGGCGTTTTGGTTTCTATTTACCATAATAACTCCTTGATCGATTTCTCTAGGGTTTCTTGGTATTTCAACCCTTGGTTGTTCTATTTCTTCTCTAGGAATCTGAGGGTTTGGATTAACGGTCAAATCCTCTTCCATGATTGCCCCTTGATTTGTTCTTCCAAAGAATTCAGCCATGCGCGTCATTTGTGCTTTCATTTGTTGGTTCAACTGCGTAGCATTTTGAATGAGGGGATTTAGCATTGTACTTAGAGTTTTTGCTAACATTTGTACCATATCATGATTACTTTCGTCCATCTGTTGCCTCAAAATTGCTGTCGAAACATTTGTGAGGCTTGGTATTGTATGAGATGACCCTCCTAAGAATTGATTTCTACTGGCTTCAGATCCCTGTAATGGCGATGATGCATTCACCAAAGGTTCTGAAAAAGTTGAAGCAGCATTCATAAGGCTGGCCATTTCAGTAGTTGGCATGCTATATGGCTGCTCTCGACCCATCCAGGTTGTCAAAAATCCTGGGGGCACGAATGGTCGAGATCCTAGATTTTCCCTTGGTGGAGGCGTTCCTAATGGACCTCTTGGACCTACATACGAAAGTAAGGGTCCAGTTTGACTTGTGGTTAGCGTCGGTATTAATCCAACGGAAGTTGGGATATTCCCTTCGACGGCGGTAGTAACCACTGTTCCAGTAATTGGTGGAGGTATTTCTCCATGATTTGGCTCGTTAGCCATACTACTCTCGCTCCTTTTCTTCCTAACAGTATACTCGTTGGTTACTCTACCACTTCTTAATAACATGCAACATTATAACTGTACAGAAGAAACGTAATAACATAAACAAGATATTTAATAAAAATTAGCAACTTCCCACCAGGTGTGCCAATTTGTTTACCGTGGTTTCTGGTAAACAACCGTTGATCCTCCAAAAGGAAAGTCCTCCTGGTTACTCGCGGGATTGATCAGATTGATCCCAGAACATATGTTAACTTCTATACTGGGTTAATGTAATAAGAAAAGATGTCCAGGAAGAACGCACGTTCGACCAAAGACAAGATGCTTGTGGTTTTGGAGAGTAAGATAGTTAATAGAAATGTAGAAATGCAGGTAAAGATGCAGGAAAAGTAACTTAGCAAAATGAAATAAAAAACAATGTAAAAAAGACTTTGTTAATGAAAAGTGGTGTTTCCAACGTACATTTCTCAGTTTATCCTTTCTCACACAGCGGGTACTTGGACAATATTTGAGTAACTAGCACAATAGGTTGAACACCCTTAAAAACTTACACAGATTTCCTAATTTATACTAAAAACTAAGTAACCATCGATGGATGGTTCTTTGCAAAGATGAAGATAAGTGTCCTCTGCATGTCCCTCGACCTCTAGCTTCCAGCCACATTGCTTCTCTTTAGCCGCTAGCGAAACTGTCTTTCCCTCCAATAATTCAAATTCAAATGTCCCTCGTATTTTGTGTCGAAGCGAGGGTATTTTCTCTTAGTCGAAGGTCATAAGTCCTCTTCAGTCGAAATCTTGAAAGTGGGTCCTGGTCGATGGCTCAAATATAACAAATCTTTTTTCTAAGTTATTTCATAAGTCGAAACATTCTTCAGCTTGGCTTGATTTATTCCAGTTTTTTGGTCTAAAAGACCAAATATAGTAAGTGTCGAATTCGGGAGCCAACAGTAGGTAACCCTAGTCGTTAGATGTTTGAGGGATTATCGAAAGGGACGTAATGGTCATTGAAGGCAACATGTAAGGATACCTTAGCATTTCGAAGGGACTATCATCATATATTCGTAGGCAACATCGAGGGACAAGATCATTTCTCGTAGGCAACTCGAGAGACATTAAGGGACTATGATCTTTATGATGATTTTTAGATTGAGGGTCTTTTACTAAGATATCCCAACGTTCGAGGGACACGACCATTATTTCTGAAGGCAACCAAGTGAGGTAATACCCTAGGGGTGCAAGTGTGTAAAAGTGATTCAGTTCGGTTATTTATCTTGAAATTAGGATTTTCTATCGTTTATGTTTATCTTTCTATACAATCCTATTAGTCTAAGCATTGCATAAAATATAGTAGCAGAAGGTAAAGGCGGAAATGTAAATCTAGGCTATTACAGAGCTTTGAGGCAGTTACATAATAGTGAAGAGTGCGGAAAAGAAATCCTAAAACTATTACATCCCGGAAGCAATTACATAATTAGAAAAAAATGGAAAAATAAAGTTACGCTATTACAGTGATAGTGCGACCTATACAATTTTCCTAGAAATTAAAATGTAAAAGAATAAATAAAAAGAAATTAAGGAAAAAATAAAACCTAAAATTCTAAGTTAATGATTTTGGTGTTTTTTATAGAAAATAATTTTAAGTTAATTAAAAAACCTAATTCTAACTATTTTTAGTAAAAAAAAGTTAATTAACTTAATTTATTAATAAATGAAAAAAAGCCAAAAATTCAGTTACTAACTAAAACAAAAACCTAATCCTAATTTGTTAAAAAAAGTTAATTAGAGGGTTAATTACAAAGAAAATCTAAAACCTAATTGTTTTTCTAATTTGCAGAAAAAAGGTTAATTAATTAAATTAAAGAGTTAATAAAAAAAAGAGTTAATAATAATAAAAAAATTTAAAACCTAAATTAATTAGGGTTTGTAAAAAAGGTTAAGTTTGCCAATTAATGGTGTTTTTGGTTTAAATAAAATTAAAGTTTATATGAATTTAGGGTTTTTAAGGAAGATATTAAAGAGAAAGAAATGATGCATAAAGGGTTAAAAATAAGCAAAATTAAAATTATACATATTGCCAGGGGTGGGTGTTGACCCAAAAATTAATTTAAAACCTAAAATTAAAAAAACCTAAAATCAATTATTCGAGTTTATTATGAAATATCAAAGGTTTCTGAAAAAAGTTAAGTTTTATGAAAAAGATTTTAAACAGAAAGAATAAAAATAGGTAAAAGGATAAATAGAAAGGAAGAAAACCAAAACCAATAGGGGTGGTTGTTGAACCCACGCTCTTAGCCTCCTCGGGATGCCTGCCTTGCAATGAATCATGCATTGATGGTTGTTCTATTTTGGCCTCAGTGTTTTGTAATAACCCTGCATGGGACCCTGTCTAAATCTGCAGTGTTGAATCTCATGAACACATTAAATAAATTACTATATCATGAAATACAAATAAAGCAAATATATGAAATTTTGTAATGTTAAAACTGATATGGCATGTATGAATGCTTCTACACCTTTTTGATCATGGAGATCAAAACAGCCTTATCCTTACTGGAGAAGTAGTGAAATATGGGTTTGTAACAAGGATGACTTGTTTGTAGTGAGATAGGGGTTTGTAATAAGGATTTCAAGGTTTTAGGGTTCTTAAAAGAATTTGATATTTTGACAGGGTTACGGCAAAGTTTTTTTTCCTCCTCTTATTTGTGTGAAAAGAATGAGATTATATATTGGAAATTAGAGAAAAAATGGGCTTTGAATGTGCAATTGAGCCTCCAATAACCATAAGCAATAGTGCAGATTTTTATTCACTTGAGTTCGTCACGTTCCAGGATAAATCGCAGGGGCTTAAGTGCAATATTTGAAGTTGAAATATGAAAACAAAATGTAGCCGACATCGAGAACTAACTCCTGTCCAAAAATGGGCTCAATCAGATAAGCAGTGAATTAGTTATAAATTTTTGAAGTTTTGGCTCAGACAAACTTACTTTGGGCTCCAGTGTCAACTCTAACACGTTCTTCAATAAAAAAATGGTATTTATCGGAGCATAACCCGGTCTCGACATTGGAAGAAAAGTTGTAGATCTCGGAGTCGTTGACCTTGTGTAAAAAGATGGGGCCGATCCGATAAAAATTGACCGAGTTATGAATTTTCGAAGTTTCGACCCAGATGAAATAATATTCAGCATTCAGGATTTTTGGCGCGCCACACGCACTCTGAGCAAAAAAGGAAGGCCTTTTGGATATCGTTCGAACTCGATATCTCCCGTGAAAATGTAGTCAACTCAATTTTTGAAATTTTTGCGCTGTAACCAGCTCGAAATGATGAAAATCGACCAAGTTATGATTTTCTGAACATGACGCAAATAAACTTCTGTCACAAATTTTCTGTACGAAAATACTTGATAAATCCGCATTCTTGAAGACCTTCTAATCTAAATTGGCTTCCAGCCGTGAGAGATGAAAATGTAGTTGATGTCAAGACGGAATTTTGGCCACCGGAATGGGTTCAAAACAAGCTAAGATATTCAAGTTATGGATTTTTTAGTGCGTAAAAACTGCACTTTCACCACACTTTTTCACCATATTTCTTCGAGAAAACTCACACATTCGGATACCTTCTTTAAAGAATTGACTCTTGAGCCAAGCCCAAATTTGAGAATACTTTATCAGAGATATCTTCGCGAAAGAACACCTGAATATGACGCACCGGGTTGGACTTGTGAATCTTTGAACCCCAAATCATTGCCAAACGACGAATCGATCTTCAGCACGGAAAATACTCTGAGAACATCCATTGGCAAAATAAACGTTACTTGTAACCTGACGAAGCTTGATAAATATATCTTTATTCCATAACCATAAAACCAATAATATGCGTGTATGAAAAGAGGGTAAATTTTGGGGTTCAACACCCTTCAGTATCAATCTCATATCAGTATGCTGGTTCATACAATCTCTCGATAGTGATCTAAGGAGCTTCGTTTTCCCACCTGACCTTGAATATAGATGACATAGTGGCTAGCGCGTCCGATAACTGATTCACTTCTCATGGAAAATTTTCAAAGGTGACTTCTTCAAAGTGTGGAAGTAATGTCAGCACATGTTCCTTGTAAGGGATATGATTAGGGTGCTTCGTGTCCCACTCTCCTTTGATTTGACTTATTACCAAGGCTGAATCCCCAAAAATGCTCAAGAACTAGATCCTTAGGTCAATAGCAGCTTTAGACCCATGATGCATGCTTCATACTCATCCATATTGTTGGTGCAGTTGAAACATAATCTAGCGGTGAAATGAGTATGACAGCCCTCAGGAGATATGATTACAGCACCAATGTCATTGCTAAGTGCGTTGGAGGCTCCACCAAAAACCATAGTCCATCGGGATCCTTCCTCAGGTCCTCCATCCGGTCCAGGTTCTTCACAGTCAGTCACTAACATAATATTCTCATCCGGGAATTCAAAGTTCATGGGTTGGTAGTCATCCACAGCCTGATGAGCAAAATGATCAACTAATACACTTCCCTTGATTGCTTTCTGGGTCGTGTATTAGATGTCGTATTCGGTCAGGATCATTTTCCATCTTGCTATTCTTCCGGAGAGAGCAGGCTTCTCGAAGATATACTTAATCGAATCCATCTTAGATATCAACAAAGTAGTGTGGGTCAACATATACTGTCTCAGTCGGAGAGCAGCCCATGCCAAAGCGCAACAAGTTTTCTTGAGCAGTAAGTATCTTGTTTCACAGTCAGTGAACTTTTTGCTAAGGTAGTATGTTGCATGCTCTTTTCGACCAGACTCGTCATGCCGCCCAAGAACACACCCCATTGAATTATCTAACATTGTTAAGTACATTATCAAAGGTCTTCCTTCAATCAGAGGCATCAAAATTGGAGGCTCTTGAAGGTATTCCTTGATTCTCTTGAAGGCAGTCTGGCATTCGTCATTCCACTTTACCACTTGATCTTTCTTCAGGAGTTTGAATATTGGCTCACAAGTAGTAGTTAGATTGGATATGAACCTAGCAATGTAATTTAGGCGTCCCAAGAAACTTCTAACCTCCTTCTCAGTGCGAGGAGCCGGCATCTCTTATATGGCTTTAACCTTTGCAAGTTTTACCTGAATACCCTTGTCACTGACAATGAAGCCTGGGAGTTTACCAGACCTTACCCCAAAGGTGCACTTGTTCGGATTTAACCTCATCTTGTACGTCTTCAACCTATCAAACAACTTTTGTAGATGACCAAGGTTCTCTTCCTCAGTTTGAGACATGGATATCATGTCATCATCATAGTCCTATATCTCATGGTGAATCATTTCATGGAACAAAGCTATCATGGCTCGCTGATAGGTTACCCCAGCGTCTTCAGTCCAAACGACATCACTTTGTAACAGAAAGTTCCCCATTGCGTGAGGAAGGTTGTTTTCTCCATGTCTTCGGGTGCCATCTTGGTCTGATTGTAACCAGAGAAATCGTCCATGAAGGAAAAGATCTTATGTTGTGCGGTGTTATCAACCAGAACGTCAATGTGGGGAAACAGGAAGTCATCCATGGGGCTTGCCCTGTTCAAATCTCTGTAGTCCACACACATTCGTACCTTGTTGTCCTTATTAGGTACTGGAACTACGTTAGCAACCCATTGCGGATAGGAGGTAATAGATAAGAATGTGGCGTTGAACTTTTTCATAACCTCTGCTTTTATTTTCTCAGACATTTCAGGGCGCATACGACGAACCTTTTGCTTTACCGGAGGGCAATCTTCTTTAGTTGGCAGACGATGAACCACAATATCTGTGTCTAGCCCCGGCATGTCTTTATATGACCAGGAAAAGATCTCGACATAATCATGCAACATCTGTATCAATCGTTGTTTTATACTAAGCTCCAAATTTAGACCTATATTGACTTCTTTTCTATCCTCTTCTGTGCCCAAGTTTATTGTCTCAACATGCTCTTCATGAGGCTGTATAGCCCTTTCTTTCTGCTGTAACAGTCTGAAAAGTTCTCCGGGTACCTCACAATCTTCCTCACCTTCGTCCTCGGCTTGGTTAATCGGATTTTCAAAGTCATAACCGACAATAGCAGAACCTTTATCAATGGGATCCAGAGAGGATATGGATCTGCAGTTTGATACGTGAGTGTGTGTAAGAGCATAGTTGTATTGACAAAGTAAAAAGCAGAAAAGAAAAACATAGAGCGCAAAATTTGTATGCAAAATGTCTAATGCTTTATTAATGCCATATGAGATTGAAACATGATAACCCTCATAAATAAACCATTGTGCCCCGGGAAAGACACATGGCCATAGAGTTTATATTGTTTAATTATTACATATCCAAAAACAAGAAAGACAATTACTTCTGAACAAAAGTAATCGGTATAAAGTCTTTAGTCATCTAGTTACTGGGTCCACCGTTGGTAGTACGGAAGATCCAACTATCTATTTCATAGTCACCATTACTATCTTCTAAAACGTTGACCCCATGGTTGTTGATGCATAGGGGAGGTCCTCCAGCACAAGCACGTCGAACAACTCTTTGATCCACTGAAGAGAAACCCAAACTAAACTTATCAGATTTGTATGTAATGTTAGGGAGTTGGCCCCAAATGGTACACCCACCTTCTTCAATAACTTCTCTGGCGTCCTTGAGAGAAGCCATTTTTGAGGGAGGTCTGGTGATCTTTGGCATATTGGTAACAGTCTCAGTTGTAGCCATGGTCTGAGGAACCTCTTCAAAGTTCTGACAAGGAGTCTCGATGAACTCGTCATCCATTTCCACATACCTAAAAGAGTTCAGGTGACTTACCATGTATTCTTTTTCACCATGTACCATGACGATCTTTCCTTTCATTGGGTACTTCATCATCTGATGCAGAGTGGATTTGACAGCTCCCGCCCCATGGATCCAAGGGCGACCCAACAAACAGAATAAGATGGTCTGATATCCATCAGGTAGAAGGTGGAGTCAAAGGTCTGAGAACCAACTTTTATGGGGATGTCCACCTCCCCGTGCACCATTATTTTCGAACCATCGAAAGCCCTTACTACAATGTTGTTGGGCTTCAGGGTCAAACCTTCGCAGTATAATTTGTCCAGAGCCTTCTTGGGAAGTACGTTCAATGATGAACTAGTATCTACTAGAACATGGGCCAAAGTAATGCCCCTGCATTCGATGGAGACATGCAACGCATCATTATGTTTTCTTCCTCTAGGTGTCAGATCAGCATCAGAAAAACCCAAATCGTTATCAGCCGTTAAACTGGCCACACAATCTTCAAATTGGTCAGCGGAAGTTTCTTGTGGCACATGGGCAGTCTTGAGGAATTTCACCAAAGCCCTTGCATGAGCTTCAGAGCACAATAGTAGGGCTAACATTGAAATCTCAGAAGGGGTCTGCCCCAGCTGTTCGACCACATTGTAATCGCTCTTTTTAATGATCTTTAGGATTTCTTCCATTTCCTTCTTGGGAGCCCCGGGAATAGATTCCAAATGTGCCTTTATCTGGACAGGCTCAATCAATATGTCTTTGCCCCGAGTCTCAGCCGACTCGGTGGTAGGGGTGGCAACAGGGGTAATCACAGGAATTGCGGTGGTAGTATCAGCATGAACAACAGTAGGAATGATCACATAAATAGTAACGGATTTTGGAGGAGAAATCTTAGGGGAGAACGCTCTTCCACTTCTTCTTATTTTGCTAGTCCCAACGATGTTGCCAATGTCGGGATCAGTATTTCCAGAAACTTGGTCTTCAGCAGCCAATAAGTCTTGCTTGACGCCATGTTAGTAGACGTCAGCCCCATAGTTCCAAGGAACAACCTTGTCCGAGGAGTATGGGATTGGCCCTGGCATAATGATGATCAGGGGAGCCATCTTTAGAGCAGATGTAGTCCTGACGGGTCTTTTGGTGGAGACCCTGTGAGGATTGGCGGAAATGGTTATAATCAAAACATCCTTACAAGAAATATTTGTGACGGAAGTCTTCTCAAATAGGATCTCTTTATCATCCATCAGGCGCTGAACACCTGCTTTCAACAAATAGCAACCAGTCGGTAGAGATAAACATAAGTGGAAATCTTCACCACAACCCGGAAATAAACCGGCTTGCAACAAATTCCACTTAACAGTCATGAGAGGAGTAACAAGTTCCTCAACATAAGTAACAAATGTATCATCGTCAACAACATTAACACCACGACCGTGCTTAGGCATGGGAGCAGTTATAACATTGGGAATATCAGAAGCGTCAAATTCAATTTCCTTTGTCTCAATAAGGTCTTGCACCTTGTTTTTCAAAGCCCAACAATCGTTTGTATCATGGCCTAGACTTTCTGAATGGTAAGCACAACGAGCATTTGGGTTGTAGTGAGGAGATGCGGTGTTGGGATTCTTGGGAGCTTCCCTCAAGGTAACCAGATTGGATTTCAGTAGGTGAGGCAAGACTTGAGACAAAGTCATATTTATCCGGGTGAATTACCTTACAGGTCTTTCTGCTCTAGGATGATTATTTTGTTGTTGAGTAGCTGCAGGCTTGGATATCATAACGGCCCCTACCGTTGGACGGTGCTCGGTTCTGCCCTGATTTCGTTGATTGTAAATAGCACCAACCTCTTTTTTTCCTACAAAAGGTCTCTTTCTTGCACTTGAAGAGGCATCCTTCTGAATCTTGCCACTTCTAATCCCAGCTTCCACTCTTTCTCCTGTCAAAATCAACTCAGTAAAGCCAGCTGAGGAGCTTCCAATCAAATGATTGAAAAACGGACCAGATAGGGTATCCAAAAACATATCCACTAACTCCCTATCAGACAGGGAGGGTTGGACTCTTCCTTCTAAGTCCCTCCACTTTTGAGCACAGTCTTTAAAACCCTCGCTCGAACCCATATACATACTTTGGAGTTGTGTACGGGTGGGAGCAAGGTCTGCATTATAATGATACTGCTTGTAGAAAGCAGCAGCCAGGTCTTCCTAGTTACGAATATTGGTCCCCTCCAACTGATAGAACCACTCTAGCTGAGTCCCGAATAAATTGTCTTGAAAGAAGTGGACCCACAAGTCCTTGTCAATAGTGTGAGGCTGAATATTCCTCACATAAGATCGGAGATACATCTTGGGACATGAGATCCCTTCATATTTGGAGAACACTGGAACCTTGAACTTCTGTGGGATAACAACTCTAGAAACCAAACCTAGCTCTTCAAAATCTAGCCCATGTACCCTCTTAATTTCCATTGCATTCAGACGATCCTCCAATTGTTTGTATTTTTCATCGGCCGGAGGATACTGCTCCTCATTATAGTCAGTCTCATTATCAGATTCCCTTGGACTGGGGTTTTCCTCTCTTGTTTCCCCTTCTTGATTGTCTCCTTCTTTTGACGAAGATGCTAGCTCTACTACTTGCCTTAACGGTCCTCTGAACCTCCTTCCCAAATTCACCACACCAGCTGGTTTCTTTAGCTTCTTGGTCTTTTCTTTGACGATCAGGGCCTTCAGCTCTTCTTGCCCCTTGGCCAGAGCCATAATCATTTTTTGAAACTGAGCATTTTGAGTTTGTAAATCCTTCACTGTTTGTTCGAGAGACATTGCTAAAATAAACAGCAAAGAAGATGAGAAACCTACTTTGAAATCTGTTTATGCAATGATATGTATGATATATGTATGCAATGTTTTCAAGGATTTCTAAGACTTAAAATTGCTTAAACAGAAAGAGAACAAACGTTAATTGCATTAAGAATTTTTAACAATCACATTGACGCCTCTTGGGCTTACAAAGGAAGTAACAAAGCAAAAATAAACTCTCAAAGCAAAGAAAAACTCAAGCTTCCCACAGGCGCATCTTCTTTGGTGCAATGTAAGAATTTATACTCTTCTCTTTGTGAAGTAACCTGGTGAGCTCTAAAACCTTCTTCTCGCTGACGTAGAATTGGGTTTCAAAGGTAACCCATTCTTCTTTGAGTTGGATCTAAGATTTATGTAGCTCCTCGAAATCAATTGGAATGTCATGATGAAGAACAATGTAAGGAGTGTCTCCCTCAGCAATTGGCTCCATAATCATAGGTAGGACGGCGGGGTAAGGCATCATAAGACATTGAGCACGAGCTCGCACCCATTTGAGGTACGGCTCAAGAGGGATGGAATTCCTGTGCCCGAGTGTCTTGCTATCAACTCTGTTTACCATGCCCCAAGCTCGAATGAACCTCTTACGATAACCCTGAACATCATTCTCATAGTCAAAGATGATTCCTTGGACGAGTGCATTATGAGTACCATCCGTTCTAGCATAACCAAATTGTCGCAATGCCAAATAGGGATTATAAGTGATTCCTCCCCTAATGCCTAAGAGAGGGACATTAGGGAATTCCCCACAACGATCAATGATGGTAACATTCGCCAAGGATCGAGAACACCAATGAATATCCGAATGTGTGAGGGACATCAACCTATGAGACCACCTCATACCCTGCTTATTCTTTAAAATAGACTGAGGTAGGTGCGAAATAAACCACCTAGCCGATATAGGAGTGCAACACAGAAGAGTCCCTCTTCTCTTTAGAGTGCGAGTATGCAGAGAGTGTAGAATATCCCCAAGTAAAGTAGGCACCATATTATGAGACAGAAAAAACTTGACCGCATTCACATTTATGAGCTGGTCCGGGTTAGGGAATAATACCCTCCCATAGATGAGAAGGGCCAACACTTCTTCAAAAGCTTGTAAATCCAGGGTATCCCAAAAATGGTGAGCTTTCTCAAATAGAAACTTAGCTAGAAATCCTTGGACGCCTCTTCTGGTTTCCCAATTTTCCACTACATCAGACCGTTGTAATGACAGAGCTTGAGCAATCTCTTCAGGTTTTGGGTCTCTCTCCATACCGTTGAATGGTAAATGATTAAGGATAGGTACCCCCAATAACTGAGAAAACTCCTCCATAGTAGGTACTAACTGGTAATTAGGAAAAGTGAAGCAATGATGTAAAGGGTCAAAGAACTGAAAGAGAACCTTTATCATTTCTTCATCAGAGTTTGAGGTGAACAAGTTGAGAAGTCGACCATGTCTTTTAGTGAAGGTAGAGCTTTTGGGAATCCTTGATGCTAATTCCTTGAGTTGAGGAGGTACCCTCACAAGGTTGACCTAGATAGTGTTCCTGTGATCGGATGCCATGTCCTACAAGACAAAACAAAGATAAGCCCTAGAAAATCCTTGAAATGGTTAGTATGATATGCCATGCTATGATATCATGATTATCCTAAGAAATCATAAATATAGCAAGCACAAGCAAATCACACAAAAACCTTAGGTTTAAGGCTTGCATGGGTTTTAAGGTAATACCCTCTTGAAGTTTTGATGGGTTCAACATGTCCTATAAATAGTAACCGGGTTCTAAGGGATCTCAATATCACTGATCTTTCCCACAAGTTTCATTCCGATAGACAACTGGCTTTCCGCCAAACAAAACTCGGGAGTCAAATCTCAATGAGTGTAACATCGAGTATCAATCGACTTTGGGGATACACCAAAGACGGCTATCTCACTACATCCTAATGGCCAAGTTTTTAAATTAAGGTTCTACGGTCAGTTGTTGCTTCATGACACCATGCAGTGGCCCCGTATTCTCCATGATTAACTCAAGGGCTACCGGTACCCACCAAAGTGTCGCATCAACATAGCTATCGCTTCAACCGTGTTGGTATACCCCGCACAGTTTCCATGATCTATTGCTACTTACCTAAAACGTTTCCCCAGATCCGGGTGTAGGATCTATAGTAACCCAAACAGTACCCTTAAAAATAAAGCAATCAAAATAAACAAAGAAAACAGATTAGAAATAAACTAGACCATAAGGTAAACCCCACTTTTATTATTTTCCTCAGCAGAGTCGCCAGTTCTATGATACGGTGGCAGAACCGACTGTTAATACTGGTTTTGCGTTTGTGTTTGCAAATGTTATGGTAAGCAAGATTCTCCACCAACTTTTCTTTTATCCAACATAGGAAAGGGTGAAAATAAAAGAAAAAGACCTTTTTTCGAGATTTTCTATGTAAGGGGGGTAGATTATGGAAAGGGAAGCTATTAGCACCCTTTCCATCTGTGATTTTCCACGGGCTCATAGGTACTTGCTCATTTTGAAAATTGCTTTCGTGTTTGTGTGTTTTGAAAAGTTTTATTTGCTTTATGATTACTCTTGTATCAGTCCTCAAGAGTGTGATAAAGCATTTTTTGAAAAGGTTTTGAAAGTATGGTGTGAAAAGGTTGTTTTTTGAGCAAGTACTTAACAGCTATCTACCTACTCGAAAAAGGTGTTATTTTCCTCATTTCCTTTAGATAGTGCTATCCTACTATTAGTGAGTAGGTAGCCCTATCGTTGGATGTTGAGGGACTATCGAAGGGACGTTTATGGTCATTGAAGGCAACATGTAGAGATACCTTAGCAGTTCGAAGGGACTGTCATCATATATTCGTAGACAACATCGAGGGACAAGATCATTTCTCGTAGGCAACTCGAGGGACATTGAGGGACTATGATCTTTATGATTACTTTAACTAAGGGTCTTTGCTAAGGGTATCCCTACGTTCGAGGGACATGACCATTTCCGAAGGCAACCAAAGTGGGAGATACCCTAGGGGTGCAGTGTGCAAAGTGTGCTTGATTCAATTATGTTATCTTGAATTAGGGTTAGCTAATTATTTTTCAGATCTTGCCATACAATCCTATTAGTCTAAGCATTTATAAGGAAAGCAGTAAAGGTGCATGAAATAAAATTCTACGCTATTACAGGGCTTCGGGGAAATTATAGTTATATATGATTGAAATGTAAAGTGCGGAAATTAAAAATTGTAATTAGGCTATTACAAATCGGGCACAGTTACATAATTAAAACGAAAAATAATAAGCGCGCAGAGATTAAGATGGGAACAAGTTTGAAACCCAAAAATTCTAACTGCTTAGTAAAAATATTTTTTATATTTATATGAAAAAAATTTGAGATTTAACCTAATTTCTAATTAATTTTAAATTAAAGAAAACAAGTTAAAATAAATTAAATTAAATTAATTTTGCAAGAGTTAATTTTAATTAAAAAACCTAAATCTATTTTTTTTTGTTGATTTCATGATTCTAAAAAAATTAATTTAATAAAACATAAACTAATTAAAAAAAGAAAAATAAAGTAAAATTTAAAAAACGAAATGGGCCTGGAGTAAGAAGCCAATTGGGGGGGTGTTGACTGAATTTTTGTTAGGGCCCAGATCTGTTGGCCCATACTCCTGCGTGTGATCCCATGCCGCCCTTCCCTGAGGGCTTACCGTGGGCGTCTAGATCTGGAACCTTTGATATGGACTTGATGAGATCCTATAGTATGGAGATAGTAGTGCACGGTGGACACGGTGGGACTTGGAGTACTGGATCTGCATGCATAAATCAGAAAAATAATATGCAAGAGGCAGGGGTCGAACCCCTGACCTCCCACACACATAATGCCTTAACACCCTTCGTTCTCAGCACTGGACCATGTTGTTCATTCGTTAATATAATCAAAACAAAACAATATAATATTAAAACAACATAATTAATGATTTGTCAATGCGCACCTCTTCAGTGGCCCCCTGGAGTTTAAATGAACCAATCAAGGAACATTGTCCAGCCACGCTAGCGCAGAGAGGGTCAAACCACCCCTCACCGTGGTTGACCACCATCGTGTCCGGCGACCTCAAATCTCCAATTTGTGAAATAGCATGATTTTGGACCAGAAATTAAACCTACCCCCCTAAATCATAGGCTGCGAATCCAGTGGTGGTGTCCTTTTGGTCTGAAAGTCCCTGTACAGGAAGATATGAAGCTCGTCTGAAACTTTTCCCTAACAATGGCAAAGCTTCATCCCTGTGTCAAACTAACCATGTGATGGCTCTAAACATTCACAATCATCAGTGCAAACATGGATATGAACATATACACGATTTATATCATAGTATGCAATATTTTTGAATTCAAGAAATATACCCAATCCAGTGATGTGTGATCTGGGCGTTTGGGAGTGCTACGAGCTTGGAGATTGACAGAGATTGACTCCTGGAGTCTTCAGGAATAGATTGGGGTCCTTAGTTTGCCTTGAAAAGGGTTGAGATTGTTTGATAAAAGTTTCACTTTCTCTTTGAATTTTCGGAAAAGATTTTAGGGTTTGTGGAGGCAGTTGCGTGTATGTGTTAGGTCTGGAATTGTTGTGCATATGTAGTGTATCTCATTAGGTCAACAAAAAAGCAAAGATCCATGGAATTGAGTGCAAGATTTGTTTCAAATATTCACTTGAAAATCTTTCTTATTTTGGACATCCTTTCCCATCTTGGCTTGCATGTTTTTACCTTGATATGACAATATATTTTGTCCATTATTTGATAAGAAAAAGATTCCAAATCAAATCCTACATTACTTCTATTATTTATTTTATTTAATTTTGAATTTTAATGAATAAAATATCAAAATAAATAGTATAAATAATAAAATAATATATGAGTGAGCTCAGAGGTCATGGGCCATGTTAGAAACATGTTTCAAGCGTGAAAAGATGGGCATATTTGGAAAAAATTCAAGTTTGGTCAATATTCACTTCATGCACTTTCCCAAAAATTGATCAACTCTAGCAATGCACATCTCTCTCAATTTTAATCCTATGAGTGTGTTTTTGGACCTTTTAGAGAGCTTAATATACCCTCTAAACAACCCTTTTGGTTTCATTTTAGTTGGATCTTCCATGTTCATGTAAGGAGCTTTGACCCAAAAGGTATTTTTGTTGACTTTTTGAAAGGACCTATAATGTTTGAGCTTGTATCTTTTAACTGGTGCATTTCTTGTACTTGGAGGGTGAAGATAGGTTATAGGGAATTTGATTCTCTTCAAAATGAGCCTTGGTGGAAAATTTTCTAATAAAGTATGAGAAAGTTATGCCTGGTCAAAGTTTTGTTGACTTTTCCTATAGAAACCCTAATTTGCCATTTTTGACTTTTGTTGAGTTAGGAGCATTTCTTGAGAAATCATGATCAACCCTTGATAAAATGATTGATATTACTTCAAAATGTTGATGTTGACAAAAATTCTTGAGGTTTGACTGTATATAGGCCATAGTTGACTTTTGACCTAGTACAATTAATTTTTAGGCATTTGAGCAGTTGACTGAGCAAACTTGTTGTGAAAGGCATGAAATTTGGCATGGTTAACCTTGAGGACATATTAGAGCCATGGGAAACATTTGAGACCATTCTAGATCAACCATCTTGGTGAAAATTGAAACCCTAGTTTGAGGTTTAGTGCCTTAGGAGGAGAATTTATTTGGTCAATTCTTAGTCATCCTAGGGCAAGTTAGGGACCTCAATGGGAATTTGTTGAATAAAATGAGAGGGAAAATTTTGGGGAACAACACATGTAATAACAATAACCTGTGCACAAAGCAAACAAACAACCCAATGTCTTGGGGTAAACCCCAAGAGCTCTAGACAAAATAACAGTTGAGGTCACAAGGTCTCAAGGTAGGTCAAGGTCTCTAATCCTAAGTCCAACAAGTCCATCACTCCATAATGCCAAGGATAGTAATCAAATAGTCCAAGTAAAACTAAAGTTTTTTTATGGTTCAAGTTGATTATTAGGTATCTACAAAAATAAATGAAACAACTCAAGTGAGAAAAATAAAAAAGACACAAAAGTAAATGCTCAAGTGAGCAAAGAGGAAAGTAACATGAAATGTAAATGCTAAAATAAATGTGCTTAAAGTAAAGAGCATGAAGTATAGGTAAAAAATAAAGTCAATTATTAGAAATTAGAGGTTAGCTAAATGATCATCTTGAAACTTGCATTTGAAACTCATTAGAGGATTGATAAAATCAAAGCCTCTCAACAACAAGTTTCATTTGCTTTTTGTCAAGTATATCATTTTTTTTTAATTTTCAAGGCAACCATAAATGATCAATGGTGTTTAAGTGATTCACTTTGACCAAAGCTTATGAAGATTCATTAGAGGATTGATAAGACCAAAACCTCCTAACAATGAATCTCAAGGTTATTGGATCAAAGGATTCAAATTAACATAATTGGGCTTACAAACATGAGTTTTGACCACGAATGATCATTTCTCAAATTGAGACAAAATTTAGCGCTATGTTAAGCAATCGTGAGTGGACTTATATAGAAGTCGCACCTATTTTGAGGTCGGTCAATAGCAATCTATGTACCATATGTTTGGAGAAATAATATGTAGATTATTTTCCAACAACATATAACACAAGTGAGAAGAGGATAAGATGAAGAGGGATGAGATAAGTATTAAATCACATTTGAACCAAAAATTTAGGCAAGCCATCATTAAAATCATCCATCCATTTTGGTGGAGTTAAACTCAACTCCCAAGATCCAATGATGTTAATGAAGCTCATGATCAAAATATCATAGATAAAGATCATCCAGAATATATACAAAAATAAAATTGAATTTAAAAATAAAGAAAAGATTTTTTAAAATGGTTTTAAATCAAAATAAAAGGGAAAAAAAGAAACTATATTCAAAACAAATCAAGAAAAATTCAACGAGACCATAGAAAAATCATAAATGAGCTCAAATATTTTTATAAAAATTTTGGTAATTTTTTTAAATTAGAAACTATTTTTTTAATTAAAAGAAATAGGCAAACTAAACCAAAAATTGTGAAAAATAGTAAAGTCAGAAATAAAAATAAGATGAGGTCACTAATATTTGTCAAGAGGTTATTGGATCCTTCCATATTTTTTTCAGAATTTAAAAAATAAGAAAAGTATTTTTAAACATTTAAAACAATTCAAATTAAGTGAAAAAAAATATAAAAATATCAAAACACAATAAAATTGTGAAAAAATGATAATCAAAAAGAGAAAAATCAAAAATATTTTTAAGAATTTTTTTTGATTTTTTGAAGTTAAAATTAATTTTTTATGAAATTTTGAAGTTTAAATCAATTAAAATAAAAATCAGAAAATAAAAATATCAAACCAAAAAATATGGGCCATCTGATCATTGTCAAAACATGTTAGTAAACAAATCCAGTGGATCTGAAGCATTGGGCATGTCATGGACTTTATTGAATTTCACACTGAATCAATCTTTAAAACAACTTAAAATGTGGCATGTTGGATGGAGTTTGACTCACTAAAGTAATCAGATCCAAGGGCTCCTGAGACATGCGTACGGTAAAACAAATGTATTGGACATAATTCAAAAAATCATATGTCACACTTTCATTGGCTGAAGCACGACACATAGGTCGTCTTCAACCTCCAAACGCCCTAGATTGGGATTTTTCAAATTGTAAAATTAGAGGACCAGACCGATACCATTAGCTTCGTCTCTTCAAGACGATTCTAATGGTACCCTCGTGCCAAATTTATATAAACTATGCAAGGCTAAAGTTGAAGAAAACCAGAAAAAAAATAGCAAGCACGAAAATCCCAAGTATCTCCCTCAATTCTCAATGAAAATGAAAACCGTAAGAAGTTTGAGAATTAGAAGGATGAATAGATTAAAATATGACTTTATTTGGCTCAATTTGATGGAGAATTCTATCTGAACAAAGTAGCTAAAAATTATTCTGAAACTGGACTTGGTTAGAACGATTTAGGACACCTCAAGGCTTGATTCTTCTTCTGTTAGCTTCAAGGAAGTTTAAGGATGAAGGATCAATGGAGAAATTGGATTTAAAATTAGGGAAAATAGGAATTCGAAAAATAAGAAAAGTGAGTTATGCAGGGAGTTTGGCAGAGTGATTTTGGCAGTTCAAGCTTGAGAAAATGAATGAGGTATGACCCTCTATTTATAGGGAAACTAATGGAATTCTTAAGCGTATGAAATGATGAAGTTTGGAGGGAAATCGTGTGAAGTTGCAAACATGAAAAGTGTGACTTTTGTTTTGCTCAAAACTCAACCAAAGCTTGAGTTTCAATGTGATCATCACTTCTGGAAGTTCATTAAACATGATTAGAAGTAAAAATGCACAAAATTTTGTGTTTAGAGGCCAAATCAAGGATTTCAAATTCTGACTTTAGAGAAACCATCAGTTTCAAGGTACCATCTTTGAATCAATGGTGTACATGATTTAGGGAACCTTAGGACTTGATTATTGATGCATTGGAAAGATGAGATCACAAAATTTACAATGTGCAAAGAATGGAATCAAATGGATGCTTGAGCTGAAAGTTGTGATGAATCAAAGTTGAGAAAAATGTTGACTTTTTGTACTTAGAAAACTTCTAAGTTTTTTCTTCAAAATGACCTATAATGTTTTGCATCCAAACATGGTCTTCCATTTAAAATTTTCTCTTGACCTAAAAATATGACATGAAGTAGACCTCTTGAATGATATTTTGAGACTTTAATCATTTAAAAACTCCAAAATTTGAGAAAGTTATGACTTTGTGAAGTTGGTGAAAATTCATGAGATGACCTATAATCTTTTGCATCCTTAGGGCATCTTCCTTCCATTTAAAAGCTTATCACATAAAAGAAGAGTTGAAGTTCATATCTTTAAGATCATTGTGGAAAAGGAGTGGGCTTAAGGAGATAAAAATTGACCAAGTTATGATATTCTAAAGTCACATAAGTGATTTTGATGGCCTATCTTGATGACTTGTAATCTTTCTTCATCACTAGGTATCTTCCATACAAAATTTTCTTGAAACTTTTGAAGTTATTTATTAATAACACTTTGAAGAGAAGCATGTTTTTGGAATCACTCAAAAATATCAAAAGATGAGCAAGATATAGCCTTTAGAAGTTCAAAACCCTAGCTCCTAGAGCAACAAAATGCCTTGGAAAACCTTTTCAATTTTGACAAACCTTCTTGCACAAATAATTTTTTCATGTAAATAGAAGTTGTTGAGGATGATAATGAGAAACCATGTCAACCATAACCACTTAAAAATATTGATAATTGAGGGAGATATGCACTTGTGATCAAGAAATAAAAGACTTTTCCAATTAGATCAAACTTCTCCAATCAACCCTTGCATCTTTAGACTATTTTTGACAACTTTAGGCATGATGGATCATAATAGACTTTTTCATGAATTACTTCAAAACATCTTCAATGATGAAGCTTGAATCTCAATGAAGCTTTATTGAAGAAGGCATGGGAATAAACTCATGAACGTATAGATCAACTTGATTGAATGTGTTGTGCTTTCACCTATAATATCATCAATTAGGGAAAACATTCATTGTATTTATTAGTTTAGAGTTAATAAATACAAAACATATATGATCACTAAATCCAAGTCAGGGTGCTTAGTGATTCCCCATGAGCAAAGCTAAAGATAAGGAGAAGAACCAAACCCTAGTGTGATCTTGTTGTGATTGAGTTGATATGATATGATAGAGGAATCTTAGGGGCAAAAATTAGGGTACAAAAAATTACAACTCTCGTCTCATAGTGTTAACAATTTTTGAGGTTTTATTTACCGTAAATTTTTTTTTGTCACAAACAACTAATATTCTATGTCTAAATATTAAATTTTGAACAAAAGTATGATTGAATTGTTGTTTAATTTAAAATAATTGAATTTACACAAGACGTTAATATCTTCCCAAATATTTTAATGGCTTCTCTACTTGGAAGAAGTTGGGCATTGAGATCATAGGAGTACTTGTAGGGTGTCAATCAAGCACACATATTTTACTTAGGATATCTAATGCATACTTGCATTGGTTGATTTCATTGTCTGATGAAGACTGGGTAACTTAAGTGTCTAAGAAGCATTCGTTGGATACCATATGTGTCACCTTCAGTGATAACAATTTCATAAACAAAGATAAAAAGAAAGATACATCGACCGGTGGAGAAATTAAGGAAGAAAATAGAGTGATCCACTTCACATATAGTCATACCAAATTGTATCAAGATAGAGCTAAAGCGACCAAACCAAGTACATGGGATTGTTTCAACCAATAAAGAGAACGAAGGAGTCGACAAACAAGTCTAGAATTTCCAAGAATAGTAAAATATAAAGGTTGATACATATTGTAAACTTCCTCCTCTAACTCTCTTTGTAAAACAACATTTTTAATGCCCAGATGATGAAGCAGCCAATGATGAATGACATCCATTGCAACAAAGAGACGAACTAACACTACTACAAAAACACATTTTACCTCAGACTCGAAATACATTTAACCTCGACTACAGAAGCGAGGTAACAAAGGGCATCATGAAAAACTATAACTTTACCCCGCAGTTAACAAAAAATTGAGGGATTAAGTTATCTGCACATGAGTTCGAACCCCAACATCTGTATTTTAATAATTTCCCAAACTAGCGCAACATACATATCAGTTTATCAATAAAATCGAGGGGCAAGATAAAAAATTTTAAACTCGTTACATTGTTTACATAAAATATTAATAAACTAATTTGTTTACAAACTACATTGTTTATCCATAATATTACATTGTTTACACAGAATATTAAAGTAAAAATTAATTTCCCTGAAGATGTGATTTTGGATCTTTAAATCATTGAATTTTGGGGAAGAGAAAATATTGGATGCATGAAATTTTAAATTGCTTTTGTATGCATTTGTTTCTGAAATAAAATAAAAAAAGTTTAGATAAATGAATGATTTTATGCTCAAATAAATATATAAGAACACAAACCTTAAACCCAAATAATTTTCTTCTCTTGCAATCCATTGTAGATATCTTTTCATAGCAAATACTCTTGCAAACTTTAAAATGAAGGATGTATATAATTTCAAGCGCTTCATGATGCTTCACTTTATTTTTGATATTCATAATGCTTTTATATAGAAGTTTTTTATTATTCACGCAGATCATTAATGGTAGTGTCTTGAGTGTTAATACTCATGAAATTGACGATAAAGATTTGTTTAAGGATAGTGATCAATACCCTGAATAAACACGCCAAAATTATCCCCTCGATTTTGACAAAAACCTAGGTAAAATATGTTTACCATTTGAAACAACTGAAAAAATCATCGAAATAAACTCAATGAAGTCACCATCGAATGTCTTTTATCCCGTCGAAAGGGAAAGGTAAACATCGAGTAAACCTGAAGGGGTGAAATCACGATCTTGCAACCATAGAGATTGGGTAAGGAAGTCGGTTTACGCGAGGGGAAGGTATTATCACGCCACATGTCTGTGGTACTCCACAAGATCCACATATGTTTGTTCTAATCTAAGGGTATGTAAAATATATGTCTAAAGCTAAATACTCAAAAGCAAAGATGCAAAGAGGGAATGCATGCAAAAAGAAAACATGCAGAAAAGAAGGAAAAATTACAAATTTCGCTAGGATGAGCCCCGTGACCAGATGCCTACGTATTCCTTTTAAGGAATCATAGTATCGTAGTTCAGCTCAAAATTTTCCATTTGTTATGTGTTTTTTATGAACAATGCTGCCGAAGCATGCCCTTTTGAAAAAGGTTTTAAAAAGAAAAAGTTTGAAGACAAAAGAGTTTGAATTTGTTGGTGTTTTGTTGTGTATAATAGCTAGTTGATCTCAAGAGAGAGATGTTATCCACTTCTCCATAAAAGAAGTCTTTGAGACTTGAACCACATCCAAAACCAAGAATGAAAGAACAATAAGATCAAGAAGAAACCCCTTATCATTTCCCATACTTAACAAAGGTGTGATTCTCATCAATAATTATTAATTGTTTTGATAATTTGAAAGAAAAAAAGTTTTAGTCTTAATATGCAAAAGAAAACATCTAAGGGTAGTTCTAACCTTAATATTTTCATGTAAAGATGGCCCTAAGGTCAGGATAAGGAGGGAAAGAACCTACCTAATGTTGGCATGCTTGGATAAATATCCTAAGGTCTATTTAGTTCAAACTTATAGAAGAATGAACTAGAGATCCTATGGGGAGAATACAAGAAGAGAATATAATAAAAAAAGGAAGAAGTATGGCAAAACATCACACAAAAATATGACAAAACATCAAGAAGCATGTATTAAGTGTAGATGGAAAAACATCTAATAAGGATGGTGTGATACAGTGGCCAGAACCGGGACTTGTTTCCCCTTTTTAGGGATTTACTGGTTTGCGTTTTGTGTTTATGTTTGCAAAATGTCGCGGTAAGCAAGAGTCGCCACCGACTTTCATTTTATCCAACAAGGAAAGGAAAAAAGCACAAAAAAATTCCTTTTTCGAGATATTTCTGAGTACGGGGGGGTAGATTATAGAAAGGGAAGGTATTAGCACCCTTTCTATCCGTAGTTATCTACGGGCTCTTAGGTACTTGCTTATCATTTTCAAAATTGTTTTCTTTGTGTTTGTGTGATTTGAAAAGCTTTTGTTTTGACTTCGATTTAACTCTTGCTTCTGTCTTCAAGAGTGTAATGAAGTGTTTTTGAAAACTTTGTTCGTAAAGGAGTGTAAGTGTGAAAAAGTTTGTTTGGATTGAGCAAGTACTTAAGAACTAATCTACCTACTCGAAAAAAGAATTTTTCTATGTTCGTTTCCTTTAGACAATGCCATCCCAATATTAGTGAGTAGGTAGCACCGTCGTTAGAGTTTTGAGGGTTAATTCGAAAGGGACGTACGGTCACTAAAGCAATATTAGGACGTTTTAGTAATAACCCTTATGTCTTAGCTCAATTATCCGAGGCAACAATATTTGAGGCAACCTTTCTGAGGCAACTTTGATCTTTGGACAAAAGGACGACCACTAAAGCATCCTATACTCAATGACCGTTTACCAAAGGCAACCAAGTGGGAGTGTACCCTAGGAGTGCGCATGTGCGAGTGATTCAATTCCGGATTATTTATCTTTGCACATTTTAGGGTTATCTAACTGTCTTAAAATTTTACATACATTCTTGTCATGCATCCCTATATCATACATCTAACAGTTAAATATTTGCGGAATTTAAAGTGCGGAAATTAAACTAAGCTATTACAAGGCTTCGGGTATTTACATAGCCAAAATCAAACCCTTTGAAAATAAAACGATAAATGAAAAGTAAAAGTCCTAATTAACTATTACAATTTGTGAACAGTTACATTAATATGGTAAATAATAAAACAATAAAGCGCACGCGATGAAATTAAGACCGGGAAGAAATTAGGGTTTTGACCCTTCTAACCTAATCAAAAGAAAATTTTTTTTTGTTGTTTTTAATTATTTGTAAGAAAAGAATTAGGTCTATTAAATTAAATACTAAATTAATTAGTTAATTAAATTAATCAATGAAAATAATTACATGGCTTATTTTTTATGTTTTTGGTTAATTTTAGGAAAAGAAAATATAATTAAATTAGAAACAAAACCCTAATTATTCTAATTGATTTTAAATTATTTGCAAAAAGAAATTAAAGTTTACCTAAAATTAAAATCTAATTTTATTTATTTATTTTTTTTGTAAAAAATAAAATCTAAACCTAATTTGTGAAAAGTATTATTTTTTAAGATTTTTTGATAAAAAGAAAATAGTTAATTGGTTAGTAAAATAAAATAAATAAATAAATTAATAAAGTAAATATTAAAAAAGAATAGAGAAGAAATTAATGGGCCTGAAAATTATTCTGGAGGGGGCAAACAACAGCTACTGGGCCCAAAAGGTGGAAGTTGATTGGGACTTTATGAGTCTATTGGAATACTAACTGCAAGTATACAATTTAGTTGTTCTAGTTTTAAATGATTATCGAACCCATAGAGACTGAGGATCAATCGCATACGATCTAATGCTACAATTATTTAACTAAGCGATGAATATTTGGTTTTAGGGGGGAAATAGTTTAATTATAAATAATAGTAATAGCTATACCGGCATGTGATAGTCGGACTTTGGGAACTCGGTGAATCGCTTGGCATATAAAGTATTTCGGTAAAAACGAATTGTTTAAAAACCTGAGACATACACTCTCGTGTTCATGAAATAAGTCATGCTACTAAACCTAGTGGATGCACTTTAAATTTAATAACACTTTTTGAAAACAATTTGAGTTTAATTAATTTGTTAAAACACTCTCATGTATTTAAAAATTAATGTTTCGTTACCACTATCTGGGTCGAACCCCAGCTCTCGCATGCAGGTTCTTGCCTTAATTAATTTCCCACTCTCGTGGCAAAATCGTGTTAATTATCCTCTCACTCTCATGACAAGGGTAGTTAAATTAAACATGAAAATTGGAAACCAAAAATTATTTATAAATGTTTTTAGCCAAGATATCACCGAATTCTTTCGGTACTTAGGAGTCACATACCGGTACAAATTAATTTAGCCGGACATAATATATTTAGTGACTATGCAACTTAAAATATATTCCATAAAAATAAATGACATAGCACAAGAATAAATAAAAATCAATTGCATAAAAAACCTGTAAATAATGTTGCTGTGGTAATCTTGGATGCTTACAAATTCCTTGCAAATAAATCGAAATCTATTACCGTGTTAATTCTTAGATGAAGAACAAACACTCTAGAAACTAATTCTGGAAAGTAAAATTACAGTAGGTATAAAAAAGGTTCAAAAGCAGACAAAATAGAATAATGCAGAAAAATAGAAATTTGGCTCTGTAGAAAATTCTTCGACCATGATCCATTGAACTGCCTCATATATATAGAAGAAGATTTTGCAGTTGAGAAAATTTTGGAACAGCTTGAGTGGAGGAAGACTTGGATTCATGGTCACTGAAGTTGAGGAAATACAGGAGAAGAAAACTGCCCACAACGTTTCCCACGTCTCTCTGTATTCCATAACGTTGTTTTTAAGCGTGTGACGGTCGTCATGAGGGGATGACGGTCGTAATGCGCTTAAATAGCGCGTTACGCTCGTCAATGATTTGTGACGAGCGTCCTTCAAGTTATGAGGGTGTTACGCTTGTCATAGGGTGTGACGGTCGTCACAGCTACAAAATCTGCAGACTTTGCAGATTTGGTTGTTTCTCTTCTGATTCTCGGTTAGCTTCCTTCAGGTGATCCTTTTTCACTGATTTGAGTTGACGCATGTTGTACCTGTGAAAAGACACAAAAACTCGGAACAATCGGGAGTTAAACAACTTAATGTATTATGAAAATCGATAAAAAAATGCAGTAATTATATGATACGATTTCTCGTTATCAAATTCCCCCATACTTAAACCTTTTCTTGTCCTAAAGCAAATAGTCATTCAGAAAGGTCAGACAAGTTTTATCAAGCGCATATGCATGACATACCTCTGATTTTTAAAGCAATTTCGGGAAATCCTCGTCAGTTCGGCCGATACTTGAGTGAAACACTAATGATACGCTAATGACACAAGCAATAAGCTTAGTCGTAGGCTTCCATTTCAAATGAACTATCCAACAATTCTGTTATAATTCTGCCCAGAGTTCCTCGTATCTATTTCACCCGGTTTCGTTCTGGCGCAATCATATTAAGCCCTTTGTCTTAGCACACACGTAATGGAGTAATTGGTTAGTGACTTTGATCCTTTTAGCACGGGGTCTGGTACACGAATGTGGAAACCCTACATATGTTATCCAAATTGGAGGTTGTGGGGGATCGGGCCGTAGCACGCCCTACCAAGTTCAGAACCAGATACCTATGAACCAACCAACAGTGGATTCCTTCATTATTTGCTCAACTCTTATATGTGACCGTATATTTTGGTGCACACAATTTCTTTTGTTTTAGAAGCGAGATAAGAAGGATATTTCTATGATCCAGGCATCAAACACTTATATTCATCGATTCTCCACGTGGTTTGTGTCAAGACGGTGCTGACTGCTAGTATAAACTACTAGGGGTTACTTTAGAACTAAACCTCAAGATATAGGTATAATGGTTATTGAAACAGATCGCATAAGTAGGAAGTCTACGGTGTCATAACCGTATCGGTCTTGTTGATTCGTTTTCGGCTTCCTCAACTGGGATTTCGTTAAAATAGGTATGTCGGGCTAATGCGAAGATAAAAATTTTCGGTATGGCTAAATAAAGAGAAGAATTTGAATTGAGACATATCATAAAAATTTACTTGTTTATAGAAGATGGAAAGGTACCTCTCCCACACTAAATTTGACATTGTCCTCAATGTTGCGGTATATAGGCGGGGAAATACAATTACAAAAACAAACAGAAAGAAATGAAACAGAAAAAGTAAACTACTTAGAAAATAAAGAAAACTACTGATGACCACGTCCTCTACTCCTAGTGCAAGAGCGTTTGGTAGGAGTGGCTTATGTGTCAGTATCCTGGTAGCCAAGGGTGCTGATGTCCAGCCTTAAGGCGTTGAGTTCCGACAGGGCCTCGTCCAGCCTCTCATTCATGCTCCACTGTCCAGTCAAGATCTGAGTGTTTTGAGCGCATAAATACTCATATTGTTCTTGTTGTCTTCTTTCAAGCACGACGCTCATTTGATTCTGCAGATGGATGGTGCAGAGAACTTCTTCAAGAGTAATAGGAGGTGGTGCAGATGAAGCTCCTGGAATGTCGTGAACGGGGGGGGGGGGGGGGGCACTGTCCATCTCTTCTTGCATTTCGTCTGCGGGGGCATTAGGCTGGTCTTCATGAGTAAGAGCACGCCCCTCTGGAGCTGCAGGATCGAACAACCAATTAGCTCTGTTTTGTGGATCGATTCGGTCCCTGCAAGGCAAAGTGATGTTATGATAAATAGTGTTTCTGATCACAGGGTGGAATCTTCCATCCTCCCGCTCATAAATGATATGTGCGGCCTTGCAGTGGTCCATAGTCAGCAAAGCCAGTGCCATAGAAGGCATATCCGCGAGAGCGGCACCATAATTCAGGGCTATGGCAAGAGAAGTGACAAGCCCTCCGAAATAGAAGGGTTTTCCGTCTCTAGCACAAATAGAGTGAATATGAGCCAGTAAAAACGGGGCGGCGTTGATCTTTTTCCCTGTGAATGCGCAATTCATGAAGAAGAGCTCCTTGGAGTTGAGCTTGTGGTTGCTGTCACGGGCGAAGATGGTGTTGTAGAGGATGTGGTGAAAGTATCAGATAGCCGGATTATGAATGTGCGTGGAGTTGAGGTGGTCGTAGGACCCGACACGAATGTTCGTCATACTGTGCCATAAGTTAAAAGCTTCCTCGCCGAAATTATCCGGCACCCGGAGGTGGACACCTTCGTCAGAACAGAAACCTAACAGCCGTGCGATGTCGGTTTGGGGCAACTGATGCTCAATGCCAAACATACGAAATTTGGCCACGCCCTAGAGTTGGTTCGTGGCACCAAGGGGAGTGATGTATGCAAAGGAACTCAGAAACTCAATGGTTAGAGTTTCATAAATGGGTTGCGGTTCGCGGCACAGGTTCCATAAATTCACGCTCTGCAACAATTTTCGGATGCTGTCTAGCAGTCCCAAATTCCTCAAACAATCAAGGTCAACATACCGTGTAGGTTGGAGACCGCGACGTTGGAACTTCTGGAATTTGAGACATTGGGTTTCGCCTTGCTCGCTGGATCTGAAAGTGAGAGTGGGAACTTGCTGATTGTTGGCCATAGTGCGTGTAGAAGGATTGAATCATGAAAATGGTTTGGAATATTGATTAAGTAGTGGGTTGATAGAGTTTTTAGTGTTAGAGTGTTAGAAGTTGAGGAAAAAAATTGAGTGGGCATGTTACGGTTTTGGGAAGAATGGAGGTTTTGAGAGGAAAGATGGAACGACTCTGTAATAGCAGATTCTACATATTGGGCGCGCGTGACGGTCGTCACATTGGGCTGACGGGCGTAACACGGTGAAACACGTGTTACGCTCGTCATGGGGGCGTTACGAGCGTCACGCGTTCAATTCATTATATTAATGAAATGAACGTGACACTTTTAATTTCCAGTATTATAACTCACAATCCTAGCACAGTAAGCAGGCACAATATTTCCAACACACGTCATATGACAAAAGTTTTGCAGAAAATATAAACAGTAAATTAATAGAAAAATGAAAAAAAATACTGAAATTGAAATAACATGTATGTAAAGAATAAACATTGTTAAAAATGAAATAATGGCAGTAAGGCAATAGAATTTGATGAATAATTGAAATTTCATTAACGAGTAAAAATTATTTGGAAATAATAACTTAAATAATAATAAAAAATAATAAAATACTAAAACAAACTAGATTCCTCCCCCACACTTAAACTAAACAGTGACCTCACTCTGTATACAAATGCAAGAGAAGAACAAATCAGCATAACAATGGCAAACTCTAGCCACGAGAAGTAGGGAACATATGTTGGTGCATGAAATCCAGTTGGTCTGTCACCAAATCCATAAAAGCGATGAAATCCACACGTAGAGATGTAAGCTCACCCCGCATTCTGGTAATTTCTTCATGCAAAGAGTCGAGGGTGATAGTAGGTGGAGGCGGTGGTGGTATCTCTGGAGCCTGGAAGGTGGTCTCAGTAGAAACTACATGCTGCTCCCATGGGTCGGGAAACTAGTGGTATCCCGGTGGTGTTTCAGGATCTTCAGCATCTCGAGAGGTATTAGGTACTTCATAGATGTCAACAGTGGAAGGAGACGAAGGCGGTGTAGGAGGATGGTGGAGATCAAAAAGCCAGTTTTCTCTATTATGGACACTAATTATAGGGTTCGGGAGTACAAACTGGTGGACAGTTTCATGGTTAATTAGCAGCTCGAATTCATCTGGCCCAAAATTTCCTATAAAACTAGTGTTGAAGCAAAATTCAATATTCATTGGCTTGATTCCATAGTGCGGAGTTGATCCTAACATAGGCCTTCGGAGTCCAATGGCATTAGAGATCATAATGACTAAACCACCTAAAAGGATTGGGGCATTTGGTGTTTGCATAATACGTTCCATATTAGCAAGCATATAAGCGACACCATTCACTGGACGACTATGAGAAGCACAATATAAGATGAAAAGCTCATCACGTGACACTGATGTAACATTTTGCTATTTTCCAAAAAGGGTGTGGGCAATGATCTTATGGAAGTACCAGATAGCAGGGTTGTGGATGGACTCCGAGTACAGGTCAGATGGCTCGGGATGGTTGTTTCCAGCAATGCTACCCCATAAGAAATCAAGGTCAGTATCTAGCAATAGGTCTTCCTGGGTCATGGTAATAACATCAGGCCCATTAGGGAATCCTAACAGGTTGGCAAACTCCCTATGATTATAACGGTAGTCCATGTCAAACAGTCTGAAGGTGATCATCCCGCGGTTGAACCCTAACCCATGATTTGGTAGGTAGCTCAGTGTGCTCAAGAACTCAAGGGTCAACTTTCTGTAGGTACAATAACGTCTCCGAATAGGAGCAGCGTCCCAGCCTATTTGGTGTAGCAGATACATGACACTCTCGCGAATGCCTAAAGCAGTCATAGCATGGTCGTCAGCATAGATTGCATGACACATCTCACGCTCAGCTAGGTCCTCAAAGCGTCGTCTCTGATGCCTACTTCTCAAGGTGATGTTCATGTAGTTTACACGTGCCATGGAGCTAAATATTAAAGCTAAAGAGTTACCCCTGAAAATGTTTAATAAATGTATGAAAAACTAAGTTAGTATTTTCAGGTTAAAAATGCCGAAGTTAAATCAAAAAGAAAAAGAAAGTTTAAAATAAAAATAAAAGAAAAGGAAAAATAAAAAGGAGTAAGGGATGCAACATGAAAGTTTTAAAGATTAAGAAAAATAAAAGAAAAATAAAAACATATTAAAATAATAAAAATAATTAAAAGAAAACATGGGTTGCCTCCCATGAAGAGCCTTTTGTTTTATGTCGATGGCTCGACAGATAGTACCTATTCAGTTAGGTATCGGGGTAGGTGGCTCACTTAACTGCAGGTAAGCCGAATAGTTTAGGTTTCCGACGTTAAAATAGTGCTTTAAGCGCTGACCATTGACTATAAATGGTTCGATAGAATTTCCTTTAATTTCTATCGCACCACTTGGGAAAACTTTATTAATTTCGAATGGTCCTGACCATCTGGAACGTAATTTACCCGGGAAAAGTTTCAGTCTAGAGTTGAATAGGAGTATGATGTCTCATTCCTTAAATTATTTCCGCGAGATACGCTTATCGTGCCATTTTTTTGTTCTCTCCTTATAGATTCTAGCATTTTCATAAGCGTCTAAACGCAATTCTTCTAATTCATGGATGTCTAATATTCGTTTCTCGCCAGCAATCTTGTAATTTAAGTTAAGGGTTTTAATGGCCCAGTAAGATTTATGTTCTAATTCTACTGGCAAATGACAAGATTTTCCATAAACTAATTTAAACGGCATTCTTCCGATAGGGGTTTTAAAAGTTGTCCTATATGCCCAAAGAGCATCATTCAACTTGGAGGACCAATCTTTTCTGGATGTGGCTACGGTTTTCTCAAGGATTTTTTTAATTTCCCTATTTGACACTTCCACTTGTCCACTCGTTTGAGGATGGTATGGTGTGGCTATGCGATGTTTAACGCCATATTTTGAAAGTAGTTTTTCGAAAATTCTAAAGATAAAATGGGAACCGCCATCACTGATTACAAGTCTTGGTATACTGAATCGTGGGAAGATAACATGCTTGAATAGTTTAAGTACTACTCGTGTATCATTTGTGGGTGCAGTGATGACTTTAATCCATTTTGATACGTAGTCAACAACTACCAATATATACTTATTTCCAAAAGATGCGGGGAACGGTCCCATGAAATCAATTCCCCATACATCGAAAATTTCTACTTCGAGAATCCATATTTGCGGCATTTCGTCACGTCTAGATATATTTCCTGTGCGCTGACATCTATCGCAGTTCATAATCTCTACGTGGACGTCTTTCCATAAAGTAGGCCAAAAGAAGCTAGCTTGAAGTATTTTTGCATAAGTTTTCGATGTACTAGCGTGTCCACCATAAGGGGCGGAATGGAAATGGGCAATGACGTTGTCTATTTCATCGTTAGGAACACAACGACGGTAGATCCCATCGGCGCCTCTTTTAAAGAGTAGTGGTTCATCCTAAAAGTAGTGTTTAAGATCATGGAAGAATTTCTTCCGCTGTTGGTATGTTAAATCGGGTGGTAAAACACTGACGGCTAAATAGTTAACAAAATCAGCGTACCACAATAATATGGTGTTGGTACAAATGGCTTTTACTACCGCAGTTGTTAAATGTTAATTGTGTTGATCTAAATTGTCGGTAGGAGCTATCTCTAGTTTAGTAATAAGGCGTTCATATGGGAAATCTTCGTTTATGGGAACACTCTCGGTTTGGATTCCATCCAATCTTGATAAATGGTCCGCTACCACGTTTTCAGTCCCTCTTTTGTCTTTTATTTCCAAGTCAAACTCTTGTAGGAGTAAGATCCATCTGAGTAGTCATGGTTTGGCGTCTTTCTTACTTAGCAAGTATCGGATCGCAGCATGATCCGTGTAAATAATGATTTTGGCGCCCACTAAGTAGGAACAAAATTTGTCCAATGCGAATACAACAGCTAAGAGTTCCTTCTCCATAGTGGCGTAATTTATTTGTGCGGGATCGAGTGTTCTTCTTGCGTAGTAGATAGCGTGAAGCTTTTTATCCTTGCGTTGTCCTAGGACTGTGCCTACAGCATAATCGCTCACATCACACATTATTTCAAATGGTAGGTTCCAATCAGGAGGTTGCATTATAGGTGTTGAAATTAAGGCTTCTTTAAGCGTCCCAAATGCGTTTAAGCATTTATCGTCGAAAATAAACTTGGCTTCTTTCATCAATAATTCACTTAGCGGCTTAGTGATTTTAGAGAAATCTTTTATAAAACATCGGTAAAAACCAGCGTGTCCTAGAAAACTTCTTATTTCTCTAACTGTTTTGGGTGGTTGAAGGTTTTTGATAACCTCGATTTTTGCTTTATCGACTTCAATCCCTCTGTTTGATACAATGTGACCCAACACAATTCCTTGTCTCACCATGAAGTGACATTTTTCCCAATTGAGCACTAGGTTGACATTGACACAGCATTTCAGTACTAGTTCAAGTTTTGATAAACATCCGTCAAAACTTTCTCCACAGACAGAAAAATCGTCCATGAATACTTCCATAATTTCGTCCAAAAAGTCTGTGAAAATCGCCATCATGCATCGTTGGAAAGTTGCAGGTGCGTTACATAGTCCAAATGGAATTCTTCGGTATGCAAAGGTACCATAGGGGCATGTGAACATGGTTTTCTCTTGATCATCTGGATGAATGGGAATTTGGAAGAATCCGGAGTATCCATCAAGATAACAAAAATGGGAATGTTTGGCTAAGTGCTCGAGCATTTGATCAATGAATGGTAATGGGAAATGGTCCTTGCACGTAGCTTTGTTCAGTTTTCTATAATCGATACACATTCTCCATCCTGTTTGGGTACGTTGTGCCACCGATTTGCCTTTTGTGTTTGTTATAACTGTAACACCTCCTTTCTTAGGTACTACGTGAACTGGACTGACCCGGTTGCTATCTGATATTGGGTATATGATGTCTGCCTCTAGTAGTTTCTGTACTTCTTTCTTAACAACTTCACTTAGGATAGGATTTATTCGTCTTTGATGTTCTCTAGAAGTCTTGCAGTCCTCCTTCAGCATAATGCGGTGCATACAGAGAGAATGGCTTATTCCTTTTAGATCTAATATATTATAGCCTAACGCAGTTGGATACTTCCTTAACACATTAAGAAGTTTTTCGGTTTCGATCTTCCCTAAATTGGCATTGACTATAATTGGTCGTTCGAGCTCTTTATCTAAAAATTCATACCTAAGATCTTCAGGTAACGTTTTAAGTTCTATACCATTTTTCTTATCAGTTGGGGTAGGATCGGGTGTTAAGGCGAAACATTCGCTTAGGTTGGCATCTTGATATTCTTGTTTCCAGTCATCATCCTTGAAGATAGTTGGTGTCGGAATTTTCAGCATCCCAGAATAGGTGTCTTCTTGGCTTTCTAGTTCTTTGACACATTCATCAATAATATCTAGGAAACAGCATGAGTCATCTATAGCAGGGGCTTTGAAGAACTGGGAAAGAATGAATTCTACTTTTTCTTCTCCTACCTAGAAGGTAAGCTTTCCTTTCTTAACGTCAATAATGGCTCCTGCAGTGGCTAAAAATGGTCTTCCTAGTATGATGGGAATGTTTGAATCTTACTTGATGTCCATTATTATAAAGTCAGTCGGTATGTAAAATTATCCTATTCGGACAGGAATGTTTTCTAGCATACCAATAGGGAATTTGACCGATCTGTCGGCTAGTTGTAGGGACATCTTGGTAGGTCTCATGTCACCTAGTTTGAGTTTCTCGCAAATAGATAAGGGCATTAGACTAACACTTGCTCCTAAATCGCATAGAGCTCTGTCTATGACAGATTTTCCAATTACACATGGTATGGAGAAACTACCAGGATCTTTTAGCTTTGGAGGCATGTTATTTTGAATTATGGCGCTACATTCGGAAGTTAGCATAACGGTTTCATTTTCAACAATTTTTTTCTTATTAGACAATATTTCTTTTAGGAATTTAACATATGACGACATTTGGGTTATAGCTTCTGTAAACAGAATAGTAACATTTAATTGTTTCAGAAGTTCTACAAATTTCTTGAATTGCCCCTCATTTTTGGATTTTGCAAGTCTTTGAGGGTATGGAATTTGTGGTTTATATGGCGGTGGGGGTACGTAAGGTTTTTCTTAAGCCTCTCTGTTCTCATTCTCGTCTTCCTCTACATTCTCAGATTGTCCTTTCGATTTCTCTGCTTCCTTTTCAGGTTTCTGATACATGGTCGGATTTTGGAGTCTAGGATCTACCGGTCCATCAAGTGTTGTCCCATTTCGTAATGTGATAGCATTAGCATGTCCTTTAGGATTGGGTTGTGGCTGTCCAGGAAACATACCAGCAAGTGCGGCAGAACTAGCTTGGTGTTGTGCTACTTGGGAGATTTGGGTTTCTAACATTTTATTGTGAGTTGCTAGGGCATCTACCTTATTTGCTAATAGCTTCAATTGTTCACCGGTGTGAACATTTTGATTGAGGAATTCTTTATTTTGTTGAGCTTGATTAGCGATAAAATTTTCCATTAGGATTTCAGGTTAGATTTCTTAGGGATGTTAGGAACATTAACAGCGGGTTTTGATAGCCTGGAGGTACAGCAGGTGCTTGGCCAGGTGCATATAAAGCGTTATTGTTCCTGTACGAGAAATTAGGATGGTTCTTCCAACCAGGATTATAGGTATTAGCATAAGGATTACCTTGAGCGTAATTCACCTGATCAGCTGATATTCCTGCTAAGATTTGACATTCGGTTCCAACATGACCAGGAACTCCACAAACTTCGCAGTTTGGGGTAACTGCAGCCACGGTGGCTGCAGGAGGTAAGGTCAAGCTTTCTATCTTTTGGGTAAGAGCATCTACCTTAGCATTAACTTTATCTAGGCTACTAATCTCGTACATCCCACTTTTTGTTTGAGTTTTCTCCGCAGGTGTTCTTTCTCCTCCACACTGATAGTGGTTTTGAGCCATATTTTCAATGAGTTGGTTAGCTTCGTCGTAAGGCTTGTCCATTAGTGTACCACATGCGGTGGCATCTATAGAGAGTCTTGTTTTGTACAAGAGTCCATTATAAAACGTGTGGATGATCAGCCATTTTTCTAGTCCGTGATGTGGGCACATTCGCATCATATCTTTGTAGCGTTCCCATGCATCGAATAGCGATTCAGTATCCTTCTGCCTAAATCCGTTGATTTGAGCTCTTAATGCAGCAGTCTTGCTTGGGGGAAAGTATCGTGCTAAAAATACATTCTTAAGTCCTTCCCACGTAGTGACGAAATTTGACGGCAAGGATTGCAACCAAGCCCAAGCTCTATCTCTTAGCGAGAAAGGGAAAAGACGTAATCTTATTGCATCTTTACTAACACCATTTGCTATAACTGTGTCGGCAAATTGAACGAATTTTGTAAGATGTTCATTTGGATCCTCGGTAGGATTTCTAGAGAATTGGCGTTGTTGGATAGCTGATATCAATGACGGTTTCAACTCAAAATCGTTTCGATTTATTGCTGGTGCGACAATGCTATTGTGGGGTTCTTATTTTGATGGAGCTGCGTACTCGTTTAGTGGACGAGTCCTTTGTTCTTCCGCCATGTCTACTTCTGGATTAGTTTCGGTTTCAGAGGAAGAATTAGAATTTGTTTCAGAATCAATCTTAAATTCGGGTTTGGGTAAAGGAATAGCGTGATTTAAATAGTAATCCCTGACTGTTCGTCTTATGGAAAGGATGCGTTCATGTTCGTCCGTCGATTTTTCAAGTGGTTCGCCTTGTGAGCGAGTCCTTGGCATACAAATCAAAAAAGGGTTTCAGTTGCCTAGTCTAAACGCGCAACCGAATAATCGTACTTAATTGACTAATCAGTCCCCGGCAACGGCGCCAAAAACTTGATCGGGACTTTATGAGTCTATTGGGATACTAGCTGCAAGTATACAGTTTAGTCGTTCTAGTTTTAAATGATTATCGAACCCACAAAGACTGAGGCTCATCAATCGCATACGATCTAATGCTACAATTGTTTAACTAAGCGATGAATATTTGGTTTTAGGGGGAAAATAGTTTAATTATAAATAATAGTAATAGCTATACCGGTATGTGATAGTCGGACATCGGGAATTCGGTGAATCGATTGGCATATAAAGTATTTCGGTAAAAACGAATTGTTTAAAAACCTGAGACATACACTCGTGTGTTCATGAAATAAGTCATGCTACTAAACCTAGTGGATGCACTTTAAATTTAATAACATTTTTTGAAAACAATTTGAGTTTAATTAATTTGTTAAAACACTCTCATGTATTTAAAAATTAATGTTTCGTTACCACTATCTGGGTCGAACCCCAGCTCTCGCATGCAGGTTCTTGCCTTATTTAATTTCCCACTCTCGTGGAAAAATCGTGTTAATTATCCTCTCACTCTCGTGACAAGGGTAGTTAAATTAAACATGGAAATTGGAAACCATAAATTATTTATAAATGTTTTTAGCCAAGATATCACTGAATTCTTTCGGTACTTAGGAGTCACATACCGGTACAAATTAATTTAGTCGGACATAATATATTTAGTAACTATGCAACTTAAAATTAATTCATAAAAATAAATGACATAGCACAAGAATAAATAAAAATCAATTGCATAAAAAACCTGTAAATAATGTTGTTGTGGTAATCTTGGATGCTTACAAATTCCTTACAAATAAATCGAAATCTATTACCGTGTTAATTCTTAGATGAAGAACTAACACTCTAGAAACTAATTCTGGAAAGTAAAATTACAGTAGGTATAAAAAAGGTTCAAAAGCAGACAAAATAGAATAATGCAGAAAAAAATAGAAATTTGGCTCTGTAGAAAATTCTTTGACCATGATCCATTGAACTGCCTCATATATATAGAAGAAGATTTTGCAGTTGAGAAAATTTTGGAACAGCTTGAGTGGAGGAAGACTCAGATTCATGGTCACTGAAGTTGAGGAAATACAGGAGAAGAAAACTGCCCACAATGTTGCCCACGTCTCTCTGTATTCCATAACGTTGTTTTTAAGCGTGTGGCAGTCGTCATGAGGGGGTGACGATTGTAATGCGCTTAAATAGCGCGTTACGCTCGTCAATGATGTGTGACGAGCGTCCTTCAAGTTATGAGGGCGTTACACTTGTCATATGGTGTGACGGTCGTCACAGCTACAAAATCTGCAGACTTTGCAGATTTGGTTCTTTCTCTTCTGATTCTCGGTTAGCTTCCTTCATGTGCTCCTTTTTCACTGATTTGAGTTGACGCATGTTGTAGCTGTGAAAAGACACAAAAACTCGGAACAATCGGGAGTTAAACGACTTAATGTATTATGAAAATCGATAAAAAATGCAGTAATTATATGATACGATTTCTTATTATCAGAAGTCCATGTTGACTTCCCAGATTCTCAATGATGCATTGACCATGGCCTATTGTATTCCATCATTGATGGCCCTTGGATCTGGCAATCTATCCATTTGGCAGGCTGGATGATGAGGGTGTATGTTAGGCTTTAGACTTGTAAGCGCGCTGGATTACCTGAAAGGAAAAAATATGAAGAAATTTGGGGGACCTGGGATTCGAACCCAGGTCCTGATGCACTATCCAACCACTTCACTACCAATGCGCCACTTGCTTCTGTTTGTATATACAATAAATAATAATGAAAATATATGAAAAACAAAAACATTGAATTTAAAACGCGCGAAAATTCAATTACGCGAATGGGAGGTTGCCACGTTGGTTGTCTTCTTCCTTGGATCTGTTGGTAAAAGTTCCAAACTTTTACCTACGGACATTTGGTCGCAGCTACAGCCTGCGTTCTCTTAAAATCCACCATGAGAAAGATAAATGACTTCTAATGCCATGGTTGGATTCGTCTGGATATGCTGAATATCATGATGACCTTTTTATGGGCCAATTTTGCCTGCACATAAAACTCCTAATTCGAAGCTACAAACCCTAGCCATGGTGAAATTTTATACAAGCCATATAAATGCAATTAAACAATATAGAAAGCTTGCAAATGTTCCATGGATCAAGAATATATGGGTAATTCATGCTATCAATGCCTAAATCATGCAAACCGAATTCAAGAAATAAGCAATGTCGTGATGGACTTACAGTGAGGTATAGGGCTTGGGAATGCTTTTTCTTGATTGCTTTCGCTTGCCTACACTCCCAAGAATCGATTGGAATGGTCCAAGGGTCTTGAAATTGCCTATAAGTAGGAATTCAATTCTCCACTTTTTTCTTGTTTTTTCCAAGTTTTCTTCTTGATCACACGCCTCCTTCTAACCTAGTTTTAGATCTGCATTCCTTCTATACGTATTGAGGAATGAATTAGGTTTGAAAACCTAGCCTCAATCTTCCTCCATCAATGTCTTTGATTTTGATTTGATTCTCTTGAATATCATTCCAAAAATAGCATAATTCAATCTTTTTGTCCACACCATGCCTTTACACGGATTTGATCTCATGCTAGCTGGATATTAAGACCTGAATCATGTAAAAAATCTTGAGTTTTCAATATTTTGGATTTTCTACGATTTGTTTTGATTTAAATTAATTTAATTCAATTAAAAATCAAAACAAATAATAAAAATAATATATTGACAAGTGGCAAAGTCTAGAGCTCGTGGACTATGTTGCCAACTCAAAACAAGTGAAAAAGATTGGGCCCATTTGGCAAAAATTGAAGTTTTAGGCATAGTTGACTTTTGGCCATTTTGCAAAAAGGGTCAACTTCACCAATGAATAAATTCCTCAATTTTGACTCTTGGAAGGTGTTCTTGGACTTTTTAGAAAGCTTGAGATGTCCTATAAGCAACACTTTTGGTCTCATATCAATTTTATATTCCATGCTTATGTATGAAGCTTTGACAAAAAAGGTGTTTTTGTTGACTTTCCAAAATGACCTATAATGTCCAAATTCATAACTTCTTGTGAGTGTAAATTTTGAACTTGGGAGATGAAGATGGATTGTAGAGCATGGCATCCTCTTCAAAATTAGCTTTGGAGGGGTCATTTCTCATAAAGTATGAGAAAGTTATTCTTGGTCAAAGTTGAGTTGACTTTTCTTGTAAAACCCTAATTTAGCAACTTTTGAATCTTGATGAATTATGAGCAATCCTTGATGAATCATGATCAACCCTTGATAAAATGATGAAATATACTTAAAAATGATAATGTTGACTAAAAATCTTGAAGTTTGACTGTATGGGGGTCACAGTTGACTTTTGCCCTAACATAGTCGATTTTTAGGCCTTTGAGCAATTGACTGAGCAAACATTCTCTGTAGGGCTTGAAACTTGACATGGATAATCTTGAGAACAAATTAGGACAATGTTTAACATTTGGGATCCCTTGGACTCAAGCATCTTGATGCAACATGAAACCCTAATTTGAGGTAGACTGCCTTAGGATAGTGCTTGTCTGGTCAACTCTTGGACTTCCTTGAACAATTTGAGGATCTTTCTTGAAATGTTTTGAGAAATATGGGAGGGCAAATTTTGGGGTACAACAGCTGCCCCTGTTCAATCTTTTTAAACTTGAGGATGTAGATTGGCTTGCTTGCCTTTCGTGATCCGAAGGTGGAAGATGATTGAACACTAGAGTGCCCAGAAATTTGCACTCGCATGAAGTGGTATCCATCTTGTGATGTCGGGAATGGGCTTACAGATGCCATTTGGAAATTGTCGACGGGGAATGGGCTTAAAGATGCTATCCGAAGGAGTTTTGATCGAATAAGAGATTCCTTAGCGAGAGCTTGTATACCTGTTGATGAGGAAGATTCCGCTGATAAATGTTGATCTCTATCTTGAGAGAAATATAATTTTAGGAGCTTCAGTCATCCGTTATTCTATTGGGGTATCATCTCTGTTGAATTTTAGGAACTTTGGTCGTCCGTTATTCTTGTTGAGGAATCATCTCTGTTGAATTTTAGGAACTTCGGTCGTCCGTTATTCTATTGAGGAACCATCTCTATTGAATTTTAGGAACTTCGGTCGTCCTTTATTCTACTAAGGAACCATCTCTGTTGAATTTTAGGAACTTCGGTCGTCCGTTATTCTACTGAGGAGCCATCTCTGTTGAATTTTAGGAACTTCGGTCGTCCGTTATTCTACTGAGGAATCATCTCTGTTGAATTTCAGGAACTTCGGTCGTCTGTTATTCTACTAAGGAATCATCTCTGTTGAATTTTAGGAACTTCGGCTGTCCGTTATTCTAATGAGGAATCATCTCTATTGAATTTTAGGAACTTCGGTCGTCCGTTATTCTACTGAGGAACCATCTCTGTTGAAATTTAGGAACTTCGGTCGTCCGTTATTCTACTGAGGAACCATCTTTGTTGAAATTTAGGAACTTCGGTCATCCGTTATTCTACTGAGGAACCATATTTGTTGAAATTTAGGAACTTCGGTCGTCCGTTATTCTACTGAGGAACCATCTCTGTTGAAATTTAGGAACTTCGATCGTCCGTTATTCTACTGAGGAATCATGAACTACTATCTGGTCGTGATCCAGGCTTCGTGGCGTCTCATACCACTATCTGGTCGAAATCTAGGCTTCATGGTGTTCAGAGGAAATCAAGATACTATTCGGTCGTAATCCGGGCTTCATAACTTGTGTTAAAGATATACCACTATCTGGTCGTAATCCAGGCTTCACGGTGTCTTTGGCTGCTATCTGGTCGTAATCCAGGCTTCACAGAAATTTGTATTGCTATCTGGTCGTAACCCAGACTTCATAATAACTTGCTGAGCTGTTATCCGGTCGTAATCCAGGCTTTACGGCTTGCTGGGGATTAAACTATTATCCGGTCATTCTCAGGGCTTCATAGCTTAAAGATAAACCACTATCTGGTCGAATCCAGGCTTCGCAGTGTTCGATACTGTTATCCGGTCGTAATCTGGGCTTCACAATATGCTGTAGAAATCAAGATACTATCTGGTCGGATCTGGGCTTCATAGCTTTAACTTATGTGAGAATTTGATTGTATCCTTCCTGAAAGGTAAAGGTTAGTTGTATGTAATGCATGACATGTATCAAGCAATGATGTTCTCAAAATAAATGAGATTGTGTTGTATGAGGTTTATGTGTATGTCCTGATGTATATATATGTAATTTTTTTATGATGCTCTCTAGCTGGGGAAAATAAATCCCGGATTGCTGCTGGAGAAAAGAGTTGAATTCTTTGTTTCCGCTGGGGATAGTGAATGAAGATGACTGCGAGAAAAATCTTACTGGAGAACAAACCGGTGAGGAAATAATCTTGTGGGAAAGAATAACTCTGCTGGGGAATAAACTGACAAGGAAATGATTCTGTGGGGAAGAGTTGATTTGCTAGAGAATTTGTTGCTTTGGAAAAATAAACTCAGCTGGGGATGAGTTATCATTTCTGGCGATGATACACTCTGTTGGGATTTGAGTTTCTGTTTGTGAAAGGAATGAACTCCGTTGGGGATGATTTTCTAATGGCTACTTCATTGGGGATAATCTTTTAGACTCTACTGGGGACAATCCTCCAGAGTCTACTGGGGAGAAATCTCTAAACTCCACTGGGGATAATTTTCTAGTGCTGATGATAGATAAACTCTGCTTGGGGAGAATATCACTGACTCATTCGCGGTTGCGGGCCTCAGCTGGAGAGAACGGTGTTCTGTTTGGGACCGCTAATATCACTGTCTTTTTCTTACTCTGCAGGTAGTGAATGTACCTTCAATCGTTTTCTCTAACTAGGTTTACTCCTATACCTGGTGGATAGAGAAACTGTATGGTTTTGAACATTTCTTATTTGCCCCTGTTCCTGATATTACGAGTAAATGTCTTTTGTTTCGCATGTAAATATTTATGAACATTAATTATTGTCAAATGCATATATCAAAAATGAACATTGGACGTTCTTGCAAAACAAAACAGAAAAAGAAAACAATTTGAAATTTCTTTGTGAAAATGAATCGTATTGATTTTGAAGTCAGGCTGAAAATAGGCGTTTTTTGTACAAGAGGCTGACGTCCTGGTAAGAGAACGCCGCCGAACAATAGAATTTATACAGTTTGTAAAAAAAAAAGAAAAACAGCTATGTGAACAATCCCACTGGGTTCCAACTCTGCTATTTCCTTTATGTCTTCGGGCATCTCATCACTTTGCTACTTGGTTGAAGGCAGATCAAATTGATTAGTGTCGTCCGAGCTTGACAGTCGATACCGAAGTCTGATCGCAAGGTGATCCAATAAGACATAGTGTTACGCCTTAATCCCTAATTTTTTCCTGGACCTCCCTTTCGGGTTTTCAGTCCACCGGGATACCCTTTTTTGCCCAAGCCGCCTTTTCATGTTTTCGACTTGCCGGGTGTACATTTTTTCATTTTAATCCCTTATTTTTGCCCGAACCCATTTGGTTCACCAGGAAGCCCTTAGTTTTGCCTAGGCCAGTCGACCTAGCGGGTCTTTGATTATGTGTAGTATTTTTTCACTATGTCTGCATTGACGGGGTGAGGAAGGTCGTCACCATCTATGGTGGTTAGAATCATATCTCCTCTTGAGAAGATGTTCTTAACCACAAATGGCCCTTCATACGTAGGGGTCCATTTTCCCCTGAGATCACCTTGCGGTAGTATGATGCGTTTGATCACCAGATCCCCAACTTGATACTCTTGTCTTCTGACTTTCTTGTTAAATTCCTTGATCATTCGCTTTTGATACGTTTGACCATGACAAATAGCGGTAAGTCTCTTTTTGTCGATTAAGTTCAGCTGATCAAGCCGGGTCTGGATTCAGTCGTCCTCGCTCAAACCTGCATCCTTCATAATCCAAAGAGAGGGTATCTGAACCTCGATAGGTAAGACTGCTTCCATGCCGTATACCAAAGAGTAGGGTGTTGCCCCTGTTAAAGTTCGTGTCGAGGTTCGTTACCCATGAAGAGCAAATGGTAACATCTTGTGCCAATCTTTGTATGTCACCATCATCTTTTGCACAATCTTCTTAATATTCTTATTAGCCGCTTCAACAACCCTATTCATCTTCAGCCGGTAAGGAGAAGAGTTATGATACTGTATCTTGAACTGCTTGCAGAGCTCGGTGATCATTGTATTGTTGAGATTTGTACCATTGTCCGTAATGATCCTCTCTGGTACACCATATCGACATATCAGATTGTGCCGAATAAACCGTGCTACGACGTTCTTGGTCACTGTAGAAAATGAAACTGCTTCAACCCACTTCGTAAATTAATCAATTGCTACCAGGATGAAACGATGCCCGTTGGACGCAGTAGGTCTGATCTCACCAATCATATCAATGCCCCCACATTGCAAAAGGCCAAGGAGCTGTCAAGATGTTCAGAGGAACTAGAGGTATGTGCACCTTATCAGCATAGACTTGGCACTTATGACAGGTCCGAGAATGCTGACAACAGTCAGCTTCCATGGTGGACCAATAATATCCTGCCTGTAGGATCTTCTTCGCCATGGTGTGTCCACTGGAATGAGTTCCGAAAGTACCTTCATGTAACTCTACCATGATCTTTTCTGCCTCGTTCTTATCCACACATCGCAGTAAGGTTGAATCATGATTACACTTGTAAAGAATACCATTACTGATGAAGAACTTCGCCGCGAACCTCCTCAGAAACTTCTTATCATTAACAGATGCACCCTCGGGGTACTCCTGAGCCTCAAGATACCTCTTTACCTTGTGAAACCAGGGTTTATCTGCTACCTCTTCAGTCTCAATATCACATCAATGTGCAGGTTCGTCCAACCTCTCAATGGTAACCTGGGGAGCCTCATTGTCCCACCTGACCTTGAACATAGAAGACATTGTAGCTAGCACATCCGCTAATTGATTCTCCTCCCTGGGGAAGTGCTCAAAGGTTATCTCCTCGAAATGTGGAAGCAACGTCAATACATACTCTTTGTAAGGAATAATATTTGGGTGCTTCGTATCCCACTCTCCTTTGATCTGACTGATCACGAGAGAGGAATCTCCGAACACACTCAAGAACTTAATCCTTAGGTTGATAGCTGCTCGAAGACCCATAATGCACGCTTCATACTCCGCTATATTGTTAGTGCAGTTAAAACATAATCAGGCGGTGAACGGAGTATGACGGCCTTCAAGAGATATGATCACGGCGCTAATGCCATTACCCAAAGCGGTTGAAGCTCCATCAAAATACATAGACCATCAGGATCCGTCCTCAGGTCCTTCATCCGGTCCAGGTGTTTCACAGTCAGTCACCAACATGATGCTCTCATCTGGAAACTCAAAGTTCATAGACTGGTAATCATCCACGGCCTGATGTGCCAAATGATCTGCCAACACACTCCCCTTGATTTCTTTTTAGGTTGTGCATTGGATGTCATACTCAGTCAAGATCATCTGCCATCTTTCTATTCTTCTGGACAAGGTAGTTTTTTCGAAGATATACTTGATTGGATCCATCTTTGATATCAATAGAGTAGTGTGAGTCAGCATATACTGTCTCATCCGGCGAGCAACCCATACCAAAGCGCAAAAAGTTTTCTCAAGCAGTGAGTATCGAGTCTCACAGTCGATAAACTTTTTGCTAAGGTAGTAAATAGCATGCTCTTTTCGGCCAGACTCGTCATGCATCCCCAACACACACCCCATTGAATTATCGAGTACTGTCAAGTATAAGATCAAAGGTCTCCCTTCAACTGGAGGCATCAGAATGGGTGGCTCTTGGAGATACTCCTTGATCCTTTCGAAAGCGGCCTGACATCCATCATTCCATCTTACCACTTGATCTTTCTTCAGCAGCTTGAAGATTGGTTCATAAGTAGCAGTCAGGTGTGAGATGAATCGGGTAATATAGTTCAGACGTCCCAAAAAGCCTCTGACTTCTTTTTCTGTTCGGGGAGCTGGAATCTCCTGTATAGCTTTCATCTTTGCAGGATCCACTTGAATAACTTTATCACTAACGACGAAACCCAGTAGCTTACCGGACCTCACCCCGAAAGTGCACTTGTTCGGGTTTAACCTCAGCTTGTACAATTTCAACCTGTCAAATAGCTTCTGGAGATGGTCAAGATGTTCTTCTTCAGTTTGGGACCTTGCAATCATGTCATTAACGTATACCTCAATCTCATGGTGAATCATGTCATGAAACAAAGCGACCATGGCGCGCTGATACGTTGCCCCAGCATTCTTCAATCCAAACGGCATGACTTTGTAGCAAAAGGTACCCCACCGCGTAACAAAGGTTGTCTTCTCCATATCCTCGGGAGCCATCTTAATCTGATTGTAACCGGAGAAACCATCCATAAAGGAGAAGACCTTATATTATGCGGTGTTGTCGACCAAAACATCGATGTGAGGCAGAGGGAAATTATCCTTGGGGCTGGCCCTGTTCAGATCCCTATAGTCAACACACATTTGAACCTTACCATCTTTCTTCGGCACTGGAACCACGTTGGCGACCCACTGCGGGTAAGAAGTAACTGCTAGAAAACCGACATCAAACTGTTTCATAACTTCCGCTTTAATTTTCTCAGACATCTCTGGGCGCATTCGGTGAACCTTCTGCTTCACTGGAGGACATTCTTCTTTGGTTGGCAAGCGGTGAACCACAATATCGGTATCCAACCCAGGCTAATCTTCATAAGACCAAGCAAAGATCTCAACATAGTCACGCAACATCTGAATCAACCGTTGCTTAACACTAGGCTCCAGATTTGCACCGATCTTGACCTCTTTTTTGTCTTCTTCCGTACCCAGATTCATTGATTCCACTGGCTCTTCACGGGGCTGTATGGCCCTCTCTTCCTGTAGTAACAATCTAGCAAGTTCACCAGGAACTTCGCAATCATCCTCACCTTCGTCCTCGGCTTGGTTGATCGGACTTTCAAAGTCATAACTGGCAGTAGTATAGTCGTTATCAATGGGATCCAGAGTGGATGTGGACCTTTATTATGATATGTGAGTGTGTGTAAGACTATAGTTGTTTTAATAAAGTGAAAGATAGAAAAACAAGGAGCACAAAATTTGTAATGCAAGAAAACGTCCAATGCTTTATTGATGACATATAGAAATGACAAATATTAAGCCCTCACAAACAAAGCCACGGTGCCTCGATAAGACACCAGGCCGTAAAGTTTCAAATTGTCTGTTACAAAACTCAAAACAAAAGTCTATTATTGTGTAATAAAAGAAATGGGCACGAAGTCCTTTGCCGTCCAATTGCTTAATCCGCCGTCGATAGTCGGGTAAATCCAGTTGTCAAACTCAGACTCTTCATCATCATCTCCAATTGAATTCACTTCCGGATTACTGATACGCAGGGGAGGTCTTCCAATCCGCGCACACTGAACAACCCTTTGAGCTTCTGCAGTAAAACTCAAACCAAACTTGTCAGTCTTGTATGCAAAGTCAGGGAGTTGGCCCCAATTCGCACACCCACCTTTTTCAATAACAGCTCGGGCATCCTTGAAGGAAGCCATCTTCTTTGGAGGATCTTCAGCAACAGTTTCAGTCGACGCCAGAGTTTGGGGGACTTCTTCAAAATTCTGACACGGGGTTTCAATGAACTCCCCATCCATCTTCACATACTGAAAAGAGTTGAGGTGGCTCACCATGTACTCCTCTTCTCCTTGTACTGTAACAATTTTCCATTTCACTGGGTATTTTAACATCTGATGGAGGGTGGAAGTCACTGCCCCAACTTTATGAATCCACGGGCGACCTAGCAAACAAGAATAAGATGTTCGAATGTCCATTACATAGAACGTAGATGCGAAAGTCTGGGAACCAACTTTAACAGGGACATCCACCTCCCTGTGTACCATCCTTTTGGACCCGTCAAAGGCCCTAACCACAATATTACTTGACTTCAGCACCAACCCTTCACAGTCCAACCGGTCTAACGTTTTCTTGGGTAAAACATTTAACGAGGACCCAGTATCCACCAGCACGTGAGCCAGAGTAGTGCCCCTGCACTCGATTGAAACATACAGAGCATCATTGTGATTCTTTCCTTTGGCAGTCAGATCTACGTCGGAGAAACCCAACCCGTTGTCAGCTGTCAAACTAGCCACACAGTCTTTGAATTGATCAGCAGATGTTTCCTGCGACACATGCACATTTTTCAGGAAAGCAATTAAAGCCTTAGCATGGGCTTCTGAGCATAACAATAAAGATAACTGGAGATCTTCGACTGGGTTTGCCTCAGCTATTTGACTATGTTGTAGTCGCTTTTCTTGATGACCTTCAAAATTTACTCTATCTCCTGCCTAGAGGTTTCAACAACAATCTTCTTCGGTGCCTCCATCCAGGCAGGATCACCGGTGATCTCTTTGCCCCGAGCGTCAGATGACTTGGCGACATGGGTAATGATTGGAACATGAACAGGGACAATAGCAGATGTACTGGCAGGTGAGATAGTAACAGGTTTCCAACAGTTGGTGAGGAGATCTTAGAAGAGAAAAGTCTTCCGCTTCGGGTGACCTTGCTAGACCCGACAATATTGTTGACGTCAGTATCAACCTCTTCAACCTTCAAGTCTTGTTTGATCCCATGATAATACACATCGGCCCCATAGTGCCACGGGACAGCCTTATCCGAAGTGTACGGGATAGATCCAGGAATAGTAATGATCAACGGAGCAACTCTCAGAACAGATGTAATCCTAACAGGCTTTCTTGAGGAAGCCTTGGAAGAATTGTAGGAAATGGTGATTATGGAAACATCTTCAATAGGAATCAATGGAACCAAAGTTTTCTCGAACAATATTTCTTTGTTATCCATCAGGCGTTGAACACCTGACTTCAATATATAGCAACCAGTAGGTAGGATGGAAACTTGGTGGCAACCTTCGCCACAGCCCGGAAATAAATCGACTGATAATAGGTTCTTCTTTACTATCATCAATGGAGTAGAAACGTCTTCCACAGCGGTTACAAATGAATCATCATCCACAGTATTTACTCCATGCTTGGGCATAGGAGCAGTCATGACATTAGGCTTTTCTGGCGCATCAAATTCAATCTCTTTAGCTTCAATCAAATATTGTACCTTATTCCTCTAGGCCCAGTAGTTATTTGTATCATGCCCTGGGCTATCAGAGTGATAAGGCAGCAGGCGTTTGGATTATACAGCGGAGATGTAGTAATGGGATTCTTTGGGGCTTCCCTCAGAGTCACCAAGTTGGTTTTCAATAATTACGGCAAAATTTGAGATAGAGTCATACTGAGCCGAGTATACTGTCTTTGCGGTCTCTCTACTCTTTGATGATTGTTGCGTTGTGGGGCAAAAGTTGGTCTTAATATTACCATAGCATTAACTGCTTGGCGGCGTTCAGGTCGGTTTTGGCTCCTCGAGCTGTATACTGCACTAGCTTCTTTTCTGAAAGGCTTCTTTTCTGTACTTGATGAAGCACCTTTCTGTATTTTGCCACTTTTGATACCGGCTTCAACTCTCTCCCCAGTCAAAATCAATTTAGTGAACCTAGACGATGAACTTCTGATTAAATGATTGAAATATAGACCAGACAAAGTCCCAAGAAACATATCCACCAACTCCCTATCAGACAGACGGGGTTGGACTCTTCCAGCAAGATCTCTCCACTTCTGAGCGTAGTCCTTAAAGCTTTCACCAGTACCCATAGACATACCCTGAAGTTGAGTACGCGTGGGAGCAAGGTTGGCATTATACTGGTATTGCTTGTAAAAAGCGGCAGCAAGGTCCTCCCAGTTGCGGATGTTAGCTCCTTCTAGTTGATAGAACCATTCAAGTTGAGTCCCTGATAGACTATCTTGAAAGAAATGAACCCACAGGTTCCTATCAGCAGTATAGGGTTGAATCTTTCTGACGTACGAGCGGAGGTGTAGCTTCGGACAGGATACCCCATCGTACTTAGCAAAGACAGGAGCTTTAAACTTGTGCGGGATCACCACCCCAAATGCCAAACCCAAATCTCCGAAGTCCAACCCAGGTATCTTCTGTATCTCCATTGCACTCAACCGTTCTTTAAGTTACTTATATCTATCCTCAGCAGGAGGATACTGGTCTTCATCAAAATCAGTGTCATTGTCAGAAACCACTGGGCTAGGACCCTTCCTTTCCTCTTGATTCTCTCCCCCTCCAGATGAATAGGACAAATCAACTTCTTCTCGCAACCTGTTCCCAAATCTGTGACCCATATTCAGCAGGACCACCTTCTTCTTCTTCTTCTTCTTCTTGTTCTTCTTCTTGTCCTTCAAGATAAGAGTCTTCAAATCTTGTTGACTCTTGGCCAAGTTCAAGAACATCTCCTGGAACTGAGCATTCTGAGCTTGCAGAGCCTTGATGGCTTGATCAGTAGGTGTTTCAGAAGACATGTTGTGCTGAAATAAACAACGAAGAAGATGAGAAACCTGTAATGGTACCTGTAATGAGGTGCATGGGAATGGAATGCGTATGAAATGATTTCAAAGACTTAGGGAGATTCAAATTTGTAAACCAAAATAAAACACACTTTATTAGATTAAAACATGTAACAATGTTTAACAAATGCCTTTAAGGCGTTACAAAAGAAATACTGAAAAGCAAATCTAAACTAGAAACAATAAAAAACATCAGAAATCCCATGGTCGTTTTCCCTTCGTGTTGACATAATCGTTGATTGTCCTTTCTTTCTCAAGCTGCCTTGTAAGCTTCAAGATCTTCTGTTCCTGCTCATGATATTTCTCTCTGTAGGTATCCCTTTATTACTTTAGCTGGATCTAAGATCTATTCAATGCCCCAAGATCAGTAGGCATGTATGGATGGATGTCCGTATAAGGAACACCTTCTTCATTAGTATGCTCTACAATCACCGGCAAAACATCTTCATATGGCATGCCCAGCTTTTGAGCACGGGCTCGAACCCACTGGAGATATGGTTGCATCGAGAGAGAAGTCTTCATTCCTAGCTCATGGGGGTCAGACCTGTTCACTGTGTCCCAAGCCCGTATAAACCTGCGGCGATGTACCTCAACATCCTCCTTGAAGTCAAAGACAATGCCTGTAAGCAGCAGCTCATGAGGACCGTCCCTCCGAGCGCGTCCGAACTGTCTTAAAGCCAAACAAGGATTGTAGGTCATTCCCCCTCGAATTCCAAGCAACAGAACATTAGGGTATTCCCCACAGCGATCAATGACAACTACTTTTTCCATATCTTTAGTACTCCAAAGGATGTCCGTATGAGCAAGGGACATGATTCTGTAAGCCCAACCTACGCCTTCCTCATTCTTCAATATATATTTGGGGAGGTGCGAAATAAACCACCTCGCTAGTAGCGGCGTGCAACACAAGAGAGTTCCCCTTCTTCTCACAGTACGGGTATAAAGAGCATGCAGAGTATCACCTAAGAGAGTAGGCACTGGGTTACGAGACATGAAAATCTTGACCGCATTCACATCTATGAAGGCATCTGGATTCGGGAACAGAACCCAGCCATAGATGAGGAGAGCCAGGATGTCTTCAAATGCTTGAAAGTCCAAACTATCCCAGAACTGTTGAGCTTGATCGATCAAAAACTTAGCCAAGAAACCTTTAACCCCGCTCCGAGTCTCCCAGTTAGATACTACATCTACCATTTTTAGATGTAGGGCTGAAGCAATATCCTCTGGCCTAGGAGCTATCTCCAAACCTGTAAAGGGTGTCTGCTCGAGGATAGATATACCCAATAAATTAGAGAACTCCTCCAAAGTAGGGACTAGCTGATAATCCGGGAAGGTGAAACAATGATGCAATGGATCAAAGAACTGGAATAAAATACTAATTATTTGCTCATCCAACTTTGAAGTGACCAAGCTAAGGAGATGACCATGTCTTCTAACAAATGAAGAAGTATCAGGAACCTTTGAGACTAACTCTCTGAGCTGAGCAGGGATTTGCACAAAGTTGATTCGAATGGTATTTCTGCGCATAGAAGCATGATCTGCAAAACAGAACAAAGATGAATCCCCTCGGTCTTTGAAATGGTTAGTCTAATGAAATATGCATGCGATGTCATGATAAAACACACAACAGGTATCACAGATAGAAAACATGGTAAAGGCAAACAAGTCATACAAGAGCCCTTAAATTTCAGGCTGGCATGGAGTTTAGGTATTACCCTCTTGCAGTTTAGTTGGTTCAATCTGTCCTAATAATAGTAACCGAGTTCTAGAGGTTCTCAATATCACTGAGCATCCTCCATCGGTCATAATTCCAATCATGCAATCTTTTCTTGCGGCTGGAACCATCTAGAGAGTATGGTCTTAATGAGTGTAGCATATCACTACTTCCTATGGCCAAGTTGGTCAATTATAGGTTCTGAGGTCAGTTGATGCTTAATGACCCATTAGCAGCCCCATACTCTCCTTGTTGCGCCACAAGGGATATCGGTACCAACTAATGTGCCACATCAACATAGCTATTGCTTAGCCGTATCGGTCTACGCCATACAGTTCCCTCACAGTCTATTGCTACTTACCTAAAAGGTGTCCCCATATCCGGGTTAGGATCTATAGTAACTCCGATACAAAGCCCACAAAATAAAGCAATCAAATCAAACAATAGAAAACAATATGATGAACTAATACTAAGGTACACCACACTTATATTGTCCCCAGCAGAGTCTCTAGTTCTGTGATACGGTGGCCAGAACCGGGACTTGTTTCCCCTTTTTAGGGATTTGTTGGTTTGCGTTTTGTGTTTGTGTTCGCAAAATGTCGCGGTAAGCAAGAGTCGCCACCGAATTATATTTTATCCAACAAGGAAAGGAAAAAAGCACAGAAAAATTCCTTTTTCGAGATATTTGAGTACGGGGGGTAGATTATAGAAAGGGAAGGTATTAGCACCCTTTCTATCCGTAGTTATCTACGGGCTCTTAGGTACTTGCTCATCATTTTCAAAATTGTTTTCTTTGTGTTTGTGTGATTTGAAAAGCTTTTGTTTTGACTTTGATTTAACTCTTGCTTCTATCTTCAAGAGTGTAATGAAGTGTTTTTGAAAACTTTGTTCGTAAAGGAGTGTAAGTGTGAAAAAGTTTGTTTGGATTGAGCAAGTACTTAAGAACTAATCTACCTACTCGAAAAAAAGAATTGTTCTATGTTCGTTTCCTTTAGACAATGCCATCCCACTATTAGTGAGTAGGTAGCACCGTCGTTGGAGTTTTGAGGGTCAATTGGAAAGGGACGTACGGTCACTAAAGCAATATTAGGACGTCTTAGTAATAACCCTAATGTCTTAGATCAATTATCCGAGGCAACCTTTCCGAGGCAACTTTGATCTTTGGACAAAAGGACGATCACTAAAGCATCCTATACTCAATGACCGTTTACCGAAGGAAACCAAGTGGGAGTGTACCCTAGGAGTGCGCATGTGCGAGTGATTCAATTCCAGATTATTTATATTTGCACATTTTAGGGTTATCTAACTGTCTTAAAATTTTACATACATTCTTGTCATGCATCCCTATATCATACATCTAACAGTTAAATATTTGCGGAATTTAAAGTGCGGAAATTAAACTAAGCTATTACAAGGCTTCGGGTATTTACATAGCCAAAAACAAACCCTTTAAAAATAAAACGATAAATGAAAAGTAAAAGTCCTAATTAACTGTTACAACTTGTGAACAGTTACAAAAATATGGTAAATAATAAAACAATAAAGCGTGCACGATGAAATTAAGATCAGGAACTAATTAGGGTTTTGACCCTTCTAACCTAATCAAAAGAAAAATTGTTTTTTGTTGTTTTTAATTATTTGTAAGAAAAGAATTAGGTCTATTAAATTAAATACTAAATTAATTAGTTAATTAAATTAACCAATGAAAATAATTACATGGCCTATTTTTTATGTTTTTGGTTAATTTTAGGAAAAGAAAATATAATTAAATTAGAAACAAAATCCTAATTATTCTAATTGATTTTAAATTATTTGCAAAAAGAAATTAAAGTTTACCTAAAATTAAAATCTAATTTAATTAATTAATTTTTTTTGTAAAAAATAAAATCTAAACCTAATTTGTGAAAATTATTATTTTTTATGATTTTTTGATAAAAAGAAAATAGTTAATTGGTTAGTAAAATAAAATAAATAAATAAATTAAATAAAGTAAATATAAAAAGAATAGAGAAGATATTAATGGGACTGAAAATGATTCTAGAGGGTGCAAACAGCAGCTACTGGGCCCAAAAGGTGGAAGTCCACGTTGACTTCCCAGATTCTCTATGATGCATTGACCATGGCCTATTGTATTCCCTCATTGATGGCCATTGGATCTGGCCATCTATCCACTTGGCAGGCTGGATGCTGGGGGTGTATGATAGGCTTTGGACTTGCAAGCGCGCTGGATTACCTGAAAGGAAAAAATATGAAGAAATTTGGGGGACCTGGGATTCGAACCCAGGTCCTGATGCACTATCCAACCACTCCACTACCACTGCGCCACTTGCTTCTGTTTGTATATACAATAAATAATAATGATAATATATGAAAAGCAAAAACACTGAATTCAAAATGCACAGAAATTCAAATACGCGAATGGGAGGTTGCCACGTTGGTTGTCTTCTTCCTTGGATCTGTTGGTAAAAGTTCCAAACTTTTACCTACGGACATTTGGTCGCAGCTACAGCCTGCGTTCTCTTAAAATCCACCATGAACAAGATAAATGACTTCTAATGCCATGGTTGTATTCGTCTAGACCTGCTGAATATCATGATGACCTTTTTATGGGCCAATTTTGCCTGCACATAAAACTCCTAATTCGAAGCTACAAACCCTAGCCATGGTGAAATTTTATACAAGCCATATAAATGCAATTAAACAATATAGAAAGCTTGCAAATGTTCCATGGATCAAGAATATATGGGTAATTCATGCTATCAATGCCTAAATTATGCAGACCGAATTCAAGAAATAAGCAATGTCGTGATGGACTTACAGTGAGGTATAGGGCTTGGGAACACTTGTTCTTGATTGCTTTCGCTTGCCTACACTCCCAGGAATCGATTGGAATGGTCCAAGGGTCTCTAAATTGCCTCTAAGTAGGAATTCGATTCACCACTTTTTCTTGTTTTTTCCAAGTTTTCTTCTTGATCACACGCCTCCTTCTAACCTAGTTTTAGGTCTGCATTCCTTCTATATGTATTGAGAAATGAATTAGGTTTGAAAGCCTGGCCTCAATCTTCCTCCATCAATGACTTTGATTTTGATTTGATTCTCTTGAATATCATTCCAAAAATAGCATAATTCAATCTTTTTGTCCACACCATGCCTTTACATGGATTTGATCTCATGCTAGCTGGATATTAAGACCTGAATCATGTAAAAAATCTTGAGTTTTCAATATTTAGGATTTTCTATGATTTGTTTTGATTTAAATTAGTTTAATTCAAATAAAAATAAAAAATAAAAATAAGATATTGACAAGTGGAAAAGGCTAGAGATAGTGTACTATGTTTCCAACTCAAAACAAGTGAAAAAGATTGGGCCCATTTGGCAAAAATTGAAGTTTTAGGCATAGTTGACTTTTGGCAATTTTGCAAAAAGGGTCAACTTCACTAATGAATAACTTCCTAAATTTTGACTCTTGGAATGTGTTATTGGACTTTTTAGAAAGCTTTATATGTCCTATAAGCAACCCTTTTGGTCTCATATCAATTTGATATTCCATGCTTATGTATGAAGCTTTGAAAAGGTGTTTTTGTTGATTTTCCAAAATGACCTATAATGTCAAAATTCATAACTTCTTGTGAGTGTACATTTAGAACTTTGGAGATGAAGATGGATTATATAGCATAGCATCCTATTCAAAATGAGATTTGGAGGGGTCATTTCTCATAAAGTATGAGAAAGTTATGCTTGGTCAAAGTTGAGTTGACTTTTCCTACAAAACCCTAATTTAGCAACTTTTGAGTCTTGATGAATTATGAGCAATCCTTGATGAATCATGATCAACCATTGATCAAATGATTAAATATACTTCAAAATTAGAATGTTGACTAAAAATCTTGAAGTTTTACTATATGTGGGTCACAGTTGACTTTTGCCCTAACACAGTCGATTTTCAGGCCTTTGAGCAATTGTCTGAGCAAACTATCTCTGTAGGGCTTGAAACTTGACATAGATGATCTTGAGAACATATTATTACAATGTTGAAAATTTGGGATCCCTTGGACTCAAGTATCTTGATGCAACATGAAACCCTAATTTGAGGTAGATTGCCTTAGGAGAGAGCTTGTCTGGTCAACTCTTGGACTTCCTTGAGCAATTTGAGGATCTTTCTTGAAATGTTTTGAGAAATATGGGAGGGAAAATTTTGGGGTACAAAATATGGAAAAACATCAAGAAACATGTATCAAGTATAGATGACAAAACATCTAATAAGGATGGAAAAACATTAAGAAACATGTATCAAGTATAGATAACAAAACATCTAACAAGGATGGCAAAACATCATGCAAAGACGAGATCATGAAACAATATACAAAGGATGAGATGACAAAACATCATGAAATAGGATGATAAAACATCAAGCACAAACACGTAGGTAGAAACCTAAATCAATAGGAGAGGACATGTCAAAACATCACAACATAGATGACAAAACATCAACACAGAGAAGATAAGACATCAAGCACACGCATGTTAGCATGAGAAAACATCATATCTTAAAGAAGACAAGAAAACGACAAAACATCCACACCTAATAATGAAATCAAGAATCAAAGTAGGATAAAAGATAAGATATGTCGATTAGACAATCACAAATCGTACATGAGAAGTAGAGACTTACTCAAGATATAAGGTACTTAGATAAGATGCCTAAATAAAACATGCTTAGATAAGTAATTAAGGAAGAAATATTATGCACATAGGTAGGCACCTAAGCAAGTAGACAAGTAGTAGGAAAGGTAACAATTGAATAATCAAAACATGCTTACAAAGGTAAGACTTTAAATCATGCATCAATATGCGAGAATAAAGAGAGGTATGGTGATACCTAACAAAGAAGGTATATTTCCTCTTTAATGTGTACATGATAAGAAAACTCTAGCGAACGCCTCCTTGAGTTTCCTCCATCAACCAATAATTAGGCATACCTGAGTTGTGTCAAAAATCAATCGTAAAATCATGGAAAAAGTATCCACAAGATAACTGGAATGTTCGGTGTATGGGAGTTGAATCGGGTTATGATTAACCAAGGGATATAGTTGATTAATATCGTGAGGGTAGGTGCTCCTACCCTCAACCATGAGACCCTTTTTGTATGGAACACTTGGTATATGGACCAAAGTGAGTGATTCAGGTTATGATTAACCAAAAGCAAAACTTGATTAATCTTGTGAGAATGGCCATGCCCAAACCAAACTATGAGACCCTTTTAAGAAATTTTTTGGTATATGGACCAAGGGGAGAGAAGAGAGTTGCTTCAATACATAAGATAAAAATCAAGAGCCCATAAAAGGTGAATATATGCATGTTCCTAGAAAGTGGGACTAGTGTGGCGCTAGTATTCTAAACGAGCAATTAGAACAATCGATTAAATAGTTATTATTGTAGAAAAGCCCAGGACCAAACTATGAGTGTGTGCAAGTGTGCATTTGTAGGTGGATACCTTTTCATTAATGATGAGCCCAAGAGGAGGCCATGTGTTTTAATTGGATGATACACACATAATTGAGAAAAAATTAAAATATATAAAGAAATAAAATTCTAAACTATTTGTTGTACCCCAAAATTTGCCCTCTCATTTCTCAAGGAACCACCCTGTATCCTCAAGTTTGCTTTCACCCAATTCCAAGCCTTGAATTATCATTTTCTCCAAGAAAACCATTCACAAGGGCAAAATGGTCATTTGCACACTGAGAAGTCTAACTTTGACTTTTGGATCAAAATCAAATCTCAAAAATCATATTTCACCAAGACATGTTGGAATATGAAGTTTGTTTCATCAAGAGTTTCAAAAGTCAAATTCTACTTTGGAAGAATCAAATTTTAAATACTTAGAAACTTTTCTAAGTGTTTGAGAAATATGAAAATTTCAGAACTTCTGAGCCAGTGTTCACACTCAGCAAATTCTGGATATTCTCAAGACATAGTTTAGTTAGAACTTCTGGGCCAGTGTTCACAAAGGATCAGTCAGAGTTTTGCCAAGGTAAATCAAAGAAGATTACAAAGCGTGCTGCAAGCTTACTGGAAAGTCTGAAGGGTACTTCAGAACATGCTGAAGCCAGAAGATAAGAGGATTAGAAGATTGGATGCTACACTGAAGCAGAACTTCTAATCCAGAGTTAAACAAAGGTGCAGAGTTTCACATGGGAACTTATTTAATGCTCACAATCGCCTCTGAGTTTTTATCCAAAGGATTTCCCCCACGTGTACCCCTACTGTCTTGGGAATACAAATTTTTGTGCAAAAGTATGTTAGGCCCATGCGCTGCTTCTACTTTTTCTTAATTCATGCTGACAAATCCAGCTTAGGCACTGCTAACCACCCCACTTGATGCATTGAACATACTTGTTAAGCTTACTTCAAGAGTAAGTCAGCTTCTAGCACATGATGTTAGCGCCACTTGACATCTCCAAACTACAAAAACTTTGCCTATAAATAGAACACCATTGGCCACTGAGAAAAGGTCGGAAAAATTTGAGAGAAAGGTGTGGAGTTTGAGAAAGAAAAGCCTTGAACCCCTGCAAAAAATTCTAGGAGTCCAAAAAGATTGAAATACAAAACCTTAGCATTTGATTCTTGCATTAAAGCTCCATTTTTCTCAAGTTGTTGACTGAACAAAACCACCCATACATTTCCTAATATATATTCAAAAGCCATCCAAAATTCTGTAATTAAAGAGTAACACATTCTCCACCAGTATCCACTTCAAAGGATTAGAACTTTACCCCTTGGCTATTCCAGAAGTTCCAAACTTCCATCCTGCTGAGTACGTGAAGAAGTTTCTCAGAACATCACCAGAGTTCAGGACCAACCTCCAGTTCATAGAATCTTTTCCAACTGCAAGGTAATTTTTCTGCTGACTCTCATCATACTGATTATGCATTATCAGATTTTGCATATTTAACACAATGTAGATATTCTGATCCTGATGACGTACATATTCTAAAATTTCATGCATCTGCCTGCCTAAGTAGAAGGAATACCAGTTCAAAGTTTCATAAAGAAATTAGGACTCAAAATTAGGATTAGAAAACTCATGTTGCTTCTGATTTGTGCTTCTGATATTTCATGAAACGTGTCATAACTGTTGTATATGCAACTTTTGTTCTGTTAAGAAATGACTAAGTTGCAGATGTTCTGATTGGTATGGAAAGAGGAAAAGTTCTGACAGTTGCATCAGAACTTCTGAAAACTTCTGAATTCTCAGAAGATCCAGAAGTTCTTAACTTCCATATTTTTGCTAACATGTTTCTGTTTGTGCAGCACGCCAGAGTCAGAACTTCTGACCTCTTCTGTTTCAACATTTACGCTGATTTTGTCTTCTTTCCTTTATTATTTCTTTTCATCACTTTTATCTTTCATTAATCAAAAAACAACACCAAAAATATTTCATGTTCATATATCATATTTCTTTTGACATAAAAAGACCAAAAAATATTTTCTTAAACAAAACTTATTTCTTTTCTTAAATAAATAAGCATTTTACATTTCATGTACATTCTTATCTATTTAAATATGGTTGTAATAGTAACATAGGATTTAATTTGCAATCCCCATTTGAAATTTGTACACCCCATCCCCCTAATGATTGTAATAGCATAGAATCTTTATCTTCCGTATTTTTATTGGTTTCATATATTGTTAGTAATTAGGGCATGTATGGCAAGAATAAAGCCAATGTTTAGAAAACCCTAATTCAAGATAAACAAGCATGAAAATCAAACACATTTGCACACTTGCACCCTTAGGGTAATTCCACTTGTTGCCTTACAAAAATGGCCATGTTATGCATGTGGGATGTCTTAGCACAAACAAATCGAAAAATACAAGATCATAGTCCCTCGATGACGCTATCAAAGTTGCCTTTCAAAATGATCTTAGTCCTTAAAAGAAAAGTGCTAAGTCATCTCACAACATTGCTATCATGGTCATACGATGACCCAATGCCCGTCCCTTCACATCTAACGATGGGGCTTCTTACCAAGTCAATGGTAAGATAGCAACATCTGAAGGAGGGGGAAAAGCATATCTAAGACCTTTTGAGTAAGTATATTACTTTTAGTTACTTGCTCACTCTCAAAAAAAATATCCTTGCTATTTTCAAAATAATCACATACACTTTCCAAACATCTTTCCAAACTTGAAACATTTTCAAAACCTCAACACTTCGTATACGTTCTTACGAACGAGAACTATTACAGAGTTTGCCTAAACGATGCCACCTTTTCAAAATACTTTCAAAACCACACAAATCAAATTTTCCAAACAAAAGCAAGTGATCTAGCAAGTAACTAAGAGCCCATGGAAAACCATGGATGAAAAGGGTGCTAATACCTTCCCTTTTCATAATCTACCCCCCGAACTCAAGAAAACATCTCTAAAGGTCTTTCCTGCACTTTTTCACCTTTCCTTATTGGATAAAAGAAATTTTGGTGGCGACTCTTGCTAAACCGCAACATTTGCAAACAAAAAACACAAAACCTCAAGTTAGTTCTCCCACTGGATCACAAAATTGGCGACTCTGATGGGGAAAACTTCTCTAAAATGGGGTTACCTTAGGGTTAGATCACATTTACTTGCTTACATTGTTTGATTTGTTTGCTTTACATTATGGTTCCTTGTTTGAGTTTATTTTAAATCCTACACCCGGATTTGGGGACACCTTTTAGGTAAGTAGCAATAAAGTGTAAGGGAATTGCGCGGGGTATACCGACACGGTTGAAGCAGTAGCGACGTTGATGTGGAACTTTGGTTGGTACCGGTAACCCTTGAGCCAGTCGGGGAGAGTACGGGGCCGCCGCATGGTGTCGTAAAGCATCAACTGACCTTAGAACCTTACTTGACCAACTTGGCCATTAGGAAGTAGCGAGATAACTAGATTTGGTGCAGTCCGGAGTTGGTTGATACTCGATGCTACACTCATTGAGGTTTGACTATTGAGTTTTGTTTGGTTGTGAGTCAATCACTTATTGAACGAAACTTGGGGGAAAGATCAGTGATATTGAGATCCTTTAGAACCCGGTTACTATTGACTAGGACAGGTTGAGCCAACTAAACTTCAAAGAGGGTACTTACCTACAAACTCCATGCAAGCCTAAAACTAAGGACTTATTTGTATATATTTGTACATAACATCATAAGCATCATAAACATCATACTCATACTCACTAACCATTTCAAGGATTTTTGGATTTATCTTTGTTATGTTTTGTAGGACATGGCTTCCACTCGTAGGAGCACTATCCAATTCAGTCTCGTGAGGATACCTCCACAACTCAAGGATTTAGTATCAAGGGTCCCTGAAGATTCTCCATTCACCAAAATACATGGTCGACTCCTTAGTTTGGTTACCTCAAGTATTGAAGAAGATATGGTAAAGGTGCTGGTCCAATTCTTCGACCCTTTGCATCATTGCTTCACTTTTCCTGATTACCAACTTGTGCCCACTTTGGAAGAATTTTCTCAACTCACGGGGATCCCTATTCTTGACCAGTTACCTTTCAACGGTATTGAAAGAGACCCTAAACCTGAGGAAATTGCTCAAGCTTTGCATTTGCAACCATCTGAAATAGTAGCAAATTGGGTAACAAGGAGTGGTGTCAAAAGGTTCCTAGCAATGTTTTTGTTGGAGAAGGATCAAGAATGTTGAAATACTTTGGATCTACAAGCCTTTGAGGAAATTTTGGCTCTTCTCATCTATGGGTTGGTACTATTTCCCAATCCTGACCAATTTATAGATGTAAATGCGATCAAAGTTTTCATATCTCGTAATCTGGTGCCTACATTGCTTGGAGACATCTTGCATTCTCTTCACTCTCGCACTTTGAAAAAAGAGGGACTTTGATTTGTTGCACTCCTCTTTTGGCTAGGTGGTTTATTTCGCACCTACCTCGATCCGTGGTGAAAAATAAACAAGGTATAAGATGGTCTAAAAGATTGATGTCACTTTCACATGCTGATATCCGTTGGTATTGTCGCTCCTTGGAAGACATTATCATCATTGATCACTGTGGGGAATTCCCCAATGTCCCTCTACTTGGCATTAGGGGAGGCATTACTTACAACCCTTGTTTAGCTTTGTGACAATTTGGATACGCCAGGAGAGATGGCCCTCATGAGGTACTCATCCAAGGAATTGCATTTGACTACGAAAGCGATACCCAAGGTTACCATCAAATATTTATACGAGCTTGGGGTATGGTTAACAAAGTTGATAGCAAGACGTTGGGGCGTAAGAATTCCGTTCCTTTGGAACCTTATCTTAAATGGGTGAGGGTTCGCGCTCAAAGTCTCAAGATGCCTTATGAAGCCGTCTTACATGTTATCATGGAGCCGGTAGTTGAGGGAGACATTCCATATACTATCCTCTATCCTGATATTCCTACTTCTCTTGAAGATTTGCAAAACGCTTGGATTCAGCTAAAAGGAGAGTGAGATACTTTTGAAGCTAAGTTCTACGAGGGCGAGAGGAAGATATTAGAGCTTACAAGGGAGCTTCATGAAGAAATGAGTTTAAACACCTACATTGCGCCAAAGAGGATGCGCACAACTTTTCTGTCCTAGGAGTTTACTTTATGCTTATTTCTGTTGTTGTAAGCCCAAGAGGCGTATTTGTATTCATATCAGAACTCTTTAATGCAAATTAATGTTTGTTCACTCTTTGTATATACAAATTTAAATTCTTTAAATCCTTGAAATCATTAGCATATTGCATATTCATGCATTATGACATGACAGGTTTCCGCATAACAGGTTTCCTTATCTCTCCGTTGTTTATTTCAGCAAGATGGATCTAGAGAAAACTGTGACGGAACTCCAAGCCCAGAATTCTCAATTTTAGGAAGCTTTACTCGCCCTAGCCAAGGGGCAGCAGGATATGATGGCCTTGTTGGCCTCTAAGAAGAAGCCAAAGAAGAAAGCTCTACTCAACATGGGTAAAAGATTCAAAGAGACAATCCGTCAAATTTCAGTAGAGGAAGATTCATCCGAAGAGGACGAGAACCAGATGGGTGAGGTCAAGAGTAATCAAGATGACTGTATCAACAACCAAGAATCTGATGATGATTATTTTAATGAACAGTATCCACCCGCAGACATCAAATACAAGCAGCTGGAAGACCGGTTGAAAGCTATTGAAATCCAAGTTGTTCCCAGTTTGAATTTTGACGATTTGGGCTTAATCTCTGGGGTAGTCATTCCTCACAAGTTCGATATACCAAACTTTGCAAAATACAATGGGGTTTCTTGTCCAAAGCTCGATTTGAAGTCCTATGTGCGCAAGATACAACCGCACACCGTTAATAAAAAACTCTGGGTTCACTTTTTCCAAGAGAGTCTGGCTGGAACACAACTTGAATGGTTTTATCAGTTGGATGGCTCTCACATCAATACTTAGGAGGGTCTGGCTATCTCCTTCTACCATCAATATCAGTACAACGCCGACTTGGCACCGACAAGGGTTCAATTGCAAGATATGACCATGGGGAAGAATGAAGGGTTTAAGGAATATGCGTAGAAGTGGAGAGACCTTGCTAGTAGGGTCCAACATCCCTTGACTGATAGGGAACATATTGACATGTTCATGGGCACATTATCTGGTCCTTTCTTTAATCTATTGGTTGGCTTCTCTTCTTCTGGTTTCACCGAATTAATCTTAACCGGTGAAAGAGTTGAAAGTGGCATTAAAAGTGGAAAAATCTATGTGGCATTTACCTCCACTCCCAATCCTGTCAAGAAACCTTTTGCTGTGAAGAAAGAAGTTAATGTTGTGTATGGGGCAAAAGCCCATACCAAGAAGAATAATTATTCTTCTGTCAATGCTATCTGAATCTCCAATCTAGCTCCCACTCCAAGACCATCTGCAAATCATCACAATCACATGCGTATAAATTTCCGACAACTTCGATACGGGATAAGTGATGTTAATAGGAATAAAGTGAGGCGACTTCGTAAGCCTATAACAATCACCCAAATCGCATCGTGTCCTCTTGGTGTATTCGGTAACCCCGTTACGAAATCCATAGAAATTCTATCCCATTTCCATTCTGGAATCTCTAACGGTTGCATCAACCCTGTAGGTTTCTGATGCTCCACTTTAGACTTCTGACAAGTCAAACAAGCATAAACAAACTGAGCCACCTCTCTCTTCATGCCCGACCACCAAAATAGTTTCTTTAAATCTTGATACATTTTGGTCGCTCTGGGATGAATACTCAAATTGCTTCTATGACATTCTTCCAAGATCATTCTCTTCAAATCCACATCATCGGGAATACAAATCCTATCTAGGAACCTCAATACACCCTGAGCATCCAACTTGAAATCTTCATTTTCAGTTTGTCCAATACCAACCAACAAATCAACAAGTTTCACATCAATCTTCTGAGCTTCTCTAACACTATCAAGGAAATCATTATTGATCTTTAACATTCCCAAGATAACACTCTTCGGCATCACTTCTACTACAAGACTCATATCTCTAAATTTCTCAATCAATTCCAACACTTTCACCATTAAAAGTGACATATGCAAAGTCTTTCGACTTAAAGCATCGCCCACCACATTAGCTTTACCAGGATGGTAATTTAATCCAAAATCATAATCTTTCAACAATTCAAGCCACCGTGTTTGTATCATATTAAGCTCTTTCTTATCGAACAAGTACTTCAAACTTTTATGGTCACTAAATACTTCAAATCTAGAACCATAAAGATAATGCCTCAAAATAAATACCGGACCGAACGGAATAAAAAACGGTTCCTCAAAATAAATACCGGACCGAATAAAATAATTACCGGTCCCTCAAAACAAATACCGGACCGAATAAAATAATTATCGGTCCCTCAAAACAAATACCAGACCGAATAAAATAATTACCGGTCCCTAAAAATAAATACCTGACCGAATAAAATAATTACCGGTCCCTCAAAATAAATACCGGACTGAATAAAATAATTACCGGTCCCTTAAAATAAATACCGGACCGAATAAAATAATTACCGGTCCGAATAAAATGTCTCAGAATATATTAACAGATATACCGGTTAATTTAAATATTCTCGTCGCAAAAATAAACGTCAAACGGTAACTCGAAAATATTAATATAATATTAAATAAAATGGGGCTTTACAACTCTCCCCCACCTATAAAAGTTTCGTACTCGAAATTACCTGACTCAAAAAGCTCGGGATAGGAATCCCGCATCTTGCTTTCTAACTCCCACATCGCACTTTCACCAGCTGCTCCTATCCAAATAACTTTAACCAAGGAGATCTCTTTTCCATGAAGAGACTTCATCTCACGATCTTCGATCCTTAATGGCATCGTCTCCACCGTAAGATTTTCTTGCACTTGAATATCATCCATCTCAATCACATGTGAATGATTCGGAACATACTTCCAAAGTTGCGACACATGGAACACATCATGCAAGTTCGAAAGATTTGGCGGTAACGCCACTCTATAAGCCACTTTTCCCACTTTAGTAGTAATTTGGTAAGGACCAATAAAGTGAGGAGTTAGCTTCTTCGACTTTAATGCTCGCCCAACGCCAGTTGTAGGAGTAACTCGAAAAAAAACATGATCACCATCTTGAAATTCCAAGTCTTTTCTCCTTTTATCATGATAACTCTTTTCTCGACTTTGAGAAATTCTCATCTTTTCTCTAATCATCTTCACTGTCTCAGTAGTCTCTCTAACCAATTATGGTCCAAGCACCACACTTTCACCCGACTCATGCCAACACAAAGGAGTTCTACACCTCCGACCATACAAAGCCTCGAACGGTGCCATTCCAATACTAGCATGAAAACAATTGTTATAAGTAAACTCAATCAAAGTAAGATATGTATCCCATGAACCACCATGTTCAAGAATACAAGCACGTAACAAGTCTTCCAACGATTGAATCGTCCTTTCCGTCTGACCATCAGTTTGAGGATGATAAGCCGAACTTAACCTCAACTTTGAACCCAAAGCCTCTTGCAAGCTCTTCCAAAATTCAGAAGTAAACCTCGAATCTTTATCCAAAACAATACACAAAGGAATACCATGTAATCTCACAATCACATGCATATAAATTTCCGCCAACTTCGATACAGGATAAGTGATGTTAATAGGAATAAAGTGAGCCGACTTTGTAAGCGTATCAAAAACCACCCAAATCGCATCATGTCCTCTTGGTGTATTCGGTAACCCCGTTACGAACTCCATAGAAATGCTATCCCATTTCCATTCTGGAATCTCTAACGGTTGCATCAACCCTGCAGGTTTCTGATGCTCCACTTTAGACTTCTGACAAGTCAAACAAGCATAAACAAACTAAGCCACCTCTCTCTTCATGCCTGACCACCAAAATAGTTTCTTTAAATCTTGATACATTTTGGTTGCTCCGGGATGAATACTCAAATTGCTTCTATGACTTTCTTCCAAGATCATTCTCTTCAAATCCATATCATCGGGAATAAAAATCCTATCTCAGAACCTCAATACACCTTGAGCATCCAACTTGAAATCTTCATTTTCAGTTTTTCCAATACCAACCAACAAATCAACAAGTTTCACATCAAGCTTCTGAGCTTCTCTAACACTATCAAGGAAATCATTATTGATCTTTAACATTCCCAAGATAACACTCGTCGGCGTCACTTCTACTACAAGACTCATATCTCTAAATTTCTCAATCAATTCCAACACTTTCACCATCAAAAGTGACATATGCAAAGTCTTTCGACTTAAAGCATCGGCCACCACATTAGCTTTACCAGGATGGTAATTCAATCCAAAATCATAATCTTTCAACAATTCAAGCCACCGTCTTTGTCTCATATTAAGCTCTTTCTTATCGAACAAGTATTTTAAACTTTTATGGTCACTAAATACTTCAAATCTAGAACCATAAAGATAATGCCTCCAAATCTTAAGCACAAAAAATACTGCTGCAAGCTCCAAATCGTGCGTAGGATAATTCTTCTTATGAATCTTCAATTGCCTAGAAGCATAAGTAACCACTTTGCCATTTTGCATAAGTACACCACCTAAACCCATATTAGAAGCATCACAATAAACAACAGACGGTTCTTCAGGATTAGGTAGAATCAAGATCGGAGCCGTCGTCAACCTTTTCTTCAATTCAACAAAACTTTCTTCACACTTGACATCCCACACAAATGCAGCTCCTTTACAAGTCAACTTTGTCAAAGGGAGCGCCAACTTAGAAAAACCTTCGATGAACCTTCAATAGTAACCAGCCAATCCTAAGAAACTTCTAATCTCAGTAACAGACTTAGGAGTTTCCCATCTCAACACAGCATCAACTTTAGAAGGATCAACTGCAATGCCATCACCAAAAATGACATGCCCCAAAAAGCTCACTTCATTTAACCAGAACTCGCACTTTGACAACTTAGCATAAAGCTTCTTCTCTTTCAGAACTTCCAACATGATACGCAAATGTTCTGCATGCTCTTCTTCCGATTTAGAATAAACCAGAATATCATCAATGAAAACAACCACGAAACGATCCAAGTAAGTATGGAAAATACAATTCATGTACTCCATGAATACTCCCGGTGCATTAGTGACACCGAAAGGCATCACCGAATAATCCTAATATCCATACCTCGTCCTGAAAGTAGTTTTCTGAACATCTTCTTCTTTCACCCTTATTTGATGGTAACCCGATCTCAAATCAATCTTCATTAACATGCGAGCGCCAACCAATTGGTCCATCAAATAATCAATTCTAGGAAGTGGATACCTATTCTTGATAGTCACTTTATTCAATTGACAATAATCAATACAAAGTCTCATGCTACCGTCTTTCTTCTTCACCAATAACATAGGAGCTCCCCACAGTGACACACTAGGTCTAACAAACTTCTTCTCGAGAAAATCTTCTAATTGACTCTTCAATTCTGCTAACTCAGATACAGACATCCTGTATGGTGCCATAGAGATAGGTCTGGTTCCAGGGACAAGATCCACAGAAAATTCAACTTCTCTTTCTGGAGGTGCACTAGGAATCTCATCAGGGAATACTTCGAGAAAATCGCACACCACCGAAAAGTTTGCTATCACAGCTTGACTCTCCACATAAAGAGTCGCCATCAACAAGAAAACCAACGCCTCATCCTTCATGAACTCATTCAACTGCTTTGTTGACACCAACATAGATTGTTCTTCTTCTACTAAGGAAGAAAACCTCACAGTGTTGTAATATCAATTAATATGGACATAATTAACTTTTAACCAGTCCATACCTAAAACCACGTCCAACCCGACAAGCGGTAAACAAACAAGATCCACCATAAAGTCTCTATCAAAGATTGATAAAGGGTTCCTTTCACACACAAAAGAAGTAGTAATCGTTCCCTTAGTCGGAACTTCTACCACCATATCTCTATCCAGAGACGACAAAGTGAGATCCAATCTCTTTATACAATCAACAACAATAAAACAATGAGTAGCACAAGTATCAATAATAGTAATAAGAGGAAAGCTATTAATGAAACTAGTACCTCGAACAAGACCTTCCACGTTTTCCGTTGGAGCACCCGACAAAGCAAACACCTTTGCTGCTCCTTGAGTCCTCTTACGCTTCTTACATTTAGCACTAATGTGACCTCCCTCGCCATAATTAAAACAGACCACATCCTTATGTCTACAATCGCGAGTCATATGGCCCACTTCTCCACATCGAAAACATCTCACCTCATTCTACTTAGCTCTAACATCGCTTCGACAAACATTACATTTGTGGCCAGGTTTCCCACACTTGTAACAAACAATACTAGCAGGAGCATCTCCCCCACTAGTTCTTCGCCCTTGAAACGCTTTTTGTTTCCCTTTACCAGCTGGAGCATCATACGGTTTTCCACGACTTTGCTGACCTTTATTTCTCTTATCAGACATAATCTTATAATGAGCATTACTGTCCTCCTCAAAGATCCTACAACTATCAATCAAATCTGAAAAGACACGGATTTTCTGATAACCAACAGCTTTCTTAATCTCAGGACGCAAACCATTTTCAAACTTAATGCATTTATAGAACTCGCCATTCGGCCCATCATAATGCGGATAGAACTTGGCCAACATAGTGAACCTTGCAGCATAATCAGTGATAAACATGCTTCCTTGATTTAATTCAAGGAACTCTATCTCCTTCTTTCCCCGAACATCTTCTGGGTAATACTTCCTCAAGAATTCCCTTCAGAAAACTTCCCATGTCACTTCCTCACCAACAACCTCAAGCCTCTGACGGGTTTCAACCCACCAGTCATCCGCTTCAGCACTTAGTTAATGAGTACCATAACGGATCCTTTGCACATGAGTGCAATCCATCACACGGAAGATTCTTTCAATCTCCGTCAGCCACGCCAAAGAACCTTCTGGATCATACTTTCCTTGGAAAGTAGGAGGATTCTCTCTTTGGAAGGTTTCCAAACTACGAGACCCAACGTTCTCGTTTCATTCGGCGGGTTTTGGAAAGCCTGAGACATTGCTTGCATAGCAGCAACAAGAGCCTCATCATTCCTACCAGTGTTCCTTCCAGCCATAACAACTTCTGCTCAAAACAAAACAAGGATTAGAATCAACAAATAACAATACTTGATTGATAGACGACAAGAAACTCAACAACTTGGCCGGACAGACCGACCTGCTCTGATGCCACTAATGTAACACCCCAATTCCACCCCTAGTAATTAATAATAAAATCAGAGTTTCAAAATTTCATCCAAACATAAATTGAGGTATCACATACTCGTGTTTTTCATCACCCTACATTATAATGCACATCACAAACGATATACCGATTCATAATATAAATCCTCATATAAACATATGACTAATCACGGCACAGCGGATGTGTTCATAAAATATACGTATCTTCATGTTATCATCAATACATAAAGTCATAAGATAGTATACATAAACTATACTATCAAAATAATAACGTGGCCCAAATCCCGAGTGTTACTACTATCAGAGCATAGCGACTCAAAATAAAGAGACTCGAGCTAATCCTCATCATCCTCGCGGATCACCTGCACGTTACCAATATAAAGGCAACGGCGAAACAAGTAAAGGGTGAGATACTCGACAACATATAATTAAAGGCATGATAAAATATATAAATAGTTTTGGAATCATAAATGATATAGGATTAATAAGAGTATGTCAGCACATATCCAAATCTCACACACTTTAAATCATCATTTAGTGTATAAAATCAACACTTTAATTTCGTCACGTAATCATTATAATCATACCAAAACAAGACATAAACTTCATCTCCATAAATTCATATCGTCGCTTTACCGTCATGTTATATTCATCGCTTACTCATCATGAAATTATCGCATCATATTCACTTTATGTTCAACACAAAAATCATCACAAAACAAAGTATCATATACCATCGCAATTCCTCATAAGCCATGAAATAAAACTCAACGCCAAAGGACTCAAAAATAAACATAATCGACTCGATGAGACACGACTATGTTATGCATGTGGTACCCATCGCATTGTCCATAATTAGGGACATTCGGCATAAAAGCCCATCGTCGCTTTGGCATAAAAGCCCTTGTCGCTTGGCATAAAAGCCTTCGTCGCCAATGCAATGTATGTGACTCGACAACACGACATCACAAACATGACACAACAAAACATCATCATCGCACATCAAAATTGGTATAAAACCCACGTCGCCGTATTTATCCACATCAAGATATACATATCATCGCATCGCATATCATCAAGTATTCATTATAAATAAACCTTCACAAACATCATATTTAATCACACCACATCATTATCAAATAATTCACTAAATTTCAAACACGGAAAAATAGTCAAACATCAATAATCGTCGCGAAAGTCATTCATAATAATCGGCATCAAACATAATCATTAACGTCGCAATCGGATTGTCCATACGCGACTTAAACCGACTAAAACGCAATCCATTTCAAATTAACCGTAAATTGACCTATTTCGGGTCGTTTCATAAAAACTCGAAATCTCGAAAAAATTAACCTCACCACGACGTTCTACATGTCGAAATTAGCTAGCACGTCAATTTTCGTTCAATTCGGAGCAACTAGCTCCGTCACCGAAATTGCCGAAATTGAGAAATCAGACATAATTGGGTTCCAAATTAAATCGGTTAACTCATGTCATATTTGTATTCAATTAATATAAATATTAATATATACTGCATAGTACATTAATTTCATACTGCTACTACTTTTAGTTTTCTAAACTTATCTCAATTTTTATACTGCTATTACTTTAGTTTTTACTGAACTCCATTTAATTAATATACTGCTAGTATAGTTTTCTAACTTCATCTAATTAATATACTGCTAGCGTAGATTTCTAACTTCATTTAGTTAATATATTGTTAGCATATATTTCTAACATCATCTAATTAATATACTGCTTGCATAGATTTCTAACTTTATTTAGTTAATATACTGCTAGCATAGTTTTCTAACTTCATCTAATTAATATACTGCTAGGATAGATTTCTAACTTCATCTAATTAATATACTATTAGCATAGATTTCTAACTTCATTTAGTTAATATACTGCTAGCATAGTTTTCTAAGTTCATCTAATTAATATACTGCTAGCATAGTTTATAAACTAAACTTAATTAATATAATTTAGTTTTTCTAAATTAATTTCTATTAACATAACAATAAACCCACAACACTAACACATAAATTAACTCTCCTAATTTATCTCAACAAATCTCAAGAACCCTAACATCAATTTTATCTCAAATCAAAATATACCAAATCAAACCCTAACTATATGCATTGGAAAATCAAACCCTTTAACTTTGATACTTGAAATGATTCTTGATGATTTCAACCAACCTAAAACCCAAGCTATGGTGTTCTTCTTGCTCTTCTCTCCAAGACCTTCTTGTTCTCTCTAACTCTCACAAAGTGTGTTTTGTATGTTATGTCATAAACCAAGTGTGTTTGGTTTGTTTTGCTGCAAGACAAAAGCTAGACAAAATACCAAAAAGTCCTTCTTAAAATATACTACTAATTAACATTAAATAATATCAAATAATATTATTAATCCAAATAATTAAAATAACTCCAATAATTAAATATCGGTCCGAATAATATTTTACCGAACCGAACAGAATAAAAATCGGACCGAACAAAATAATTACCGGTTCCTCAAAATAAATATCGGACCGAATAAAATAATTACCGGTCTCTCAAAACAAATACCAGACCGAATAAAATAATTACCGGTCCCTCAAAACAAATATCGGACTGAATAAAATAATTACCGGTCCCTCAAAATAAATATCAGACCGAATAAAATAATTATCGGTCCCTCAAAATAAATACCGGACCGAATAAAATAATTACCGGTCCCTCAAAATAAATACCGGACTGAATAAAATAATTACCGGTCCGAATAAAATGTCTCCGAATATATTAACAGATATACCGGTTAATTTAAATATTATCGTCGCAAAAATAAACGTCAAAAGTTAACTAGAAAATATTAATATAATATTAAATAAAATGGGGCTTTAAAACTCTCCCCCACCTATAAAAGTTTCGTCCTCGAAATTACCTGACTCGAAAAGCTAGGGATAGGAATCCCGCATCTTGCTTTCTAACTCCCACGTCGCACTTTCACCAGCTGCTCCTATCCAAACAACTTTAACCAAGGAGATCTCTTTGCCACGAAGAGACTTCATCTCACGATCTTCGATCCTTAATGGCATCGTCTCCACCGCAAGATTGTCTCGCACTTGAATATCATCCATCTCAATCACATGTGAAGGATCCGGAACATACTTCCGAAGTTGCGACACATGGAACACATCATGCAAGTTCGAAAGATTTGGCGGTAACGCCACTCTATAAGCCAATTTTCCCACTTTAGTAGTAATTTGGTAAAGACCAATAAAGCGAGGAGTTAGCTTCTTGGACTTCAATACTCGCCCAACGCCGGTTGTAGGAGTAACTCGCAAAAGTACATGATCACCATCTTGAAATTCCAAGTCTTTTCTCCTTTTATCATGATAACTCTTTTGTCGACTTTGAGAAATTCTCATCTTTTCTCTAATCATCTTCACTGTCTCAGTAGTCTCTCTAACAAATTCTGGTCCAAGCACCACACTTTCACCCGACTCATGCCAACACAAATGAGTTCTACACCTCCGACCATACAAAGCCTCGAACGGTGCCATTCCAATACTAGCATGAAAACTATTGTTATAAGTAAACTCAATCAAAGGAAGATATGTATCCCATGAACCACCATGTTCAAGAATACAAGCACGTAACAAGTCTTCCAAAGATTGAATCGTCCTTTCCGTCTGACCATCAGTTTGAGGATGATAAGCCGAACTCAACCTCAACTTTGAACCCAAAGCCTCTTGCATGCTCTTCCAAAATTCAGAAGTAAACCTCAGATCTCTATCCGAAACAATACACAAAGGAATACCATGTAATCTCATAATCACATACGTATAAATTTTCGCCAACTTCGATACGGGATAAGTGATGTTAAATGGAATAAAGTGAGTCGACTTTGTAAGCCTATCAACAATCACCCAAATCACATCGTGTCCTCTTGGTGTATTCGGTAACCCTGTTACGAAATCCATAGAAATGCTATCCCATTTCCATTCTGGAATCTCTAACGATTGCATCAACCTTCCAGGTTTCTGATGCTCCACTTTAGACTTCTGAAAAGTCAAACAGGCATAAACAAACTGAGCCATCTCTCTCTTCATGCCCGACCACCAAAATAGTTTCTTTAAATCTTGATACATTTTGTTCGCTCTGGGATGAATACTCAAATTTCTTCTATGACTTTCTTCCAAGATTATTCTCTTCAAATCAACATCATCGGGAATACAAATCCTATCTCGGAACCTCAATACACCCTGAGCATCCAACTTGGAATCTTAATTTTCAGTTTGTCCAATACCAACCAACAAATCAACAAGTTTCACATCAAGCTTCTGAGCTTCTCTAACACTATCAAGGAAATCATTATTGATCTTTAACATTCCCAAGATAACACTGGTCGGCGTCACTTCTACTACAAGACTCATATCTCTAAATTGCTCAATCAATTCCAACACTTTCACCATCAAAAGTGACATATGCAAAGTCTTTCGACTTAAAGCATCGGCCACCACATTAGCTTTACCAGGATGGTAATTCAATCCAAAATCATAATCTTTCAACAATTCAAGCCACCGTCTTTGTCTCATATTAAGCTCTTTCGAATCGAACAAGTACTTCAAACTTTTATGGTCACTAAATACTTCAAATCTAGAACCATAAAGATAATGCCTCCAAATATTAAGCACAAAAACAACTGGTGCAAGCTCTAAATCGTGCGTAGGATAATTCGTCTCATGAATCTTCAATTGCCTAGAAGCATAAGCAACCACTTTGCCATTTTTCATAAGTACACCACATAAACCCATCTTAGAAGCATCATAATAAACAACAAACAATTCTTCAGGATTAGGTAGAATCAAGATAGGAGCCGTTGTCAACCTTTTCTTCAATTCAACAAAACTTTCTTCACACTTGACATCCCACACAAATGCAGCTCCTTTACAAGTCAACTTTGTCAAAAGGAGCGCCAACTTAGAAAAACCTTCAATGAACCTTCTATAGTAACAAGCCAATCCTAAGAAACTTCTAATCTCAGTAACATACTTAGGAGTTTCCCATCTCAACACAACATCAACTTTAGAAGGATCAACTGCAATGCCATCACCCGAAATGACATGCCCCAAAAAGCTCACTTCATTTAACCAGAACTCGCACTTTGATAACTTAGCATAAAGCTTCTTCTCTTTCAGAACTTCCAACAAGATGCGCAAATGTTCTACGTGCTCTTCTTCTGATTTAGAATAAACCAGAATATCATCAATGAAAACAACCACGAAACGATCCAAGTAAGGATGGAAAATACGATTCATGTACTCCATGAATACTCCTGGTGCATTAGTGACACCAAAAGGCATCACCGAATATTCCTAATATCCATACCTCGTCCTGAAAGCAGTTTTTTGAACATCTTCTTCTTTCACCCTTATTTGATGGTAACCCGATCTCAAATCAATAATACTAAACATGCGAGCGCCAACCAATCGGTCCATCAAATCATCAATTCTAGGAAGTGGATACCTATTCTTGATAGTCACTTTATTCAATTGACGATAATCAATACAAAGTATCATGCTACTGTCTTTCTTCTTCACCAATAACACAGGAGCTCCCCACGGCGACACATTAGGTCTAACAAACTTCTTCTCGAGTAAATCTTCTAAATGGCTCTTCAATTCTGCTAACTCAGATGCGGACATCCTGTATGGTGCCATAGAGGTAGATCTGGTACTAGGGACAAGATCCACAGAAAATTCAACTTCTCTTTCTGGAGGTGCACTAGGATTCTCATCAGGGACTACTTCGGGAAAATCGCACACCACCGGAGCTTGACTCTCCACAGAAAGAGTCGCCATCAACAAGAAAACCAATGCCTCATCCTTCATGAACTCATTCAACTGCTTCGTTGACACCAACGTAGATTGTTCTTCTTCTACTAAGGAAGAAAACCTCACAGTGTTGTCATAGCAATTGATATGGACATAATTAGCTTTTAACCAGTCCATACCTAAAACCACGTCCAACCCGACAAGCGGTAAACAAACAAGATCCACCACAAAGTCTCTATCAAATATTGATAAAGGAAAACTTTCACACACAAAAGAAGTAGTAACCGTTCCCTTAGCCGGAACTTCTACCACCATATCTTTATCCAGAGACGACAAAATGAGACCCGATCTCTTTACACAATCAACAATAATAAAACAATAAGTAGCACCAGCATCAATAATAGTAATAAGAGGAAAGCTATTAATGAAACTAGTACCTCGAACAAGACCTTCCTCATTTGCCGTCGGAGCACCCGACAAAGCAAACACCTTTGCTGCTCCTTGAGTCCTCTTAGGCTTCTTACATTTAAGACTAATGTGACCTCCCTCGCTATAATTAAAACAGACCACATCCTTATGTCTACAATCGCGAGTCATATGGCCCACTTCTCCACATCGGAAACATCTCACCTCATTCTCCTTAGCTCTAACATCGCTTCGACAAACATTACTTTGGTGGCCAGGTTTCCCAAACTTATAACAAATAATACTAGCAGGAGCATCTCCCCCACTAGTTCTTCGCCCTTGAAACGCTTTTTGTTTCCCTTTACCAGCTGGAGCATCATGCAGTTTTCCATGGCTTTGCTGACCTTTGTTTCTCTTATCAGACATAATCTTATAATGAGCATTACTGTCCTCCTCAAAGATCCTACAAATATCAATCAAATCTGAAAAGACACGGATTTTCTGATAACCAACAGCTTTCTTAATCTCAGGATGCAAACCATTTTCAAACTTACTGCATTTAGAGAACTCGCCATTCAGCCCATCATAATGCGGATAGAACTTGGCCAACATAGTGAACCTTGCAGCATAATCAGTGATAGACATGCTTCCTTTCTTTAATTCTAGGAACTCTATCTCCTTCTTTCCCTGAACATCTTTTGGGTAATACTTCCTCATGATTTCCCTTCGGAAAGCTTCCCATATCACTTCCTCACACGCAACCTCAAGCCTCTGGCGGGTTTCAACCCACCAGTCATCCACTTCAGCACTTAGTTTATGAGTACCATAACGGATCCTTTGCACAAGAGTGCAATCCATCACACGGAAGATTCTTTCAATCTCCTTCAGCCACGCCAAAGCACCTTCAGGATCATACTTTCCTTGGAAAGTAGGAGGATTCTCTCTTTGGAAGGTTGCCAAACTACGAGACCCAGCGTTCTCGTCAGCATTCGACGGGTTTTGGAAAGCCTGAGCCATTGCCTGCATAGCAGCAACAAGAGCCTCATCATTCCTACCAGTGTTCCTTCCAGCCATAACAACTTCTGCCCAAAACAAAACAAGGATTAGAATCAACAAATAACAATACTTGATTGATAGACGACAAGAAATTCAACAACTTGGCTGGACAGACCAAACTGCTCTGATACCACTAATGTAACACCCCAATTCTACCCCTCGTAATTAATAATAAAATCAGAGTTTCAAAATTTCATCCAAACATAAATTGAGGTATCACATATTCGTGTTTTTCATCACCCTACATTATAATGCACATCACAAAATCAAAAGTCGGATATACCAATTCATAACATAAATCATCATATAAACCTATGACTAATCACAACACAGTGGATGTGTTCACAAAATATACGTATCATCATGTTATCATCAATACATAAAGTCATAAGATAGTATACATAAACTATCCTATCAAAATAATAACGTGGCCCAAATCCCAAGTGTTACTACTATAAGAGCATAGCGATTCAAAATAAAGAGACTCGAGCTAATCCTCATCATCCTCGCGGATCACCTGCATGTTACCAATATAAAGGCAACGGCGAAACAAGTAAAGGGTGAGATACTCCAAAACATATAATTAAAGGCACGATAAAATATATAAATAGTTCTGGAATCATAAATGATATAGGATTAATAAGAGTATGCCAGCACATATTTAAATCTCACACACTTTAAATCATCATTTAGTGTATAAAATCAACACTTTAATTTCGTCACGTAATCATTATAATCATACCAAAACAAGACATAAACTTCATCTCCATAAATTCATATCGTCGCTTTACCGTCATGTTATATTCATCGCTTACTCATCATGAAATTATCGCATCATATTCACTTTATGTTCAACATAAAAATCATCACAAAACAAAGTATCATATACCATCGCAATTCCTCATAAGCCATGAAATAAAACTCAACGCCAAAGGACTCAAAAATAAACATAATCGACTCGATGAGACACGACTATGTTATGCATGTGGTACCCATCGCATTGTCCATAATTAGGGACATTCGGCATAAAAGCCCATCGTCGCTTTGGCATAAAAGCCCTCGTCGCTTAGCATAAAAGCCTTCGTCGCCAATGCAATGTATGTGACTCGACAACACGACATCACAAACATGACACAACAAAACATCATCATCGCACATCAAAATTGGTATAAAACCCACGTCGCCATATTTATCCACATCAAAATATACATATCATCGCATCGTATATCATCAAGTATTCATTATAAATAACTTGTCGGAAACATCATATTTAATCACAGCACATCATTATCAAATAATTCACTAAATTCCAAACACGGAAAAATAGTCAAACATCAATAATCGTCGTGAAAGTCATTCATAATAATCGGCATCAACCATAATCATTAACGTCGCAATCGGATTGTCCATACGCGACTTAAACCGACTAAAACGCAACCCATTTCAAATTTAACGTAAATTGGCCTATTTCGAGTCGCTTCATAAAAACTCGAAATCTCGAAAAAATTAACCTCACCACGATGTTCTACATGTCGAAATTATCTAGCACGTCAATTTTCGTTCAATTCGGAGCAACTAGCTCCGTCGCTGAAATGTCCGAAATCGAGAAATCGAATATAATCGGATTCTAAATTAAATCGGTTAACTCATGTCATATTTGCATTTACTTAATATAAATATTTATATATACTGCATAGTATATTAATTTCATACTGCTAGTACTTTTAGTTTTCTAAACTTATCTCAATTCCTATACTGCTATTACTTTAGTTTTTACTAAACTCCATTTAATTAATATACTGCTAGTATAGTTTTATAACTTCATTTAGTTAATATACTGCTAGCATAGATTTCTAACTTCATCTAATTAATATACTGCTAGCATAAATTTCTAACTTCATTTAGTTAATATACTGCTAGCATAGTTTTCTAACTTCATCTAATTAATATACTGCTAGCATAGATTTCTAACTTCATCTAATTAATATACTGCTAGCATAGATTTCTAACTTCATGTAGTTAATATACTGCTGGCATAGTTTTCTAACTTCATCTAATTAATATACTGCTAGCATAGTTTATAAACTAAACTTAATTAATATAATTTAGTTTTTCTAAATTAATTTCTATTAACATAACAATAATCCCACAACACTAACACCTAAATTAACTCTCCTAATTTATCTCAACAAATCTCAAGAACCCTAACATCAATTTTATCCCAAATCAAAATATACCAAATCAAACCCTAACTATAAGCATTGGAAAATCAAACCCCTTACCTTAGATACTTGAAATGATTCTTGATGATTTCAACCAACCCAAAACCTAAGCTATGGTGTTCTTCTTGCTCTTCTCTCCAAGACCTTCTTGTTCTCTCTAACTCTCACAAAATGTGTTTTGTATTTTATGTCATAAAACAAGTGTGTTTAGTTTGTTTTGATGCAAGACAAAAGCTAGACAAAATACCAAAAAGCCCTTCTTAAAATATACTACTAATTAACACTAAATAATATCAAATAATATTATTAACCCAAATAATTAAAATAACTCCAATAATTAAATATCAGACCGAATAATATTTTACCCAACCGAACGGAATAAAAACCGGACCGAACAAAATAATTACCGGTCCCTCAAAATAAATACCGGACCGAACAAAATAATTACCGGTTCTTCAAAATAAATACCGGACCAGGGAAAATAATTACAGGTGCATCAAAACAAATACCGGACCGAATAAAATAATTGTCGGTCACTCAAAACAAATACCGGACCAAATAAAATGATTACCGGTCCCTCAAAATAAATACCGGACCGAATAAAATAATTATCGGTCCCTCAAAATAAATACCGGACCGAATAAAATAATTACCAGTCCCTCAAAATAAATACCAAACCAAATAAAATAATTACCAGTCCGAATAAAACGTCTCTGAATATATTAACAGATATACCGGTTAATTTAAATATTCTCGTCGCAAAAATAAACGTCAAACGGTAACTCGAAAATATTAATATAATATAATATTAAATAAAATGGGGCTTTACAACTCTCCCCCACCTATAAAAGTTTCGTCCTCGAAATTACCTGACTCGAAAAGCTCGAGATAGGAATCTCGCATCTTGCTTTCTAACTCCCACATTGCACTTTCACCAGTTACTCCTATCCAAACAACTTTAACCAAGGAGATCTCTTTTCCACGAAGAGACTTCATCTCACGATCTTCGATCCTTAATGGCATCGTCTCCACCGTAAGATTGTCTCGCACTTGAATATCATCCATCTCAATCACATGTGAAGGATCCGGAACATACTTCTGAAGTTGCGACACATGGAACACATCATGCAAGTTCGAAAGATTTGGCGGTAACGCCACTCTATAAGCCACTTTTCCCACTTTACTAGTAATTTGGTAAGGACCAATAAAGCGAGGAGTTAGCTTCTTTGACTTTAATGCTCGCCCAACGCCGGTTGTAGGAGTAACTCGCAAAAATACATGATCACCATCTTGAAATTCCAAGTATTTTCTCTTTTTATCATGATAACTCTTTTGTCGACTTTGAGAAATTCTCATCTTTTCTCTAATCATCTTCACTGTCTTAGTAGTCTCTCTAACCAATTCTGGTCCAAGCACCACACTTTCACCTGACTCATGCCAACACAAAGGAGTTCTACACCTTCGACCATACAAAGCCTCGAATGGTGCCATTCCAATACTAGCATGAAAACTATTATTATAAGTAAAATCAATCAAAGGAAGATATGTATCCCATGAACCACCATGTTCAAGAATACAAGCACGTAACAAGTCTTCCAACGATTGAATCATCCTTTCTGTCTGACCATCAGTTTGAGGATGATAGTCCGAACTCACCCTCAACTTTGAACCCAAAGCCTCTTGCAATCTCTTCCAAAATTCAGAAGTAAACCTTGGATCTCTATCCGAAACAATACACAAAGGAATACCATGTAATCTCACAATCACATGCGTATAAATTTCTGCCAACTTCGATACGGGATAAGTGATGTTAATAGGAATAAAGTGAGCCAACTTTGTAAGCCTGTCAACAGTCACGCAAATCGCATCGTGTCCTCTTGGTGTATTTGGTAACCCCGTTACGAAATCCATAGAAATGCTATCCCATTTCCATTCTGGAATCTCTAACGGTTGCATCAACCTTCCAGGTTTCTGAAGCTCCATTTTAGACTTCTGAAAACTCAAACAGGCATAAACAAACTGAGCCACATCTCTCTTCATGCCCGACCACCAAAATAGTTTCTTTAAATCTTGATACATTTTGGTCGCTCCAGGATGAATACTCAAATTTCTTCTATGACTTTCTTCCAAGATCATTCTCTTCAAATCCACATCATCGGAAATACAAATCCTATCTCGGAACCTCAATACACCCTGAGCGTCCAACTTGAAATCTTCATTTTCAGTTTTTCCAATACCAACCAACAAATCAACAAGTTTCACATCAAGCTTCTGAGCTTCTCTAACACTATCAAGGAAATCATTATTGATCTTTAACATTCCCAAGATAACACTCGTCGGCGTCACTTCTACTACAAGACTCATATCTCTAAATTTCTCAATCAATTCCAACACTTTCACCATCAAAAGTGACATATGAAAAGTCTTTCGACTTAAAGCATAGGCCACCACATTAGCTTTACCAGGATGGTAATTTAATCCAAAATAATAATCTTTCAACAATTCAAGCCACCGTCTTTGTCTCATATTAAGTTATTTCTTATTGAACAAGTATTTCAAACTTTTATGGTCACTAAATACTTCAAATCTAGAACCATAAAGATAATGCCTCCAAATCTTAAGCACAAAAACAACTGCTGCAAGCTCCAAATCGTGCGTAGGATAATTCTTCTATAGAATCTTCAATTGCCTAGAAGCATAAGCAACCACTTTTCCATTTTGCATAAGTACACCTCCTAAACCCATCTTAGAAGCATCACAATAAACAACAAACGGTTCTTCAGGATTAGGTAGAATCAAGATCGGAGCCGTTGTCAACCTTTTCTTCAATTCAACAAAACTTTCTTCACACTTGACATCCCACACAAATGCAGCTCCTTTACAAGTCAACTTTGTCAAAGGGAGCGTTGACTTAGAAAAACCTTCAATGAACCTTCTATAGTAACCAGCCAATCCTAAGAAACTTCTAATCTTAGTAACAGACTTAGGAGTTTCCTATCTCAACACAACATCAACTTTAGAAGGATCAACTGCAATGCCATCACCAGAAATGACATGCCCCAAAAAGCTCACTTCATTTAACCAGAACTCGCACTTTGACAACTTAGCATAAAGCTTCTTCTCTTTCAGAACTTCCAACATGATGCGCAAATGTTCTGCGTGCTCTTCTTCTGATTTAGAATAAACCAGAATATCATCAATGAAAACAACCACGAAACGATCCAAGTAAGGATGGAAAATACGATTCATGTACTCCATGATTACTCCTGTTGCATTAGTGACACCGAATATTCCTAATATCCATACCTCTTCCTGAAAGTAGTTTTCTGAACATCTTCTTCTTTCACCCTTATTTGATGGTAACCCAATCTCAAATCAATCTTCATTAACATGCGAGCGCCAACCAATTGGTCCATCAAATAATCAATTCTAGGAAGTGGATACCTATTCTTGATAGTCACTTTATTCAATTGACAATAATCAATACAAAGTCTCATGCTACCGTCTTTCTTCTTCACCAATAACACAGGACCTCCCCACGGCGACACACTAGGTCTAACAAACTTCTTCTCAAGAAAATCTTCTAATTGGCTCTTCAATTCTGCTAACTCAGATGTGGACATCCTGTATGGTGCCATAGAGATAGGTCTGGTACCAGGAACAAGATCCACAGAAAATTCAACTTCTCTTTCTGGAGGTGCACTAGGAATCTCATCAGGGAATACTTCGGGAAAATCGCACACCACCGGAAAGTTTGCTATCACAGCTTGACTCTCCATATAAAGAGTCACCATCATCAAGAAAACCAACGCCTTATCCTTCATGAACTCATTCAACTTCTTCGTTGACACCGACATGGATTGTTCTTCTTCTACTAAGGAAGAAAACCTCACAGTGTTGTCATAGCAATTGATATGGACATAATTAGCTTTTAACCAGTCCATACCTAAAACCCCGTCCAACCCGACAAGCGGTAAACAAACAAGATCCACCATAAAGTCTCTATCAAAGATTGATAAAGGGCAACTTGCACACACAAAATAAGTAGTAACCGTTCCCTTAGCCGAAACTTCTACCACCATATCTCTATCCAGAGACGACAAAGTGAGACCCAATCTCTTTACACAATCAACAGTAATAAAACAGTGTGTAGCACCAGTATCAATAATAGTAATAAGAGGAAAGCTATTAATGAAACTAGTACCTCGAATAAGACCATCCTTGTTTGCCGTCGGAGCACCCGACAAAGAAAACACCTTTCTTGCTCCTTGAGTCCTCTTAGGCTTCTTACACTAAGCACTAATGTGACCTCCATTGCCACAATTAAAATAGACCACATCCTTATGTCTACAATCGCGAGTCATATGGCCCACTTCTCGATATCGGAAACATCTCACCTCATTCTCCTTAGCTCTAACATCGCTTCGACAAACATTACTTTTATGGTCAGGTTTCCCACACTTGTAACAAACAATACTAGCAGGAGTATCTCCCCCCACTAGTTCTTCTCCCTTGAAACACTTTATGTTTCCCTTTACCAGCTGGAGCATCATACGGTTTTCCACGACTTTGCTGACCTTTGTTTCTCTTATCAGACATAATCTTATAATGAGCATTACTGTCCTCCTCAAAGATCCTACAACTATCAATCAAATCTGAAAAGACACGGATTTTCTGATAACCAACAGCTTTCTTAATCTCAGGACGCAAACCATTTTCAAACTTAATGCATTTAGAGAAATCGCCATTCGGCCCATCATAATGCGGATAGAATTTGGCCAACATAGTGAACCTTGCAGCATAATCAGTGATAGACATGCTTCCTTGCTTTAATTCGAGGAACTCTATCTCCTTGTTTCCCAGAACATATTCTGGGTAATACTTCCTCATGAATTCCCTTCGGAAAACTTCCCATGTCACTTCCTCACCAGCAACCTCAAGCCTCTGGCGGGTTTCAACCCACCAGTCATCCGCTTCAGCACTTAGTTTATGAGTGCCATAACGGATCCTTTGCACAGGAGTGCAATCCATCACACGGAAGATTCTTTCAATCTCCTTCAGCCACGCCAAAGCACCTTCGGGATCATACTTTCCTTGGAAAGTAGGAGGATTCTCTCTTTGGAAGGTTGCTAAACTACGAGAGCCAGCATTCTCGTCAGCATTCGGCGGGTTTTGGAAAGCCTGAGCCATTGCCTGTATAGCAGTAGCAAGAGCCTCATCATTCCTACCAGTGTTCCTTCCAGCCATAACAACTTCTGCTCCAAACAAAACAAGGATTAGAATCAACAAATAATAATACTTGATTGATAGACGACAACAAACTCAACAACTTGGCCGGACAGACCGACCTGCTCTGATACCACTAATGTAACACCCCAATTCTACCCCTCGTAATTAATAATAAAATCAGAGTTTCAAAATTTCATCCAAACATAAATTGGGGTATCACATATTCGTGTTTTTCATCACCCTGCATTATAATGCACATCATAAAATCAAAAGTCGGATATACTGATTCATAACATAAATCATCATATAAACATATGACTAATCATAGCACAACGAATGTGTTCACAAAATGTACGTATCATCATGTTATCATCAATATATAAAGTCATAAGATAATATACATAAACTATCCTATCAAAATAATAACGTCGCCCAAATCCCGAGTGTTACTACTATCAAAGCATAGCGACTCAAAATTAAGAGACTCGAGCTAATCCTCATCATCCTCGCGGATCACCTGCATGTTACCAATATAAAGGCAACGGCGAAACAAGTAAAGGGTGAGATACTCCAAAACATATAATTAAAGGCATGATAAAATATATAAATAGTTTTGGAATCATAAATGATATAGGATTAATAAGAGTATGTCAGCATATATCCAAATCTCACACACTTTAAATCATCATTTAGTATATAAAATCAACACTTTAATTTCGTCACGTAATCATGATAATCATACCAAAACAAGACATAAACTTCATCGCCATAAATTTATATCGTCGCTTTACCGTCATGTTATATTCATCGCTTACTCATCATGAAATTATCGCATCATATTCACTTTATGTTCAACACAAAAATCATCACAAAACAAAGTATCATATACCATCGCAATTCCTCATAAGCCATGAAATAAAACTCAACGCCAAAAGACTTAAAAATAAACATAATTGACTCCATGAGACACGACTATGTTATACATGTGGTACCCATCGCATTGTCCATAATTAGGGACATTCGGCATAAAAGCCCATCGCCGCTTTGGCATAAAAGCCCTCGTCGCTTGGAATAAAACCCCTCGTCGCCAATGCAATACATGTGACTCGACAACACGACATCACAAACATGACACAATAAAACATCATCATCGCACATCAAAATTGGTATAAAACCCACGTCGCCGTATTTATCCACATCATGATATACATATCATTGCATTGCATATCATCAAGTATTCATTATAAATAAATCGTCGCAAACATCATATTTAATCACACCACATCATTATCAAATAATTCACTAAATTTCAAACACGGAAAAATAGTCAAACATCAATAATCATCGCGAAAGTCATTCATAATAATCGGCATCAACCATAATCATTAACATCGCAATCGGATTGTCCATACGCGACTTAAACCGACTAAAACGCAACCCATTTCAAATTAACCGTAAATTGGCCTATTTCGAGACGCTTCATAAAAACTCGAAATCTCAAAAAAATAAACCTCACCATGACGTTCTACACGTCAAAATTAGCTAGCACGTCAATTTCTGTTCAATTCGGAGCAACTAGCTCCGTCGCCGAAATTGCCGAAATTGAGAAATCCGACATAATTGGGTTCCAAATTAAATCGGTTAACTCATGTCATATTTGTATTTAATTAATATAAATATTAATATATACTGCATAGTACATTAATTTCATACTGCTAGTACGTTTAGTTTTCTAAACTTATCTCAATTCCTATACTGCTATTACTTTAGTTTTTACTAAACTCCATTTAATTAATATACTGCTAGTACAGTTTTATAACTTTATCTAATTAATATACTGCTAGCATAGATTTCTAACTTCATTTAGTTAATATACCACTAGCATAGATTTCTAACTTCATCTAATTAATATACTGCTAGCATAGATTTCTAACTTCATTTAGTTAATATACTGCTAGCATAGTTTTCTAACTTCATCTAATTAATATACTGCTAGCATAGATTTCTAACTTCATTTAGTTAATATACTGCTAGCATAGTTTTCTAACTTCATCTAATTAATATACTGCTAGCATAGTTTATAAACTAAACTTAATTAATATAATTTAGTCTTTCTAAATTAATTTCTATTAACATAACAATAATCCCACAACACTAACACCTAAATTAACTTTCCTAATTTATCTCAACAAATCTCAAGAACCCTAACATCAATTTTATCCCAAATCAAAATATACCAAATCAAACCCTAACTATAAGCATTGGAAAATCAAACCCCTTACCTTAGATACTTGAAATGATTCTTGATGATTTCAACCAACCCAAAACCCAAGCTATGGTGTTCTTCTTGCTCTTCTCTCCAAGACCTTCTTGTTCTCTCTAACTCTCACAAAGTGTGTTTTGTATGTTATGTCATAAAACAAGTGTGTTTGGTTTGTTTTGATGCAAGACAAAAGCTAGACAAAATACCAAAAAACCCTTCTTAAAATATACTACTAATTAACACTAAATAATATCAAATAATATTATTAACCCAAATAATTAAAATAACTCCAATAATTAAATATCGGTCCGAATAATATTTTATCGAATTGAACGGAATAAAAACCGGACCGAACAAAATAATTACCGGTCCCTCAAAATAAATACCATACCGAAAAAAATAATTACCGGTCCCTCAAAATAAATACCAGACCGAATAAAATAATTACTGGTCCCTCAAAAAAAATACTGGACCGAATAAAATAATTACCGGTCCCTCAAAACAAATACCGGACCGAATAAAATAATTACCGGTCCCTCAAAATAAATACCGGAACGAATAAAATAATTACCGGTCCCTCAAAATAAATACCGGACCGAATAAAATAATTACCGGTCCGAATAAAACGTCTCCGAATATATTAACAGATATACCGGTTAATTTAAATATTGTCGTCGCAAAAATAAACGTCAAACGATAACTCAAAAATATTAATATAATATAATATTAAATAAAATGGGGTGTTACACATCTTGCAACCAAACTTCAGTATTGACTATCAAGTTCGGAAGGCGCCAATCAATCTGATCTACCTTCAACCAAGTAGCAAAGTGATGAGACGCTCGAAGATATAAGGGCAATGGTAGAGTTGGAACCCAGTGAGATTGTTCACATAGCTATTTTTTTTTTGTTTTACACAAATTGTATAAATTTTGTTCGTTCGACGACGTTCTCTTACTAGGACGTCAGCCTCTTGTACAAAAAACGCCTATTACAGGCTAACCTAAAAAATCAATACAATTCATTTTCACAAAGAAATTTCAAATATGTGTTTTCTTTTTTCTGTTCTGTTTTGCAAGAACGTCCAATGATTCATTTTTGATATATGCATTTGACAATAATTGATGCTCATAAATATTTACATGCGAAACAAAAGACGATTACTCGTAATTTCAGGAACGGGGGCAAACAAGAAATGTCCAAACCATACAGTTACTCTACCCATCAGGTACAAGGATAGACCCAGCTGGAGAAAATGACTAAAGATACGTACACTCCCCGCAGAGTAAGAAATCCCCCAAAATAGTGGTGTTAATTCTCCCCAAGCAGAATTCATCTATCGCCAGCAATGGAAGACCATCCCCAGTGAAGTTTGTTTCTTACACAAGCAGAAACTCAATCCCCAACAGGGTTCGTTATCGCCAGCAACGGTAATTCATCCCCAGCCGAGGTTATTCCTCCAAATCAGTAGATCTTCTGGCAAAGTATTTATCTTCCCCACAGAGTCATTCTCTCGCCAGTTTATTCTCCAGCAGAGTTATTCTCCCGCCAATTTATTCTCAAATCATCTTAGGTCGTTATCCCCTGCTAAAACAAAGAATTCAACTCCTTGCACTCTCCAGCAGAAGTCCGGGATTTATTTTCCCCAACTAGAGAATATCATAGAAACATTGCATATCCATACATCATGACATACACATGCGCATCATACAGTACAATCCCATTTATTTTGAGAGCATCGTTACTCAATACGTTTCATGCATCATGACATTACGTACGACTAACTCTTTACCTTTCAAGGAAAGATAAAATCAAATTCTCACATGTTTTCTCTGGTTCAGTCAAATCGGTGCTAAGATTTCTATTCCAGTTTAAGCTATGAAGCCCGGATTCGACCGGATAATATCTTGGTTTCTCCATTATACTATGAAGCCCAGAGAACGACCGGATAACAGTATCAAAATACCGCGAAGCCTGGAATCGACCAAATAGTGGTTTATCTTAAATTTAAGCTATGTAGCCCGAATTCGACCGAATAATAGTTTAATCCCCAACAAGTTATTGTGAAGCCTGGATTACGACCAGATAGCAATGCAAGTTACTGTGAAGCCTGGATTACGACCAGATAGCAGTACAAAACACCATGAAGCCTGGAAGCGACCAGATAGTGGTATGTCATAAACACAAGGCGTGAAGCCCGGAAATTGACCGGATAACAGCTAGCAAGTTACTGTGAAGCCTGGATTACGACCAGATAGCAATACAAGATACCATGAAGCCTGGACTCGACCAGATAATGGTATAAGACATTGTGAAGCCTGGATTACGACCAGATAGCAGCAAAGAATACTACGAAGTCTGGAATCGACCAAATAGTAGTATATATTTAAGGCAAGTTATGAATCCCGGATTCGACCGGATAATATCTTGATTTCCCCAAATACCGTGAATCCTAGATTCGACCAGATAATGGTATGAGACGTTGTGAAGCCTGGATTATAACCAGATAGCAGCAAAGAATACTGAAGCCTGGATTACGACCAGATAACAGTAAAGGACACTGCGAAGCTTATATTTCGACCAAATAGCAATTTACTTGGCCAGTTACTAAGAAGCCTGGAATCGACCGGATATTAGTATGCCATAAATTCAAGTTGAAGCCCGGATGCGACCGAATAACAAATTAATTCCTTCTGAAGCCTGGAGCACGACCAGATAAGAAGTGAGAAGTTGCGAAGCCTGGATTATGACTGGATAGCAAGTTTAATCTCATCCCCCCCCCAGTAAGTCACTATAAAGCCTGGAGCATGACCAGATAGCAGTCGGTCTTATTTTCTCAAGCAAATCACTGTGAAGCCTGGAGCACGACCAGATGGCGGTTCATTTGCATCTCTCCAACCAAGAAACGATTCCCCAATAGAATAACGGACGATCGAAGCTCCTAAAATTCTATTTCTCCCAAGACAGAGATCAACATTCCCCAGCGAAATCCTCCTCAACAACAGGTATACAGACTCTCGCAAAGGAATCTCTTATGCGATTGAAACTCCTTCGGATGGAATCTTTAAGCCCATCTCCTGTCATTCATTTCCAAATGGCATCTATAAGCCCATTCCCGACATCAAAAGACAAGTACCACTTCATGCGAGTGCAAATTTCTGGGCACTCTAGTGTTCAATCATCTTCCACCTTCGGATCACGAAAGGCAAGCAAGCCAATCTACATCCTCAGGTTTAAGAAGATTTAACAGGGGAAGCTGTTGTACCCCAAAATTTCACTCCCATATTTCTCAATACATCTCAAGTGAGGTCCTCAAATTTCTCAAGGAAGTCCAAGGGTTGACCAAATAAACTCTCTCCTAAGGCAGTCTACCTCAAATTAGGGTTTCAGTTTGCATCAAGATATTTGAGCCCAAAGCATACCAAATGCTCATCATTGTCCTAGTATGTTCTCAATATTATCCATTTCAAGTTTCAAGCCTTACAGAGAAAGTTTGCTCAGTCAATTGCTCAAAGGCCTGAAAATCAACTGTGCTAGGGCAAAAGTCAATTGGCTCCTACATACAGTCAAACTTCAAGATTTTTGGTCAAAATTCTCATTTTTAAGCATTATTCATCATTTGATCAAGGGTTGATCATGATTCATAAAGGATTTCTCACAATTCATCAAAACCCAAAAGTTGCTAAATTAGGGTTTTGTAGGAAAAGTCAACTCAACTTTGACCAAGCATAACTTTCTCATAATTTATCAAGAATGACCCATCTAAAGCTCATTTTGAAGAGGATGCAATGACCTACAATTCATCTTCATCTCCCAAGTTCAAAATATGCACCCACAAGAAGTTATGAATTTGGACATTATAGGTCATTTTGAAAAGTCAACAAAACCACCTTTTTTGTCAAAGCTTCATACATGAACATGGACGACTCAATTAAGATGAGAACAAAAGGGTTGCTTAGAGGACATCTTGATCTTTCTAAAAAGTCAAAGAACACATCTCTAGAGTCAAAATTGAAGGAGTTATGCATTGTTGAAGTTGACTTTTTTTGCAAACATTGCCAAAATTCAAATGTGTCTCAATTTGCAATTTTTGTCAAATGGGCCCAACTTTTTTTGCTTGCATTGAGTTTGTAACATGGTACACGACCCATGATCCTTTCCACTTGTCATTCTTTTATTTTTATCATTTATTTTGATTTTGTTTCATTTAAATTAAATAAAATCAATAATAAATAATGAAAATATCAAAAATCATTTAAACCTTGAGATTTTGTGCATATTTCAGGTCCATGAATAGATGGAAATGAGATCAAATCGTGCAAGGCTTGTTTGGACATAAAAAGATTGAATTTTTCTTGTTTTGGAAAGATTTGATGCAAGGGTGAATCAAGGATCAAATATTCATAATTGCAAGGATTTTATGCAAACTTCTAATCTAATTGATTCTATGATATATATTGAACAAATCCAAAGCAAAAGCATAAGGGTTGGATGCGTGAGAGAGCAGAATAAAAGTCACAAAAATCACCAAAAAGTGTTGAATCAAATTATAAGTTAGAGGACGATTTGCACCATTCCAAGGCTAGCAATTGATTCCCAACCATCTCCTGAAGCTAAACTGATCATAGTCAAGCCTTGATTTGCCCAGAATCCATATCCATAACTCTCACGATTTATCATTTTCTCCAAAATTGTATCCATTCATCCTTGCATCTTTATCATGTTTAAATGATATATTTGTAATCCATATCATGTTTGCAAGCTAACAGTACCGTTTAATTGCATTTTTGAAAGCCATACGTGTGGATGCCATTGTTGGGGTTTCTGAGATAGGTTTGGGGCTTTGCTACACATGGAAAATTGGGCCACAATTGAGGTACCATGATGCTCGTGAGGTTGTCACGAGTTGATTGGTACCATTGTTATGTGTTTATCATGCTTGCAGGGAGTTTTGGAAAATCACAGGGGCTGTACCTACGCCTTTTGCCCGTAGGTAAAAGTCTCCAAACTTTTAGCAACAGAAGGAGGTAGAAGATGATGGCGTGGCGTGGTGTGATTTGTCCATTCAAAAATCCGCGCGTTCTTATCATATTAACTTGCTTTTCCAATATAATGTTTATTTGTTATTACATGTACAACAAAGCACGCTAGCCCAGTTGGTCAAGAGGCGCTTGAAATTGCCAAAGGGCCTGGGTTCGATCCCCAGGTCCCCCATATTTATTCAATGCAATTTTATTTTACATGATTAGGTGTGAAAGCTACCTGAACATCCAACATACGCCCTCAAGGAACAGCCAACCAGATGTCTAACAAGCTGGATCCAAAGGCCATCCTTTGGAGGTCTACAATGCACCCTAGTCAACTTGCAACATGGGATCTGAAAGGTTAACATGGGCCAAGGACTTTTGGGCTTAAAAGTCAGATTTGCTCCCCCCTTTTGCTTTGATACCAGGCCCACTTCTTTTTCTTTTATATTTATTTTCTTTTAGTTATTTATTTTGATTAATTATTTTCTCACACAAAAATTAATTCTTTTTTACAAAAAATTCATAAAATCAATTTCATCAAATTTAGCTTTTTATATATTTTGTCAAAATTAATTTAGTATTAGCTTAATTTAATTTTAGGGCAATTTTAACCTTTTTTGTAAATAATTTAAAATAAACTAGAGAATTAGGGTTTTGTTTGATTTAATTTTTATTTTCTTTTCTTAAAATAACAAGAATATAAAAAAATAGGTCAAATTAATTATTTTCCTTAATTTGAAATTAATTAGTAATTAGGTTTATATTTATTCATTTAACCTTATTTTTCTCAAAATAATCAAAACAACAAAAATGATTTTTCTTTCAATTAGGTTTAGACGGGGTTAAAACCCTAATTTTTTCTCGTTCTCGATCCATCGCGTGCATTTATTATTTTTTACAATATTAATGTAACTGCTCATGGTATGTAATAGTTTAATTAGGAGCTTTCGTTTGTTTATCGTTTTACGGGTTTTTTGGCTATGTAATTAATCCCCCTCCCCGAAGCCTTGTAATAGCATAGTTTTATTTCTCGCATTTTAATTCTCGCAAATATTAACTATTCGATGTATGATAATAGGATTGCATGAAAAAAATGTATGTTAATTTTAAAATGGTTAGCAAACCCTTTATGTGCAAAGATAATAACTGAAATCAAATCACTCGCACATGCGCACTCCTAGGGTATACTCTCACGTCGGCTGCTTTCAGTAAACGGTCATTAAGTATAGGGTGTTTTAGTGGTTTCTCTCTTGTCTAAACAAAGATCAAATGTTGCCTCAGAAATGTTGCCTCGGAAATGTTGCCTCGGAAATGTTGCCTCGAATATGATCTCAAGACATTAGGGTTATTACTAAGACATCCTAACATTGCTTTAGTGATTGTACGTCCCTTTCGAATTGACCCTTACAACTCCAACGACGATGCTACCTACTCACTAATAGTAGGATAGCACTGTCTAAAGGAAACAAGAACATAAACATTCCTTTTTCGAGTAGGTAGATGCTAGTAGGTACTTGCTCAAAATCAAACTTTTCCACACTTACACTTTTTCAAACAAAGTTTTCAAAACGACTTTGTAACACTCTTGAGGACAGAAGCAAGGGTTAAATATAAGTAAAACAAAAACTTTTCAAAACACACAAACACAAAAGCAAATTTTAAAAGATGAGCAAGTACCTAAGAGCCCGTGGAAAACCACAGATAGAAAGGGTGCTAATACCTTCCCTTTCTATAATATACCCCCCGTACTCAAAATCTTGAAAAAGGTATTTTTTTGTGCTTTTGTCCTTTCTAGTTGTATAAAATAAAAGTCGGTGGCGACTCTTGCTTATCGCGACATTTTGCAAACACAAACGCAAACTGCAAACCAACATTTTCTCAAAACAGTTTGGTTCTGCCACCGTATCACAGATACGAATCAGAGAAAATACGATGAGGCGCTCCAAGGTAAGTGCATCATGAACCCTAACTTCTGAATGGTTAGATCTGGATCTAGAGAGATCGGAGGATAATGATGAGAGGGACCATGGCTTCTACTGTGAGATACCTGCACATATCAGAAAACAACCACAACAACGATGAAAAGTGTCACCGCCATATTAGTGTTTAATTAAGAAGCTAATTTTAAAAAATTAAAACACTAACTCAAATTAAAACAAGAGAGAGTAGTATCTCTCTCAACCACATGTTCTCTCTAAAGCTCTCCTTAGAAGACGACATGTCCACCGCGCTGGAAATCGCCTCACGGTGATGGTAGCGGCGCGGGCGATAATTTTGCTCCAATTTCACTTTTCTTTACATCATTCTCTTCATCTTCTCATCATCTTCTCTAATCTGAAGCTTGATTTTGTACTTGTTGCATATATTTGAGTAGATCTTGAAGGGATTTCAGAACCCTAGGTGCTCCAAATGATGATAATCGATGATGGTTATGATGATGATGATGGTTGATACATTTTGGTGTTGAAGACGATACTTATGAGGTTTTTTTTTATGGTGAGATCTTTCCGAGCCAAAATCTATTTCTCTGAATTATTTATGACTTTTGAATCTTTTCCTCGTCTCCTTTCTTGGATTTATATTTCGTGATGTCGTCGTTAATCGCGGATTGATGTCGTTGTTGTTGACCGTTTCTGAAGCAGGTTGCAACAATGAGGATGTTGATGAGGAACGACAGTCGTAGCTATTGAAGGTTTCTTATGATGATGATTTAGGAGGCATAAATAAGTGAAAGATCGATGGTGATTCTTGAAGTTCAGCAGTATAGGTGATGTAGATAATTGATGTAGGTTTTGAAGATGATTGAAGATGAAGGTTGCAATTTGAGAGGGAAGATGAAAATGAATCGTGAATTTGAGAGAGCAGAGAGAATTTTGCGAAGATTTTTTGGGTGATTCTTCAGAATGTGAAGAATAGTCTCAACCAAGGTGAGTTTCTATTTTTATAATTCGCTTGAATCGCAGAAAGTTATTTACAATTTGTTAGGAATTAGAGAATCTCAACCTTAGCTCCTGAAAGTTTGTTACAAGATGGAGGGTAAGGATTACATCTAAGATTTAGCTTGCTTGAGAAGTTTTTTTTGATCTGGAATATCAATTGAATTTTTAATCAGAGTTTTGGTAACAAACCTGCTTGCATTTGTTTTTGGCTTAACATTTATATGTTATTTCTGTTTTTGATATGTTATGATTCTGATTTTGGGCTGGGAACTTGAATTCCGTACTTGGCAGATTGTGATACTCTTTTGTGATTTTTTCTTTTGTGAACCAACTTTGTTTGTGATTTGCAATAGACTTAGGCTAATGATTGAATTAAGATTCTGATTATGTTTGAAACAAATTGTATGAGGCCTTGTAAATGCTTATGAACATGATTTAAAAACCACCCTTTATTCTGATTCCTACACAAACCCTAATGATGAGATTGAAAAAGCAACTTTGTTTAAATTTCTTATTATTGCTCATGTTGAGAATTGTTCTAACCATTTTCTTCCTTCCTTGTTTCATGAACAATGGTGATTAGATGGCAAAGGAAAAGCCGAAAGATGAGGAGGTCGTGGCTTAGCATGACTTGGAGGAGTTTTGGAGGAAATCTTGACGAGGAACAAGTCTTGGAGAAAAGTCAAAGAGATTGATGAAATTTGGATCTTCAAATAACTTGATCATGGATTTGTTTCTCTTAGGACAAATGTTCACTTGATTTTCTTTGTAACTTAGAAGCATTCTTCTTGTACTTTGGTGTATTCTTAGGAATTTGAAAGTTCTTGTAATCTTGAGAATTTGATAAATTTGAATGTCTTGCAATAAGAAATGGTATAAAAAACTTTTGTGATCAATGGATATTTTGAAATTTGTAAGAGCAATGGTATAAGAAACATTGATGAACAATTTGGATGAAACTTGTATCAAATTAGACATGTAGAAATTGGTACCAAATTGAATGAGTAGAACTTGAATTCCAATGATAGCCAATTCTAATTAGCCTTATCCATCTCACTTTGTTTTCCTTTGAAGTGTATGATGATGTTATGTGAACATCGATAAATGTTTAAATCACGTGTAGTGATGATGAAAATGTGACATAAATCTCAAAGAAATGACCATGAATGAACTTGACCAAATATTTCAAAAGGATTCTTTTCCAAAAATATCTTGAACTTAATCATGACTTTCAAATGAAATTCACCCTTTTCACAATTCTTTGAATTCAAATATAAACTTTTGCAAACCCCAAGATCAACAACTTGTAACCTAAGTAAATAAATCATTCAACCCTCAAATGATGAATCAACCCTCAAAAGATAATAAGAACTAATGAAACCTTTAATTAGGGGCGCCATAAATGATGGTAATTGCTGGATCAAACCCTGAGTCATATGATAACACAAATGCAGCAAAAATTACATCTCGATCCTCATTTTATAGATGAATCTTTCTTCAACTCTCTAACCACAAGCGACTTGCACTTAAAGAAACAAAATATTCACTTGATCGTGGGAACCAAATAAAATATCTTCTAATGAAGATCCATATAGAAACTCAATTGAGGATTGAAGGCGTACTAAGATAAAACTCACGATGATAAAACTTTAAGCATCAAAACCCTAGCATAAGAGCCAATAAATAGGAGAAAATGTGATTCAGTTCAAAATACTGGAAAATCTTTAATCCTCTGATGAAACAAAGAATTAGTTGAGATGTCACGAGGCCTGGGAAGCCTTGGTAGCCTTAATGATCAAAAGAAAGAGGATATGAGACCCATATTGGACTGATTGTCAACACGGTCAAGTTCTACTGCTTGAAGAAGAATATGAAGATAAGAATACCTTGATCATGTCTAAGTGCATGAATGCATATGATGAAACACAAGCCATGTAAGGTAAAATGAAGAGGGGGAATTTTGGGGTGCAACAGATACCCGTATTCAATCATCTTAAACCTGGTAAGTGAGAAAACACGACAACTTTTAAACTTTCAAGGTGGAAGAGGATTAAATACTACAAGAACCTGAAAATTTGCGCTCTGAATAAAATAGAAGCGTAGAAACACTGGTAATTGTATTCTATAAGGATGACACCAAGCAAACTGGATGAAAGAGGAGAAGATTAGTGAATACTAAATTCTACCAAAGAGCCTCAGATAAAACTGGATTCAAGAGATATATCAAGTATAAATTGAATTTAAAAGGCTGAGCCAAGTAGAGATTGAACTCGAATAGTAAACCAAGTCAAGATTGGACTTACACCAAGAGAACTAGTGGATGCTAGTCTTCAAGAAGGATGCGACATGTAAAACTAGAAAACAAATTGCGAAATTGAGCTAAAACTCAACTCAAGCAGGATAGACAAAATTGGACTTTAGAAGAACATGCTAGAAAAAAAACTGGAACACCAATTGAAATAATGAGATAAAACTCAACCCAAGAAAACTAGACGAGACTAGATTCTAGAAAAATGCGCTAGGACAAAATTGGAACACCAATTGAAATAATGAGATAAAACTCAACCCAAGGAAACTAGACGAGACTAGATTCTAGAAAAATACATTTGGACGAAACTGGAACACCAATTGAAATAATGAGATAAAACTCAACCCAAGAAAACTAGACGAGACTAGATTCTAGAAAAATACATTGGGACGAAACTGGAACACCAATTGAAATAATGAGATAAAACTCAACCCCAGAAAACTAGATGAGACTAGATTATAGAAAAATGTGCCCAGACGAAAATGAAAAACCAATTGAAATAATGAGATAAAACTCAACCCAGGAAGACTAGATAAAACTATACTCCAAATAATGTGTCAGGACAAAACTGAAACACAAATTGAGATAGTGAGATAAAACTCAACCCATGAATACTAGATAAAACTAGACTCTAAATAACGTGTCAGGATAAAACTGAAACACAAATTGCGATAGTGAGATAAAAATCAAACCATGAAGACTAGATAAAACTAGACTCCAAATAATGTGTCAGGACAAAACTGAAACACAAATTGCGATATTGAGATAAAACTCAACCCAGGAAGACTAGATAAAACTGGACTCTAAATAATGTGTCAGGACAAAACTGAAACACAAATTGCGATAATGAGATAAAACTCAACCCAAGAAGACTAGATAAAACTAGATCTTGAAGATTGTGTCAGGACAAAACTGAAACAAAAATTACAATGGTGAGATAAAACTCAACTCAGGAGGACTAGGTAAAACTAGATCTTGAAGATTGTGTCAGGACAAAACTGAAATACAAATCACAAAGGTGAGATAAAACTTAACTCAGGAGGATTGGATAAAACCAAACTCCCACAAGATACAAATCGATATTAGACCCTAACGGTTATACCATAAATAAACTGGCCTCGATCATCGAAGAACAGATAAAACTGAACTTATACCATCTACACATTAGTGAAACGCTAGTGGGATCGAGTAGAGGTTATCGAGATAAAATTTATCCTTCGGGAGTACTTATAAAGAATGCTCCAGGTAGAAACTAGTGTGCAAACAACGTAACGAGACGAAACTCGACCTAAAAGGAACTAGATGAAAATAGGCTCTGAAAAAGTACTCAATAGGACAACAATAGAAATTAGGTCCTATAGCAAGGTCACAAAAAGTGTATGTATTTCACAAAACCCCTAATGGTCTCAAACGAGGGTAGACAATAGACGATGCTAAACGAACCCAAGTAATAAAAGAGATGAATAACATGTAGAAACTCGACACAAGAAGACTAGATAAAACTGGTCCAAAGATTAGACTTAATCACGAGTAGTAAACTCGACTAAATAAGATTAGATGAAACTTATCCAAAGATGGGTACCAGGACAAACTTGGGTTACACGCACAGGTAACGAGACAAAACTCGACCTAAGAGAAACTAGATGAAACTAGGCTGAAAATGAGTATCAGTGCGAGACTAGTATTCAGAAGGTATATCAATAGACATTGAAATTAACCAACAAGGATAGTAAAGACTAAAGCCGAGAAAACCGCGCCAGGTAGAAATTAGACTATAATCAAAGATAGTGAGTAGACACTTAACCACTTAATGGTAACACCCAAAAGGGGTACTTGAATGGGGGTGAAAAGCGGGATACTGAGGATAGAGACCTCGCAGGGGATATCATCCGAAGTTTAGAAAATTCATGGGGTAAAAGAGAAACAAAAATGGCTTATGTTTCAATGCATGTTTGAATTATTATATTTCTTATGGAGTAATGTTCCAAAAGAGTGGAAACAATACACTTTGAGGAAGAAATGCGATGATGCATGATAAAATGTTTCACTGGGGAGTTGCAAAAATAAATTGCAAAATCTACTGGAGAAGAGAAGATATAAGAAAACTGCTGGAGAGAATACCCTTGAAGAGTTGTAACTCTGTGGGGAGTAACAAACTGAGTAACAGGTAGATACGGGCTACAACTTCTGATGGGAGTTGCAAAAATAAATTGTAAACTCTGCTTGAGAAGATCAACTCAAAATTGTCAACTCCGATAAAGGATGCCAAATGAAAATTGGGCACTGCTGATCAGGGTGACACTGTAACTTCTGAGGGGGAACACCAAATAGAGATTGGACGTTGTTGGAGAAGATCGGGGAGAAACTATAACTTCTAAAGAGGAACGTTTGTCATACCCCAAATTTTGCCACCCTTTATTTCTACAGTCAAAAATATTTTCAACATTGGTTTTTATAATATTATTTGGTTCAATTTTACTAACATTATAACAATCATTTATTTCGCTCATTTAGAAATATAATAGTTTACTTTTAAAATTATTTGTAAATATCTGTTCACCTTTCATATACTTTCAATTGGGTTTTTTATTTCAATTGAGTAACGTAACAAAATTGGTAAGGAGTAAGGCATGCAAATATGAGGGCATGAGTTCGAATCTCATTGTCACACATCTTGATATTTTTTCCATTTTTATTCTTAGTAACTTTAAATTCATTTTTATTTATAATTAAAAAATCACAAAAATATTACATTAGTAATTTAATTTTTCGTTTTTTTATTATATTATTTATCATTTTTTAAATATTTTTTTTCATTTAAACTATAGTTTTATGCATTTTATAGTAAAACACCTAAATAAAGAAAGTTTTAATTTTGATTTGTTATTCTTAGCATTTTTAATTGACTTTATGAGCACAAGCAAATTAATTTAGGAAACATCCAATCTAATTAAATAAAAATATTTGAAACCTGTAATTAATTTTAAGGCTTTAATTATTTTATTTAATTATTAGATTAATTTATTTTATTTCCTATTTTAATTAACCTAATTTTCAATTATAAAACATGTTCATTCTAACCATTAGAGAGGTCATTTCTATTCACTCTTTATATACATTTTCATGGGAAATAATTGAAGAGATAAAAACAGAGCAGATCAAAGAAAATACTCTACAAATCTCTAACTCACCCATGCACAGAACCAACGCGGATGGCGCTTCACCAGGGCCGCCACACCCTCTAATCACATCCACCATATTTATATGAGGGCGTAAATTCTTTTTCTTTGTATTTTCTCATGATGTGCTTGTTATGTTTATTGGTGATTTGAACATAAGTAGGATGCATGGATGAAGAAGAAAAGGTATGGAGAAAAAGAGAAAAGAAGAATGGTTGCACAAACAGAGAGAGAGAGAGAGGAAGCGATTTTTTTCTCTCCATTTATTAGTGACTATCTTGTGGTATGTATTCTCTTTTCTTTTATTTATTTATTTCATCACCACGTGTCAAAAGGTGAATGGTAATGGTTAACATTTAAAAGAAATGGTAATACTGTTAGTAGAAGAGACGACACCCTTTTAGTCTCTCATATGCTATTTTTTTTAACTAATTAATATGTTAGTAAAAATTAGGTTTTCTTAACATTGGGTTGGGCTTTGAGTTATACATTTTTACTACCAAGTACAACATCTGGACTTGGGCCCTTACTTCATATACCTTCAATTTCGCTACATAGTGAAAATCTACACCCCCTTATGATTTGGGCCTAAATCCAATATCTGGATTTAGGACCCTCTTATATGTATCTTCATGAATTACTAATTCTAAAAAAAAAAACGCACCCCTTGCATTTTTTATTATTTTTATTTTTATATTTTATATTTTATTTACTTATTTTATTTATTATTATTAATATTTTAACTTTTAATATATTTATTTTTATAAATTCTAAAATTGTTCATTTTTTTTAATTCAAAACTCCTTTATTTAAAAATACTAACTCATCTTTAAATTGCATTAAAATTCTTTTTATCATGCATTAAAAATATTTTTCTGATATTACAGAGTATATTTGAAAATATCTAATCAATCAAATACTGACCACTTTTTTACTAACTTAATTAACTCAAGATATTATTTTCAAAAAGGATTTTAGAAATTACCTTTAATCGATTTCAAACTTCGTCTTCAAATTCTACTATTCACACACCCATACTTAGTTCAAGGAGAATTCGAGATATTTTCATAATCCATAAAAAACACTAATCAAACAACTATGAACTACGAATTCGAACTCTGATTCCTCATAAGAGGATACGTAGGCATACAACTTAAAAATCATGACGAGTTCCCCTAATTAAAATTAATACCTTATTTCTTAAAGTGTAAATCTAAACCTTAGTATCCTTGTGAACAAGGTAGATGAAGGGTGCCTAACACCTTCCCTTCATCTAAAAACGAGTCAACAACTTAGAACCTCTGACGAAATTAGAGTTATACGTTATATTTCCTTTCTTAGGATAAAAATTAATGATGAGGACTCTCAATTTAAAACCAGTTATTACAGTTGGCGACTTTGCTGAGGACTCAACCCTAGGGTTTAGAAACCTTTTATTTTGGTTTAGGGTTTTTATGGTTCTTTTATTCTTCTATTTTCTATTTATTTATTTATTTATTTATTTATTTATTTATTTATTTATTGTTGTTTATTATTATATTTTTATATTTTATCATTTGTTGGTGGGATTTTTATTTCAAAAAAACCTTAGAAAGAAGGTTCGTCTATTGGCCAAGGGAATACATCATCCCTATGAGTTTTTGTGATGACTTCGCCTAGAGTCGGTGGAATTCAAAAAAAGAAATATGTCTCAAGAGATATCCTCTTGGATGGTAGGACTTTGGAATGAAACCTATGACTTTTTGTATAACCCCTTAACTAAAAACTCATGGTGAGACCCTTCACGACCTTATAGACGAAAGTTTCAGTCTGCAAAGAGGCTCTACTTAAGAGAGACCCTTGTGCCTTTCCCTCTAGTGTTATCCATGATACCCTTAAGGAAACCACCTTATGGGGAGGGTAGAACATCTGTAGGCCAAAACTAGGGTCCTACAATCTAAGGATACCTTTCACGAAATCTCGTCACTAAGCCTTTCAATCATGCATTCATGCATCTTACATTTCACATATTCATTATTCTCCATTCTTTTTTGTCTGTCTTATTTATAGGATTAAAAAAAATAAGTCAAAGGTTTTGGTGAGTGTCTTAAAAATGAATTCCAAAGGGAAACAACTTGTCCGTGTTAATGCCGTCAAACCAGGTAGGACGAAGATCAAGACCATCAAAGGGAAATTGTCTGAAAGAGATTTGAAGATGTTTACTCACTGTCAAGGGGATACCCTTGAGTTGACAAAAGTGGATGTATTATTAGATGCTATTTCTTCTTTGGTTCAGTTCTACAACCCTCCATTGATGTGCTTTACCTTCCAATACTTTCAGCTAGCGTCGACTTTGGAATAATTTGATAGACTCATGAATTTCTCTAAGGAAAAAGGTTATGTGGGAATTGGGCAGAATATTGACATTAAGGTCTTAGAAAACGGTTTAGGGATCCCTTATCCTGAATTTTCACTTAATTACAAAAAAGAAGGGGACGTACAAGGGGTTAAGAGATACTATTTGGAAGCTAAAGCCCTTTATTTTACCGATAACAAAGAATGGGAGTGTTGTGTTGATTGTTTAGGGATACTTGTATTTTGTGTAATTTTGTTTCTGCGGACTTTGGACTATATTGACCCTACAACTATTAGTGTATTATGAGGCACAAAAGCTTTGAATGTGGACCCAACTCTTACTTTACTTGCTGATATTTAATATGCACTTCACACTCGATATGAAAAGGGGAGGTGTACTCTAAACTGTTGTATCCCACTCTTATATAATTGACTTATGACTCACCTCTATAAAGAAGACTACATGGTCCCAAACCTGACAAGATATGAGTGGCCTTAAAAATTAAGGTCTCTTACTGATGATTCTATGTTGTGGTATGCAAGGAAACTAGACATTGGAGATATCATTTATAGTTGTAGAGATTTTCCGAATGTGTCATTGATTGGGTCACATGGATGCATCAATTACTACCCTACTTTGGCTTTGTGACAACTTGGGTATCCTTTAGAGGATAAACCCTCAGATGAACAACTTCAACAATTGATCATTCACGACATGGGACAAAACAACTAAGAGTTACTCAACAAGATCGTCCGAGCTTGGAATAAGGTTAACAAGAGAAAAGTTGAAAGATAGAATGCTATGGCTAAAGAACCTTACACTCGATGGATTTTGGATAGGGTACGAGTGGTTAAGTTATCATTTGACATTGATCCTGAGCACAAGCCATATGTCCCAGATCCTCTGCCTATGTCCTTAGAAGAAATAGACAACTTAAAGAAAGCTTTGAATAAAGCTCAAAAGGGGAAAGAAGAATTGGATCTTACCCTTCATACCTTATCTAAGGAGAAAAGACAAATGCAATGCGTGATGGAGTCCAAAGACCAACAAATTCAGAAAGATCGTAAAGCATTTGAAAAGGAGAGTCTAAAACAAAAATGTTCGACTGAAAGGATATTGAGTGCTACTTTTAACTTGGATTCCCACAACCAACATTTGGAAGATCCTGCTAGTGAAATCAGTAGATTAAGTATATGGTACAAAAAGGAAATACAAGACAAAAAGGAGATGGAAGAAAGCTTGAGGGCTCAAATTCAAAGTTCGGCAGAAGCTTCTTTAGATCAAGAGAAAATGAAGTGTCTTACCATGAGACTCTGAGATATCCAAGAAACGGATGTAGAGGAACGTCTCAAGAGGATGATGGCAGAAAGATTTCTCGCCCAAAAGCCTGATGAATACGAGCGAGTATGTCTTGAGTTAGAAGACCTCCGAAAGAATTTCCTAATACAAACGAAAACTCTATATGGAGATGAGGGATAAAAAATTATATTAGGAAGATCAGTATGCAAAGATCACCAATGCAGGAGAGGATAATCATAAGATAATTCCGGACCTCTACCAAGAATATTGATTCTACAAAGACAAGCATTCAAGACTCTCCTTCTTAGCCAACAATCTTATTGGCGACATCCCTAGAAGTTTGAGAGATCCGAAAAATGTGATGGTACCTCTCTAGAAATACGTTGAATACTTCCTCAAGCTTTGTAGGACAATAGTCGATGGCTTCAGAGCAGAAATCCGCAAGCGTACTTAGAATATTTTATTACCCTTTGTTATTTCTTTCAATAAGTTTTGATATTTTAAGTTTGAATATTTTTTAATATCTGAATTGTATTCTCCTTTTTAAAGACAATTGTTTTTTCAGTAAAAGTATTTTGTTTCTATATCTCGATTGTATATTTATTTTTAGACGCTCACCAGTAAAAAGAAAAACCTAAAAAAATATAAATACAAAAAGAAACATATTAAAAATCCAAGTGAATAATACATTCAAAAACAAAAACTCTTAGCATATTCTATGCATCCATGCATTCAAAAATATCACATCATTTCATATTTCATAACATAAAAACTCATTAATTTTCAAAATTATCTCCAGTTAAATTATTGGTAAGAAAGCACCACCTCTTCGACCGCCATATCAAACAAGAGCTCATCAAAAGAAAGGAGATGTGACTCATGTTCTTCTAGCCTTGAAAAACATCATCGAGAGGCAGGAACAAATTCCTAGGGTAGCCTTTGAAGAAGTAGCCCAAACTATTGGTTCATCGAGCGGTCACCAACCAAGAAGAGAACTGGAGTTAGGACCCCAAAAATCAACTATGGCTCAATAAGAGGACAGACAAGCAGCTAGTGAAGGGTTTGTCCCACCTCCACCGAAGGTAAGGGTATCTCATACTTTGCAAATTTCTGTCAATAATACAGACAACTACATAGACCTATAGTCTGGGAACCATGACTTATAAGACGTTATTCAAGTACCTCAAAGGACAATCGATACCCATGTCACTGAAAATCCCTGGTGCTCAATCAATATAAAGCTCTTGAAGAAAGGTTGAGAGTTGTAGAGGGTTATGATGCTTTCAATGTTGATGCTCTCGAAATAGGTCTAGTTCCTGATATGGTGATCCTTCCAAAGTTCAAAGTACATGACTTTGGAAAATATAAGGGGCTCACATGTCCAAGGAACCATCTACGCATGTATTGTAGAAAGATGTATGCATATGCTCAAGATCAAAAGCTGATGAGCCATTGCTTCCAAGCTAGTTTGAGTAGGCATCCTTAGATTGGTACATGCAATTGGAGCGGTGATAAGTGTAAATTGTAGTTATTTTTGTATATATTTTTTTTGTACTTATTGACTTTTTGTTGTTAATATCGTTGAATAAACCTTACTTTTGTGTAAATACGTTTAGTTTGTGTTTTTATATACATAGTGTATCGTTTGATGTTTTCCATTCATTTTGTAGTTATTTGTTTCATTTTGGAGCATTGAGGAATAATGTGTCAAAGGCAAGGCTCCAGATGCATGTTTTTGGAATAAAAGACTGGTTTTGGGACATTCTGTCCAGGAGAGCCCACTTAGCACGCCAGGCGCGCTTAGCGCGATCTGCTGAGTTGAGTTTTATAAAAACAGATTTAGTTCATTTTTAGGTTATGGTTTTGGGGAAGTTTTTGTTCCCAACTCCATCAACCTGTAAATTTTGTTATGATTAGCTTAGATAACAACTATGGAGTTTGCATACGGATGATCCGGGGTGGATTGCTCTTCGATCGACGTTGATAAACTGATAGATTTCTGGTTCATTTCTCTTTTTCTTTGTGTATTCTCTATTGGTTGGGTTTCGATATGTATTTCCTTTGAACTGGTGTATATTTGTGACCCTTGGCGTTATATTAAACTTTCTTTACGAATCTTTGTGGATTTTTGTCCTGGATTTTTACTCGGTGTTAGGGATTTGAGTTGTTATAGACATATACTGCTTAGATTCTTATCTAGGATGATTATCTATTAGTTTATGAACTCTAGAGATAGATTTAGAGCTGACATCTACTTGGGTATCAGAGCTTAATTCCTCTGTGTTGTTTGTGTCGCTCTGAGAGATCGTCGATACAGGCGAGCAAGGTTGACTTCTGTGTTAATGAGGTGGTTGAGAGGTCACTATCGAGGTGACGCAGTCGACCTCTCAATTTGGGTTAGAAATGACTTGGGTTGTGAGTGATACGTAGTGACATTGATTAATATTGTAGAATGAGTATAACAGATCGATAGGTTTAAGTCTGTGAGATGTAGTATATATGTATGCTTGATAAGTTATTCCTTTTTCCTTTTTATACATTTATTTTCTGTTAATACATTTTCTTTAAAAACCCATTTATCCCTCAACTCACTAACGATAGATTTTTCTAACGGTAATTCAATAACCAATCTTTGTGGACACGATACAATATCACCTAAATATCACTCGGTAAATTAATAACTTACTTTTTGCTTGCCTCTTTACCGCTGCAACAAAATGGCGCCATGTCATACCCCAAATTTGTCCTACCTTTTTCACTTTTATCTGGATTAGGATTTGTATTTCATTTTCATCATTTTCATTAGGTCAATCACACATCATTCCTTCATTCAATAAGGAAGTGGTTCAGTATCAGTGGTTGTGCTAATTAGAGCTTCACTTTGGTTTGAGTTTTCTTCATCAGATTGACGTAGGTTCTTCTCTTGAGAAGTGGACTATGTGAATAAGGGTTTTGGAAATATGGTTATCATGGACTTCTTCTCAGGCTACATAGGCAGTTTCTCATTCAAATTTACCGAGGCCAAGGATTAGGGTTTACCTCCCTACCCAAGGTCAATGGATTAGGGTTTTTTTCTCAAGGATAACTTTGTTATTTCATGCTTCTTTTTCACTCGAGGTTATTCCCAAGGGCATTGTGTTTGAATTATGATTGTTAGTCATCAAGTTAAGGGTTTGCGAATTGAATTGCAAAGCATTTAGACATGATTATTGTGAACTCATAGGGTGATTAAGGCATGGTTATTCTTTGTTACTTCAGTTACAAGTCACTTGCGGTTTGATCATGAAAATTAAGGTTTTCATTGAGAATTGTATTCAAGTTAGGAGATAATGCATATGGCTTACTTGGCATGCAATTTAAAGAGGTCATTCATCATTCAAATATCCACAAAATTACAAGACTTATTCAAGTTTTACTAATTCCATTTAATTTGTCATTGTCCATCATTTAAAGTTCATCAGAGTATTCACCAAATCCTATTTTAAGGCATGATGTTTCAAAGTTGTCAAAATTGTTCAAGACATATTCATAAGCCATAAATTCATACAAGCTTTCAATCCATTCAAGTTCCAATTAACAAACATACAAATTCCATCAAGGTTCATTCAAAGCGATGCACCATTCACCAAGGTTCAAGAAAGTTTGTAAATACATTTAATGTGTTATCATTCATCATTTACAAGTGTACTCAAACTTTCTTTACAAGACAAAAAGACAAAAATGGAAGAATTTAAATCCTAAGACTATTCTATGAGTTTGTATGGGCCGAAACATTAATAGGATCTTCATCTTTTTCAAACTTCTGTCCAAGCTTCATGCTAGTCGTGGTTCCTTCTTCAACCTTTCCTTGCTTTCTTCACCTTCCATCAACCCTCACATGAAGAAAAAAAACAAGAAAATTGGTTAGTTCAATCTTAATTTGAACAAGAAGTTTTCAAGCAAAAGTTTTCTTCTAATCTCATTATTAGGGTTTATGAAGGAACCATAAACAAAGGGTGTTTTCAATCATGCGATAAATTCAATCCAAAGCCTCATATGAATATATTTCACAACAAAATTCAGAAACCCATTTCAAGTCATAGGCCTACCCCCTATTACAAATCAAAAAAGCCCTTTGGTTCACAAATAAAGGACTCAAAAAAACAATTTACTACAACTCAGTGGAAAGGCAAAACCAATAAAACAGTGTAAAAAAATAGCCCATGAACTTGCAACAAAACACATAATAAAAGCATGCACCAAAAATAAAATAAAAAGCTTTGATATGGTCAAAGTTTTCCCTCTATTCTAACTGGTTTTTCCCTCCCAATATTAAATAATTATTCACACAAAAACAAAGAGGAAACTATTGTTCATACGCATCCCCAAAACTCTAAGTTTTGTTCATCACTTTCCAAAAATCATAAACCTTTTATAATTATATGAGAAAAGAAGAACAACAGTTCTGAATTATAGACAGGAAAAAAAAAGACTAAGATCAGAAAGATAACACCAAAGTAAAACAGTTCAAAGCTGCAACAATACTGTGCCACAAGCCTGCCCAAAACCATCCAAAATCTTCACAAACATCCCTGCATAACCTGTCCACAAAGCCAAACAGAACATGCCAAAATCTGTGCCAAACCTGCACAACAGCCTGCATAAAACCAGTCCAAAGTCTGCTGCAACTTTGTATATAAATGGTAAGGAAAAACTTCACCAAAGAAAGCAAAAAATCAGCCTAGAAATTATTTTTAAACTCATGAAGTTTTCCCCCCAAAATTTCACCTCTTCATCTATAAATACAGAAGCTCATCACAAAGAGAAGGGGAGTATTTTTTCATGGAGGATGAGATAAAGGGAGACAAAGAAAAGGCTTTCAAGTCTCTTCCTAAACCTTACTCATCTCAACAATAGTTCAATGCCTGTTTCATTCCAAAGAAAGAAGGGGTAGAGAATTCAAAATAGAATCAAAAGTAAAGAAGAAAGGAAGTTGCCAAGGAATTTCTTCACCTCCTAGAACATCCAGAGTCGGTATTGTTTCTGAACTCTTCAACAATTTCCGCTTTAATATACATATCCATACTTGACTTTGTTGTTTGAAATTTCAATCTGCGGTAGTAAATGATTTCTGCCTTGGAATGTTTGTGTGTATTCCGTTTGTTTTTTATTCCTGCTAAAACTGGATAATCGAAAGAGAGTGAAAAAAGTAGAGTGACACAAAAACCAGAGAAAAATTAAGGGAGAGAAACCTGCATAACAAAACCTTCTGTCAAAACTCTCCTAAGTTATACCTTCAAGCAACCCTCAACTTTCATCCATTTAAGATAACTTTGTTCATATACTCCCTCACCACAAACTTTACTGAGTAACAAATTCACATATAAATCTTGTGAAAAATCTCTAAAAAGCACCACAACCATTCTATCAAAATCGAATTAGTACACTTTCGGACCCAAATCTATAACAAACCATTCACTAGTATCTAACAGCAGCCTAATTTGGAGAAGAATAAGAGGAAGGAATTAAGGAGCAGCTTGCTACCCAGATTCCACACTTGGCTCTGGTTTTCTAACTTGCCTCTTTGTCAGCCTGGTGTGTTGTCTTTTTGAGTTTTTTTTGCTTTGACGCTTTCTTGTTAAACACCTCCATTTTGCATAATCAGATGCCTAGATATGAAGTTCCAAATTTATGATTATATGTTATTTTATTGGTCTTACCACGTGTTCTTCGTCTCCGCCGTCAATCTTTGTACCCTCTGCCATGCCTTCATCAACGCCACCTCATCCTTCTAATCGCGAGCTCTACACCTCTTCGCTGGCAGCCTCCATCACGCCATTGACGAGCCCAGCCACACCGTAATTTTTTTCCGCATTAATCTCCATCCTTCAACCGTTTGTACTCGAGGTTGTGTCCTCCTTCAAATGTGTTGAAATCACCCACTGTGACGGCCCTTTGGCGTCCTCCAGACGACGACATCCCCCTCGTGAACCCCTATAAAATCGTAAGCCCTCCTTTGAATCACTCTGACCCATTGAAGAATGATAATAGAACGAGTGGGATTGTGAAACGATGAAATAGATAATCGCAACAGAAGTACTCACATGAGAAACTAGAGATTGAGTGATTTGGAGATGATAAATAGCGAAGAGAATCAGGGAGTTAAGGTGACATTATTGTCGATTAAGCATTGGCCGAAGAAAGAGAGTGTCGCGAGAGAGAGTATTTAGGTTTGAATCATCTGAAGAGGAAGTCGGTAATTCCTAACCCTAGTCATCACAGTTTTGCTCCATTCCACGTTTCACCAATTTTTTTGTTTTACTATCATTTTTTTAGGCTTGAATTAATGTTCTGAGCCCATTCTTTGTTTCATTTTTTTCTTGACAACCTAAAAGCAGACTGAATAAAAAAATACTCTCTTGGCCTCAACTGAGTGGGTCTCTTGTCCCCAAGGGCTCTGATGACTCATACCCGGTTTTTAGCTTATCACCCTCATTTTCTCTCATTCTCAATATATTTCTATAATTTGTTCCTTATTTAATTTTAGGAATTGTTCTATTGTTTTTCTCAACGTGAATTAAATAACCAAAAATATTTATATTTTAGAATTAGGTTTTAGTTTCCTTTTGAATTTCATAATTCTTTAATTTGAAAAGCTCACAAATAAATATTAGTATGTTATCATATTTTCTTTTTATTTATTTCCATGATAAAAAAATATAATTTATTTTCCTTCGTTGTTGTCTCTTTGGTTAATCTTAATTATATGTTACCTTAAGTGATTCCTCGAAGCGTTTAAATTCATTTTTTGATCGCTTTGTGTCGAATTAGACCTTAGGAAGGAAAACATACAATGAACACTAGTTAGGTTACAAATTTCCCTTTCAAATACTCAATATTAGGTGCATCTTTGTACATGACAATATTAGGGTAGATTTTCCCTTTAGACTTTTTTCATGTAAATCTAAAATTAAAACAAAAAACTCATTTCTTTTCTTAATCAAAAAATCCAAAAACATTTAATCGTTATTCAAACCTATTTCACAATTAACGAAAATACTCAAAAAATTAAAATTTCCCTCAAAAGGGCATGTTATCTTCGTTCTACCGCAATACAGGTCGTGCCTATTGCTAGAATGTGTGCGTTGACGTTGCCCACTAAAAAACACCAACAAACCAACATTTTCTGGAGGAACTACAGTGTTCTGATTCTTTCACTGGATACGTATGCAAAGGGTTATGAGAGCCACATGAACGCACTAATAAAAAACCACTTCTTTCCCCTTAGCAAGTATAGTCATAGATAAACACACCCTTAGAAGCAAATGATCAAAATGGATCCTGTTGAGTACAATGGATGTGAGGGGTGCTAATTCCTTCCCCTTGTATAACCGACTTCCTTACCCTTTCTCTTGGTAGCAAGACCATCTTGTCCATCCTCTTGTGGTTTTCTTGATATTTTCCCTTCCTTTAGGATAAATAAAGTTCGGTGGCGGCTCTATGTTTTTTGCCGGTAGCTTCATGTTGTTGTCGATGATTGGTTCTATTATTTTTGCATTGTGATAATTCTTTTGTTTTTGATTTTTGTAATTAATGTATATGTTGTATAGAATATGTGATATGGTGGAAGAACCGACTGTTTAATACTGGTTTTGCATTTTGTATTCGCAAATGTTGTGGTAAGCAAGAGTCACCATCGACTTTTCTTTTATTAAAATTAAGGAAATGGTGAAAAGAACATGAAAAGACCTTTTCGAGATTTTTTGAGTAAGGGGGGTAGATTATGAAAAGGGAAGGTGTTAACACCCTTTCCATCCGTAGTTATCTACGGGCTCTTAGATGTTTGCTCATTTTTGAAATACTTTTGTGCTTTGTGTGTTTGAAAATGTTTAGAGAATACCTTAGTGTGGCGATTTTCTTTGTGTTTAACTCTTGTATCAGTCCTCAAAAGTGTCAACAAAGAAAATGTTTTGAAAATTGTTTTTGAAAAGTAGTATTTGTGTAAGCGCAAAAATGTTTTTGAGCAAACTTCTAACAACTATCTAATTTTATACTCGAAAAGGGTCGTTCTTTTCCTCCTATCCGTTAGGCAGTCTTATCCTACTATTTGTGAGTAGGTAGCCCTATCGTTGGATGTATGGGGGACATTCGAAGGGACATTACAATCATGAAGGCAACTTATGAAAACGCTTTAGAAATTTTTGTTTAGGGACTAGATCATTTACCAAAAGGCAACTGTAGGATCATTGAGGGACTATGATCTTTTAATTTATGGGTCTTTGCTAAAGCGTTCCTGCCTCGTGACTGTTTTATTTCTGAAGGCAACTGAAGTGGGGTACCCTAGAGGTGTATATGTGCAAGTGTGTTTAGTTCAAGTATTTATCTTGTGTTAGGTTTGCTAACGCTTTAATTTCAGTTTTGCCATACAATCTTAGTTACTAGTAGTAATATTGTAGGGAAAGTAAAGTGAGGAAGATAAAAACCTAGATTATTACATGGCTTTGGGGAGGGAGATTTACACTGTACAAAAGATTGGGAGTGCAAAAAAATAAAGAAAGCATGTAAAATCCTATTAACTATTACATCCAGTGTACATATACAATAATATAAAAATATGAAAGAAAATAAATAACGCGCGAAAAACTAAAAGTACGTCTAAAACTTAATAAGTAATAATGAAATAAGAGAACATTTTTCTATTGTTCTTTTTTTATTTAAGAAAATAATTAAAAATAAATTAAAGAAAATAGTCTAAGTTCTTTTTGGTTTTTTGTATTATGAAAAGAAAAAAAAATTAAAGTTAAATTAAAACCTAAATTCTAATTTATTTTAAATTAATAAAATAGTTAAAATTATTTATTAATTTACTTACAAAATTATTTTAATAAAAAAATATAAAACTAATATTTTTGTGATTTTTGATTGTTTGTGTAATTAAATAAATAAAGAAAATGCAGAATAATAAATAAAAAAAATTAAAACAATACAAAAAGAAAAGATGTCAAATGGGTCTAGGCATGCAAAGGAGAAAAAGGGGGTGCTGATTGGGATTTTCGCTAGGCCCAATGCTGGAGAGAGTCCAGGTCTATCCTTGGATCTAGTGAGTAATGTGGTTCTTTGATCTAGGGAGGGAGTGGTCTTTTTCGATCCAAGGAGGGAGTGGTCTTTTTCGATCCAAGGAGGGAGTTGTCTTTCGAATTGGACCTGCAAGGAAAATGTTGGCAAAAAAAAGATACAGGACATGGGTATCGAACCCAGGTCCTTCTCCCTAATTCGAATCTCATGTCCTCAGGCCTAAGCTTATTTTGGCTTGAAACTGGCTATACCATGAGTTTCTAAAGGCAAATCAGATCATGCCTTTCGACGGCATGATTTTATTCCTGCATGTTACCTTGCGTACGATATGCTCACATAAACAAAAATGGAATTATCAGCACAGATATACCAATAATATGTATTTAAAGGGCTTAGAAATGCATTTTTGACTTGAGTAAATCCTTACCAACTGGAAATGCTTCGATTTATGAATCTGAGCGTGGCTTGGCTTGGGGCAGATTCTTGGGAGTCTCAGGAACACAAGTATGGCCTTTGTCTGGAATGAAGGTGCCTGCCAAACTAGTTAGAATTTTGATATGTTTCCTATGGTGGTGTGAGTGTTCTCTTTTTGATAGGAAATTTGTCTGTGTCTGTGATGCAACACTTGTGGTCTCTTTATATAGAGGGGATGGAGGGGACAAGAAGTAATGGTTTTAAACAATCTTGATTAGGTTTTTGAAAGCCATGAATGAGAATTTGTAACGTTGTCCAAAAACATGGAATCTTGTCCTTTTTGAAATTTGAATGTATGTGGACATTTTGGCTCCTTAGACTGCCTCTAATTCCTGCCCTTCGATTGGACTTCTTGTATAGCCTTCGAATGAGTCCTTAGAATGGACCATTTGTATGCCCTTCGAATGGGCCTTTAGTTTCCTCCTCGAATGGACAGTTTGTGTAGCTTTCGACTGGCTCATGTTCTCATCACCGGGGCTTCTTCGTTTGAACCTCTATTTAGCTAGCCCAAACGAAAACTCTTTCCTGGATAATGAATGTGCTTGTGCACATTGGCTTGAAACTGGCAGTATGTTGGCTTTTGGATCAACACGCCTCTTTGAATATTCTTTTTATTTTGAACAACTAGATCCATCCTTTAACCAGACCCCTTTTTTTAGACAACAATATGCGTTTCCCATAAAAGTGTCTTTTGAATGGGCCCTTTGTGTATTCTTCACTTTGAACCAAATATGTGCCCTTTTGAAGGGGTCACATGCATCCTTTGTGCCTTCTTCGACTGACTCTCCAATGTGTGTCCTTCAATTGGACCTTTGGAATGCTCTTTAGAAGGGGCCATATTGTACTATAGTGCAAAAACTGAGCTGAGGAGTCTTGGCCTTATGCATTGAAGGCAAGTACAAATGAAGTCTTTGTCTTAGTGAAACCAAGGAAGGAGTGAATGGGCTTACGTGCGCTGGTGACACACCGAGGGGCCTTTTGCCCAGTGGGAGCTTTGTGAATCGAAGGCCAGTTTGAAGAAGTTCTTTCTTTATACGCTGAAGGCATGCACAGAGGGATAATTTGTCTAGTCGAAGCAGGAATCAAGCTTGCTTCAAAGACAATCAAATGCCCAAACAAAGCTGGAATCTAGCTTGCATGCAGGTAACCATTGCATTGTGAATCAAGGAAGCATGCAAGGCCAATGGTGCAATCGAAGGAGCATTAATGGGAGGCCCTTCCCTCCTGGATCGAAGGAAGATGTTTCAGAGGAAACACATGCCCAGTCGAAGCTTGTATATAGCGAATAAGAAAAAGGCCAAGGCTTCAATCGAAGCTTGGAAATATGAGGCAAACTTGGAGAAGGTTAGGCGCTAAATCTAATCTTGTCCAAATATCAATCGAAAGGCCCTTTAACATGCCAATTGAAAGACTTAGTTAAGATGCCAATCGAAGACTCCTTGTTCAAAAAATTTATTTTTCCTTTAATCAATGTCTTGTGACCACCCATATAAGAAAAAATCTTGGAAAACATGAAAGGGCAAATTTTGGGGTACAACAGCTTCCCCTGTTCAATCTTCTTAAACTTGAGGATTTAGATTGGTTGTTCTATCTTTCATGATCTGAAGGTGGAAGATGATTTAACACTAGAGTGCCCAGAAATTTGAACTTGCATGAAATAACACTGATCATTGATGATGTAGGGAATGGGCTTACAGATGCCATTTGGAGGAGATGATAGAGAGTCGTCAGAGATGTGCTTAAAGATGCCAGTAAACGTAGATGTTGATTTTACACATGGTCCCTTTGGAGGTTCCTGTTCCTGCTGCTTGAGGAGGACTCCGTTGTGGAATGTGGGTTTCTATTGTTCTCCTGTTTGAGGAAAACTCTATGGGGAATAGAGTCTACGAACTTCAGTTGTCCAAGGCTCTGCTGAAGAGTTATCTCTGGAGATATGATAGTTTGTTGTATTTTGGTTGAAGTCCAGGTTTCTAGTGACTTGCTGGGGAAGATGGAGTTAACTTTTATCTGGAAATGCATTAGAAAGAGCCTGTGTAGGGCTGTTCCAGGATGTGTCCGTGTTAGTCTGCACCTGGAGATATATGAGAAGGAACCCGTGCAAGATTGCTTTATCTGGTTATGTAGATAGCTTTCTTGTCTGGTTTCAGGTGTTAATCTACAATCATCTTGTTCACAGATAGTTGTCCTGTCTAGTTTAAGGTATTAATCTGGAATTTAAAAATTGTCGGTCGTCTATAGATAGTTGTCCTGGCTTGTTACAGGTATTAATCTGGAACTATGTTTTCGTTTGGTCGTTGAGATAGTTGTCCTATCTGGTTTCAGGTATTAATCTCTGACTTAAGAAAGATAGATAGTATTCTGGCTTGTTACAGGTATTAACCTTCAATCTCTTCATGTGGATAGTTCTCCCGGCTTATTATAGGTATTAATCCATAGTCGGTCGTCCATAAATAGTTTTCCTGGCTGGTTTCATGCATTAATATGGAACTTGTCTTGCTGGTCACATAAATAGTTTCCCTGTCTGGTTTCGAGAATTAATCGGTGCCCTGCTGTATTTGTTGGTAAACTCGTCTTATTTTGGGAGTTCATACCACTTGGTCGTACAGTTATCTTCCCCGTCTGGTTTCGGGCATTAATCTTTGACCTTCTATAAAAGTTGATAGTGCTTGTCTGTCTGTTAATTTAACCTGAAAAGGTAAAATCAGTTTCATGTGATGCCATGATGTATGAATTGCATGACGATCCCAAAATAAATGAGATTATGATATATGTATTTGTATGCACATGCCATGATGTATGAACATGTAATGCTGTTGTGCAGTATATTTTTCTGGGAAAATAAATCCCTGACTACTGCTGAAGAGCACCGGGAAGCTGAATCCCGGACTACTGTTGGTGAGTGAAGAAAGTGATTCTTCAATTTCCGCTGGGGATAATGAATGGAGATAGTTTTATTGGAAATTCCCTCTCTCTACCGAGGATCTTCGACTTCTATTTGAGAATGATTTTGCTAAGGGGAAGAGCCCTGTTGAAATATTTCACCAATGTGGAGAAATAAACTCCACTAGGGGATGAATTTCTGTATCTAGAGAAATAAACTCTACTTGGGATAAGGCTTTATAAACTATTTGAGATTTATAAAATTTTGTTGCCGAAGGTGAACTCCGTAAACTGCTTGGGGACTTTGTTGAAATCCTGTTGAGGAATCTTGAGATGCTTGGTGACTTCATTGGGGATTTTGGAGCAGTAATTGGAGAATTTTGCTTCTGTCGGGGATGCGAGAACAACTAACATCAATAGGTTATCTATCGATATGGCAGTGACCTTGTAGTAGAATGCCCATGCCTCTGTACCTGTTGAAGAAGGTATCTGTCGGAGAAGACATCTGCGGGGATCTTGTGAATGGCCCTTAGCTATTGTCCCATTTCTTAATGTCATTAGCAATTGCTTTTCTGTTTTTAGGTGTATATTTGTAAGCAGCAATCATATTCAATGCATATGTTCAAGAATAATCACTGGACGTTTTCGCACATAAAACAAGAAAGTAAAAACAGAATTTTGTCACTTTCAAAGAAATAGTTTTGTATTAACTTGAAATAAGTGATTTTTGTACAAGGAGACAGACATCCTAGTAAGGGAATGTCGTTGTAAGAATGGAAATTATACAAAAATAATATACAAAGAAAGACATCTATGTGAAATAATCCCATTGGGTTCCTATTCTGCTATTTCCTTTATGTCCTTGAGCATCTCATCATTTTTGCTGCTTGTCCGAAGCTGATTGGATTACTTAGTACTGCTTGAGCTTGATAGTTGATACTGAAGATTGGTTGTAAGGTGATCCAACGGGACATAGTTGTATGCTTTAAATCCCTAACTTTTGCCTGGACCGCCCTTTCGGGTTTTCAGTCCACCGGGATACCCTTTTTTGCCTAAGCCGCCTTATCAGGTTTTCGACTTGCCGGGTGTATTGATTTTTTTATGTATATCCCTAATTTTTTCCCGAACCCTTTTGGTCTGCTAGGATGCCCTTATTTTTTCCTACGCCAGTCGACCTAGCGGGTCTTTGTTTATGCGTAGTATCTTTTAACTATGTTCGTGTTTACAGGGTGCAGAAGTTCGTCACCGTCCATAGTGGTTAGGATCATGGCTCCACCAGAGAATATGTTCTTGATTACAAATGACCCTTCGTATATGGGAGTCCATTTTCCCTTGGGATCACCTTGTGGCAGTATAATGCGCTTGATTACTAGATCACCGACCCGATATTCCCGACGCCTGACCTTCTTGTTAAAATCTTTGATCATACGCTTTTGGTACATCTGACCGTGACAGACAGCCGTGAGCCTCTTCTCATCAATCAGGTTTAACTGTTCAAGTCGAGTCTGGACCCATTCGTCTTTTCTCAGCCCTGCATCCTTCATGATTCTTAGGGAAGGGATCTGGACTTCAATGGGAAGGACAACTTCCATACCGTATACCAAAGATAAAGGAGTCGCTCCCGTTGATGTGCGCATTGTGGTGGGGTAACCATGAAGAGAAAATGGTAACATCTCATACCAATCTTTATATGTCACCGTTATCTTCCATGTGATTCTCTTGATGTTTTTGTTAGCAGCTTCTACAATGCCATTCATCTTTGGCCGGTAGGGAGAAGAGTTATGATGCTGGATCTTGAATTGTGTGCAGAGCTCAGTGATCATAGTGTTGTTGAGATTGGTACCACTATCTGTAATGATTCTTTCTGGGATATCGTACTGACAAATAATATTATGTCTGATAAATCGAGCCACAACGTTCTTGGTAACATAAGCAAATGAAGCTTCCTCGACCCACTTCGTGAAATAATCAATGGCAACCAGGATGAAGCAGTGCCCATTGGAAGCTGTAGGTCTAATTTCTCCAATCATGTCGATGCCCCACATTGCGAATGGCCAAGGAGCAGTCAAGATGTTCAGAGGAACTAGAGGTACATGCACCTTATCAGCATAGACCTGGAATTTGTGACAAGTCCGTGAATGCTGATAACAGCCTGCTTCCATAGTGGACCAGTAATATCCTGCCCGTATGATCTTTTTAGCCATTGTATGTCCACTGGAATGAGTGCCAAAGGTACCTTCGTGCAAGTCAGCCATAATCTTTTATGCTTCAGTCTTGTCTACACACCAGAGCAAGGTAGAGTCGTGATTGTGCTTGTAGAGGATCCCGTTACTGAGAAAGCACTTAGCATAAAATCTCCTTAGGAACTTCTTATCATTGACTGAAGCTCCCTCAAGATACTCTTGGGCTTCGAGGTATCTTTTGACTTCATGGACCAAGTCTTGTCCATTACTTTTTCAGTACCAATATCGTGACAGTATGCTGGTTCGTCCATCCTCTCAATGGTGATCCAAGGAGCCTCATTATCCCACCTGACCTTGAACATGGATGACATCGTATCCAACGCGTTCACTAGTTGATTTTCTTCTCGTGGAAAATGATCAAAAGTAATTTCTTCAAAGTATGGAATTAGTGTCAACACATGCTCTTTGTACGAGATGAGATTAGGGTATTTCGTGTCCCATTCTCCTTTGATCTGGCTGATTACCAAAACCAAGTCTCCAAACACATTTAAAAACTTGATCCTTAAATTGATTGCAGCTTTGAGACCCATGATACATGCTTCATACTCAGCCATATTGTTGGTACAGTTGAAACATAGCCTGGAAGTGAAAGGAGTATGACAGCCTTCAGGAGATATTATCACTGCACCGATGCCATTGCCAAGAGCATTGGAAGCCCCGTCAAAAACTATAGTCCATCGAGATCCTTTTTCAGGTCCTTCATCCGGTCAGGTTCTTCATAATCAGGTACTAGCATGATGTTCTCATCCGGGAACTCAAAATTCATGGATTGGGAGTGCAGAAAAATAAAGAAAGCAAGTAAAATCCTATTAACTATTACATCCAGTGTACAGATACAATAATATAAAAATATGAAAGAAAATAAATAACGCGCAAAAGACTAGAAGTACGTCTAAAACTTAGTAAGTAAAAATGAAACAAGAGAATCTTTTTCTATTGTTCTTTTTGGTTTTTTGTATTAAGAAAAAAAAATTAAAGTTAAATTAAAACCTAAATTCTAAGTTATTTTAAATTAATAAAATAGTTAAAATTATTTATTAATTTACTTACAAAATTAGTTTAATAAAAAAACCTAAAACTAATATTTTTGTGATTTTTGATTATTTGTGTAATTAAATAAATAAAGAAAATGCAGAATAATAAAAAAAAGAAATTAAAACAATACAAAACGAAAAGATGCCAAATGGGCCTAGGCATGCAAAAGAGAAAAAAGGGTGCTGATTGGGATTTTCGCTAGGCCCAATGCTGAATAGAGTCCAGGTCTGTCCTTAGATCCAGTGAGTAATGTGGTTCTCCGATCCAGTGACAGAGTGGTCTTTTTCGATCCAAGGAGGGAGTGGTCTTTTTCGATCCAAGGAGGGAGTTGTCTTTCGAATTGGACCCGCAAGGCAAATGTTGGCAAAAATAAAGATATAGGACCTGGGTATCGAACCCAGGTCCTTCTCCCTAATTCAAATCTCCTGTCCTCAAGCCTAAGTTTATTTTGGCTTGAAACTGGATATACCATGAGTTTCGAAAGGCAAATCAGATCATGCCTTTCGATGGCATGATTTTATTCTTGCATGTTACCTTGCGTACGATATGCTCACATAAACAAAAATGGCATTAGCAGCACAGATATACCAACAATATGTATTTAAAGGGCTTAGAAATGCATTTTCGACTTGAGTAAATCCTTACCAACTAGAAATGCTTCGATTTATGAATCTGGACGTGGCTTGGCTTGGAGCAGATTCTTGGGAATCTCAAGAACACAAGTATGGCCTTTGTCTGGAATGAAGGTGCCTGCCAAACTAGTTAGAATTTTGATATGTTTCCTATGGTGGTGTGAGTGTTCTCTTTTTGATAACTGATGTACCCCAAAATTTTCCCTCTCATTTTACTCAACACATGCTCATTGAGATCCTCAATTTTCCAAAGGATGCCTAAGGATTGACCAGACAAAGTCTCTCCTAAGGCAATGTACCTCAAATTAGGGTTTCCATTTTTATCAAGATGGTTGAAGTCCAAGGGTCCCAAATGCTTTCCATTATCCTAATATATTCTCAAGATCATCCATGTCAAATTTCAAGCCTTGCACAAGAAGTTTGCCCAGTCAACTGCTCAGATGCTTGAGAATCAACTATATTAGGTCAAAAGTCAATTGTTGCCCGCATACAGTCAAACTTCAAGATTTTTGGTCAACGTCAACATTTTGAAGTTATATCCATCATTTTATAAAGGTTTGATCATGATTCCTACCGGAATGCCCCAAATTCATCAAAACCCAAAAGTTGCTAAATTAGGGTTTCTCAGGAAAAGTCAACCAAACTTTGACCAAGCATAACTTCTTCATACTTTATCAGAAATTTTCCATCCCAGGCTCATTTTGAAAAGGATGCAATTCCTTACAACTCATATTCATCCCTCAAGTTCAAAATATGTACTCATCAAAAGATATGAATTTCTACATTATAGGTCCTTTTCAAAGATCAACAAAAACACCTTTTGGGTCAAAGCTTCTTACATGAACATGGAAGATCCAATTGAGATGAAACCAAAGAGGTTGCTTTGGGGACATCCTAAGCTTTATAAAAAGTCAAAGAACACCCTCATAGGGTAAAATTGAAGGAGATGTGCCTTGTCAAAGTTGACAATTTTTGCAAAATTGCCAAACGTCAAATGTACCCAAAATTGCGTTTTTTCTCCCACATGGGCCTATCTTTTCAAGTTTGGAGCTTGTTCCTAACATGGTCCACGACCCATGAAACAATCCATGCCTCATTCAATTATTTATTTGATTTATTTTTATTTAATTCATTTAAAATTTAAATAAAATCAAATAAAATCAAAACAAATCACATAATTTGTTTTTGGGATATTCTTTGCATTGAATGAAGATCTCCCGTGCTGTCAATAGCAAAGGAAAATCGTGCCATGCCATAAAAGGAGAGAATCTCCATAATTGGAAAGAATGGAAGAAAATTGAAAACACATCCATATCTTGGATTCTTGCCAAAACAAACGACCTAATTTGATTCCATACATATACAAGATTATTGTGAACCCTAAAAAAAGGGATTCAGATGCCCAGCTGCTTCCAAGAGCAAGAACCAAGTTTTCAACTTTTGCAAAAAAAGTGAGAATCAGATTTTCAATTACAGACCAATTCAAGGCCTGTTGAAGGTCAAATCATGTTCCTGGGAAATCATTGAAGCAATAGCAAGCCTCCTCAAGGCCTGAAACATCAAGAAACGAGCGCTAGCTGTAACACGGTTCCTCCATACTTTTGAATTTGATTTTCACAATTCATGCATGATCATTGAGTTATAAGCATATATCCATTTTTATATCGCCTTTTAGAATGTTTTTACATACTTAATTGCATGTTTTTCTGCTTGTTGAATGAGACACCATTGCTAGGGTTTACAAGGCTGCTTTAGGGCTTTCAAATGCAAGAAAAATTGGATCTCAAGATAGATACCATCATGATCAGAGGATCGAATCCAATCGATCCATGACCTTGAATCTGTTTTATATTTCCTAGAAAGGACATTTGAGGAATGCATGTTTTTAGCTATGGTTGTTGTCCTTGGGTAAAAGCTCTGAACCTAAGACGACAGTCCCTTGGAGGAGATGAGTGTGTGTCACAACTTGAGTGGACGGTTTAAACTTCGCGCGCATTTTGGTTATAGTCACTAACCAGTTCACAATATATTGTTTTTTATGTGTTTATAGTAACAAATAACTTGGCAGCGCAGTTGGCAAAGGAGGAAACTTGTGAGGTGCACGTCCTGGGTTCGACCCTAGGCGTGTGTTTTTGCATTTTCTTGATATTTCCTACAGGTTCCAATGTAACATATCCAACGATGTCCATCGTAAGACCTCAGATTTAGTCCCCAAGATCTCATCATATCCAAATCCAATGCCCAGTACATGCGGTCATACCATGAACCATCAAAAGGAGGCCACACTGGATCTGGCGCAAGCATGGGCTCAGTATATTGGGTCTGGACAAAAATTTCAAAATGCACCCCCTGATTGCTGCTATATAGGCCCAAATCTCTCTTTTTTCTATTTTATTTTCCTAATTTAATCATTTACTAATTATTTCTTTTTTTTACAAAATAACCCAAAATCATTTTTTTATTAAATTAGAAAATCAACAAAAACATAAAAAAATCTTTTTTTTCATAAAATATTTTTATTTCTTCAATTAATTAGTTAGTGTAATTATTTAGGGCAATTTAATTGTTTTCCCATATAATTTAAATTAATTAGAAATTATATTTTTGTGTACATAACTTAATTAATCTTTTCTAAAAAATAATAATAACATAAATGTTTTTTTTTTCAATTAGACTTTTAGGTTTTCTTTAATTCTCGCATTTAAATTACCGCGCGCTCTTAATTTTCTTTTATTATTATTTGCAAATGCTACGAGTTTGTAATAGTAATTTGGGTTTAAATTCAGCATTTTATTTTTAATCCAAGATAATCATGTATCTGCAAAAGCCCTGGATTAGCGTAGGACCTTTACCTTCTCGCTTTTATATTTTGCATGCTTGTATATAACTGTTAGCAACTTAGGCGTGTATGACTAATGAATAAATCATAGATCACTAAATTACAAGATAAATAACTGATATCAAACACTTTTGCACACTCGCACTCCTAGGGTTCGCCTCACTTGGTTGCCTCAGAAATAATGGTCGTGTCCCTCGAACGTAGGGGTACCTTAGCAATGACCCGCGATTTAAAGTCGTCATAAAGATCATAGTCCCTACTTGTCTCTCGAGTTGCCTACAAATTGATCTTATGACGATAGTCCCTTCGAAATGCTAAGGTATCCTTACTTGTTACCTTAAGTGACCATTCCGTCCCTTCGAACGTCCCTTTAAAACTCCAACAGCTGTGCTACCTATTCCTTAATAATAGGATAGCGCTGTCTAAGAAAAACGAGCAGAGTTTTTTTGAGTAGGTAGATAAGTGCCTAGGTACTTGCTCAAACAAAACTTTTTTTTTCACACAAACACTTTTCAAAACAGTTTTTTTTGAAACAAACTTCGTCACACTCTTGAGGACTGATACAAGAGTCATCACGAAGTAAAACCTTTTCAAAACAAGCACACACAAGAAATTTCAAAATGAGTAAAGTACCTAAGAGCCCGTGGAAAGCAACAGATAGAAAGGGTGCTAACACCTTTCCTTTCTATAATCTACCCCGTACTCAGAAACATTCTCGAAAAAGTTTTTTTCTGTTCTTTTTCCTTTTCCTTAGTTGGATGAAATAAAAGTCGGTGGCGACTCTTGCTTACCACGACATTTTCGAATACAAAATGTAAACCAGTATAATAGTCGATTCTGCCACCGTATAACAATAGGCAATTTGTCTGTGTCTGTGATGCAACACTTGTGGTCTCTTTATATAGATGGGATGGATGGGACAAGAAGGTAATGGTGTTAAACAACCTTGATTAGGTGTTTGAAAGCCATGAATGAGAATTTGTAAAATTGGCCAAAAACATGGAATCTTGTCCTTTTTGAAATTTGAATGTATGTCGACATTTTGGCTCCTTCGACTGCCTCTAATTCCTGCCCTTCGATTGGACTTCTTGTATAGCCTTTGAATGGGTCCTTAGAATGGACCATTTGTGTGCCCTTCAAATGGGCCTTTGGTTGCCTCCTCGAATGGACCGTTTGTGTACCTTTCGACTGGATCATCTTCTCATCACTGGGGCTTCTTCGTTTGAACCTCTATTTAGCTAGCCCAAACGAAAACTCTTTCCTGGTCAATGAATGTGCTTGTGCATGTTGGCTTGAAACTGGCAGTATGTTGGCTTTTGGATCAACAGGCCTCTTTGAATATTTTTTTTATTTTGACCAACTAGATCCATCCTTCGACCAGACCCTCTTTTTTTAGACAACAACATACGTTTCCCTTCAAAGTGTCCTTCGAATGGGCCCTTTGTGTATTCTTCACTTTGAACCAAATATGTACCCTTTTTAAGGGGTCACATGCATGCTTTGTGCATTCTTCGATTGACTCTCCAATGCGTGTCCTTCGACTGGACCTTTGGAATGCTGTTTTGAAGGGGCCATATTGTGCTATAGTGAAGAAACTGAGCTGAGGAGTCTTGGCCTTGTGCATTGAAGGCAAATGCAAATGAAGTCTTTGTCTTATTAAATCCAAGGCAGGCGTGAAGGGGATTACGTGCGCTGGTGACACACTGAGGGGCCTTTTACCCACTGGGAGCTTAATGAATCGAAGGCTAGTTTGAAGAAGTTCTTGCTTTGTACACTGAAGGCACGCACAGAGGGATAATTTGTCTAGTCGAAGCAAGAATTAGGCTTGCTCCAAAGACAATCAAATGCCCATACGAAACAGGAATCCAACTTGCATGTAGGTAGCCATTGCATTATGAAACAAGCCAACATGCAAGGCCAATGGTGCAATCGAAGGAGCACTAACAGGAGGCCCTTCCCTCCTGGATCGAAGGAGGTTGTTTCAGAGGAAACACATGCCTAGTCGAAGCTTGTATACAGCAAACAAGCAAAAGGCCAAGCCTTCAATCGAAGCTTGGAAATTTGAGGCAAGCTTGGAGAAGGTTAGGCGCTCAACCGAATCCTGTCCAAATATCAATCGAAAGGCCCTTTAACTTGCCAATCAAAGACTCCTTGTTCAAAAATTTTAGTTTTCCTTTAATCAAATTCTTGTGACCACCCATATAATAAAAAATCTTGGAAAACATGAGATGGAAAATTTTGGGGTGCAATAGAATATGTACATGAACTTGTCTATTTTTACTTGTACATGTTTTGTGTTTACTTTTTATACTTGTGCATATATGTGTTTTTTCTTTGTTTTCACGTATTATTATGAATTGTCTCGTTTTCGTAACATTTGTTTTGTGGATGTTAGGACACTTTATTTAGGTCTGCATAGTGTGAAAATACCCTGGCATGACGAGAGGAGGTTACTAGCTCGTACAATAAAGGCGTCAAGCTTACGACGTAAACCAAGCATGTTTTGTTTGTATTTGTTTTTGTTATATGTTGACTTGTGTTTTAAACAATTTGAAATAGGACTTGTTTTAAATTCTCAAATTTTCACTTTTCAACTTGTTTAGTTCATTTTCACCCGTTTGTTTCGTTATGTCAATTTGTCTTTTTCCGCAAGCTTGTCGTGTTTAGCTTATGGAAGCATGTTTGTTAATGTTTAAATATTGTAATTGTTGTACATTGATTGTGTAAGGTAATTGTGGAGCTTGTATAGTAGTTGCACTAGTTGTTGTCCTATTTTTCTGCGACTGGTGTAGCGCGCTTAGTACGCTCTATGCCACTTAGCACGCCCTGCTGTGCAGAGCCAGTGAATTCTTTTTAATATTTTGCTTGGTTTTCCTTTTTCCCACTTCCACCTAGGCTTTAAATAGTGAATAATATTATTATAATTAATTCTTTTGTTGTTGTTTGGACTCAATTTTGGTTCGATAGCTTGAAGTCGCTTTTGGTGATTTTCCAAGTTTGAGTGTTTCAACTTGCGAATGCATGGTAATGATTTTGTTAAAAGTTTTGTACACGTTTGAGGTATGTGTTTATCGCTTTCTATACTTAAGCATATTCATGATTCTTATACTTTTTACAATTTTTATGCCATTCATTCTTTTGTATACTTGTTCATTTGTGAATCACTTTAGTTCCTACCCTATTTGTGATGTAGGTTTCCATTGTTCACATATGCTGGAGACCACAACTCTTGTTTTAAATGGATCTTATTATGTTTAATATTTTGTTTGTGTTGATTGTACATAAGCTTGAACATGATAAAGGCATTTTTGTTCTATTTTGAGCATAACTACCTTGGCCAAATAGTTAATTCACCTTGTGAGTGTGTGATCATTAGTAACCCCTTTTGACCCCTTTTTATCGATATCCATGTTGTTTTTGCCAAATGCTTGTCTATGAGTGTTTGATCAATCTTTTTGTATGGATATTGATTGTTTTGTTTTCTTAAATCCTCAATTATGATTTTTAGTTGAATTTTTACCTTGCCTTAGAAAGTAGGGAGTACTCACGTTAATGTTGGTTGAATTCAAGTTGAGGAGATATTTGTTTGCTCACTTATGTTGTTGATTGCTATGAGGTGGAGAAAAAGAAAGAAAAAGAAAATAAAAAAAGAAAGAAAAGAAAAAATTTAAAAATGCTTTGAAAAATAAAAATAAAAAGAATTTGGAATAATGTTGTGTTAATAAGTGATGTGTGTTTGGTGTAACACTTGGGATGTAGAAGAAGTTTGATTGAAATTCTATTGTTTGAAACTCTGGTGAATTGATCACTCCCTTAGGTTTTGGCAAGTTTTTATTTTGATTATCCTTAGGAATTATCCCTTGTTTGTTCACCCGACCATGCTACAACCTTGAATAGCCCTTGAGATTCTTACTTTTATATTTTCAATGTAAATTTTTGGACGAATGCATAATTTTGTCTATTTTTTGCAAGATTGTTGGATGAGTGAAAATACCCCATTTTTGTGTGTTTTTCATCTACCGATGATTGTGTTTGCTAGGTGTGATTCATTTGCAAACTAGTATTTTTTTAGAATTTTTGGCATATCCTTTGTATTTAGCATTCGTTTCATGTTTATGTTATTGTTGTAGTTTAGTGGTAAGTATGTTTCTTCGTGTCTACCATTTTTCATTTGAACCATTGCATTTGTTTTTCTTTTTCAAAATGTGTTGATTAATGATTATTTGGTTTATTACTTTTGGTTATTTGAGTTGTTTGGCCTTGTTTAAGGACAAACCAGTTCAAGTTGGGGAGAGTTTGATAAGTCCAAATTGTAGTTATTTTTGTATATACTTTTTGTTGCACTTATCGAATTTTTGTTGTTAATATCGTTGAATAAACCTGACTTTTGTGTAAATACGTTTAGTTTGTGTTTATTTATGTTTTATGTACATAGTATATCGTTTGATGTTTTTCCATTCATTTTGTAGGTATTTGTTACATTTTGGAGCATTGAGGAATAATGTGTCGAAGGCACGGATCCGGATGCGCTTTTCAAAATAAAAGACTGGTTTTGGGACATTCTGTCCAGGAGAGCCTGCTTAGTGAGCCAGGCCCGCTTAGGGCGGTCTACTGAGTTGAGTTTTATAAAAACATATTTAGTTCATTTTTAGGTTATGATTTTGGGGAAGTTTTTGCTCCGAACTCCATCAACTTGTAAATTTTGTTAGGATTAGCTTAGATAACAACTATGGTGCTTGCATACGGATGACCCGGGGTGGATTGCTCTTCGATCGATGCTGACAAACCTGTAGATTTGCGGTCATTTCTGTTTTTATTTGTGTATTCTCTATTGGTTGGGTTTGTATATGTATTTCTTTGAACTGATGTATATATGTCGCCCTTGGCGTTATATTAAACTTGCTTTACGAATCTTTGTGGATTGTTGTCCTGGATTTTTACTGTGTTAGGGATTTGAGTTGTTATAAACATATATTGCTTAGGTTATTATGTAGGATGATTATCTGTTGTTTCTAAACTCTAGAGATAGATTTAGAGCTGACATCTACTTGGGTATTAGAGCTTAATGCCTCTGTGTTGTTTGTGTCACTATGAGATATTTTCAATACAAGCGAGCACGGTTGACTTCTGTGTTAATGAGGTGGTTGAGAGATCACTATCGAGGTGACACAGTCGGCCTCTCAATTTAGGTTAGAAATGACTTGGATTGTGAGTGATACGTAGTGACATTGGTGAATATGGTAGGTTGAGTATAACAGGTCGATAGGTTTAAGTCTGTGAGAAGTAGTATATATGCATGCTTGATAAGTTAATCCTTTTTCATTTTTATACATTTATTTTCTATTAATACATTTTCTTTACAAACACATTTATCCCCAAACTCACTAATAATTGATTTGTCGTGCAAATATTCAATAACCAATCTCTGGACACGATACGATATCACCTAAATATCACTCGATAAATTAATAACTTACTCTTTGCTTACCGCTTTACCGCTGCAGCAAGCGGGTTTATATCCAGAAATGGGCAGATCTGGCCAATGCTTTCTTGAGACAATACAAGTATAAATTGGATATGGTTCCTAATTGCATGCAACTCCAAAACATGTCTCAGAAGAAGGAGGAGTCTTTAAAGGAGTATTCCCAAAGATGGATAGAAATGGCATCCCGTGTACAACCACCACTCTTGTAGAAATAACTAGTCGATAGGTTCATGGGTACTCTACAAGGGTTGTACTATGATAAGATGGTAGAAAGCGTATCTTCAGAATTTTCTAATTTGGTGATTATTGGTAAAAGAATTGAAGCAAGTATAAAAAGTTGGAAGATACAAGGGGTATAATTTAGTACCCCTTATAATTCAAAGAGACATGTTCCTAACTTCTCAAAAAATAAAGAAGGAGAAATTAATGTTGACGCATCGCATCTGAGGGCACAACAACCATTGGTAATTCCATAGGGAGATCAACAACATAATAGGTTTGAAAGGCCTCTGAGATGATTTGATCCTCTCTCCATGCCGCACAATCAATTACTGCAACATCTACTTAAAGCATCTTTGGTAGAGTAGAAGTCTCTAGCTCCTCTAATTGGGGAACTCCCACCAAAGTACGATGCAAATTCCAGATGCGAGTATCATGCCAATTCTCCAGGGAATACCATAGAAAAATGTTGGATCTTCATACATAAGGTTCAAAATTTGTCGGACTCTCAGGATATCACTTTTGAAAAACTGAACACCAAAACGAACCCCATGCCTCCGCATGGTGGACTGGTGGTGTATGCAATTGAGGTGGTCACTAACTTTGGGGAAGCCACACAAGTAAAGGCCCCGATAAACCTTTTGAAAGAATATTTGTTGGAGTGTGGGTTCCTCTTGGAACACAATAAAACTTTTGAGAAGACATTAAAAAAGTGGTAGATCAGGGGATACTCCAATTTGGGCAATACCCTAAAGAAGAGTACGTAGCTGCAATTGATGGAAGTACGAAGAAGCCATTGGTAATTCCATGACAAGGTCCAAACCTTAATAAGAAGACTCTTATGATTCCATCGGGAGAGTCAACAGAAGCACCATCAGTGATACCACGCCAGACTCTGAGAATTCCATTAGTTCCAAAGACTACAATGGTGATTAGGGGGGCATCTTTTACCCCTTACGAAAGAAACAAAGTGGTATCGTGGAGTTATGATTCTACTGTATACACCAATGGTTTAAAGCAAGAATGTGAACCATTGACAAGTCAAGGACTTACAATAACAAATATAACAGGAACATGGGGCATGACTCACGGTGGTTGAATCTCTGGTCCTGAACCACAAAATAAGAATGATGATGTGGTTAAGGATAAGGAGAAAGCTACAATAGAGGAAAGCCAAGAACAAGAGCCTCTGAGCAAGAATTTTTCTGACCAAGAGGGGGAAAATTTCCTAAAAAAAATCAAGAGGAGTGATTATAGGGTGGTGGATCAGCTACACCAAACCTCATCCAAGATTTCAATATTCTCATTGCTCCTTAATTCATAAGTGCATCAAGACTCTCTATTGAAGGTTCTAAGTTCTGCTCATGTCGCAGAAGAAATTACAGTAAAATAGTTTGACAATATTGTAGCAAATCTGACATCTGGATCATATCTAGGTTTTAATGACAGTGAGTTGCTTCCACAAGGCAGAGCTCACAACAAGGCATTTCATATTTCTATCTAAATAGGTACTACAAACCTGTCCAAGGTACTCACCGATACTAGTTTTGCCCTCAATGTGTTGCCAGAATCCAGTCTGATGAAATTAACACTATATGGTGTTATTATAAGGCCAAGTTCTACGATAGTCAAATATTTCGATGGTTCTTAAATTACAATGTCTGGAGAAGTGGATCTTCCTGTCAAGATAGGCCCACATATGTTTTATATCACTTTCCAAGTCATGGATATAGAACTAGTGTATACATGTTTACTCAGATGACCTTGGATCCATGCAGTAGGGGTTGTTACTTCAACCATTCATTAGAAATTAAAGTTCTTTGTTGAAGGAAGATCGGTTATAATAGACGGTGAAGAGGACATCTTTGTAAATCACATAGAATCCTACAGATATATCAGTGTTGATGAAGATTGTTTAGCAACCCCGTTTCAAGTCTTAGAGGTTGCTTCAATGGTAACCCTACCAGTGGAGAAAATCAAGAAACTTATTGTGACTTCTTAGAGAGATCGCAAACAGCTGTAGAGGATGATACCTCAAAAGGTTGGGGTAAACTTATAGAGGTACCTGAGAAAAAGAATCGTTTTGGTTTGGGCTATGAATTATCAAAGGTTACCCTGAAATGCAAGGCGTGGTTTCCTCTTATCCAGGAGACCTTCATCAACAAAGGAACAAAACATGGCGGACAAATGGCGATGATATCTAACAAGAACAATGTAACGCCCCGTTTTATTTAATATTATATTATATTAATATTTTCGAGTTACCGTTTGACATTTATTTTTGCGACGAGAATATTTAAATTAACCGTTATATCTGTTAATATATTCGGAAACGTTTTATTCGGACCGGTAATTATTTTATTCGGTCTGGTATTTGTTTTGAGGGACCGGTAATTATTTTATTCGGTCCGGTATTTGTTTTGAGGGACCGGTAATTATTTTATTCGGTCCGGTATTTGTTTTGAGGGACCGGTAATTATTTTATTCGGTCCGGTATTTGTTTTGAGGGACCGGTAATTATTTTGTTCGGTCCGGTATTTATTTTGAGGGACCGGTAATTATTTTGTTCGGTCCGATTTTTATTCCGTTCAGTTCGATAAAATATTATTCGGACCGATATATAATTATTTTGAGTTATTTTAATTATTTGGGTTAATAATATTATTTGATATTATTTAGTGTTAATTAGTAGTATATTTTAAGAAGGGTTTTTTGGTATTTTGCCTAGTTTTTGTCTTGCATCTAAACAAACCAAACCCACAATTTCCTTTGTTTTATGTCATAACACTAAAACACACTTTGAGAGAGTTAGAGAGAGCTAGAGGTCTTGGAAGAGAAGAAGAGGAGCAAGAATAAAGCTTGGGTTTTGGGTTGGTTGAAATCATCAAGAATCATTTCAAGTATCTAAGATAAGGGGTTTGATTTTTCAATGCTTATAGTTAGGGTTTGATTTGGTATATTTTGATTTGGGATAAAATTGATGTTAGGGTTCTTGAGATTTGTTGAGATAAATTAGGAGAGTTAATTTAAGTGTTAGTATTGTGGGATTATTGTTATGTTAATAGAAATTAAATTAGAAAAATTAATTTATATTAATTAAATAAAGTCTAGAAAAACTAAGGAATAGTAGTATGTCACTTGAATTAAGTTTACTAAAAACTAGCATATATCACTTGAATTAAGGAAAACTAATAAACTAGCGGTATAGTTTAGAAAAAAAACAAAACATAATAGCAGTATAGCTTATAACCTAAACTAGCAGTATAGAAGTTAAGCTTCTAAAACTAAAACTAAAGAATGCATAATAGAAAACTAAAATTTGCAGTGTAGCAGTATAGAAATTGGAATTGAGTTTAGGAAACTAAAGAACTTGCAGTATGGAATTTAAATTAAGTTTAGAAAATTAATTAATTTATGTTTTGTTTTTATTTTCTTAATTTAATATATTAAATATTTATATTAATTAAATACAAATATGACATAAGTTAGCCGTTTTAATTTGGAACCCGATTATGTCCGATTTCCCAATTTCGGCAATTTCGGCGACATAGCTAGTTGCTCCGAATTGAACGAAAATTTACGTGCTAGCTAATTTCAACGTGTAGAACGTCGTGGTGAGGTTAGTTTTTCGAGATTTCGAGTTTTTATGAAGCGACCCGAAATAGGCCAATTTACGGTTAATTTGAAAAGGGTTGCGTTTTAGTCGGTTTAAGTCGCGTATGGACAATCCGATTGCGATGTTAATGATTATGATTGATGCCGATTATTATGAATGACTTTCGCGACGATTATTGATGTTTGACTATTTTTCCGTGTTTGAAATTTAGTGAATTATTTGATAATGATGTGGTGTGATTAAATATGATGTTTGCGACAGTTTATTTATAATGAATACTTGATGATATGCGATGCGATGATATGTTTATCTTGATGTGGATGAATATGGCGACGTGGGTTTTATACCAATTTTGATGTGTGATGATGATGTTTTGTTGTGTCGTTTTTGTGATGTCGTGTTGTCGAGTCACATACATTGCATTGGCGACGAGGGCTTTTATGTCAAGCGACGAGGGCTTTTATGCCAAAGCGACGATGGGCTTTTATGTCGAATGTCCCTAATTATGGACAAAGCGATGGGTACCACATGCATAACATAGTCGTGTCTCATGGAGTCGGTTATATTTATTTTTGAGTCTTTTGGCGTTGAGTTTTATTTCATGGCTTATGATGAATTGCGATGATATATGATACTTTATTTTGTGATGATTTTTATGTTGAACATAAAGTGAATATGATGTGATAATTTCATGATGAGTAAGCTTTGAATATAACATGACAGTAAAGCGACGATATGAGTTTATGGCAATGAAGTTTATGTCTTATTTTGGTATGATTATGATGATTACGTGATGAAATTAGAGTGTTGATTTTATACACTAAATGATAATTTAAAGTGTGTGAGATTTGGATATGTGTTGACATACTCTTATTAATCCTATATCATTTATGATTCCAAAACTATTTATATATTTTATCATGCCTTTAATTATATGTTTTGGAGTATCTCACCCGTTACTTGTTTCGCCGTTGCCTTTATATTGGTAACGTGCAGGTGATCCGCGAGGATGATGAGGATTAGCTCGAGTCTCTTTACTCTGAGTCGCTCTACTCTGATAGTAGTAACACTCGGGATTTGGGAGACGTTATTATTTTGATAGTATAGTTTACGTATATTATCTTATGACTTTATGTATTGATGATAACATGATGATACGTACATTTTGTGAACACATCCGCTGTGTTGTGATCAGTCATATGTTTATATGATGATTTATGTTATGAATTGGTATATCCGACTTTTGATTTTTTGATGTGCACTATATGAAAAGTGATGAAAAACACGAATATGTGATACCTCAATTTATGTTTGGATGAAATTTTGAAACTTTGATTTTATTATTAATTACGAGCGGTTGAATTGGGGTGGTACATTAGTGGTATCAGAGCAGGTCGGTCTGTCCGGCCAAGTTGTTGAGTTTGTTGTCGTCTATCAATCAAGTATTGTTATTTGTTGATTCTAATCCTTGTTTTGTTGTGAGAAGAAGTTGTTATGGCTAGAACGAACACTGGTAGGAATGATGAGGCTCTTGTTGCTGCTATGCAGGTAATGGCTCAGGCTTTCCAAAACCCGCTGAGTGCTGACGAGAACGCTGGGTCTCGTAGTTTGGCAACCTTCCAAAGAGAGAATCCTCCTACTTTCCTAGGAAAGTATGATCCTGAAGGTGCTTTGGCGTGGCTGAAGGAGATTGAAAGAATCTTTCGTGTGATGGATTGCACTCCTGTGCAAAGGATCCATTATGGTACTCATAAACTAAGTGATGAAGCAGATGACTGGTGGGTTGAAACCCGTCAGAGGCTTGAGATTGCTGGTGAGGAAGTGTCATGGGAAGTTTTCCGAAGTAAATTCGTGAGGAAGTATTACCCGGAAGATGTTTGGGGAAAGAAGGAGATAGAGTTCCTTGAATTAAAGCAAGGAAGCATGTATATCACTGATTATGCTGCAAGGTTCACTATGTTGGCCAAGTTATATCCGCATTATGATGGGCCGAATGGCGAGTTCTCTAAATGTATCAAGTTTGAAAATGGTTTGCGTCCTGAGATTAAGAAAGTTGTTGGTTATCAGAAAATCTGTGTCTTTTCGGATTTGATTGATAGTTGTAGGATCTTTGAGGAGGACAGTAATGCTCATTATAAGATTATGTCTGATAAGAGAAACAAAGGTCAACAAAGCCGTGGAAAACCGTATGATGCTCCAGCTGGTAAAGGGAAACAGAAAGCGTTTCAAGGGCGAAGAACTAGTGGGGGAGATGCTCCTGCTAGTATTGTTTGTTACAAGTGTGGGAAATCTGGCCACAAAAGTAATGTTTGTCGAAGCGATGTTTGAGCTAAGGAGAATGAGGTGAGATGTTTCTGATATGGAGAAGTGGGCCATATGACTCGCTATTGTAGACATAAGGATGTGGTCTGTTTTAATTGTGGCGAGGGAGGTAACATTAGTGCTCAATGTAAGAAGCCTAAGAGGACTCGGGGAGCAGGAAAGGTGTTTGCTTTGTCGGGTGCTCCAACGGCAAACGAGGATGGTCTTGTTCGAGGTACTAGTTTCATTAATAGCTTTCCTCTTATAACTATTATTGATACTGGTGCTACTCACTGTTTTATTGCTATTGATTGTGTAAAGAGATTGGGTCTCACTTTGTCGTCTCTGGATAGAGATATGGTGGTAGAAGTTTCGGCTAAGGGAACGGTTACTACTTCTTTTGTGTGTGCAAGTTGCCCTTTATCAATCTTTGATAGAGACTTTGTGGTGGATCTTGTTTGTTTACCGCTTGTCGGGTTGGACGTGGTTTTAGGTATGGACTGGTTAAAAGCTAATTATGTCCATATCAATTGCTATGACAACACTGTGAGGTTTTCTTCCTTAATAGAAGAAGAACAATCTATGTTAGTGTTGACGAAGCAGTTGCATGAGTTCATGGAGGATGAGGCGTTGGTTTTCTTGTTGATGGTGACTCTTTTTGTGGAGAGTCAAGCTGTGATAGCAAACTTTCTGGTGGTGTGCGATTTTCCCGAAGTATTCCCTGATGAGATTCCTAGTGCACCTCCAGAAAGAGAAGTTGAATTTTCTGTGGATCTTGTCCCTGGTACCAAACCTATCTCTATGGCACCATACAGGATGTCCGCATCTGAGTTAGCAGAATTGAAGAGCCAATTAGAAGATTTTCTCGAGAAGAAGTTTGTTAGACCTAGTGTGTCGCCGTGGGGAGCTCCTGTGTTATTGGTGAAGAAGAAAGACGGTAGCATGAGACTTTGTATTGATTATCGTCAGTTGAATAAAGTGACTATCAAGAATAGGTATCCACTTCCTAGAATTGATGATTTGATAGACCGATTGGTTGGCGCTCGCATGTTTAGTAAGATTGATTTGAGATCAGGTTACTATCAAATAAGGGTGATAGAAGAAGATGTTCAGAAAACTGCTTTCAGGACGAGGTATGGACATTATGAATGTTCGGTGATGCCTTTCATTGTCACTAATGCACCGGGAGTATTCATGGAGTACATGAATCGTATTTTCCATCCTTACTTGGATCGTTTCATGGTTGTTTTCATTGATGATATTCTGGTTTATTCTAAATCGGAAGAAGAGCACGCAGAACATTTGTGCATCGTGTTGGAAGTTCAGAAAGAGAAGAAGCTTTATGATAAGTTGTCAAAGTGCGAGTTCTGGTTAAGTGAAGTGAGCTTTTTGGGGCATGTCATTTCTGGTGATGACATTGCAATTGATCCTTCTAAAGTTGATGTTGTGTTGAGATAGGAAACTCCTAAGTTTGTTACTGAGATTAGAAGTTTCTTAGGATTGGCTGGTTACTATAGAAGGTTCATTGAATGTTTTTCTAAGTTGTCGCTCCCTTTGACAAGGTTGACTTGTAAAGGAGCTGCATTTGTGTGGGATGTCAAGTGTGAAGAAAGTTTTGTTTAATTGAAGAAAAGGTTGACAACGACTATGATCTTATTTCTACCTAATCCTGAAGAATCATTTGTTGTTTATTGTGATGCTTCTAAGATGGGTTTAGGTGGTGTACTTATGCAAAATGTCAAAGGTGTTGCTTATGCTTCTAGGAAATTCAAGATTCATGAGAAGAATTATCCTATGCACGATTTGGAGCTCGCAACGGTTGTTTTTATGCTTAAGATTTAGAGGTATTATCTTTATGGTTCTAGACTTGAAGTATTTAGTGACCATAAAAGTTTGAAGTACTTGTTCAGTCAGAAAGAGCTTAATATGAGACAAAGACTGTGGCTTGAATTGTTGAAAGATTATGATTTTGGATTGAATTACCATCCTGGTAAAGCTAATGTGGTGGCCGATGCTTTAAGTCGAAAGACTTTGCATATGTCACTTTCGATGGTGAAAGAGTTGGAATTGATTGAGCAATTTAGAGATATGAGTCTTGTAATAGAAGTGACGCCGAAGAGTGTTATCTTGGGAATGTTAAAGATCAATAATGATTTCCTTGATAGTGTTAGAGAAGCTCAGAAGCTTGATGTGAAACTTGTTAATTTGTTGGTTGGTATTGGACAAACTGAAAATGAAGATTTCAAGTTGGATGCTCAGGGTGTATTGAGGTTCCGAGATAGGATTTGTATTCCCGATGATTTATATTTGAAGAGAATGATCTTGGAATAAAGTCATAGAAGTAATTTGAGTATTCATCCCGGAGCGACCAAAATGTATCAAGATTTAAAGAAACTATTTTGGTGGTCGAGCATGAAGAGAGAGGTGGCTCAGTTTGTTTATGCTTGTTTGACTTGTCAGAAGTCTAAAGTGGAGCATCTGAAACCTGCAGGGTTGATGCAACCGTTAGAGATTCCAGAATGGAAATGGGATAGCATTTCTATGGATTTCGTAACGGGGTTACCGAATACACCAAGAGGACACGATGCGATTTGGGTGATTGTTGATAGGCTTACGAAGTCGACTCACTTTATTCCTATTAACATCACTTATCTCGTATTGAAGTTAGCAGAAACTTATACGCATGTGATTGTGAGATTACATGGTATTCCTTTGTGTATTGTTTTGGATAGAGATCCGAGGTTTACTTCTGAAATTTGGAAGAGCTTGCAAGAGGCTTTGGGTTCAAAGTTGAGGTTGAGTTCGGCTTATCATCCTCAAACTGATGGTCAGACAGAAAGGACGATTCAATCGTTGGAAGACTTGTTACGTGCTTGTATTCTTGAACATGGTGGTTTATGGGATACATATCTTCCTTTGATTGAGTTTACTTATAACAATAGTTTTCATGCTAGTATTGGAATGACACTGTTCGAGGCTTTGTATGGTCGGAAGTGTAGAACTTCTTTGTGTTGGCATGAGTCAGGTGAAAGTGTGGTGCTTGGACCAGAATTGGTTAGATAGACTACTGAGACGGTGAAGATGATTAGAGAAAAGATGATAATTTCTCAAAGTCGACAAAAGAGTTATCATGATAAAAGGAGAAAAGACTTGGAATTTCAAGATGGTGATCATGTAGTTTTGCGAGTTACTCCTACAACCGGCGTTGGGCGAGCATTGAAGTCGAAGAAGCTAACTCCTCGCTTTATTGGTCCTTAGCAAATTACTAGTAAAGTGGGAAAAGTGTCTTATAGAGTGGCGTTACCGCCAAATCTTTCGAACTTGCATGATGTGTTCCATGTGTCGCAACTTCGGAAGTATGTTCCGGATCCTTCACATGTGATTGAGATGGATGATATTCATGTGCGAGACAATCTTACGATGGAGACGATGCCATTAAGGATTGAAGATCGTGAGATGAAGTCTCTTTGTGGCAAAGAGATCTCCTTGGTTAAAGTTGTTTGGATAGGAGCAGCTGGTGAAAGTGCGACGTGGGAGTTAGAAAGCAAGATGCGGGATTCCTATCCCGAGCTTTTCGAGTCAGGTAATGTCGAGGACGAAACTTTTTTTAAGTGGGGGAGAGTTGTAACGCCCCGTTTTATTTAATATTATATTATATTAATATTTTCGAGTTACCGTTTGACGTTTATTTTTGTGATGAGAATATTTAAATTAACCGTTATATCTGTTAATATATTCGGCGACATTTTATTCGGACCGGTAATTATTTTATTCAGTCCGGTATTTGTTTTGAGGGACCGGTAATTATTTTATTCGGTCCGGTATTTGTTTTGAGAGACTGATAATTATTTTATTCGGTCCGATATTTATTTTGAGGGACCGATAATTATTTTGTTTGGTCCGGTTTTTATTTCGTTCGGTTCGGTAAAATATTATTGGGACCAATATATAAATATTTGGAGTTATTTTAATTATTTGGGATAATAATATTATTTGATATTATTTAGTATTAATTACTAGTATATTTTAAGAAAGGCTTCTTGGTATTTTTCCTAGCTTTTGTCTTGCATCTAAACAAACCAAACCCACCATTTCCTTTGTTTTATGTCATAACGCTAAAACACACTTTGAGAGAGTTAGAGAGAGCTAGAGGTCTTGGAAGAGAAGAAGAGGAACAAGAATAAAGCTTGGGTTTTGAGTTGGTTGAAATAATCAAGAATCATTTCAAGTATCTAAGATAACGAGTTTGATTTTCCGATGTTTATAGTTAGGGTTTGATTTGGTATATTTTGATTTGGGATAAAATTGATGTTAGGGTTCTTGAGATTTGTTAAGATAAATTAGGAAAGTTAATTTAGGTGTTAGTGTTGTGGGATTATTATTATGTTAATAGAAATTAAATTAGAAAAATTAATTTATATTAATTAAATTAAGTCTAGAAAAACTAAGAAATAGCAGTATGTCACTTGAATTAAGTTTACTGAGAACTAGCATATATTACTTGAATTAAGGAAAACTAATAAACTAGCAGTATAGTTTAGAAAAAAAACAAAAACGTAATAGCAGTATAGCTTATAACCTAAACTAGAAGTATAGAAGTTAAGCTTCTAAAACTAAAACTAAAGCATGCATAATAGAAAACTAAAATATGCAGTATAGCAGCATAGAAATTGGAATTGAGTTTAGGAAACTAAAGAACTTGCAGTATGGAATTTAAATTAAGTTTAGAAAATTAATTAATTTATCTTTTGTTTTTATTTTAATAATTTAATATATTAAATATTTATATTAATTAAATACAAATATGACATAAGTTAGCCGTTTTAATTTGGAACCCGATTATGTCCGATTTCCCGATTTCGGCAATTTCGGCGACGGAGTAAGTTGCCCTGAATTGAAGGAAAATTGACGTGCTAGCTAATTTTGACGTGTAGAACATCGTGGTGAGGTTAGTTTTTCGAGATTTCGAGTTTTTATGAAGCGATCCGAAATAGGCCAATTTACGGTTAATTTGAAAAGGGTTGCGTTTAAGTCGCGTATGACCAATCCGATTGCGACGTTAATGATTATGATTGATGCCGATTATTATGAATGACTTTCGCAACGATTATTGATGTTTGACTATTTTTCCATGTTTGAAATTTAGTGAATTATTTGAAAATGACGTGGTGTGATTAAATATGATTTTTGCGACGGTTTATTTATAATGAATACTTGATGATATGTGATGCGATGATATGTCTATCTTGATGTGGATGAATATGGCGACGTGGGTTTTATACCAATTTTTATGTGCGATGATGATGTTTTGTTGTGTCGTGTTTGTGATGTCGTATTGTCGAGTCACTTACATTGCATTGGCGACGAGGGCTTTTATGCCAAGCGACGGTGGCTTTTATGCCAAAGCGACGATGGGATTTTATGCCGAATTTCCCTAATTATGGAAAAAGCGACGGGTACCACATGCATAACATAGTCGTGTCTCATGGAGTCATGTATGTTTATTTTTGAGTCTTTTGGCATTGAGTTTTATTTCATGGCTTATGATGAATTGCGATGATATATGATACTTTGTTTTGTGATGATTTTTGTGTTGAACATAAAGTGAATATGATGCGATAATTTCATGATGAGTAAGCGATGAATATAACATGACGGTAAAACGACAATATGAGTTTATGGCGATGAAGTTTATGTCTTGTTTTGGTATGATTATGATGATTACGTGACGAAATTAAAGTGTTGATTTTATACACTAAATGATGATTTAAAGTGTGTGAGATTTGGATATATGCTGACATACTCTTATTAATCCTATATCATTTATGATTCCAAAACTATTTATATATTTTATCATGCCTTTAATTATATGTTTTGGAGTATCTCACCCTTTACTTGTTTCGCTGTTGCCTTTATATTGGTAACGTGCAGGTGATCCGCGGGGATGATGAGGATTAGCTCGAGTCTCTTTATTTTGAGTCTCTATGCTCTGATAGTAGTAACACTCGAGATTTGGGCGACGTTATTATTTTGATAGGATAGTTTATGTAACTATATTATGACTTTATATATTGATGATAACATGATGATACGTATATTTTGTGAACACATCCGTTGTGCTGTGATTAGTCATATGTTTATATGATGATTTATGTTATGAATCGGTATATCCGACTTTTGATTTTGTGATGTGCATTATAATGCAGGGTGATGAAAAACACGAATATGTGATACCACAATTTATGTTTGGATGAAATTTTGAAACTCTGATTTTATTATTAATTACGAGGGGGTAGAATTGGGGTATTACAAACAACACCAAAAGAGAATCTGACTTCATTCGTAAATGTGCTCCAGGCAAAGAGCTCAATTATTGGACAACCATGGAGATTTCAGAGATCCTTTTCTTACTAAAGTAATTTTTATTATTTTTGAAAGAACTTATGTCAAGCCCGAGGCATAGGGGTAGATTGTAAGGGTCCCCCGATTTATTTCAAACAGTATTCTCAATTAATAAGAGTTATATTTCGCATTCAATTAAGATCCCTGTCTTTCTCTTGCATTTATTTCTTATATTTAAAAATGGCAATACTTTTCTTCATATTCATTTTCCAAATTCACATACTAAAACTGCACCAAAACATGATAAATATGCAGATCCATGCCTAAAACCACCGATAATGTTACTGCTACTATCTGATATAATTTTGATGCACCTATTAAACAAGAAGAAGAGGAAGGTGATGAAGATCTAGAACTCTCCGAAGAATTGGCAAGGGAGATAGAGAAAAAAGTTAACAATATACAACCATATCAAGAATCTATTGAGACCATTAATCTTTGCACAAAGGAAGATCCAAAAAAGATCAAGCTAGGGGCAACATTGGAGGAAAGTCTCAAAGAAAGACTGATCAAGTTGTTACATGATTTTGTGGATATATTTTTATGGTCTTACAGAGACATTCCAGGATTGGATACAGATATTGTGGTGCATAGACTACCTCTCATGGAAGTTTGTTCTCCGGTTAGACAGAAGCTCAGACGAACTCGTCGAGACATGTCTAGCAAAATTTGAGAAGAAGTCCTTAAACAATTTGATGCAGGGTTCTTAGCAGTGGTAGATTACCCAACTTGGATAACTAACATTGTGTCGGTAACCAAGAAGGACGGTAAAGTACACATGTGTGTAGATTATCGAGATATGAACAAAGTCAATCCCAAAGACGATTTCTCGTTACCTCACATGGATGCTTTGTTTTATAATACAGCCCAAGCTTCAGTGTTCTCATTCATGGATGGTTTCGCAGGTTATAATCAAATCAAAATGGCACCCAAGGATATGGAAAAGACTACTTTCATGACTCTTTAGGGAACCTTCTATTACAAAGTGACGTCCTTTAGTCTAAAGAACACATGGAAAGTTATCAACGAGCCATGGTGACACTATTTCATGACATGATCCACAAAGAAATCAAGGTCTACGTAGATGATATGAATTCCAAATCTCATACAGAGGAAGATCACATCATACAGTTGCAGAATTTATTTGAACATCTACGAAAGTTCAAACTGAGGTTGAATCCAAAAAAATGTACATTTGGTGTCAGGTCAGGAAAATTATTGGGAATTATTGGGTTTCATTGATCAGCTCAACCATAGGGAAGAGAAGCGCTTAACGACTCTGAGCCACGATCAGTTATACCAAAAGTGGATGGAGAAGGCATTTGACAAGAAGGTTCATCCTTGAGTGTTCAAAGAAGGAGATTTGGTGCTCAAGAAGATTCTACTACCTCACCTTGATTCACGCGGTAAATGGACACCCAACTACGAAGGTCCGTACATGATAAAAATAACATTCTCGGTTGGTGGTCTTATCCTCACAACAATGGATGGGAAAGAACTGCCACATCCAACGAATTCAAACGCAATAAAAAATACTATGTATAAAAAGCTTGATAAGTTCGAACCCTAAACGGGAAACTTAGGAAGAAAGGAGCTTCCCAGTGGATTGAAAAGCCTAAAGAGAAGTCTAGGCAAAAATTAGGTACATAAACAAAGAAATTATCCCGATGGATTGGAAACCCAAAAGGGAGGTTCAGGATAAAGTTAGGGATCTTATTCAAAATAAAGAAAAAAAAGACTGTGATCTAAGAACAACGTCTGCGACCACAAAGGAGAGGGATTGATCCAAATAATTTGACTCAGAAGCGAAGGAGATTGGAGCTATCAAAAGGACATTGGAGAAACAACAGTAGCAATTATCATTTTCATTGCCATTTTCAGTTTTACTAAAACTTTTTGTAATTACCTCTTTCTAGGAATTACATCTTTTTCTCTCGCCTATTCAGAGGCATATTTATCAATACAATATTTACTTTTTCAATCTTTCAATTGTGTTTTTTTCCTTTTCGGACTTGTTTGCAAAATACTACAATTATTTCTGGTGAATAATGCGTTGAAATTATTTTGGGGATTTGACAAATAAAAGCATTTGATATAACATCAAAAATCATTTTGGTTAGAAAAGCATCGAAAGAAAATCCACGTCTATGTTCACGCCTACGATCATAGCCATATTCACGCCTACGTCCATGTCTATGTCCACGACTATGTCTACCCCCACGTCTATGTCCATATCTACATCCACGCCTACGCCTGCGATACAAATATCAAAATCTTGCTGACACTTATTTATCTTGTTCAAATCAATTCAAAATACCACGACAATTTAACATACAACATTGGAGAGTCGGTGGCACAAAACCAATGGTTTAAAAGGAGAGAACATTAAAAAAATTCACAACAAACATTTGGTGCATATTAAAACATTTGGTACATACACAATCATTTGGGGAATATATAAACATTTGGGGACATGTGGGGCATATACCAAATACTCAATACACATGTTTTTGGGTTCCATATCAACTTAGGGCATTATGCATCATGCATAGCATTTTCAAATATACTTTGGTTAAACTACAAACTTTCTTGGGGACCATTATCAAAAATTTCTTATCCACAAAACAAACAAATACCTTCGTGGAGAACAGAGACAGCCGTAAACCCTGATCTTATCTTTGGTCTAGCTATCTAACATTCAATTACCAAAATACTCTTCAAATATGCATCCTCTAGGTTGTGGTAGGTATGAAAGTTTCTAGGATTACATTATTTATCCTCTAAGTTGTGATAAATATGTAAGACTATCTTCGTTTCGTTTATCCTCTAGGTCGTGATAAATGGGCAAACTTTTCAATCATCTATCTTCTAGGTTGTGGTAGATTGTGCGAATTATCGGGTTTACATTATTCATTCTCTAGGTCGTAATGAATACGTGAATCTATCTTTATGTCATTTATCCTCTAGGCCGTGATAAACACACAAACTTTTTAAATTACCTATCCCCTAGGTCGTGATAGGTATGCGAATTTTCAGGGTTATACTATTCATCCTCTAGGTAGTGATGAATACATAAGCCTATTCATGTCTCATTTATCCTATAGGTCGTGATAAAGGCATGGGTTCATCCTCGTACTGTTTACACTCTAGGTTGTAGTAAATATACGAAATCCGTGTTATAATTCACTTTGTTAGTTTCCATGCGGCAATGTATTATCAAGCTCTGCTTTATTCATCCCCTAGGCTGTGATGAATAGACAAAAAATGCGCTATAATCTTACTATGTTAGTCTCAAAGCATTCGTAAGTCAATTTTCAAACTTGAGTTATTTACCTCCTAGGCTACGGTGAATACACAAAAAATCCACGATCACTTTTCTAGGTATTTGCGAGTTATCCACGTTGTCATACTTCTTGTTCAAACTCTGGTAGAATGATACGTCATCATCTTTACCTATCTACTCTCTATCAAAACATTGGTAGGATGATACATCATCATCTTCACCTATTTTTTGTACCATGGAGAATATTGTACAGTGTGTCCTTATAATCATTGGGTAAAATTTTGGGGTCTTCCATTATTTAATAACCCTCTGATTTGAATGTGCGAGACCTGCGTATTCTTGTATCCTTCAATCAAAGAGTAATTAAATAGGGACAGCTGTCATACCCCAAATTTCCCCGCCCTTTATTTCTACTGTCAAAAATATTTTCAACATTGGTTTTTATAATATTCTTTGGTTCAATTTTACTAACATTTTAACAATAATTTATTTCGCTCATTTAAAAATACAATAGTTTATTTTTAAACTTATTTATAAATATATGCTCACCTTTCATATACTTTCAATTGGATTTTTTATTTCAAATGAGTAACATAGCACAACTAATAAGTAGTAAGGCTTGCAAATATGAGGGCATGAGTTTGAATCTTATTGTCACACATCTTGGTATTTTCCCATTTTTATTGTTACTAACTTTAAATTCATTTTTATTTATAATTAAAAAATCACAAAAATATTACATTAGTAATTTAATTTTCTTTTTTTATTATATTATTTATCATGTTTTTTTAAATATTAAAATTTTCATTTAAACTATAGTTTTATGTATTTTATAGTTAAAAACTTAAATAAAGAAAGTTTTAATTTTGATTTGTTATTTTTAGCATTTTTACTTAACTTTGTGAACAAGCAAATTAATTTAAGAAATATCCAATCTAATTAAATAAAAATATTTGAAACCCGGAATTAATTTTGGTGCTTTAATTATTTTATTTAATTATTGAATTAATTTAATTTATTTTCTATTTTAATTAGCCTAATTTTCAATTAAAAATAAGTGTTCATTCTAACCATTAGAAAGGCCAATTTGTATTCACTTTTCACATATATTTTCACGAGAAATAATTGAAGAGATAGAAATATAGCAGATTAAAGAAAATACTCTGCAATTCTCTAACTCACCCATGCACAGAACTGACGCGGACGACGTTTCACCACGGTCGCCACACCCTCCAATCGCAACCACCATTTTTATATGAGGGAGTAAATTCTTTTTCTTTGTATTTTCTCATGATGTGCTTGTTTTGTTTATTGGTGATTTGAACATAAGTATGATGCATAGATGAAGAAGAAAGGGTATGGAGAAAAAGAGAAAAGAAGAATGGTTGCACAAACATAGAGAGAGGAAGCAATTTTTTCTTTTTTTTCTCTTTGTTTGTTACTGACTATCATGTGGTATGTTTTCTATTATTTATTTATCTATTTCATCGCCACGTGTCAAAAGGTGAATGGTTATGGTTAACATTTAAAAGGAATGGTAATACTGCTAGTAGAAGAGACGACACCCTTTTAGTATCTCATATGCTAATTTTTGTAACTAATTAATATGTTAGTAAAAATTATGTTTTCTTAACATTGGGTTGGACTTTGAGTTATACATTTTTACAACCAAGTCCAACATCTAGACTTGGGCCCTTACTTCATATACCCCCAGTTTCGCTAAGTAGTGTAAATTTACCTCCTCCTTGTGATTTGGGCCTAAATCCAATATCTGGATATATGTCCCTATTATATGCACCCCGTGAATTACTAAGTCTAAATAAAATGCACTCCCAACAATTTTCATTAATTTTCTTTTTATATTTTATATTTCATTTATTTAATTTATTTATTATTATTAATATTTTAGCTTTTAATATATTTATTTTTGTAAATTCTAAAATTGTTCATTTTTTTATTTTTAATTCAAAATTATTTTTTTAAAAATACTAACTCATCTTTAAATTGCATTAAAATACTTTTTATCATGCATTAAAAATATTTTTCTGATATTACATAATATATTTGAAAATATCTAACCAATCAAATACTAAACACTTTTTTACTAACTTAATCAACTCAAGATATTATTTTTAAAAAGGAATATGGAAATATTTTTAATCGACTGCGAACTTCGTCTACAAATTCTGCTATTCACACACCCAGATTTGGTTCAAGGAGAATTCAAGATATTTTTATAATCCTTAAAAAACACTAACCAAACAACTATGAACTACGAATTGAGATCCTGATTCCACATAAGAGGATACATAGGCATACGACTTACAAATCGTGGCGAGTTCCCCTAATTAAAATTAAAACCCTATTTCCTAAAGTGTAAATCTAAACCCTAGTATCCTTGTGAACAAGGTAGATGAGGGGTGCCTAACACCTTCTCTTCGTCTAAAAATTAGTCAACAACTTAGAATCTCTGACCAAATTAGGGTTATACGTTATATTCCCTTCCTTAGGATAAAAATTAATGGTGACTGTGATCGGTGGATCTGGAACTGACTGTTTAACACTGGTTCGCGAAATGTCGCGGAAGCAAGAGTCGCCACCGTCTTTTATTTTCTCCAACAAGGAAAGGACAAAAGCACAGAAAAATTCCTTTAGAGATAGTTTCTCGGTTCGGGAGGTAGATTTATAGAAAGGGAAGGTGTTAGCACCCTTTCTATCCATGGTTATCCATGGGCTCTTAGATACTTGCTCATTTGTGTTTTCAAAATGTTTGCTTGCTTTTCAAGTGTGAGTGGGTTTGAAAAAGTTTCGTTTAAAATTTCAGTTCGACTCTTGTATCAGTCCTCAAGAGTGTTTGAAAAGTTGACTTTGAAAGCTTTTTGCAAAGTTTCGGTGTGAAAAGAAGTTTTTGATTTGTTTTTGAATTAGAGCAAGTATCTACGAGTCATCTACCTACCCTAAGGAATTAGTCTGTGTAAATGTCCTTAAGGTAGTGCCATCCCACCATTGAGAGGTAGGTAGCACCACCGTTGGAGGTGTTCGGGTCAATTCGAGTTTAGGGACAGTGTGGTCACCGAGCAATAGTAAGATACCTTAGAAGCTACCCTTATGCCATTGATCTTTTATTCGGAGGCAACTTGTTTCGAGGCAACCGTTCGAGGCAACCGTTCGAGGCAACTAGATCAATGGAACATAAGGACTTACTAAGACGTCCTATAGTCGACGACCACGTTTCGAGGGACAAGGAAACAGTGTGGTCATCAGAGCAATGGTAGGACACCTTAGAAGCTACCCTTATGCCATATTCATGGACATAAGGACTTACTAAAACGTCCTATACTCGACGACCACTTTTCGAGGGGCAAGGCAACAGTGAGGCGTACCCTAGGAGTGGTGTGTGAATTGTGTGTCATTTTCAGTTATTATTTGTCTTGTCATGCATTAGGTGAGCTACGCTTTGATTTTACTTTTGAGCATACATTCTTTCATGTGATTATTAACAGTTAAAAGGTGCGGGAATTAAAAGGCGGAAAAATAAAGGTCCTACGCTATTACAAAGGCGCGGGTCTACATCGCCAAATTAAACCAAGACCCGATTTGAATGAAAGTACAGAAAGTAAATATCCTAATTAATATTACAAGGCCTTGGGGCAAGTACATTACATTCATAAAAGAAATAAAAATAAATGCGCGAAAAGGATTAAGAATCGAGTGCGAGGGCGTTGGACCCTTTAAAGAAATTAAATTGGAATTGAAAATTGATTTAATTATTAAATGAGAAAAATAACTTATTTTTGGAGTTTTTGTATTTATGAAATTTAATGAGAAAATTAATTATTATAGGAAACCCTAATTCTAATTTGTTTTTAATTAATTAAAGAAAAATGTTTAAGTTTTACCTAATTTAACCTAATTATTTAAATGTCATATTTATTCACAAATTAATTAAGAATTAATAATAATGATGATGAGGAAATTTAATTATTGGAAAAAAGAAAGAAGGTAAAATGCTACAAAACCTAATTTTTATGTGTTTTAATTTATTTAAGAAAAATGTTAAAGTTAAAACTAAAATTAAAACTAATTGATTATTAGAATTTTATTTACCAAAACATTAATGCATTAAATAAATAAACATATTTTATTTTGGAATTTTATGATTTTTTTGGTTTTTATATGAAAATTAATTATCTGAAGTAAATTAAATAAAATAAAAAAATGATCAAAAGAATTAAAAAAGGAAAAGAAAAGAAAAGAGATTAAAAGATATACAAACTTTGGGGGGTGTCTGCCCAATTTGGAGGCTTTTTGCAAGTAATTTTGGCCCAATAAGTCAGGGCCTGTTGACTTTTCAATGGTCACGTATGCATGGTGGACTAGTGTGTACCCTGGAATCCTCATTATGGCCTTCAGATTGATCTCCTGGATTATGTGGCAAGCCAGCATGTGAAGGCCTATGATACTCCCTTGAGCGTGATGACCACCTGAACATGTTAACATGAAAAATATGCAGAAATATGGGGGACCTGGGAATCGAACCCAGGTCCCAATGCTTGAAGGACACATCACTCACCAACCAGCCAAACGCGTTTGTTTGAAATATAATGGATAAAGAATAATAAGAGAGAGAAAGCAAGGGTTAGTGGGACAACAAAAAAAGGCGCCAGTTATTCAAACTGGCCAATCATTATTCAACACGCCAGCGTCTTCTTCTCCCTTCTTCGCTTTTGCCTGAAAATATAAGCTAGATAACGAGGGTTTTAAACCCCCACTAACTCAAACCTGCAAAAATAACGATTAGGCCATAGCATAATATAAATTGGGCGCGATATGTGGAATTGAATCGTTGGAACGTCACGAGTGCATTGGTCTAGGTCTCATGGCCTAATTTTTCCTCATGAAGAAGTCCCCAATTTGAGGTTTCATAAACCCTAGCTGTCGTCCATGGCAACTTCTCATACGTGCAACATTAACTCAATTAAAATACATCAATAGCTTCAGAGAGTTTATATTAGTGTAAATCCATATTCAAAATGTATAAAAAATGTATGTATATTGAAGCACGATTATGAGAAAAGTTTGAGAAAGTTTGACTTTATTCTACCACTTCTTTGTGTATGGAGGGTGGAAAAGGATTGAGGCACGTCCAAAAAGGTCCCAGCAAGCCTTTTGAATACTTTTTAGGTCTTGAAAGGAGCTCTCTCTATGAAAACAGTTTTCAGAATTTTGGTGAAAAAATGCAAAGTTGATTTGTGTTCTTGGGCATAGCTTAGGTCCTGTGTATGCTTGTGTTCACTTGTATATGCAATATGTAATGTATTTCAATTGGAATTAAGGGCCTTGAAACCTTGCATTCATACATAAGATTTTGCCATAAACCTCCATTAACAAACTTTCCATCTTTGTACCAATTTTGAATTCTTGCTTGATTAGGCCTTGAAACGAATTTGGGATGTTGTATAATGATGATTCAAAGCTAATCAAGACCAAATATGCCCCTTAATTAACCTTCTTGATTTTTATTTGATTTTAAAGGATTTAAAATGAATTAAATCCAATAAAATCAAATAAAAATGAAAAAATTAATTTTAAAATTTGAAATAAAATGTGGGACACGTGGGAAGCATGGCCAAGCTGATTCAAATGGAAAAAGTGGGCCCTTTTTGTCAAAAATGAAATTTCAAGGATAAATGATTTTGGCTATTTCACAAAAATTTCCCAACTTCTCCAATGCATATCTTGCTCAATTTTGAAGTTATGAACATGTTCTTTGACATTTTGGAAAGGTCTTGAAGTCCTCTAACCAATGTCTTTGGTCCCATGTCATTTTGAATTACCAATCTCAAGTTATGGTCTTTTACTTAAAGTCCCTTTTTGTTGACTTTTGAAAATGACCTATAATGTTGTAATTGATAACTTTTTGTGAGAGCATTTCTTGGACTTGGAATGTGAAGATGAGTTGTAGTAAATGTCCTCCCCTTCAAGATGAGCATTGGATGGGATTTTTATGATAAACCATGAAAAAGTTATGCTTTGGTCAAGTTACAGTTGACTTTTTAGCTGTCCAAAAATAGAAACTTTTGACACCTTGATGATTTTTGAGCCATTCTTGTGAAATCATGGTCAAGACTTGACCAAATGATGATTGTGGCTTCAAAATGAGATGTTGACCAAAAAATTTGACTTTTGACTGCCAAATGACCATTTTTCCCCTACAGTTGACTGTGGAGCAATTAGGGTTTTTGACTGTGCAACTTGACCTTGTGAGCCTTGAAACTTGACATGTAGGTGCTTGACAATGTGCATGAGCATATGTGACTTGATTGAGCCCTTGAAAACTTCAACTTCCTTGCAAGAACCAAAACCCTGGTTTGACTGGCTTAGGAGGATGGTTGACTGTGTAGCCCTTGAGTAGACTTGAGCCATTTGAGGTGATGCTTGTCAAAAACTTTGAAGATTTATGGGAGGGCAAATTTTGGGGTACAACAGTTTCCCCTGTTCAATCTTCTTAGACCCGAGGATGTATATTGGCGTGTGTGCCTTTCGTGATCCGAGGGTGGAAGGTGATTGAACACTAGAGTGCCCAGAAATTTGCACTCACATAGTTGAGTATAAGCAGTGCGGTGTAGGGAATGGGCTTACGGATGCCATTTGGAGAGATGATGGATAGGAGGATGGGATTATAGATGCCATCTGGAAGTGTGATAGAACCTTGTCGGGAATGGGCTTATAGATGCCATTTGGAGACTGTCGGATAACTGAATCTGAATAAGAAATAGAATAGCTTCCGTGCCTGGAGCATATCTAGCCTATATCTAGTTGTTGACGTCTGAATAAACAGTAGAATGACCACCGTGTCTGGGGTATATCCATACTGTATCTGTATGAGCGACAGAATGTCATTCAAATCTGGATCGTATCTGGACTGAACAATAGAAGAGCATCCGGGATGGAGCATCTCTAAGTTGTTTTTTAGAAGTTTGAATCTGAATAAGAAATAGAGCGGCATCCGGATCTGGAGCATCTCTAGGCTATATCTGAAAGGAAATCTGGAATGAGTGTCAAAACGTCGCCATGCCTGGGTCACATCTGAACCATATCTAGAAGGAGTCTTGAATAAGCAAAAGAACAGCATCCATATCTGGAGCATTTCCAAGCTATCTCTGAAAGGAAATCTGGAATGAGTATCAGAACGTCGCCATGCCTGGGTCACATCTGAACCATATCTAGAAGGAGTCTTGAATAAGCAAAAGAACAGCATCCATATCTGGAGCATTTCCAAGCTGTCTCTGAAAGGAAATCTGGAATGAGTATCAGAACGTCGCCATGCCTGGGTCACATCTGAACCATATCTAGAAGGAGTCTTGAATAAGCAAAAGAACAACATCCATATCTGGAGCATTTTCAAGCTATCTCTGAAAGGAAATCTGGAATGAGTATCAGAACGTCGCCATGCCTGGGTCACATCTGAACCATATCTAGAAGGTGATCTCTGAATAAATAATAGAACATCCTCTGTGTCCGGAGCATCTCTAAGTTATATCTGAGAAGAAATCTGGAATAAGTATCAGAACATCGCCATGCCTGGGTCACATCTGAACCATATCTAGAAAGGAGTCTCTGAATAAACAATAGAACAACCTCCGTGTCTGGAGCATCTCTAAGTTATATCTGAGAAGAAATCTGGAATAAGTATCAGAACGTCGCCATGCCTGGGTCACATCTGAACCATATCTAGAAAGGTGGTCTCTGAATAAACAATAGAACAGCCTCCGTGTCCGGAGCATCTCTATATCTGAGAAGAAATCTGGAATAAGTATCAGAACGTCGCCATGCCTGGGTCACATCTGAACCATATCTAGAAAGGTGGTCTCTGAATAAACAATAGAACAGCCTCCGTGTCCGGAGCATCTCTAAGTTATATCTGAGAAGAAATCTGGAATAAGTATCAGAACGTCGCCATGCCTGGGTCACATCTGAACCATATCTAGAAGGAGTCTTGAATAAGCAAAAGAACAGCATCCATATCTGGAGCATTTCCAAGCAATCTCTGAAAGGAAATCTGGAATGAGTATCAGAATGTCGCCATGCCTGGGTCACATCTGAACCATATCTAGAAGGAGTCTTGAATAAGCAAAAGAACAGCATCCATATCTGGAGCATTTCCAAGCTATCTCTGAAAGGAAATCTGGAATGAGTATCATAACGTCGCCATGCCTGGGTCACATCTGAACCATATCTAGAAGGAGATCTCTAAATAAACAATAGAATAGCCTCCGTATCCGGAGCATCTCTAAGTTATATCTGAGAAGAAATATGGAATAAGTATCAGAACGTCGCCATGCCTGGGTCACATCTGAACCATATCTAGAAAGGAATTTTGAATAAGCAAAAGAACAACATCCATATCTGGAGCATTTCCAAGCTATCTCTTTAATCTTTTTAACGTAGACATGCCCTGGCCGGATACAGGTATCGAATCCATAATCAATCGCTCAGACATGCCCTGGCTAGATACAGGAATCGAATCTGGGATTGCGATAGTTGATAGTAATCATCTTTGTATTGACCTTTCCTGAAAAAAGGCAAAACATTAGTTATATGCAATGTCATGGTGCATGGAATGCGCGGTGTCATGACGTTTATAACCAATGGGATTGTAGAATGTGATGTTTATATCATGTATGAAAATGTGATGTTTGCAAATGTATTTTTGTCTAGGAAAATAAATCCTTGACGAATGCCGGGAGCTCATCCTGGGCTGATGTTTGAAGAGTAGAGAATTCTTCGTTTCCGCTGGGGATAATGATTGCAAGAATAAACCGGCAGGAGGAGACGACTCCGTTGGGGAATAAGCTTGGAGAGATTACTCTGCGGGGAAAATTACTCTAGCGATCTTGCTGGGGAAAAATACTATGTGGGAAGAGAGGTACTTTGCTGAGATGTTGATGATAACTCCGCTGGGGATACCATTGTTGAGTTACGTTTGGGAGGAGGAACTCCGCTGGGGATAGGAAGACTTTGCCGAGGACGATCTTTCCGTGGCAAATAGCTGAGGATAACCCAGTTATAAGCTCTGGTGGGGAATAAACTTTGAATAAAGTAGGGGGACGCGTTCGTGCTCTGGCGGGGGATAAGCTTCCAGAATCTACTGGGGATAAGCTTCCTGCTGGGGAGATGGATTCCACTTTCCTGGGGAAACTTCTGGACTGGACTCTCCTGGGGAAATTTTTGAGATGTACTGGGGATGATCCAACTTCCTTAAGGCTGACTGAGTAGGCTAACTCTGCTTGGGGAGTTTGTGTTGCTGACTTGCTGGAGGTATTGTGCCTTCTCTGCTCGGGGGAGTATGGCTGAACCTTGTCTCATTCTGTGGGGAATTAGGGTATCTTGGTTACATTCTTCAGCCGAACTCACCTTGGTACCTTGGTGGACAGCGAAACTAGATTGCTTAGACAACTCATTACTGCCCCTGTTTTTGTGGGAGAAGATACCTGTGGAGGTGCTTGATTGACAAATCTTCTTCTGGTAGGCAAGATGACAGGACATAGTCGTACGCTTTTGATCCCTAAATTTTGCCTGGACCGCCCTTTCGGGTTTTCAGTCCACCGGGATACCCATTTTTGCCCAAGCCGCCTTTTCAGGTTTTTGACTTGTCGGGTATGCATATTTTTTTTCATTTCATCCCTTATTTTTGCCCGAACCCTTTTGGTTCGTCGGGAGGCCCTTATTTTTGCCTAGGTATGTCAACCTAGCGGGTCTTTGATTATGCGTATTTTTTTCGACTATGTCCGTGCTCTCAGAATGTAGGGAGTTGCCCCTGTTAGAAGTGTTGCGTTGTCGTACCACTAGAAGATGTCTGATCAGGCAAGATTCGTTGCTGGAGCTCCCCAAGTGACTCAGGCGGAGATTTGCCCCAGGCTGTTTGGCCTTTTGAGAGATTCTTCGAATCTTGACTTAATTTCCCCAGATGATGGACAATAATCACGTCTGCCCCTTGATTGGAAGTGCTTTTGCTCATAAGATATTCTTCGTGCGAATTTCTTTGCTGTTCAAACAAATAGTCATATGTGCAAGCAATGTTATTTAAAAAATGCAAAGATTATATCTGTCTTGAAGATTTTGAAAATGCATTTTTCATAAAAAACAAGTGAATTTTGTAAATCGTGATGTCAACTTGTTATTTTACCGCAAGCCTTAAGGAGTCAGGATACCTTTCGTAACAGTATGCCTTCGAACTAACCCATGCTTCAGCTAGGACTTTTTAAGGGTTATAACGTGGCCTGGTTCACGATTTAAGAAACAAAGGATAAAGGCTCAAATTATTTGTACCCACCCGCTCTTCGTGATGTTCTTCAAACCTAAGCTCAGTTGATCGTGCGTTAGACCTTGTTTGAGTCTTTGCTTTGATATTCCGGTGATGGTTCGGATACTGAACGTTTATTTTGGATAGGCAATCATTTCTGTTTTGTGTTGAGGGTCTGTATGACCTCTTTTCTCTTCTTTTTTTTTATTATTATCCCTATTTTTTTGCCTGAACTGTTTCTTTTGTGATTACAGTCAGCGGGATGCCCCAGTTTTGTAAGTCTCCTTCATGGGTTTTGACTTAATGGGTTTTTATTTTTGAGATATAATGACTGCCTATCCTTATGATTATTCGGAATCATCACTGTCTTCTCTTTTTTTTGTAAGGACCTCTTTGGTGCCATTTGTTATGCACTTGGATCAACTGAGAGAACTACCCTGCCCCAGGTTATGATAAAGGGTTTTAATTTTCGAAAAGAAAAACTCCTACTTCTTTGGCTCAAAGGGGTTGACGAGGGATTATCATCCTTATAACTCCAGTGTTTAGGAATTGAAACAATGCCTGTACCTCATCAGCGGGGTCTGTTCAAAAGCATAATGTAGATTGCGGTATCGTTTTCGTCATCCTCCCTCAAGAGGCTTAGAATTATTAATCGAGCGTTGATCATCAGAAAAAATATGAAAATAATTTGCATATAGTGAATACGAATATATTGCTTCAAAACAGACATATGCGATGCATTAATGAAATAACAACGTTTAACATGAGTAAATGTTTGAACAAAAGAAAATTACAACTTGAAAATCCTAATGAACAAAAGTCTTTTCATCTCAGGGCTTGTTACTTCAACTGGTGAATCCTGTAGGGATGGTAGAAGCACTCAGCCTGGCCATCTTGGGTGAATTCCACAGCTCCTTCATCGATCAGGTCCTGGATCTTATTCTTCAAGGTCCAACAACCATCTGTAGCATGTCCCGGGCTGTTAGAATGATAAGCGCAACGGGCGTTGGGGTTATACCTTGCCGGTGTCCTGTTGGGATTCTTAGGAGGGTCCCTTAGAGTTACCAAATTCAACCTCAACAGTTGTTGTAAAGCTTGAGGCAGCGACACGTTGAGCTTGGTGAATTGCCTTTTGGGCTTGTCTGCCTAAAGCTGGTGAGGTTGATGCTGAATTTGTGGCACTGAAGCCATTTGAGGAGCTCTCCCCTTATCCCCTTGCCTCGAAGGTGGTTGAATGATGACTGGCTCTTTACCCTTAGATGTTTGCCCCAGTTGGTTACCCCGAAGCAGTTGGTTGACTAGAACCCCGAGCTCTTCTTGTCTTTGAGCTAAGCCTTGAATGATAGTCATCTGCCCCAGCATCTGGGCTTTCATTGTATCCATTTCAGCTTGCAGGTGTTTCAGCCGTTCATCCTCAGCATTGTTCCTAACCAAAGTTCCCATGAGAAGTGCTCTCAACTCCTCCTACCCCTTGGATAGATTCAGGAGGATTTCCCCGAACCGAGTCTCTTAAGCATGGAAGTCCTGGTTGTATTGTTGGGAAGCCATTGCTGAAATAAACAGCGGAGGAGGTAAGTGACCTGTACAGAGGGTACTTGTAATGCAATGATATGTATGATATGTATTCAATGTTTTCAAGGACCTCGCAGGGTAAACGAGAAGATTGTTAGCATTTGAATTGGTAGCTTGATTGAAGGAACTTCATGTTGTTGAGAGTCCTTCTTCAAGGGTCAAAGGCTCACCATATCCAGTGGGTCATAGCCCCTGACAACCTTGGCTAGAGGAAAATAAATCCCCTTTGCCCCTTGCTAGATAACTGGCTCATCATGACCTGCATCACAAGCCCTTGAGATCCTTGAAATGGATTAGTCCTTACGAAGGATGCATGCAATGGTATGATGTTATGCTATGCATGGGGTACTGTAGGTAAACCCTGTTATGAGTCCGAATTAAGGACATAAACAAAACCTGCAAGAAACTCAGTAAACCCTGTTATGAGTCCCAATTAAGGACTATAACCAAAACCTGCAAGAAATTCAGTAAACCCTATTATGAGTCCCAATTTAGGACTATAAACAAAACCTGTAAGAAATTCAAGTGTCAGATAACAAGCATGCAAGTAGCCAAGTTGGAAGGCACACAAGTCACACAAGAGAAGCCCTTAGAGTTAAGGCCAACATGAAGTTTGGGGTACTACCCTCTTGAAGTTGGTGGGCTCAACCTGTCCTATCAGAAGTAACCGGGTTCTAAAGGTCCCAATATCACTGGACTGTTTTCATTGTTCATCATTTCGATTTAGCCACTGAACTGGTGACCGAAATATTCCAAGAAAACAACCCTCAATCGAGTATCAACCAACCTCGGACTGCACCAAAGTCAGTTATCTCACTACCCTAAAGAGGCCAAGATGGTTCAATTAAGGTTCCTAAGGTCAGTTGATGCTTCACGACACCACATGGAGGCCCCGTACTCTCCTTGACTGAACTCAAGGGTTACCGGTACACACCAAAGTGCCACATCAACGTAGCAGACTGTTTCAACCATGTCGGTATACCCCGCACAGTTCCCTCACAGCCTTGTTGCTACTTTCTAAGAAGGTATCCCCAGATCCGGGTTAGGATCTATAGAACTCCCAAGACAGTCCCACAATTTAAAGCAAACAAGTCAAAGCAATTGAAAACACAGTGATCTTAGTCCTAAGGTACACCTCACTTTAAATGTCCCCAGCAGAGTCGCCAGTTCTGTGATCGGTGGATCTGGAACTGACTGTTTAACACTGGTTCGTGATATGTCGCGGAAGCAAGAGTCGCTACCGTCTTTTATTTTCTCCAACAAGGAAAGGACAAAAGCACAGAAAAATTCCTTTAGAGATAGTTTCTCGGTTCGGGAGGTAGATTTATAGAAAGGGAAGGTGTTAGCACCCTTTCTATCCATGGTTATCCATGGGCTCTTAGATACTTGCTCATTTGTGTTTTCAAAATGTTTGCTTGCTTTTCAAGTGTGAGTGGGTTTGAAAAAGTTTCGTTTAAAATTTCAGTTCGACTCTTGTATCAGTCCTCAAGAGTGTTTGAAAAGTTGACTTTGAAAGCTTTTTGCAAAGTGTCGGTGTGAAAAGAAGTTTTTGATTTGTTTTTGAATTAGAGCAAGTATCTACGAGTCATCTACCTACCCTAAGGAATTAGTCTGTGTAAATGTCCTTAAGGTAGTGCCATCCCACCATTGAGAGGTAGGTAGCACCACCGTTGGAGGTGTTCGGGTCAATTCGAGTTTAGGGACAGTGTGGTCACCGAGCAACAGTAAGATACCTTAGAAGCTACCCTTATGCCATTGATCTTTTATTCCGAGGCAACTTGTTTCGAGGCAACCGTTCGAGGCAACCGTTCGAGGCAACTAGATCAATGGAACATAAGGACTTACTAAGACGTCCTATAGTCGACGACCACGTTTCGAGGGACAAGGCAACAGTGTGGTCACCAGAGCAATGATAGGACACCTTAGAAGCTACCCTTATGCCATATTCATGGACATAAGAACTTACTAAAACGTCCTATACTCGACGACCACTTTTCGAGGGGCAAGGAAACAGTGAGGCGTACCCTAGGAGTGGTGTGTGAATTGTGTGTCATTTTCAGTTATTATTTGTCTTGTCATGCATTAGGTGAGCTACGCTTTGATTTTACTTTTGGGCATACATTCTTTCATGTGATTATTAACAGTTAAAAGGTGCGGGAATTAAAAGGCGGAAAAATAAAGGTCCTACGCTATTACAAAGGCGCGGGTCTACATCGCCAAATTAAACCAAGACCCGATTTGAATGAAAGTACGGAAAGTAAATATCCTAATTAATATTACAAGGCCTTGGGGAAAGTACATTACATTCATAAAAGAAATAAAAATAAATGCGCGAAAAGGATTAAGAATCGAGTGCGAGGGCGTTGGACCCTTTAAAGAAATTAAATTGGAATTGAAAATTGATTTAATTATTAAATGAGAAAAAGAACTTATTTTTGGAGTTTTTGTATTTATGAAATTTAATGAGAAAATTAATTATTATAGGAAACCCTAATTCTAATTTGTTTTTAATTAATTAAAGAAAAATGTTTAAGTTTGACCTAATTTAACCTAATTATTTAAATGTCATATTTATTCACAAATTAATTAAGAATTAATAATAATGATGATGAGGAAATTTAATTATTGGAAAAAAGAAAGAAGGTAAAATGCTACAAAACCTAATTTTTATGTGTTTTAATTTATTTAAGAAAAATGTTAAAGTTAAAACTAAAATTAAAACTAATTGATTATTAGAATTTTATTTACCAAAACATTAATGCATTAAATAAATAAACATATTTTGTTTTGGAATTTTCTGATTTTTTTGGTTTTTATATGAAAATTAATTATCTGAAGTAAATTAAATAAAATAAAAAAATGATCAAAAGAATTAAAAAAGGAAAAGAAAAGAAAAGAGATTAAAAGATATACAAACTTTGGGGGGTGTCTGCCCAATTTGGAGGCTTTTTGCAAGTAATTTTGGCCCAATAAGTCAGGGCCTGTTGACTTTTCAATGGTCACGTGTGCATGGTGGACTAGTGTGTACCCTGGAATCCTCATTATGGCCTTCAGATTGATCTCCTGGATTATGTGGCAAGCCAGCATGTGAAGGCCTATGATACTCCCTTGAGCGTGATGACCACCTGAACATGTTAACATGAAAAATATGCAGAAATATGGGGGACCTGGGAATCGAACCCAGGTCCCAATGCTTGAAGGACACATCACTCACCAACCAGCCAAACGCGTTTGTTTGAAATATAATGGATAAAGAATAATAAGAGAGAGAAAGCAAGGGTTAGTGGGACAACAAAAAAAGGCGCCAGTTATTCAAACTGGCCAATCATTATTCAACACGCCAGCGTCTTCTTCTCCCTTCTTCGCTTTTGCCTGAAAATATAAGCTAGATAGCGGGGGTTTTAAACCCCCACTAACTCAAACCTGTAAAAATAACGATTAGGCCATAGCATAATATAAATTGGGCACGATATGTGGAATTGAATCGTTGGAACGTCACGGGTGCATTGGTCTAGGTCTCATGGCCTAATTTTTCCTCATGAAGAAGTCCCCAATTTGAGGTTTCAGAAACCCTAGCTGTCGTCCATGGCAACTTCTCATACGTGCAACATTAACTCAATTAAAATACATCAATAGCTTCAGAGAGTTTATATTAGTGTAAATCCATATTCAAAATGTATAAAAAATGCATGTATATTGAAGCACGATTATGAGAAAAGTTTGAGAAAGTTTGACTTTATTCTACCACTTCTTTGTGTATGGAGGGTGGAAAAGGATTGAGGCACGTCCAAAAAGGTCCCAGCAAGCCTTTTGAATACTTTTTAGGTCTTGAAAGGAGCTCTCTCTATGAAAACAGTTTTCAGAATTTTGGTGAAAAAATGCAAAGTTGATTTGTGTTCTTGGGCGCAGCTTAGGTCCTGTGTATGCTTGTGTTCACTTGTATATGCAATATGTAATGTATTTCAATTGGAATTAAGGGCCTTGAAGCCTTGCAGTCATACATAAGATTTTGCCATAAACCTCCATTAACAAACTTTCCATCTTTGTACCAATTTTGAATTCTTGCTTGATTAGGCCTTGAAACGAATTTGGGATGTTGTATAATGATGATTCAAGGCTAATCAAGACCAAATATGCCCCTTAATTAACCTTCTTGATTTTTATTTGATTTTAAAGGATTTAAAATGAATTAAATCCAATAAAATCAAATAAAAATGAAAAAATTAATTTTAAAATTTGAAATAAAATGTGGGACACGTGGGAAGCATGGCCAAGCTGATTCAAATGGAAAAAGTGGGCCCCTTTTGTCAAAAATGAAATTTCAAGGATAAATGATTTTGGCTATTTTACAAAAATTTCCCAACTTCTCCAATGCATATCTTGCTCAATTTTGAAGTTATGAACATGTTCTTGGACATTTTGGAAAGGTCTTGAAGTCCTCTAACCAATGTCTTTGGTCCCATATCATTTTGATTTACCAATCTCAAGTTATGGTCTTTTACTTAAAGTCCCTTTTCGTTGACTTTTGAAAATGACCTATAATGTTGAAATTGATAACTTTTTGTGAGAGCATTTCTTGGACTTGGAATGTGAAGATGAGTTGTAGGAAATGTCCTCCCCTTCAAGATGAGCATTGGATGGGATTTTTATGATGAACCATGAAAAAGTTATGCTTTGGTCAAGTTACAGTTGACTTTTTAGCTGTCCAAAAATAGAAACTTTTGACACCTTGATGATTTTTGAGCCATTCTTGTGAAATCATGGTCAAGACTTGACCAAATGATGATTGTGGCTTCAAAATGAGATGTTGACCAAAAATTTTGACTTTTGACTGCCAAATGACCATTTTTCCCCTACAGTTGACTATGGAGCAATTAGGGTTTTTGACTGCGCAACTTGACCTTGTGAGCCTTGAAACTTGACATGTAGGTGCTTGACAATGTGCATGAGCATATGTGACTTGATTGAGCCCTTGAAAACTTCAACTTCCTTGCAAGAACCAAAACCCTGGTTTGACTGGCTTAGGAGGATGGTTGACTGTGTAGCCCTTGAGTAGACTTGAGCCATTTGAGGTGATGCTTGTCAAAAACTTTGAAGATTTATGGGAGGGCAAATTTTGGGGTACAACAGTGACGACTCTCAATTTAAAACCAATTATTACAACTCTAAATAGAGAATGGACATTACTGGAGAAGATCATGGCGAAACCGTAACTTCTGAAGGGGAACGTCAAATATAGATTGGAAAATGCTGGAGAAGATCATGGAAAAAATGTAACTTCTTAGGAAATACACCAATGGAAATTGGGTGCATCTGGGAAATGCACCGACGAAATATGGTTTGTAGGGAATCAAAATTCACCTCTATATGTTTGGAGAATAACTTGACAACCTCTCGCCTGGGGACAACAGAAATTTCCATTGGGGAAAATGAATAATCCTCAAATAAGAACTTTCAGCGAATCGACTTAATTGGGGAATGAACATTTCTTGGTAATTGATTTCCAAAAAGCAGCCTCACAGGGGAGATGAAAAAAATTCTTGAATAAGAAATCTTCAAAGGCAATTCTGCAGGGGAATAAGAAAAATTCTCAACCTGAACTCCTGGCTGGGGTATGAGGAATTATGTCTCGGGGAGTAAACATTCTCCTATGAACACATAAAAATACATATTTGTCGAGGAGGTGAATCCTTCAATAGAAATCTCATCAATCACAAGAATTATCCATTGGACGATACTGGGGAGAAGAAAACTTCAAGAAGTGTTGAGGAATCATAGTCAAAACGCGTTAGTAAGCTAATCCAATGGACCAGGCGCGATGTGCTTGATATGGACCTTAGTTGGATGCGCAGGGAATCAACAAAAAGGGAAACCAATGAAATTAAAACACTTGGCACGCTATCATTGGCTGAGACGAGACATGTCATAGTCTTCAACCTCCAGCCACCCTGCAATGGAGATTTTGTGAGATCCTTCAAACGGAAAAATTTAAATCCCAGACCAGTATCATTGGATTCGTCTCTTCAAGACGATCCTAACACCACCATAGAGCCAAATTTATATAAAGTATGCAAAGAGATATGAATCAAAACCCAGAAAATGGAGAGCACCTTCAATTTGAGATTTCTCTCAATTCTTAATGGATTTAAAAATTGTAAGAAGCACTAGAATCAAGAGAAGGAGTAGAACATGTTAGTGCTTTATTTGGATCCAAATGATGGAGAATTTTACCTTTTAGAATTTCAAGAAAGAAGCTGTGAAACTGGACTTCTGTAGCTTGGACCATAGCTCGTTTTGCTTGGTTTAAGTGCTGGAGAGTTTGTATGATGCTTGAGGAAGATGAATGTGCAAAGAATTTTGGAGGAAAAGGTTGGAATCTTAGAAACTAATTTAAAAAATTTCAAGCTCGAGTGAGGTTTTGACAGAGTGTTTTTGGCTCTCAAAGCTTGATAAAATGAATGGGGGATGACCCTCTTTTTATAGGGAATCAAATGGAATGTTCAAGCGTGTGAAATGATGAAGTTTGGAGGGAAATCGTGTGAACCTGATGCACGAGCAAAGTGTGATCTGATTTCCATCAAAACTCATCCAATCCTTGCGTTTTAAGGCTCTAATCCACTTTGGCAACTAGGTTAAACATGTTTAGATCACAAACGTGTGCTAATTTGATGTTTAGAGGCCAAAACATGAATTTCAAATTCTGACTTATGAAGAAACTTCAGTTCCAAGTTACCAAGTTCAAAAGTGACCTATAATTTTTTGCATCCAAACATGTCCTTCCACTTAGAATTTGCTGTTAACCAAAAAATATGGCATGAAATAGACCTCTTTAATGGCATTTTGAAACTTGAACCATTAAAAATCTCCAAAAATTGAGAGAGTTATGAATTGTTGAACTTGGCAAAAAATCATGAAATGACCTATAATATTTTGTATCCTTAGGGAATCTTCCATCCATATTCTCCCTTTACACATAGAAGAATGCATACAGTTCCCCTCCTCAAGATCATTATGGAAAAAGAATGGGCTCAAGGTGATAAAAATTGACCAAGTTATGATCACTTGAAGTCACATATGAGAAATTGGGGGTTTATCTGGAGGACTTGTAATCTTTCTTCATCATCAAGCTTATTCCACATGAAAAATCCTTGAAACTTTTGAAGTGATCTGTTGATAACCCTTTGAAGAGAAGGGTGTCTTTAGAATCACTCAAAAATACCAAAAGATGAGTAAGATATACTTCTTTGAAGTTCAAAACCCTAACTCCTAGATCAAGAAAATGCTTTGAGGAACCTTGACAATTTTGAACAAACTTCTTGTACCAACACAAATGCTTTGAAAATGAGAACTCATAGTCACCAAAATCACTTCCATATCTTGATAATTGAGAGAAATATGCATTTGTGACCAATGGGAACAAAGCCTTGTCCAAGCATGACAACTTCTCCAATCAATCCCTTGTACTTTTGAACCAAATTTGATAATCTTGAAATATGGTGAACCAAAATAACATTGCCATGCCATTTCCTCCAAAACAAATCCAATGGTGAGGTTTGAACTTCTCAAGCTTTATTGACTAGTGCATTGAAATAAACTCATGAACCCATGGAGCAACTTGCTGAATCTCATTGCCTTTACTTACATAAGTAACAAGAAAGACAAATCAACATCGCATTTTACTAATTAAAAGAAGAAATCAAGACAAAGATATTCGTGATCACAAAAGAACACAAGTCAATGTGCTTGGTGATTCCTCAAAGAGAAAAGCTAAATATAGGGAGGGGAACCAAGAATGCTAATGTGATCTTGTTGTGATTTAATCAACATGGTATGATGAGGAGATCTTAGGGGCAAAAATTGGGGTACAACAGCTGCCCTTATTTAAGTTTCTTCTATCTGAAGATATTAAGGTTTAAAATCTTCGTGTCGATGCGATCGAAGATACTTAAATATAAAACAAACCCTACTTTTGGCCCTAAGATGCCATGCAGTGCTTATGAGCATGAATGCATATGAACAAAACCAAAGAGACGCAAAACACCACTGGGGATGTGGCAATGAAAATACAGAAATAAAAGAGAAACTTGATCAGGAAAATAAATCGTTGGTGGATCAAAAGACCCGACTCAGAGAGGATGGTAAAATGGTCAAAAGATACACCAACTCCTACTGAAGGAAAAACTACCAACGTTCACTGAAGGTAGAAAGAGGAAATAAATAACAACAGCGACGTTCACTGACGGTGAACTACCAACGTTAACTGAAGGTAGAAGGAAAAGGAATATCATAGCATCACCGTTCACTGACGATGAACTACCAACGTTCACTGAAGGTAGCAAAAAGATAACAATCACCAACTTTCACTGAAGGTGATCTACCAACTTTTACTGAAGGTAGAGATAAAGATATATCATAGCACCGCCGTTCACTGACGATGAACTACCAACGTTCATTGAAGGTAGAAAAAAGATAACAATCACCAACTTTCACTGAAGGTGACCTACCAACTTTCACTGAAGGTAGAGAGAAAAATATATCATAGCACCGCCGTTCACTAACGATGAACTACCAACGTTCACTGAGGGTAGCAAAAAGATAAAAATCACCAACTTTCACTAAACGTAACCTACCTAATTTCACTTAAGGTAGAGAGAAAATATCATAGCACCACCATTCACTGACGATGAACTACCAACGTTCACTAAAGGTAGCAAAAAGATAACAATCACCAACTTTCACTAAAGGTGATCTACCAACTTTCACTGAAGGTAGAGAGAAAAATATATCATAGCACCTCAGTTCACTGATGATGAAATACCAACGTTCACTGAAGGTATCAAAAAGATAACAATCACTAACTTTCACTAAAGGTGATCTACTAACTTTCACTGAAGGTAGAGAGAGAAATATCATAGCACCGCCGTTCACTGATAATGAACAACCAACATTCACTGAGGGTAGTAAAAAGATAACAATCACCAACTTTCATTGAAGGTGACCTAACAACTTTCACTGAAGGTAGAGAGAAAAATATATCATAGCACCGTCGTTCACTGACGATGAACTACCAACATTCACTGAGGGTAGGAAGGATAACAAGTTTCCCCAAAATTCTGGCATTTCACCTAGAACGGGACTCAACTTCTTCTTTAACCAAAGCATTCTGCCTGGAAAGGGTAATATATAAGTTGTCTCAAATAAAGAGACTACCACTTGCTGTTATGGAGTATTGTAAAAACAAAGACTTTCTGGGGAAAGAAATATGACTTCCTATGGAAATACAAATATATTTTTGCTTGAGGAGATAAATGTCTTCTCGTGTAAAATAAATGCACATTCTCAAACCAATGCTCGAAGCTTGCGGAATTCCAAAGTAATAATATTTCCGAGGATAAAAAATTCAAACCAGAAATAAACTAGAACAATCGTCCAAAATACATCCTTTGAGAAATAAAATCAAGAGGGAAACCCAAATCATCCAGACAAAGAGCTGTACAAGAAGGCTGAAGCAAAAATCTTCCACGAGGGATAACTCAGTGGGGAAGTTGAAAGAATATACGCTTTATGCTTAAGGCCAACACTCTATTAAAGAGAGGACAACATAACATCTATAAAACAGGGTAATATGTCAACAAAATATTAAGGAATGTGAATGAGTGATGATTTTCCAATTTTAGTTATGCATGATGTGTGTATGAATGTATGAGTATTTACATATGCTGACAAAATAGATATATAACACTGGGAGTAAACAGGTAAAACCAACTCGGGCACAATCAACACTCGGCCAAATTACATCCAAGATGAACAATCCAAGAAAAAGTAATCGCCAACTGAAGAAACAAAACATACTGCTTGGTTTAACTTTATTGGGGAGAAATGTAATTCAGTAGTAAACAAAACATAGCGACTAAACAACACAGATATAGGGATACATCATCCTCTCCCAGGTCTTTACCAGGGAATAGCACTCAGACTTCAACGAGAAATCAAATATTATCAAAAGTAATGCTTCTACTGGGGATTTTGAAAAAAATCCATTTCAAGTAGAGAAGACGGTCATCAAATCATCAAAACATTCACTGGGGAATTCAGGACCATTTTGAAAGAGGAAACACACAAACTTTGTTAAGGCGTATAATGTCCTATCATCAAGCCATTAACTGGGGATTTCGTGTTGACTTCACTGAGGAGGTTAACACAAAATCCTCAAAGGGAAAACCAATATACGTTCTTCACTAGAGAAACCGGAGATCTGCGTTCTTCAAGAGTGATTATTGTACCAACTTCTATGGGAAGAAAGACCTCTACTAAATAAACAAAAACTTTTCTTGGAGGAATCTGGGATTGGATCTTCATATCATGCAAACTTGGAAGAGAGGAGAAATGAACCAAAACTTGACCGGGGACATTGGAGTCACAAACCCAATACAGCAAGAACATCCTGAGAAAAAATCTCCCCAGGAAACAAAAATTCTCAAAACAACTGGAGTCTATCTATTCCTGGGATCACCACTTTTGTTTTTCTCTTGCGTCACAAATTTTAAAGTAAAAGCAAATTGTAAATTCTTTTTGAAAATCAATTTTGCTATTTAATCTTTTCGCTTTGAAAGTTATTATCAATAATAAATGGAGTCTTTGTAAGCTAAATAAAATAAGAACTACAAAGAATTGGGTAAAAGCTGAAATTTCATTAATAGAATGGTAGTCTGCGAATGGCGAGACTCCATGGATAATTACAAAGTTCGGAAAATGGTAATATATAATGGAAAAGATACATTGAGATACAATGACCATTATCCCCTCTAACAAATTTTGAAATCCTGAGCAGCAGCTTCTGTTGAAGTATGATGAGGATCCAAGAAGATTGTTGCTCCAACGATCAACTCTTGTCTGATGTAGTTACTTGCCAAGAAAGTCCCTAACTTTTGCCTAAGCTGCCCTTGCGAGTTTTCAACTTAGCGGGAAATTTATTCTGTTTATGTCTCTAATTTTTTCCTAGACCGCCCTTTCGGGTTTTCGGTCTACCGAGAAGCTCTTTTTTGCCTAAGTCGCCCTTTCGGTTTTCAACTTAGCGAGTTGTTCTTTTATTTCTCTAGGCGAAGTATTTCTTGACTACATCACCATTCATGGGACGTGGGAACTCCTCGCCATCCATAGTTTCAAGAATTAATGCACCGCCAGAGAAGGCTTTCTTGACAACATATGGGCCTTCAAAATTGGGAGTCCACTTGCCTCTAGAATCAGCATTGAAAGACATGATCTTCCTGAGCACAAGGTCGCCTTCTCTGAATTCACGAGGTTTGACCTTCTTATCAAAATATTTCTTCATTCTCTTCTGATATAATTGTCCATGACACAAAGCTGTCATTCTCTTTTCTTCGATCAAATTCAATTGGTCAAACCTGTTCTGGACCCATTCATCCTCTGACAACTTAGTTTCCATTATCACTCGCAAAGAGGGAATCTCAACCTCGATTGGGAGCACAACTTCCATTCCATACACAAGGGATAATGGGGTTTCTCCTATTGAAGTGCGGACAAATGTTCGATATCCATGCAAAGAAAAAGGGAGCATTTCATGCCAATCCTTATAAGTAACAACCATTTTCTGGATAATCTTCTTGATATTATTATTAGCAACTTCAACAACCCCATTCATCTTTGGCCTATATTGAGAGGAATTATGATGGATAATCCTGAACTCTTCACACAGTTCTGTTATCATTTTGTTGTTCAGATTCGAGCCATTGTCGGTGATAATTCTTCTCAGCACACCATACCGACATATAAGATTATTCTTGATGAAGCGCACAACCACTTGCTTAGTGACATTAGAATATGAAGTAGCTTCTAGCCATTTGGTGAAGTAATCAATTGCTACCAAGATGAAACAGTGTCCATTCAAAGCTTTGGGTTCTATCATCCCAATCATGTCAATACCCCACATAGAGAAAGGGCATGGGGAAGATATCACATTGAGAAGTGTCGGAGGCACATGAACCTTGTCCGCATAAATCTGGCATTTATGACACTTCTTTGTAAATTTGTAACAGTCAGATTCCATTATCAGCCAATAGTAACCTGCCCTTAGCATCTTTTTAGCCATCGAATATCCATTGGCATGAGTGCCAAATGAACCTTCACGAATCTCATGCATCAACATGTCTGCTTTGTGTCTATCCACGCATCTGAGCAAGACCATGTCATAATTTCTCTTGTACAACACATTTTCACTGAGGAAGAAACTGCCTGCCAGTCTTCTCAATGTCTTTCTATCTTTCTTCGAAGCACCAATCGGGTATTCCCGAGTCTGGAGAAAATGCTTGATATCATAATACCAAGGTTTCTCATATGCTACCTCCTCTGTTGTGAACACATGAGCGGGCCTATCCAGTCGCCGAACCATAATACGAGGTATAAAATTTCGAGTATTTACTTGATACATAGAAGCCAGAGTTTCAAGAGCATCCGCCATTTGATTTTCATCTCTAGGAATATGATGGAATTCAACTTTATTAAAGAAGGGTAACAACCTTCTAGCATAATCTTTGTAAGGGATCAAGTCGGGGTGACGAGTATCCCATTCTCCTTTAATCTTATTTATTACCAAACCTGAATCACCATACACATCTAGAATTTTAATTCTGAGATCAATAGCTTCCTCGAGACCCATGATGCAAGCCTCATATTCTGCCATATTATTAGTACAATCAAATGTCAACCTTGCAGTAAAAGGAATGTGCTATCCATGTGGAGTGACAATCACAACACAAATTCCTTTATCATAAGCATTCACAACTCCATCAAATATCATACTCCAGCGGGATTCAGGATTAGGACCTTCCTCAGGCAATGGTTCATCACAATCTTTCATTTTCAGGAACATCACATCCTCATCGGGGAATTCATACTTCACAGGCTGATGATCCTCAACTGGTTAGTGAGCAAGATAATCTGCCAACACGTAGCTTTTAATAGCTTTTTGAGTGCGGTATTCAAAGTCATATACATATAGAAACATATGCCAGCGGGAAATTCTCCCAATAAGAGCAGGCTTTTCAAAAATGTACTTGATTGGATCCATTTTGGAGATCAACCAAGTAGTGTGATTCAACATATACTTCCGCAAACGTCTTGCCGCCCAGGCCAGAGCATAACATGTCTTTTCTAGCGTGGAATACCGCGACTCACAATCAGTAAAATTTTTACTGATATAATAAATGGCATACTCTTTCTTCCTTGTTTCATCTTGTTGTCCCAGAATACAACCCATGGATTTATCTAACATTGTCAAATACATAATCAACGGTTTTCCTTCGACAGGAGGGAGCAAGATAGGAGGTTCAAGAAGATATTATTTAATACTTTCAAATGCCCTTTGGCAGTCATCCAACCACATACAACTTTGATCTTTCTTTAACAACTTAAAGATTAGTTCACATGTTGCAGTCTTGTGGGAAATGAATCTAGAAATATAATTCAAACGCCCGAGGAACCCTCTGACTTGTTTTTCGGTTCTTGATGCTGGAATCTCTTGAATTTATTTGACTTTATTAGGGTCAACTTCAATTCCTTTCTGGCTATCAATGAAACCCAACAATTTTCCTGATCGAACACAGAAGGTGCATTTATTTGGATTTAAGCGGAGATGATACTTCCTCAAACGCTGAAACAACTTCAATAAATCTTCTACATGCCCTTCTTCCGTCTGGATTTAGAAATCATATCATCAACATATAATTCGATTTCCTTGTGCATCAGATCATGGAATATGGTTGTCATAGCCCTCTGGTACGTTGCACCAGCGTTCTTCAACCCGAAGGGCATCACTCTGTAACAGAATGTTCCCCAGGGTATGATGAAAGTTGTTTTTTCCATGTCCTCCAGAGCCATTCTTATTTGATTATAACTGGAAAATTCGTCCATGAACGAGAAAACTTTGAATTTTGCTGTGCTATCCACTAACATATCAATGTGCGGCAATGGAAAATCATATTTTGGACTAGCTTTATTTAGATCTCTGTAATCTGTGCACATGTGGACTTTTCCATCTTTTTTCGGTAATGGGACAATATTGGTAATCCATTAAGGATACACTGACGTCATAAGAAAACCAGCATTAATCTGCTTTAGAACCTCTTATTTGATCTTCACTTCCATATCTGGGTGAGTTCTTCTCAACTTTTGTTTGATTGGCGGACACTCTGGCTTCAACGGTAAATGCTCCACAATATTTGTATCTAGACCAGGCATATCTTGGTAAGACCAATAAAAAATATTCACATACTCTTTCAACAGGTCAATCAACCTGCTCTTCACATTAGGATGCAACAATGCTCCAGTCTTGACTTCTTTCAGATCTTCTTCTTGTAAGTCTCAGAGTGCCTAAGAGGGGGGGGGGGTGAATTAGGTCTTATAAAATTTATTCGGTTTTATGAGAATATTTGTAGAACTTTTTTGGTTAAGTGTTTGAAGGTTTTGATTGTATCTTTATCTTTTCCTGATTATGGTGATGAAAGCGATAAATGCGGAAAAGTAAAGAACACGGTGATATATCCTGGTTCCCCTCACAATCCGAGAGTACTCCAGTCCCCTTTCCAACACGAAAGAGATTTCACTATAGTTAGAATGATTGTACAGCCTATGCTTACTATCTAACCTATAGGGTGATCAAAGGTTCTTAACACCTTTAAGACCAAACAAACACTAATGTGAATGAATAACAATCCTCTTCAAATCACAACACTTAATTCCAACAATCCTGGATAGTAAGGGAATAAATTATTTAAGTAATACAATGATTGATTTGAAATATGTGGAGAGATTTATCAATCTTCAACTGATCTTCTTCTTCAAGATAAAAACAATTCTCAAGCAATGTATATAAATGTTCACAATGTATGAAACTTGTAATGATTTAATGAAAGTGTATATGGCAAGTTTCACAAAATTTTATGAACACATGAAAGTATGAATTCAAATGTGAATGATGAAAAATTGTTTATTGAAGAAGTATATTTTTTAAATTGAAAATTGAAGCATTTTTTTTAAAATAAGAAAATCTGCAGCATTTTATAAAGTCACAAGAACCTCTTCATTCATGCCAATTCATATGAAAAGTTGCAATGCATTCATGAAAAGATACCACTTGAAAAATGTTCAAAAACCAAAAGAAAAGCTGCACTGGTTCGCTAGGAACCGGTTCCGACACTGACAGAACCCGGTTCTTAGTGAACGTTATAAGTCAGATTTCAAAAAATATTACGCAGGAACCGGTTCCCCTATTGGTACAACCCGGTTCCTGGTACAAAAACCAGGGACATGTTTTTTTTTGAGAAAGTCTGGAACCCGGTTCCCTGTTAGGGAGGAACCGGTTCCTAAAGGATTATTTTCAAAAATACTTTTTGAAAAATATTTCAAACAAAGTTTTTCTTGATGTTAAAATTATGGGATATGTATATGTTGATGAATGCATATTTTTGTGAACATGTATATTCAAGATTAAGAATTATTTAAACCATATTGACATTTGATGATTCTTCAATAATTCTTCTATAATCTTCAAGACTTTTATATGATGTTGATAAACTTTTTTCACATCCTTTGAATGTTGAAATCCATGTTGTCTTCATCCAAACAAATGCTTTAAATATGACTTGAGAATCTTGCAATTACATTCTCCCCCTTTTTGATGATGACAACCAAGTCTTGAAAATGATTCTTGAATTGTTTATGTTGTTTTGTGTAGCAAACATGTTGAGCAAATGCAAGGCTCCCCCTAAATTATATGCTCCCCCTAAGTCCATGATTCCTTGAATTTTGGAGTGAGTATAATAGATATTTATTTGGGCCTGCAATTTCTTTGAAACAAAACAACACATATGCATATTCTTCTCCCCCTTTGTTAACATCAAAAAGGATGGGGAAAAAGAGTGAAACAAATATATTTAAAAATAAGACGATAAAAACATATAAAAGAAGGAGTAGAAGCAGAGTGTACTGAAACATAAAAATTCTTGTTGAAGAATTAAGACGTGCACCTTATGAGAAACCTTTAGATATCACCTTCATCCAAAACACCAAGCTCTCTTCGGATTTTGAAGAAGGGTTCTCGAGCAAGCGGTTTTGTGAAGATATCTGCGAGTTGGTTATGAGTATCCAAAAAAGTGACTTCGACATCTACTTTAAGAACATGATCACGGAGAAAATGATGTCGAATATCTATATGTTTGGTTCTTGAATGCATGACCGGATTCTTTGTAATATTTATAACACTTGTATTGTCGCATCGAAGAGGAATGCATCCGAGATCAAGTCCATAATCACGGAGTTGTTGCTTGAGCCAAAGAATTTGTGCACAACAACTACCTGCTGCTATGTATTCTGCTTCGGCCGTGCTAAGAGCAACACATGCTTGCTTTTTACAAGCCCATGATACTAATGCATTTCCAATAATGTGACAAGTGCCACTTGTGCTTTTACGATCAGTTTTACAACCTCTGTATTTTGTAATATCAATTGGAGTACCGGATTCATCTTGATCAACATATGTACCGGAGCCCATTGGAGTATTCATTGCTTTACGATGTTCCATATCAAACTTTTTCAATAGTTCTTTGCAATACTTAGATTGATTGATGAAGATTCCATCTTCTAGTTGCTTAATTTGTAGTCCAAGAAAGTAGTTCATCTTTCCCATCATAGACATCTCGAATTCTCCTTGCATCATCAATGAGAATTCCTCACACATTTCTTTGTTAGTTGATCCAAAAATGATATCATCAACATAGACTTGAACCGATAAAGTGTTACTTTGGATTTTGTTAATGAACAAGGTTTTATCAACCTTACCCTTTTCGAAACCTTTTTCACACAAAAAATTGCTAAGTCTATCATACCATGCTCTTGGTGCCTGCTTTAAGCCATAAAGAGCCTTTCTCAACTTAAAGACATGTGTAGGATGTTTGAAGTCTTCAAATCCCGGAGGTTGTTTGACATAGACTTCTTCATTGATGTATCCATTCAAGAATGCGCTTTTGACGTCCATTTGAAAAAGCTGAAAATTTAATGAACAAGCATAAGCAAGTAAAAGACGTATAGCTTCTAACCTTGCAACCGGAGCAAATGTTTCTTCAAAGTCGATTCCTTCCTCTCGATTGTAACCTTGGGCAACCAACCTTGCTTTGTTTCGAACAATTAGACCATTCTCATCAAGTTTGTTCTTAAACACCCATCGGGTACCTATGATGTGTTTACCACTTGGTCTAGGAACAAGTTCCCAAACTTGATTTCTCTCGAATTGATTTAATTCTTCTTGCATAGAAATAATCCATTGATCATCTCCTAAGGCTTCATCAACTTTGGTAGTTTCAATTTGAGAAACAAACGCCATGTTTAAGCAAGCATCTTTTAGATTCAATCTTGTTGATACTCCTTGGCTAATATCACCAATAATTTTGTCAATAGGATGGTCTCTATGAGTTCTCCATTCTTTTGGTAGATCATTGATTTTTGAATCTTGTTGTACAATGTTTTCTTGATTTTCCGGTGATTTTACAACTTGATCAATTGAAAGATCTTCCGGGGGTAAATCTATAGGATCATCATCATCACAAACAACTACTTCCTCCTTGGAGAGGTTAGTTTCATCAAAAGATACATGCATAGATTCTTCAATAGTTAAAGTTCTTTTATTATAAATTCTATATGCTTTACTAGAAAGCGAATAACCAAGAAATATACCTTCGTCGGATTTCTCGTCAAACTTACCGAGATTGTCTTTGTCATTATTAATAACAAAGCACTTGCATCCAAAAATGTGAAAGTGAGCAATGTTTGGCTTTCTTCCTTTGAAGAGTTCATATGGAGTCTTCTTTATTATAGGTCTAATGATAACTCGATTTCCAACATAACAAGTCGTACTAACTGCATCCGCCCAAAAATATTTAGGAAGATTTGCATCACTAAGCATTGTTCTTGCAAGTTCCACTAGAAACCTATTCTTTCTTTCAACTACTCCATTTTGTTGTGGAGTTCTTGGTGCTGAAAAATTATGAGAGATACCATGTTCTTCACAAAATTCTTCAAATTGTGCATTTTGGAATTCTCCACCATGATCACTTCTTATGGATACAATCTTTAGTGATTTTTCATTTTGGATTTTCTTAGCATACTTCTTAAAAGCTTTAAAGGCATCACTTTTCTGCACAAGAAACAAAGTCCAAGAATATCTAGAAAAATCATCAATAATAACCAATGCGTATACATTACCTCCGAAGCTTTTTGTTCTTGATGGACCAAAGAGATCCATGTGTAACAATTGTAGTGGCCTTGTAGTAGACACCACATTCTTAGATTTGAAAGTTGTTTTGGTTTGTTTGCCCTTTTGGCATGCATTACATAATTTATCTTTGATGAACTTCATCTTTGGTAGACCAATAACTAAGTCATGCTTAATCAATTTGTTCAAGTGCTCCATGTGAATGTGAGCAATCCTTTTGTGCCATAACCAAGCGTCATTGTTGTTTACCATAAGACATTGTACCTTCATAGACAAATCATCTAAAGTAATCATAAAAATATTGTTAGTTCTTATACCTTTGAGTTTTACCTCATTGGTTGCCTCATCCATAATAAGGCATTCATCTTTGTTGAATTTGATCTTGAACCCTCTATCGCAAAGTTGACTTATGCTAAGAAGATTGTGCTTTAATCCTTCAACATAGAGAACATCCTCAATTTGAATGGATGGAGGTGTGCCAACTATTCCAACGCCAAGAATCTTTCCTTTGGTGTTGTCTCCATAGGTGACATACCCTTTGGCTTTATGTACTAGATATGAAAATTGGTGTATATCTCCTGTCATATGCTTTGAACATCCACTATCAAGATACCAAACATTTGATGTGGATTTCAAGCATACCTCTTCTTCATCGTCGGAGTTATGTGAAGCCATCAATGCTAGATTTGCACATTCGTCGCTTTCCGAATCGGATGAAGAACTTATCTCATTATCTTTCCATGCAACATAAGCCTTTTTGTTCTTGAACTCCTTTTTACCTTTGAATCCATTTTTCTTGGAGAGTTTTGGACAATCCGGCTTTATGTGACCTTTCTTTCCACATTCATAGCATGTGACATCTTGTGTTGATGTGGAGGCTTCTTTGTCTTTATGCTTATAGAATTTCTTTCTTTTGACAAAGTTAGCATTATGAAGATTATTTTTATGACCAAAAAATTTTCCTAACCTTTTTACAAGAAGCAATAAATTTTCATCTTCCTCCGATGCATCTTTATCTTTACTTTCTTTTGAATTAACTTTCAAAGCAATGCCTTTGGATTTCTTCTCATTATTCTCGTGTTTTTCAAGTCTTCCAAGTTCCGTCTCATATTCTTGAAGCTTTCCGAAAAGTGTTGCGGAAGTCATAGTTGCTAGGCTTTTCTTTTCGGATATTGCCGTCACTTTTGGTTGCCATTCCCTTGTTAAAGATCTAAGCACTTTAAGATTTAATTCATCGTTTGTTAAAGTTTTACCAAGTGCCTTCAAATGGTTTGTCAAGTGAACGAATCTCTTTTGCAAGTCAAGGATGGATTCTTCGGGCAACATTCTGAATAATTCATATTCTTGACTCAACGTGTTCAATCTAGACCTTTTTACTTCGGCGGTTCCTTCATGAGTTTCTACAAGAGTTTCCCAAATTTCCTTTGCCGTTGTACATGCCGATACTCGGAAAAATTCATCCATACTAAGAGCTCTTTGTAGAATATTGATTGCCTTTTTGTCAAAGAGAACTTTTTTCTTGTCATCGTCATCCCATGATGCTTTAGGCTTTGATGACCCAACACCATTGACAACACATACCGGAGTAAATGGACCATTCTCAACAGCATTCCATATCTCTTCTCCTTGCGCTTCAAGATGAGCCTTCATGCGAATTTTCCAAAAGTCGAAGTATTCACCACAAAACAATGGAGGCTTGTTGTTACTACCACCATCTTTGAAAACCGAATTTTGATTTGGATTTGCGGAAGCCATTCTGGATCTTTAGGAACAAGTTACCTATAACTTGCTCTGATGCCAATTGTAAGTCTCATAGTGCCTAAGAGGGGGGGGGGGGTGAATTAGGTCTTATAAAATTTATTCGGTTTTATGAGAATATTTGTAGAACTTTTTTGGTTAAGTGTTTGAAGGTTTTGATTGTATCTTTATCTTTTCCTGATTATGGTGATGAAAGCAATAAATGCGGAAAAGTAAAGAACACGGTGATATATCCTGGTTCCCCTCATAATCCGAGAGTACTCCAGTCCCCTTTCCAACACGAAAGAGATTTCACTATAGTTAGAATGATTGTACAGCCTATGCTTACTATTTAACCTATAGGGTGATCAAAGGTTCTTAACACCTTTAAGACCAAACAAACACTAATGTGAATGAAGAACAATCCTCTTCAAATCACAACACTTACTTCCAACAATCTTGGATAGTAAGGGAATAAATTCTTTAAGTAATACAATGATTGATTTGAAATATGTGGAGAGCTTTATCAATCTTCAATTGATCTTCTTCTTCAAGATAAAAACAATTCTCAAGCAATGTATATAAATGTTCACAATGTATGAAACTTGTAATGATTTAATGAAAGTGTATATGGAAAGTTTCACAAAATTTTATGAACACATGAAAGTATGAATTCAAATGTGAATGATGAAAAATTGTTTATTGAAGAAGTATATTTTTTAAATTGAAAATTGAAGCATTTTTTTTTTAAATAAGAAAATCTGCAGCATTTTATAAAGTCACAAGAACCTCTTCATTCATGCCAATTCATATGAAAAGTTGCAATGCATTCATGAAAAGATACCACTTGAAAAATGTTCAAAAACCAAAAGAAAAGCTGCACTGGTTCGCTAGGAACCGGTTCCGACACTGACAGAACCCGGTTCTTAGTGAACATTATAAGTTAGATTTCAAAAAATATTACGCAGGAACCGGTTCCCCTATTGGTACAACCCGATTCCTGGTACAAAAACCAGGGACATGGTTTTTTTTGAGAAAGTCTGGAACCCGGTTCCCTGTTAGGGAGGAACCGGTTCCTAAAGGGTTATTTTCAAAAATACTTTTTGAAAAATATTTCAAACAAAGTTTTTCTTGATGTTAAAATTATGGGATATGTATATGTTGATGAATGCATATTTTTGTGAACATGTATATTCAAGATTAAGAATTATTTATACCATATTGACATTTGATGATTCTTCAATAATTCTTCTATAATCTTCAAGACTTTTATATGATGTTGTTGTACCCCAAAATTTGCCCTCCCATATTCTTCAAAGTTTTGACAAGCATCATCTCAATTTGCTCAAGTCTACTCAAGGGTTGCACAGTCAAACATCCTCCTAAGCCAGTCAAAATTAGGGTTTTGGTTCTTTCAAGAAAGTTGAGGTTTTCAAGGGCTCAATCAAGTCCCATATGCCTATACACATTGTCAAGCATCTACATGCCAAGTTTCAAGGCTCACAGCATCATGTTGCACAGTCAAAAGCCCTAGTTGCTCCACAATCAACTGTAGGGGTAAAATGGTCATTTGGCAGTCAAAAGTCAAAATTTTTGATCAACATCTTATTTTGAAGCCACAATCATCATTTGATCATGTCTTGATCATGATTCCACAAGCATGGCTCAAAAATCATCAAGATGCAAAAGTTTCCATTTTTGGACAGCTGAAAAGTCAACTGTAACTTGACCAAGGCATAACTTTTTCATGATTCATCAGAAAAATCCCATCCAATGCTCATTTTGAAGGGAGGACATTTCCTACAACTCATCTTCACATTCCAAGTCCAAGAAATGCTCTCACAAAAAGTTATCATTTCAACATTATAGGTCATTTTCAAAAGTCAACAAAAAGGCACTTTAAGTCAAAGACCATAACTTGAGATTGGTAAATCAAAATGACATGGTACCAAAGGCATTGGTTAGAGGACTTCAAGACCTTTCATAAATGTCCAAGAACATATTCATATGATCAAAATTGAGCAAGATATGCATTGGAGAAGTTGGGAAATTTTTGTGAAATGGAAAAAGTTAACTATCCTTGAAACTTCAATTTTTGACAAAAGGGCCCACTTTTTTCCACTTGATTCATCCTTTTCATGCCACCCGCGTGTCCCATGATCAATTTCAAGACCAAATAATTATTTTTCCATTTTTATTTAATTTTTATGGATTTAATTCATTTTAATCCATAATAATTCAAATAAAATCAAAAAAATTGATTAAATGGTATGTTTTGGTTTGATTAGCCTTCATGACGCATATTCCACATACCAATTTCGTGCTAGAGCCATTTTAAGCATAAAAATTCAAATTTTGAACAAGCTTTGAAAGGCCTTTAATGGTGGTTAAGACAAAATCCAAAGCTTAATTGAAATGGTTAAAGGCTCCTAAATGTGACTTATTCTCATTCATTACTACATATGCAAGCCTTGCAAGCCTCATTCACGACCTAGAGTATGCACAAACGGCCAGAGAAAAATCCAAAAAGTGTCAAAAAAAGTGTGAGATCAAAAGGAGTGTTGCAAGCATTTTCAGGCCAAAAGGAGAACGTGACTCTCTTCTTTGCCATACTCTGAAGCTAAAGCAACCCTTGCCACATCCTAAGGTCCATCATATCGCGCTGTAAGTTTTCCCAGGTCCCCCCAAGTCTCAATATTATTTTTTCTAACAAATTCCCATGCAGCTTCCTAGACGCGTTCCACCATAGGCCTCATACAGATGCGCGCCAAGTGTCTCAAAAGATCAATCCAAAGGCCAAAGGGTGCTCCACACCATGCTCCCTAGTCAACGCGTCTCTGGACGATTCAAAAGTCAAAAAGGCTTGAGACAATGGGCCTAAATTCCTGATTCACCTCCCTAGGGTCCAACACCCCCTGGGTTCTTATTTTCTTTTCTTTTTTCTCTTTTTATTTTCTTTTATTTTATAATTTCCCTTTTATTAATTATTAGTTTTATTAATTGTTTAATTAACCCAAACTAATTTTTCCTATAAAATTCAGAAAAAACAAAAAAAAAAACATTTTATTATTTATTAACTTATTTTGTAAATAAATGTAAATTAAATTAAATTAGCTTAATTAATTAACTTTAATACTTTTTACAATAAATAAAAACAATTTAGAATTAGGTTTTTGCTAACTTTTAATTTCTATTTATTTTCTCTTTATTTTCATTAAAAACACAAAAATACAAAAAACATTTTCTTAATTAATTAATTAATTAGTTATTAGTTTTAATTTCATTAATTACAAAAAAGGACAAAAATTCAATTCTTTCTTAAAAAAGGGTCAAAACCCTTAGGACGTCCCGATTCATTCTTTCGCGCGCAATTTATTTTAATTCATTATATTTATGTAACTGCTTCCGGAAATGTAATAGTTAATTAGGTTTATCTTTTTATTTGCTATTTCTCGCATTCTTATTTCAAAACGGGTTTTTGTTTTTTGGCGATGTATAGACCCGCGCCTTGTAATAGCTAGATTTACATTTCTGCAATTTATTTTCCGCACTCCTAACTGTTAAAAAATGCCTACAAGAATGTATGTAAATAAAATTAATCTGTAGCTCACAAATAACATGTACAAGATAACCTTAACTGAAAAACAACACACAAAGCACATGCCACTCCTAGAGTACGCCTCACTGGTTGCCTCGAACGTGGTCATCAAGTATAGGGTGTCTTAGAGGTCGCCCTTCTGTCCAAAAGATCCGGTTGCCTCGAAACGGTTGCCTCAGATAAAAGGATCTAGGACATTAGGGTTACTTCTAAGGTGTCCTACCATTGCTTTGGTGACCACACATGTCCCTATAATCGAATTGACCCGAATACCTCCAACGATGGTGCTACCTACCTCTCAATGGTGGGATAGCACTATCTAAAGGACTCTTACAAGCCTAATTCCTTAGGGTAGGTAGAGTTATCTTAATTACTTTCTCTTTTCAAACAAACAAAACAAACTTTTCGCACTCACACTTTCTAAAAGTTTTCAAACAAATTTTTCATACACTCTTGAGGACAGATACAAGAGTTACCTAGAAATTTTTCAAATGAACTTTTTTCAAAACCCACACACACTTGAAAAGCAAACAAATTTTGAAAACATAAGAGCAAGTACCTAAGAGCCCGTGGATAACCACGGATAGAAAGGGTGCTAACACCTTCCCTTTCCATAAATCTACCTCCCGAACCGAGAGAAATCTCAAATAAGGAATTTTGCTGTGCTTTTGTCCTTTCCATGTTGGAGAACATAAAAGACGGTGGCGACTCTTGCTTACCGCGACATTTCGCAAAACCAGCTAAAAAACAGTCAGTTCTATTTCCACCGATCACAGAACTGGCGACTCTGCTGGGGAATTAATAAAGTGAGGTGTACCTTAGGAATAGTTCATCATCATGTTTTCAATTGCTTGATCTGTTTGCTTTAAAATTGCGGGCCTGTTTTGGGAGTTTCATAGATCCTAACCCAGATCTGGGGGATACCTCTTAGAAAGTAGCAACAAACTGTGAGGGAACTGTGCGGGGTATACCGACACGGTTGAAGCAGTTTGCTACGTTGATGTGGCACTTTGATGAGTACCGGTAACCCTTGAGTCAAGTCAAGGAGAGTACGGGGCCGCCGCGTGGTGTCGTGAAGCATCAACTGACCTTAGGAACCTTACTTGACCATCCTGGCCTCTTTAGGGGTAGTGAGATGACTGACTTTGGTGCAGTCCGAAGTTGGTTGATACTCGATACTACACTCATTGAGGGTTGTTTTCTTGGAATATTTTGATCGCCAGTTCAGTGGCTAAATCAAAACAATGAACATAGAAAACAACCCTATGATATTGAGCTCCTTAGAACCCGGTTACTTTTGATATGACAGGTTTTGAGCCCACCAACTTCAAGAGGGTAGTATCCCAAACTTCATGCTGGCCTAAACTCTAAGGGCTCTTTGTGTGACTTGTGTGCCTTCAAACTTGACTACTTGCATACTTGTTATCTGACACTTGAGTTTCTTGCAGGTTTTGTTTACAGTCCTTAATCTGGACTCATAACAGGGTTTACCTACATTACTCCACGCATAGCATAACATCATAGCATCATACCATTGCATGCATCCTACATAAGGACTAATCCATTTCAAGGACCTCAAGGGTTTTGTGATGCAGGTCATGATGAATCAAATGTCTAGCAAGGGGTAAAGGGGATTTATTTTCCTCTAGCCAAGGTTAATGACTTAAGTCAGGGGCTATGACCCACTCGATATGGTGAGCCTTGACTCTTGAAGAAGGACTCTCATTAACATGATGTTCCTTCCATCAAGCTACAAAATTCAAATTCTAACAATTTTTCTTGTTTACCCCGCGAGATCCTTGAAAACATCGCATGCATACATATATATCATTGCATTACATGTACTCTTTTCTACAGGTTGCTTAATCTTCTTCGCTGTTTATTTCAGCCATCATCATGAATCCTGAATCATCCAATGAACAAGCTATCAAGGCCCTCCAGGCCCAGAACGCCCAGTTCCAGGAGCTGGTCATGAGCTTAGCCCAAGGACAACAGGAATTGAAGACTCTTCTTTTGAAGAAAAAGAAGAAGATGACTGTTTTGTTCAACCCTAGACGCAGATCTGGGAATACACTGCAGAATGAAGTTGAGCGGACTACTCCATCTGTTGGGGAAGGCAGTCACCAAGAGGGAAGGGTTTCTAGTCCCGTAGTCTCTGACATCGAGACAGATTTCAATGATGAACAGTACCCTCCTGCTGAGGACAGGTACAAACAGCTGGAGGACCGGTTAAATTCTATGGAAATTCAACGTGTGCCTGGGTTGGACTTTGGGGACCTAGGTTTATCTTCTTGGGTGGTGATCCCTCACAAGTTCAAGGGACCTGCCTTTGTAAAGTACGACGAGGCTTCCTGTCCTAAGCTGCACCTCCGTTCATACGCAAGGAAGATCCAGCCCTACACGGCAGACAAGAACCTATGGATCCATTTCTTCCAGGAAAGTCTTTCAGGGACTCAGCTCGAATGGTTCTATCAGCTGGATGGAACCAGTATTCGTAACTGGGAGGACTTGGCAACTGCTTTTTATAAGCAGTATCAGTATAATGCCGACCTCGCTCATACGCATACCCAACTCCAGGGTATGTCACTGGGGACGGGTGAAGGTTTTAAGGAGTACGCGCAAAAGTGGAGAGATCTGGCTGGCATGGTGCAGCCACCGTTGACTGACCGTGAGCTCGTTGACATGTTCTTGGGGACCCTGTCTGGTCCATTCTTTAATCATCTGATTGAGAATTCTTCTGCTGGGTTCACAAATCTGATCTTGACTGGTGAGAGGATAGAAGCTGGTATCAAGTCCGGGAAGATACAAAAGGGTGACTCCTCGAACGCTGAGAAGAAACCATTCAAGAAAGAGTCCAATGCTGCGTACAGTCAGAAGGATCATCGTGACCAATACGTAGGGGCAGTCATGATCTCAGGTTCTGCGTCACGCTGACAACCGCCAAAGGGAAATCAGCGAAGGCCATACGAGCCTAAAAGACAATTCACCAACATAAACATGCCATTGTCACAAGCATTGCAGCACATGTTGAAAATGAATCTGATTGCGGTGATCAACCCTCCTGCAAATCCCAAAACCTCTTCTCCAAACTACAACCCAGATGCGAGGTGTGCTTATCATTCCGGAAGCCCGGGGCACGATACTGAGGATTGTTGGGCACTGAAATACAAGATTCAGAACATGATTGACGCCAAGGAGATCGAATTCGAGCCTGCTGAGACTCCCGATGTGATCACTGCTCCCTTGCCAAAACATGGCTAGGATTGAGAGACTCTTGTTCATTTAAATTCTGATATTGTATTTTTCTATGCTTATTCAAACAATTATCATGTCAAACTCTATTATTTCATTAATGCATTACACGTGTCTGTTTTGAAGTAATTGTGTTCTCTATATTCAAAATTGCTTTTATTTTTTTTCTTGATGTTCAACTCTCGATCTAAAATTCTAAGCCTCTTGAGGGAGGATGACGAAAACGATACCACGATCTTTACAGTATGCTTTTGAACAGACCCCGCTGATGAGGTATAGGCATTGTTTCAATTCCTAAACACCGGAGTTATAAGGAAGATAATCCCTCGTCAACCCCTCTAAGCCTAAGAAGTAGGAGTTTTTCTTTTCAAAAATCAAAACCCTTAATCATAACCTGGGGCAGGGTAGTTCTCTCAGTTTGATCCAGATGCACAACGAGTGGCACCAAAGAAGTCCTTACAAAACAAAAGACAGTGATGGTCCTGAATAATCATAAAGACGGGAAGTCATTATCCCTCAAAATAAATGCCTAATAAGTCAAAACCTATGAAGGAGACTTACAAAACTGGGGCATCCCTCTGTCTGTAATCACAAAAGAAACAGTTCAGACAAAAAACAGGGATAACGAAATCAAAAAAGAAAGAGGTCCCACAAACCCTCAACCAAAAAAGGAATGACTGCCTATTCCAAATAAATTGTCGACGTCCGAACCATCACCGGTATATCAGGACGAAGACTCAAACAAGGTCTAACGCACGATCAACTGAGTTTAGGTTTGAAGAACATCACGAAGAACGGGTGGGTACAAATAAAAGTTGAGCCTTTATCCTTTGTTTCTTGAACCGTGAACCAGGCCATGTTATAACCCATAAAAGTCCTAGCTGAAGCATGGGTTAGTTCGAAAGCATACTGTTACCGAAGGTATCCTGACTCCTTAAGGCTTGCGGTAAAATAACGAGTTGACATCACAGTTTACAAAAAATTTCACTTGTTTTTATGAAAAAACTGCATTTTCAAAAAACTTCAAGACAGACATAAGCTTTGCATTTTTAAATAACATTGTCTGCATATGACTATTTGTTTGAACATCATAGAAGTTCGCACGACGAATGTCTAATGAACAAAAGCACCTCCAATCAAGGGGCATGGCATGATCATTATCTATCATCTGGGGCAGTTAAGTCAAGATTCAGAGAATCTCTCAAAAGGCCAAACAGCTTGGGGCAAATCTCCATCTGGGTCACTTGGGGCATTGGACGATCAAACGAAGATCTTCTTGTGGTATGGTAACACTACACTACTGACAGGGGCACCTCCCTACATCCTGAGGGCGTGGACATAGTCGAAGAAAAATACTACGCGTAATCAAAGACCCGCTAGGTTGACACGCCTAGGCAAAAATAAGGGCTTCTCGGCGAACCAAAAGGGTTCGGGCAAAAATAAGGGATGAAATGAAAAAAATATGTACACCCGGCAAGTCGAAAACCTGAAAAGGCGGCTTGGGCAAAAATGGGTATCCCGGTGGACTGAAAACCCGAAAGGGCGGTCCAGGCAAAAGTTAGGGATCAAAAGCGTACGACTATGTTCCGTCATCTCGTCACTTGCCTACCAGAAGAAGATTTGTCAACCGGCAGTCATCAAGCGCCTCCACAGGTATCTTCTCCCACAGAAACAGGGGCAATAAGAATTGTCTGAACGATCTAGTTGCTCTGTCCACCAAGGTACCAAGTTAGGTTCGGCGGAAGAATATAACCAGAATACCTTCACTCCCCGTAGAGTAAGACCAATCAGCAATACTCTCCCCAGGCAGAGTTGGTCTCCCAATCAGCCCTGAAAAGGTACAGTATCTCCAGCAAGTCAACAACGCTCTCCCCAAACAGAGTTTAGTCTACTTTCAGCCTTAAGGAAGTTAGGTATCCCCAGAAGATCTCAATATTCCCCAGCGGAGTATGCAGATATTCCTTAACAAGCATCCCCGGCAGTCTTAATCTAAGATTGTTCCCCGGCGGAATACCAAACACCCTTGTGGAGCCACTCCCCAGTACAGTTCAAAGAGTTTCCCCATGAGAGTTGAACCATCTCCACAGTAGATTCTGGAAGCTTATCCCTAGTAGATTCTGGAAGCTTATCCCCTGCAGAGCACGAACGCATCTCCCCGACTTTATTCAAAGGTTATTCCCCACCAGGGTATAACTGGGTTATCCTCTGCTAATTGCCACGGAAAGATCGTCCTCGGCGAAACTCTTCCTATCCCCGGCGGAGTTCATCAAATTCCTCAACAAAACATATCAACGGAATCCCCAGTGGAGTTATCATCAAAACCTCAGCGAAGTATCTCTTCCCACAGAGTATATTCCCCTCAGAGTAATATCTTCACCAGGATTATTCCCCAACAGAGTCATCTTCTCCTACCGGTTTGTTCTTGCAATCATCATCCCCACCTGAAACGAAGAACTCTACTCTTCAACATCAGCCCAGGATTCAACAAACTCCCAGCATTCGTCAAGGATTTATTTTCCCAGACGAGAATACATTCATAAACATCACATCTTCATACATTATACATTGCATACGCATCATACAACACAAATCTCATTTATTTTTAAGAACATCTTAAAATCATGCAGTTCATGCATCATGACATTGCATATGACTAATACTTTGCCTTTTCAGAAAAAAAAGTCAATCAAAATATGATTACCATCTACCTTTACAGTTCCAGATCAACACCGATAACAAGCCAGGAAAATTCTGTGGACGACTGATCGTGGGTTAATATCCGAAACCAAACAGGACAATTATCTACTTGATCATCCTCAGGCAACCCTACACCGGTTCCTTTTCTTTCAGAAGAAGTCTTACACGGGCTCATCAACAGGCAACCCTACACCGGTTCCTTCTCAACCTCAGATGTAGTTTTACACGAACTCATCATCAGGCAACCCTACACCGGTTCCTTCTCAATTTTTCAAACGAAGTCTTACACGGACTTATCATGTAAGTAACCCTACGCCGGTTCCTTTTCTTTCATAAGAAGTCTTACACGGACTTATCTCAAGATGACCTTACCCCGGTTCATCAAGAAGTTTTACACGAACTTATCCTGCAGTAACCTTACCCCGGTTCCTCCAGAAGTCTTACACGGACTTATCTCAAGATGACCTTACCCCGGTTCATCCAGAAGTTTTACACGAACTTATCCTGCAGTAACCTTACCCCGGTTCCTCCAGAAGTCTTACACGGACTTATCTCAAGATGACCTTACCCCGGTTCATCCAGAAGTTTTACACGAACTTATCCTGCAGTAACCTTACCCCGGTTCCTCCAAAAGTCTTACACGGACTTATCCCGAATTAACCTTACCCCGTTTCCTCCAGAAGTTTTACACGAACTTATCCCGAAGAAACCCTACACAGGTTCTCTCTCTCCAGACATAGTTTTACACGGGCTCGTCGTCAAAGAAACCCTACACAGGTTCTCTCTTTCCAAAGATGCAGTTTTACACGGACTCGTCATCAGAAACCCTACCCAGGTTTTACTTCTTCCAGGATGCAGTTTTACACGGACTCATCATCAAAGTAACCCCACACAGGTTCCCTTCTCAAACTCCAGACATAGTTTTACACGGACTCGTCATCAGTAAACCTTACACAGGTTTCCTTCTCAGCTCTAGATGCGGTTTTACACGGACTAGTCATCAAAGTAACCCTACACAGGTTCCTTCTCCACTTCAAATGCAGTCTTATACGAACTCATTATCAGTAAACCCTACACAGGTTTCCTTCCTCCAAAGATGCAGTTTTACACGAGCTCATCATCAGTCAACACTACACAGGTGTCCTTCTTTCCAAGATGCAGTTTTACATGAGCTCATCATCAGGCAACCCTACACAGGTTCCCTCTTTCAACTTACAAAAATTACAATTCAATAGACCACCTCCAGATGGAATCTATAAGCCCATCCACCTATCAACACTCTCCAAATGGCATCTATAAGCCCATTCCCGACAAGGTTCTATCACATCTCCAGATGGCATCTATAAGCCCATCCTCCTATCCACCATCTCTCCAAATGGAATCTGTAAGCTCATTCCCGACATCACATTGCTGATACCTCACTATGTGAGTGCAAATTTCTGGGCACTCTAGTGTTCAATAATCTTCCACCTTCGGATCACGAAAGGCACACAAGCCAATCTACATCCTCAGGTCTAAGAAGATTGAACAGGGGCAACTGTTGTACCCCAAAATTTTCCCTCCCATATTCTTCAAAGTTTTGACAAGCATCATCTCAATTTGCTCAAGTCTACTCAAGGGTTGCACAATCAAACATCCTCCTAAGCCAGTCAAAATTAGGGTTTTGGTTCTTGCAAGAAAGTTGAGGTTTTCAAGGGCTCAATCAAGTCCCATATGCCTATACACATTGTCAAGCATCTACATGCCAAGTTTCAAGGCTCACAGCATCAAGTTGCACAGTCAAAAGCCCTAGTTGCTCCACAATCAACTATAGGGGTAAAATGGTCATTTGGCAGTCAAAAGTCAAAATTTTTGATCAACATCTTATTTTGAAGCCACAATCATCATTTGATCAAGTCTTGATCATGATTCCACAAGCATGGCTCAAAAATCATCAAGATGCAAAAGTTTCCATTTTTGGACAGCTGAAAAGCCAACTGTAACTTGACCAAGGCATAACTTTTTCATGGTTCATCAAAAAAATCCCATCCAATTCTCGTTTTGAAGGGGAGGACATTTCCTACAACTCATCTTCACATTCTAAGTCCAAGAAATGCTCTCACAAAAAGTTATCAATTTCAACATTATAGGTCATTTTCAAAAGTCAACAAAAAGGCACTTTAAGTCAAAGACCATAACTTGAGATTGGTAAATCAAAATGACATGGGACCAAAGGCATTGGTTAGAGGACTTCAATACCTTTCCAAAATGTCCAAGAACATGTTCATATGATCAAAATTGAGCAAGATATGCATTGGAGAAGTTGGGAAATTTTTGTGAAATGGCAAAAGTCAACTATCCTTGAAACTTCAATTTTTGACAAAAGGGCCCACTTTTTTCCACTTGATTCATCCTTGTCATGCCACCCAACTGTCCCATGATCAATTTCAAGACCAAATAATTATTTTTCCATTTTTATTTAATTTTTATGGATTTAATTCATTTTAATCCATAATAATTCAAATAAAATCAAAAAAATTGATTAAATGGTATCTTTTGGTTTGATTAGCCTTCATGAAGCATATTCCACATACCAATTTCTTGCTAGAGCCATTTTAAGCATAAAAATTCAAATTTTGAACAAGCTTTGAAAGGCCTTTAATGGTGGTTAAGACAAAATCCAAAGCTTAATTGCAATGGTTAAAGGCTCCTAAATGTGACTTATTCTCATTCATTACTACATATGCAAGCCTTGCAAGCCTCATTCACGACCTAGAGTGTGCACAAACGGCCATAGCAAAATCCAAAAAGTGTCAAAAAAAGTGTGAGATCAAAAGGAGTGTTGCAAGCATTTTTAGGCCAAAGGGAGAACGTGACTCTCTTTTTTGCCATACTCTGAAGCTAAAGCAACCCTTGCCACGTCCTAAGGTCCATCATACCGCGCTGTAAGTTTTCCCAGGTCCCCCCAAGTCTCAATATTATTTTTTCTAACAAATTCCCATGCAGCTTCCTAGACGCGTTCCACCATAGGCCTCATACAGATGCGCGCCAAGTGTCTCAAAAGATCAATCAAAAGGCCAAAGGGTGCTCCACACCATGCTCCCTGGTCAACGCGCCTCTGGACGATTCAAAAGTCAAAAAGGCTTGAGACAATGGGCCTAAATTCCTGATTCACCTCCCTAGGGTCCAACACCCCCTGGGTTTTTATTTTCTTTTCTTTTTTCTCTTTTTATTTTCTTTTCTTTTATAATTTCCCTTTTATTAATTATTAGTTTTAATAATTGTTTAATTAACTCAAACTAATTTTTCCCATAAAATTCAGAAAAAACCAAAAAAAAAAACATTTTATTATTTATTAACTTATTTTGTAAATAAATGTAAATTAAATTAAATTAGCTTAATTAATTAACTTTAATACTTTTTACAATAAATAAAAAAATTTTAGAATTAGGTTTTTGCTAACTTTTAATTTCTATTTATTTTCTCTTTATTTTCATTAAAAACACAAAAATACAAAAAACATTTTCTTAATTAATTAATTAATTAGTTATTAGTTTTAATTTCATTAATTACAAAAAAGGACAAAAATTCAATTCTTTCTTAAAAAAGGGTCAAAACCCTTAGGACGTCCCGATTCATTCTTTCGCGCGCAATTTATTTTAATTCATTATATTTATGTAACTGCTTCCGGAAATGTAATAGTTAATTAGGTTTATCTCTTTATTTGCTATTTCTCGCATTCTTATTTCAAAACAGGTTTTTGTTTTTTGGCGATGTATAGACCCGCACCTTGTAATAGCTAGATTTACATTTCTGCAATTTATTTTCCGCACTCCTAACTATTAAAAAATGCCTGCAAGAATGTATGTAAATAAAATTAATCCGTAGCTCACAAATAACATGTACAAGATAACCTTAACTGAAAAACAACACACAAAGCATATGCCACTCCTAGGGTACGCCTCACTGGTTGCCTCGAACGTGGTCATCAAGTATAGGGTGTCTTAGAGGTCACCCTTCTGTCTAAAAGATCCGGTTGCCTCGAAACGGTTGCCTCGGATAAAAGGATCTTGGACATTAGGGTTACTTCTAAGGTGTCCTACCATTGCTTTGGTGACCACACATGTCCCTATAATCGAATTGACCCGAATACCTCCAACGATGGTGCTACCTACCTGTCAATGGTGGGATAGCACTATCTAAAGGACTCTTACACAGCCTAATTCCTTAGGGTAGGTAGACTTCTCTTAAGTACTTGCTCTTTTCAAACAAACAAAACAAACTTTTCGCACTCACACTTTCTAAAAGTTTTCAAACAAATTTTTCATACACTCTTGAGGACAGATACAAGAGTTACCTAGAAATTTTTCAAACGAACTTTTTTCAAAACCCACACACACTTGAAAAGCAAACAAATTTCGAAAACATAAGAGCAAGTACCTAAGAGCCCGTGGATAACCACGGATAGAAAGGGTGCTAACACCTTCCCTTTCCATAAATCTATCTCCCGAACCGAGAGAAATCTCAAATAAGGAATTTTGCTGTGCTTTTGTACTTTCCATGTTGGAGAACATAAAAGACGGTGGCGACTCTTGCTTACCGCGACATTTCGCGAAACCATCTAAAAAACAGTCAGTTCTATTTCCACCGATCACAGATGTTGATAAGCTTTTTACACATCCTTTGAATGTTGAAATCCATGTTGTCTTCATCAAAACAAATGCTTTAAATATGACTTGAGAAGCTTGCAATTACACTTCTGACCCTAAATTGATCACTTCCAATGGCTCTTTATATGGATGAATGGTATTTTCCTCATGCTCAAGCAACCGTGAGACCTCTTCTGGAATCTCATCATAGTCTTCTTCTTCGGCCCCATACACATGACATTCAAAGTTGGGAGAGGGTGCAGGGTCATTGTATTCAACGAGTTTTTTTAATTAATCTGCACATATGATTTATGATTGCATTTAGAAACTGACACATATAACAAGTGATCGTGCAGGTTGTTTTTTCATTTATTATTTATTTTGGAAGTTTTTTTTATAATTACCATTTTCCAAGAAAAAGCAGAAAATAAAGACACAATTTGGGAAATAAAGACAACATTTATTATTGATTTTAAAAGTCACACCAAACAGATAAGCCCTACAACATTAATAATTCCACCTTGGGCAGAGTGAAAGATTTTCAAAAGATTAACAAATCAAATTATTTTGAAACATGTATGCAAGAGGGAATATCAATGGTGATCCAGTTCTCAACCCTAACTCAGTGCGTCACGTAATTTGGCATCTCTTGCTCTTCTTCCTCTTCCACAATGGCATTAATCCCGAAAATAGTTGCATGAAGATAACCCCTGCTATGGAAAATGTCTTGGTACTTGCCTGCAGCAGACTTCGGCTTCATGCTCTTACCTTTATCATTCCTTAATGAGAACCCCAAGTCGGCTCTGTTCTTGTTCACAGGTGGATCCATAATTTGTCCCCATACCTCACTATGACCCTTTCGCACAACTTGTTGTGCATCCTTAAGCAAAACCATGGAATTCCAATTTCCTCTTATGTTGTCAATAGATAAATCTTGGAATTGAGTTCCAATAGCAGCTTCATCTGCCTCCATAATGCTGAAAGAGCACAAATGAGATATCAATAATGCTTGTTCCCCATTTATGATCACTACTTTCCCTTCACGTATAAACTTCAGTTTCTGGTGTAAAGTTGAAGTGACAGCCCCTGTCTCATGAATCCACGACCGTCCCAACAAACAGCTATAAGCGGGTACAATGTCCATGACCTGGAAAGTCATATGAAACAAATTTTGTTCTATATGAATAGGCAAGTCCACTTCACCAATAACAAATTTCCTTGATCCATCAAACGCTTTCACAATGATGCCACTCGGGCGCATAGACGTTCCTTGTTATTTCAACTTCATAAGCGTGCTCCTCGGTATAACGTTTAAAGCAGATCCATTATCAATTAGCACATTGGATAGTGAATCATTCCTACAATTCATAGAGATGTGGAGGGCCAGGTTGTGATTCCTTCCTTCATCTGGAAATTCATCATCGCAGAAACTCAAGTTATTATATGATGTAATGTTCCATACTACGCTGCTGAACTGGACTACAGGCATGTCACTCTCCACAAAAGCTTGGTCTAATAACCTCATCAAGGATTCTCTGTGAGCAGATGAGTTCATCAATAAAGCAAGGATATATAGTTTTGAAGGATTCTGCAGTAGTTGATCTACAATTCTGTAGTCACTCATCTTGATTATCTTTAAAATATCATCCACTTCTTTCTCTAACATAGCCCCACTAGTTTCACCCGTAAACTTCTTGGGCTCAACATTCTCAGCAATTTTCTATCCAGCACTAACAACTCCTTAAACAACTGGTGCAAACACACGACCGCTGCGGGTCACTCTGCTAGTCTCATCAATATTTCCGACATCAGGAATTGGCTGGATGGGAACTTCCACTTCATCCTCTAAGATTGTAGCATTGTATTTGTAGGGTACAACCTTATCTGACTTGTAGGGAACGGGACCCAGAAAACTAATCACCAATGGGGTAACAGCTGGCTTGCTATAATATTCAACTTCAAAATGGGCGGGTGCACCAAAACAAGGCACACTGACGTTTACCCCTTCTTCAACACAATCAGTCATCACAGAGTCATCTCTGGAAAACAAATCCTCATCTAAGGAGAAATACTCATCTGCAGAGGCATACTCTTCATCTGACTCTTTTTCAGCCAAACAAACCTCAACCATATCAACTTCATGGTAATCATCCCTTTAACATGTAACCTTAATAGTTCCATTATCTAACAAAAGTTGAACACCTTTCTTCATGATTGAACATCCTCGAGAGTCCCGCATCAAATTCGGCAAGATCCATACTGGTGTTCTACCTGACCAGCCATGTGGAAGAAAGTAGCATGCAATTGCACAAGGTCTTCATTCATATATTCCATATCAAAAATTCTGAATTCTCCAGGACATCCAGAAACCATATTCACCTCCTCTTCATACTCTGCCCTAGGCCTGATTATGTGGATTAGGCCCTCATCCACCATCGCCTGCAAATCAGCCTTTATCTTGTCGCAACCCTGTACGTCCGTACTGCAGATAGCACAACCGACATGATCATACGTATAGTAGCTAAATTCAGAGGTCTGCATGCATTTTCACCAAATCTTCTCTAACCAGATTAATATCAAAAACCCGGAAGTCGCCTAGACAACCGACCACCATATTCACAACATTTACTCCTCCATTCTTGTGTAGAGGATTGTCTTTCACATTGGGGCCCACATCCTTGAAAGACATAATACCAGACTTCACCAATTTCTGCACCTCAATCTTCAAAGGATAACAACTCTCAACATTATGCCATGGTGCTCCCTGATGAAAAGCACATGTTTGGTCTGCCTTGTAATACCAAGACAATGGTGATGGTACAGTGGGAGGCGCTCGGGTCTGAACCAACTTCTTCTAAATCAATGCCAGTAGTAACTCTGTATAGCTCATATGAATAGGATCATAACTCTCCCTTCTCCGATTATACCTTTGATTCCCATGCTGGGACGGTCTCTGATAAGCAAAGGTAGTTGGACCTACACCCACAACTGGAGTAACTGAGGCGACTTGCTGGTGACGCTGAGAATTCCTTCTAGGAGTATTAACCCTCCTCTCTTGCATGACAACATTTGCATCCCCTTCCTTCTTCTTTGTAAACCCATAATATGGCTTCTTCACACCTCCAGATCCTTCACTCTTTGTTAAACGACCCTCTCTTGCAGCCTCTTCTAAGCGGATACCTATGCCTACCATTTCAATAAAGTCACTTGGTGCACTCGCTACCATCCTCTCGTAGTAGAAAGCACCCAGAGTCTTCAAGAAAATCTTAGTCATCTCCTTCTCTTCCATGGGATGAATCACTTGGGCGGCTACCTCACGCCATCTCTGTGCATATTCTTTGAATGATTCCCTATCTTTCTAAACCATGGACCTGAGTTAATCATGGTCAAGCGCCATGTCCACATTGTACTTGTATTATTTGATGAACGCCTCTCCCAAGTCATTGAAAGTATGGATGTTAACGTTGTCCAAACTCATATATCACTTCAGTGCAACACCAGTCAAAATATCTTGAAGAAAGTGAATCAGCAGACACTGATCATCAGTATGGGTAGACATTATCCTTACATACATCACCAGATGGTCACGAGGGAAAGTGTTGCCCTTGTACTTTTCAAACTCTGGGACCTTAAACTTAGCAGGTATCTTAACATTCGGGACCGAGCATAATTCATTCACATTCTTCCCGAATAACTCTTTTCCCCTGAGGGCTTTCATCTCCCTCTGCATCTTGTCAAACTACTCTTGAAAATCATTCATTCTATCATAGAGACCCAAGTCTTCACTTGTTGAAGGGAAGGGACGACACACATCATCATTAACAAATTGAACCATATTCATCGAAGGCGGTGCAGCAGGAACAGTATGCACCATAGGAGGTGCAGGAGTAACAATAGTTTCAACAATTGAAGTAACTTGAGGACCAAGGTTGAAACCTTCAGGCGCAAAATTCTCTAGCATTCCCCATGGGTAACCTTGAGGCATGCGATTCTAAATAACAACTGGAGTAGCAGATACAGGAACAGTCGGAGCTTCAGTAGTAACCCTTGTTGGTTGAGGTTTAACACTCAGTGGTTGATTCTGAGAAACCACCAGAGATTCCATCAGAGCAGCAAGATTGGCCATGCCGGCCTTCAAAGCAGAAACCTCTTCGCATGACTCGCGATTCTCTTGTTCTAAGTTGTCCATCTTCTTTTTGAGATTAGCCCGAGTGTTGTAGTGATGAGTCAGCTTGCTGAACGAAGTAAAGAAGCTTGGTAAGACACCTGGATATGCATAAAAAATGCAAGAAATATGTGAAATATGATGCATGATGTGAAGTGCACATGATTTTATTTTGTTCTTTAATACTTCAAGGGATTTAAAATTTATATACATATTGCAAACATCAAAGTAATAACACATTTAAAAATACTTAAAATTTTATTAAAACAACTTCAAATGGATTACAAGTTTTAACGATCCCAAGTACAAGATGAAAATAAAATATGAAACCCTGAAAAGTGAAGCTGATGGAGATCACTTTATGCGCTGGCGCTTCCCTGTGAGCCTGTCAATTTGAGCCTTCAACCTCTGGTTTTCTTCCGCATATCTGGTGGCGACCTCCTTCCAGTCACCTGAATCAGGGAGTGAACAAATAGTATCTGACTGAGGCTTAGGAGAAAATAAATCCCCTTTCCTCTTCATAGTCTCTACAGCCTATCCCTCAAGGATCTCAATCAAGTCGTCTTTCTCCTTCAAGTCCGCTCTATAGGAAATCTCTAAAGTTTGGCACGTATTCTTCCAAGCGTCCTTTTCCTGTTGCATCCTGACCAAAGCAAGCTGCAATTCTTCTAGATCATCCAATAAGGGAGGAGTGGTCTTCACAAACAAATTAGGCATAGGTGTTTCTCGATAATACGACATCTTCAATTGAATGGCTCTCGTTTGGACCCACTGAAGATATGGCTCCAAAGAAACAACATCCCTAGGTCCCAAATCTTTCCTACTCTTCTTATGAATGTGACGCCAAGCCTTCACAATCTGCTCCCTAGCTTCCCTATGGTCTTCTCCCTCCTTCAGAAAGAAACTACTCAAATGAATACTATTTGGTTTATCCCTCATCGGATAACCACGTTGTCTTCGTGCAAGAACAAGGTTATAGTTAATTTCTCCCTTTGTACCAAGAAGAGGTACATTGGGGAAACTACCACAACTGTTAACAATCTCTATATACTGGTAAGCTCGATGATACAAATCAATATTCGAGTGAGTAAGTTCCATGATCTTAGGAGCCCAACGGGGTTCCTTTCTAACATCCCAAAAAGCATCATACTGAGGCATATGAGAGATAAACCAACGGTACAACAAAGGTGTGCAACAGATAATCATCCCTCCTGATAAGAATTCCGAAGATGAATGGAGTAATAAGTATCACCCAACAATGTAGGTACTGGGTTTCCAATCATGAAGACCCTGATAGCATTGATGTCAACAAACCTGCCCATATTAGGAAATAAGAACAATCCGTAAGCAAGTAGAGTAAAGATGGCCTCAAAAGCGACTGTACTCTTCATCCTGGAAAAGTAACGAGCTTTTTCCAATAAGAATTGAGCTGGTAATCCTCTAATCCCTCCTTTAGTAGTCATACAGGCTTCAACCTCAGACTTCCCCAGATGAATCAAAGAAGCAATCTCAAGTGATTTTGGCTCATCCTCCAAACTAGTAAAAGGAAAAAGATCAGTAACAGGTAAATACAACAGATAAGAATATTCCTCCAGTGTAGGCATCAACTGATAATCGCGAAAAGTAAAGCAATGATACATCCGATCATAGAACTGGGCCAAGGTAGAGTGGAAACCCTCCTTCATCCTGAGCTTCATGAGAGGAATTATGGATCCATACTTCTTCCGAAAATCTACAAAACACTCAATCTCGGGAATTAGACTGATCAACTCATCTATCTTGGGATCCTTGAAACTGTATTTTCCAGTCTTTCTTTTTCTATAATCCATAGTTACCTGAGACATTCACAAATGGTCAACTTTTAAATCCCTTGAAATAAGATTTCTTTAAAAGATGTTTATGAGTGCATGGATGCATGATGCAACAATCACACACAAGATCACACATATAGGGTTCATAGTTTTAACGTCACGAGCATGAGGTCGAAGGTACTACCCATAAGATATGTTCTAAAAGTTATCATCTGCCAAAAAAGGTTCTAGAGGTTCCCAGAGTCTACATCCTTCCTTTGGATATTACCAACTTCTCGATTAACTCGGTAATTAGTAATATTCTCAAGAAAGACTCGTCCGAGTGTAGCATCGCGTGACAACTATTTCCAGATTACTCTATCATAGCTTCCGCACTACACCTAAAAGACCAAGATGGTTTTGATATTCTACGGTCCTCAGCTTCAGCAGGCTCTCAGGTCGAAATCAGTACGTCTTCCAGATTACTCGGTAAACGACACTACAGTCAAAGGGGCCTCCACTGAGTGGGGGATCTCATGCCTCCTTTTTTGGGATTACTCCCTCAAAGTTAACATGACTATACCGCCCGTCCTATCTTAAAGTTTTCCCAAGTCCGGGTATAGGACTTATGAGTAATCACCAAGCTCCCCGAAAACCAGGAAAATCTAGATAAACATATAATAAACATATAACACACAAACATCAATAGCATATACACAGATATAAACAAAGATAGGCTCAACCTACTCAGGGATGGACCAACAAGAGGTCAATCTTTCCCCAGTGAAGTCACCATTTTTCTGTAGCGGTAGAAATGTTCAAGATTAAGCCATTGGATTAACTAGACTTATACAGATAAAAAATAAAAATCGCCACCGCGCTTTATTGTTTTCGAAGGAATAGGAAAAGAGCTAATAACCCAAAAAAGAGGGGGAAAGATTCAAGGTAAGGGGGTTGATTATGTAAAGGGAAGGTATTAGCACCCTAAACATCTACAGTACTTCGTAGGAACCTCTTTGTAAAATCTGTATACTTTGGCTATAAAAATGTTGTATAAAAATAGATGGTGGAGGTGAGAAAAGAAATACATTTTTTAATATTTGTTTTCACCTGCCACGGTTGCGAAACTTTAGTGCCTACGTACCACCTTTCATGCAATAGGGAATCAGGGTACACGTAGTTCCTCTTTTTAAAATTTTAAAACACAAATGTGTTGGTTGATTTTATGAGATAAGACATCACCGTCATTGTCCGTGTGGAAAACATACTTACTACCCACAATCATGAGAAAGAAGAATTTGCATCATCTCAAAGTGGAGGATATGGCTTGGCTTTTAAAATCAACAATGCATATCTCAACACCCAAGTGGTGGAAAATATCTCTCTTCACTACATATTGTATAATTATAGTTGTTTGCATCACTACAAGAATTTACAAGAGTCCAATCTTTTTGGAAAAAAAGGTTTTAAAGTAAAAACCCAAAGTGGAAAAATGGTTTGTAATGAGATTGATTGAGTTTTAGTCTTCTCACAATAAAAATGCCAAAGTACTATTAAGTTGATTGAAGTTTATTTGAAAAGTATTTGAAAATGCATGGACCTAAGTCCAAGTTTATTATGAAAGTGATTCAAGTTTAAAAGCAAGAAGAGTTTTCAAAAAGAGGGAGAAGATTTTTGAAATTAAAGAAGATGGGAGGAGAAGAAGAGACTATCCTAAAGCATAAGGTAAAAGCTAGGGATAAGAACCATGTAACCAACAAAAAGCTAATACTTGACATTATGAGCCAAGATAGAATTCCCATTCTTTGGATTGAAACCAAACAAGCAAAGATACTAGACCTCTTGTGAGAACCAAACTTCAAGTGTATTAGGTCTTCAAAAAAAATTGGGCGGAGTAACGGCTGTATACGGGTGAATACCAGATTACAAATAAAGAATATAATCACAACAACCTGAACACAAAACAATCAAACAACCTAATGTCTTGAGGTAAACCTCAAGAACTCTAGACAAAATATCAATTAAAGTCACAAGGTCTCCAACATAGCCAAGGTTTCTAATCATAAGTCCAAGAAGTCCCATACCCCCATAATGCCAAGGATAGTAAACAAATAGTCCAAGTACCATTAAATTTTTTTTATGGTTTATGTTGATTATTAGGTGTCTTAGAAGAAAAAGAGAAGGCTCAAGTGAGCAAAGATGGAGATAGCATGAAATGCAAATGCTTAAAAGTAAATGGTGCATAAAGAATAAAAAATAAAGGGGCATAAAGTAAAAACAAAAGGTAAAATCAATTATTAGTGATTAGTGGTTAGTTGGATGATCATCTTGAAACTTGTATTTGGAACTCATTAGAGGATTGGTAGAACCAAAGCCTCCACACAACAAGTTGCATTTGCTTTTTGTCAAGTATATCACCCATTTGGAATCCTCACAAGTGCCATTTAACGATCAACGATGTTTAAGTGATCAACGTTGACCAAAAGTGTTATAGATCTATTAGAGAATTGGTAGAACCAAAGCCTCCACATAATGAATCTCAAGGTTATTGGATCAAAGATATCAAATTAACATACTTGGGCTTGCAAATATAGTTTTGGGCCACAAATGATCATTTATTAGAACTGGGACAAAATTTAGTGCTATGTTAACCAATCGTAAGTGGACTTATATAGAAGTCGCACCTATTTTGAGGCCGGTCAATAGCAATCTATGCACCATTTATTTTGAGACATAATATAGAGATCATGCTCCAATAATACTTAGTGCAATAAGAAAGGGACAAGATGAAGAGAGGTGGGAAAGAATATACAAACCACATTTGAATTAAATTTAAATCAAACTATTATTAAAATCATTCATCCATTTTTATGGAGTTAGACTCAACACCATGAATCCAATGATGTTAATAAAGTTCATGATCAAAATTCAACCCAAGTTCAGCCAGAAAATAATCACAAAATAATATTGCATTTAATATATACATTAAAAAGGGTTTTAAAAATGGAAATAAGAAAGAAAAATATCAACTATATTCAAATTAATCAAGAAAAATTGAGTAAGGCCATAGAAAAATTAGAAAAGGACTCAAATATTTTTATAAATTTTTTGGCAATTTTAAAAATCAGAAACTATTTTAAAATTGATTAAAATTGTTCAAACAAAAATAAAATAGGTCAAAAATAGTAAACATTAATATAAAATCCCATAAAATTTTCAAAAAGTCAGAAATATGCAAAATGATATTTAGGAAAATTTTCAGAATTAAAAAAAAGTCAGAAAGCATTTTTAAAGCAATTAAAAGGAAGCAAATAATGCAAAAAATATAAAACATATAAAATGTCAAAATGAAAATGTGAAAAAATAGTCATGAGATCAAAAGTAATTCAAAGTATTTTTGTGAATTTTTTCATAATTTTTGGATAAAAACTAAATGAGTTATGAATTTTTGAAAATTAAATCAATTAAAATATAAAAATTAGAAAATAAAATAAAACCAAAAAGATATGGGCCATCAGATCATAGTCAAAATGTGTTAGTAAGCTAATCCAATGGACCAGACGCGATGTGCTTGATATGGACCTTAGTGGGATGCGCAGGGAATCAGAAAAAGGGCAACCAATGAAATTAAAACGCTTGGCACACTATCAATGGATGAGACAAGACATTTCATCGTCTTCAACATCCAGCCACCCTGCTATGGAGATTTTGTAATGTCCTTCAAACGATAAAATTAGGATCCCAGACCAGTATCATTGGATTCGCCTCTTCAAGACAATCCTAACACCACCATCGCGCCAAATTTATATAAAGTATGCAAAGAGATATGAATCAAAAACCCAGAAAATAGCAAGCACCTTCAATTTGAAATTTCTCTCTCAATTCTCAATGGATTTAAAAATTGTAAGAAGCACTAGAATCAGCAGGAGGAGTAGAACAAGTTAGTTCTTTATTTGGATCCAAATGATAGAGAATTCTACCTTTTCAAAGTTCAAATTTCATGGTCAAAACGTGTTTCCAGTAAAAGGTAAGTGTTGCGACTATAACCAAGGCAGTGAGAGCAACACAATGATATCAGAGTTTTGAAGAATTGATGAAGGAATCTAACTATTGAAGTTGAGTTGCAGAGCTCTGAAACTAGACTTCTATGGAGCAATATAGGGCACGATTCTTGAATGTAATTATGTGGTTAGCTTCAGGGAAGATCAAGGAAGGTGAATTGATGGAAAATTGGATTGAAAAAGGCTCGAGAATGGATTTTGAAGTTACAGAAAATTGAGTCATGGAGCAAGTTTGGCAGGGTGATTCTGGCTATCCAAGCTTGGGAAATTGAATATTTCATGTATTTATAGGAGAAGCGAATGGGATCAAAAGAAAGAGTGAATGATGCGTTTTGGAGGGAATTCGTGCAAACCTGATGCACGGGTGAAGTGTGATCCAACCTTCATCAAAACTCATCCAATTCTTGCGTTTTGATGCACTAATCCACTTGGGAAAGTTGGCTAATCTTGTTTAGACCCAAAACGCGTGTTAATTTGAGGTTTAGAGGTTGTAATATGAAATTCAAATTCTGACTTGCAAGGAAACTTCAATTCCAAGTTACCATTTTTGAAACTATGTCATTCTCAGCTCAAGGGGTCTCAAGGCATGATTCTTGATGCTTTGGAAAGATGGGGTTACAAGCTTTACAATGGAAAAATAATGGATTTAAATGGATGCTTGAGCTGAAAGTTGCATTGAGTCAAAGTTGAAGAAAAAGGGTTGACTTTCCATACTTAGAAATATTTCAAATTTTTCATCAAAAATGACCTATAATGTTTTGCATCCAAACATGGCCTTCCACTTGGAATTTGCTCTTGATCAAAAAAGATGGCATGAAGTAGATCTCTTGAATGACATTTTTAAATTTGAACCAATCAAAATATCCAAAAATTGAGCAAGTTATGACTTGTTGAAGTTGCCCAAAAATCATGAAATGACCTATAATCTTTTGCATATTTTAGGCAACCTCCATCCATTTTCCCACTTTGCACATAAAATAAGGCATAAAGTTCACATATTCAAGATCATTATGGAAAATTAATGGACTCAAGGTGATGAAAATTGACGAAGTTATGATCAATCGAAGTTACTTATGTAAAATTATGGATTCATCTAGATGACTTATAATCTTTCTTCTTCACCATGTTTCTTCCACATGAAAACTCCTTGGAACTTTTGAAGTGATTTGTTGATAAACCTTTTAAGAGAAGGATGTATTTGGAATCACTAAAAAATACCAAAAGTTGAACAAGATATACTCCTTTGAAGTTCAAAACCCTAGCTTCTAGATCAAGAAAATGCCTTGAGGAGCTTTGACAAGTTTGAACAAACTTCTTGTACCAATATTCTTGCTTTGTGAATAAAAGTTGTTGAGGGTGATAATGAGGACTCATAGCCACCAAAACCACTTCCATATCTTGAAATTTGAGAGAAATATGCTCTTGTGACCAATATGAACAAGGTCTTGTCCAAACATAATAGCTTCTCCAATCAACCCCTTGTACTTTTGAGTCAAATCTAATAACCTTGAAATGTGATGAACCAAAACAAACTTTCCATTCCATTTAAACCAAAACCACTCCAATGGTGAGGTTTGAACCTCTCAAGCTTTATTGACTAGGGCATGGAAATAAACTCATGAACCATTGAGTAATTTGTTAAATCTCATTGCCCTTCACCTACATGGATAACAAGCAAAACAAACCAACATTGCATTTTATTAGTTAAATGAAGAAAACAAAACAATATTAATGATCACAGAAGGAACATAAGTCCAGGTGCTTGGTAATCCCTCAAAAGGGCAAAATCAAATGTAGGGAGGGGAATCAAGAATCCTAGTGTGATCTTGTTGTGAGTGAATCAGCATGGTATGATGAAGGGATCTTAGGGGCAAAAATTGGGGTACAACAACAGGGTATCAACTTCAAGAGGATATAACAAAGGTATACAATCCAATGAAATGATCTTTCCCAGATTCTTCGAGATAGAGTAGATTGTGCTGAAGAAGAAGATTGTACAGAATAATGCCGAAATGCACTTCTTCGGAGATAAGCCCTCTGGAAGGGACACACTCTTAAACAAACTCTTATCAAGAGTGTGTTTACAGTGATTTCTGGTAAACAACCGCTAGTCTTCCAATTTATTGATTATTATTGGTTACTTGCAGGATCGACTAGATTGATCCTAGAACACATGTGTCATAACTCATTTCTATGTTCATACCCATTATCTTGATAAACTTGTGTTGTATGTTAAGTTCGAATGTGAGATTCTTAAGAAATATCTCTAAAATTGTTTATAGGAATAAACTGACTGAATGTAGAAAGGAAAGGCTTCGAATTAGATTTAGGATTTAATGCTTGAATGTAAAGGCAAGTAAAAGGATAAAGTAAAAGTGAAGTTTCAAAAGAAATAACTATGTTTAAAGGCAAGTAAAGCAAGGAATGCAAGGAAATCGAAAGATTTAAGGACAGAAATACTATAATAGTGAACTAAATTTAAAAATACTTGTATTGAAATTGTAAAGAATCATGATGTTCAATACGTACATTTTGTCTTCTGACTCGTTTCCCTTGATTCACGGTAATTTGAGTGTTTTGAGATTTTTTAGTACATGAAAATGAACATGCCAAATCTAACATAAAAACACCTATTTATAGTGTCTTGACCCTAACGGTCCTACTCTAAAATCATGCCACGTTCGAAGCATGCAGGCTTCTCACGTTTACTGACTTCCACGCATCTTCTAAGAATGGCGCTTCTATTTGAAATTCGAAACCTGTGCCAATCAAATCATTTTATTAATTTTATTTGTTTCGAAATAAGCCAATTGCCTGGACCGTTTCCAATTCTGTAACCCTCGCATAAAGGAGCTCTTTATATTTTAAACACTAAAAAATCCAAATTGAAATTCATCATCTATCACTGGAAATCGAATAATCCTTTAGCACAATGGTTCTATATTTCCCATCAATATCCAACATTGATATCAATCTCCTTAGGTGCTTATTCGAAATATTGTTTTGATAGTGATTTCTTCTTTATTCGAAATAGCCAGCTAACCGAGTGTTGACTTCATTGGGGATTAAGCATGGTTATACTTTCACTGGAGATGAAGAATTTTGTTTGGGAGAGAGTACGCCTTTACTGGGGATGAGTAATTCTATTTTGAGCAGAGGTGAGCATTCACTAGGGAAATTGGTTTCAGTTCTATAGAAATCCTCATGTTGGTCACATATAGACCCTTCTTGATTAATTTGTTGGTATGCTTCTTATCACAAAAGACCAACAACACTTGCAAAAAGTGAAAACGTGGCAACATGCCCCTACTTGGGAATGGCAAAATTCATTTGAAGAATAATTAGTTTGAAATACCAATCACTGGGTAAAAATTGCGATGCAATATTGCAACTTCATCATGTCGACTTCAAGGAGGAATGCCTCTGGCAAAGGGACTTTGGAGAGGATGCTGCAAAAATAAATTGCAGTCCATTAAAAAGAAATCATCTTGACTTCAAACAGCTTCTAAATTTCCAAGGAGAGGGAAAATTCTCCTTATGCAGAGAAATGAGGAATGCTTCACTGGGGAATAAAGATCTTGGAAGAGAAAAACCCCTTAGACGGCAGACTTTTGTCAAGTAGCAACAGATCCTGTGCTGGGGAAAGAAGTCCTTCTCGGAAACAACATTTCCATCATGATCTTTGTATGGGTAAACAACCTCAAATGATCTTTGTGTTGCTTCTCGTATCCTAACGAGGATAACGATCCATATTTCAATTGGAGATAATGATTCCGACTTCTGATGAATGAACACCAATAAATGGAGTTAAATCTCTGATGAGTCGAGGATAGCAATCCTGACTTCTCGAAATTATTTTAGAATTCACGAGTCATTTAGCATGCGTATGGACTTGATCTGATCAACCCTTAAAGAGGATAAAATTCCTCTACATGATGTCTTGCCCTAGTCTATAGGGTCTTTGAAGACAACTGCCCCGAGAGGACTTTCTGATATCTGTACCAGCAAGATAAGTTGCCCCAGTGTTGTGAACTTTAGAACACTGCCTCTGTCTGACCAGTGTTGGAAGCGCTTTCAACCATGCTTGAGTGAATGCCCATGCATTTGTAGATTCTGAAAATATTCTCCTCTATTCAACAAATTATTAGAGAGATTTGTTAAATGTCGACATAAATGCCCCAGTTTGACTGCACTTTGAGGGATAAAGTCCCAACTTGAATGCCTCAGATTGGTTGAACCCTTACCCAACGAAGTGTTTAACATGCTTGCCCCTGCTCAATAGAGTCTTGACAAACCTTTTCTTTGTTTTATACCCACAGAGAGATGAGAAACTTAAGGATTTTCGAAGACAAAACAACCTTAGGGTGGCTGGCTTACGTCTTGAAAGTAGGCTACTTCACAACCATACTTCTCGACTTGAACTGATTCGTTCTCGAGCAAATACTTGACGCAACATGTCCCTTGCGACCAAATGAAAGTAATGCACCACTGCTCAACAAAGACTCTGGGAAATCAACTTTTGCAATCTTTCAGACCATTTCTCAAACTGGTATTCTTTCACTTCAATGGAGCCAATATAAGTTTTGCCCCAGATTAAGATCATTCTCACAAATGATTTACCTTTCAACGGTATCCTGGAGCAATTTGTCCCTTGAGATAATCAAACTTTCATCTGATACTCATTATGCAAACTTACTTGATGTTTAAGCACTTATTCATATGCAAAGAATGTTTGTTCTAAGAATGATAATTATAATGCAAAGCTCATGTTTGTATTGAAGTTTAAAAACTTGTATTGAAAAGATGTTGAAACATCAAAAAAATTTGTACAAAAGATAGTGTGATACTAACTCAAATTAACCCATGCTTGAGTTAGGACTTTTGAGGCTTTTAACGTGGTCTGGTTCATGGTTTTAGAAAAAAGATTTAAGGCTCAAAATTATTTGGTGCCCACCCCCTTCATGATGCTCTCCAGTCCTAAATTCAGTTAACTTGATACGAGCACTCATCTCTCAAGAAGAGTTTACAATGATCAGGGAATCAAATGATGTTTTTTTTGGACATGGCAGTCACTCACCTCTTTATTTTTTGGTGTTTGATCACACGATTTTGTTCTTTGAGGAGGATTTTTATTTTGTAATCCCTCCTTCATATATTTCTCGCTTTTTGGCTTTCCCTAAATTTTTCCTGGACAAGTTCTTTTTTATTTTGATTCTGAAGTCCAGCGGGATGCCCTGACTTTTGCCTAAGTGACTTATTTTTCAAGTTTCGACTTAGCGGGGCTTTTTGTCTCTTTCCTTTTTTACTTTCACTTTGAACAAATCGTGTGATCCTGAGACTTTTGGCTTGATGGAAGTTTAGTGACTGCCTTATCGCTTGGTTGATGAGGGATAACTATTGTGGTATCGTCATCTTTCATCCTCCTGTCGTGCGAGAGATACTCATTGGGATATAGCTCTCATTGATGCACACTGCTGATATATGAGGGTTAACCATTGTGGTTTTGACTTTCCTCAGCCTTTTGATGGATAACCGTTGTTATATTGTTAGATGCACACTCCTGATGAGTTCTGAACGCTCAATCGGATTAACTGAAATCTACCCTGCCCCGGGTTAAATGTGAGGGTTTTTCTGAACATAAAAGAAACTCCTACTTCAAGGCTCAAAAGGGGTTAACAAGGATCTATCTCCCTTATATCTCCGGTGTTTGGGAATTTAAACAAGGCTTGTACATCGTCAGCAGGGTTTTTATTCAAAAGAACACCGTTTGAAATTTTTGGTATATTACTCATCATCCTCCCTTCAGAAGTATTTTGCTTTATTTATCAAGAGTTAAGTATCAAAAGCAAAGAAAAACATAAATGAGTGAATACGAATGGACTAATTCAAGACAAACAAATTTAATGCATTGTGATTAATATCCAATGATAAGCAAGTTTTGCATACAAGAAAGTACTGAACCAAACAAGAAAGATTACAAATGAGAATTGCAAATGAAACTAGAAATTTTCGTGTTGAGGAGACTAGTCTCCGTATGGACTTGTTGCTTCAGATGATGATCTGGAATTCTTGACATTTAATGAGTCAAAGGAGACATCAAAATTAACTGGCTGGCCCGAAATTGATAGCCTTTGCATCAAGAAGGTCTTGCACATTTTCTTTGAAAGCCCGCAGTCTTCAATAGAATGGCCTAGTGCCCCAACATGGTAATCACATTGCACATTAGGATTGAAATCCATAGAATAAGGAGGAATGACAGGCTTCAGTGGCTTAGGTTCCACCAAGGAAAGCTTGAGCAATTGAGGGAATAACTGGCCATAAGTCATGGGAACAATGTCGAACATACTCTTTGGCTTCCTGTCCCTTTGCTTATCTTGTTGCATATGTCTCTGTTGATAGGTTTGCTGTTGAGGAGCATACCGAACTGGATGAACATGAGGAACATTCTGATTTTGATTAAGCGACCAATTTCCACAACTTGCAAATGGCTGTTGGTGAGAACTTTATGGGATTATAGGTTGTGGATGACGTGACTCTGGTTGTGAGATAGAACTTTAAAGAGGAGAAGGCATAACCCTATTCTTTGTAGCAGCTGGCATAAGATTGATTTGCACACTCATACCTTCGGGAGTGAAGAGAATTGTCCCTGCATCAAGCAAGTCCTGGACTTGGTGCTTAAAAGCTATGCAATCTTCAGTATCATGACCAGGTGCCCCAGAATGAAATTCACACCTAGCATTATCGTCAAAACCATTAGGGTGTTTTTCATGTGTAGTGAAGATTCGAAGTTTAACCAAATGAAATTCTAGCAAGGGAGGAAGCAATTGTGCATAAAACATTAGAATAGGATCAAATTGTCGTTCAGGCTGTTTTGGCCTCTACTGACGGACTTTTCCTTTTGGGTCCTCTTGGGAAGTGACAACTGGTTGCGGGTGGGAGGATCCTGGAATACACGGTTGTGGAGGAGATACTCCCTGACCTAAAAGAGTTCCCAGATTATAGGGAGGAATGGTAGCTCATATTGTAGCAAGCATAGAAACATCTTCTTTCTTCAACATTGTCCCCAAAATATCCATAACCAAATTCAATTGAGTCTTTAATTGAGTGTTCTCTTCTTTCAGGAGTTCTTGTCCACGAACCAAATCCTGCATGTCTAGTATCAAAAATCCCATCTGCTCTTTCATCTTGTCCAATTCCCCACGAAGTTGTTCCATATCTTGAATCTGATCACGAAGCAGAGAGAAGTCAAGATTTGCAGCTCTAAAAAGAAAGTATCGAGTCTAAATAAGGATTCCCCATTCTGAGTACCTTTTGAGTACCTGCTATGGATGCATGAAGATGCATGAGGTGAGTGAGCGGATTCAATGCCATGTTCAAATTTTTTTTCGCATACCATCTTTCACATTTCCTTTTTTGTGTAAAATAAACATGCTATGATGCAAGGTTCAATGACATAGGTTCAAAAGTTCAGCATAGCAACTGTAAATCCTCTGGGTACTGCTGTATAAATCTGCTGAATAATCTGGATATCACATGATTAAAAGTTTGATACCAATTTCAGCACACAATGGAACCAAGTACCATGAATAACCGTTGTATAATCTCTAGCCAAGTGGAATATATTAGGATCAAAGGTCCAAAACATAACCAAAGAACCATCCTGAATACCGAATCCAAAAACTCAAAAAATAAATTTGAGACCCACATAATCACCAACATAACAACAGTCACCATCATAACATAGTCACCATTTATACTTGTAATAATCAAGTACCTCCCCACTCACGGGTGAAAAATAGGTCAGGGTAAGGTCGGGTAACCCAGAATCGAGAGTACTCCTGAAAAACTATCGCCATATCACCTACGTGAAAATGATAGCCCCTCATTTGTACCCCATCTGAGCGTGGACGACATGACAGCAATAGTGAAACCTAAGTCAACTAGCCGTTCATGTTCCACTCTATTCCTAGTATCCTAGTACACTATGGCCTGGGTATTGGGCCTTTTACCTCATAGTAACACCCACCCAATCATGAAAACAGAGCCAACATAGCAGTATCACCAATATCGAAAGCAATAAAATGCAATGCAAACATATGCACAAATAAACATGTCAAAAATGAAAAAGCTATAAAGCGTAAAAATAAACACCCAAGGAAGAGAAAACAAGAGCTAGGATCGACTCCGGGATGGATCAGCAATAGGTTAATCTAGTCCCTAGTGAAGTCTCCAGCTAAAACAACCGGCTGAACAATCAACTGATAATAAAATCAATGAAGTCGCCATCGAACATTTTTTATCCCACAAGTAGGGAAAGGTAAACCTCTAGTAAACTTGAGAAGGGTTAAATCACGATCGAACAACCGAGAGATCGGGTAAGGAAGTCTGTTACACGAGGGGAAGGTATTAGCATCCCACACACCCGTAGTACTCTATGGTATCCACTCTTATTGTTCTAATCAAAAGGTGTGTTCAAATATATATCTAAGTTGTACAGGGAATGTGTGAAAAACAAAGGAGAAAAGAATGTAGGGAAAATAAAAGTTGTGCTCGCTCGGGCCCTACCCCAATGCCTACGTATCCCTTTTAAGGAATCAGAGCAGCCGTAGTTCGGCTTCAAAAGTTTTTGTTGGTTTGTATTTTTTTTATGAGCAATATAAATTTCGTCTTCTGCCGCAACTCGACCCTTGGAGAATTACACATCAACACAGAAGTGAATTAACATGTTCTTTCTGAAAAGTTTGAAAGAAAAGCCCGAAGGTGCAAAAGAGTTTGCATTGGTTGATAGCTTTTACCCTAAAGAAGGATTTGGACATTGTTAGATGTTTTAATATTTTTCCAAGAAAGAGAAAGTTTTGTTTTAAATGCAAGGATGCAAAAGAAAAGAAAACATCTAAGGGAGACTAACCTAGATCTATCCCTAATGTTATCATACAATGATTAATCCTAAGGTTGAGCTTTGAAGGGAAATATCTACTCTATGTTGACATGCTTGGATAACAATCCTAATGTCTATCTCAAATCATCATCTATAGATGAATCAAGAAGTCCTAAAGGAGCATAGCAAGGGTCTATCACCTAAAACTATGTCTATCTCGAATCATCATCTATATTTGAATCGAGAGCTCCTAAGGGAACATGCCGAGGGTATGTCATCTCAAAACATGCACACAAAGATGAAATCAAACAGGTAAGCCAATAAGCTCCAGAGAGCTAGCTCAAGAGAGCACAACTAGAGAGATCCTATGTAGGCTAGCATACTAAAGAAAGTCTAACAAAACTATCCTATAGGGAACATGCAATGAGAGCGAAGTCGTGATCTCAATTTCTGAATTGAATGACTCATCGATCAACAAGAAATAAAGGAAAGCGATGAAATCCTATCTGGAGCATGCACTGAGAGCGAAGTCCTGATCTCAATCTCTAAATTGAGTGACTCATCGATCAATAAGAAAGTAGGCAAACACAAGCACAACACATATAGCAAATGAAGTGCGGAATAACTGTTACAGATCTTTAAACAGCGACTTCGAGTGCACGCTCTTTATTTCCTACTTCTCATGATATCTAAAAAAACTGTAAAGTACTGAAATGAGATAAACAAGGGGAAATACCAAACAGATATCAATCCGTAGCAAAGCCTATCAAAACAAAGAAACCCGATGATCTTCGCGAAGCTTCACCAATCAAAGAAAAGGAGTTAGAAATCAAATGCTCGGAATAAGTATCAACGCATCAATGATGTGAAAATAAATCACAATCGAAATCTCAAGCGCATCCACATATTGCACAATAAACTTGCATAAGACTCAAATCTCAACAAGCAAAGGTGAATTACCAATCTCAAATATAATTGGATAATCGAGATTTATTTTCCTAAAACTAAAATAAAAAAATATACAAGCTTTTATATTTAATTTTATTATTTTTTATCATGTAGTGAAAAAAGTTCAAACAAAACTAAACAAGCTTTTATATTTGATTTTATTATTTTTTTTATCATGTAAAGAAAAATGTTCAAACAAAACTAAACAATTATCAAAATTATTTAAAAGAAAATAATAAAAGAATAAACTCAGGGGGGTGCAATCTGCAAGCAGGAGGTGATGAAGTAAACTGATACTAAGACCAATCCAATAGAGTCAAATGCTTCCTTTTTTTAGAAATAGTTCAGCTGTATAAACAGACATAAGCTATTGGGCTTTAAGGAGAGATTCGGCCCAGACCAACAACGATATCCAATCCCATTTTTGCATCTTTCTTCAGCTTCTCATTATTTACAAAAAAAAACCATTCTAATGGGCCAGACGGGAGATATAGAATTCGGTCCAATAACACATAACATATCAAAAAAAAATTGTATTTTCAAATTAGAAAAAAAACCATTTTAATAACCCATTTGTACCAAAGAGAAGATATCCATGGGCCTATGGGCATCCCGGTTTGGCCCAGTCACCGTCAACACAAATCCACCCGCCTGAAAGAAGTTTTAGGGTTCAGAGGCCTTTCCTCTTCTTCTTCACGTTGTTAGCTTCTTCTTTCTCAAGTAAACACTGATAGCACTTCACTTCTTTCTCCAGCGAAATTCGAACAGCCACTGTGTTTTGCCACCGTTAATAACGTCCCAAACACACCCTCATCAATTACTCCCTACCGATTCCATATTCTGTATCGGTCTCTTCAGATTCAACATGATCATATGAACTCAACACTCCAACTCGAGTTTACAAGAAAAAAATGTGAAGCTAGTAGATTTCAACTATAATTCACAAGCATCCCCGCGATTATGTATACAAAGATGATGCAAGAAGGGAGTCACTGAAGCTTACCTATCGGAATTCTTCCGATGCAACTTTGAAGGTGGCCAATGGAGGTAAATAATAAGAGATCTTCAAGTAAATACTTAATGCCCCTTCTCTTGTTATTCCTTTTGTATGCTTCTTTCCTTCTTCTATTCCATTTTTGTATGCGTTGTAAGCAAAGGAATAAACGCCGAATTGGTCGCTCTGAAGGTTGACGAAGCTGTGTTATTGAAGCAGCGATGTACCTGATGAATTTTGAAAATACGTTGATGATGATATGAACCAGAGGTGTGATTAAAGGTGATTGGAGCAGTGGTGCGCTGATGTTGCAGGTTTAGAGTTTCTTCTGATTTTGTGATCCTTTTGTAGTTCGAAGAATAAAGAGAAAGTGAATATTGGTAAGGAGAAGAATGGAGATGATGAATAAATATGAGAGTGAATTTAGGTAGAGGAAGAAGAGGAAATTTTCAGAGAATATTTCTGGTATTTTGATTCTGCAGAATATTGAAGATTGATGATGATACCAGAAGATGGTGGAAAAAAGGTTGAAGAAGATGCAGAGAATTTTGTGGTGAGTCTTTCTGTCTTTTTTCTCTATGTGTGTGAATGATCGTGAATCCCCCTCACCTGAAAACCAAAATTCTGTCATATCCTCCCTCTTCTCTGTTAGAGAGTTTGTTATTTGAAAACGAATCTCAACCGTTCGATCCTGATTTTCTGTTAGGGAATGGATGGTAAGATTTGAATCTGAAAATCTCTGTTATAAACATAATCTAGAATTTTTTATATTTGTTTTTTTTTCACGACAAAACTCTCCTAATTTCCTCATGATTTTCTCTGATGCCTATTTCTGATAAAAACTGATACAAAGTCTTTAAACAAGGTTGATTTATTGATGAATGCAACATACTCTCTTTTCCTTCTGATATTTCTTGACTAAATTTCTGATATTCTTTACTGTTTTGACTGTGAATCCAATTTCATCTCGTCTGAAGCTTTTCCTGATATTCTAATATACTCCATTTGTATTTTCTGATTTATGTTGAAGATAAACAAGAAGTTGTGAGGGGTTTTAGGCAGGGGCTGGATTTCTGAGTTGGAACTGAACTACTGGTATGCAATTGGTTTTGTGCAGGTTTGATCAACTTGGTTCTGACTTTGAATTGGTGGTTGAACTGCTGATTGATTGATTATTTCTGATTTTTCCCATTTTTTGGATATTCTCAATGCAGGTTTGTAATGGCATAGGCACAATTTGATTTTCTTTGCCCTGGATCGAAAAAGGTATGAATTGGTTTAACTGCTTTGCTTCATGATTAATTTTGAAACCAGTTTGTCTGCATGTAAATTATGGACCAGAATGGACTGGATTACTGCTTCTTTTATGAATGTAACTTGTTTTGATTTTAGCTGGACCATTATCACTTTCTCTGGATTTTCTGTTGATCTGGTTATGCCGTATTAGTGATAGGTAATCTAGACATGGCTACAGTCTGCTCTCAGCTTGAGTATCAGCTTGATGTTTAATTGATTTGGCGCCCAATAATTAGTTATGTGTGCAGGTTCAGCCAACTTGGTTAAAGCATGTTTAATGCGGTACACTCTCATATTTATTCTGATACTTCTTCTAGTAGGCATTTGCTGACTCAGATTAAATCAACCATATATTTATTCTTATACTTCTTCCAGTTAATGACAGGCGTAGACATCTCCTGACTCAGATTAAATCAAGCGTATATTTATTCTGATACTTCTTCCAATTGAAGTCAAGCGTAGACTTAGTCTAATTTTTGTAACCAGTTACTATGGATGATATCTATAAGCCCATATCCGACAACTCTCCATCATCTCTCTAAATGGCATCTTTAAGCCCATTCCCAGTATAATCAACTAACAGCATTACTTCGGGCACATGCGAGAGCCAATATCTAGGCACTTATATGTTCAATCATCTTCCACATTCAAGTCACGGATGGCGGACATGCCAATCTAACTCTTTAGGTTTAAGAAGATTAAACAGAGGCAGTTTTTGTACCCTAAAATTTTCCCTACCATTCTCTTCAAGACATTCTTCTAAGATTCTCAAATACTCAAGGATTCTCAAAGAGTTTATCAGACAAACTAACCTCCTAAGCATTGGCCTATAACTAGGGTTTTGGTTTTCTCAAAGGAAATTGAACTTCTAATGCCTCAAATGGCTTTCATGGTTCATCATAGGTCTTCAATAATGCTCATGACAAGTTTCAAGCCTTGCATCACAAATTTGTCTCGTCAATTGCTCAGATGACTGAAAATCAACTACATTGGGTAAAAAGTCAAATGTGGTCAAACATACAATCAAACTGCAAGATTTTTTGTCAACATCAATATTTTGAGGTGATATTCATCATTTGATTAAGTTTTGACCATGATTCCTCAAGGAAATCCCTCAAATCATCAAAGATCAAAATTGTCAAAATTAGGGCTTAGATTGAAGATGACTGATCATTGATTGTTGGCCTAGTACATGACATAATGGCTTGAAGCATGATCTTAAGGAATCAAATACAACATCTTGACCTAATTACATGGCTCAAAACATTTCCAAATATGTAAGTGATTGATAGTTGAAGAATTGAATCAACTGATGAAAAGTCAACAATCACTCAAAAGTCAAACTTTGACTTTTGGTCAACATTGGAATTCAAGATATTTTAAACTATAAAACTTGATCATAAATAAATCAAAAAATTAAAAAAAAGTCAAATTTGGAAAATTTTCTAACACTTAGAAAAATTCTAAGTGTTTTTGTTCTTAACAAAAACCCTAACTTCACAAGCAAGTTTCCTCAAGATGCAAGTTGATTCAAGGATAACTTTCAACGTGAAAGTTGTAGGAATTGATGAATTCTACAACTTTGTCACTGTGGGATGATCCTCAAAAAGTAATTGGATTAAGAGATATAAGCTCATGAAGTTAGGATGTTTTTTATCCAACGCTTAGAAAATTTTCAACAAGTTTTGGTCAGTTTTTCATCCCAACTTCTTAACCAATTTCCAACAAGTTCCCATTTGATTTAGCCAAAACTCACAACATGAAAGTTGTATACAATGTTTCAAGCTTTCCAAAATGTTCAAGAACACAATTTTTTCATTCTTGAGCTAGAAATTTCGAAGACATGAAGTTGGGCATCCATACTTGAATTATAAGTCATTTCTATGGTAACCATAAGACAAAATTTTCAAGCCATGGTTCATAATCCTACTTTTCAGGACCTAAACCTCCATATCTATCCATAATCAGAAGATTACACAAACTTTTGAACCATTATCCACTTGTTTCAAGCTTTGTCCAAGATAATTTACCATTAATGGTACAAAGGCACCATTGCCATTTACAAAACAAAAGCTTTTTGCTAAAGTCAATGCATTGAGCTCCTCACTTGTTTCTTATGATCACACTCCATCCTAAAGAGAAGAAGCAACCTCCATCACCCAACAACTTTAGAACATGATTGTACTTGAATCATTGAAACTATAGAAATTCATCAAACTTGTTTGTTTCATATCAACCAAACCAAAACCATGTAACTTGAAAACTAAGCCCTCTCATCCTCTAAAACCTCTTGCCTATAAATAGAGGGGGTATTTGCAAGACAAGAGAGGAATACACAACCTCAAAAACCTCTCAAAATCATAAGCTACATATAAAACTCCATTTGTTGCAACTTCTGACCTTGACCACCAAACACTCAATCCACTTGTGCGCTTTCACTCTAAATCATTTACAAAGTTTCTATAACTCATATTAAACTCTTCCAAAGACCTATTTCATCACTATAACACCATCTTCATCATCTTCCAAACTCAAAAATAGAGTTTTGCAACTTGACTTGGTTGAAGTGATTCAGCCACTCTCAGCACCAAGTGAGCATCCAAAAGTTTCCTCAGGGTCTAAGCAAGCTCACCAAATCATCATTTCACCTCTATAAGTTGTGTAGGGAGCATTCATATTTTGTATCAAGAGGTAAGTTTTCCCAACTTGGAAATATTTGTACAAGCATCATTTGCATTTATTTTCTAAAGCAAAATGTAGATATCAATGCCCTAAAACTAACCATGTCCTGAGTTTCCATTTATGTTGACTGTGTGATGATAATTTTGGAATTGAATTTTTTGAAAAATTAGGGTTCAGTTTGGTACCAACAGAAACTCACTTTAATCTTTGAGTTTTAGCTTAAGTTAATGGCATGTTTGAGTTCGTGGTGAAATTTGGAATAACTTTCATGTTTACATTTTTCAAAATGGTTGAGAAATGGAAGAGTTTGAAAATAAAAAATGTTGGTGTTGTTGTTCTGGCGTGAGGAAGAAGATGAAGTCATATTCAAATTTATAGGGTGGAGTTTATAATATAATTATTGATTGTTGTTTTACAACCGGATGTAACAGCCACCCAAGTGGCAGCGCGCGCGTGTTTAGATCATACTTATACATGGTCATAGTTCGAACCAGGCGTGGGATATTTTCTTTTTTCACATTTATTCCTTACAGATTCAATGCAAACAAGTCCAACGCTCCTATCATGAGCCTCACATCAACACCATTACATGTTCATCAAGTCAAGTCAAATGCTTCATATTCGCATGTGCATCATGGACACTTTGAAGCCAGCTAGCTGCATTAGATCCAGCACAACGCTTGAACCTTCTTGTTGTTGGGCCTGGATTTTTTGGTCTTTGCAATTCAAGCCCATTTTATTTCCTTTTTTTTATTTTAATTAACTTTTTATTTTTTTCTAAATCATTTTTATTTAATCATAAAAAATCATAAAAATTGACAAAAATTAGATTTAGTTTTTTTTAATCAATTAATTTAATTTTGACAAATACAAAATTATTTTATTTTAATCACCTTGATTTTATTTTATTAAGACTAGGTTTTTTATACTTCAATTATATTTTCTAAACAAAAAACAGATACATAAATGTTTTCTAAGTACTTGGATTTCTTTAGGTCTTAATTAATTAATTTAATTTTCATAAATAAAAATAAATAAATTTAATTACACCTTATTTTATTTTGTATAATTAAATTGTAAATAAAATTAGAATTAGGTCTAAATATTTTTATCTCATAATGAAAATATTTTACTAAACAAAGAAACAACAAAATATTTTCCTAAAATACTTAAAACTTTTTAGGGTTTTTACATCTTTCCCCGTTTCACCATCTTCGCGCACTTTAAGTTTGCATTAGTGTTTTCCAATATTGTAATTGCTCAAAGAATGTAATAAATAAATTAGGTTTTTCTTTACCTTTTCATCCCCATTCATAAATTTGTACCCCCATCCCCGAAGCGTTGTAATAGCGTAGGACATTTTATTTCTGCAATTTACTGCTTTCCTTATTACTGTTAGTAATTAGGGTTTGTATAGAGAGACTAAAAGCATACATTAGAAAACCCAATCTCAAGACAAATACTTGAAATTAAAACACTTGACACACACGCACCTCTAGGGTTACCCTTACTTTATTGCCACGTATAAAAACAGTCATGTCCCTCGAACGTGGGATGCCTTAGTGTGATACGGTGGGAGAACTGACTTGGTTGTTTTGCGTTTGATCACAAATGTTGCGGATAGCAAGAGTCTCCATCGAGTTTTCTTTTATCCAAAAAGGAAAGGCTGAAAAGAACAGGAAAGACCTTTAGAGATGTTTTCTTGAGTTCGGGGGGTAGATTATGAAAAGGGAAGGTATTAGAACCCTTTTCATCCGTAGTTATCTATGGGCTCTTAGTTGCTTGCTAGATCACTTGCTTTTGTTTGAATGTGTGCTTGTGGTGTGGGTTTTGAAAGTATTTTGAAAATGTCTTTGTAATGGTTCTTGTTTTTATAAGAACGTGTACAAAGTGTTGTTTCGAAAATAGTTCAAAGAGGTGTTTGTGGAATGTGTTTTTGAAAGAGATTTTGAAAATGTGTCTTCTTTGTAATGGCTCTCATTTCTATAAGAACGCGTACAAAGTATTTGTCTTTTTAAAATGTTTCAAATGAGTGTGTTGGTGTATAAAATGTTTTTGTTGTGAGCAAGCGAGCAACTAGGAGCGAATCTACCTACTCAAAAAGGTCTTAAATGTTCTTTTCCTCCTCCTTTAGATGTTGCTATCTTACCATTGATTGATAAGAAGCCCCATCGTTGGATGTGAGGGTACGGGCACGAGACATTTTTAATGGTCATAGAAGGAAACCTATGGGATGTTTTACCAATATCGTTTAGGGACTAGATCGTTTACTGAATGCAACATCAAGGGTCATCGAGGGACTACGATCTTTTATCGAGGGTCTTTGCTAAAAACGCCCATGTTCGAGGGACATGACTATTTAACCGATAGGCAATAAATGGGATTACCCTAAGGGTTCTAGTGTGAAGTGTGTTTTATTTACATGCATTTTGTCTTGATTAGGGTTATCTATTTTTCGATTTCATGTCTTTCCATACACACCCTAATTACTAACAATATATGAAAGCAATAAAAGTGTGGAAAAGTAAAGTCCTACACTATTACATCATTAAAGGGATGGGGTGTACAAATTTACAAATGGGGATTGCAAGAAATTAAAGTCCTAATTATCTATTACAACCATATTGAAATAATACACAAGAAATGTAAAATGGGTTTGTTTTGTTTAAGTAAAGAGATAAGTTTACTTAAGAAAATATTTTTGATCTTTTTGTTCTAAAAGAAATAAAATAAAACATGTGAATATGAAATATTTTTGGTGTTTTTGATTATTAAAAGCTAACGTAAGATAAATAAGAGAAAAAGGAGTCAGAATCAGCACATTGCTGAAATGAGAAGGAACAGAAGTTCTGACTCTGATACACTGCAAGAGAGAAAATGTTAGTAGGAAAGTAGAGGGCAGAAGTTCTGGGCCTGGGTACACCAAGTTCTGAGGTTGCTGGAAATAAAGGAAAATGTAGAAGTTCTGATTGTTGAAGGGGTTCAGAAGCTATAGTGTAGCTGGGAACCTATAAGTTCATATGTCACTGGAAGATCAAAAGTTCTGGTTGCTTGAGAGAGTGAGATGGTAATGTTGTTGGGTGAGGATATCTAGAACTTCTGATATAGGAGTATTATCTAACAGATAAATGAGTAAAAATGTCAACAAATGAACCTAAAAAGATACTTCTGGGGTTATAACGCAGGACCCTTAGTACTAACTTCTTATGCGTACACACTGTCTACCACTAGGGTGGTTGTACATCTGGTATTAGAAGCAAACGCATGAACATGTATTATAAAGTAAACTCTGATGATAAATTCCATCTCTTTCTTCAAGCTAATCAGAACATCTTCAACTTAGTGATTTCTTAACAGAACAGAAAACACATTCATAGCAATTATGGCAGGTTTCCATCATGGTTTCAGAAACATAAAAAAGTCAAGACTGTAAACCAAAAGCAAGCATGTATCTATTAATCTAGTTTCCTTAAGAAGTTCTGAACTGATGTTCTCCCTATTTAGGTAGACAAATATATGAAACCTCAGAATATGTACAATATCAGAATCAGGATATCTACATTGTATTTGGGACATGCAAGTTTAATAATGCCTAAGTGATATGAGGAGAGTCAACAGAAGCTTACCTTCCAGCTGGAAAAGGTCCTGTGAAGTGGAGCCTGGTTCTGACTGCTTATAATGTTTTTATCAGCTTCCTCACGTGCTCAGCAGACTGGAACAACCTTTAACTTGGGTTATGAATGGCTGGAAAATTCAGAAGCTGTATGGATGATTTGGTCAAGAAACACTTGAGAGAAATTAGAGTTTAAATACAAAAATAAAAAACTAGCAGGTTTTATATTTGTGCTTGCAGTTTCCGATTCCTGGAATGTTTAGCAAGGTTTCAAATCTTCTTTCTTTTAAATTTTGTTGACCAGCCCCCCTTTCACGGTTGAAAATGAAGTTCAATTTATAGGCAAGAATTTTGTAGCTTGGATAAGTCAAAAGTACCAACATCATGCTAGTGTGCTGGCTTGTTCTTGAAGCAAGATAAACAAGTATGATGGTTAGCAGCTTTTAGTCGTGCCTAAGCTGAATTTGTAAGCATGAATTAAAGAAAAGTACCCTCAAAAGCAAAAGCAAAGCATGGGCCGAGCATACTCTTGTACAAAAGTTTTCTTTTTCAAGGACAACAATGTACTTCTATGTCACACTTGGGGAAATCCCTTGGATAAAAACTCAAAAGTGGTTGTGAGCATTAAATGATGATGAGATTTATCAAACCAGAAATCCTGCAATGTGAGATTATGCATCATAGCTTAATTCTGGGTCAGAAGTTCAGTATCAGCACAACTTAGAACCAACATCCAACTTTTGATCCTTTAATTTCTTTGCTCCAGTATGTTCTGAGCGAGTTCTCAGACTTTCCAGAAAGCTTATGACATCCTTTGTAAGCCCTTTTTGAATTACCCTTGCAACTTCTGACTAAACCTACGTGAAAACTGGCCCAAAAGTTGTAGACAACTTCTGACTTGAAAATGCTCAGAATTTACTAAGTGCCTAAGTTTCAGAGACGTGTCTTTGAAGACGTACAACTCAAAATCCCGACATTTCTAGAAGAAGTTTTGTTCTGCAGTGTTTTAGGTATCATTGAGATCTAAAACTCTTGAGTTAGAAGTTCTTCCAGAATCAGCTTGCATTATGGTGATAATCTGGCCAGAAGTTCTGAGTTTGTCATATTTCTTAAACACTTAGAAAAATTCTAAGTATTTAGAATTTTGACTTTTCCAAAGTAATTTAGACTTTTGAATTTCTTGATGAAATAAACTTCATATTTCAACATGTCTTGATGTAATATGACTCTTGAAACTTGACTTTGATCAAAAAGTTAAAGTTTGACTTTTTAGTATGCAAATGACCATTTTGCCCTTATGAATGACTTTCTTGGAAAATTTGTAATTCAAGGCTTGGAATTGGATGGAAGCAAACCTGAGGGTTCAAGATGATCCTTTCAGAAATGAGAGGGCAAATTTTGGGGTATAACAGCTTCCCATGTTCAATCTTCTTACGCTTGAAGAGTTAGATTGGAGAATCTGCCATTCGTGACTTGAAAGTTGAAGATGATTGAACACTAGAGTGCCTAGAAATTTGCACTTGATGATGTCATGATTGATTGTGTAGGAAATGGGCTTAACAAATGGCATCTGAAGGTGATTGTTGATGGAAATTAGACTAAGTCTAAACTTGACTTCAACTGGAAAAGAATAAGAATAAATCTTGGAGTGATTCATCTGAACCAGAAGAAATGTCTAACATAAAGAATTAGGATAAACCGTTAAGAGATTTAAACTGAACCAGCAGTGATCTGGAGAAGAATCTGAATAAATCTTGGAGCGACTTATCTGAACCAGAGAAGATGTCTGCGGGAAAGAATAAGGATAAACCGTTGAGAGATTTAAATTGAACCAGCAGTGGTCTGGAGAAGAATCAGAATAAATCTTCGAGCGACTTATCTGAACCAGAGAAGATGTCTGTGGGAAAGAATCAGGATAAACCGTTGAGATATTTAAACTGAACCAGCAGTGGTCTGGAGAAGAATCAGAATAAATCTTAGAGCGACTTATTTGAACTAGAGAAGATGTCTGCGGGAAAGAATCAGGATAAACCGTTGAGAGATTTAAACTGAACCAGCAGTGATCTGGAGAAGAATCATAATAAATCTTGGAGCGACTTATCTGAACCAGAGAAGATGTCTGCGGGAAAGAATAAGGATAAACCGTTGAGAGATTTAAACTGAACCAGTAGTGGTCTGGAGAAGAATCAGAATAAATCTTGGAGCGACTTATCTGAACCAGAGAAGATGTCTATGGGAAAGAATCAGGATAAATCATTGAGAGATTTAAACTGAACTAGCAGTGGTTTGGAGAAGAATCAGAATAAATCTTGGAGCAACTTATCTGAACCAGATAAGATGTCCGCGGGAAAGAATCAGGATAAATCGTTGAGAGATTTAAACTGAACTAGTATAGGTCTTGAATTTTCTTTAACTGGAAAGAATCAGAATAAATCTTGGAGCGATTTATCTGAACCAGAGAAAAATATTTACCAGAAAGAATCAGGATAAACTGTTGAGAGATTTAAACTGAACCAGTAGAGGTCTTGAATTTTCTTTGACTGGAAAGAATCAGAATAAATCTTGGAGCGATTTATCTGAACCAGAGAAAATGTCTACAGAAAAGAATCAGGATAAACCGTTGAGAGATTTAAACTGAACTAGTAGAGGTCTGGAAAGAATCAGAATAAATCTTGGAGCGATTTATCTGAACCAGAGAAAATGTCTACAGGAAAGAATCAGGATAAACCATTGAGAGATTTAAACTGAACCAGTAGAGGTCTGGAAAGAATCAGAATAAATCTTGGAGCGATTTATCTGAACTAGAGAAAATGTCTACAGGAAAGAATCGGGATAAACCGTTGAGAGATTTAAAAGGAACCGGTAGAGGTCTGGAAAGAATCAGAATAAATCTTGGAGTGATTTATTTGAACCATAGAAAATGTCTACAAGAAAGAATCAGGATAAACTGTTGAGAGATTTAAACTGAATCAGTAGAGGTCTTTTTGATAATGATGTGTGATGAAGGAATCTGAGACGATTGCTACTCCAAAAAGATGATGAAGGAATCTTGGACGATTGCTACTCCAAAAATATGATGAAGGAATCTTGGAAGATTGCTACTCCAAAAAGATGATGAAGGAATATTGGACGATTACTACCTTAGCTGGATTATGAAGGAATCTTGGACGATTGCTACTCCAAATAGATGATGAAGGAATCTTAGACGATTGCTACCTTAGCAGGATGATGAAGGAATCTTGGAAGATTTCTACTCCAAAAAGATGATGAAGGAATCTTGGGTGATTACTACCTCAGCAGGATGATGAAGGAATCTTGGATGATTGCTACTCCAAACAGATGATGAAGGAATCTTGGACGATTGGTACCTCAGCAGGATGATGAAGGAATCTTGGACGATTGCTACTCCAAAAAGATGATGAAGGAATCTTGGGCGATTACTACCTAAGCAGGATGATGAAGGAATCTTGGATGATTGCTACTCCAAACTGATGATGAAGGAATCTTGGACGATTTCTACCTCAGCAGGATGATGAAGGAATCTTGGACGATTTCTACTCCAAAAAGATGATGAAGGAATCTTGGGCGATTAGTACCTCAGCAGGATGATGCAGGAATCTTGGAAGATTGCTACTCCAAAAAGATGATGAAGGAATCTTGGGCGATTAATAACTCAATGGAATGATGAAGGAATCTTGGACGATTGCTACTCCAAATAGATGATGAAGGAATCTTGGACGATTGCTACCTCAATAGGATGATGAAGGAATCTTGGATGATTTCTAATCCAAAAAGATGACGATCTTTGTCTATTGATTGATCTTTCCTGAAAAGGTAAAGAGTTAGTTGTATGCAATGTCATGATGTATGCATTGCGTAATGATGTTCTTAAAATAAATGAGATTTGTGTTATATGTATTTTGTATGCATATGCTATGAATGTTGTTGAAATGTAATTTTGTCTTGAAAAATAAGTCCTTGAAAAGTGTTGGGGAGTCATTAAATACAGGAATGATGTTGAATAGTAGGTGTATCTTCAAACTTTGCCTAGAATGTTTCCACTGAGGATTCCTGTTTTGTTGAGGAGAACTTCGCTGGGGAATATTGACTTTGTTTGAGAATACTCTGTTAGAGAGTGTTGATTCCTTCTTGGGGAAAAGAGATCAAGAGTCTCGATTGTCCGTTTCTCTACTAGGAGTTATCTCTTGATGGACGAAGTTGAACTGATATCTGGTCAGGTCCAGGCTTCACAGTAACTTGTTGGGGATTGTAGAGTAGTCTACTAGGGAAGAGGAGTTGTGGTCCTTTGATTTGTAGTAGTCGGAGAGGCAAACTCAAGCTGGGGAATCTATAGTTCGTTGGGGAAATAAACCCTGTTGTCAGTCTGTTGGAGAAATAGCGACTTCACTGGGGAAAATCCTCAAGGATTCTTGAGGTCGACTTAGTTGGGGAAAAGTTTTCAGAGATTGAAACTCTAGCTGGGAGTCATCATATGAGATGTATGTCGGGGAGATTTGTCACTTCCCCTAGTAGCGAGTGTTTATGGCACTGCCGGGAGAGGTTGGACTATACGTAACCCATTCAATGCCCCAAGTGATGGAGATGGTGACCTTCCCCTGCTTATTCAGCATTTCTTGAGAAATTTCTTGGGATCTTGACTGGACTACCCCAGATGTTCTAGACAATGATCATGCAGTGTCCTTTTGCTTAGGAGATATGTTATTGGAAATGCCATCCCACTTGAAGTGATTTTGTTCACTGAGAGAGCTTTCGTTCATCGGATATTCGTTGTGTTAATTTCTCTGTTGTCAAACAAATAGCCATATGCAAATAGCGATATTCAAATAATGCAAAGTTTATGCTTGTCTTGAAAATTTGAAAATGCATTTTTAGCAAGAAATTTTGTAAGAAAATTCAACTCAGGATTTAGAGTAAAGCCTTACAAGAGTCAGGATACCTTTTGTAACAGTATGCTTTCGAACTAACCCATGCTTCAATTAGGACTTTTGAAGGGTTGTAACGTGGCTTGGTTCACAGTTTAAGAAAAAAAGGATAAGGCTCAAAGTGTGTTTGTACCCACCCGTTCTTCGTGATGTTCTTCAGTCTAAACTCAACTAATTGTGCGTTTGAACTCCAATTGAGTCTGAAATGACGTTTTGGTGATGGTTCAGACAAGTTTAGTTTATCGGAAGGCAATCATTTTTTGCAACATTTTTCATGTTGTTGAGGATTTGTAGTGACCTCTTTTTTTATTATCCCTAATTTTTGCCTGACTGTTCTTGTTTTGAGATTATGGTCAGTGGGATGCCCCAGTTTTTCTTAAGTCTCCTTTGTAGGTTTTGACTTAGTGGGATTTTTCTATTTTGAGAGATAATGACTGCCTATTTGATAGGGAATCATCATTGTCTTTTGATTCCAGAGGAAGGTTTTTGATGTTATTCGTTGTATTACAAGATGGGAGTTTGCGGCTAAACGCACGTTTGAATTAACTGAGAGACTACCATGCGTCAGGTTTTGATTATAGGTTTCAATTTGTGTAAAAAGAAAACTTCTACTTCTTTGGCTCGAAGGGGTTGACTAGGGATTATCTTCCTTATAACTCCAGTGTTTAGGATTTGAAAGAACGCTTGTATATTGTCAGCAAGGTCTGTCAAAAAGCATATTGTATGAGATAAAGGCATTGTTTTCGTCATCCTCCCTCTAAAGGCTTGTAACTTTTAGCAAGAGTTGAATGTCTAAAGAGAATAAAAATCATAGTTTAAATATAGTGAAAATGAATGGATGAATTCAAGACAAACATATGCAATGCATTAATGAAACAAAGTTTGACATTAATAGATAATTTTTTGAATAACAAAAGAGATTACAATTGAAAATTCAAATGAACAGAAAATTTCCTCGCCCAGATTGTTGCTTCATGTGGATTCCCTTGAGGGTTGATAGAAGATTTCCAATTGATCTTCTTGTGTAAATTCCAACACTCCTTCGTCAATTAGGTCTTGAATTCTGTTCTTCAGAGCCCAACAATTTTTCGTGTCGTGCCCAGGACCATCAGAATGGTATGCACACCTCTCATTGGGACGGTAACTAGGACAAGCAATATTGGGATTTCGGGGAGGAGCCTTTAATGTAATTTGCTCCTCCTTCAACAAGTGTTGTAGAACCTGATCTAGTGACATGCCAATCCTTGTAAATTGTCTCTTAGGTGCGGCCTCCTTGCGCTGATTCCCTTGTTGTTGTTGGCGAGGTTGTTGTTGGACTCGAGACGCAGTAGCAATTTGGAACGGTCTACTTTCCACCACACCGGCTCCTTGTCTCATAGGAGGCTGAAAGGTGACTTGATCCCCAATTCTAGTTGTTTTCCCCATTTGGTTACATCCTTCTTGAAGAAGCTTGTTGATGAGTACTCTCAGCTCTTCTTGTCCCTGATCCAAGTTTTGGATGAGAGCCATCTGGTCCACTAGTTGTCCCATCATTTGGACTTTCATTATGGCTATCTCAGTTTGTAACCGCTCCAAATGGTCATCCTCGTTGTCCCCAGGATTTCCCATGACCATGCCCCTTGTGAGGAGCGCCCTCACGTCTTCTTGTCCCTTGGATAGGTTCAAAAACATCTCTTGTAGTTGAGCGTTTTGAGCCTGGATGTCCTTGATGGTATGTTCTAGGGCCATCTCTACTGAAATAAATAGTAGGAAGATAAGAAGACCTGTATGGGAGAAACCTGTCATCATTTGATGCATGATATGTGGATGCATGTTTTCAAGGATCTCGCGGGGTAAATGTTAGTACTCACTTACAGCTTTAATTGGAGAACTTCGTATCGGTGGATGTCCTTCCACGAGAATTAAGCTCACCGTGTCAAGTGGGTTATAGCCCTCTGACTCAAGTTTGTTGTACTTTGATTTTTGATGGTGTTTGGTTAGAGGAAAATAAATCTTCCTGCCCCTTGATAGACGTTTGGTTCAATGTGACCCTGTATCATAGACCCTTGAGATCCTTGAAGTGGTTATTGAAAATGCTATGGTATGATGTCGTGATGTTATGTACAAGTATGCAAAGTAAGCAAGTATAAATAATCATATACATACAAAGAAGACAAGTCCTTAGGTTTAGGCTTGCACGAGGTTTGTAGGTAAGTACCCTCTTGAGCTTTACTTGGCTCAACCTGTCCTAGTTAATAGTAACTGGGTTCTAAGGGATCTCAATATCACTAACCTTTCCTTTAGGCATTTTCTCAGCATAATCAATCTTTTCTTGCGGTCGAGATATCCCAAAAGTCTGGTCTCAATGAGTGTAGTATCGAGTATCAACCAATTTTCAGCTTTCCACTGAAACTGGTTATCTCCCTACGTCCTAATAGGCCAAGTTTGTTCAGTTAAGGTTCTAAAGTCAGTCAGTGCTTCATGACTCCACTCAGCGGCCTCGTATTCTCCTCGATTCAACACAAGGGATACTGGTACCCATAAATGCGTCACACTAATGTAGCCATTGTGTAATGCCCGTAATTTAATTAATCATTTGACTAAATTATTTTTGGAATATTTGTGAAGATATTTTGTGATTAATTGGATTTAATTATTTTATTAAGTGGTGAAATAATATTAGAAGCATAATATTATTTGATGTGGGTTTGTTTTTAAGGAATAGAAGTAATAAGGGGGTGCGTTAGTTTTAAGCCCAATAATGAGTAAAGATAATAATAGGTTATTTTATTGTTGCTAGAAAGAATAGAAAAATAAGAGGCAGTAGAAGAATAAGGATTGAGAAGAAGAACGTGAAGCTGTTGGAAAAAGAGGGAAAATGGCAGAATGAGGTTTCGACCGGAAGATTATAGAGCGACCTTCAATCCAAGGTAAGGATGGCGTTCTGAATCTATAATTGGGTTCATGATAATTGGTATGTGGGGTTAGAGGTGATTGTTTTCTTGTTCATGAATTGAATGTATATGATTATTGTATGAAAAATTGATGAATTATAGATGAATAATGACATTTCGGTGCTGTGTAATTGATATAGAAATTATAGGATAAATGTAAGTGGTGATTGTCCTTGATTAGAATAAGTTTTTAGGGCTTAAAGTATGGAACCCGTAGTGAAAATGTAGAGAAAATCGTAGAAATTATGCAGGATAGAGCAGTATGCGTCGACCCCAAATATGATGCGTTGATACATGAAGGTTTAAAGACTCAGGATGAGTCGACACGAAAAGGTTTTGCATCGATACATGAGGACTTTTAGACTCAGGATAAATAGATACGTAGGGGCATGTATCGATACTTGCTGTGTGTTAGACTCAGGATGAGTCGATCCAAGAAAGGATGCGTAGACTCATGTTGCTAGTTCAGTGCAGTACGCGTCGATCCAAGACATTTTGCGTCGATCCATGTCGTATGGTTTTTGGCAGAGTCAGTCGAAGATGCTGTAACTTGAGCTTTTGGACTCTGTTTGAGGTGTCGTTCAAAGCATTGAATAGCTAACGCGATGACCTTTACTCTTGAGCTTTAAAATGAAGAGTAGGAAGGATAACCCTAGTAATCCCAATTAGGACTAGAGTTAATTCCCGCATTAATTGTTACGTTGATTTTTGTGAAGAGTGATGAGGATGAAGTGTTTATAGGCTATTGTTTGATTTATAACAGTAGGAGTAATGACAATAATGATGTAAGATTACATAATAGCAGTATGTAGAAGTTTGGTGACTTAGAAGTAAGCCTTAGTTGATTAACTAATTATAGGCAATATCTAGTATAGGCCTATGGCAAACATTGTGAAATTCATGAGTTATTGTCGTATTAAAGTACAGTTGAGTTATTGATGAGATGTTATTAATGAAGTTCTGTTTGATGAATAAATGATGTTTGACAAATAAATGATGTTTGATGAATTATTATGAATGATATGAGATGTTGATGAAGAGATGTTGAGATGCTTTTGAGATGTAGGCCTTTGGCCAACGATGGTGTTGTATTGATATGTTGTTAATTATGGTGTTGTTATTATATTCATGATTGTGTCGCATACATTGCATTTTGAGATGGAGCTTATGCTCGTTGAGATGGCCTGAATTGGCGAATATTGAGATGAAGGCTTATGTCTTGTTGATGCCTCCATTAATTAGAAATTTTTTGAGATGGGAGTTTTGCTCCAATGGTACCACATGAATTTGCATAGTATTAAGTCACATTATATGACTTCATAAAGAAGTGTGTATTGATGTTGTGAATGTGTATTATTGTTGAATTATGAGATGAGAAGTGGTGATATTATGTGATCTAACTTAATATATTAATTATCATATGCTTTATTATATTGTTAGATATATCACCCCTTCTGTTTGAATGTTGCCCTTATGTTGTTAACATGCAGGTAATCGAGAGTGAAGGTTGTATACCTTCAATAGTTCGAGTCGGTGTCTTTGCTCTGATATGTAACACTTGGAGGGATGAACGCTTGTTGCTTTTGATTGTTGATTATTCAGTTGTTGAACATTAAGTTGATTATTATTAAGTATCTGTTGGTTTGAAGTTGTTGTAATGATGATAAAGATGTTATTAAGAATTCCGCTGCGTAGATGTTGAATTGTTGAATTATTTAATTAAAGTTGTTATGATGATGGTTCATCCGATATTTTAAAGTGTTATATATCCACGATGAATGCAATGAATTTTGATAGAAAAATTTATGGCATCCCGATTCGTTTGCATAAATGATTTTTATAACTCTGATTTATTTATATAATTTTCCGGGGTTGAATTGGGGTGTTACAGAGTTGGTATCAGAGCAAAAGGTTGGTCTGACCTTGTCGTCGAGTCGTAGTTGTCTAACAATCGAGTATTGTTAATTAGAGTTCTAATTGTTGTTTATGTTGTAGTGATAAGTTGAGATAGCTGGAAGGAATGATGCTGCACTTGCTGCTACTCTAGAAGTAATGGCTCATGCAATGGAAAATCAGCCGAATGCTGACGGGAATTCTGGATATCATAACTTGGCGACTTTCCAGAGAGAGAATCCGCCTATGTTCAAGGGAAAGTATGATCCTGATGGAATGTTGGATTGGTTGAAAGAGATTGAGAGAATTTTCCGTGTGATGGACTGCACTCCAGCGCAGATGGTTCTTTATGGTACTCATATGCTAGCAGTCGAAGCTGATGACTGGTGGCTAGAGACTTATCAGAAGTTGGAGGCTTCAGTTGAGAGTGTCACTTGGGCTGTGTTCCGTAGGGAATTTTTGAGGAAGTACTTTCCTGAAGATGTCTATGGTAATAAGGAGATTGAGTTCCTTGAGCTGAAGAAAGGAAATATGTCGGTTGTTGAGTATGCTGCCAAGTTTTCTGAGTTGGCTAAGTTTTATCCGCATTACACTGAGGCATATGCTGAGTTTTCGAAGTGAATCAAGTTTGAGAACGGGTTACGCCCGGATATCAAGAAGGCAGTTGGATACCAGAAGATCCGCGTCTTTGATGATTTGATTGATAGCTACAGGATTTATGAGGAGGATAATAATGTGCATTACAAGATTATCAGTGAGAAGAGGGGTAAGCACCAACAGAATTGTGGTAAGCCTTATGATACCCCAACTGGTAAAGGTAAACCAAAAGTTGCTCGGGGTCAGAGGACTAGTGGGGGAGATGCTCATGCTGGTGTGGTTTGTTTTAAGTATGGAAAACCTGGGCATAAGAGTAATGTGTGTACTATTGAAGTGAAGAGGTGGTTTTGTTGTGGTAATAACGGACATGTTGTATCTGAGTGTGAACATAAGGATGTGATTTGTTTCAATTGTAGAGAAGAAGGACATATTGGTAGTCAGTGTTCGAAACCGAAGAGGGCTCAGTCAAGTGGTAAAGTGTTCGCTTTGGTGGAGGATCAGACAGCTGTTGAGGACAGACTTATCAGAGGTACATGTTTCATTAATAGTACTCCTTTAATTACTATTATTGACACCGGTGCTACGCATTATTTTATTGCTGCTGATTGTGTTGGAAGATTGGGTCTTATGTTGTCTTCTTTGAATGGAGAAATGGTCGTCGATACACCATCCAAGGGGTCAATGACTACTTCTTTTGTGTGTGTTAAGTGTCCCTTGTCTATCTTCAATAGAGACTTTGCTGTTGATTTAGTTTGTTTACCGTCAAGAGGTTTAGATGTAATTTTGGGTATGAACTGGTTAGAGCATAATTGTGTTCATATTAACTGTTATGACAAGTCTGTGAAGTTTTCTACTCCTGAAGAAGAGGAAGATGGTCTGTTGTCTGCTAGACAGTTGAGGAAGTTGATGCAAGAAGAATTACAAATGTTCTCATTAATGGCGTCTCTTTCTGTAGAGACTCAAGCTATAATTGAGGAATTGCAGGTGGTGTGTGAATTTCCTGAAGTTTTCCCAGATGAACTTCCTGATGTACCGCCGGAGAGGGAAGTTGAATTTTCTATTAATCTTGTACCTGGTACCAGACCTGTGTCTATGGCACCATACAGGATTTTTGCATCTGAATTTTCAGAGTTAAAGAAGCAATTGGAGGAGTTACTTGAAAAGAAGTTTGTAATACCAAGTGTATCGCCGTGGGGAGCTCCAGTGTTGTTAGTAAAGAAGAAAGATGGAAATATGAGGTTTTTTGTTGATTATAGACAGTTGAATAAAGTGACGATTAAGAACAACTATCCGCTTCCAAGAATAGATGACTTGATGGATAAATTGGTGGATGCTCGTGTGTTTAGCAAGATTGATTTGAGGTCGGGTTACCATCAGATTAAGGTGAAAGATGAAGATATCTAGAACACGGCTTTCAGAACGCGTTATGGACATTATAAGTATTCGGTGATGCCTTTCGGTGTTACTAATGCACCGAGAGTATTCATGGAGTATATGAATCGTATCTTTCATACTTATTTGGATCGGTTTGTGGTGTTGTTCATTGATGATATTTTGATTTACTCTAAGTCAGAAGAAGAGCACGCAGAATACTTAAGAGTAGTATTGCAAGTTTTGAAAGAGAAGAAGTTGTATGCAAAGCTGTCCAAGTGTGAATTATGGTTGAAGGAAGTTAGTTTTCTTGGTCACGTGATTTCAGGTAGTGGCATTGCTGTAGATCCATCGAAGGTTGATGCGGTGTTACAATGGGAAACTCTGAGGTCAGCTACTGAGATTAGAAGCTTCTTGGGATTAACTGGTTACTATAGAAGTTTTATCGAAGGTTTTTCTAAGTTGGCACTTCCATTGACTAAGTTTACTTGTAAAGGTAGAGCTTTTGTATAGGATGTTTTGTGCGAAGAAAGTTTTACGAAGTTGAAGAAGAGGTTGACGTTGGCTCCGATTTTGACATTGCCTAATCCAGGAGAGCCTTTTGTGGTGTATTGTGATGCTTCTAAGATGGGTTTAGGAGGTGTGCTTATGCAGAATGGTAAGGTAGTTGCTTATGTGTCAAGGCAGTTAAGGACTCATGAGAAGAACTATCCTACGCATGATTTAGAGCTTGTTGCTGTTGTTTTTGTGTTGAAGATTTGGAGGCATTATCTTTATGGTTCTAGATTTGAAGTTTTTAGTGACCATAAGAGCTTAAAGTATCTTTTTGATCAGAAAGAGTTGAATATGAGGCAACGAAGATAGTTGGAATTGTTAAAGGATTATGATTTCGGTTTGAATTACCATCCAGGAAAAGAAAATGTGGTGGCTGATGCGTTGAGTCGAAATACTTTACATATGTCGGCAATGTGGCTGATGCATTGAGTCGAAAGACTTTACATATGTCGGCAATGATGGTTAAAGAGTTGGAATTGATTGAGCAGTTCAAAGATATGAGCTTAGTTTGCGAGGTTACGCCGCAAAGTGTTATGTTGGGTATGTTGAAGATTAATAATGAATTTCTAGACAGTATCAGAGAAGCTCAGAAGTTGGATGTTAAACTGGTAGATTTGATGGTTGGGATTGATCAATCTGAGAATAATGATTTTAAGTTAGATGCAAAAGTTGTGTTGAGATTTCGTAACTGGATTTGTATTTCTGATTATGCTGAGATGAAGAGAGTGATACTTGAGGAGAGTCTTAGGAGTAAGTTGAGTATTCATCCAGGAGCTACAAAGATGTATCAAGATTTCAAAGGTTTGTTTTGGTGGCCTGGAATGAAGAGTGATGTGGCTCGGTTTGTGTATGCATGTTTGACTTGTCAAAAGTCGAAACTTGAACATCAGAAGCCTGCAGGGTTGATGCAACTGTTGGAAGTTCCAGAATGGAAATGGGATAGCATTTCAATGGACTTTGTGACAGGGTTACCTAGTACTATAAGAGGACATGATTCAATTTGTGTGATTGTTGATAGACTTACGAAGTCGGCTCATTTTATTCCTATTAACATTAGTTTTCCAGTGTCGAAGTTGGCTGAGATTTACACTAGTGTGATTGTGAAGCTGCGTGGTGTTCCTTTGTGCATTGTGTCAGATAGAGATCCAAGATTTACTTCTGATTTTTGGAAGGGTTTGCAAGAAGCGTTGGGTTCTAAGTTGAGGTTGAGTTCAGCGTATCATCCTCAGACAAATGGTCAGACTGAACGAACTATTCAATCGTTGGAAGACTTGTTGAGGGCATGTCTTCTTGAATAGGGAGGTTCGTGGGATACTTATCTTCCATTGATAGAGTTCACTTATAATAATAGTTACCATTCTAGTATTGGGATGTCACCTTTTGAGGCGTTGTATGGTCGAAGATGTAGAACTTCGTTATGTTGGCATGAATTTGGAGAAAGTGTAGTACTTAGACCTGAACTTGTTCGTGAGACTACTGAGAAGGTGAAGTTGATTCGAGAAAAGATGAAAGCATCCCAAAGTAGACAGAAGAGTTATCATGACAAGCGAAGGAAACATTTAGAATTTCAAGCGCGTGACCATGTGTTTTTAAGAATTACACCTGTGACTGGTGTTGGGAGAGCATTGAAGTCTTAGAAGCTCACTTCTCGTTTTATTGGACAATATCAGATTTCAGAGAGAGTGGGGAATGTTGCTTATAGAATGGCTTTACCGCCTAATATTTCGAATTTTCATGATGTGTTTCATGTGTCACAACTTTGAAAGTATATTTGAGATCCATCTCATGTGATTCATATGGATGATGTGCAAGTACGGGATAATCTTACAGTGGAGATGATGCCTAAAAGGATCGCGGATCATGAAATAAAAACTTTGAGGGGAAAAGATATTGCTTTGGTTAAAGTGGTTTGGCTATAAGCTACTGGAGAAAGCATGACTTGGGAGTTGGAGAGCAAGATGTGAGACTCCTACCCTGAGTTGTTTGATTGAGGTAAATTTTCGAGGACGAAAATATTCTAAGTGGGGGAGAGTTGTAACACCCTTAATTTAATTAATCATTTGATTAAATTGATTTTGGAATATTTGTGAAGATATGTTGTGATTAATTGAATTTAATTATTTTATTAAGTGGTGAAATAATATTAGAAGCATAATATTATTTGATGTGGGCTTGTTTTTAAGGAATAGAAGTAATAAGGGGGTGTGTTAGTTTTAAGCCCAATAAAGAGTAAAGAGAATAATAGGTTATTTTATTGTTTCTAGAAAGAATAGAAAAGAAGAGGCAATAGAAGAATAAGGATTGAGAAGAATAACGTGAAGTTGCTGGAAAAAGAGGAAAAACGGCAGAATGAGGTTTCGACCGAAAGATTATAGAGCGACCTTCAATCCAAGGTAAGGGTGGGGTTCTGACTATATAATTGGGTTCATGATAATTGGTATGTGGGGTTAGAGGTGATTGATGTCTTGTTCATGAATTGAATGTATATGATTGTTGTATGAAAAATTGATGAATTATAGATGAATAATGACGTTCTGATGCTGTGTAATTGATATAGAAATTATAGGATAACTGTAAGTGGTGATTGTCCATGATTAGATTAAGTTTTTAGGGCTTAAAGTATGGAACCCGTAGTGAAAATACAGAGAAAATCGCAGAAATTATGCAGGATAGAGAAGTATGCGTAGACCCCAAACATGATGTATCAATACATGAATGTTTAGAGATTCATGATGAGTCGACATGAAGAGGTTTTGCGTCGATACATAAGGACTTTTAGACTCAGGATGAGTCGATACGTAGGGGCATGTGTTGATACATGCTGTGTTTTAGACTCAGGATGAGTCGATCCAAGAAAGGATACGTCAACTCATGTTGCTTGTTCAGTGCAGTACGCGTCGATCCAAGATGTTTTGCGTCGATCCAAGATGTTACTTGAGTTTTCGGACTCCGTTTGAGGTGCCCTTTGAAGCATTGAATAGCTAACATGATGAGCTTTATTCTTGAGGATTAAAATGAAGAGTATGAAGGATAACCCTAGTAATCCCAATTAGGACTATAGTTAATTCCCGCATTAATTGTTACGTTGATTTTTGTGAAGAGTGATGAGGATGAAGTGTTTATAGGCTGCTGTTTGATTTGTAACAGTAGGAGTAATAACAGTAATGATGTAAGATTACAGAATAGCAGTATGTAGAAGTATGGTGACTTAGAAGTCAGCCTTAGTTGATTAAGTAATTATAGTCAATATCTAGTATAGGCCTATGGCCAACATTGTGAAATTGATGAGTTACTGTCGTATTAAAGTACAGCTGAGTTGTTGATGAGATGTTATTAATGAAGTTGTGTTTGATGAATAAATGATGTTTAACGAATAAATGATATTTTATGAATAAATGATGTTTGATGAATTATTATGAATGATATGAGATGTTGATGAAGAGATGTTGAGATGCTTTTGAGATGTAGGTCTTTGGCCAACCATGGTGTTGTATTGAGATGTTGTTAATTATGGTGTTGTTATTACATTCATGATTGTGTCGCATACATTGCATTTTGAGATGGAGCGTATGCTCGTTGAGATGGCCTAAATTAGCGAATATTGAGATGAAGGCTTATTCCTTATTGATGCCTCTATTAATTGGCAAATTTTTGCGATGGGAGTTCTGCTCCAATGGTACCACATTCATTTGCATAGTATTGATTCGAATTATATGACTGCATAAAGAAGTGTGTATTGATGTTGTGAATGTGTATTATAATTGTGATTATTGTTGAATTATGAGATGAGAAGTGGTGATGTTATGTGATCTAACTTATTATATTAATTATCATATGCTATATTATATTGTTAGATATCTCACCCCTTCTGTTTGAATGTTGCTTTTATGTTGGTAACGTGCAGGTAATCGAGAGTGAAGTTTGTATACCCGTAATAGTTCAAGTCAGTGTCTTTTCTTTGATATGTAACACTCAGGGGGATGAACGCTTGTTGCTTTTGATTGTTGATTATTCAGTTGTTAAACATTAAGCTGATTATTATTAAGTATCTGTTGGTTTGAAGTTGTTGTGATGATGATAAAGATGTTATTAAGAATTCCGCTGCGTAGATGTTGAATTGTTGAATTGTTTAATTAAAGTTGTCATGATGATGGTTCATCCGATATTTTAAAGTGTTATGTATCCACGATGAATATAATGAATTTTGATAGAAGAACTTGTGGCATCCTGATTCGTTTGCATGAATTATTTTTATAACTCTGAATTATTTATATAATTTGCTGGGGTAGAATTAGGGTGTTACACATTGTTTCAACCATATCGGTCTATGTTGTACAGTTTCCACAATCTATTGGTACTTACCTAAAAAGGTGTCCCAGATCCAGGTGGAGGATCAAAGCAAGCCCAAACAAGGAACCATAATGTAAAGCATGTAAGTCAAACAAGGAAAGAAAGTAAATGTGATCTAGCCCTAACGTAACCCCACTTTTAAGTTTTATCCCCAGCAGAGTCGCCAGTTCTATGATACGGTGGGAGAACTGACTTGGTTGTTTTGCGTTTAATTGCAAATGTTGCGGATAGCAAGAGTCGCCACTGAGCTTTCTTTTATCCAAAAATGAAAGGCTGAAAAGAACATGAAATAACTTTAGAGACGTTTTCTTGAGTTCGGGGGGTAGATTGTGAAAAGGGAAGGTATTAGCACCCTTTTCATCCGTAGTTATCTACGGGCTCTTAGTTGCTTGCTAGATCGCTTGCTTTTGTTTAAATGTGTGCTTGTGGTGTTAGTTTTGAAAGTATTTTGAAAATGTCTTTGTAATGGTTCTCGTTTATATAAGAGCGCGTACAAAGTGTTGTTTCGAAAATAGTTCAAAGAGGTGTTTGTGGAATGTGTTTTTGAATGACATTTTGAAAAGGTGTCTTCTTTGTAATGGCTCTCGTTTCTATAAGAATGCGTACAAAGTGTTTGTCTTTTGAAAATGTTTCAAATGAGTGTGTTGGTGTATAAAATTTTTTTTTTTGAACAAGGGAGCAACTAGGAGCTAATCTACCTACTCAAAAAGGTCTTAAATGTTCTTTTCCTCCTCCTTTAGATGTTGCTATCTTACCATTGATTGATAAGAAGCCCCATTGTTGGATGTGAGGGGATGGGCACGGGATGTTTTGTATAGTCATAGAAGGTAACCTATGGGACGTTTTAGCAATATTGTTTAGGGACTAGATCGTTTACCGAAGGCAACATCGAGGGTCATCGAGGGACTACGATCTTTTATCGAGGATCTTTGCTAAAACGCCCATGTTCAAGGGACATGACTATTTTTCCGATAGGCAACAAGTGGGATTATCCTAAGGGTGCTAGTGTGTAAGTGTGTTTGATTTACATGCATTTTATCTTGATTAGGGTTATCTATTTGTCGATTTCATGTCTTGCCATAAACACCCTAATTACTAACATTATATGAAAGCAATAAAAGTGCGGAAAAGTAAAGTCCTACACTATTACATCATTAAAGGCACGGGGTGTACAAATTTACAAATGGGGATTGCAAGAAATTAAAGCCCTAATTATCTATTACAACTATATTGAAATAATACATAAGAAATGTAAAATGGGTTTGTTTTATTTAAGTAAAGAAATAAGTTTACTTAAGAAAATATTTTTGATCTTTGTGTTCTAAAAGAAATAAAATAAAACATGTGAATATGAAATATTTTTGGTGTTTTTGGTTATTAAAAGCTAACATAAGATAAATAAGAGAAAAAGGATTCAGAATCAGCACATTGCTGAAACGAGAAGGAACAGAAGTTCTGACTCTGATACGCTGCAAGAGAGAAAATGTTAGTAGGAAAGTAGAGGGTCAAAAGTTCTGGGCCTGGGTACACCAAGTTCTGAGGTTGCTGGGAATAAAGGAAAACCTAGAAGTTATGATTATTGAGGAGGTTCATAAGCTATAGTGTAGCTGGGAACCTAGAAGTTCATATGTCACTGGAAGATCAGAAGTTCTAGTTGCTTGAGAGAGTGAGATAGTAATGTTGTTGAGTGAGGATATCTAGAAGTTCTGATCTAGGAGTATTGTATGACATATAAATGGGTAAAAATGTCAACAAATGAACCTAAAAAGATACTTCTGGGGTTAGAACCCAGGACCCTTAGTACTAATGTCTTATGCGTACACACTGTCTACCACTAGGGTGGCTGTACATCTGGTATTAGAAGCAAAAGCATGAAGATGTATTATAAAGTAAACTCTGATGATAAATTCAATACCTTGCTTCAAGCTAATCAGAACATTTGCAACTTAGTCATTTCTTAACAAAACATAAAAAAAATTCATAGCAATTATGGCAGGTTTCCATCATCGTTTCAGAAACATAAAAAAAGTCAAGACTGTAAACCAAAAGCAATCATGTATCTGTTAATCCTAGTTTCCTTAAGAAGTTCTGAACTGATGTTCTCCCTATTTAGGCAGACAAATATATGAAATCTCAGAATATGTACAACAACAAAATCAGGATATCTACATTGTATTTTGGACATGGAAGTTTAATAATGCCTAAGTGATATGAGGAGAGTCAACATAAGCTTACCTTGCAGATGGAAAAGGTCCTGTAAACTGGAGCCTGGTTCTGATTGCTTATAATGTTTTGATAAGCTTTCTCACGTGCTCAGCAGATTGGAACAACCTTTAACTTGGGTTATGAATGGATGGAAAATTCAGAAGCTGTATGGATGACTTGGTCAAGAAACACTTGAGAGAAATTGGAGTTTGAATACAAGAATCAAAAACTAGCAGGTTTTGTATTTGTGCTTGCAGTTTCGGATTCCTAGAATTTTTAGCGAGGTTTCAAAGCTTTTTTCTTTTCAATTTTTTCGACTGGCCCCCTTTCACATTTCCAAATGAAGTTCAATTTATAGGAAAGAATTTTGTAGCTTGGAGAAGTCAAAAGTACCAACATCATGCTAGCGTGCTGGCTTGTTCTTGAAGCAAGATAAACAAGTATGGTGGTTAGCAGCTTTTAGTCGTGCCTAAGCTGGATTTGTAAGCATGAATTAAGGAAAAGTACCCTCAAAAGCAAAAGAAAAGAATGGGCCCAGCATACTCTTGTACAAAAGTTTGCTTTTTCAAGGACAACAATGTACTTCTATGTCACACATGGGGAAATCCTTTGGATGAAAACTCAAAAGTGGCTGTGAGCATTAAATAATGATGAGATTTATCAAACCAGAAATCCTGCAATGTGAGATTATGCATCATAGCTTAATTCTGGGTCAGAAGTTCAGCATCAGTGCAACTTAGAACCAACATCCAACTTTTGATCCTTTAATCTCTTTGCTCCAACATGTGTTGAGCGAGTTATCAGACTTTCCAGTAAGCTTATGACATGCTTTGTAAGCCCTCTTTGAATTACTCTTGCAACTTCTGACTAAACCTAAGTGAAAACTGGCCCATAAGTTGTAGACAACTTCTGACTTGAAAATGCTCAGAATTTACTAAGTGCCTAAGTTTCAGAGACGTGTCTTTGAAGACGTAAAACTTGGAATCCCGACATTTCTAGAAGAAGTTTTGTTCTGCAGTGTTTCAGGTCTCATTGAGATCTAAAACCCTTGAGTTAGCAGTTCTTCCAGAATCAGCTTGCATTATGGTGATAATCTGGCCAGAAGTTCTGAGCTTGTCATATTTCTTAAACAATTAGAAAAACTCTAAGTATTTAGAATTTTGACTTTTCCAAAGTAATTTTGACTTTTGAATTTCTTGATGAAACAAACTTCATATTTTAACATGTCTTGATGAAATATGACTCTTGAAACTTGACTTTGATCCAAAAGTCAAAGTTTGACTTTTCAGTATGCAAATGACCATTTTTCCCTTGTGAATGACTTTCTTGGAAACTTTGTAATTCAAGGCTTGGAATTGGATGGAAGCAAACCTGAGGGTTCAAGATGATCCTTTGAGAAATGAGATGGCAAATTTTAGGGTATAACACTTAGAAAAGACCCTCGGTTAAAAGATCATAGTCCCTCGATGACCCCTCGATGTTGCCTTCGGTAAACGATCTTAGTCCCTTACGACAATTACTAAAGCGTCCTACAAGTTTCCTTCTATGATTGTACGATGACCTGTGCTCGTCCCTCACATCTGATGATAGGGTTTCCTACTAACTAATGGTAGGATAACACTATCTAAAGGAGGAGGAAAAGAACAAAGACCCTTTGAGTAGGTAGATCGCTCGTAATCGCTTTCTCATAAACTAAAACAATTTTCACACCTCACACTTTCAAAATAACTACTTTCAAAACACTTTATAAACAATCTTGAGGACTGATATAAGGGTTATTATAACGCAAATTGCCTTACATTGGCATTTTCAAAACACTTCACAAAACAAACACTCTCTTTCATAAATATTTTCAAAACAAAACATTTTGTATACATTCTCAATGATACGAGAATCATTATAAAATTTCCGCACTTAGGCGTTTTCAAAATATTTTTAAACATACACAAACACAAAGCATTATTTCAAAGTGAGCTAGAAATTAAGAGCCTGTAGATAACTACGGATGAAAAGGGTGCTAACACCTTCCCTTTTCATAACCTACCCCGCGAACTCAAGAAAATTCTCAAAGTCTTTCCTTTTTCTTCACCCTTTCCTTTATTGGATAAAAGAAAAGTCGGTGGCGACTCTTGCTATCCGCAACATTTGTGATAAAACGCAAAACACCAAGTCAGTTCTCCCACCGTATTACAGGAGGCCCTAGAGGGTGCAGCATGGACCAGCGAATATGGAGCTCTAGATCAAGATCTATGGAGATCTGACGGTGATGATGCGATGGAGCACGGTGTGGCTTATTCCTGGGCGCGGGATATAGATCGGGGAAATACGATGAGGCAATCCAAGAGAAGTGCATCATGAAGCCTCACTTCTGAACGGTTTGATCTGGATCTGGAGAGATCGGAGGATAATAATGAGAGGGACCATGGTTTCTACTTTGATATACCTGCACAGAATCGGAAAACAGTCACAATAGCGATGACAAGTGTCACCGCCAGATTAGTGTTTAATTAAGAAGATAATTTAACACAATTAAAACACTAACTCAAATTAAAACAAAAGAGAATAGTATCTCTCTCTCTCTCTCTCAACCCTGTGTTCTCTCTTTCTTCTCTCTAAATCTCGCCTGAGAAGACGACATGGCCGCCGCACCGGAAATCACCTCACGTTGGCAGCGGCGGCGGAGGACAACTATTTTGCTCTGATTTCACTTTTCTTTACATTGTTCACTCCATCTCCTCCTCGTCTTCTCTAATATAAAGCTTGATTTTGCAGACGTTGCATATATTTGAGTAGATCTTGAAGGGAGGTTTGGAACCCTAGGTGCTCCAAATGATGAAAATCGATGATGATGATGATGATGATGATGATGATGATGACGATGATGATGGACGATAAGTATTGGTGTTGAAGACAATACTTCTGATGTTTTTTATGGTGAGATATTTTTGATCAGATATCTATTTCTCTGAACTTTTTTTGACTTCTGAATCTTTTTTTCTTCTCCTTTCTTGGATTACTATTTCGTGATGTCGTTGTTAATCACGAATCAATGTCGTTGTTGTTGACCATTTCTGAAGCAGGTTTCAATAATGAGGATGGTGATGAGGAACGACAGTCGCAACTATTGAAGGTTTCTGACCATGATGATTGAGGAGGCACAAAGAAGTGAAGATCGATGGTGATTCTTGAAGTTCAATGGTATAGGTGTCACAGATAATTGATGCAGGTTTTGAAGAAGATTGAACATGAAGGTTGCAATTTGAGAGGGAAGATGAAAATTAATTGTGAAGTTGAGAGAGCTGAGAGAGCTGAGAGAATTTTATGGAGATTTTCTTGGTGATTCTTCAGAATGTGAAGAATGAGTCTCAGCCAAGGTGAGTTTTTGTTTTTATATTTCGCTTAAATCGCAGAAACTTAGTTACAATTTGTTAAGAATTAGAGAATATTAACCTTAGATCCTGAAAGTTTGTTACAAGATGGAGGGTAAGGATTTCATCTGAGTTTTAGCTTGCTTGAGAAGTTTTTGCTGAGCTGGAATACAGTGTTGCTGGGCTGAATAAGATAGGTAATGCGTAAGCCCAATTGAATTGGAAATTTGTTTTTTACTGTAATAAAAAAAAGAAATAATGTTGTTGGGCCAAGTGAAAACGCACATGCTAGCCCAAATGGAATAACAATCACTGTTCTAATTAAACCCAATTAGGCGCATGATTTTTGCAAGCAACAGATAATGTTTAAATTAAAATTAAATCAAAGGATATATTATAGCAAATCAAATCTGCAGAATCAATTACAATCTAAATCCAGAAATTACAGAAACAATCAAATCTTTGTTGAACAGAAAATCAAAAATCAATTTAATCTATATTACAAACCAAAACCGAAATTGATAGTAAAATCAAATATATTACTGAAATCATTCAATACTCAATCAATTACAACAACTAAAAATCCCTAATTTTTCTAATCCCTAATTCATGCTAATTTGTAAAAATAAATACAAAACCCTAAATACTAACCACTATATATACAGAAGAGAAATTTTCGAAGAGGGGGCGATTACTGTGAAACACTACAAAGAATAAGAATACAGAGGAGAAGAAAAATTTGAAGACAGGGGAAGAGGAATATAGAAGGAAGAAATCTGGGGAAGAATCACTGAGCCAAACGAAGATCCGGAGGGAGAACGGTTGGGGTTTCAATATCTGAAACCCTAACCGCCGGGTGAACCGCCATCGTTGATAGCCACCTTCTATCGCTCATCAACACCTTCAATCAGCACTGGAACCTACAAGAAACAAAGGAGAAGAAGAGAATCAGTGGCAGAATCATAAGGTTCAAAATCAAGAACGGCATCGTGAAGGTTTAACTTAGATTGTTTTTATTTTTGATTGTTGATTGGGGATTTGGGGTGGGGTTGTTCATAGCGGCGCCGCTGTAGCTGGTTTTAGGGTTTTGGTTAAGTGAAGGGGAAGGTGAGAGATGTGAGAGAGAAAGAGAATTGTTGTAACAAAAAAAACAAATAATGAAAATGAAATAACAAAAACATATTGTATTCCATTTTCTCTAATTCCTTCACGCCTAGTATAATTATCATGCACCCCTTTATCTCGTCCCTTAGATCTTTGGTGGACGGCCAAGAGGCCAGGTCCACCGTAAGCTTCCATACACCCTCGCCCATGTAATCATGCAGACTCTCCCAAAAGCTGTAATGGGCCTAAGCCCAGTTCCTATTCGCACCCCTTTCCACTAAATTACTAAAATACAAAACAATTTGCACCCCCCCTTCTGAATTCACATTTGGGCCTAGCCCAACATCCTTATTAGCACCCCCTTATTTTTACTATATAACTGTATTTGCACCCCTTGGATTTAATTAACTTATTTTCTTTATATTATCTTTTTTATATTATATTTTATCTATTTTTTATATATTATATTTATTTATTCTTATTATTATTTTTTATAATAATTATTATTAATATTGTTTTTATTATCATATTTTATTATTTATTTATCATGTAAATAAATTATCTTTCATAACAAACTCATCTACATATATTTTTTATATTTGCATTAAATATTTTTTACTCATGCATTAATCAAGAGTTTTTGCAGTTAATACCATAAAAATACTAACAGACATCAAACTATTTTTCGCAACAAACTAATCTAAACAAACTGTTTTTTTGCAAAAGGGTTTCAAACGGATTTTGACTAATCGTACATTTAGCCAAAATCTCTGAAATCACTACAACCGGTCAAAATGCGAGGTGATTCAAAATACATTTGCAACCCCTAAAAAACACCAACCTCATACGAACTACGAATTGGGACTCTGATTCTTCATAAGAGGATACGTAAGCATACGACTAAAATCGTGGCGAGTTCCCCTATTAAAGTTTAAAACCCTATTTCACCCGAACCTAAACCTAAAACCTAATATCCTTGTGAACAAGGTAGATGAAAGGTGCCTAACACCTTCCTTTCATCTAATGAGGTATGAAACTTAGAATCTCTGTCTTTGCAAATTAGGGTTTCCTATTAGATGGCCCTCCTTAGGATAAAAACTAGTAGTGGCGACTCATTTAAAAACCAGTCGAAACACATGGTAAGAAAAAATTTACTCACACCAGAAAGAAATCCCAGTCCTGGAGGTGTCATCATTGTGGAAGGTTCGGTCACATAATACCTTTATGTTTCAAGTTGTATGGGTATCCTAAAACTACTCCTCTTCCCAAGACTGATCAGATCTCTCAAAATAGCAAAAAGAAGAAACAATGGGTTCCAAAGTCTAATGTTTCTAGTTTTATAGCTCATACCTCTCTCAGAGTATCAACCAAAGGTGATTGGTACTTTGATAATGGAATTTTTAAACACATGACGTGTGTCAAGAATCTATTGGTAGATATCAAATCTCATTCCACCGGTTATGTGACTTTTGGTGATGGAGCCAAAGGTGAAATCAAAGGAGTTGGTAAGTTGGAATGTTTAGGAGTCCCTAAGCTTAATGATGTGTTACTTGGTATAGGATTAACAACTAAGCTAATAAGTACAAGCCAATTGTGTGATCAAGGGTTCAAAGTAAACTTCACCAAAACAGAATTTCTTGTTTGCAATGAAAAAGATGAATTTATTATGAAAGGAATCAGATCTAAAGATAACTGTTATTTATGGGTTTCCCAAGAGTTGAACTTCCCCTCAACATGTGTTTTAGCCAAATAAAATGAAGTTAAACTATGGCATCAAAAATTGGGACACTTGTATCTGAAAGGAATGAAAAGAATCATATTTGAAGAAGTCGTTAGATGGATTCCTAAGCTCAAGATAGAAGAGCGGAGAATATATGGTGATTGCCAGATTAGAAAGCAAACTAAGATGTCACATAAGAAGATACAACATCCTACTACATCAAAAGTTTTGGAACTTATTCACTTGGACTTGATGGGACCTATGCAGGTTGAAAGTCTTGATGGAAAGAAGTATGCTTATATTGTTGTATACGACTTCTCTAGGTACACGTGGATAAGTTTTATTAGAGAAAAACCAGAAACTTTTGAAGTGTTTAAAGATCTTTGTCAAAAACTTAAAAGGGAAAAAGATAGTCATGTCATCAGAATCAGAAGTGATCATGGAAAGGAATTTGAAAACAATAAATTTGAGGATTTTTGCTCTTCTGAAGGAATCAGTCATGAATTTTCCTCTCCCATTACTCCTCAGTAAAATGGGATTGTGGAATGCAAAAACAAAACCTTTTAAGAATCTGCCAGAGCTATGATTCATTCTAAGAAGTTACCCTATCACTTTTTGGCTAAAGCTATGAATACTGCATGTTATATCCATAATAGAGTCACTCCAAGGAAAGACACTTCAACCACCTTGTATGAAATATGAAAGGGAAGAAAACCAATTGTAAAATACTTTCATGTTTTTGGAAGTAAATGTTACATCTTAGTTGGTCTTGAACAAAGCAGGAATATGGATCCCAAGAGTGATGAAGGAATATTCCTAGGTTACTCTACAAATAGTAGAGCTTACAGAGTCTTTAACTCTGGAACCAAGGTTATGATGGAATCTATAAATGTTATTATTGATAATAAATGATGGAATGATGAAGAAGATGTCTTATAAGATGTTGGAACATCTTTATCTGATATTCCATTAGAATCCAATGACAGAAGTATTGATTCTAATCTCCCTCAAGAAGACCTTAAGCCCAGTCATCTCAATAAAGGGCCTTCAATTAGAACTCAGAAAGATCATCCCAAGGAGCTTATCATAGGAGATCTAAATAAAGGAGTTACTACTAGATCAAGAGAAGGGATATAAAACTCTTGCTTTGTATAAAAATTTGAGCCTAAGAATGTAAAAGAGGCCCTAACTGATGAGTTCTAGGTTAATGCTATGTAGGAAGAGCTAGAACAGTTCAGTAGAAATGAAGTTTGGGATCTAGTTCCAAGACCTGAAGGGACAAATGTGATTGGCACTAAATGGGTGTACAATAATAAATCTTATGTAAAATGGGTGGTCACTAGAAATAAGGCAAGGTTAGTTTCACAAGGATACACTCAAATTGAAGGAGTTGAATTTGATGAAATATTTTCCCTTGTGGTCAGACTTGAATCAATCAGACTACTCTTGGGAGTTGCATGCATACTGAAATTTAAATTGTTTCAAATGGATGTAAAAAGTGCCTTCTTAAATAGATATCTGAATGAAGAAGTTTATGTGGAACAACCTAAGGGATTTGTTGATCCAAGTTTTCTTAAACATGTGTAAAAACTAAAGAAAGCTTTGTATGGATTAAATCGGCCTCTAAGAGCTTGGTATGAGAGATTGACATAATTTCTTGGTGAGAATGGATATAGGAAAGGTGGCATAGACAAAACTCTTTTTGTCAAGGAAGAAGAAGGGAAGATCATGATTGCATAGATTTATGTTGATGATATTGTGTTTGTTGGGATGTCCAATGAGATGGTTCAACATTTTGTCAAGCAAATGCAGTCAGAATTTGAGATGAGCCTTGTTCGTGAATTAACCTACTTTCTTGGTCTGCAAGTTAAACAAATGGAAGATACCATATTTTTATCTCTGAGCAAGTATGCTAAGAACACCGTAAAGAAATTTGGGATGGAAAATGCCAATCACAAAAGAACTCCTGCTCCCGCACATCTGAAGTTGTCTAAAGATGAAAAATGAGTAAGTGTGGATCAAAGACTTTACAGAAGTATGATAGGCAGTCTTCTATATCTCACAGCTAGAAGACCTGACATTTCCTTTGTTGTAGGGGTGTGTGCTAGATATAAATTTGATACTAAAGTTAGCCATGCCAACTGTTGTACCCCAAAATTTTCCCTCTCATTTTACTCAACACATGCACATTGAGGTCTTCAAGTTACTCAAGGATGCCCAAGAGTTGACCAGACAAACTCTCTCCCAAGGCAATGTACCCCAAATTAGGGTTTCCATTTTCATAAGGGCGTGGGAGCTCCAATGTTCCCAAATGCTTTCCATGGTCCTAATATGTTCTCAATATCATCCATGTCAAGTTTTATGCCTTGCACAAGAGGTTCGCTCAGTCAACTGCTCAGATGCCTGAAAATCAACTATACTAGGTCAAAAGTCAACTCTGGCCCACATATAGTCAAACTTCAAGATTTTTGGTCAACATCAACATTTTGAAGTGATATTCTTAATTTTATCAAGGGTTGATCATGAATCCCCAAGGAATACCCCAAACTCATCAAAACCCAAAAGTTGCTAAATTAGGGTTTCTTAGGAAAAGTCAACCAAACTTTGACCAAACATAACTTCTTCATACTTTATCAAAAATTTTCCATAAAAAGCTCATTTTTAATAGGATGCAATTCCCTACAACTCATCTTCATCCCTCAAGTTAAAAATAGGCACTCATCAAAAGATATGAATTTCTACATTATAGGTCCTTTTGGAAAGTCAACAAAAACACCTTTCAGGTCAAAGTTTTTACATGCACATGGAAGACCCAATTGAGATGAGACCAAAAGGGTTGTTTAGGGGACATCCTAAGCTTTCTAAAAAGTCCAAGAACACCTCTCCAGGGTTAAAATTGGAGGAGATATGCATTGTCAAAGTTGACCATTTTTGCAAAATTTCCAAAAGTCAAATGTGCTCAAAAATACATTTTTTGTCAAATGGGCCTAGTTTTTCATGATTGAATATTTCTTGTGACATGGTCCCCAACCCAAATCAGCATCTACACTCTATTTGCTTCATTATTTATTTTATTTTGATTTTTTATCAATTAAAAGTCAAATTAAATCAAATAAATAGCAAAAAATATCAAAGATTTGTTTTGTGATCAGATTTTTGGTGGAATCAAATCCAATCAAGCTAGCATATCATATCCAAGTCGTGCAAGGTTTGATTGAATCAAAAATAACATGATTTTGGTTGTTTTGGAAAGATATCATACAAAAAACAAAATCAAATCAAATCTCCTTAATTAACCAAGATACCATGCATTTTTGTTGACCTAATCAATTCCAATACATATATAGGACACAACCAAGCCAAGAAAAGAAGGAGAGAGGTTGTAAAAGCTGCAAACAAAAACTAAAAAAATTGTAAAAAAAGTGGGAGATCGATTTTCAGTTTAGAGGCTTATTCAAAGACTTTCAAAGCTACCAATCGTTTCCTGGACCATCCCAGAAGCTAACACGATTGTTTGCACGCCCCAAAGCTCCAGGAATCATCACATAATCCACACGTTTTGCACCCTCTAAACTCAAATTCGTTTTCAAGGTTCTACGTATTTTTAATCTAGTTTGCTTTCATAAATGTATTCATAATCATGTTTGTGATCTTTTGGATAGCTTGTATTCATAACCATTATTAGGGTTTGAAAGCTTCAAATTAGGGTTTCTCTGTAGAGGCCAAATTAGGGTTGATTAATGATACCAATGGACTCAGGGCAAGATTCTTAGTGGGTCTATGTCCTTAGTTCTAATTAATACTGCTTGTTGTGCATTTTGAGATATTGCAGGTTTGTAGCTACAGACCAATACCGTCGCTATAGCATACATCGACGCATTTGACCATAGGTAAAGGGTTGTTATCAAAAATGACAGTCCTGGGGAAAGAGATAACGATGTGGCTGACCACCATTGGGAAATTTAAATATTCACGCGTTTTCTAAAGCTTGTGACTAATTTGCATTATATTGTTTTCGTTTTAATATTATAACAAATAAGAACAGGTGGCCCAGTGGTGAAGCGTGTGTTTGGAAAGGTAGAGGACCTGGGTTCGATCGCAGGTCCCAACAATTTTATTTTCTAACTTTGTTTCAACTGATCATGTGCATCATGCCTCCAAATGTCCACCATGCAACCCAGGATCTCAACCACTGGATTCATCATCAATCCAGAACCAACGCCTGTCAATGAAAGACCATGGTATACCTTCCAAACTTGGCCAACACAGAATCAGGCGCTGGCTGGGCTCAACTCTTTGGGCCTAAAGACAAATTCCTCATGGCACCCCCCCGAATTGCTGAAACAGGCCTAGTTTCTATCTTTTCTATTTTTATTTCTTTTAATTATTTTCTAAATCATTTTCTTTTCTACAAAATAACACAAAGTCATGTTTTTTTATTAATTCAAAATCACCAAAAAAACATAAAAATATTTTTTCATAAAATATTTTATTTTCCCTAATTAACTAGTTTAATTAAAATTAGGGCAAATATAATTCTTTTTTTTATAATTTAAATTAATTAGAAATTAGGTTTCTTATTTATACATAATTCAATATTTTCTCCAAAAAATAACAAAAATATTTTTCAATTAAAGCTTTTAGGTTTTCTTTAATCCTCGCATTTTAAATCACCACGCTCATTTTAATTCCTTTTATTACTATTATAACTGTTTCGAGGTTGTAATAGTAATTAGGGTTTAAACTTCCGCATTTTTATTTTCAGTCAAGACAATTATGTATCTGCAAAAGCCATGTAATAGCGTATGACCTTTATCTTCTCGCTTTTATATTTTGAATGCTTGTGTGTAATTGTTAGCAATCTAGGTTTGTATGCTTAATCAATTAAATATATCACTAAATTACAAGATGAGTAACTGAAATCAAACACTTTTGCACACTTGCACTCCTAGGGTTTTCCTTACTTGGTTGCCTCGGAAATAATGGTCGTGCCCCTCGAACATAGGTATACCTTAGCAATGACCCACGATTCAAAGTCGTTATAAAGATCACAGTCCCTACTTGTCCCTCGAGTTGCCTACGAATTGATCTTATGACGATAGTCCCTTCGAAATGCTAAGGTATCCTTACATGTTTCCTTCAGTGACCATTTCGTCCCTTTGAACGTCCCTTTAAAACTCCAACGACAATGCTACCTATTTCTCAATAAGGGGATAACATTGTCTAAAGGAAAACGAACAGTCTTTTTCGAGTAGGTAGATTAGTTCCTAGGTACTTGCTCAAACAAACAAACTTTTTTTACACCATACACTTTCAAACAAACTTTTCAAACTACAGTTTTCAAAACACTTTATCACACTCTTGAGGACAGAAACAAGGGTTAAAACGAAGTAAAACAAAACTTTTCAAATCAAGCACACACGAGCAGTTTTCAAAATGAGTAAGTACCTAAGAGCCCGTGGAAAACCACGAATAGAAAGGATGCTAACACCTTCCCTTTCTATAATCTACTCCCCATACTTAGAAACATCTCAAAAAAGGTTTTTCTGTTCTTTTTCCTTTTCCTGATTGGATAAAATAAAAGTCGGTGGCGACTCTTGCTTATCGCGACATTTGCGAATACAAAACGCAAACTAGTATTAACAGTCGGTTCTGCCACCGTATCACACCAACCATGTGAAGAGAATTCTTAAATATGTGAATGGGATAAGTGACTATGGTATGCTGTATTCTCATGGATCTAGTTCTGCTTTATCTGGTTATTGTGATGTTGATTGGGCAGAAAGTGTTGATGATAGAAATAGTACATCAGGAGGATGCTTCTTTTTAGGAAATAATCTTATATCTTGGTTCAGTAAGAAGAAAAATTGTGTGCCTCTGTCCACTGTTGAGGCTGAGTATATTGCTGCAGGAAGCAGTTGTTCTCAATTGGTTTGTGTGATACGGTGGAAGAACTGACTTGGGTGTTTTTGTGTTTGATTGCAAATGATGCGGTTAGTAAGAGTCGCCATCGACTTTTCTTTTATCCAAAAGGAAAGGTGAAAAAGCACAGGAAAGACCTTTGAGATTATTTCTTAAGTTCGAGGGGTAGATTATGAAAAGGGAAGGTATTAGCACCCTTTTCATCCATGGTTTTCCATGGGCTCTTAGTTACTTTCTAGATCACTTGCTTTTTGTTTGAAATTGTGCTTGATGTGTTTTTTGAAAGTATTTTGTAAAGTGGCCATTGTTTAGGAAATCTTTGTAATGATTCTTGTTTGTAAGAATGCATACAAAGATGTTTGATCTTTTGAAAATGTTTTCAATTTGTAAGATATTTGAAAGTGTAGGTGATTGTCTTGAAAATAGAGAGGATGTTTGTTTGAAATTAAGTAAGTAATTAGGAGCATTCTACCTACTCAAAAAGTCATTCTTGTTTATTTCCTTTTCCTTTGACATTGTTATCTTACCATTGATTTGGTAAGTAACCCCTATATTTGGATGTAAAAGGCGCGGGCGTGGGTCATTGTATAACAATGATTAGCAATGTTGCAAGGTATCTTATCATTCCATTTTTAGGGACTAAGATCATTTGAAAGGCAACTTAGATAGCGTCACCGAGGGACTATGATCTCGTATTTTCTTGTTTTTGCTAAGATGCCTTACATGCGTAATATGGTCATTTTGTATAACGAACCCAAGTGGAATAACCCTAGGGGTGCTTGTGTGCAAATGTATTGTTTTCATGCTTGTTTTTGTCTTGAATTATGGTTTTCTAAGTATTGGTTTTAGTCTTTTCATACAAGCCCTAATTACTAGCATTTGTATATAAAAGCGATAAATTGCGGAATTTAAAGTTACTACACTATTACGACATTTGTGGGAGGGGGGTATACAAATTCATGAATGGGGATTGCAAGAATTTAAAGCTAATTAGTCTATTCCAACCATATTAAATTGGTATAAATGTACAAGGAATTAAATAAATACAAAGTATAAAAATGAATAAATATGCAATAATGTGAAGGTGAAGAAAAATGAATATTTTGTCTGGATTTTTTAGAGAAAAGGGATTTTGTTTTAACCTAATTAATTAAAGAAAATAATTAATTAAACTTAAATTTATTAAAGAAAATCTTGAATAGAACCCTAATTCTATTTATTTGATTAAAAGAAAATAAGTTTAGAAAAAAGTATTTTTGGTATTTTGTCTTGAAAATATTTATGGCATCATGAAATATTTTTAGTATTTTTTATACCAAAAATGATAGATTTTAATTAGTATGAAATAAAATAACTAATAACCTAGTTTTAATTATATTTACAAGATAATAAGTAAAAAATAAATAAAGTATAGTTAATAAAAATATTTTTTTGTGAGAAAAATAAAATAAACTAAGTCAAAATATAAATCTATCATTTTTTTTGTATTTTATGATTTTTTCAGTATTTAGAAAATATATTTAAGAAAGCAAAAATGAAATAAAAAAGAAAATAAATAAACTTGGGCCAGGGGTGCCAATAGCTTGCAGGGGGGTTAGTAAGCAAAAATAAAAACAAGCCAGGCCCAAAGAGGCCCAACGCCTGCCAAAAATACAAAAATCATAAAGTAAAATGTGAAAAAATGAAAAGGGTACCACTAGGGCTCGAACCCAGGTCCCAAAGATTACATGCACGCGCTTGTACCACTGAGATGACTATACATCCGTTAACATAAGAAAAATAAAAAATATACAAGGAAAAACGCGCCCTGATGACTTCATCTTCAACCTTTAGCCAGACCAACTGTAACTTGCTCATTTCTCATCAAAAATGAAAACTGTAAACATGAAACTTGTAGCAAACTTTCTCACGGTTTCAGAAATGTAAAGCATTAAAACTATAGATCAAAGATAAGCATGAATTTTAATGGCCCTAATCTGAACCCTAAAAATCTCAAAATTTTCAGTTTCAAAATTCTCTAAGCTCAAGCAAAATTAATGGAAACTATGTCCATGGTTAGCTTTAGGGCAATGATATCTACATGTTTTGTTCACAAATAAATCATTGATGATTCATGTATGAAGAGTTCCAAGTTGAGAAAACATACCTCAAAACTGGAAATCGTGTTTTGAGTTTGAGCTTGTTTTAAGTGATGGTGATGATCAGGTTAGCTTCCTTGAGGTCCCAGGAAGCTAATGCAATGATTAGCTTGAACAATGGATGGCTGAAATGGTCTGGAGAAGTCAATGTGCAGACCTGAGTTTTTGAAAATGGAGGGTGGTGTTAATGGTGTTACAGTTCTGTAACAGGGTGTGGGATTGATTCTATGTGATGTTTGGAAACTTTAGAAACCAAAAGGCCAAGAAACGCACAAGTAGATTATGAGTTTCAAGTTTTTGGTTAGTTTGTATGAAAATGGAAGTGTGAAGTGTGATTCTGAGTTCTAGGTTCTTACAAGGATTGAGAATCAGTGTGTTTGTGTCAAATGGTTTGTGTATGTATAAACAACAGTGTTTGAGTGCATTGGCAAATCAGAAGTACCAGTCCTTAGCTTTTGGCTAGGTTACTTGATTTTGAAGAAAAGAGAGAAACAAGTTTCAAGAATAGGCACAAGCATGGGATGGATGATTGTAAGTGTTTGAAACATTTCTCATGAGTTATATGACCCGTTTGATCAGAAGAGTACAAGTGTAAGGCTCAAGAACAAGTTTTGTACAAAAACTCACTTTATCAAAGTGGCAATGTAACCTTTCTTCCAAAAATGGATAAAAAGCATGTATATGCATTGAATGCTTGAAGTGAGGCTTCTAACATCTGTGTAAATCATTAATTATGGAGTGCCTAACAAGTTTGAGGCCTGCAAAGTAGTGTTTATGCAGCATGGTTTGAATTTGAATTTTGTTCATCACTAAAATGACTTGTAATTAAAGTGATAAAACCCTAACTTCATATCTTCGATTCTCCCTACTCAAGAATGATCTCAAGGAGTTATTGGACATTTTGGAAAGCTTAAAATGTGCTCTAAAAACCATATTTGAATTTCTTTTGAAGATTCCCCTTGGAACTATATGAAAAAGTGTCATGAAGTTAGGTCAAAATCCTGGCCAAATTAGAGCAAAATTTCACTAAGTGTTTTGTTTCATGGCCCTATGTTTACAAAATTATAACTTGAGATCCAAGCACTTTTGGAAGATGTTGTATGAAGAAAAGTTGTAGATTTCATGGAGATATATAACTTTCATGTTGGAAGTTTCTCTTGAATCACTTAGCATCATGGTGAAAATTTGGCTTAAAGTTATGAAAAAATAAGAAATTTCCAACACTTAGAAAAATTTCTAAGTTTAGAAATTTTGACTTTTTCAAAATAAAATCTTGAATTTTTGATTTATTGATGAATAAGTTTCATATTTTGATATTTTTTGATGAATTATGATCTTTGGCACTTGAATTTGACAAAAAAGTCAACGTTTGACTTTTTAGTATACAGTTGGCTTTTGATCAAATGACTGCAAAATTCATCTGTCAATCCAATGAACTTGCAATGTTTTGAACCATGTCATTAGGTTAAAATGATGCAATTGGACTCTTTAGATCATGCCTTAAACCAAATGACCATTTTCTAGGTCAAAAATCAGAAATTGCCCTTTCCCAATCAAAACCCTAATTTTGACCATTTTGCCCTTTTGGAGATTTGATCAAATTTCTTGAGGAGTTGTGGTCCAAACTTGGTCAAATGATACATATGAGTCTAGAATGTTGATGGGGATCAAAAAATTATGAAGTTTGACTGTGAATTGGCCATGGTTGACTTTTTCCCCAATACATCTGATTTTTAGGTAAACTAATCAATTGATTGAGCAAAAGTGTGATTCAAGGCTTGAAACTTGACATGAGTAATATTGGGGGTTCATAATGATCCATGAAAATAATATGGGGCATTGGAAGCTCAAAAATCCTTGTGTAAACTCAAAACCTAATTTTGGTCATCAGTGCTTAAGGAGGTGTCTTGAGCTGATCAAACCCTATGCAGTCTTGAGTCAATGAGATCTTGTGAGAAAATTCTTAATAAGAGAAAGGGAAAATTTTAGGGTACAACAGCTTCCCCTGTTCAATCTTCATAAGCCTGAAGAGTTAGATTGGCAAGTTTTTCCATTCGTGACTAGAAGGTGGAAGATGATTGGACACTAGAGTGCCCAGAAATTTGCACTCGGTGATGTGATGGTTGAGGGAATGGACTTAAATGCCATTTGGCGAGATGATAGAAAGTTGTTGGAGATGGGCTTGTAGATGCCATCCAGAAATGATTGTTGAATCTGAAAGAGAAATTGAATGAGTATCAGAATGGCATTCGTGTCTCAAGTGTATTTGAATTGTATCTGAAAGTTGAATCTGAATGAGTATCAGAATGGTATCTGTGTCTGGAGCGTATCTGAACTATATCTGAAGGGGACTCTGAATGAGTGTCAGAATGGCATCTGTGTCTGGAGCGTATCTGAATTGTATCTGAAAGAGACTCTGAATGAGTATCAGAATGGCATCCGTGTCTAGAGCGTATCTGAAATGTACCTGCAAACTTTGAACATTGTTAATGGTAGTTGTTAACCTTATCCTGAAAAGGGTAAAATGTTAGCTAAAACGCAAAGTCATATTGTATGAAATGCATGGTATGATGCATCCGTGTTATCAATGTTTATGATACATGGATGCGATGTATGCGTATGTGAGCTAATTTGCTGCACTACTTGTTGGATTTGGGGAAGCTAAATCCATGACTGCTGCTAAGGATATGGGGTGTAAGTCTTCATGTTGTGAAGTTGAAGTGTTGATGAATTTCCGCTTAGAGAAATAAACTCTGTCGTAAGGGAAATGTTGTGTACTGTTTGTAAAATCCTGTTGAGGAATCCGGAGAAATTGAACGACTTCTACTGGGGATTGATAATTGGAAGCTCTGTTCCACTGGGGATTAAACTGCATACTGCGGGTTTTTTTTTTTTGAAATAGCTTAGGGAGATTTCTCTACCTCCTAAAGCCATCAGTGATTGTCTTTCTATTTTTTTTACTCATAAGCAGTAATTATATTTAAATGCATATGTTCAAAAATAAATCATTGGACGTTTTTGTAAACAAAACACAAGAGTAGAGAAAAACAGATAGTTTTGCACTTTCAAAGGGATATCTTTGTATTGAATTTAAGTAAGTATTTTTGTACAATGAGACAAATCATTATAGTAAGAGAATGTTGTCGTAAAAAATGAAAAAATTTATACAAAGAAAATATAGCTATGTGAAATAATCCCATGGGGTTCCCATTCTGCTATAGCCTTCATGTCTCTGAGCATCTTGTCTATTTGTTGCCTCGTCCGAAGATGATTGAATTGATCAGAACCTCTGAGTTTGTCAGTGGAAGCCAAAGGTTGTCCGTAAGGTGATCCAACGGGACATAGTCATACGCTTTAATTCCCTAACTTTTTCCTGGACCGCCCTTTTGGGTTTTCAGTCCACCGGGAAACCCTTTTTTGCCCAAGTCTCCCTTTCGGGTTTTCAACTTGTCGGGTGTGCATATTTTTTTTGTTTTATCCCTAATTTTTTCCCGAACCTTTTTGGTTCGCTGGGATGCCCTTTTTTTGCCTAGGTGTGTCAACCTAGTGGGTCTCTTATGCGTAGTATCTTTTGACTATGTCTGCATTTGTAGGGTGCGGCAGGTCGTCGCCATCCATGGTGGTCAAGATCATTGCTCCACCAGAGAATATGTTTTTAATTACAAATGGTCCTTCGTATGTAGCAGTCCATTTGCCCCTGGGGTCACCTTGCGGTAGTATGATACCAGATCTCCAACTTGATATACTTGGCGTCTGACCTTTTTGTTGAAAGCCTTGATCATCCGTTTTTGATAAATTTGACCATGGCAGACAACAACAAGCCTTTTCTGATCAATCAAGTTTAGTTGATCAAGTCGAGTCTAGATCCAATCGTCTTTATTCAACCCTGCATCCTTCATAATTCTTAGAGAGGGGATCTGGACCTCAATAGGCAAGACAGCCTCCATGCCGTATACTAGAGAATATGGTGTTTCCCTGGTTGATGTGTGAGTTGTGGTACGATACCTGTGGAAAGCGAATGGTAGCATCTCATGTCAGTCTTTGTAAGTGACTGTCATTTTTTGTATGATCTTTTTAATGTTCTTATTTGCGGCTTCAACAACACCATTACTCTTTGGGCGGTAAGGAGAAGAATTGTGATGATGGATCTTGAATTGCTTGCATAGGGCGGTGATCATAGTATTATTCAGATTCGTACCATTGTCTGTAATGATCCTCTCCAGGATACCGTAACGATAGATGAGATTCTGCTTGATGAACCAGGCTACAACATTCTTGGTCATGGAAGCGAAAGAGGCAGCCTCAACCCACTTTGTAAAATAGTCAATGGCCACTAAGATGAAGCAGTGTCCATTGGAGGTTGTTGGCTTGATTTCCGCAATCATATTAGTCCCCCACATAGCAAAGGGCCAAGGAGCCGTCAAGACATTCAGAGGAACCAGAGGTATGTGCAGCTTGTCAGCATAAATCTGACACTTGTGGCAAGTTCGAGAGTGTTGATAGCAATTTGCTTCCATGGTAGACCAGTAATAGCCTGCCGTAGGATTTTCTTTTCCATCGTATGCCCACTGGAATGGGTGCCAAAAGTGCCTTCATGTAATTTAACCATCATCCTTTCAGCTTCAACCTTGTCTACGCATCGAAGTAACATAGATTCATGGTTGAGTTTGTAAAGAATGCCATTACTAAGGAAGAATTTAGCAGAGAATCTCCTTAAGAACTTCTTATCATTGACTGAAGCTCCTTCTGGATATTCTTGAGCCTCGAGATACCTTTTGACTTCGTGAAACCAAGGCTGGTCCACTACTTCTTCAGTATTAATCTCGTGACATTGTGCTGGTTCATCCCTTTGTTCAATGGTGATATGGGGAGCCTCGTTGTCCCATTTAAGTTTAAACATATATGACATTGTGGCTAGTGCGTCTGCTAGCTGATTTTCTTCTCGCGGAAAATGCTCGAAGGTAATCTTCTCAAAATGTGGGAGCAATGTCAAAACATGTTCTTTGTAAGGGATAAGGTTAGGGTGTTTGGTGTCCCATTCCCCTTTGATCTGGCTAATGACCAAAGCTGAATCTCCGAATACATTCAAGGATTTGATCCCCAAGTCTATGGCAGCTTTGAGACCAAAGATGCATGCTTCGTATTCCGCCATGTTATTTGTACAATTGAAGCAGAGTCTTGTAGTAAAGGGAGTGTGAGATCCTTCCATAGATATGAGTACAACACAAATACCATTGCCGAGTGCGTTAGATGCCCCATCAAAAACCAGGGTCCATCGGGATCCTTGTTCAGGTCCGTCATATGACCTAAACTCTTCATAGTTGTTTACCATCATGATGTATTCATCTGGGAATTCGAACTTCATGGACTGGTAGTCTTCTACGGATTGCTGAGCAAGGTGATCAACTAGTAAACTACCCTTTATTGCTTTCTGGGTAGTATATTGTATGTCATATTCCGTCAGGATCATCTGCCATCTCGCTATTCTCCCAGAGAGTGCAGGTTTCTCGAAGATGTATTTTATTGGATCCATTTTAGATATCAACAAGGTAGTATGGGTCAGTATATACTGTCTTAGCCGGCGAGCAGCCCATGCCAGAGCGCATCAAGTTTTCTCGAGCAGTGAATATCTTGTTTCACAGTCGGTAAACTTTTTGCTCAAGTAATATATAGTGTGCTCTTTTCGGCCAGACCTGTAATGCTGCCCCAACACACACCCCATTGAATTTTCCAAAACAGTCAAATACATGATCAATGGCCTTCCCTCGACTGGTGGCATCAACACAGGAGGCTCTTGCAGGTACTCTTTGATCTTGTCGAAAGTAGTTTGGCATTCATTATTCCATTTGACTACTTGATCTTTCTTCAGTAGTTTGAAGATTGGCTCACAAGTAGCTGTCAGGTGAGAAATAAATCTGGAAATGTAGTTTAAACGTCCCAAGAATCCTCTGACTTTCTTCTCGGTACGAGGAGCAGGCATCTCTTGTATCGCTTTTACTTTGGCAGGATCTACTTCAATACCCTTATTGTTGACAACAAAACCTAAGAGTTTACCAGACCTTACTTCAAACGTGCATTTATTTGGGTTCAACCTCAACTTGTATTTCTTTAGCCTCTCAAACAGTTTTTGTAAATGGTCAAGATGCTCTTCTTCTGTTTGAGATCTAGCTATCATGTCGTCCACATAGACCTATATTTTGTGATGTATCATGTCGTGAAATAGAGCTACCATGGCTTGTTGATAGGTTTCCCCAGCATTCTTCAGTCCGAATGGCATAACCTTATAACATAATATGCCCCATTGTGTGATAAATATTGTTTTCTCCATGTCCTCAAGCGCCATTTTGATTTGGTTGTAACCTGAGAAACTGTCCATGAAGAAAAACACTTTGTGTTGTGTCGTATTGTCAACTAGAATATCAATGTGGGAGAGTGGGAAATCATCCTTAGGGCTTGCCCTATTCAAATCTCTATAGTCCATGCACATTCGTACCTTTCCGTCCTTTTTGGGCATGGGAACAACATTGGCAACCAATTGCAGATAAGAGGTGACGACCAAGAATCCATCATTGAATTGCTTCATGCCTTCAGCTTTAATCTTCTCCGACATATCTGGTCGCATACGACGTACCTTTTGTTTTACTGGTGGACAGTCCTCTCTTATAGGTAGACGATGTACCACAATGTTTGCATCAAGTCCTAGCATGTCTTCATAAGACTAGGCAAAGACCTCAACATATTCGTGTAGCAACTGAATCAGACGCTCTTTGACACTGGGTTCCAGGTTGGCACCCGCCTTGACTTTTCTTTTGTCTTCCTCGGTACCTAGGTTGATTGTATCCACGGGTTCCTTGTGGGGCTTAATGGTTATCTCTTCTTGTTGTAGTAATCTGGCAAGTTCTCCTGGTACCTCACAATCTTCCTCACCTTCGTCTTCCGCTTAGTAGATTAGATTTTCAGAGTCACAGAAGGCCATAGCAGAACCGTTACCCATGGGATCCTGAATGGATGTAGACCTGCAATTTGAGTGTGAGTGTGTGTAAGAGTATAGTTATATTTGAAAGAAATGAAAAATGTAAAAAATAAAAACAATGAGCACAAAGTTTGTATGCAAAAACGTCCATGATTCATTGATGTCATATAGAAATGAAATAATAACCCTTACAAATGGACCATTGTGCCTCGGGTAAGATACAAGGTTTTAAGTGTCTGAATTGTTTTAATACTACAGATCCAACAAAATGTAAAGACAAATTACTGTGGGATAAAAGTGATTGGGACGAAATCTCTAGCCTCCCAGTTGTTGAGCCCTCAACTGACAGTTGGGAAAATCCAATCCTCCAGGTTGTAGTTGTCTTCATCATCTTCCACCGTATTGACTTCACGGTTACTGATCTTCAAGGGTGGTCCTCCGGCACGAGCGCGACGTACAGCCTTCTGGGCACCTGAAGTGAAACCCAGGCAAAACTTGTCAGATTTGTATGGGAAATCTGGGAGTTGTCCCCAGATAGTGCACCCACCTTCTTCTATCACTGCCTTGGCATCCTTCAAAGATGACATCCTAAGCGGAGGCCTTGTGATCTTGGGAACTTGAGACACATCCTTGGTTACTGCCACATCTTGTGGGACTTCTTCAAAGTTTTGGAATGGAGTTTCAATAAATTCACCATCCGATTCCAAATATCTGAAGGAATTGAGATGGCTGATCATATACTCTTTTTCTCCATGAATGGTGATGATTTTCCCTTGAATTGGATATTTCAGCATTTGGTGCAACGTAGAAGTAACAGCGCCAGCATTGTGAATCCACGGTCGGCCTAGCAAGCAGGAATATGAAGGGAGAATATCCATTACATAAAAAGTTGAATCAAATGTTTGGGTTCCTACCTTTCTGGGGATATCCACTTCCCCATGCACCATCCTTTTTGAGCCGTCAAAGGCCCTCACTACTATGTTGCTTGGCTTCAATGTCAATCCCTCACAGTCAAGCCTATCAAGAGCCTTTTTAGATAACACATTCAGGGACGAGCCAGTGTCCACCAAGACATGAGCCAGAGTTGTGCCCCTGCATTCCACTGAGACATGCAATGCCTCATTATGCTTCCTTCCTCTTGGCGTTAAATCAGCATCCGAAAAACCTAAACCATTATCTGCAGTCAAGCTGGCTACGCAGTCTTGGAACTGATCGGCAGATGTTTCTTGGGGTACATGAGCAGTTTTCAGGAATTTCACCATGGCTTTTGCATGAGCCTCAGAACATAGTAATAAAGCCAACATGGAAATTTTTAATGGAGTTTGTCCCAGTTGCTCGACTACATTGTAGTCTCTTCTTTTTATGATCTTTAGAATTTCCTCCATCTCTTTCTGGAAGGTCTCAGGGATAGCCACTGATTGTGCCCTCGTCCGGACAGGCTCAATAAGAACAATTTTACCTCGAGTCTCAGTTGACTCGGCAGCAGAAATGTCAGTAGGAGTGATAACAGGGATTGTAACAGCTTTGTCAACAAGAGTATTAGAAGAGATGATTGTAGGACTGGGAACAGCCTTTGAAGGAGCCACAACAACATGAGTGATTACGGGTCCAGAAACTGCTTTTGGGGGAGCAATTTCTTGAGAGAATATCCTTCCACTTCGGGTAATTTTGCTAGTCCCTGCAATATTACTAATATCGAAGTCAACCTTCTCAGAGCTTGAATCTTCAGCAGCTGGCCAATCTTGCTTGATACCGTGGTAGTAGACATCCCCTCCATAATTCCATGGTACGGTTTTGTCTGACGAATACAGGATTGGTCCAGGCATTGTAATTATCAAAGGAGCTACTTTTGGAACTGATGTAATTCTAACGGGTCTTTTGGTGGAGACCCTGGAAAAATTGTCGAAAATGGTAACGATGGAAACATCATTATAAGAAACAGTTGGAACAGAAGTCTTTTCGAATAAAATTTCCTTGTTATCTATTAGGCATTGAACGCCTGCTTTCAGCAAAGGACAGCTAGTTGGTGAGGACAAACTGAAATGACAGCTTTCATCATAGCCTGGGAAAACACCAGCATTCAATAAATTCTTTTTGATAGTTAGGAGTGGGGTCATAAGTTGATCAACTGAAGTAACAAACATATCTTCCTCAATGGCATTGGCATTATGGCCATGTTTGGGCATAAGGGCGGAAATGACATTGGGCTTTTCTGATGCATCGAATTCAATCTCTTTGGCTTCAAGGAGGTCTTGTACTTTGTTCTTTAGAGCCCAACAATTGTTAGTGTCATGGTCGGGACTCTCAGAGTGGTATGAACAACGGGCATTAGGATGATAGTGAGGAGAGGTTGTGTTAGGGTTCTTTGGAGCTTCTTTCAAAGTCACTAGATTGGATCTTAACAAATATGGTAATACTTGAGATAGAGTCATGTTAATTCTGTTGAACTGTCTGACTGGTCTTTCCATTCTTGGTTGGTTATTTCTTTGTTGATCAGGTACAAGTTTAGGAATCATAATAGCCCTCGCCATTGGACGGCGTTCATCCCTATCTTGATTTCTCTGAGGATATACCATAACCACTTCTTTCTTTCAGATGAATAGCTTCCTTACAGCAGCAGAGGATGTATCTTTTTGAATCTTTCCATTCTTTATCCCGGCTTCTACCCTTTCTCCGGTCAATATCAATTCAGTAAAACCTGCCGATGAACTCCCAATTAAGTGATTGAAAAATGGGCCAGACAAGGTTCCCAAAAACATGTCTACCAACTCTCTTTCAGATAGGGGAAGTTGAACTCTTCCGGTCAAGTCTCTCCATTTTTGTGCATATTCCTTGAAGCCTTCACTTGAAACCATGGCCATACTCTGGAGTTGAGTACGGGTGGGTGCAAGATCAGCATTGTATTGGTATTGTTTGTAAAAGGTTGCGGCAAGATCTTCCCAGTTATGAATATTGGCTCTTTGTAACTGATAGAACCAATCAAGTTGAGTTCCAGACAGACTGTCTTGGAAGAAGTGTATCCATAAATCTTTGTCATCGGTATGGGGTTGGATTTTCCTCACATAGGGTCGGAGATGCATTTTAGGGCATGAAACTCCGTCATATTTGGCGAACACAGGTGCTTTGAATTTTGGAGGAATGACAATCCCCGATACTAACCCCAACTCCTCAAAGTCCAATCCAAGAACTTTTTGGATTTCCATTGCACTTAATCGTTCTTCTAGATGCTTATACTTATCGTCGGCTGGAGGATATTGTTCTTCATAATAGTCTTCTTCTTCCTCTCCCTCCTCTGACTCTTACTGGACAACTGTTTCTTTGCCTTTACCATCTTGATTGTCTTTCTCACCGGATGTCGTTGCAAAGTCTAAGGCTCTTCTTGTCTGCCCTTAGAATCTTCTTCCCATGTTTAGAACTCTGGTTATCTTCTTTGTCTTCTTTTTCTTCTCTTCATCCAGCAAGGCCTTCAACTCTTCTTGTCCTTTGGCCAGAGTTAAGAACAACTGTTGAAACTGGGCATTCTGAGCTTGGAGGTCCTTCACTGTTTGCTCGAGATCCATCTTACTGAAATAAACAGTAGAGAGATTAGGGGACTTATTGCAAGAAACTTGTTTATGTTATGATGAATGGTAAATGCATATGCAATGGTTTCAAGGATTTTAAGATTCAAATTTGTTTTAGACAAAAAGGAAACACACGTTATATTAATAGATTAAAGCTCGAGTACATCAATGCCTTCTTGGTTAAAATAATACAAAAACTCTTATATAAAAAGGTAGTACGCATCCTCTTTGGTGTAATGTAGGCATTCAGAGTCAACTCCACATGAAGTAATCTAGTGAGTTCCAAAACCTTCTTCTCGCTTGCGTAGAATTGGGCTTCGAAATTATCTCGCTCCCCCCTTGAGTTGTATCCAATCCCTTTGTAGGCCTTCAAGAGAGGTGGGCATGTCAGGATGTAGGATAATATATGGAACATCTCCTTCCATGACAGGCTCAATGATTACAGGGAGAGTAAAGGGATAAGGCATCATAAGACTCTGAGCACGAGTTCGTACCCATTTGAGGTAAGGCTCAAGAGGGATGGAATTATTATGCCCCAATGTCTTTCTATCTACCTTGTTCAACATCCTCCAAGCTCGGATAAATCTCTGGCGAAGACCTTGATCGTCGTTGTCGTAGTCAAATACCAAACCTTGAATCAACATCTCATGAGGGTCATCCCTTCGGGCGTAACCAAACTGTCTTAAGGCTAAGCAGGGGTTCTAGGTGATACCTCCCCTAATGCCAAGTAAGGGGACATTAAGGAACTCTCCATAACGGTCAACAATAGTAACATTCTCTATGGATCGGGAGCACCAATAAATGTATAAATGTTTGAGTGTCATCAACCTTTGTGACCACCTTGAACCTTGCTCTTTCTTTAATACAGATTGGGGAAGATGTGAAATAAACCATCTTGCCAAGAGAGGAGTGCAACACATAAGGACACCTCTTTTCCTCGTTGTGCGAGTGTGAAAAGAGTGTAGGATGTCTCCTAGCAAAGTAGGCACCGGGTTGCGTGATATGAAGATTTTGACGGTGTTCACATCTATGAGTTGGTCAGGATTTGGAAACAAAACCATACCATAGATTAGGAGAGCCACAACTTCCTCAAAGGCTTTCTCAAACAAGAACTTTGCTAGGAAACCTTTAGCACCCTTTTCATCCATGGTTTTCCATGGGCTCCTAGTTACTTGCTAGATCACTTGCTTTTTGTTTGAAATTGTGCTTGATGTGGTTTTTGAAAGTATTTTGTAAAGAGGCCATTGTTTAGGCAATCTTTGTAATGATTCTTGTTTGTAAGAATGTATACAAAGATATTTGATCTTTTGAAAATGTCTTCAATTTGTAAGATGTTTGAAAGTGTAGGTGATTGTTTTGAAAATAGCAAGGATGTTTGTTTGAAATTGAGCAAGTAATTAGGAGCATTCTACCTACTCAAAAATTCTTTCTTGTTTATTTCCTTTTCCTTTGACATTGTTATCTTACCATTGATTTGGTAAGTAACCCTATCTTTGGATGTAAAAGGGACGGACATGGGTCATTGTATAATCATGATTAGCAATGTTGCAAGGTATCTTAGAATTCCTTTTTTAGGGACTAAGATCATTTGAAAGGAAACTTAGATAGCGTCATCATGGGACTATGATCTTGTATTTGTTTGTTTTTGGTAAGATACCTTACATGCGTAATATGGTCATTTTGTATAAGGCAACCAAGTGGAATGAACCTAGGGGTGCTTGTGTGTAAATGTATTGTTTTCATGCTTGTTTTTGTCTTGAATTAGGGTTTTCTAAGCACTAGTTTTAGTCTTTTCATACAAACCCTTATTACTAGCATTTGTATATAAAAGCGATAAATTGCGGAATTTAAAGTTACTACACTATTACAACATTTGTGGGAGGTGGTATACAAATTCATGAATGGGGATTGCAAGAATTTAAACCTAATTATTCTATTACAACCATATTGAATTGGTATAAATGTACAAGGAATTAAATAAATACAAAGTATAAAAATGAATAAATGTGGAATAATGTGAAGGTGAAGAAAATTGAATATTTTGTTTGGATTTTTTAGAGAAAAGGAATTTTGTTTTAACCTAATTAATTACAGAAAATAATTAATTGAACTTAAATTTATTAAAGAAAATCTTGAATAGAACCTTAATTCTATTTAGTTGATTAAAAGAAAATAAGTTTAGAAAAAAGTATTTTTGGTATTTTTTCTTGAAAATATTTATGGCATCATGAAATATTTTTAGACTTTTTTTATACCAAAAATGAAATATTTTAATTAGTATGAAAGAAAATAACTAATAACCTAGTTTTAATTATATTTACAAGATAATAAGTAAAAAATAAATAAAGTATAGTTAATAGAAATATTTTTTTGTGAGAAAAATAAAATAAACTAAGTCAAAATATAAATCTATCATTTTTTTTTATTTTATGATTTTTTCAGTATTTAGAAAATATATTTAGTAAAGCAAAAATGAAATAAAAAAGAAAATAAATAAACTTGGGCCAGGGGTGCCAATAGCCTACAGGGGGGTTAGTAAGCAAAAATAAAAACAAGCCAGGCCCAAAGAGGCCCAGCTCCTGCCAAAAACACAAAAATCAAAAAGTAAAATGTGAAAAAAATGAAAAGGGTACCACTGGGGCTCGAACCCAGGTCCCAAAAGTTACAGGCGCGCGCTTCTACCACTGGGGTGGCTATACATCTGTTAACATAAGAAAAACAATAAATATACAAGACAAAACGCGCCCTGATGACTTCATCTTCAACCTCCAGTCAGACCAACTATAACTTGCTCATTTCTCATCAAAAATGAAAACTGTAAACATGAAACTTGTAGCAAATTTCTCACGGTTTCAGAAATGTAAAGCATTAAAACTATAGATCAAAGATAAGCATGAATTTTAATGGCCCTAATCTGAACCCTAAATATCTCAGAAGTTTTAGTTTCAAAATTCTCTAAGCTCAAGCAAAATTAATGGAAACTATGGCCATGGTTATCTTTAGGGCAATGATATCTACATGTTTTGTTCATAAATAAATCATTGATGATGCCTATATGAAGAGTTCCAAGTTGAGAAAACTTACCTCAAAATTGGAAATTGCGTTTTGAGTTTGAGCTTGTTTCAAGTGATGGTGATGATCAGGTTAGCTTCCTTGAGGTCCCAAGAAGCTAATGCAATGATTAGCTTTAACAATGGATGGCTGAAATGGTCTGGAGAAGTCAATGTGCAGAGCTGAGTTTTTGAAAATAGAGGATGGTGTTAATGGTGTTATAGTTCTGTAACAGGGTGTGGGATTGTTTCTATGTGATGTTTAGAAACTTTAGAAACCAAAAGGCCAAGAAACGCACGAGTATATTATGAGTTTCAAGTTTTTGGTCAGTTTGTATGAAAATGGAAGTGTGAAGTGTGATTATGAGTTCTAGGTTCTTTCAAGGCTTGAGCATTCGTGTGTTTGTGTCAAATGGTTTGTGTATGTATAAACAAAAGTGTTTGAGTGCATTGGCAAGTCAGAAGTACCAGTCCTTAGCTTTTGGCTAGGTTACTTAATTTTGAAGAAAAGAGGGAAACAAGTTTGAAGAAGAGGTACAAGAATGGGATGGCTGATTGTAAGTGTTTGAAACATTTCTCATGAGTTATAGGACCTTTTTTATCAGAAGAGCACAAGTGCAAGGCTCAAGAACAAGTTTTGTAAAAAAGTCACTTTATCAAAATGGCAATGTAACCTATCTTCCAAAAATGGATAAAAACCATGTCTATGCATTGAATGCTTGAAGTGAGGCCTCTAACAGCTGTGTAAACCATTAATTATGGAGTGCCTAACAAGTTTGAGTCCTGCAAAGTAGTGTTTATGCAGCATGGTTTGAATTTAAATTTTGTTCATCACTAAAATGACTTGTAATTAAAGTGAGAAAATCCTAACTTTATCTCTTCGATTCTCCCTACTCAAGAATGATCTCAAGGAGTTCTTGGACATTTTGGAAAGCTTGCAATGTTCCCTACAAACCATATTTGAATTAATTTTGAATATTCCCCTTGGAACTATATGAAAAAGTGTCATTAAGTTAGGTCAAAATCCTGGCCAAATTAGAGCAAAATTTCACTAAGTGTTTTGTTTCATGGCCCTATGTTTACAAAATTATAACTTGAGATCCAAGCACTTTTGGAAGAAGTTGTGTGAAGAAAAGTTGTAGATTTCATGGAGATCTATAACTTTCATGTTGGAAGTTTCTCTTGAATAAATTTGCATCATGGTGAAAATTTGGCTTAAAGTTATGAAAAAATAAGAAATTCCAACACTTAGAAAAATTTCTAAGTTTAGAAATTTTGACTTTTCAAAATGAAATCTTGACTTTTTGATTTCTTGATGAATAAGTTTCATATTTTGACATGTTTTGATGAATTATGATCTTTGGCACTAGAATTTGACCAAAAAGTCAAAGTTTGACTTTTCAGTATACAGTTGGCTTTTGATCAGTTGACTACAAAATTCATCTGTCAATCCAATGGACTTGCAACGTCTTGAACCATGTCATTAGGTCAAAATGATGCAATTAGACTCTTGAGATCATGTCTTAAGCCAAATGACCATTTTCTAGGTCAAAAATTAGAAATTGCCCTTTCCTAGTCAAAACCCTAATTTTGACCATTTTGCCCTTTTGGAGATTTGATCAAATTTCTAGAGGAGTTATGGTCCAAACTTGGTCAAATGATACATATGAGTCGAGAATGTTGATGGGGATCAAACAATTATGAAGTTTGACTGTTAGTTGGCCATGGTTGACTTTTTCCCCAATACAGCTGATTTTTAGGTCAACTGATCAATTGATCGAGCAAAAGAGTGATTCAACGCTTGAAACTTGACATGAGTAATCTTGGGAGTCCATAATGATCCATGAAAATAATATGGGGCATTGGAAGCTCAAAAATCCTTGTGCAAACTGAAACCCTAATTTTGGTCATCAGTGCTTAAGGAGGAGTCTTGAGCTTATCAAACCCTAATGCAGTCTTGATTCAAGGAGATCTTGTGAGCAAATTATTGATAAGAGAGGGGGCAAGTTTTGGGGTATAAAAGTTTGGATTAAACAAATGTTAACATAATATAATGTCAAACAAGATGTTATGACATTATTATGTTATAATCTAAGTGCCATAAATATATCAAAAAATCCTATTCAACACAGCAGAACCAAACACATTGATATATGTCATCACTTCATAAGAGAGATTGTTGAAGAAAATATTGTTTCCTTAGAACATGTAGCCACAGAATTGCAATTGGCTGACATTTTCACTAAGGCTTTGGATGCTAATCAGTTTGAGAACTTAAGAGGAAAATTATGGATTTTCTTATATGAGGGTTTGTAGCAATTAAGGGCGTGTGGGAATATCACTAAAGTGATATTATATTATATTATTTATGTTTCCAACAAATCAAATTTCAAAAGCAATCATTTCAAGATTGTCTTAAAGTTTTTCCCACGCGCTACGAAATCACATCCTTCTACTTTCACAAACTCTTAATTCTCCTTTACAGAAAAACAACCCTTGTCATTCTTCATCTCTTTGCCCAAAAATATTTAAAGATGTCTCAACATCATGCATCGTCTCCCTCATAATCTGTCAACCATCCTGAGGAACTCTCCCTTCACAGAGTACTTGACGTTACTCCTCTAACAATTGTCCCACCTCTTGAGAGGAAGGTCAAGAACCCAGATCGTCACCATCAAAGAAATCCAAAGATGGTAAAGGTAATGCTTCCACTACTACTGATGATAAGACAGAAGAAGAGATTGTTAATGTTGATAGAAGCATTGGAAGGTGTGATACGGTGGCAGAACTGACTGTTTTTACTGGTTTGCGTTTTGCATTTTTTGTTCACAAAATGTCGCGGTAAGAAAGAGTCGTCACCGACTTTTATTTCATCCAATCATGGAAAAGGAAAAACAACAGAAAAAACCTTTTTTCGAGATATTCTGAGTACAAGGGGTAAATTATAGAAAGGGAAGGTGTTAGCACCCTTTCTATCTGTAGTTATCTACGGGCTCTTAGGTACTTGCTCATTTTTTAAAATTGCTTGTGTATGTTTGTTTTTGAAAATGTTTACTTTGTGTTAACCCTTGTATCAGTCCTCAAGGGTGTGACGAAGTTGTTTTGAAAATTTGTTTGAAAGATGTTTGTGTGAAAAGTTTTTATTGAGCAAGTACTTAAGATCCTACCTACTCGAAAAAAGGATTGTTCATTCTCATTTCCTTTGGACAGCGCTATCCTACTATTAAGGAGTAGGTAGCACCTTCGTTTGAGTTGTAAGGGACATTCGAAAGGGACAAGTACAATCAATAAATCAATAGTTAGAAAACTTTAGTAGTAACCCTAGAGTCTTAAGATCTTTCCGAGGCAACATTTCTGAAGCAACATTTCCGAGGCAACATTCGAATGGGACAATTTGATCTTTTTAGACTGGAGGGCAACCACTAAAATCTCCTATGCTTAATGATTGTTTACCGAAGGAAACCGAAGTGAGGTAAACCCTAGGAATGGATATGTGCATATGATTTGTTTCAGTTATTTAATCTTTGCACATTAGGTGATCTACCGTTTTAATTTCAAGTAATCTTGCCATACAATCCTATTAGCATACATCTAGACAGTTAAATATTTGCAGGAATTTAAAATGCGAGAAGATAAACCTAGCTATTACAAGGCTTCGGGGGGTGGGGATTAATTACATAACCAAAGAATCGGGGATTAAAGCAATAAATAAAACCCTAATTTAACTATTACAAACCATCGGCATTTACAAAAATAATGGAAAAGAAAAAATTAAATGCGCAACAAATTAAATACGAGGAGAAATTGAAAACCCTAATTGAAAAATAATTAAGTTATTTATGAGACAAGAATTGATTAAATTATGTACGACTGAAACCCTAATTCTAATCATTTTTTAGTTATAAAAGAAATTGAAATTAAACTAATCTAAACTAAATTAAATAATTTCAAGAAAATAAAATGTTTTACAAAAAAAACAAGATGTTGTGTATTTGTGGTTTTTTTATTTTTGTGATTTGTTGATTTGTTGATTTTATGATTAATAAAAAAAAGGTGATTAATTTTTGTGGAAAAATAATTAAACAAAATAATTAAATAGAGGAAATAAAAATAAGAAAGAATTGAAAATGGGCATGTATGTTGTTAGCAAATCTGGGGTGCACTATTGAAATTGTTGGGCCCAAGGTGGATAGCCCAGTATACCAGCGCCTGTTCCTGTGAGGTCATCTCCTAAAGGTCTACCATGCACCCTGGCAAGTGGAGTCATTAGATCTGTTGATCATGAACGTGATTAGATCTTGTAGTTGGATGATGGAGGTGTATGGTGAACGTTGGAGACAGCAACACATAGGATCCTGAAAAAGAAGAATAAAAACAAGGAAATTGCTAGGACTTGGGATCGAACCCAGGTCCTCTACCCTTTCCCCCATGCCTGCTTGACATCTGTGCTACGCGCTTTAGTTGTTAGTATAATAACAATAATTCATAATATGTGTTAAAACGTGAGTTAGTGGACAAAACAGAAAAAGCGCGCGCCAGTTTGAATGGCCCCGTGATTGGTTGCCACGTTATCACCTTCTTCCTCAGTGTAAACAACTTATACCTACAGACATATTCCATAACTACAAATCTGCAAATTTCCAAAATCCAGCACAGGCATAATAAATGAATTATGGTTATACCAATCAAATTGTTTTGACCTCACGAGTACGATGGTACCCTTTGTGTAGGCCAATTTTACCTGTATCAAGAAACCCCAAAATGTGACTTCAAACCCTAATAATGGAAACTCTAGATATAAGCATCAAAATGCAAAATCAAGTAAACCAAAATGTTCTAAAGGCTCATACAAACACAATGCTACATTTAATGATGGTTAATCATGCATGAATTACGAAATACGATTCAAGTTAGGGAAAGCAAACCGTGGGTCTGTAACGCACATTTCTGGGCGTGAACAGGCTTGCAATTGATCCAGTTATGTTCCTGAGATGTCCAACAATCTATTGGCAATGCTAGAACGGCTTGAATTGGCCTCCAAGCTTGAAACCGAATCACACCTTTTTTGTCAATTTTTTTGAGTTTGTTCTTGCTCTTTCACGATTGTAAAAACCTTATTTTTTGCTTTGTTCTTGTCCAATATATACCTAGGGATGAATTAGGGTTACAAACTTGGATTGAATCTTGTAATTTGATGAGATTTTATTTGATTCATTAGCCATATGAAAACTTGCTATTTTGAGCCAAATCTTCCATTTCTTGTACCAATTATGCTTGATTCATTTTGGCCTTGATAATTCAGCATATGTTGATTGCCAACCTATCCAAAAACCAAATAAAATCATATCTTTGCTATTATTCACTAATTATTTGATTTAATTCACTTTTTAATTAATAAAAAATAAAAATAAATTACAAAATGAAGAAAATAATGTGTGGGTGAATATTTGAGTCGTGGACCACATTATAAATGAAGTGCAAGCATAAAAAGGTAGGCCCATTTAGCAAAAAATGCATTTTTGAGTACTTTTGACTTTTGGCAATTTTGCAAAAAGGGTCAACTTTGACAAGGCATATCTCTTCCAATTTTAACCCTAGAGAGGTGTTCTTTGACTTTTTAGAAATCTTAGGATGTCCCATAAGCAACCCTTTTTGTATCATCTCAATTGAGTCTTCCATGTTCGTGTAATAAACCTTGACCCAAAAGGTGTTTTTGTTGACTTTTCAAAAGGACCCATAATGTAGAAATTCATATATTTTTGTGAGTGCATATTTTGAACTTGTGAGATTAAGATGAATTGTAGGGAATTGAATCCTATTCAAAATGATCTTTGGATGGAAAATTTCTGATAAAGCATGTGGAAGTTATGCTTGGTCAAAGTTTGGTTGACTTTTACTGAGAAACCCTAATTTAGCAACTTTTGGGTTTTGATGAATTTGGACCATTCCTTGGGGAATCATGATCAACCCTTGCTCAAATGATGGATATAACTTCAAAATGTTGATGTTGACCAAAAATATTGAAGTTTGACTGTATGTGGGTCACAATTGACTTTTGACCTAATACAGTCGATTCTCAAGCATCTGAGCAGTTGACTGAGAAAACTTCTTGTGCAACGCATGAAACTTGACATGTAGGGTCTTGAGAACATATTAAGACAATGAATAGCATATGAGCACTTTTTGGTTCACTCATCTTGATGAAAATGGAAACCCTAATTTGAGGTACACTGCCTTAGGAGAGAGTTTGTCTGGTCAACTCTTGGGCAACCTTGTGCAAATTGAGGATCTCAATGGACATGTATTGAGTAAAATGAGGGGAAATTTTGAGGTACAACAGCTGCCCCTGTTCAATCTTCTTAAACCTGAGGATGTAGATTGGCTCGTCTTCCTTTCGTGATCTGAAGGTGGAAGATGATTGAACACTAGAGTGCCCAGAAATTTGCACTCGCATGAAGTGGCACTTGATTTGTGATATCGGGAATGGGCTTACAGATGCCATTTGGAGGTCGATAATATAATATTGTCGGAGATGGGCTTAAAGATGCCATCCTGGATGCGACCGAGAATTGTAGTAAATGGGCTTAAAGATGCCATCTATAGAATGTTGATTTCCTAAGACATTCCTTCGATGAGAGTTCCTATTATTGTTGTTGATGAGGAATCTGTTGAGGAACGTTGGTATCTATCTTGGGAGAAATAGAATTTTAGGAGCTTCAGTGGTCCGTTATTCTACTGGGTAAATGTGAAATCAATCGTGTTTGATCGGGTCCCGGTCTTACAGTGTTGTGGACTGCTGTTTGGAGATAAGAGAGGAGGAACCTGGATAGTAAGGTTATGAGAAGGAACCTGGATAATAGGGTTACTTTGATATGAAAGCCTGGATAGTAGGGCTGCGAGAAGGAACCTGGATAGTAGGGTTACTTCGATACGAAAGCCTGGATAGTAGGGCTGTGAGAAGAAACCTGGGTCGTAGGGTTACTTTGATATGAAAGCCTTGATAGTAGAGCTGTGAGAAGGAACCTGGATAGTAGGGTTACTTTGATATGAAAAACTGGATAGTAGGGCTGTTAGAAGGAACCTGGATAGTAAGGTTACTTCGATATGAAATCCTGGATAGTAGGGCTATAAGAAGGAACCTGGGTCGTAGGGTTACTTCGATATGAAAGCCTGGATAGTAGGGCTGTGAGAAGGAACCTGGATAGTAGGGTTACTTCGATATGAAAGCCTGGATAGTAGGGCTGTAAGAAGGAACCTGGATAGTAGGGTTACTTCGATATGAAAGCCTCGGTAGTAGGGCTGTGAGAAGGAACCTGGATAGTAGGGCTGTGAGAAGGAACCTGGATAGTAGGGCTGTAAGAAGGAACCTGGATAGTAGGGCTGTGAGAAGGAACCTGGATAGTAGGATTACTTTTATATGAAAGCCTCGATAGTAGGGCTGTGAGAAGGAACCTGGATAGTAGGGTTACTTTTATATGAAAGCCTGGATAGTAGAGCTGTGAGAAGGAACCTAGATAGTAGGGTTACTTTGATATGAAAGCCTAGATAGTAGGGCTGTGAGAAGGAACCTGGATAGTAGGGTTACTTCGATATGAAAGTCTGGATAGTAGGGATGTGAGAAGGAACCTGGGTCGTAGGGTTACTTCGATATGAAAGCCTGGATAGTAGGGCTGTGAGAAGGAACCTGGATAGTAAGGTTACTTTGATATGAAAGCCCGGATAGTAGGGCTGTGAGAAGGAACTTGGATAGTAGGGTTACTTCGATATGAAAGCCTGGATGGTAAGGCTGTGAGAAGGAACCTGGATAGTAGGGTTACTTCGATATGAAAGCCTGGATAGTTGGGCTGTGATAAGGAACCTGGATAGTAGGGTTACTTCGATATGAAATACTGGATAGTAGGGATGTGAGAAGGAACCTGGATAGTAGGGTTACTTTGATATGAAAGCCTAGATAGTAGGGCTGTGAGAAGGAACCTAGATAGTAGGGTTACTTCGATATGAAAGCATGGATAGTAGGGCAGTGAGAAGGAACCTGGATAGTAGGGTTACTTCGATATGAAAGCCTTGATAGTATGGCTGTGAGAAGGAACCTGGATAGTAGGGTTACTTCGATTTGAATGTCTGGATAGTAGGGCTGTGAGAAGGAACCTGGGTCGTAGGGTTACTTCGATATGAAAGCCTGGATAGTAGGGTTGTGAGAAGGAACCTGGGTAGTAGGGTTACTTTGATATGAAAGCCTGGATAGTAGGGCTTGTGGGAATAAACCTGGGTAGTATGGTTACTTTGATATGAAAGCCTACATAGTAGGGTTGTCTCATTTGATCACGTAGATTAGGTGACCCTTTTGATTTCGGGAACTGTATTTCCATTAGTCGTCTGTAGATGTGATCTGTATAACTGCTTGATTTGTTGAAGCTAATCGTTTTTTCTGCAAAAGATATATGGGTTAGTTATATGTTGTGCATGAAATGCAGGGTGAGATGATGTTCTCAAAATAAATGAGATTATGCTGCATTTGATATGAATGTGTATGTCATGATGTATGTTCATGAAATGCTATCGGGGTTTGCTCGCGTATTAGGAAAATAAATCCCTGACGGTTGCTGGAGATTTGTAAATATTCTGTCGGGAAGAGATACTGGAGAATAACTCTGCGGGGACCAACTTAGGGGAAGAGATACTTTGTTGGTAAACTTGCTGATCTAGAGGAATAAACTCAACTGGGGATGAAATTCCATTGTTGGAGATGATAAGCTCTGTTGGAGAAATAAACTCCGCTTGGGGGATGAAATTTACTGACTCGCCCGCGATTATAAACCTTGACTGGGGAGAGTTATGTCTTGTTTCAGGAAAGCTGGCATCAACGCCTTTGAATACTTTTACTCTAAGGGGAGTGTATGTACCCGTGATTATGTTCTTAGGCTGACTCTATCCCGATACCTGATAGGCAGAGTAACTGTAGGGTTTCGCACTTCTTCTTTTTCTCTGTTTCTGGAATTTCGAGTAATTGTCTTTTGTTTCTTATGTAAATATTTATGAGCGGTAATCATTTTCAAATGCATATATCAAAAATAAATTATTGGACGTTGTAGCGGTAGAAATGTTCAAGACTAAGCCATTGGATTGACTAGACTTTATACAAATCAAAATAAAAATCGCCACCGCGCTTTATTGTTTCAAAAGGAATGGGAAAAGAGCGAATAACCCAAAAAAAGGGGGAAAGATTCAAGTTAAGGGGGTTGGTTATGCAAAGGGAAGGTATTAGCATCCTAGACATCTACGGTACTCTGTATGAACCTATTTGAAAAATCTGTATATTTTGGCTATAAAAATGTGTTGTATATAAAATGGATGGTGGAGGTGAGAAAAGAAATATTTTTATGATTTTTGCACCCGCCACGGTTGTGAACCTTTAGTGTCTACGTACCACCTTTCGTGCGATAGGGGATCAGGGTACATGTAGTTCCTCTTATAAAAATTTGAAACACAAGTGTGTTGGTTAATTTTATGAGATAAGACATCATCGTCATTGTCCGTGTGGAAAACATACTTACTACCCACAATCATGACAAAGGAGAATTTGCATCATCTCAAAGTGGAGGATATGGCTTGGATTTTAAAATCAACAATGCCTCACCCAACACCCAAGTGGAAAATATCTCTCTTTACTACATATTGTAGAAGTATAGTTGTTTGCATCACTACAAGGATTGACAAGAGTCTAATCTTTTAAGAAAAGTTTTAAAATAAAAGGCCAAAGTGGAAAAAATGGTTTGAAATGAGATTGATTGACTTTTAGTCTTCTCACAAAAATGTCAAGGTATTATTAAATTGATTGAAATTTATTTATGAAAATGTTTTGAAAATGCATGGACCTAAGTCCAAGTTTATTATGAAAGTGTTTCATGTTTAGAAATAAGAAGAGTTTTTAAAAGGAGGGAGAAGATTTTTGAAATTAAAGAAGATGGGAGGAGATGAAGAGACTATCCTAAAGCATAAGGTAAAAGTTAGGGATAAGAACCATCTAACCAACAAGAAGCCAATACTTGACATTATGAGTCAATATAGAATTCCCATTCTTCATATTGAAACCAAGCAAGCAAAGATCCTAGACCTCTTGAGAGAACCAAACTTGAAGTGTATTAAGTCTTCGCAAAAATTGGGCGGAGTAACGGCTGTATACGGGTGAATTCCAGATTGCGAACAAAGTATGTAATCACAATAACCTGTACAGAAAACAAACAAACAACCCAATGTCTTTAGGTAAACCTCAAGAACTCCAAACAAAATAATCAAGTAAGATCACAAGGTCTCCAAGATAGGCCAAGGTTTCTAATCCTAAGTCCAAGAAGTCCAATACTCCATAATGCCAAGGATAGTAACCAAATAGTCCAAGTATCATTAAAGATTTTTATGGTTCATGTTGATTATTAGGTGTCTTTAAAAGGAAAAAGAAAAGCTCAAGCGAGCAAAATAAAAATGACATAAAAGTAAATGCTCAAGTGAGCAAAAATAAAAATGGCATAAGAATTAATGCTCAAGTGAGCAAAATAAAAAATGGCATGAAATGTAAATGCTTAATTTAAATGGTACATAAAGCATAAAAAATAAAAGTATAAAGTAAAGTCAATTGTTAGAAATTAGTGGTTAGTTGGATGACCATCTTGAAACTTGCATTTGGAACTCATTAGAGGATTGGTGGAACAAAAGCCTCCACACAACAAGTTGCATTTGCTTTTTGTCAAGTATATCATCCATTTTGGAAACCTCAAAAGTAACATTTAATGATCAACGATGTTTAAGTGATCCGCGTTGACCAAAGGTGTTGTAGATCCATTAGAGGATTGGTAGAACCAAAGCCTCCACACAATGAATCTCAAGGTTATTGGATCAAAGAGATCAAATTAACATACTTGGGCTTGCAATCATAAGTTTGGGCCACGAATGATCATTTATTCGAATCGGGACAAAATTTAGCACTATGTTAAGCAATCGTAAGTGGACTTATGTAGAAGTCGCACCTATTTTGAGTTTGTTCAATAGCAATCTATGTACTTCATGTTTGGATAAATGAAATAGAGATCACCATCCCTTAACATGTCGCACAATTAAAAAAGAAAGGGATAAGATGAAGAGGGAGGGGAATGATAAGCTAATTTGGATCACCATCTCAAAATTCTTTCATCTTTAAATTCAACCACTCCTCTAGATGGATTAAAGCACTAAACATATCATTAATCCAAAGCACCAAAAATGAATTAAATAATTAACTCTTTGAGAGATTTGAATTGATGAACATTTATCCAACTTCATCTACACCACAAAGTCCATCAAACTTAAAGAGAAATTGGACATTTAAAATTGTAATCCAAATTATCCATCAAAGAGAGTGAGTAGAAAAAATATTTGAGTCGAAAAAAGCCCCAAAATAAGGCAGAAAAAGTATTTTTGGCACTGTTACAATCAATTGTGCTTAGACAACTACCAATTGCATCAGTGTAGTTTTTTTTCAAATCAACTTTCTGTGAAAAACAATTTCAATGTTACAACAATTGATTGCAAACTGTTAAAATCAGTAGAAAACAACATTTCAAGGATCAAATTCTTATTCCAACTTTTCATCAAACACCTTATGATCATGGATCCAATTGAGCATGAAAATTCCATCAAATTATGAGAAAATAGCACTAATGGAATCATAAAGCAGTGCTCAATGAATCAAAACCAGAAATCCACAAGAGATCACATTGTGAAAGACGATGATCCAACTTACCAAAGGTAGAATTAGAGAATTATCAAACAACTTCCAGAATTTGCTTAAATTCAACCACAAGAATCAATTACCAAAGTTTGGATGTAGAGAATTGATGAAGAAAAAGTGTTTGGATGAAGGTTTAGCTCAAAGATTAGTAAGCTTCAATGCAAAGCTTACTATCTTTTTTTTTTTAAAATGGAGCTTTGAGTGAATTTGGTAGATGGAGAGAATTGAGAGATTTTTTAGCAAAGTGATTTTGGCTATCAAAAGCTTGAAATTATAATGAGATGAGGGCTCTATTTATAGAGTTTAGGATTGGGATTAGTGGTAATTTGGTAATTGATTCTTGGAGCCAAAATTGAATTAATGATATAATTTTCAAATTATGCAGAAAAATTGGAGCCAAAAAGATGACAGATTTGAAATTGCTGGCTTTTTTTCAAAAATCACGTGTGTTTTGCTGTTATGAGTCGACACAAGAATCGTATGCGTCGACACATGCTAGTTGTATAACACAACATGAGTCGACGCAAGCTTCTATGGATCGATACAAGCTGCTATTTTAATACAATACAGAATCAATCAACTTGCATGAGTTGATACATAACATGTATGTGTCGACACATACTAGTTATACAAAGCAGGATGAGTCGATACAAGCCTCTATGGGTCGATGCAAGCTGCTAATTCGACACAATACATAATCAATCAACTTGTATGAGTCGATACATAACATGTATGTGTCAACACATGCTAGTTATACAAAGCAGGATGAGTCGATACATGCCTCTATGGGTCGATGCAAGCTGCTACTTCGACACAATACAGAATCAATCAACTTGCATGAGTCGATACATAACATGTATGTGTCGACACATGCTAGTTATACAAAGCAGGATGAGTTGATACAAGCCTCTATGGGTCGATGCAAGTTGCTACTTCGACACAATACAAAATCAATCAACTTGCATGAGTCGATACATAACATGTATGTGTCGACACATACTAAATTTTTTTTGATTTTTGAAGGCTGAAAACAACGTTTTTTCAAAGATTGTGCACAATACACTCTGTGCCATTGATTGCGCTATGGGAGCAATCGGTTGTTAAGGTCAACAAAAAAATGAAAATAATTTAATTATTTTTTATTTTTCTTTGCAAAAAAGAGATTTTAGGGAAATAATATCGGAAAACCTTATTTGTTGGATGCTTCGACTCGGTACCTACAAAACACAAATATGCAAAGGCAAAGACAAATATTTTTTGTATTTTGGTTAGAGGTTAATTATCAACGCATATACAAAATACACAACTAAGGTGCTTAGAGATTCCTCAAGAGCAAACTTAAAGATAGGAGATAGAAAAAGGGAAAGAACCAACCCTAATGTGATTTTGTTATGATCAAGTTGACATGATATGATAGGGGAATCTTAGGGGAAACAATTGGGGTATAACAGCTGCCCTTATTTAAGTGTCTTCTATCCGGAGATACGAAGGTTAAAAATCTTCGTGTCGACGCGATTGAAGATACGTAAATATAAAACAAGCCCTATTTTTGTCTCTAAGATACCATGCAATGCTTATGATTATGATTGCATATGAACAGAACAAAAGAGATGAAAGTATCACTGGGGATGCCTCAAAAATGAAGAAACAAAGGAGCAACCCCACCAGGAAAATAAATCATTGATGGACAAAAGATTTAAATCAGAGAGGAGGATAACAAGCATCTACGTTCATTGCCGATGTCTACCAACATTCACTGAATGTAGAGAAAAAAATATCATACCACCGCCGTTCACTGATGATGAATTATCAACGTTCACTGAAGATAGCAAAAAGATAACAAACACCGATGTTCACTGCCGATGTCCTACCAATGTTCACTGAAGATAGAGAGAAAATATATCATATCATCGCTGTTCACTGACGATGAACTATCAACGTTCACTGATGATAGAAAAAAGATAAAAAAACATCGACGTTCACTGCCGATGTACTACCAACGTTCACTGAAGGTAGATAGAAAATATATCATATCACCACCGTTCACTGACGATGAACTATCAACGTTCACTGATGATAGAAAAAAGATAACAAACACCTACGTTCAATGTCGATGTACTACCAACGTTCACTGAAGGTAGAAAGAGAAAATATCATACCACCGCCGTTCACTGACGATGAACTATCAACATTCACTGAAGATAGCAAAAAGATAACAAACACTGACGTTCACTGCCTATGTACTACCAACGTTCACTGAAGGTAGAAAGAGAAAATATCATACCACCGCCGTTCACTGACGATGAACTATCAACGTTCATTGAAGATAGCAAAAAGATAAGAAAAAACTGACGTTCACTGCCGATGTACTACCAACGTCCACTGAAGGTAGAAAGAGAAAATATCATACCACCGCCGTTCACTGACGATGAACTATCAACATTCACTGAAGATAGCAAAAAGATAACAAACACCGGCGTTCACTGCCGATGTACTACCAACATTCACTGAAGGTAGAAAGATAAAATATCATACCACCGCCGTTCACTGACGATGAACTATCAACGTTCACTGAAGATAGCAAAAAGATAACAAACACCGACGTTCACTGCCGATGTCCTACCAACGTTCACTGAAGGTAGAAATAGAAAATATCACACCACCACCATTCACTGACAATGAACTATCAACCTTCACTGAAGATAGCAAAAAGATAACAAACACCAATGTTCACTGCCGATGTACTAGCAACGTTCACTGAAGGTAGAAAGAGAAAATATCATACCACCGCTGTTCACTGACGATGAAATATCAACGTTCACTGAAGATAGCAAAAAGATAAGAAACACCAGCGTTCACTTCTGATGTACTACCAATGTTCACTGAAGGTAGAAAGAGAAAATATCATACCATCGTCGTTCACTGACGATGAACTATCAACGTTCACTAAAGATAGCAAAAAGATTACAAACACCGACGTTTACTGCCGATGTACTACCAACGTTCACTGAAGGTAGAAAGAGAAAATATATCAAGTTTTCCCTAAAATTCTGGTGTTTTACCTAGAACGGGTCTCAACTTCTTCTTTAACCAAGGAACTCTGTCTGGAAAGGGTAATATGTAAGCTTATCTCAAATAAAGAGACTTCCACTCATTGTCAAGGGGAATTGCAAAGAGAAATGACTTTCTGGGGATAGAAATATGGCTTCCTGGGGAAAGAGATATGACTTCCTGGGGAAAGAGATATGACTTCATGGGGAAAGAGATATGACTTCCTGGGGAAATTCCATGTTATTCCTGCTGAGGAGATAAAGTCTTCTCGTGCAAAATAAATGCACAAACCAAAACTCAAAGTTCTCGAAAATCCAAAGTAAATAATATCGTCATGCAACCACGAATCCAATTAGAAACAAACTGGAGCAAGACGGATAACGAAGATACATCCTTTGAGAAATAAACTCAAGAGGGAAAACAAAATCCACCTAAGCAAGGAGCGTTGCAGGAAGGTTAGAACACAATGTCAATAAAAAAAGATTTGTAGCAATGCATGATGCATGTATGAATGTATGAGTGATATCGTGCATATGCTGGTAAAAGGATACATAATCAGTACAAACAAACAAAACTGCCTCAGGTACCAACAACATTGGGCTAAACTTCAACCAGAAAGATCAATCCAAGAAAGGTAAAAGCAACTGCGGAAACCAAACCTATTGCCTGTCCTAACTTCACTGAGGAGAAACATAATCCGAATGTAGCTAAATCAAACAGATACCGGGATAGAACATCTTTCTTCCGGTTTCATCGGAGAAACCAATTTTTCAAAAGCAACATACCTACTAGAGATTGCAAGACCATCCTCAAATAAAGCAGACTGACATCGAGACAATTAAACCTCAATGGGGAATTCAAGCCTACCCCCCTGGGGAAAGATGCAGATTGAAACTTTACATCATGAAAATCTATTCCCACAAAAGATGCCCTGGGATATCCTTTCCGGGAAATCAAGAAGTCAACACTAATGCCAATACTTCAAAAAGAGCGATATCTTACCACACCAAGGGAATAAAACCTTTCATCATATGAGGGAAAACTTCGCTGGGGAATCTGGGACGGAGGCTTCTGACCATGCAAACCCAAAATCAAAAGTGAACCAAGACTTGGCCGGGGATAATGGGATCATAAACCTAATATCGTACCTTGCACCCGCTGGTATCATCTTTAACTATCTGAGAAACACACAAAGATTGCGCACATACCAAAAAAATGACCTGAGAAAAACCTTCATGAAGGAAGTAAATCTTCTTAAAATAACCGGAGTTTGTTCATTCCTGGGATCGCCATTTTTGTTGTCATTGTTTCATCACAAATACCAAAGTAAATTGAATTGTGAAGATCTCCCTTCTTTTTGAAAAGTCAATTTTGCTTTTTAATCTTTTTGCTTTAAAAATTATTATCAGTAATAAATGGAGTCTTTGCAAGCTAAATAAAAATAAGAACAGAAAGAATTGGGCAAAAGCTCGAATTTCATTAATAGAATGGTAGTCTGCGAATGGCGAGACTCCATGGATGATTACAAAGTTTGGGAAATGGTAATATATAATGGAAAAGATACATTGAGATACAATGACCACTGTCCCCTCTAGCAACTTTTGAAGTCCTGAGCAGCAGCTTTTGTTGAAGTATGGTGAGGATCCGAGAAGATTGTTGCTTCAACGATCAAGTCTTGCCTGACGTAGTTACTTGCCAAGAAAAATCCTTAACTTTTGCCTAAGCTGCCCTTGCGAGTTTTCAACTTAGCGGGAAATTTATTCTGTTTATGTCTCTAATTTTTTCCTAGACCACCCTTTCGGGTTTTCAGCCTACCGAGACGCTCCTTTTTGCCTAAGCCGCCCTTTCGGGTTTTCAACTTAGCAAGCTGTTCTTTTATTTCTTTAGGCAAAGTATTTCTTGACTGCGTCAGCATTCATGGGACGTGGGAACTCCTCGCCATCCATAGTTTTAAGAATTAATGCACCACCAGAGAAGGCTTTCTTGACAACATACGGGCCTTCAAAATTGGGAGTCCACTTGCCCCTAGAATCAGTGTTAAAAGACATGATCTTCCTGAGCGCAAGGTCTCCTTCTCTGAATTTACGAGGTTTGACCTTTTTATCAAATGCTTTCTTCATTCTTTTCTGATATAACTGCCCACGACACAAAGATGTCCTTCTCTTCTCTTCAATCAAATTCAATTGGTCAAACTTGTTCTGGACCCATTTAGCCTCTGTCAACTTGGCTTCCATTATCACACGCAATGAGGGAATCTCTACCTCAACAGGGAGTACAACTTCCATTCCATATACCAGGGATAACGGGGTTGCTCCTGTTGAAGTGCGGACAGATGTTCGATATCCATGCAGAGCAAAAGGGAGCATTTCATGCCAATCCTTATAAGTAACAACCATTTTCTGGATAATTCTCTTGATATTCTTATTAGCAGCTTCAACAACCCCATTCATCTTTGGCCTGTATGGAGAGAATTATGATGGACAATCTTGAATTCTTCACACAGTTCTGTTATCATCTTGTTGTTCAAATTCGAGCCATTGTCAGTGATGATTCTACTCGACACACCATACCGGCATATAAGATTGTTTTTGATGAAACGCACAACCACCTGTTTGGTAACATTGGCATAAGAAGCAGCCTCTACCCAATTGGCAAAGTAGTCAATTGTTACCAAGATGAAACGGTGTCCATTCGAAGCTTTGGGTTCTATCATCCCGATCATGTCTATACCCCACATAGAGAAAGGCCATGGGGAGGAAATGACCTTGAGAAGTGTCGGAGGCACATGGACCTTGTCTGCATAAACCTGGCATTTATGGCACTTCTTTGCAAATTTGTAACAATCAGATTCCATTGTCAACCAATAGTAACCTGCCCTTAGCATCTTTTTAGCCATCGAATGCCCATTAGCACGAGTGCCAAATGAACCTTCATGAATCTCATGCATCAACATGTCTGCTTCATGTCTATCCACGCATCTGAGCAAGACCATGTCATAATTTCTCTTGTATAACACATTTTCACTGAGGAAGAAACTGCCTACCAATCTTCTCAGTGTCTTTCTATCTTTCCTCGACGCACCAATCGGGTATTCCTGAGTCTGAAGAAAATGCTGGATGTCATAATACCAAGGTTTTTCATCTTCTACCTCCTCTATCGTAAACACATGAGCGGGCTTATCCAGCCGTCGAACTGTAATATGGGGTATATCATTCCAAGTATTCACTTGGTACATGAAAGCCAGAGTTGCCAGAGCATCCGCCATTTGATTTTCATCTCTAGGAATGTGATGGAATTCAACTTTATTGTAGAAGGGTAGTAATCTTCTAGCATAATCTTTGTAAGGGATCAAGACAGGGTGATGAGTATCCCATTCTCCTTTAATCTAATTTATTACCAAAGCTGAATCACCATACACATCTAGAATTTTGATTCTGAGATCAATAGCTTCCTCAAGACCCATGATGCAAGCCTCATATTCCGCCATATTATTAGTGCAATCAAATGTTAACCTTGCAGTAAAAGGAATGTGCGATCCATGAGGAGTAACAATCACAACACCAATTCCTTTACCATAAGCATTCACCGCTCCATCAAAAATCATACTCCAACGAGATTCAAGGTCAGGGCCTTCCTCAGGCAATGGTTCATCACAATCTTTCACTTTCAAGAACATCACATCTTCATCGGGGAATTCATATTCTACAAACTGATGATCTTCCACCAGCTGGTGAGCAAGGTAATCTGCCAACACACTACTTTTGATAGCTTTTTGAGTGCGGTACTCAATATCATATTCAGATAACAACATCTGCCAGCGGGAAATTCTCCCAGTAAGAGCAGGCTTCTCAAAAATATACTTGATTGGATCCATTTTGGAGATCAACCAAGTGGTATGATTCAACATATACTGCCGCAAACACTTTGCCGCCCAGGCCAAAGCACAACACATTTTTTCTAGCATGGAATACCGCGACTCACAATCAGTGAACTTTTTGCTGAGATAATAAATGGCGAACTCTTTCTTCCTTGTTTCATCCTATTGTCCCAGAATACAACCCATGGATTTATCTAACACTGTTAGATACGTAATCAACGGTCTTCCTTATACAGGAGGGAGAAAGATAGGAGGTTCAAGAAGATACTCTTTAGTACTCTCAAATGCCCTTTGGCAGTCATTCGTCCACACACAACCTTGATCTTTCTTTAACAACTTAAAGATCAGTTCACACTTTGCAGTCATGTGGGAAATGAATATGGAAATATAATTCAAACGCCCGAGGAAACCCCTGACTTGCTTTTCAGTTATTGGTGCTGGGATTTCTTGAATTGCTTTGACTTTATCAGGGTCAACTTCAATTCCTTTCTGGCTAACAATAAAACCCAACAATTTCCCCGATCTAACTCCGAAGGTGCATTTATTTGGATTCAAGCGGAGACTATACTTCCTCAAACACTGAAACAACTTCAACAAATCTTTTATATGCCCTTCTTCAGTTTGGGATTTGGCAATCATATCATCAACATATAATTCAATTTCCTTGTGCATCCGATCATGGAATACGGTTGTCATAACCCTCTGGTACGTTGCACCAGTGTTCTTGAACCCGAAGGGCATCACTCTGTAACAGAATGTTTCCCAGGGTGTGATAAACATTGTTTTTTCCATGTCCTCTGGAGCCATTCTTATTTGATTATACCCGGAAAATCCGTCCATGAACGAGAATACTTTGAATTTTGTGGTGCTATCCACTAACATGTCAATGTGAGGCAATGGAAAATCATCTTTTGGACTAGCTTTATTTAGATCTCTGTAATCTATGCACATGTGGACTTTTCCGTCTTTTTTCGATACTGGGACAATATTGGCAATCCATTGAGGATACACTGACGCATAAGAAAACCAGCATTGATCTATTTTAGGACCTCCTCTTTGATCTTTACTGCCATATCTGGGTGGGTTCTTATCAACTTTTGTTTAACTGGCGGACACTCCGACTTCAACGGCAAACGATGCTCGACAATGTCTGTATCTAGACCAGGCATATCTTGATAAGACCAAGCAAAAATATCCACATACTCTTTCAACAGCTCAATCAACCCACTCTTCACATCAGGATGCAACGATGCGCCATCTTAACTTCCTTCGGATCTTCTTATGAACCCACATTAATCACTTCCAAAGGCTCCTTATATGGCTGAATGGTATTTTCCTCGTGCTCAAGCAACCGTGAGACCTCTTCTGGAATCTTATCATAATCTTCTTCTTCAGCCCCAAACATAGGACAATCAAAGTTGGGAGAGAGTGCAGGGTCATTGTATTCAACGGGTTTTTTAATTAATCTGCACATGTGATTTATGATTGCTTTTAGAGACTGACACATATAACAAGTGATCATGCAGATTAATTTTCAGTTATTATTTATTTTGAAAAGGGTTCTTTTTTTTTATTACCATTTCCCAAGAAAAATCAGAAAATGAAGACATATTTTTGGAAGCAAAGACAACTTTTATTAATGATCTTAAAAATCAAAGCAAACAGATAAGCCCATACAATACTTTCACCTTGGGCAGAATGAAAGCTTTTCAAAAGAAAGAAACAGATTAACAAAACAAATTACTTTGTAATATGTATGCAAGAAGGAACATCAATGGTGACCCAGTTCTGAACTCGGGCTCCATGCGTCACATAATTTGGTACTTCCTGCTCTGCTTCATCCTCTTCAACAACATTAATTCCAGAACCAATTGGATGGAGGTAGCCTTCGCTGCGGAAAACATCATGATAACTGTTCACAGAAGACTTTGACTTCAAACTTTCGCCTTTTCCATTCTTCGAAGAGAAACCCAAACCAGTTCTATTTTTGTTCACGGGTGGATCCACAAGTTGTCCCCAAACTGCATTATGACCATTGCGCACAACCTGCTGCGCGTCCTTCAGCGAAACCACAAAATTCTCATTCCTTCTTATGTTGTCAATAGATAGGGCTTGGAACTGGGTTCCAACAGTAGCCTCATTTGCTTCTACAATACTGAAAGAGGATAGATGGGATATCAACAACGCCTGCTCCCGATTTATGATCACCACCTTCCCTTCGCGCACAAACTTTAACTTCTGATGCAGAGTTAAAGTGACAGCCCCTGCTTCGTGTATCCATGGCCGTCCTAGCAAACAACTATACGCGAGAATAATGTCCATGACCTGGAAGGTTATCAAGAAAAAATATGGTCATATATGGATGGGCAAGTCCACTTCACCGATGAGAGATTTCCTCGACCCATCAAAAGCCTTCACAATGATGCCACTAGGGCGCATAGGTTCTCCTTGATACTTTAACTTCATGAGGGTAATCCTCGGTATAACATTCAGCGCGGATCTGATATCAATTAGCACATTGGACAGCGAATCATTCTTGCAGTTCATAGATATGTGGAGGGCCAGGTTGTGATTCCTCCCTTCATCTAGTAACTCATCATCGCAGAAACTCAAATTTTTACATGACGTAATGTTTCCAATTACGCTGCTGAATTGATCTAATGGCATGTCATTCTCCACAAAAGCTTGGTCTAGTACTCTCATCAGTGATTCTCTATGAGCAGAGGAATTCATTAATAAAGCTAGGATAGATATCTTGGAAGGAGTCTGCAACAGGTGATCTACAATTTTGTAGTCGCTCATCTTAATTATCTTCAAAATATCATCAATTTCTTTCTCTAATGTATCTCCACTAGTGTCTCCTGTAGCCTTCTTAGGCTAATCGTTCTCAGCAATTTTCTTTCTAACAACAACATCTCTTCGAATAACCGGCGCAAACACATGACCGCTACGGGTCACCCTGCTATTATCAGCTATATTTCTAACATCTAGCATTGGCTGGATGGGAATCTCTACCCCGTCTTCTAAGATTGTAGCATTGTATTTATAAGGCACAACCTTGTCTGATCTATAGGGAACAGGACCTGGCAGACTAATTACCAATGGGGTAACAGCTGGTTTGCTATGGTACTCCACCTCAAGATGAGTGGGTGCACCAAAATAAGGTGCAATGACGTTTACCCCTTTCTCGACATAATCATCCATCAAAAAGTCATTTCTGGCAAACAAATCTTCGTCTGAAGATAAATACTCATCTGCGGAGGCATACTCTTCCTCTGACTCTTCTTCCATCAAACATACTTCAACCATATCAATCTCGTGATAATCGTCTCTCTGACCTGTGATCTTGATAGTTTCATTATCTAACAGCAACTGAACACCTTCCCTCACAATAAAACTTCCTCGGCGGTTTCGACAACAAACTATCCAAGATCCATATTGGTGTTCCACCTGACCAGTATTATGGTAGAAGGTAGCATGCAGCTGCACGAGATCCTCATTCAAATGATCCACATCAAAAATTCTGAATTCACCAGGACATCCAGAAACCATATTCAGCTCTTCTTCATATTCCTCCCTAGGCCTGATTATATGGATTAAACCTTCATCCATCATCTCCTGTAAATCAGCCTTTATCTTCTCGCAACTTTGTATGTTTATACTGCAAATAGCACAACTGGCGTGGTCATGCGTATAATAACTGAATTTACAGAGGTCTGCGTGCATCTTCACCAAATCTCCTCTAACCAGATTAATGTCAAAAATTCAAAAGTTGCCTGGACAACCGGCCACCATATTTACAGCATTCACTCCCCCCGTGCTTGGGTAGAGGATTGTCTTTCACATTAGGTCCCACGTCTTTGAAAGATAAAATTCCAGACTTCACCAACCTTTGCACTTCAGTCCTCAAAGGATAACAATTCTCAACAATATGCCCTGGTGCTCCCTGATGAAAGGCATACGTCTGGTCTGCTTTATAATACCAAGGCAATGGTGATGGTATGACTGGAGGTGGTCGTGTTTGGACCAACTTCTTCTGAATCAATGCTGGTAGTAGCTCTGTATAACTCATGGGAATAGGATCATAGTTCTCCCTTCTCTGATTATACCCTTGATTCCCCTGCTGGGACGGTCTCTGATAAGCAACGGTAGTTGGAGCGGCATTCATAACAGGAGTAACTGAGGCGACTTGCTGATGACGCGGATAATTCCTTCTAGGAGCGTTTACCCTTTTCTCTTGCATAACAGCATTTGTATCCCCCTTTTTCTTCTTTGTAAACCCATAAGCTGGCTTTTTCACCCCTCTGGATCCTTCACCCTTTGTCAAACGGCCTTCTCTTACTATCTCTTCTAGGCGGACACCCATTCCTACCATCTCTGTAAAATCACTTGGGGCACTTGCTACCATTCTTTCGTAGTAGGAAGCGCCTAGCGTCTTCAGAAAAATATTAGTCATTTCTTTCTCCTCCATGGGAGGAATCACTTGTGCAACCACTTCGCGCCATCTTTGTGCATACTCTTTGAACGATTCTTTGTCTTTCTGAACCATGGCCCTAAGCTGGTCACGGTCAGGCGCCATGTCCACATTGTACTTGTATTGTTTAACGAATGCTTCTCCCAAATCATTAAAAGTATGGATGTTGGCGCTGTCTAAACTCATGTACCATTTCAACGCTGCGCCGGTCAGACTATCCTAGAAAAAGTGAATCAGCAGACGCTAATCATCGGTGTGGGTAGACATTCTTCTTACATACATCACCAAATGAGCACGAGGGCAAGTGTTGCCCTTGTACTTCTCAAATTCCGGGACCTTGAACTTAGCAGGCACTTTAACATTCGGGACCAAACACAGCTCATTCAAATTCTTCCCAAATAGCTCTTTTCCCCTAAGAGCCTTCATCTCTCTTTTCATTCTATCAAACTTTTCTTAGAAATCATCCATTTTGTCATAAAGACCCAAGTCTTCACTCGGCGGAGGGAAAGGACGACACATATCTTCATTAACAAACGGAACCAAATTCACCGAAGGAGGTGCAGCCGGAACAGTATGCACCACTGGAGGTGCATGAGTAACAACATTTTGAACCACTGGAGCATCTTGAGGGCCAAGATTGAAACCTTCAGGTGAAAAATTCTCTAGCATTCCCTATGGATAACCCTGAAGCATACGGTTTTGAACAACAGCCGGAGTAACGGATACAGGAATAGTAGGAACTTCAGCATTTGCCCTTATTGGTTGAGGTTGAACACTCGGTGGCTGATTCTGAGCAACCACCAGAACTTCCATCAGAGTAGTCAAGTTGGCCAAGCCAGCCTTCAAAGCGGAAACTTCTTCACGCAGCTCGCGATTCTCCTGTTCTAAGTTGTCCATCTTCTTTTTGAAATTAGCCCGAGTGTTGTAGTGATGAGTCAGCTTGCTGAGTGAAGTAAAGAAGCTGGGTAAGACACCTGGATATGCATAACAAATGCGAGAAATATGTGCAATATGATGTATGATATGAAATGCATATGATTATTTTTACTTTATCATTTAATATTTCAAGGGATTTATGGTTTATAGACATATTGCAAACATCCAAGTAATAGAGCTTTTGAAATACTAAAAAAAAGTTATTATAATAACTTCAAAATGGATTACAAGTTTAAATGATCCCAAGTACAAGATGAAAATACAATCTAAAATCCTGAGAAGAGGAACTAAAATCCCAAGTACAACTGTCAATAACTTCCACATCCTGGTAAGCTCGATGATACCAATCAATATCCAAGTGAGTAAGTGCCATGATCTTAGGAGCCCAACGGGGTTCCTTCTTGACATCCCAAAAAGCATCAGACTAAGGCATATGAGAGATAAACCACTGGTACAACAAAGGCGTGTAACAGATAATCATTCCCCCATGATAGGAACTCCGAAGATGAACAGAGTAATAAGAATCACCCAACAGTGTAGGAATCGGGTTTCCAATCATGAAAATCCTGATAGCGTTAATGTCGACAAACTTGTCCACATTAGGAAATAAGAATAATCCATAGGCGAGTAAAGCAAAGATGTCCTCAAAAGCAACCGTACTCTTCATCCTGGCAAAGTAACGAGCTTTCTCTAATAAGAACTGAGCTAGTAATCCTCTAATCCCTCCTTTGGTAGTCATATGGGCTTCCACCTCAGACTTCCCCAGATGAATCAAAGCAGCAATCTCATGTGGTTTTGGCTCACCCTCCAAACCAGTAAAAGGAACACGATCGGTAACAGGTAAATCCAATAGATAGGAATACTCTTCCAGTGTTGGCATCAACTGATAATCGGGAAAAGTAAAGCAGTGATACACCGGATCATAGAACTTGACCAAAGTTGAGAGAATACCCTCCTTCTTCTTCAGCTTCATGAGAGGAATAATGGATCCATACTTCTTCTGAAAGTCTGCAGAACACTCGATCTCGGGAATTAGACTGATCAACTCATCTATCTTAGGATCCTTGAAACTGTATTTCCCAGTCTTTCTTTTTCCAGAATCCATGGTTTAAAAGTACCTAAGATATTCACAAATAGTCAACCTTTAAATCCCTTGAAACATTGTTTTCTTCAAAAGATGCTCATGATTGCATGGATGCATGATGCAACAATCACACACAAGATCACACATATAGGGTTCATAGGTTCAACGTCACGAGCATGAGGTCGAAGGTACTACCCATAGCGTATTGGTCTAAATTTTATCACCTGCCGAACAAGGTTCTAAGAGGTTCCCAGAGTCTACATCCTTCCTTCGGATATTACCAACTTCCCGATTAACTCGGTAATTAGTAATATTCTCAAGAAAGACTCGTCCGAGCGTAGTATCGCGTGACAACTATTTCTGGATTACTCCGTCATAGCTTCCGCACTACACCTAAAAGGCCAAGATGGGTTAGGTAATCTACGGTCCTCAGCTTCTGCAGGCTCCCAGGTCGAAAGCAGTACGTCTTCCCGATTACTCGGTAAACGACACTACAGTCAAAGGGGCCTCCACTGAGTGGGGGATCTCATGCCTCCTTTTTTGGGATTACTCCCTCAAAGTTAACATGACTATACTGCCCGTCCTATCTTAAAGTTTGACCAAGTCTGGGTATAGGACTTATGAGTAATCACCAAGCACCCTGTAAACCAGGAAAATCCAGACAAACATATATACAAAATATAACACATAAATACAATAACACATATACAGATATAAACAAAGATAGGCTCAACCCACTTAGGGATGGACCAGAAAGAGGTCAATTTGTCCCCAGTGAAGTCTCCATTTTTCTATAGCGGTAGAAATGTTCAAGACTAAGCCATTGGATTGACTAGACTTTATATAAATCAAAATAAAAATCGCCACCGCGCTTTATTGTTTCCAATGGAATGGGAAAAGAGTGAATGACCCAAAAAAGGAGGAAAGATTCAAGGTAAGGGGGTTAGTTATGCAAAGGGAAGGTATTAGCACCCTAAACATCTACGGTACTCTGCAGGAACCTCTTTGAAAAATCTGTATATTTTGGCTATAAAAATGTGTTGTATATAAAATGGATGGTGGAGGTGAGAAAAGAAATATTTTTATGATTTTTACACCCGCCGCGGTTGCGAACCTTTAGTGCCTACGTACCACCTTTCATGCGTAAGGGGATCAGGGTAAACGTAGTTCCTCTTTTAAAAATTTGAAACACAAGTGTGTTGGTTAATTTTATGAGATAAGACATCATCGTCATTGTCCGTGTGGAAAACATACTTACTACCCACAATCATGAGAAAGGAGAATTTGCATCATCTCAAAGTGGAGGATATGACTTGGATTTTAAAATCAACAATGCCTCACTCAACACCCAAGTGGAAAATATCTCTCTTTACTACATATTGTAGAAGTATAGTTGTTTGCATCACTACAAGGATTGACAAGAGTCTAATCTTTTAAGAAAAGTTTTAAAATAAAAGGCCAAAGTGGCAAAAATGGTTTGAAATGAGATTGGTTGACTTTTAGTCTTCTCACAAAAATGTCAAGGTATTATTAAATTGATTGAAATTTATTTATGAAAATGTTTTGAAAATGCATGGACCTAAGTCCAAGTTTATAATGAAAGTGTTTCAAGTTTAGAAATAAGAAGAGTTTTTAAAAGGAGGGAGAAGATTTTTGAAATTAAAGAAGATGGGAGGAGATGAAGAGACTATCCTAAAGCATAAGGTAAAAGCTAAGGATAAGAACCATCTAACCAACAAGAAGCCAATACTTGACATTATGAGTCAATATAGAATTCTCATTCTTTAGATTGAAACCAAGCAAGAAAAGATACTAGACCTCTTGAGAGAACCAAACTTCAAGTGTATTAAGTCTTCGCAAAAATTGGGCAGAGTAACGGCTGTATACGGGTGAATTCCAGATTATGAACAAAGTATGTAATCACAATAACCTATACACAAAACAAACAAACAACCCAATGTCTTGAGTTAAACCTCAAGAACTCCAGACAAAATAATCAAGTAAGATCACAAGGTCTCCAAGATAGGCCAAGGTTTCTAATCCTAAGTCCAAGAAGTCCAATACTCCATAATGCCAAGGATAGTAACCAAATAGTCCAAGTATCACTAAAGTTTTTTATGGTTCATGTTGATTATTAGGTGTCTTTAAAAGGAAAATAAAAGCTCAAGCGAGCAAAATAAAAATGACATAAAAGTAAATGCTCAAGTGAGAAAAAATAAAAATGACATAAGAATAAATGCTCAAGTGAGCAAAATAAAAAATGACATGAAATGTAAATGCTTAAATTAAATGGTACAAAAAGCATAAAAAATAAAAGCATAAAGTAAAGTCAATTGTTAGAAATTAGTGGTTAGTTGGATGACCATCTTGAAACTTGCATTTGGAACTCATTAGAGGATTGGTAGAACCAAAGCCTCCACACAACAAGTTGCATTTGCTTTTTGTCAAGTATATCATCCATTTTGAAATCCTCAAAAGTAACATTTAATGATCAACGATGTTTAAGTGATCCGCGTTTAACAAAGGTGTTGTAGATCCATTAGAGGATTGGTAGAACCAAAGCCTCCACACAATGAATCTCAAGGTTATTGGATCAAAGAGATCAAATTAACATACTTGGGCTTGCAATCATAAGTTTGGGCTACGAATGATCATTTATTCGAATCGGGACCAAATTTAGTGTTATGTTAAGCAATCGTAAGTGGACTTATGTAGAAGTCGCACCTATTTTGAGGCCGGTCAATAGCAATCTATGTACTTCATGTTTGGATAAATGATATAGAGATCACCATCCCTTAACATGTAGCACAATTAAAAAAGAAAGAGATAAGATGAAGAGGGAGGGGGATGATAAGCTAATTTGGATCACCATCTCAAAATTCTTTCATCTTTAAATTCAACCACTCCTCTAGATGGATTAAAGTACTAAACATATCATTAATCAAAAGCACCAAAAATGAATTAAATAATTCACTCTTTGATAGATTTGAATTGATGAACATTTATCCAACTTCATCTACACCACAAAGTCCATAGAACTTAAAGAGAAATTGGACATTTAAAATTGTAATCCAAATTATCCATCAAAGAGAGTGAGTAGAAAAAATATTTGAGTAAAAAAAAGCCCCAAAATAAGGCAGAAAAAGTATTTTCGGCACTGTTACAATCAATTGTGCTTAGACAACTACCAATTGCATCAGTGTAGTTTTTTTTCAAATCAACTTTCTGTGAAAAACAATTTCAATGTTACAACAATTGATTGCAAACTGTTAAAATCAGTAGAAAACAACATTTCAAGGATCAAATTCTTATTCCAACTTTTCATCAAACACCTTATGATCATGGATCCAATTGAGCATGAAAATTCCATCAAATTATGAGAAAATAGCACTAATGGAATCATAAAGCAGTGCTCAATGAATCAAAACCAGAAATCCACAAGAGATCACATTGTGAAAGACGATGATCCAACTTACCAAAGGTAGAATTAGAGAATTATCAAACAACTTCCAGAATTTGCTTCAATTCAACCACAAGAATCAATTACCAAAGTTTGGATGTAGAGAATTGATGAAGAAAAAGTGTTTGGATGAAGGTTTAGCTCAAAGATTAGTAAGCTTCAATGCAAAGCTTACTATCTTTTTTTTCTTAAAATGGAGCTTTGAGTGAATTTGGTAGATGGAGAGAATTGAGAGATTTTTTAGCAAAGTGATTTTGGCTATCAAAAGCTTGAAATTATAATGAGATGAGGGCTCTATTTATAGAGTTTAGGATTGGGATTAGTGGTAATTTGGTAATTGATTCTTGGAGCCAAAATTGAATTAATGATATAATTTTCAAATTATGCAGAAAAATTGGAGCCAAAAAGATGACAGATTTGAAATTGCTGGCTTTTTTTCAAAAATCACGTGTGTTTTGCTGTTATGAGTCGACACAAGAGTCGTATGCATCGACACATGCTAGTTATATAACACAACATGAGTCGACGCAAGCTTCTATGGATCGATACAAGCTGCTATTTTAATACAATACAGAATCAATCAACTTGCATGAGTCGATACATAACATGTATGTGTCGACACATGCTAGTTATACAAAGCAGGATGAGTCAATACAAGCCTCTATGGATCGATGCAAGCTGCTACTTCAACACAATAAATAATCAATCAACTTGCATGAGTCGATACATAACATGTATGTGTCAACACATGCTAGTTATACAAAGCAGGATGAGTCGATACAAGCCTCTATGGGTCAATGCAAGCTTCTACTTCGACACAATATAGAATCAATCAACTTGCATGAGTCGATACATAACATGTATGTGTCGACACATGCTAGTTATACAAAGCAGGATGAATCGATACAAGCCTTTATGGGTCGATGCAAGCTGCTACTTCGACACAATACAGAATCAATCAACTTGCATGAGTCGATACATAACATGTATGTGTCGACACATACTAAATTTTTTATATTTTTGAATGCTGAAAACACAGTTTTTTTTCCAAAGATTGTGCACAATACACTATGTGCCATTGATTGCGCTATGGGAGCAATCGATTGTTCAGGTCAACAAAAAAATGAAAAAAATTTAATTATTTTTATTTTTCTTTGCAAAAAAGAGATTTTAGGGAAATAATACCGGAAAACCTTATTTGTTTGATGCTTCGACTCGGTACCTACAAAACACAAATATGCAAAGGCAAAGACAAATATTTTTTGTATTTTGGTTAGAGGTTAATTATCAATGCATATACAAAATACACAACTAAGGTGCTTACAGATTCCTCAACAACAAACTTAAAGATATGAGATAGAAAAAGAGAAAGAACCAACCCTATTGTGATTTTGTTATGATCAAGTTGACATGATATGATAGGGGAATCTTAGGGGGGGGGGGAATTGGGGTACAACAGACGTTCTTGCAAAACAAAACAGAAAAAGAAAAAACAAATCGAAGTTTCTTGTGAAAATGACTTGTATTGATTTTTGAAGTTGGCCCGTAATATGCATTTTGTATAAAGAGGCTGATGTCCTAGTAAGAGAACGCCGCCGAGAGATAGAATTTATATAATTTGTGTAAAAGAAAGAAAAACAGCTATGTGAACCAACCCCATTGGGTTCCAACTCTGCTATTGCCTTTAAATCTCCAAGAGTCTCATCACTTTGCTACTTGGCCGAAGGTTGATCATATTGGTTGGCACCGTCCGAGCTTGATAGTCGATACAGAAGTCTGGTCGCAAGGTGATGCAATGAGACATAGTGATACGCTTCAATCCCTAACTTTTTCCTGGACCGCCCTTTCGGGTTTTCAATCCACCGGGATACCCTTTTTTCCCAAGCCGCCCTTTCGGGTTTTCGACTTGCCAGGTGTACAGATTTTTTTTCATTTTCATCCCTTACTTTTGCCCGAACCCTTTTGGTTCGTCGGGAAGCCCTTATTTTTTCCTAGGCAAGTCGACCTAGAGGTTCTTTGATTAGGCGTAGTATCTTTTCATTATGTCTGCATTGACAGGGTGAGGAAGGTTGTCACCGTCCATGGTGGTTAGAATCATAGCTCCTCCCAAGAAAATGTTCTTAACCGCAAATGGTCCTTCGTATGTGGGGGTCCATTTGCCTCTGGGATCACCTTGCGGCAGTATGATGTGTTTGATCACATGATCCCTGACTTGATATTCTTGACGCCTGACTTTCTTGTTAAAATCCTTGATCATTCGCTTTTGATACGTCTGACAATGGCAGATAACATTAAGTCTCTTTTCATCGATTAGATTTAACTGATCAAGTCGGGTTTGGATCCAGTCGTCTTTGTTCAAACCCGCATCCTTCATAATTTGGAGAGAGGGTATCTGGACTTTAATGGGTAGGACTGCCTCCATGCCATATACCAGAGAGTAGGGTGTTGCCCATGTCGACGTCCGTTCTAAGGTACGGTACCCATGAAGAGAAAATGGTAACATCTCATGCCAGTCTTTGTATGTCAACGTCATCTTTTGTACAATCTTCTTGATGTTCTTGTTAGCTGCTTCAACAACGCCATTCATCTTCGGCCGGTAGGAAGAAGAGTTATGATGATGTATCTTGAACTGTTTACGGAGCTCGGTGATCATTGTGTTGTTGAGATTCATACCATTGTCAGTAATAATTCTCTCCGGTACACCATATCAACATATCAGATTGTGTCAGATAAACCGTGCCACGATGTTCTTGGTTAGTGTAGAAAAGGAAGTTGCCTCAACCCACTTCTTGAAGTAATTAATTGCCACCAGAATGAAACGATGCTCATTAGACACAGTAGGTCTGATCTCGTCGATCATGTCGATACCCCACATCGCAAAGGGCCAGGGAGCCGTCAAGACATTCAGAGGAACCAGAGGTATATGCACCTTATCAGCATAGACTTGGCACTTATGACAAGTTCGAGAGTGTTGATAACAATCGGCTTCCATGGTGGACCAGTAATATCCTGCCCGTAGGATCTTCTTAGCCATGGTATGTCCACTAGAATGGGTTCTGAAGGTTCCTTCATGTAGATTTGTCATAATCCTTTCTGCTTCACTCTTGTCTACACACTGTAGTAGTGTGGAGTCATGGTTGTGTCTATAGAGGATTCTATTGCTGAGGAAGAACTTTGGAGCGAACCTTCTCAGAAACTTCTTATCATTGACAGATTCCCCTTCGGGATATTCCTGAGCCTCGAGATACCTTTTGACTTCATGAAACCAGAGTTTGTCTGCCACTTCTTCGGTGTCACTCTCACAGCAGTGTGCTGGTGCATCCAACCTTGCAATGGTAATTTGGGGAGCTTCATTGTCCCACCTAACCTTGAACATAGAAGACATGGTATCTAGCGCGTCTGCTAACTGGTTCTCCTCTCATGGGAAATGTTCGAAGGTTACCTCCTCAATGTGTGGGAGCAATGTCAGTACATACTCTTTGTAAGGAATGAGATTTGGGTGCTTCGTATCCCACTCGCCTTTGATTTGACTTATCACCAGAGTTGAATCCCTGAATACACTTAAGAACTTAATCCTCAGGTCAATAGCATTTCGAAGACCCATGATACATGCTTCATACTCCACCATGTTGTTGGTGCAGTTGAAATATAATCGGGTGGTGAACGAAGTATGACAGCCCTCGGGAGATATGATTACAGCGCCAATGTCGTTACCCAGCATGTTTGAGGCTCCATCAAAATACATAGACCATCGGGATCCCTCCTCAGGTCCTTCATCCGATCCAGGCTCTTCATAGTCAATCACCAACATAATATTCTCATCCGGGAACTCAAAGTTCATGGACTGGTAGTCATCCACGGCCTGATGAGCCAAATGATCAGCCAATACACTCCCCTTTATTGCTTTTTGGGTTGTGTATTGTATGTCGTACTCGGTTAAGTTCATTTTCCACCTTGCTATCCTTCCGGAGAGAGCGGGCTTCTCAAAAATATACTTGATCGGATCCATCTTCGATATCAACAAGGTAGTGTGAGTCAGCATATACTGTCTTAGTCGGCGAGCAGCCCATGCCAAAGCGCAGCAAGTTTTCTCGATCAATGAGTATCATGTCTCACAGTCGGTAAACATTTTTCTAAAGTAATAAATGGCGTGCTCTTTTCGACCAGACTCGTCATGCTGCCCCAACACACACTCCATTGAATTGTCTAGCACTGTCAAGTATAATATCAACGGTCTTCCCTCAACTGGAGGCTGTTGTACCCCAATTTTCCCCCCTAAGATTCCTCTATCATATCATATCAACTCGATCATAACAAGATCAAATTAGGTTTGGTTCTTCCTCTTTTTCTATCTCCTGTCTTTAAGTTTTCTCTTGAGGAATCTCCAAGCACCTTAGTTGTGTATTTTGTATATGTGTTGTTGACTAACTTCTAATCAAAATACAAAAATATTATTCTTTGTCTTTGTATATTTGTGTTTTGTAGGTACTGTGATACGGTGGCCAGAACCGGGACGTGGTTTCCCTATTTCGTTAAGGAATTTATGCTGGTTTGCGTTTTGCGTTTGTTTTTGCAAAATGTCGCGGTAAGAAAGAGTCGCCACCGACTTTTATTTTATCCAACAAGGATAGAAAAAAAGCACAGCAAAATTCCTTTTTCGAGATATTTCTGAGTACGGGGGGTAGATTATAGAAAGGGAAGGTATTAGCACCCCTTCTATCCGTAGTTATCTATGGTCTCTTAGGTACTTGCTCATCATTTTCAAAATTGTTTTCTTTGTGCTTGTGGGCTTTGAAAAGTTTTTGTTTTAACTTCGATTTAACTCTTTCTTCTGTCTTCAAGAGTGTAATGAAGTGTTTTGAAAACTTTGTTTGTAAAGGAGTGTAAGTGTGAAAAAATTGTTTTGGAATGAGCAAGTACTTAAGAACTAATCTACCTACTCAAAAAAAAAAAGAATCGTTCTATGCTTGTTTCCTTTAGACAACGCTATCTCACTATTAGTGTGTAGGTAGCGTCGTCGTTGGAGTTTTGAGGGTCAATTCAAAAGGGACGTACGGTCACTAAAGCAATGTTAGGACGTCTTAGTAGTAACCCTAATGTCTTAAATCATTTATCTGAGGCAACAATATCTGAGGCAACCTTTCTGAGGCAACTTAATCTTTGGACAAAAGGACGACCACTAAAGCATCCTATACCCAATGACTGTTTACCGAAGGCAACCAAGTGGGAGTGTACCCTAGGAGTGCGCATGTGCGAGTGTTTCAATTTCAGTTTATTTATCTTTGCACATTTAGGGTGATCTAACTGTTTTAAAATTAGTCATACATTCTTGTCATGCAAACCCTAATTATTCATACATCTAACAGTTAATAATTTGCGGAATTTAAACTACGCTATTGCAAGGCTTCGGGTATTTACATAGCAAAAAACAAACCCTTTGAAATTAAAGCGATAAATGAAAATAAAGCCCTAATTAAAACTATTACAAACTGTGAGCAGATACAATAATTGGGTAAAAATAATAAAGCGCGTGATGACAAATTAGATCAACGAGAAACTAGGGTTTTGACCCTCTTAACCAAAAGAAAGATGTTTTTGTTTTTTTTAATATTTTTAAAGAAAAGAATTAAGTTGCCTAAATTAAATACAAAAATTAATTAGTCAATTAAATTAATTAATAAAAATAATGGCCTATTTTTGATTTTTTTGGTTATTTTAGGAAAAAATAAAATATAATTAAGTTAGTAATAAAACCTAATTATTCTAATTATTTTTAAGTTATTTACAAAAAGAATTAAAATTGTCTAATTTAATCAAACCTAATTAAATTAATTTATTTATTTGATAAAAAAAATACTTAAATCTAATTGGTGAAGAAAAATAATATTTTTGGTGATTTTTGATAAAAAAGAAAATTAGTTTATTGGTTAGTAAATAAATAAATAATTTAAATAAAACAAATAAAAAAAAGATGAAGAAAGAAAATGGGCCTGAATTTAGAAACTTTGGGGAGGTGTGGATAGCAGAAAATGGGCCCATTAGTGGAGGTCCATGTTGACTTTGAGGATCCAATATATTGCGTTTGACTGGGCTCATGGTGGTCTCTCCTAGATGGCCATCAGATTTGGCCATCTGGCCACTTGGCATGATTGATTGTGAGGGTGCACAATGGTCCTGGGTCTTGCATATGCACTGGATAACCTGAAATGAATCAAGCAAAATCACAAATGTTGGAGGCAGGGGTCGAACCCCTGACCTCAAGCATTCACACGCCTTAAACGCTTGCCTGGCTACCACTGGGCCAATCGCTTCTGTTGTAATAATAATGTAAACTAATAAAAAAATATTAAAAGGCCTTAGGTATCAGATCCGCGTGCGAAATTTTGAATAAGCCAATGGAGGGGTTCCACATAGGTTGTCTTCTTCCTGGCACCGTGGGTAAAAGTCCCAGACTTTTACCTACAGACACTTGTCCATAGCTATAAGCAAAGCTTGCTCCAAAATCTTCCATGGGCCAAATAAATGAAACCTAAAACCATGGTTGAGTTCGTCTCGTCCTCCTGAACATGATGGTACCACTTACGAAGGCTAATATTCCCTGCATATAAAAACCCTAAAACAAACTCCAAAACCCTAACAATGGCAGTTTACAATTCAGTCCATGAAAATGCAATTGGGTATTATAGAAAGCTTGCAAACATGATGGTGATCAAGAATGTACAATTATTTTACGCTATAAGTGCAAGAATAATGCTAATCGAATTCAAGAATATAGCAATACCGTGACGGACTTACAGTGCGTTGCAGGGCTTGAAAACGCTTGCTTTCAATTCCTTTAGCTTGCTGATACTCCTAGGAACCGATTGGGATGGGCCAAGAGCCTTGAGGATGCCTCTAAGTGCAAATTCGATCTACCAATTTTCTTGATTTTTTTCAAATATTGCTTTGCTTGTTGCGCCTGTTTCTCACCTCTCCTTTAGGTCTGGCCTCGTTCTATATGTATTAGTGAAGGGATTAGGGTTGATAAGTTGTATTCAATCTTCCTCCTTCAATGATTTGGATTGTGATTTGATTCACTTTGAAAACTTTCCAAAATTGGTCCAAATCCAATCTTTTTGTGCACACATGCCTTGATACGAGTTTGAATGACTTGCTAGCTGTAATTGGAACCTGAAACAAGCACAAAATCTCTTACTTTCAATATTTTGGATTTTATTTGATTTGTTTTGATTTAAATTGAATTAATTCAAATAAAAAATCAAAATAAATAATAAAAATAAGATATGGACAAGTGGCAAAGGCTAGAGCTCGTGGACTACGTTTCCAATTCAAAACAAGTGAAAAATATTGGGCCCATTTGGCAAAATTTGAAGTTTTGGGCATAGTTGACTTTTGGCAATTTTGCAAAAAAGGTCAACTTCACCAATGCTTAACTTCTTCAATTTTGACTCTTTGGAGGTGTTATAGGACTTTTTAGAAAGCTTGAGATGTCCTCTAATCAACCCTTTTGGTCTTATCTCAATTTGATATTCCATGCTTATGTATGAAGCTTTGACAAAAAGGTGTTTTTGTTGACTTTTCAAAATGACCTATAATGTCCAAATTCATAACTTCTTGTGAGTGCATATTTTGACCTTGGGATCTGAATATGTATTGTAGGTAATTTCATAGTCTTAAAAATGAGCTTTGGATGGGTCATTTATCATAAAGTATGAGAAAGTTATGCTTGGTCAAAGTTGAGTTGACTTTTCCTACAAAACCCTAATTTAGCAACTTTTGAGTCTTGATGAATTATTAGCAATCCTTGATGAATCATGATTAACCCTTGATCAAATGATGAAATATACTTCAAAATGAGGATGTTGGCCAAAAATCTTGAAGTTTGACTGTATGGGGTCACAATTGACTTTTGCCCTAGCACAGTCGATTTTCAGGCCTTTGAGCAATTAACTGAGCAAACTTCCTCTGCAAGGCTTGAAACTTGACATGGATGATCTTGAGAACATATTAAGACATTGGTGAGAATTTGGGATCCCTTGGACTCAAGTATCTTGATGCAACATGAAACCCTAATTTGAGGTAGACTGCCTTAGGAGAGAGCTTGTCTGGCCAACCCTTGGACTACCTTGAGCAACTTGTGGATATTTCTTGAAATGTTTTGAGAAATATGAGAGGGAAAATTTTGGGGTACAATAGCTGCCCCTGTTCAATCTTCTTAAACCTGAGGATGTAGATTGGCTTTCGTGCCTTTCGTGATCCGAAGGTGGAAGATGATTGAACACTAGAGTGCCCAGAAATTTGCACTCGCATGAAGTGGTGTCTGTCTTGTGATATCGGGAATGGGCTTACAGATTCCATTTGGAAATTGTTGACGAGGTGATGGGCTTAAGGATGCCATCTGAAGGAGTGTCGATCGCATAAGAGATTCCTTAGCGAGAGCTTGTATACCTATTGTTGGGGAAAATTCCGCCGGGGAAGGATGATCTCTGTTGAGAGAAGTAGAATTTTAGGAGCTTCGTCGTCTGTTATTCTGCTGAGGAATCATCTCTGTTGATTTTTAGGAACTTAGGTCGTCCGTTATTCTACTGAGGAACTGTCTCTTAGTCGAGGAGGTGAAAATGAACTGTTATTTTGTCGTGGTCCAGGTTTTATAGTAATAAGACCTATTTTTATCTAGTCGTGATCCAGGCTTTACAGACTTACTGGGGAGATGAGATTAATCTTACTATCCGGTCGTAACCCAGGTTTCGCAACTTCTTAATTCTTATCTTGTCGTAATCCAGGTTTCGGAAGGAATTCAAATGTTATTCGGTCGCATCTGTGCTTTAACTGTAATTTATGGCACACTAATATCCGATCGACTCCGGGTTTCTCAGTAACTGTCCAGGTAAACTGCTATTTGGTCAAAATCCAAACTTCACAGGGTCTTGTACTGCTATTTGGTCGCAATCCAGGCTTCAGTCCTTTTGTTGTTATCCGGTCGTAGTCCAGGCTTCATGGTGTTCCGTACTGCTGTCTGGTCGTAATCTAGGCTTCCCAATACTTACTTTTTATCTGGTCGTAATCCAGTCTTCATAAGAGATCAAATGGCTATCTGGCCATAATCTGGGCTTCCTTTTGGCTTTGGGCCAACTAACATTCGGTCGTAATCCGAGCTTCATAGTATCTGGCCGGGTGAACTGCTATTTGGTCGTAATCCAAGCTGCACAGTATCCCTTACTGTTATCTGGTCGAAATCCAGCCTTCACAGTATCTTTTAACTGCTATCTGGTCATAATCCAGGTTTCACAAGAACTTGTATTGTTGTCTGGTCGTAATCCAGGCTTCACAATAACTTGTTGAGCGGTTATCCGGTCATAATCCGGGTTTCACGGCTTGCTGAGGATTTAAACTATTGTCCGGTTGAATCCGGGCTTCAAAGCTTGCTTTTGTGAGAATTTGATTGTATCTTTCCTGAAAGGTAAAGGTTAGCTGCATGTAATGCATGATATGTATCAGGCAATGATGTTCTCAAAATAAATGAGATTGCATTGTGTTGTACCCCAAAATTTTCCCTCCCATATTCTCCAAGATTTGCCAAGATCAAGGTTCAAAATCACTCAAGAGTTGCACAGTCCAATTGCCTCCTAACACAGTCAAAATTAGGGTTTTGGTTCTGGCAAAGAAATTGAGGTTTCCAAGGTTCCAATCAAGTCCCACATGCCTACATACATTGTCAAGCATCCACAAGCCAAGTTTCAAGACTCACAGCATCAGATTGCACAGTCAAAAACCCTAATTGCTTCACAGTCAACTGCAGGGGCAAAATGGTCATTTGACAGTCAAAAGTCAAAAATTTTGGTCAACATCTTATTTTGAAGCCACAAACATCATTTGATCAATTCTTGATCATGATTCTCAAGGCATGGCTCAAAAAGTCTCAAGATGCAAAAGTTTCCATTTTTGGATAGTTGAAAAAGTCAACTGCAAATTGACCAGGGCATAACTTCCTCATGGTTTATCAGAAAAATTCCATCCAAAGCTCATTTTGAAGAGAATGACATTTCCTACAACTCATATTCACACTTCAAGTCCAAGAAATGCTCTCACAAAAAGTTATCAATCTCAACATTATAGGTCATTTTCAAAAGTCAACAAAAAGGCACTTTAAGTCAAAGACCATAACTTGAGATTGGTAAATCAAAATGACATGGGACCAAAGGCATTGGTTAGAGGACTTCAAGAACTTTCCAAAATGTCCAAGATATGCCTTGTGGAAGTTGGGAAATTTTTGGGAATTTTGAAAAGTCAACTTTGCTTCAAATGCCTCAAAATTGCTAATGGGCCTCAATTTCTTCCATGAATCATTATCCAAAATCCATGCACGACCCATTAAGCTAAAAGGGAGTTATTTTCTTATTTTTAATTAATTAATTGAGTTTTTAATCCTATTAATTCATTTAATTAAAATTAAATATGAGAAAAATACCAAACAAAGGTTTTGAATCTTTTTGTGCAGCATATTCTTCTATTATGAGCTCAAGATTTCGTGTGCCTTCTCAAGAGACCAAATCTTCCAAAATAGGCAAGTTTCCATGGCAAAAAAAGATGGGAAAAGATTTGACAAAATAAAATATTCAAAAGCATTAAAACAATGGATTTTGGGCTGACTTTTAACCTAATTCATTCACACATATATGCATAATCAAAAACCTAATGCCCTGGACACAGAAGCTGCGCTCAGAACAAAGAACAAACTTGCAACTTTTGACAAAAAATCTCAAAACTGAAAACCTAGCTAGAGCTCGTTTCAAAGCAAAAAAACCATTCCAATACACTCCTGACACATCCAGGAAACTATTCCAATCAAAGCCAACCCTCCATACTCAAGGAATCGGTATAACAGAATCAAACTTTTCTTGAAATTTTCCTTAATCGTGTTTTGTTTTCTAGGCATTATTCATGCATTTTTATTGTTGATTTACACTAACATGAACATTCTGAAGCTAATGGTATCCTTGAATTAAAGAATGGCTACCTGTATAGAAAGTTGCCATTAACGCTTGCTAGGGTTTCTGAAGCTCCAAAAGAGGGGTTTCTTCATCTGGGAAAATTAGACAATAAGACCTACACCATTAAAATCGTGACATTCTGACGAATAGAATCCATACCTCGCGCCCTTTTTCTTTTTAACCATGCTCTAATCGCTATTTTGCAGGTTTGAGTTTAGTGGGGGTTTAAAACCCCCGCTATCCATTTGTTATTTTCAGGCAAAAACGAAGAAGCGAGGGAGAAGACACTGAGTTGTTGGCTTGTGGTTGGATAGTTTAAACATTGGCGCGTTTTTTTATTCTTCCAGCATAATATTATTTTCTCTTTCATAATAATCATTGTCCACTAAACTAACAAAGAAACGCACTAGCTACATTGGTAGATACGTTGGCATGCAGGCATTGGGACCTGGGTTCGATTCCCAGGTCCCCCATATTTCTCAATAACTTTTGTTGAAATGTGATCAGGTGCAGTTCCTACCCAGTGACCCACCATACACGCATATGCCTGTGCCTGCCACATGTCCCCGGGGATCAATCCAAAGGTCATCACATGGATTCCACCATGAACGCTAGTCAAACAGTCTGCACGCAAACACTGGAAAGTCAAAAAGGCCAGATTTCTAGTGGGCCTGGGTTCCTTGCATAAACCTCCCCTTTGGGTTCAGACACCCCATGGTTTGCATATTTTCTTCTTTCTTTTCAATTTTTTTCTTTTTTATTTGTTTTAATTATTTTAGTTAATTCACAAATTAGTTTTCATAATCAAATAAAAATCAGAAAAATCAAAACTAAAAAATATGTTTATTTAATATTTAGTTCATTAATATTTTTGTAAATAAATTCTAATAATCAATTTAGTTTAATTTTAGGTTTTCAATTTTAATGTTTTCTTAATAACTAAAATATGTAGAAATTAGGTTTTTAGCATTTTTTTCTCTTTTCTTAATAAAATAATTTCTTCTTATTCTTATTCTTATTAACTATTAATTATTTTGTAAAATAAATATGTCATTAAATAATTAGTATAAATTGGGTTAAAACCTTAATCTTTTTTCTTTAATAATTAAAAAATATTTAGAATTAGGGTTTCTTTTAATTAATTCTCTTTATTTCCATTAAATACAAAAAAAAACATAAAAATAATTTATTTTCTTTATTTAATCATTAATTAACTTTCAATTTCAATTTAGTTTCTTTAAAGGGTCCAACGCCCTCGAGCATTCGATTATAATTTCTTTTCGCGCGTTTATTCTTTTCCTTTTAAATTTATGTAATTGCCCAAAGCCTTGTAATAGTAATTAGGATTTATTTACTTCCTGCATTTTACTTAAAACGGGTCTTTGTAAAAATTTGGCGATGTATAGACCCGCGCCTTGTAATAGCGTAGGACCTTTATTTTCCGCACTTTAATTTCCGCACCCCTTAACTGCTAAATTTTACAAGAAAGAATGAATGCCCTAAAATAAAAACAAGCGTAGCTCACCAAATGCATGACAAGATAAAACATAACTGAAACAATACACAAATTCACACAACACTCTTAGGGTACGCCTCATTGTTGCCTTGCCCCTCGAAACGTGGTCGTCGAGTATAGGACGTCTTAGTGAGTCCTTATGTTCCATTGATCTAGTTGCCTCGAAACGGTTGCCTCTGAACAGTTGCCTCGAAACGGTTGCCTCGGAATAAAAAAAAAGATCGATGGCATAAGGGTAGCTTCTAAGGTGTCCTACTGTTGCTCTGGTGACCACATTGTCCCTACCAACGAATTGACCTGAACACCTCCAACGGTGGTGCTACCTACCTCTCAATGGTGGGATGGCACTACCTTAAGGACATTTACACAACCTAATTCCTTAGGATAGGTAGATGACTCATGGATACTTGCTCTTTTCAAAAACAAACGAAAATCTTTTCACACCGACACTTTTCAAAAAGCTTTCAAAACAATTTTTCAAACACTCTTGAGGACTGATACAAGAGTCGAACTGAAATCTTTAAACGAAACTTTTTTCAAACCCACTCACACTTTGAAAAGCAAACAAACATTTTGAAAACACAATGAGCAAGTACCTAAGAGCCCATGGATAACCATGGATAGAAAGGGTGCTAACACCTTCCCTTTCTATAAATCTACCTCCCGAACCGAGAGATAATCTCAACAGGAATTTTGCTGTGCTTTTGTCCTGTCCATATTGGAGAAAATAAAAGACGGTGGCGACTCTTGCTTCCGCGAAATTTCGCGAACCAGCGTTAAACAGTCAGTTCCAGATCCACCGATCACACTTTGTATGATGCGTATATGCATGTGTCATGATGTATGGAAATGTGATGTTTTTAGCTAGGGAAAATAAATCCCGGATTGCTGCTGGAGAAAAGAGTTGAATTCTTCGTTTCCGCTGGGGATAGTGAATGAAGATGATTGTGAGAATAAAACTGCAAGAGAAGATAACTCCTCTAGGGAATAAACTGATGAGGAAATGACTTTGTGGGGAAGAGATGCTCTGCTGAAGATTCCGCTGATAAATTCAGCTGGGGATGAATTACTGTTGCTGGTGGTAATGAAACCTGTTGGGAATTGGGTTTCTGTTTGTGAACGAAATGAACTCCACTGGGGATGATTTTCCAGTTGTGACTTTACTGGGGATAACATTTTAGACTTTACTGGGGGCAATCTTCCAGAGTCCACTGGGGATAATTTTTCATACTCCATTGGGGATAATTTTTCATACTCCACTGGGGATGATTGTCTAATTCTAATGATGGATAAACTCTGCTTGGGGAGAATATTGCCGACTCATTCGCGGTTGTGAGCCTCAGTTAGGGAGAGTTAACATTACTGTCTTTTTCTTACTCTGCGGGGAGTGAATGTACCTTAGTCATATTCTTCAGCTAAATCTATCCATGTACCTGGTGGATAGAGCAACTGTAAGGTCTGGAGAATTCTTATTTGCCCCTGTCTCTGATATTACGAGTAATCGTCTTTGGTTTCGCATGTAAATATTCATGAGCAGCAATTAATGTCAAATGCATATATCAAAAATGAACATTGGACGTTCTTTGCAAAACAAAATAGAAAAAGAAAATTTTATTTGTGAAAAAGAATTGTATTGACTTTGAAGTTTGGCCTGTAAATAAGAGTCTTTTGTACAAGAGGTTGACGTCCTAGTAAGAGAACGCCGCTGAACAATAGAGTTTATACAATTTATAAAAAACAAAGAAAAACAGCTATGTGAATAATCCCACTGGGTTCCAACTCTGCTATTGCCTTTATATCCTCGAGCATCTCATCACTTTGCTACTTGGTTGAAGGTATATCAGATTGATTAGTGTCGTCCGAGCTTGATAGTTGATACCGAAGTCGGTTTGCGAGGTGATCCAATGAGACATAGTGTTACGCTTTAATCCCTAATTTTTGCCTGGACCGTCCTTTCAGGTTTTTGGTCCACCGGGATACCTTTTTTTGCCCAAGCCACCTTTTCAGGTTTTCGACTTGCCGGGTGTACAGATTTTTTTTCATTTTCGTCCCTTATTTTTGCCCGAACCCTTTTGGTTCGCCGGGAAACCCTTATTTTTGCCTAGGCCATTCAACCTAGCGGGTCTTTAATTATGCGTAGTATCTTTTCACTTTGTCTGCATTGACGGGGTGAGGAAGGTCGTCACCATCCATGGTGGTTAGAATCATAGCTCCTCCTGAGAAAATGTTCTTAACCATAAATGGTCCTTCGTACGTAGGGGTCCATTTGCCCCTGGGATCACCTTGAGGTAGGATGATGCAATTGATCACCAGATCCCTAACTTGATACTCTTGTCGTCTAACTTTCTTGTTAAATGCCCTGATCATCCGCTTTTGATACATTTGACCATGACAAATAGCAATAAGTCTCTTTTCATCGATTAAGTTCAGTTGATCAAGTCGGGTCTGAATCCAGTCATCTTCACTCAAACCTGCATCCTTCATAATTCGAAGAGAGGGTATCTGGACTTCAATGGACAAGACTGCCTCCATACCATATACCAAGGAATAAGGTGTTGCCCTTGTTGAAGTTCGTACTGAATTTTGGTACCCATGAAGAGCAAATGGTAACATCTCGTGCCAATCTTTATAGGTCACCGTCATTTTCTGCACAATCTTCTTAATATTCTTATTAGCTGCTTCAACAGCCCCATTCATCTTCGGCCGATAAGGAGAAGAGTTATGATGTTGTATCTTGAACTGCTTGTAGAGCTCGGTGATCATCTTATTGTTGAGATTTGTACCATTGTCCGTAATGATCCTCTCTGGTACACCGTATCAACAGATCAGATTGTGCCGAATAAACCGCGCCACGACGTTCTTAGTTACTGTAGTGAAGGAAGTTGCCTCAACCCACTTCATAAAGTAGTCAATTGCTACCAGGATGAAACAATGCTCGTTGGACACAGTAGGTCTGATCTCACCAATCATATCAATGCCCCACATTGCAAAAGGCCAAGGAGCTGTCAAGACATTCAGAGGTACTGGAGGTATGTGCACCTTATCAGCATAGACTTGGCACTTATGACAGGTCCTAGAATGCTGATAACAGTTGGCTTCCATGGTAGACCAATAATATCCTTCCCGTAGGATCTTCTTTGCCATGGTGTGTCCACTGCAATGAGTTCCTAAAGTACCTTCATGCAACTCTACCATAATCCTTTCTGCCTCGTTCTTGTCCACACATCGCAGCAAGGTTGAATCATGGTTACACTTGTAAAGGATACCATTACTGATGAAGAACTTCGCCGTGAACCTCCTCTGAAACTTCTTATCATTAACAGATGCACCCTCAGGGTATTCTTGAGCCTCAAGATACCTTTTTACCTCGTGAAACCAAGGTTTTTCTGTTACCTCTTAAGTCTCAATGTCACAGCAATGTGCAGGTTCGTCCAACCTCTCAATGGTAATCTGGGGAGCCTCATTGTCCCATCTGACCTTGAACATAGAAGACATCGTAGCTAGCGCGTCCGCCAACTGATTCTCCTCTCTAGAGAAGTGTTCAAAGGTTATCTCCTCGAAGTGCGGAAGCAACGTCAACACATACTCTTTGTAAGGAATAAGATTTGGGTGTTTCGTATCCCACTCATCTTTGATCTGGCTGATCACGAGAGAGGAATCTCCGAATACACTTAAGAACTTAATCCTTAGGTCAATTGCTGCTCGAAGGCCCATGATGCATGCTTCATACTCCGCCGTGTTATTGGTGCAGTTAAAACATAGTCGGGTGGTGAATGGAGTATGACAGCCTTCAGGAGATATGATCACGGTGTCAATGCCATTACCCAAAGCGTTTGAAGCTCCATTGAAATACATAGACCATCGGGATCCTTCCTCAGGTCCTTCATCCGGTCCAGGTGTTTCACAGTCAGTCACCAACATGATGTTCTCATCCGGAAACTCGAAGTTCATAGACTGGTAATCGTCCACTGCCTGATGTGCCAAATGATCTGCCAACACACTTCCCTTGATTGATTTTTGGGTCGTGTATTAGATGTCATACTTGGTCAAGATTATCTTCCATCTTGATATTCTTCCGGACAAGGCAGGCTTTTCGAAGATATACTTGATTGAATCCACCTTTGATATCAATATAGTAGTGTGAGTCAGCATATACTGTCTCAGCCAGCAAGCAGCCTATGCCAAAGCGCAGCAAGTTTTCTCAAGCAACGAGTATCGGGTCTCGTAGTCGGGAAACTTTTTGCTAAGGTAATAAATAGCATGCTCTATTCGGCCAGACTCGTCATTCTTCCCCAGCACACACCCCATTGAATTATCGAGTAATGTTAAGTATAAGATCAAAGGTCTCCCTTCAACTGGAGGCATCATAATAGGAGGCTCTTGGAGATATTCCTTGATCTTTTTGAAAGCGGCCTGACATTCATCGTTCCATCTTACCACTTGATCTTTCTTCAACAGCTTTAAGATTGGTTCACAAGTAGCAGTCAGGTGTGAGATGAATCGGGAAATGCAGTTCAGACTTCCCAGAAAGCCTCTGACTTCTTTTTCTGTTTGGGGAGCTGGAATTTCCTGTATAGCCTTCACCTTTGCAGGATCCACTTGAATACCTTTATCACTAACGACGAAACCCAGTAACTTACCAGACCTCACCCCGAAGGTGCACTTGTTCGGGTTTAACCTTAGCTTGTACAACTTTAACCTGTCAAATAGCTTCTGAAGATGGTCAAGATGTTCTTCCTCAGTCTGGGATCTTGCAATCATGTCATCAACGTATACCTCAATCTCATGATGAATCATGTCATGGAACAAAGCGACCATGGCGCGCTGATACGTTGCCCCAGCATTCTTTAATCCAAACGGCATGACCTTGTAGCAAAAGGTACCCCATTGAGTAACAAAGGTTGTCTTCTCCATATCCTCTAGAGCCATTTTAATATGATTGTAACCGGAGAAACCATCCATAAAGGAGAAGACCTTATGCTGTACGGTGTTGTCAACTAGAACATTGATATGAGGCAGAGGGAAATCATCCTTGGGGCTTTCCCTGTTCAGATCCCTATAGTCCACACACATACGAACCTTACCATATTTCTTCTGCACTAGAACCACGTTGGCAACCCACTGCGGATAAGAAGTAACTGCTAGAAAATCGGCATCAAACTGTTTCATAACCTCAGCCTTGATTTTCTCAGACATCTCTGGGCGCATTCGGAAAACTTTCTGTTTCACTGGAGGATAGTCTTCCTTAGTTGGCAAGCGGTGAACCACAATATCGGTATCCAACCCAGACATATCTTCATAAGACCAGGCAAAGATCTCAACATAGTCACGCAGCATCTGAATCAACCGTTGCTTAACACTAGTGTGATACGGTGGGAGAACTGACTGTGTGTTTGCGTTTGTTTTCGCAAATGTTTCGGTTGAGCAAGAGTCGCCACAGACTTTTTATTTTATCCTAAGGAAAGGTTTAAAAAAGCACAGCAAAAACCTTTGAGATTTTTCTTGGGTTCGGGGAGTAGATTATAGAAAGGGAAGGTATTATCACCCTTTCTATCCATGGTTATCCATGGGCTCTTAGGTACTTTCTTAGATCAACTTGCCTTGGTTTTCAATTGTTTGAAATGGTGCTTGGTGTGTGGTTTTGAAAATGTTTTGAAAAGATGCCTTGTATAGGCTACCCTTGTAACAATTCTTTACTCGAATGTTTTACAAAAGGTGTTTTGTCTTTTTGAAAAGATGTTTCAAGGTTTTTGAAAGTTTGTTTTGAAAGTGTTTGTGAAGTGTGGTTTGAAAATAGGCAAGAGTTTTCTTTGCAAATTGACAAGTACTTAAGAGTTATCTACCCTAAAGTTTTCTCAAAGATTTTTGTTATGTTTTAAACCTTTTGACAATTTTGTTCCACCATTGCATTTGGTGGACAATCTTGTGTTAGGATGTGAAAGGGACGGGCACGGGTCATCGTTTAGACCATAATTACAACAGTTTTAAGTATCCTTGGGCAATTTTTCCTTTGAAAGGGACTTTGATCATTTTAGGCAACTTTTCGAAAGCGTCATCGAGGGACTATGATCATTTGATTTTTTGCTTTGCCCAAAGAGACCTAACATGCAATATGGCCTAATTTTGAAAGGAAACAAGTGGATGTAACCCTAGGGGTGTTAGTGTGCAAGTGTGTTTTATTGCATACAAGAGTTTTTTCTTTGAATTAGATTTTTCTATTTCATTGATTTTATCTTGCCATACATGTCCTAATTACTAGCAATAAGAAGCGGAAATATAAAATCCTACGCTATTACAACAATTAGGGGAGGGGGATACACATTTGTACATGGGGGGTTCAACGAGAAAAATAGACAAAAAAGAAAATAGCAAAAAACAAGATATAGAGAGAGAGAGAGGGAGCCCGCGCGCTGCTGGGAGGTCATCAGAAGTTCTGACCCAGATCCGCTGCCAGATGATCAACCTCTTGGTTAAACTGTATGAGTCAGAACTTCTGACTCTGGCACCTGCAAAACAGAACCTTGTTAGTGGGGAAACCAGAAGTTCTGATTCCCCTGCGCTGCAAGACAGAAGTTTGTTAGTGGAGAAACCAGAAGTTCTGATTCTGCTGAAAAGGCAATAACTCTCAGGTTCTAATATCATTGACAGCAAAACAGGCTTCAGATGTGCTAACGTCAAAGTCAGCACTTGGCTTTTCCCTGTACTAATCAGAACATCTGCAATTCTGTTGTTATTCCACAAAACAGGAAACATATTTTGGAACAGTTCCAGCAAATACAAAAATGTTTCAGAGGTCAGAACCAACAAGGTCACAGGCAAGTCCTATACTGGCTCAGAACGTTCTGAGGTATGAAAATCCTCAGAACATAAACAGCAACAACATGATATTTACATTATGTTTATTTGAGTATGCACAGCTGATGATGCTTAACAGCGTGATGAGGGTCAGCAGGTGCTTACCTGACTGTTGGAAAAGTTGGTGGGTGAAAGTTAGCTTTTGGCTCTGGTGGTGTTCTGGACAGATTCTCTTTGAAAGGGCTGGTAAAGGTGTATACGTATGTGGGGTCAGAAGTTTGGAAAGGGTGTTGTTGGTTTACAGAAAAAACTGGATATTTGATGAAGTTTGAAGGTGAGAAACTCAAAGTTATGAAACAAAACTGGAGATTTTGACAGAGTTTCAGAACGCTATGTTGCTAAGAGTTCTGTTTCTCACTTAGCAATTTCTGTTTCTTTTCTTGAACCCCTTTTGCAGTGGTGAAGACTCTCTATTTATAGGCAAAGTTCTTGTGGATGCCTTGAACATTAAAGCGCCAACAGAGTTTGAATTTGTTCTTTGACAGAAATTCCTGGGAAGTTGTGAAAATAGATAGCTTTCAGCCTAGGCTGCAGCAGCAGGCGTAGATTGAGGAGAAGTGACCTCTGAAGTGGGCGGTGGCGCGTAGACCCATGCCAGAATCTGCACAAAAGCGTTTTCCAAGCCACACGTGAATGTTCAGGAGTGGTTGGAAGCATTAATGGGCATTAAATGGTGATAAGACCTATCAACATTAATATTCTGGTAATGGAAACCAATGTTGCATCAGCAGCGTAGACCATGCTCTGGCCTTGGCTTCCTGTAAGCTCTGGAGATTCTCCTGGTTTTCTGGTACGTTCCTTGGATTTACTTCTGGACAATCTGGGCTTAGAGATTTTGTATCAGTGTAACACCCATTCTTCTGACCTTTTCATCTTCTGAATTCGGCATGTTCTGAAGGAGCCTTCAGATTTCCCTGCTTCTCTTGCATTCCTTTAGCAAATTCTGACTGAGCTTGTGTAACTGCTGAAGGGGCATGTTCTGTTTGAGGCTTACATACTGAACCACGTTTACAACTTCTGATTGAACTGATGTAGCTGCTGAAAAGCCAACTTCTGACCACGCTGAGCCAAGCTTGCAACTTCTGACCGTTTTTATCTGGAATGGGTCCAGAAGTTCTGAAGCGCTGATTTTTCTTAAACACTCATTTTAGAGAAACATTCTAAGTACTTAGAATTTGATTTTTCTTAAGATAAAAGCGTCGTTTTTTGGAGTTCGTGAGATCATCTTGCTCTTGTAAGCGGCTTGCTTGGGCAAAAGGATAACTCAGGACTTGGATTTGTTTCAGAGGGACCTTGAAAATCTAAGGTGGTTTCCTGAAGAAAGGGAGGGCAAATTTTGGGGTACAACAGTTGCCCCTGTTCAATCTTCTTGAACCTGAAGAGTTAGATTGGCAATCTTGCCTTTCGTGACTCGAAGGTAAAAGGAGATTGGACACTAGAGTGCCCTTAAATTTTCACTCGTCAAAGCAATGGATGCGGAAATGGGCTTAAAGATGCCATTTGGAGATGGGCTTAAAGATGCCATCCGGAATAAAAATCAGAAAGGTGTCCCTGTCTTGAACCATCTCTGAACTGGGGCTTGAATAAGCAATAGATTGACATCCGTTGTTGGGAAGAATCCATAAACTGTTTTCAAAGGTTGCATCTGAACAAGCTGATAGATTATCATCCGTTGTTGGGAAGAAACCATAAACTGTTTTCAGAAGTCTTGAGAAGAATCTGAACAAGCGATAGGTTAACATCCGTTACTTGGAGAACCCGTGAACTGTTTTCAGAAATCTTGAATAAGCAATAGAGCAGCATCCGTTGTTGGGAAGTGTCCGTAAACTGTTTTCAAAAATTGCATCTGAACAAGCTGATAGATTATCATCCGTTGTTGGGAAGAATCCATAAACTGTTTTCAGAAGTATTGAGAAGAATCTGAACAAGCGATAGGTTAACATCCGTTACTTGGAGAACCCGTGAACTGTTTTCAGAAATCTTGGAGTTGAATAAGCAATAGAACAGCATCCGTTGTTGGGAAGCGTCCGTAAACTGTTTTCAAAGGTTGCATCTGAACAAGCTGATAGATTATCATCCGTTGTTGGGAAGAATCCATAAACTGTTTTCAGAAGTCTTGAGAAGAATCTGAACAAGCGATAGGTTAACATCCGTTACTTGGAGAACCCATGAACTGTTTTCAGAAATCTTGGAGTTGAATAAGCAATAGAACAGCATCCGTTGTTGGGAAGCGTCCGTAAACTGTTTTCAAAAATTGCATCTGAACAAGCTGATAGATTATCATCCGTTGTTGGGAAGAATCCATAAACTGTTTTCAGAAGTCTTGAGAAGAATCTGAACAAGCGATAGGTTAACATCCGTTACTTGGAGAACCTGTGAACTGTTTTCAGAAATCTTGGAGTTGAATAAGCAATAGAACAGCATCCGTTGTTGGGAAGTGTCCGTAAACTATTTTCAAAAATTGCATCTGAACAAGCTGATAGATTATCATCCGTTGTTGGGAAGAATCCATAAACTGTTTTCAGAAGTCTTGAGAAGAAACTGAACAAGTGATAGGTTAACATCCGTTACTTGGAGAACCCGTGAACTGTTTTCAGAAATCTTGAAGTTGAATAAGCAATAGAGCAGCATCCGTTGTTGGGAAGTGTCCGTAAACTGTTTTCAAAAATTGCATCTGAACAAGCTGATAGATTATCATCCGTTGTTGGGAAGAATCCATAAACTGTTTTCAGAAGTCTTGAGAAGAAACTGAACAAGTGATAGGTTAACATCCGTTACTTGGAGAACCCGTGAACTGTTTTCAGAAATATTGGAGTTTGAGGAGGAACCGGTGTAGGGTTGCCTGATGATGAGTCTGTGTAAAACTGCATCTGAAACTGTTAATGATAGCTTTTTGTTCTTATCCTGAAAAGGACAAAATGATAGCTAAACACAAAATTATGTTGCATGAAATGTATGATGCAATATATGTTATATCAATGTTTATGATATGAATGTAATGAATGCGCATGTAAGCTGATGAGCTGTCTTGCTTGGGACAGATGAATCCTGGATGGCTGAAGATAAAATCATCCTGACTGCTGCCGGGAAGAACAATTCCTTGGCTATTGCTGGGGAACAAGGAGCTTGGGTTGTATACCAAGCCTCTGGTGAATTCCTGATGACTTCTACTGGGGAGTACCAATCTAGTAGACTCATGCTGAGGATGCAAGACGGAGAATCTTCAGTTTTGCGGGAAGCATCTCTGGCTACTTCACTGGGGGAACTCAAGATTTATTCTCCTAAAATTCTGTGGGGAGAAGGTTCATTAGTCTGGCTTTGCTGGGGATTCTGAAACTTAAACTCTGAGGGGAATTGAATTCCTGAGGATCCTCTGGCTGGGGGATTGTAAAGATAAGTTACTGTTGGGGAAGTTTGATGAACTCCGCCGGGGATAGGAAGAATTTTGGCGAGTGCGATCTTCCGTGGCAATAAGCTGAGGATAACCCAGTTATAAGCCCTTGTGAGGAATAACTTTGAATAAAACTCGGGAGAGACGTCCGTACTCTGCAGGGGATAAGCTTCAAGCTTTGCTGGGGATATGGATTCCAAATCTCCTGGGGTTTCCTTTGAAAGGGTATCAAGATATCCGACTGTACCTTCAACCTATCAGTAATCCTCTTTCTTGATAAGGAAATGATTATGTTCAAATGCATATGCCTATTTAACAAAACATTGGACGTTTCTCAAAATAAAACAAACAGTGCAAGAGAAAAGAAAAAGGAAATGACACAAATTTCTGGGAAAAGTATTTGTATTGATTTTCTATGAGTATATTTGTACAAAGGAAACAATCATCCTAGTAAGAGGATTTTGTCGTAAATATTGAAAGATTTATACAAAATAAAGATGGCTATGTGAAATAATTCCATGGGATTCCATTCTGCTATAGCTTCCACAACTCTGAATATCTGTCTATTCACTGCTTCGCTTGACGATGACTGGATTGATCAGAAGCCTAGAACCGGTTGGTGAAGAGATTGTCTTTGAAGTGATCCGACGAGACATAGTCATACGCTTTAATTCCCTAACTTTTGCCTGAATCGCCCTTTCGGGTTTTCGATCCACCGGGAAACCCCTTTTTGCCCAAGCCGCCCTTTCGGGTTTTCGACTTGCCGGGTGTACAGATTTTTTTGTTTTTATCCCTAATTTTTCCTGAACCGCCCTTTCGGGTTTTCGATCCACCGGGATGCCCATTTTTTGCCCAAGCCGCCCTTTCGGGTTTTCGACTTGTCGGGTCATTTTATGCGTAGTATCTTTTGACTATGTCTGCGTTCGCAGGGTGTGGCAAATCGTCGCCGTCCATGGTGGTCAGAATCATTGCCCCACCAGAAAATATGCTTTTGATCACAAATGGTCCTTCATATGTAGGAGTCCATTTGCCCCTGGGATCACTTTGCGGCAAGATAATCCGCTTGATGACGAGATCTCCGACTTGATACACTTGACGTCTGACTTTCTTATTGAAGGCTTTGATCATCCGCTTTTGATACGTCTGACCATGGCATATAGCAGCAAGTCGCTTTTCGTCGATCAGATTGAGTTGATCAAGTCGGGTCTGCATCCAATCATCTTCATTCAAACCTGCATCCTTCATAATCCTTAGAGAAGGGATCTGGACTTCCATAGGCAAAACAGCTTCCATGCCATAAACCAAAGAAAATGGGGTTGCCCCAGTTGAAGTACGTGTCGTCGTACGGTATCCATGTAGAGCAAACGGTAACATCTCGTGCCAGTCTTTGTAAGTGACTGTCATTTTCTGAATGATTTTCTTAATGTTTTTGTTCGCAACTTCAACAGCACCGTTCATCTTCGGCCGATAGGGAGATGAATTGTGATGATAAATCTTGAACTGTTCGCACAATGCAGTGATCATCGTGTTATTCAGATTTGTACCGTTGTCTGTGATGATACTGTCTGGAACACCATACCGACATATGAGATTTTGCTTGATAAAGCGGGCAACCACATTTTTAGTAACAGAGGCGAAGGAAGCTGCTTCGACCCATTTGGTGAAATAGTCAATGGCAACCAGGATGAAGCGATGTCCGTTGGAAGTCGTGGGCTTGATCTCTCCAATCATATCAATGCCCCACATTGCAAAGGGCCACGGAGCAGTCAGGACGTTGATAGGGACTGGAGGGATATGAACTTTGTCAGCATAAACTTGGCATTTGTGGCAAGTACGGGAATGTTGATGGCAGTCAGCTTCCATGGTAGACCAATAATAGCCTGCCCTTAGGATCTTCTTAGCCATTGTATGCCCGCTCAAGTGAGTGCCAAATGTGCCGCTGTGTATATCAGTCATGATCAACTCTGCTTCAGCTTTGTCTACACATCGGAGTAATACACAATCATGGCTTCGTTTGTAAAGGATGTCGTTGCTCAGGAAGAACTTAGCAGCGAATTTCCTTAAGAACTTCTTGTCATTTCCGGAAGCCCCTTCAGGATAATCTCTAGTCTCGAGATACTTTTTGATTTCATGGAACCAAGGTTGTTCCACTACTTCTTCGGTATTAATCTCGTGACAATGCGCAGGTTCGTCCATTCGCTCGATGGTGATTTGGGGAGCCTCGTTATCCCAGTTGAGTTTAAACATGGAGGACATTGTGGCTAGAGCATCTGCTAGTTGATTCTCTTCTCGCGGGAAATGCTCGAAGGTAATTTGCTCGAAATGAGGCAACAATGTCAGGACATGTTCTTTGTATGGGATAAGATTAGGGTGCTTGGTATCCCACTCTCCTTTGATTTGACTGATAACCAAAGCCGAGTCCCCGAATACGATCAAAGATTTGATCCCCAAGTCTATAGCAGCCTTGAGACCAAAGATGCAAGCTTCATACTCAGCCATGTTGTTTGTGCAGCTGAAGCAAAGTCGGGCCGTGAAAGGTGTGTGACAGCCTTCCGGAGAAATGAGTACCGCGCCGATACCGTTTCCAAGTGCATTTGAAGCACCATCAAAGTACAGGGTCCATCGGGATCCCTTTTCGGGTCCGTCATACGGTCCGTTACTTTCAATTTTGTCCAGATTCATGATGTCCTCGTCTGGGAAATCAAATCTCATGGGTTGATAATCTTCGATAGCCTGATGAGCCAGATGGTCAGCTAGTACACTCCCTTTTATAGCTTTTTGGGTGGTGTACTGAATGTCATACTCGGTTAAGATCATTTGCCATCTAGCTATCCTTCCAGATAAAGCGGGCTTTTCGAAAATATACTTGATAGGGTCCATTTTGGAAATCAACAAGGTAGTATGAGTCAACATATATTGTCTTAGTCGGCGAGCAGCCCATACCAAAGCGCAGCAAGTTTTCTCGAGCAGTGAATAGCGAGTTTCACAGTCGGTAAACTTTTTGCTAAGGTAATAAATAGCATGCTCTTTTCGACCAGACTCGTCATGCTGGCCCAACACACACCCCATTGAGTTATCCAAGACGGTTAAATACATGATCAATGGTCTTCCTTCGACGGGTGGCATCAGAATAGGAGGTTCTAGAAAATACTCCTTGATTCTATCAAAAGCGGCTTGACAATCGTCGTTCCATTCGACTACCTGATCTTTTTTCAAGAGTTTGAAAATCGGCTCACAGGTAGAAGTCAGATGTGAGATGAATCTGGCAATATAGTTTAAGCGCCCCAAGAATCCTCTAACTTCCTTCTCAGTACGGGGAGCAGGCATCTCTTGTATTGCTTTTACTTTTGCGGGATCGACTTCAATGCCTTTGTTGCTTACAATGAATCCCAAGAGTTTACCAGACCTAACTCCAAAAGTGCATTTACTTGGATTCAGCCTGAGCTTGTATTCTTTTAATCTGGCAAACAGCTTCTCCAGATGTTCAAGGTGCTCTTCCTCTGTTTGTGACCGAGCTATCATGTCGTCTACGTAAACTTCAATCTCATGATGCATCATATCATGAAATAAGGCTACCATGGCGCGTTGATAAGTTACCCATGCGTTCTTCAGCCCGAACGGCATCACCTTGTAACAGAAAGTGCCCCATTGTGTGACGAAAGTAGTTTTCTCCATGTCCTCGGGGGCCATTTTGATTTGATTGTAGCCCGAGAATCCATCCATGAAGGAAAACACTTTGTGCTGAGCTGTATTGTCGATTAAAATGTCAATGTGAGGTAGCGGGAAATCATCTTTGGGGCTGGCCCTATTCAAATCCCGGTAGTCCACACACATCCTGACTTTGCCATCTTTCTTAGGTACTGGCACAATGTTAGAGACCCATTGAGGATAGGACGTAACATCCAGAAAGCCAGCATCGAATTGCTTCATTACTTCTGCTTTGATCTTTTCGGACATGTCAGGCCTCATTCGGCGAACTTTTTGCTTGATCGGTGGACAGTCTTCTCTTGTGGGGAGACGGTGAACCACGATGTCTGTGTCTAAACCCGGCATGTCTTCATAAGACCAAGCGAAGATTTCAACATACTCATTTAACAACTGTATCAGGCTTTCCTTGACATTCGGTTTCAAATTGGCACCCACTTGCACCTCCTTCCGGTCTTCCTCGGTCCCTAAGTTGACAGTTTCTAATGGCTCTTCATGCGGTAAGATGGCCCTTTCCTCTTGTTACCGAAGTCTGGCTAGTTCCCCGGGTACTTCACAACCTTCGTCATCTTCATACTCGGCTAGATTGACCAGATCTTCAGAGTTATTGAAACATATAGCAGAATAGTCACCCATGGAATCCGGAGTGGATGGGTACCTGCATTGGTGAGTGTGGGTGTGTGTAAGGGATAGCCATCCTTAAACAAAAAATGCAAAAGGAAAGAAAATGAACACAAGCAGTTTATCAAATGAAAAACGTCCAATGAATCATTAAACATGGCATATGGATATGAAAAATAATCAAAACCCTTACAAGTGGACCTACATGCCCCGGGCAAGGCAGGAGGTGAAAAGATAGCGTACGGATTGTTTGAAAGTAAATATTACAGACCAAATAAGAAATGTTTAATAGATAAATTACTGATGAATAAAAGTGATGGGGACAAAGTCTTTTGCCTCCCAGTTGCTCAATCCTCCCTTGATAGTTGGATAAATCCACTCTTCAATGTTGCTCTCCTTGTCTTCATCCTCCAAAGCGTTGATTCCGTAGGGAGAAATTTTGACTGGCGCTCTTTCAATCTTCGCACGGCGCACAACTTTCTGGCCAGCGACTGTGAACCCTAATCCAAACTTGTCAGTCTTATGTGGAATGTCAGGTAACTGCCCCCATGCTGAATTCTTCCCTTCTTTTATTGCGGCCCTTGCGTCCTCCAGAGATGCCATCCTGGCCATCTGTCTCGGTGCCTCAACTGCCAACTTTGCTACTGCTATTTCAGGAAGGACTTCTTCAAAATGTTGAAACGGTGTCTCAATGAACTCTCCTTCAACCTCCACATACCGGAAAGAATTTAAGTGGCTAATCATGTACTCTTCTTCGCCATGGACGGTAATGATCTTTCCCTTAACAGGATACTTCAACATCTGATGTAAGGAGGAGGTGACTTCCCCAGCATGGTGTATCCAAGGCCTACCCAACAAGCAAGAGTATGACGGACGGATGTCCATCACATAGAAAGTGGATTTAAACACCTCAGTGCCTATCTTGATGGGAATTTCAACCTCTCCATGGACCATTCTTTTCGAACCATCGAAAGCTATGACAACAATATCACTCGGCTTCAATTCCAACCCTTCACAATCTAGTCGGTCCAAGGCCTTTTTAGGCAAAACATTCAGCGATGAACCAGTGTCGACCAAGACGTGCGCGAGAGTAGTTCCTCGACACTCGACCGAAATATGCAAAGCATCATTGTGGTTTCTACCTTTAGGAGTTAGGTCGGCATCAGAAAAACCTAATCCATTGTCCGTAGTAAGGCTAGCCACGCAATTCTGAAATTGATCTGCAGAGGTTTCCTGGGGCACATGGGCTGCCTTCAGGAATTTTATCAGGGCTTTAGCGTGCGCTTCCGAGCAAAGTAGTAGTGCCAGCATGGAAATCTTGGAGGGGGTTTGCCCCAGCTGTTCTACCACATCGTAATCACTTCTTCTGATTATCCTCAAAATCTCATCCATTTCCTTCTTGGATGTTTCCGGGATAACCAAGGGTTGAGCCTTCGTCCTGACGGGCTCATCTTGGATTCCCTTACCTTTGTCAGCAGCGGTAGGAGAGGCGGTACTAGGAACAACAACATCTTCAATCAAAGGAGTTCTAGTAGAAAGTTTTGTTGGTGCAGGGACGACCTTGTCAGCTGATGAGGGTCCAAAGACTGCTCTTGGAGGGGCAATCTCTGGAGAAAATATTCTCCCGCTCCTGGTGATTTTGCTGGTGCCCGCAATGTTACTAATGCTGGCTTCTTCATCATCCGAACTTTCTTCAATTATTTCGATTTGTTTGATACCATGGTAGTAGACGTCACCGCCATAGTTCCAAGGTATCGACTTCTCAGAAACATAGGGAACAGGCCCTGGCATTGTTATCTTCAAAGGAACAGATTTCGTAGCTGGTGTAATCTTGACAGGCTTTTAGACGGCCTTGGAAAGATTGGCGTGAATGGTTATGATTGAGACATCTTCAGTATGAACTGGAACAGCAGAAACTTTTTCGAACAAAATTTGTCGACTATCCATAAGGCCTTGGATGCCTTTCTTTAGTAACGGACAATCAAACGGCAGAGAGTAACAACAATAGCAGTCTTCTTTACATCCCGGGAAGATCCCGACCCTTAACAAATTCAACTTAATGGTTAGCAGTGGAGTAGTCAGATCACTGACATCAGCAACATACAAATCTTCTTCAATGGCATTGACATTTTGGCCGTGTTTCGACATGGGTGCAGATATCACATTAGGCTTCTCTGGAGCATCAAACTCCACCTCCTTCGCCTTTATCAGGTCTTGGATTTTATGCTTGAATGCTCAACAATCATTGGTGTCGTGCCCAACACTGTCTGAATGATAGGTGCATTTAGCATTAGCATGATAATGTGGAGAGGACGTATTCACATTCTTTGGTGCCTCCTTGATGGTGGCGAGATTCAACTTCAATAGATGGGGAAGCACTTGCGCTGGAGTCATATTAATACGGGTGAACTGCCGTTGTGGCCGCTCCACTCATTGCTGATTTGGTCTGGATTGGTTATAGCGAGGCTGCTCACTTGGAGTGTTTTGAATCATTACGGCCCCCACAGTTGGCCGACGCTCCGTCTTCCCTGTTCTTCTCTGAGAATATACCACAGCTGTTTCCTTCTTAAAAGGTTTCTTCTCAACACTTGCAGCAACACCCTTCTGAATCTTTCCTGACTTGATGTCAGCTTCTATTTTTTCACCTGTTAAGATCAAATCGGTAAATCCCGCGGAAGAGTTACCAATTAGATGATTGAAAAATGGCCCAGATAGGGTCCCTAGAAACATATCAACGAGCTCACGATCGGTTAAAGGAGGCTGCACCCTGCCAGCCAAATCCCTCCATTTTTGTGCATATTCTTTGAATCCTTCGCCTGTTCCTAACGACATACCTTGAAGTTGGGTACGAGTAGGAGCAAGGTCAGAATTATACTGGTATTGTTTGTAGAAAGCGGTGGCCAAATCTTCCCAATTTCTGACACTGGTTCCTTCTAACTGATAAAACCACTCCAACTGAGCTCCCGAAAGGCTGTCTTGAAAGAAATGAATCCAGAGGTTTTTATCTGCCGTATAGGGTTGAATCTTTCTCACGTAGGACCTGAGATGCATTTTGGGACAGGACAGCCCATCATACCTCACAAACACTGGCACTTTGAATTTTGGGGGAATCACAATCCCGGCAACCAAACCCAAGTCTTCAAAGTCCAAGCCCGGTACTCTTTGTAATTCCATGGCGGCCAATCTGTCTTCTAAACCCTTGTATTTATCATCAGCTGGAGGGTATTGCTGATCAGAATAATCTTCATCCTCTTCAACCTCTTCTTCTTCCGCATCAGACTCGGAAGGCACCGCAGCTCCATCTCTTTTACTGGTCCCTTCATCAGAAGTAGGAGGAAATCCAAGCACTCTCCGAGCTTCTCCGTCAAATCTTCTCCCCAAAGTAGCCACCCCAATCCTCTTTTTCTTCTTTTTCACTGGGTCCTTATTCCCCAATTGAGTCTTGATATCCTCCTGACCCTTAGCCAAGGTCATCAGGAGTTGCTGGAACTGTGCATTCTGAGCTTGTAGGTCTTTGACTGTTTGCTCGAGATCCATCCTACTGAAATAAACAACAGACAGATAAGGAAACCTGGAGTGAGACCTGCTTATGCACATGATGAATGGTATGCTTATGTATGCAATGCATTCAAGGATTTAGAACATTCAAAATTGTTTCAGACAAAGAAGAACGCACGTCATATTAATAAGAAGAAATTTGTTAGTACATAAATGCCCCATGGGCCAAATATTACAAAATAACTTCTTAAGGCAAAAAGACATTGCGCATCCTCTTTGGTGCGATGTAGGTGTTGAGGGCCTCTTGCTCGTGGAGTCGGCGGGTAAGCTCTAAAACCTTCTTCTCACTGGCGTAGAAGCTAGCTTCAAAAGTATTCCGTTCCTCCTTGAGCTGAATCCAACTTTTCTGCATTTCCTCCCACGATGTAGGCATGTCTAGATGTAGGATGGTGTAGGGAACCTCTCCTTCATTGACGGGATCTTTAATCACTGGGAGTACATGAGGATAAGGCATCATTAGACTTTGGGCGCGGGCTCGTACCCACTTGAGATAGGGCTCAAGAGGGATGGAATTCTTGTGTCCCAGGGTCTTGCTATCAACCTTGTTGAGTTTTCCCCAAGCTCTGATGAATCTTTGGCGAAGTTCTTGCGCATCGTTGTCGAAGTCAAAAACTAGGTCAGGAATCAACATGTCATGAGGGCCATCCCTCCGTGCATATCCAAATTTCCTCAAAGCTAGGCAAGGGTTGTAGGTGATACCTCCCCTAATTCCAAGTAAAGGAACATTAGGAAATTCTCCACAACGATCGACGATGATGACATTTTCTCTGGACCGAGAACACCAATGCACATCAGAGTGAGTAAGAGTCATCAGCCGTTGGGACCACCTTGAGCCTTGGTCATTCTTCAGGACAGATTGTAGAAGGTGCGAAATAAACCACCTTGCAAGGATAGGAGTACAGCACATGAGAACACCCCTCTTTCTCATTGTTCGTGTGTAAAATGAGTGAAGAATGTCCCCAAGCAATGTTGGTATTGGATTTCTGGACAAGAAGATTTTGACGGCGTTGACATCTACCAACTGGTCAGGATTTGGGAACAAGACCAACCCATAGATAAGGAGTGCCACAATCTCTTCAAATGCTTGTAGGTCCAATGAGTTCCAACATTCTTGTGCCTTCTCAAACAAGAATTTTGCTAAGAATCCTTTGACGCTGCTTTTGGTTTCCCAATGCCCCTTGATGTCGGATGGTTGTAGATGTAATGCTCGAGCAACATCTTCCGGCTTTGGTTCCTTTTCCGTACCGTTGAATGGTAGTTGATTAAGGATAGGGATTCTTAGGAGTTGAGAAAACTCCTCCAAAGTGGGTACCAATTGATAATCAGGGAAAGTGAAACAGTGGTGAAGAGGGTCAAAGAACTGGAATAGCACTTTCATCATGTCTTCTTCAATGTTGGTGTTGACTAGGCTGAGCAGTCTGCCATGTCTTTCACTGAAGGGTGAGTTTTCTGGGATTCTTGAGGTGAGCTCCTTGAGTTGAGGAGAGATTTTCACAAGGTTGACTTGGATGGTTTTTCTGCGAGGAATTTCCATGACCTACAAAACAAGAACAAAGATGAAGATCCAAACCCTTGAAATGGTTAGTGGATGCATATGATGCTTTATGATGTTTATGATGTATGCACAAAACATATGTACAAGCAAATCACACCAAACCCTAGTTTCAGGCTTGCATGGGGTTTCATAGGTAAGTACCCTCTTGAGTGTAGTTGGCTTAAAAACCTGTCCTATAAATAGTAATCGGGTTCTAAGGAGCTCAATATCACGGGATTGTTTTCATTGTTCATTGTTTTGGTTTAGCCACTTAACTAGCGACCAAGATATTCCAAGAAAACAACCCTCAATGAGTGTAGTATCGAGTATCTACCAACTTCGGACTGCACCAAAGCCGGTCATCTCACTACCCCTAATAAAAGGCCAAGATGGTCAAGTAAGGTTCTAGGTCATTAGTGCTTAGTGACATCACTCAGCGACCCCGTACTCTCCTTGATTGAACTCAAGGGTTACCGGTACTCACAAATATGTCGCACTAATATAGCTATTGCTTCGACCGTGTCGGTATACCCCGCATAGTTTCCACAACGTATTGCTATCTATGAATGTTTCCCAAAATCCGGGTGTAGGATTGCAAACCCAAACAAGAGATCCAAGATATAAAGCAAACCAAATCAAACAATTAGTCATGCAAGAGGGTGATCTAAGCCCTAAGGTTACTCCACTTTTGAAATTCTCCCCAGCAGAGTCGCCAGTTCTGTGATACGGTGGGAGAACTGACTGTGTGTTTGCGTTTGTTTTCGCAAATGTTTCGGTTGAGCAAGAGTCGCCATCGACTTTTTATTTTATCCTAAGGAAAGGTTTAAAAAAGCACAGCAAAAACCTTTGAGATTTTTCTTGGGTTCGGGGAGTAGATTATAGAAAGGGAAGGTATTAGCACCCTTTCTATCCATGGTTATCCATGGGCTCTTAGGTACTTGCTTAGATCAACTTGCCTTGGTTTTCAATTGTTTGAAATGGTGCTTGGTGTGTGGTTTTGAAAATGTTTTGAAAAGATGCCTTGTATAGGCTACCCTTGTAACAATTCTTTACTCGAATGTTTTACAAAAGGTGTTTTGTCTTTTTGAAAAGATGTTTCAAGGTTTTTGAAAGTTTGTTTTGAAAGGGTTTGTGAAGTGTGGTTTGAAAATAGGCAAGAGTTTTCTTTGCAAATTGACAAGTACTTAAGAGTTATCTACCCTAAAGTTTTCTCAAAGATTTTTGTTATGTTTTAAACCTTTTGACAATTTTGTTCCACCATTGCATTTGGTGGATAATCTTGTGTTAGGATGTGAAAGGGACGGGCACGGGTCATCGTTTAGACCATAATTACAACAGTGTTAAGTATCCTTGGGCAATTTTTCCTTTGAAAGGGACTTTGATCATTTTAGGCAACTTTTCGAAAGCGTCATCGAGGGACTATGATCATTTGATTTTTTGCTTTGCCCAAAGAGACCTAACATGCAATATGGCCTAATTTTAAAAGGCAACAAGTGGATGTAACCCTAGGGGTGTTAGTGTGCAAGTGTGTTTTATTGCATACAAGAGTTTTTTCTTTGAATTAGATTTTTCTATTTCATTGATTTTATCTTGCCATACATGTCCTAATTACTAGCAATAAGAAGCGGAAATATAAAATCCTACGCTATTACAACAATTAGGGGAGGGGGATACACATTTGTACATAGGGGGTTCAACGAGAAAAATAGACAAAAACGAAAATAGCAAAAAACAAGATATAGAGAGAGAGGGAGCCCGCGCGCTGCTGGGAGGTCATCAGAAGTTCTGACCCAGATCCGCTGCCAGATGATCAACCTCTTGGTTAAACTGTATGAGTCAGAACTTCTGACTCTGGCACCTGCAAAACAGAACCTTGTTAGTGGGGAAACCAGAAGTTCTGATTCCCCTGCGCTGCAAGACAGAAGTTTGTTAGTGGAGAAACCAGAAGTTATGATTCTGCTGAAAAGGCAATAACTCTCAGAGGTTCTGATATCATTGACAGCAAAACAGGCTTCAGATGTGCTAACGTCAAAGTCAGCACTTGGCTTTTCCCTGTACTAATCAGAACATCTGCAATTCTGTTGTTATTCCACAAAACAGGAAACATATTTTGGAACAGATCCAGCAAATACAAAAATGTTTCAGAGGTCAGAACCAACAAGGTCACAGGCAAGTCCTATACTGGCTCAGAACATTCTGAGGTATGAAAATCCTCAGAACATAAACAGCAACAACATGATATTTACATTATGTTTATTTGAGTATGCACAATTGATGATGCTTAACAGCATGATGAGGGTCAGCAGGTGCTTACCTGACTGTTGGAAAAGTTGGTGGGTGAAAGTTAGCTTATGGCTCTGGTGGTGTTCTGGACAGATTCTCTTTGAAAGGGCTGGTAAAGGCGTATACGTATGTGGGGTCAGAAGTTTGGAAAGGGTGTTGTTGGTTTACAGAAAAAACTGGATATTTGATGAAGTTTGAAGGTGAGAAACTCAAAGTTATGAAACAAAACTGGAGATTTTGACAGAGTTTCAGAATGCTATGTTGCTAAGAGTTCTGTTTCTCACTTAGCAATTTCTGTTTCTTTTCTTGAACCCCTTTTGCAGTGGTGAAGACTCTCTATTTATAGGCAAAGTTCTTGTGGATGCCTTGAACATTAAAGCGCCAACAGAGTTTGAATTTGTTCTTTGACAGAAATTCCTGGGAAGTTGTGAAAACAGATAGCTTTCAGCCTAGGCTGCAGCAGCAGGCGTAGATTGAGGAGAAGTGACCTCTGAAGTGGGCGGTGGCGCGTAGACCCATGCCAGAATCTGCACAAAAGCGTTTTCCAAGCCACACGTGAATGTTCAGGAGTGGTTGGAAGCATTAATGGGCATTAAATGGTGATAAGACCTATCAACATCAATATTCTGGTAATGGAAACCAACGTTGCATCAGCAGCGTAGACCATGCTCTGGCCTTGGCTTCCTGTAAGCTCTGGAGATTCTCCTGGTTTTCTGGTACGTTCCTTGGATTTACTTCTGGACAATCTGGGCTTAGAGATTCTGTATCAGTGTAACACCCATTCTTCTGACCTTTTCATCTTCTGAATTCGGCATGTTCTGAAGGAGCCTTCAGATTTCCCTGCTTCTCTTGCATTCCTTTAGCAAATTCTGACTGAGCTTGTGTAACTGCTGAAGGGGCATGTTCTGTTTGAGGCTTACATACTGAACCACGTTTACAACTTCTGATTGAACTGATGTAGCTGCTGAAAAGCCAACTTCTGACCACGCTGAGCCAAGCTTGCAACTTCTGACCGTTTTTATCTGGAATGGGTCCAGAAGTTCTGAAGCGCTGATTTTTCTTAAACACTCATTTTAGAGAAACATTCTAAGTACTTAGAATTTGATTTTTCTTAAGATAAAAGCGTCGTTTTTTGGAGTTCGTGAGATCATCTTGCTCTTGTAAGCGGCTTGCTTGGGCAAAAGGATAACTCAGGACTTGGATTTGTTTCAGAGGGACCTTGAAAATCCAAGGTGGTTTCCTGAAGAAAGGGAGGGCAAATTTTGGGGTACAACAACTAGGCTCCAGATTTGCACCGATCTTGACCTCTTTCTTGTCTACCTCTGTACCCAGATTTATTGATTCCACTGGCTCTTCATGCGGCTGTATAGCCCTCTCTTCCTGAAGTAACAGTCTAGCAAGTTCCCCAGGCACTTCACAATCATCCTCACCTTCGTCCTCGGCTTGGTTGATCGGACTTTCAAAGTCTTAACTGGAAGTAGCAGAGTCGTTATCAGTGGGATCCAGAATGGATGTAGACCTATATATGTGAGTGTGTGTAAGACAAATAGTTGTTTTGCAAAAAGAAAAACAAAGAGCGTAAAATTCGTAATGCAAGAAAATGTCCAATGCTTGTATTGATGATATATGGAGATGACACATAATAAACCCTCATAAACAAAGCCACGGTGTCTCAGGAAAGGCACCGGGCCGTAAAGTTTAAAAAATGTTTGTTACAAATCCAAAACAAAATTCTTATTACTGCGTAATAAAAGAAATGGGCACGAAGTCCTTTGTCGTCCAATTGCTTAATCCACCGTTGATAGTCGGGTAAATCCAGCTGTCAAACTCAGACTCTTCATCATCATCTTCAATTGCATTCACTTTTGGATTAGTGATACACAGGGGAGGTCTTCCAATCCGCGCATGCTGAAGAGCCCTTTGAGCTTCTACAGTAAAACCCAAACCAAACTTGTCAGTCTTGTGTGCAAAGTCAGGGAGTTGGCCCCAATTCGCATACCCACCTTTTTCAATAACAGCCCGGGCATCCTTGAGGGAAGCCATCTTCATTGGAGGATCTTCAGCAACAGTCTCAGTCGACGCCAGAGTCTGGGGGACTTCTTCAATGTTCTGGAACGGGGTTTCAATGAACTCCCCATCCATCTCCACATACCGAAAAGAGTTAAGGTTGCTCACCATGTATTCCTCTTCTCCTCGTACGGTAACAATTTCCCCCTTCCCTGGGTATTTCAACATCTGGTGGAGCGTAGAAGTTACTACCCCAGCTTTATGAATCCACGGGTGACCCAGCAGACAAGAATAAGATGGTCGAATATCCATCACATAGAATGTAGACGCGAAAGTCTGGGAACCAACCTTAACAGGAACATCCACCTCTCCATGTACCATCCTTTTGGACCCGTCAAAGGCCCTAACCACAATATTACTTGGCTTCAGAACCAACCCTTCACATTCCAACCGAACTAATGCTTTCTTGGTTAAAACATTTAACGAGGACCCAGTATCCACCAACATGTGAGCTAGAGTAGTGCCCCTGCACTCAATGGAAACATGCAGAGCGTCATTGTGATTCTTTCCTTTGGCAGTCAAATCTGCGACGGAGAAACCCAACCCGTTATCAGCAGTCAAACTAGCCACACAGTCTTTGAACTGGTCAGCAGACGTCTCATGCGGCACATGCGCAGTTTTCAGGAAAGTAATCAGAGCCTTAGCATGGGCTTCTAAGCATAGCAATAAAGACAACATATATATCTTTGACGGGGTTTTCCCCAGCTGTTCAACTAAGTTGTAGTCGCTTTTCTAGATGATCTTTAAAATTTCCTTTATCTCATGTCTAGAGGCTTCAACGGTAATCTTCTTCAACGCCTCCATCTGGGCAGGCTCACCGGTGATTCCTTTGCCCCGAGTGTCAGATGACTCGGCGACATGGGTAATGATTGGAACATGAACAGGGACAGTAGCAGATGTACTGGCAGGTGAAATAGTAACAGGCTTCCGAACGATTGGTGGGGAGATCTCAGGAGAGAAAAGTCTCCCGCTTCGGGTGACTTTGCTAGACCCAACAATATTGTTGACATCAGTATCAGCCTCTTCAACCTTCAAGTCTTGTTTAATCCCATGATAATACACATCGGCCCCATAGTGCCACGGGACAGCCTTATCCGACATGTAAGGGATAGGTCCAGGAATGGTAATGATCAAAGGAGCAACTCTCAGAACAGATGTAATTCTAACAGGCTTTCTAGAGGAAGCCTTGGAAGAATTGGCGGAAATGGTGATTACAGAAACATCTTCGACAGGAATCAATGGAACCAAAGTTTTCTCAAACAAGATTTCTTTGTTAATCATCAGGCGTTGGACACCTGACTTCAATAGATGACAACCAGTAGGCGGGATGGAACACATGTGGAAACCTTTGCCACAACCCGGAAATAAACCAGCCAATAATAAGTTCTTCTTAACAGTCAACAACGGAGTAGAAATATCTTCCACAGAGGTTATAAACACATCATCATCCACAGCATTCACTCCATGCTTAGGCATAGGAGCAGTCACGACATTAGGCTTTTACGGCGCTTCAAATTCAGTCTCTTTAGCTTCAATCAGATCCTGTACCTTTTTCTTCAAGGCCCAACAGTTATTCGTATCATGCCCCGGGCTATCGGAGTGAAAAGCACAGCGGGCGTTCGGGTTATACAGCGGTGATGTAGTAATGGGATTCTTTGGAGCCTCCCTCAGAGTGACCAAATTCGTCTGCAACAATTGCGGCAGAATTTGAGATAGAGTCATACTGAGTCGAGTAAACTGTCTCTGAGGCCTCTCTGCTCTTTGCTGAGTGTTGCGTTGTGGGACAACGGTTGGTTTTAATATTACCACCGCATTAACTGCTTGGCAGCGTTCGGGTCGATTTTGGCTCCTCGAGCTGTAAACTGCACTAGATTCCTTCTTGAAAGGCTTCTTCTTTGCACTTGACGAAGCACCTTTCTGTATCTTGCCGCTCTTGATACCGACCTCAACTCTCTCCCCAGTCATAATCAATTTAGTAAACCCGGACGATGAACTACCGATCAAATGATTAAAATACCGACCAGACAAAGTCCCAAGAAACATATCCACCAACTCCCTATCAGCCAGAGGGGGTTGTACTCTCCCAGAAAGATCTCTCCATTTCTGAGCGTAGTCCTTAAAACCTTCGCTTGCACCCATAGACATACCCTGAAGTTGGGTACGCGTGGGAGAAAGGTCGGCATTATATTAGTACTGCTTGTAAAAAGCAGCGGCAAGGTCTTCCCAGTTACGGACGTTGGCTCCTTCCAGTTGGTAGAACCATTCAAGTTGAGTCCCTGACAGACTATCTTGAAACAAATGAACCCAGGGGTTCCTATCAGCAGTATACGGTTGAATCTTTCTAACATACGAGCGGAGGTGTAACTTTGGGCAGGAGACCCCATCATACTTAGCAAAGACAGGAGCTTTAAACATGTGTGGGATCACCACCCCAGATGCCAAACCCAAATCTTCGAAGTCCAACCCAGGTATCTTCTGGATCTCCATTGCGCTTAGCCGGTCTTCAAGTTGCTTATACATATCCTCGGCAGGAGGATACTGGTCTTCATCAAAATCTGTGTCAGTGTCTGAAACCACAGGGCTAGGACCCTTCCTTTCTTCTTGATTCTCTCCCCTCCATATGAGTGAGACTAATCAACTTCCTCTCGCAACCTGTTCCCAAATCTGTGACCCATATTCAGGAGGATCGTCTTCTTCTTCTTCTTCTTCTTGTCCTTCAAGATAAGAGTCTTCAAATCTTTCTGCCCCTTGGCCAGGTTCAAGAACATTTCCTGGAACTGAGCTTTCTGCGCTTGAAGAGCCTTAATAGCTTGATCAGTAGGTGTTTCAGAAGACATGTTGTGCTGAAATAAACAGCGAAGAAGATGAGAAACCTGTAAGGGTACCTGTAATGAGGTGCATGGGAATGGAATGCGTATGAAATGATTTCAAATACTTAGGGAGATTCAAATTTGTAAACAAAATAAAACACATTTTTATTAGATTAAAAACTTAAAATAATGTTTAGAAAATGCCTTTAAGGCGTTACAAAAGAAATACTAAAAAGTAAAACTAAAATAGGAATAGAAAAAGACACCAGCGCTCCCATGGTCGTTTTCCTTTCGTGCTGACATAATTGTTGATTGTCCTTTCAATCTCCAGCTTCCTTGTAAGCTTTAGGATCTTCCGTTCCTGCTCACGATACTTCTTTCTATAAGTATCCCTTTCCTCCCTTAGCTGGATCCAAGACCTCTTCAATGCCCCAATATCAGTAGGCATGTATGGATGGATGATTGTACAAGGAACCCCTTCTTCATCAGCATGCTCTACAATCACTGGTAAGACAGCTTCGTATGGCATCCCCAGCTTTTGAGCACGGGCTCGAACCCACCAGAGATACGGTTGCATTGGGAGAGAAGTCTCCATTCCTAGCTCATGTGGATCAGACCTGTTCACCCTATCCCAAGCTCGTATGAACCTGCGGCGATGTCCCTCAACATCCCCCATGAAGTCAAAGACAATGCTTGGAAGAAGCAGCTCATGAGGACCGTCCCTTCGAGCTCGTCCAAACTGTCGTAAGGCCAAATAAGGATTATAGGTTATTCCTCCTCTAATTCCAAGCAATGGAACATTGGGGTATTCCCCGCAATGATCAATGACAGCCACCTCTTCCATATCTTTAGTACTCCAGATGATGTCCGTATGAGAAAGGGACATGATCCTGTAAGCCCAACCCATACCATCCTCATTCTTCAATACAGATTTGGGGAGGTGAGAAATAAACCACCTTGCCAGCAGCGGTGCACAACACATAAGGGTTCCCCTTTTCCGAGCAGTACGGGCATAAAGAGCATGTATAATATCACCTAAGAGAGTAGGCACTGGGTTACGGGACATGAAGATCTTAACTGCATTCACGTCAACAAAAGAATCTGAATTAGGGAACAAAACCAAGCCATAAATGAGGAGTTCCAGGATGTCTTCAAATACTTGAAAGTCCAAACTGTCCCAGAACTTTTGAGCTTGATTAATCAAGAACTTAGCCAAGAAGCCTTTAACCCCACTCCGAATGTCCCAGTTAGATACTACATCAGCCTTTGTTAGATGTAGGGCTGAAGCAATATCCTCTGGCCTAGGAGCTATCTCCAAACCTGTAAAGGGTGTCTGCTCTAAAATAGATATGTCAAGTAAATCAGAGAACTCCTCCAAAGTAGGGACCAACTGATAGTCCGGGAAGGTGAAACAGTGATGCAACGAAACTGATCTGAATGGTATTTCTACGCATAGATGCCATGATCTGTAAAACAGAACAAAGATGAATCCCCTCGGTCTTTGAAATGTTTATTCTAATGAAATATGCATGCGATGTCATGATGCATGATGTCATTATAGAAACACACCACAAGTATCACAGATAGCAAACATGGTAAGGGCAAACAAGTCATACAGTAGCCCTTAAATTTCAGGCTGGCATGGAGCTTAGGTATTACCCTCTTTCAGTTTAGTTGGTTCAACATGTCCTAGTAATAGTAACCGGGTTCTAGAGGATCTCAATATCACTGACCATCCTCGATCGGTCATAATTCCAGTTTAGCAACCTTTTCTTGCAGCCAGAATCATCGCAAGAGTATGGTCTCAATGAGTGTAGCATACTGCTACTTTTCTATGGCCAAGTTGGTCAATTATAGGTTCTAAGGTTAGTTGATGCTTAGTGACCCATTAGCAGCCCCATACTCTCCTTGTTCCTCCACAAGGGATATCGGTAACAACTAATGTGTCACACTAACGTAGCTACTGCTTCAACTGTATCGGTCTATGTTGTACAATTCCCTCACAGTCTATTGCTACTTACCTAAAAGGTATCCCCAGATCCGGGTTAGGATCTATAGTAACTCCGATACAAAACCCACAAAGATAAAGAAAACAGATCAAACAATTGAAAACAATATAATGAACTATTCCTAAGGTACACCCCACTTATTAAGTCCCTAGCAGAGTCGCCAGTTCTGTGATACGGTGGCCAGAACCGGAACGTGGTTTCCCTATTTCGTTAAGGAATTTATGCTGGTTTGCGTTTTGCATTTGTTTTCGCAAAATGTCGCGGTAAGCAAGAGTCGCCACCGACTTTTATTTAATCCAACAAGGAAAGGAAAAAAGCACAAAAAAATTCCTTTTTCAAGATATTTCTGAGTACGGGGGGTAGATTATAGAAAGGGAAGGTATTAGCACCCTTTCTATCTGTAGTTATCTACGGGCTCTTAGGTACTTGCTCCTCATTTTCAAAATTGTTTTCTTTGTGCTTGTGGGCTTTGAAAAGTTTTTGTTTTAACTTTGATTTAACTCTTTCTTCTGTCTTCAAGAGTGTAATGAAGTGTTTTGAAAACTTTGTTTGTAAAGGAGTGTAAGTGTGAAAAAATTGTTTTGGAATGAGCAATTACTTAAGAACTAATCTACCTACTCAAAAAAAAAGAATCGTTCTATGCTTGTTTCCTTTAGACAATGCTATCCCACTATTAGTGAGTAGGTAGCATCGTCGTTGGAGTTTTGAGGGTCAATTCGAAAGGGACGTACAGTCACTAAAGCAATGTTAGGACGTCTTAGTAGTAACCCTAATGTCTTAGATCATTTATCCGAGGCAACAATATCTGAGGCAACCTTTCCGAGGCAACTTGATCTTTGGACAAAAGGATGACCACTAAAGCATCCTATACTTAATGACCGTTTACCGAAGGCAACCAAGTGGGAGTGTACCCTAGGAGTGCGCATGTGCGAGTGATTCAATTTCAGTTTATTTATCTTTGCACATTTAGGGTGATCTAACTGTTTTAAAATTAGTCATACATTCTTGTCATGCAAACCTTAATTATTCATACATCTAACAGTTAATAATTTGCAGAATTTAAAATGCAGAATTTAAACTACGCTATTACAAGGCTTCGGGTATTTACATAGCCAAAAACAAACCCTTTGAAATTAAAGCGATAAATGAAAATAAAGCCCTAAGTAAAACTATTACAAACTGTGAGCAGATACAATAATTGGGTAAAAATAATAAAGCGCGCGATGACAAATTAGATCAACGAGAAACTAGGGTTTTGACCCTCCTAACCAAAAGAAAGATGTTTTTTTTGTTTTTAATTTTTTTAAAGAAAACAATTAAGTTGCCTAAATTAAATACAAAAATTAATTAGTCAATTAAATTAATTAATAAAAATAATGGCCTATTTTTGGTTTTTTTTGTTATTTTAGGAAAAAATAAAATATAATTAAGTTAGTAATAAAACCTAATTATTCTAATTATTTTTAAGTTATTTACAAAAAGAATTAAAATTGTCTAATTTAATCAAACCTAATTAAATTAATTAATTTATTTGACAAAAAAATACTTAAATCTAATTGGTGAAAAAAATAATATTTTTGGTGATTTTTGATAAAAAAAGAAAATTAATTTATTGGTTAGTAAATAAATAAATAATTTAAATAAAACAAATAAAAAAAGATGAAGAAAGAAAATGGGCCTGAATTTAGCAACTTTGGGGAGGTGTGGATAGCAGAAACTGGGCCCATTAGTGGAGGTCCATGTTGACTTTGAGGATCCAATGTATTGCGTTTGACTGGGCTCATGGTGGTCTCTCCTGGATGGCCATCAGATTTGGCCATCTAGCCACTTGGCATGATTGATTGTGAGGATGCACAATGGTCATGGGTCTTGCATATGCACTGGATAACCTGAAATGAATCAAGAAAAATCACAAATGTTGGAGGCAGGGGTCGAACCCCTGACCTCAAGCATTCCCACGCCTTAAGCGCTTGCCTGGATACCACTGGGCCAATCGCTTCTGTTGTAATAATAATGTAAACTAATAAACAAATATTAAAAGGCCTTAGGTATCAGATCCTCGCGCGAAATTTTGAATAAGCCAATGGAGGGGTGCCACATAGGTTTTCTTCTTCCTGGCACCGTGGGTAAAAGTCCCAGACTTTTACCTACGGACACTTGTCCGTAGCTATAAGTAAAGCTTGCTCCAAAATCTTCCATGGGACAAATAAATGAAACCTAACACCATGGTTGAGTTCGTCTCGTCCTCCTGAACATGATGGTACCACTTACGAAGGCTAATTTTCCATGCATACAAAAACCCTAAACAAACTCCAAAACCCTAACAATGGCAGTTTACAATTCAGCCCATGAAAATGCAATTGGGTATTATAGAAAGCTTGCAAACATGATGGTGATCAAGAATGTACAATTATTTTACGCTATAAGTGCAAGAATAATGCTAATCGAATTCAAGAATATAGCAATACCGTGACGGACTTACAGTGCGTTGCAGGGCTTGAAAACGCTTGCTTTCAATTGCTTTAGCTTGCTGATACTCCTAGGAACCGATTGGGATAGGCCAAGAGCCTTGAGGATGCCTCTAAGTGCAAATTCGATCTACCACTTTTCTTGATTTTTTTCAAATATTAATTTGCTTGTTGCGCCTATTTCTCACCTTTCCTTTAGGTCTGGCCTCGTTCTATATGTATTAGTGAAGGGATTAGGGTTGATAAGCGGTATTCAGTCTTCCTCCTTCAATGATTTGGATTGTGATTTGATTCACTTTGAAAACTTTCCAAAATTGGTCTGAATCCAATCTTTTTGTGCACACATGCCTTGATACGAGTTTGAATGACTTGCTAGCTGTAATTGGAACCTGAAACAAGCACAAAATCTCTTACTTTCAATATTTTGGATTTTATTTGATTTGTTTTGATTTAAATTGAATTAATTCAAATAAAAAAGGTCTTGGACTATGTTGCCAATTCAAAACAAGTGAAAACGATTGGGCCCATTTGGCAAAATTTGAAGTTTTGGGCATAGTTGACTTTTGGCAAATTTGCAAAAAAGGTCAACTTCACTAATGCATAACTTCCTCAATTTTGACTCTTTGTAGGTGTTCTTGGACGTTTTAGAAAGCTTGATATGTCCTCTAATCTACCCTTTTGTTCTCATCTCAATTTGATATTCCATGCTCATGTATGAAGCTTTGACAAAAAAGGTGTTTTTGTTGACTTTTTAAAATGACCTATAATGTCCAAATTCATAACTTCTTGTGAGTGCATATTTTGACCTTGGGAGATGAAGATGGATTGTAGGGAATTGCATACTCTTAAAAATGAGATTTTTATGGGTAATTTCTCATAAAGTATGATAAAGTTATGCTTGGTCAAAGTTGAGTTGACTTTTCCTACAAAACCCTAATTTAGCAACTTTTGAGTCTTGATGAATTATGAGCAATCCTTGATGAATCATGATCAACCCTTGATAAAATGATGAAATATACTTCAAAATGAGGATGTTGGCCAAAAATCTTGAAGTTTGACTGTATGGGGTCACAGTTGACTTTTGCCCTAGCACATTCGATTTTCAGGCCTTTGAGCAATTGACTGAGCAAACTTCCTCTGCAAGGCTTGAAACTTGACATGGATGATCTTGAGAACATATTAAGACATTGGTGAGCAATTTGGGATCCCTTGGACTCAAGTATCTTGATGCAACATGAAACCCTAATTTGAGGTAGACTGCCTTAGGAGAGAGCTTGTCTGGCCAACCCTTGGACTACCTTGAGCAACTTGTGGATCTTTCTTGAAATGTTTTGAGAAATATGAGAGGGAAAATTTTGGGGTACAACAGGTACCAAGTCGAAGCATCTGACAAATAAAGATTCCTGGTATTATTCTCCTAAAATCTCTATTTTGCAAAATAAAATTAACAAAAATTCATTTTTTTCACTGATGCAATCGATTGCTCTTAGAGTACAATCGATTGCACATAGTGCATTTTGTGCCATTTTTGAAAAAAGACACCGTGCAAATCGATTTGCACTATAGTGCAATCAATTGCACAACGTGAAAATTTGAAAAAAAATCAGCAATTTTAAACTTGTCAAATTTTGGCTCCAATTTTCCTTCATTTTTGAAAGATGTACCATTAATTCAAATTTTAGTGCCAATCTTTCAATTTTAAGAAGAATTATCATTAATTAAATTTTGGCTCTAATATTTGAAAGAATTATCATTAATTCAAATTTTGGCTCCAAGAATCAATTACCAAATTACCACTAATCCCAATCCTAAAACTCTATAAATAGAGCCCTCATTTCATTCAAATTTCAAGCTTTTGATAGCCAAATCCACCTTGCTGAAAAATCTCTCAATTCTCTCCATCTACCAAATTCACTCAAAGCTCAATTTTCAAAAAGTTAGTAAGCTTTGCATTGAAGCTTACTAATCTTTGAGCTAAACCTTCATCCAAACACTTTTTCTTATCAATTCTCTACATCCAAACTTGGACAATTGATTCTTGTGGTTGAATTGAAGCAAATTCTTGAAGTTGTTTTGATAATTCTCTAGATCTACCTTTGGTAAGTTGGATAATTCATCTTTCACAATGTGATCTCTTGTTGATCTTTGGGTTTGATTCTTTGAGCATTATTTTGTGATTCCAATGGTGTTATTTTCTCATAATTTGATGGAATTTTCGTGCTCAATTGGATCCATGATCATAAGGTATTTGATAGAAAGTTTGAACAAGAATTTGGCCTTTTAAAATGTTGTTTTTCTGTCTGTAACAGCGTGCAATCGATTGCAGTAACAGTGCAATCGATTGCACAGAAGCAATTTCGCGCAGATTTTTGAAAATTGTATTGTGTAAATCGATTTACACAGTAGTGCAATCGATTTACACAGGGACAGAATGCATTTTTTCCCTTGTTTTGGGGCATCTGTGATCCAAAATGCTTTTTCTACTCACTCCTTTTGATTGTTGGTTTGGATTGCAATTTTAAATGTCTAATTTCTCTTTAAACTCAATGGAATTTGTGATGTAGATAAAGTTGGATAAATGTTCATCAATTCAAATCTACCTAAGAGTGAATTATTTAATTCATTTTTTGGTGCTTTGTATTAATGATATGTTTAGTGCTTTAATCCATCTAGAGGAGTGGTTGGATTTAAAGATGAAAGAATTTTGAAATGGTGATCCAAATTAGCTTATCATTCCCCTCCCTCTTCATCTTATCCCTTTCTTTTTTAATTGTGCTACATGTTAAGGGATGGTGATATCTATATCATTTATCCAAACATGAAGTACATAGATTGCTATTGACCGGCCTCAAAATAGGTGCGACTTCTACATAAGTCCACTTACGATTGCTTAACATAGCGCTAAATTTTGTCCCGATTTGAATAAATGATCATTTGTGGCCCAAACTTATGATTGCAAGCCCAAGTATGTTAATTTGATCTCTTTGATCCAATAACTTTCAGATTCATTGTGTGGAGGCTTTGGTTCTACCAATCCTCTAATAGATCAACAACATCTTTGGTCAACGCGGATCACTTAAACATCGTTGATCATTAAATGTTACTTGTGAGAATTCCAAAATGGATGATATACTTGACAAAAAGCAAATGCAACTCGTTGTGTGGAGGCTTTGGTTCTACCAATCCTATAATGAGTTCCAAATGCAAGTTTCAAGATGGTCATCCAACTAACCACTAATTTCTAACAATTGACTTTACTTTATGCTTTTATTTTTTTATGCTTTATGTACCATTTACTTTATGTACCATTTAAATTCCATGCTATTTTCATATTTCCTCACTTGAGCATTTACTTTTATGTCATTTTTATTTTGCTCACTTGAGCTTTTTCTTTTCCTTTTAAAGACATCTAATAATCAACATGAACCATAAAAAACTTTAATGATACTTGGACTATTTGGTTACTATCCTTGGCATTATGGAGTATTGGACTTCTTGGACTTAGGATTAGAGACCTTGGCATACGTTGGAGACCTTGTGACCTTAATTCATATTTTGTCTGGAGTTCTTGAGGTTTACCTCAAGACATTAGGTTGTTTGTTTGTTTTGTATGCAGGTTATTGTGATTACATACTTTGTTTGTAATCTGGAATTCACCCGTATATAACTGTTACTCTGCCCAATTTTTGCGAAGACTTAATACACTTGAAGTTTGGTTCTCTCAAGAGGTCTAGTATCTTTGCTTGCTTGGTTTTAATCCGAAGAATGGGAATTCTATATTGACTCATAATGTCAAGTATTGGCTTCTTGTTGGTTAGATGGTTCTTATCCCTAGCTTTTACCTTATGCTTTAGGATAGTCTCTTCATCTCCTCCCATCTTCTTCAATTTCAAAAATCTTCTCCCTCCTTTTGAAAACTCTTCTTGTTTTTAAACTTGAACCATTTTCATAATAAACTTGGACTTAGGTCCATGCATTTTCAAAACATTTTCATAAATAAACTTCAATCAATTTAATAATACCTTGACATTTTTTGTGAGAAGACTAAAAGTCAATCAATCTCATTTCAAACCATTTTGCCACTTTGGATTTTATCTTTAAACTTTTCTCAAAAGATTAGACTCTTGTCAATCCTTGTAGTGATGCAAACAACTATACTTCTACAATATGTAGTGAAGAGAGATATTTTCCACTTGGGTGTTGAGTGAGGCATTGTTGAATTTAAAATTCAAGCCATATCCTCCACTTTGAGATGATGCAAATTCTCCTTTCTCATGATTGTGGGTAGTAAGTATGCTTTCCACACGGACAATGACGATGATGTCTTATCTCTTAAAATCAACCAACACACTTGTGTTTTAAATTTTTAAAAGAGGAACTACATGTACCCTGATCCCCTATTGCACGAAAGGTGGTACGTAGGCACTAAAGGTTCGCAACCGCGGCGTGTGCAAAAATCATAAAAAATATATTTCTTTTCTCACCTCTACCATCCATTTTATATACAACACATTTTTATAGCCAAAATATACAGATTTCAAAAATAGGTTCCTGTGGAGTACCGTGGATGTTTAGGGTTCTAATACCTTCCCTTTGCATAACCAGCCCCTTTACCTTGAATCTTTCCCCCTCTTTTTGGGTTATTCGCTCTTTTCCCATTCCTTTGTAAATAATAAAGCGCGGTGGCGATTTTTATTTTGATTTGTACAAAGTCTAGTCAATCCAATGGCTTATTCTTTAACATTTCTACCGCTACAGAAAAATGGCGACTTCACTGGGGAAAGATTGACCTCTTGCTGGTCCATCCCTAAGTGGGATGAGCCTATCTTTGTTTATATTTGTATATGTGCTATTTTTGTTTATGTATTATATTTTGTATATATGTTTGTTTTGATTTTCCTGGTTTTCAGGTTGCTTGGTGATTACTTATAAGTCCTATACCCGGACTTGGGAAAACTTTAAGATAGGACGGGCGGTATAGTCATGTTAACTTTGAGGGAGTAATCCCAAAAAAGGAGGCATGAGATCCCCCACTCAGTGGAGGCCCCTTTGACTGTAGTGTCGTTTACCGAGTAATCAGGAAGACGTACTGCTTTCGACCTGGGAGCCTGCTGAAGCTGAGGACCGTAGATTACCTAACCCATCTTGGCCTTTTAGGTGTAGTGCGGAAGCTATGACGGAGTAATCTGGAAATAGTTGTCACGCGATACTACGCTCGGACGAGTCTTTCTTGAGAATATTACTAATTACCGAGTTAATCAGGAAGTTGGTAATATCCGAAGGAAGGATGTAGACTCTGGGAACCTCTAGAACCTTGTTCGGCAAGTGATAACTTTTTAGACCAATACCTTATGGGTAGTACCTTCAACCTCATGCTCGTGATGTTGAACCTATGAACCCTATATGTGTGATCATGTGTGATTGTTGCATCATGCATCCATGCACTCATAAGCATCTTTTGAAGAAACAATATTTCAAGGGATTTAAAGGTTGACTATTTGTGAATATCTCAGGTACTTTTAACCATGGATTATGGAAAGAGAAAGACCGGGAAATACAGTTTCAAGGATCCCAAGATAGATGAGTTGGTCAGTGTAATTCTAGAGATTGAGTGTTTTGTAGACTTTCGAAAGAAGTATGGATCCATTATTCCTCTCATGAAGTTGAAGATGAAGGAGTGTATTCTCTCAACTTTGGTCCAGTTCTATGATCTGGTGTATCACTGCTTTACTTTTCCCGATTATCAGCTGATGACTACACTGGAGGGGTATTCCTATCTATTAGATTTGCCTGTTACCGATCGTGTTCCTTTTACTGGTTTGGAGGGCGAGCCAAAACCACATGAGATTGTTGCTTTGATTCATTTGGGGAAGTATGAGGTGAAAGCCCATATGACTACTAATGGAGGGATTAGAGGATTACCAGCTCAGTTCTTATTGGAGAATGCTCGTTACTTTGCCAGGATGAAGAGTACAATTGCTTTTGAGGCAATCTTTGCTTTACTTGCTTATGGATTGTTCTTATTCCCTAATGTGGACAAGTTTGTTGACATTAATGCTATCAGGATCTTCATGATTGGAAACCCAGTTCCTACCTTGTTGGGTGATTCTTATTACTCTGTGCATCTTCGGAGTTCCTATCATAGGGGGATGATTATCTGTTGCACGCCTTTGTTGTACCGATGGTTTATCTCTCATATGCCTCAGTCTGATGCTTTTTGGGATGTCAAGAAGGAACCCTGTTGGGCTCCTAAGATCATGGCACTTACTCAGTCGGATATTGATTGGTATCATCGAGCTTACCAGGATGTGTGGTAGTTTACACAATGTGCCTCTTCTTGGTACAAAGGGAGGAATTAACTATAACCTTATTCTTGCACGGCGACAGCTTGGTTATCCGATGAGGGATAAACCGAATAGTATTCATTTGAGTAGTTTCTTTTTGAAGGAAGGAGAATACCATAGGGAAGCTAGGGAGCAGATTGCGAAGGCCTGGCGTCACATTCATAAAGAAGAGTAGGAAGGATTTGGGACCTAGGGGTGCTGTTTCTTTGGAGCCATATCTTCAGTGGGTCCGATCGAGAGCCATTCAGTTGAAGATGCCGTATACTCGGGAGACACCCATGCCTGATTTGTTTGTGAAGACTACTCCTCCCTTATTAGATGATCTAGAAGAGTTGTAACTCGCTTTGGTTAGGATGCAACAGGAAAGGGATGCTTGTAAGAACAAGTTCCAAACTTTAGAAAGTTCCTACAGAGTAGACTTGAAGGAGAAAGATGATTTGATCGAGATCCTTGAGAGTCGAGCGGTGGAGTCTATGGAGAGGCAAGGGGATTTATTTTCTCCTAAGCCTCAATCAGGTGCTGATTACTCACTTTCTGATCCAGATGATTGGAGGGAGGTTGCCATCAGACATTTGGAAGAAAACCAGAGGTTGAGGGCTCAGATTGTCGGGCTCACGGGGAAGTGCCAGCGTACAGATTGATCTCCATCAATTCTTTTTCTCAGGATTTTAGATTGTATTTTGATCTTGTAATTGGGATCATTGAAACTTGTAATCCATTTTGAAGTTATTATAATAAAAAATTTCAGTATTTAAAAGGCTTTATTACTTGGATGTTTGCAATATGTCTATAAATCTTAAATCCCTTGAAATATTAAATAATAAAATAATCATGTATGTTTCATATCATGCATCATATTGAACATATTTCTTGCATTTTTTATGCATATCTAGGTGCCTTACCCAGCTTCTTTACTTCACTCAGCAAGTTGACTCATCACTACAACACTCGAGCCAATTTCAAAAAGAAGATGGACAACTTAGAACAGGAGAATCGCGAGCTACGCGAAGAAGTTTCCGCTTTGAAGGCTGGCTTGGCCAACTTGACTACTCTGATGGAAGCTCTGGTGGTTGCTCATAATCAGCCACCGAGTGTTCAACCTCAACCAACAAGGGAAAATGTTGAAGTTCCAACAGTTCCTGTATCCGCTATTCCGGCTGTTGTTCAAAACCGTATGCCTCAAGGTTATCCATGGGAATGCCAAAGAATTTTGCACCTGAAGGTTTCAATTTGGGCCCTCAAGATGCTCTAATAGTTTAGAATGTTGTTACTCCAGCACCTCCTGTGGTGCATAATGTTCCTGCTGCACCTCCTTCGGTGAATTTGGTTTCGTTTGTTAATGAAGATGTGTGTCGTCCTTTCCCTTCGCCGAGTGAAGACTTGGGTCTTTATGATAGAATGGATGATTTCCAAGAACAGTTTTATGGAATTCAAAGAGAGATGAAGGCTCTTAGGGTAAAAGAATTATTTGGGAAGAATGTGAATGAGTTGTGTTTGGTCCCTAATGTTAAGGTACCTGCTAAGTTTAAGGTCCCTGAGTTTAAGAAGTATAAGGGCAACACTTGCCCTCGTGCTCATCTGGTGATGTACTTAATTGAAGAATGCCCTGGAGTTTAACGATGATTAGCCTTCTCAGTTTATTAGCATTTTTACTGCTTTCTCATTTGTAATTTTTCTTTTCTATCATTGCATTGTTTGCATGTAAGAACTTGTTTGCATTTGAATGTTTAATCTTAATACAATAAGTATGTTCGTCTTGAAGAAATTCATTCGTTTCACTCGTATTTGTTTTCAATTTTAAATTTCTTTATGATACCAACTGGTTACCTATTCTCTCGCCTAGGCTGAGATTGGAGGGAGGATGATGATATTAAAACACAAATTTTCTGGTTGTATGCTTTTGGATAAAACCCTGTTGACGATGTACATGCATTGTTTCAAATCCTCAAACACCGGAGATATAAGGGAGTGAAACCTTTGTTAACCCCTTTGAGCCTTGAAGTAGGAGTTTCTTTTTCTATTAAGAAAAAACCCTCATTTTTTTAACCCGGGGCAGGGTAGTGTTCAGTTAATTTTATCGAGCATTCAGAACTCATCAGGAGTGCACATCCAAGGATACAACAATGGTTATCCCTCGAAAGGTTGAGGAAAGTCAAAACCACAATGGTTAATCTTCACTTATTAGGAGGGTGTGTCAATTGACGATATCTTAATGGCTATCTCTCGCATATCAGGAGATCAACATATGACGATACAATAATGGTTATCCTTCATCTACTCAGAAATAGGGCAGTCACAATTCTTCCAACTAGTCAAAAATGACTCGAAGTCACGCGACATGTTCAAAAAGAAAAAGAAAAAGATAATATGAATAAAACAATTATGATGAAAAAGAAAGAGACAAAAAGCCCCGCTAAGTCGGAACTTGAAAAAACAAGTCGCTTAGGCAAAAGTCAGGGCATCCCGCTGCACTTTAGAGTCAAAGTCAAAAGGAATTTGTCCAGAAGGAAAGGAAGAAATGGAAATCCTAAAATGCGATAAAGGATTACAATGTGAAATCCTCAGCAAAGAACAGAGTCGCGTGACAAGAAACCCAAAAGAAGCAGGAATGAGTGACTTTCATGTCCAAAGAAAACCTTGTTTGATTCCTCAACTATCTCGAAATTTCTTTTGAGAGATGAATGTTCGTGTCAAGTTAACTGAACTTAGGACTGAAGAACATCATGAAGGGGGTGGGCACCAAATATTTTTGAGCCTTAAATCCTTTTTTTTCTAAAACCGTGAACCATGCCACATTACAACCCTCAAAAGTCCTAATTGAAACAGGGTTTATTTCGAAAGCATACTCCAATGAGATAGTGTTTCCTGACTCCCATTAATTTTGATAAATTATTGTGATTGGTATCATATTTATTTTGTTATCTTTCATGCAAAAAAATCCATGTCGCATCCTGGCTAGTGATTCGTTCACAAGGTTTTGCGACATCTTTTCAAATAAAATCTTCAAGACTTACATAATTGTTGCATTAGAATTTTCACTTAGAATAAACATTTTCTTCTTGTAAAACAACTGCTTGATATAATGAAAGTTTACATTTGAGTATCAGCAAAAGGCATGTTGCCGAGAAGAGTTGTGGAGCAAAGAGGATGCAATATACAGCCAATCTAGGGCAGTTACGTCAAGATTCAACAAATCTCTAGAAGCCATTTTATCAGAAAGGTTATCCTAAAAGCATGCAGCCAAAGGCAAGTTGTGAAAGTTGCCTTGATCAGCACGGTAAGCTTGAGACACCAGATTGGTTTCCAAGGGCATATCCAGATTTCGTCAAGATAGCTACTATGTTTACCCCAAGCCGAGAATCTTCCTCAAGCAGGATTGTTTCTTGTGATCTGTTTTGTAGATGTGTGTCTGGCTTCCTCTAACAATTAATGATCAATTAAAGGGTTTCCTACAGGTTGTGTTATGGTGTTGGGTTTATAATCCCATTTTTTCCAGTCTTACTGCAGACTTCTCCAGCTGAGTGTGATTCTTTACCCAGCCAGGTGGTGATCAAACAGAGGTTAAAAAGAGCTATGAAGCCTTTTCTCATTTGATGGAGTTCTTTCTCCCTTTTTATTGATATGGAATCTCTTGTAGAGCACTTCTTTCTCCTGTTACGACATTATTGTTTTTATGTGCTTCCCAAGTAGCTAGAAAAGGGCAATATCTTTTCTAAGAAGTGTTGAAATGGTTATCAACTTTTTGGGTTTTCTCCCTCCAAGTGCTGGGTTTGATTTAAAATCCCCATAATTTTGACTTCTTGCTATAATGTTAACTTCTGGATTCCCCCAGGAAGGTTTTCTCAGGTTGTTTTTGCTGGTACGCGCGTGATTGTTGTATATTGAAGACGATACCAATTGGCGTAAGGTGTGGTGTAGGGTTTGGGATCCCATTGTCCCCAGTCAAGTCTTGGTTCGCTTTTGATTTCGGGTTTGCATGGTCAGAAGCCTCGGTCCCAGATTCCCCAGCGAAGTTTTCCCTCATATGATGAAAGGTTTTATTCCCTTGGTGTGCTAAGATATCGCTCTTTTTGCAGTATTGGCATTAGTGTTGACTTCTTGATTTCCCGGGAAGGCTATCCCAAGGCATATTTTGTCGAAATAGGTTTTCATGATGTAAAGTTTCAATCCGCATCTTTCCCCAGGGGGGTAGGCTTGAATTCCCCGATGAGGTTTGATTGTTTCAGCGTCAGTCTTCTTTATTTGAGGCTAGTCTTGCAATCTCCAGTAGGCATGTTGCTTTTGAAAAAACTGGTTTCTCCGATGAAACCGGAAGAAAGATGTTCTATCCCGATATCTTTTTGATTTAGCTACATCCGGATTATGTTTCTCCTCAGTGAAGTTAGGACAAGCAATAGGTTTGGTTTTCGCAGTTTCTTTTACCTTTCTTGGATTGATATTTCTGGTTGAAGTTTAGCCCAATATTGTTAGTACTTGAGGCGGTTTTGTTTGTTTGTACTGATTATGTATCCTTTTACCAGCATATGCACGATATCACTCATACATTCATACATACATCATGCATTGCTACAAATCATTTTTCATTGACATTGTGTTCTAACCTTCCTGCAGCGCTCCTTGCTTAGGTGGATTTGGTTTTCCCTCTTGAGTTTATTTCTCAAAGGAGGTATCTGCATTGGCCGTCTTGCTCCAGTTTATTTTTGATTTGGATTTGTGATCCCCCGACAATATTATTTACTTTGGATTTCTGAGAACTTTGAGTTTTGGTTTGTGCATTTATTTTGCACGAGAAGACTTTATCTCCTCAGCAGGAATATCGTGGCATTTCCCCAGGAAGTCATATCTCTTTCCCCAAGAAGTTATATCTCATTTCCCTAGGAAGTCATATCTCTTTCCCCAGGAAGCCATATTTCTATCCCCAGAAAGTCGTTTCTTTTTGCAATCCTCCATGATAACAAGCAACAGGTCTCTTTATTTGAGTAACTTGTGCTTCCATGTACAAGTCAACGTAACTTTTTTTTCTATTTCCTCTATGAGTGGTTAGTTTGCAGTCTGTCGTCAGTTTACGCTAGTGGATGGCAAGACTTTCAAATTCATAGAAGCAGCTCGTTGTGAAATCTTTGCAAATAGAAGTCTCTTTATTTGAGACAGCTTACATATTACCCTTTCCAGACAGAATGCCTTGGTTAAAGAAGAAGTTGAGACCCGTTCTAGGTAAAACACCAGAATTTTGGGATAACTTGATATTTTCTCCTTCTACCTTAGTGAATATTGGTAGTACATCGGCAGTGAACGTCGGTGTTTGTTATCTTTTTGCTATCTTCAGTGAACGTTGATAGTTCATCGTCAGTGAACGGCGGTGGTATGATATATTTTATCTCTACCTTCAGTGAACGTTGGTAGTACATCGGCAGTGAACGTTGGTGTTTGTTATCTTTTTGCTATTTTCAATGAACGTTGATAGTTCATCGTCAGTGAACGGTGGTGATATGATATTTTCTCTTTCTACCTTCAGTGAATGTTGGTAGTACATCGGTAGTGAACGTTGGTGTTTCTTATCTTTTTGCTATCTTTAGTGAATGTTGATAGTTCATCGTCAGTGAACGGAGGTGATATGATATTTTCTCTCTACCTTCAGTGAACGTTGGTAGTACATCAGTAGTGAACGTCGGTGTTTATTATCTTTTTGCTATCTTCAGTGTACGTTGATAGTTAATCGTCAGTGAACGGCCGTGATATGATATTTTATCTTTCTACATTCAGTGAACGTTGGTAGTACATCGACAGTGAACATTGGTGTTTATTATCTTTTTGCTATCTTCAGTAAACGTTGATAGTTCATCGTCAGTGAACGGCGGTGATATGATATTCTCTTTCTACCTTCAGTGAACGTTGGTAGTACATCGGCAGTGAACGTTGGTGTTTCTTATCTTTTTTCTATCTTCAGTGAACGTTGATAGTTCATCGTCAGTGAACGGCGGTGATATGATATATCTTCTCTTTCTACCTTCAGTGAATGTTGGTAGTACATCGGCAGTGAACGCCGATGTTTGTTATATATTTGCTATCTTCAGTGAACGTTGATAGGTCATCGTCAGTGAACGGCGGTGATATGATATATATTCTCTTTCTACCTTCAGTGAACGTTGGTAGTACATCGGCAGTGAATGTCGGTGTTTGTTATATTTTTGCTATCATCAGTAAACGTTGATAGTTCATCGTCAGTGAACGGCAGTGATATGATATTTTCTCCTTCTACCTTCACTGAACGTTGGTAGTACATCGGCAGTGAACGTCGGTGTTTGTTATCTTTTTTGCTATCTTCAGTGAACGTTGATACTTGGACTATTTGGTTACTATCCTTGGCATTATGGAGTATTGGACTTCTTGGACTTAGGATTCGAAACCTTGGCATATGTTGGAGACCTTGTGACCTTAATTCATATTTTGTCTGGAGTTCTTGAGGTTTACCTCAAGACATTGTGTTTTTTGTTTGTTTTGTGTGCAGGTTATTGTGATTACATACTTTGTTTGTAATCTGGAATTCACTCGTATACAACTGTTACTCTGCCCAATTTTTGCGAATACTTAATACACTTGAAGTTTGGTTCTCTTAAGAGGTCTAGTATCTTTGCTTGCTTGGTTTCAATCCGAAGAATGGGAATTCTATATTGACTCATAATGTTAAGTATTGGCTTCTTATTGGTTAGATGGTTCTTATCCCTAGCTTTTACCTTATGCTTTTGGATAGTCTCTTCATATCCTCCCATCTTCTTTAATTTCAAAAATCTTCTCCCTCCTTTTGAAAACTCTTCTTGTTTTTAAATTTGAACCATTTTCATAATAAACTTGGACTTAGGTCCATGCATTTTCAAAACATTTTCATAAATAAACTTCAATCATGTTAATAATACCTTGACATTTTTTGTGAGAAGACTAAAAGTCAATCAATCTCATTTCAAACCATTTTGCCACTTTGGCTTTTATCTTTAAACTTTTCTCAAAAGATTAGACTCTTGTCAATCCTTGTAGTGATGCAAACAACTATACTTCTACAATATGTAGTGAAGAGAGATATTTTCCACTTGGGTGTTGAGTGAGGCATTGTTGATTTTAAAATCCAAGCCATATCCTCCACTTTGAGATGGTGCAAATTCTCTTTTCTCATGATTGTGGGTAGTAAGTATGTTTTCCACACGGACAATGACAATGATGTCTTATCTCTTAAAATCAACCAACACACTTGTGTTTTAAATTTTTAAAAGAGGAACTACGTGTACCCTGATCCCCAATTGCACGAAAGGTGGTACGTAGGCACTAAAGGTTCGCAACCGCGGCGGGTGCAAAAATCATAAAAAAATATATTTCTTTTCTCACCTTCACCATCCATTTTATATACAACACATTTTTATAGCCAAAATATATAGATTTTACAAAGAGGTTCCTGCGGAGTACCGTGGATGTTTAGGGTGCTAATACCTTTCCTTTGCATAACTAACCCCCTTACCTTGAATCTTTCCCCCTCTTTTTGGGTTATTCGCTCTTTTCCCATTCCTTCGGAAATAATAAAGCGCGGCGGTGATTTTTATTTTGATTTGTACAAAGTCTAGTCAATCCAATGGCTTAGTCTTGAACATTTCTACCGCTACAGAGGCATCAGAATTGGAGACTATTGAAGGTATTCTTTGATTCTTTCGAAGGAGGTCTGGCATTCTTCATTCCATTTTACCACTTGATCTTTCTTCAGAAGCTTGAAAATTGGCTCACAAGTAGCAGTCAGATATGAAATGAACTGGGCGATGTAATTTAGACGTCCCAAGAAACCTCTAACCTCTTTCTCTGTGCAGGGAGCCGGAATTTCTTGTATGGCCTTTACCTTCGCAGGGTCTACCTGAATACCCTTTTCACTGACGATGTAGCCCGGAAGTTTACCAGACCTTACCCCGAAGCTGCACTTGTTCAGATTCAACCTCAGCTTGTATGTCTTCAACCTGTCAAACAATTTTTGGAGATGATCAAGGTGCTCTTCCTCAGTCTAAGACCTGGCTATCATGTCATCAACATAGACCTCGATCTCGTGGTGAATCATATCATGGAACAGAGCGACCATGGTGCGCTGATAAGTTGCCCCAGCATTCTTCAACCCGAAAGGCATCACTTTGTAGCAGAAGGTGCCCCATTGTGTGACGAAGGTTGTCTTCTCCATGTCTTCAGGAGCCATCTTGATCTGGTTGTAGACAAAGAAACCATCCATGAAGGAGAAGACTTTGTGTTGCATGGTATTGTCGACCAGAAAATCAATGTGAGGAAGTGGGAAGTCATCCTTGGTGCTTGCCTTGTTCAGGTCTCTGTAATCCATACACATCCGTACCTTACCGTCCTTTTTAGGTACCATAACAACGTTAGCAACCCACTGTGGATAGGAAGTGACAGCTAAGAATTTTGCGTCAAACTGCTTCATGACCTCTGCCTTGATTTTCTCTGACATTTCAGGACGCATACGGCGGACCTTCTGTTTAACCGGAGGACAATCTTCTTTAGTCGGCAGGAGATATACCACAATATCAGCGTCCAAACCAGGCATGCTTCCTTCCCTTTGGTGTCAAATCTGCATCTGAAAAACCCCAACCCATTATCAGCAGTCAGGTTAGCCACACAATCTTTGAACTGATCATCTGAAGTTTCCTACGGCACATGCGCAGTTTTGAGAAATTCAATCAAAGCCTTCGCATGGGCTTCAGAACACAACAACAGAGACAACATGGATATTTTTGATGGGGTCTGCCCCAGCTGCTCGACCACATTGTAGTCGCTCTTCTTAATGATTTTCAATATTTCCTCCATTTCTTGCTTAGAGGCTTCCACAACAATTTTCTTAGGCACCTCCGTTCGGGCAGGCTCACCTATAATCTCCTTGCCGTGGGTATCAGACGATTCGCCGACAGGGGTAATACCTGGAGTAGGAACAGGAACTGTAGTGGATGTATTAGCAGGAACAACAGATGGGATGACAATTGGCTTGTTGATAGTCTTAGGGGAAATCTCAGGAGAGAAGACCCTTCCACTTCGGGTAATTTTGCTGGTTCCGACAATGTTATCAATATCAGGATTAGCCTCTTCATCTTTTAGATCTTGTTTGATGCCATGATAGTACACATCGGCACCATAATGCCATGGGACAGCTTTGTCCGAGACATACGGGACAGGACCGGGAACAATGATTATCAGCGGAGCAATTCTTGGAGCAGATGTAATCCTAATAGGTCTTCTCGAGGAAACCTTGGAAGGATTGGCGGAAATGGTTATAATGGCAACGTCTTCAATTGGAACAACAGGAATCATAGTTTTTTTGAACAAAATCTCTTTGTTATCCATCAGGCGCTGAATACCTGACTTCAGCAAATAGCAACCAGAAGGTAGAAATGAACACATGTGGCAACCTTCACCATAACCCGGAAATAAACCAGCCAACAGCAAATTCTTCTTGACAGTCATGAGAGGAGTAGAAACTTCATCAACAGAGGTAACAAACAAATCAGTGTCAACAGCATTAACTCCACGATCGTGTTTAGGCATGGGAGCAGTTATGATGTTGGGCTTCTTCGGAGCATCAAAATCTATTTCCTTGGCTTCAATCAAGTCTTGTATTTTATTCCTCAGAGCCCAACAATCATTTGTATCGTGGCCAGGACTCTCAGAATGATAGGCACACCGAGCATTCGGATTATATCAAGGAGGTGTAGTATTTGGATTCTTGGGAGCCTCTTTCAAGGTTGCCAAGTTGGATCTCAGCAGGTGAGGTAGCACTTCAGCCAATGTCATGTCGATGCGGGTAAACTGCCGTTGGGGTCTTTCCACCCTTTGTTCATTGTTGTGTTGTGGAGCAACTGCAGGCCTCGATATCATTACAACACTTACTGTCTAACGAGGTTCAGCCCTGTTCTGGCCCCTCGCGCTATAGACGGCATTGGCTTCCTTCTTACCAGCAAAAGGCTTCTTTAGTGAACTTGAAGAGGCATCCTTCTATATGTTTCCACTTTGAATCCCAGCTTCTACTTTTTCCCCAGTTAGGATCAGCTCAGTGAAACCAGCTGATGAGTTGTCGATCAAATGATTGAAAAATGGACCGGATAGCGTCCCTAGAAACATATCAACCAACTCTCTATCAGACAACGGGGGTTGAACTCTCCCAGCCAAGTCTCTCCATTTCTGTGCATAGTCCTTAAAGCTTTCACTTGCACCCATGGACATACTCTGGAGTTGAGTACGAGTAGGAGCAAGGTTGGTGTTGTATTGATACTGCTTGTAGAAAGCAGCAGCCAGATCTTCCCAGTTTCGGATATTAACTCCCTCCAGCTGGTAGAACCATTCAAGTTGAGTCCCTGACAGACTATCTTGAAAGAAATGAACCCATAGATTCCTATCAGCGGTGTGGGGCTGAATTTTCCTAACATAGGAACGGAGATGGAGCTTTGGGCAGGACACCCCATCATACTTAGCAAAAACTGGAGCTTTGAACTTCTATGAGATGACCACTCCCGACACCAATCTCAATTCTTCGAAATCCAGTCCAGGTATCCTCTGAACTTCTATGGCACTCAGATGATCTTCCAACTGTTTGTATCTATCCTCAGCAGGAGGATATTGCTCATCATTGTAATCAGTATCATTGTCAGAAACTGTAGGATTGGGGTCCTTCTCTTCTTCCTGATTCTCCCCTTCCTTAGATGAAGAGGTCAGATCGACTTGTCACTTCAACCGCTCTCCAAACCTTCTTCCCATATTCATAATACCAGCATCCTTCTTCTTTTTCTTCTTTTCTTTCAGGATAAGGGCTTTCAGATCCTCCTCCTTTTGCCAGACTTATGAACATTTGCTGGAACTGGGAGATATGTGCCTGAAGGTCCTTGATGCTTTGCTCGGAAGACATTTCGTGCTGAAATAAATAGTGAAGAAGATGAGAAACTTGTAATGGTACCTGTAATGATGTGTATGATAATGGGATGCACATGCAATGATTTCAAAGACTTCGGGAAATTTAAATTTGCAAACCAAAATAAACAAAAACTTTATTAGCTGAATCTGAAGTTCAAATGCCTTTTAGGCGTTATAATTAAAAATAAATTTGAAACTATAAAAGACATCAAAGTTCCCATGGATGCTTCCTCTTTGTTCCGAGATAATCATTGAGTCCTTTTTCTTCCTGGAGCTGCTTTGTGAGCTCTAAAACCTTCCTTTTCTGAGCATGGAACTGATCCCTGTAAGTGTCCCGCTCCTTCATCAACTGAATCCAAGACCTCTGTAATTCTCCAAGATTAGTGGGCATGTAATGGTAGAGAACCGTGTAAGGAGTTCCTTCTTTAGTAGTGGGTTCCACAATCACTGGTAAAACAGCCACATAGGGCATCATAAGCTTCTGGGCACGAGCTCGTACCTATTGGAGGTAGGGTTCCATAGGAATGGAAGTCTTTGGCCCTAAAGTCTTGGTGCCAGACCTGTTTACCATGCCCCAAGCTCGTATGAACCTCCGGCGATACTCTTTAACATCATCCTCATAATTGAATACAATGCCCTCGATAAGTAACTCATGGGGACCATCTCTTCGAGCGTGACCAAATTGTCACAGAGCTACAACAAGGGTTGTAGGTTATACCTCCTCTGATACCAAGTAACGGGATATTAGGGTACTCCATGAAGCGGTCAATAATAGTAGTGTTTTCCATAGCTCGAGGACACCAAAGAATATTCATATGAGCGAGCGGCATTATCCTTTGCGACCAACCCAAACCTTCTTCATTCTTCAGTATGGGCTTAGGGAGGTGATAAATAAACCACCTCAACAGCAACGGCATGCAGCACATAAGAACCCCTCTTCTCTTCATGGTACGAGTATGGAGAGTGTGCATAATATCTTCGAGTAAGGTAGGCACAGGATTGCGAGAGAGGAAGATCTTGATAGCATTCACATATACAAATGAGTTCGAATTATGGAATAGGACTAACCCATAAATTAGAAGAGCCAAGACCTCCTGAAAATCCATATCATCTCAAAACAGTTGGGCCTTGTCTATCAGAAACTTAGCTAGCAAACCCTTGACTCCGCTTCTGGTTTCCCAATTGGATACCACGTCGGCCCGTTTCAGATGCAAAGCTGAGGCAATGACTTCTAGCTTAGGAACTTCTTCTAGACCTGTGAAGGGTAACTGTTCAATAATGGGTATATCCAATAGTTGAGAGAATTCTTCCAAGGTAGGCACCAACTGATAGTCTGGAAAGGTGAAGCAGTGGTGCTTGGGATCGAAGAACTGAAAAAGTACACTCATCATTTTTTCATCAAAGTTTGAAGTAACTAGGTTGAGAAGTTGACCATGTCTCTTAGTGAACGCAAAAGTTTCAGAAACCCTTGATGCTAGCTCTTTGAGTTGGGAAGGTATCCTTACAAAGCTGATTCGGATAGTGTTTCTATGAACGGAAGCCATGATCTGCAAAACAGAACAAAGATAAATTCCCTTGGTCTTTGAAATGGTTAGTGTAATAAGAATGGATGCCATGTTATGATGCATGATATTATGATAAACCACAGGTATAGCAAACACAGGTATATCAAACACAGTCAAGTAACACAAAGTCTTTAGGTTTAAGGCTTGCATGAGGTTAAAGGTAATACCCTTTTGAAGTTTAGTTGGTTTCAAACCTATCTTAAAAAGTAATCGGGTTCTAGAGGATCTCAATATCACTGACCATCCTTTATCGGGCATTGTTTCTGCTCAATCAATCTTTTCTTGCGGCCGAAATATCCTGAAAGTCTGATCCCAATAAGTGTAGCATCGAGTATCAACCAATCCTCAGCTCTACACCGAGGCCGACTATCTCACTACTCTCTAATGGCCAAGTTTGTTCAACTAAGGTTCTAAGGTCTGTTAGTGCTTCACAACACCACGCGGCGGCCCCGTATTCTCCTTGTTTCCCCATGAAGGATACCGGTACCAACCAAAGTGCCACACCAACACAGCCATTGCTTAATCCATATCAGTCTACGTTGTACAGTCTCCATGATCTATTGTTGTTTACCTAATGAGTGCCCCCAGATCCGGGTGTAGGATCTATAGTAACCCCAAACAAACCCTCAAAAGTAAAGCAATCAAGACAATCAAGAGAAGCAATTTTAATGGCCTAGATCCTAAGGTATACCCCACTTATTTACTCCCCAACAGATTCGCCAATTCTATGATACGGTGGCAGAACTGACTATTTTTACTGGTTTGCGTTTTTTGTTCGCAAAATGTCGTGGTAAGCAAGAGTCAACACTGACTTTTATTTCATCCAATCATGGAAAAGGAAAAAGAACAGAAAAACCTTTTTTCGAGATATTTTGAGTACGGGGGGTAGATTATAGAAAGGGAAGGTGTTAGCACCCTTTCTATCCGTAGTTATCTACGGGCTCTTAGGTACTTGCTTATTTTTTCAAATTGCTTGTGTGTGTTTGTTTTTGAAAATGTTTACTTTGTGATAACCCTTGTATCAGTCCTCAAGGGTGTGACAAAGTTGTTTTGAAAATTTGTTTGAAAGGTGTTTGTGTGAAAAGTTTTTATTGAGCAAGTACTTAAGATTCTACCTACTCGAAAAAAGGATCGTTCATTCTCATTTCCTTTGGACAGCGTTATCCTACTATTAAGGAGTAGGTAGCACCGTCGTTGGAGTTGTAAGGGACATTCGAAAGGGACAAGTACAATCACAGCAATAGTTAGAAAACTTTAGTAGTAACCCTAGAGTCTTAAGATCTTTCCGAGGCAACATTTCCGAGGCAACATTCGAATAGGAAAATTTGATCTTTTTAGACTGGAGGGCAACCACTAAAATCTCCTATGCTTAATGATTGTTTACCGAAGGAAACCGAAGTGAGGTAAACCCTAGGAGTGGATATGTGCATATGATTTATTTCAGTTATTTAATCTTTGCACATTAGGTGATCTACCGTTTTAATTTCAAGTAATCTTGCCATACAATCCTATTAGCATACATCTAGACAGTTAAATATTTGCAGGAATTCAAAATGCAAGAAGATAAACCTAGCTAATACAAGGCTTTGGGGGGTGGGGATTAATTACATAACCAAAGAATCGGGGATTAAAACAACAAATAAAACCTTAATTTAACTATTACAAACCATCGGCAGTTACAAAAATAATGGAAAAGAAATAATTAAATGCGCGGCGAATTAAATACGAGGAGAAATTGAAAATCCTAATTGAAAAATAATTAAGTTATTTCTGAGAAAAGAATTGATTAAATTATGTACGACTGAAACCCTAATTCTAATCATTTTTTAGTTATAAAAGAAATTGAAATTAAACTAATCTAAACTAAATTAAATAATTTCAAGAAAATAAAATGTTTTACAAAAAAAACAAGATTTTGTGTATTTTTGGTTTTTTTTTATTTTTGTGATTTGTTGATTTTATGATTAATAAAAAAAAGGTGATTAATTTTTGTGGAAAAATAATTAAATAAAGGAAATAAAAATAAGAAAGAATTGAAAATGGGCCTGTATGTTGTTAGCAAATCTGGGGGTGCACTATTGAAATTGCTGGGCCCAAGGTTGATAGCCCAGCATACCAGCGCATGATCCTATGAGGCCATCTCCTGAAGGTCTACCATGTGCCCTGGCAAGTGGAGTCATTGGATCTGTTGATCATGAACGTGCTTATATCTTGTAGTTGGATGATGGAGGTGTATGGTGAACGTTGGAGACAGCAACACATAGAATCCTGTAAAGAAGAATAAAAACAAGGAAATTGTTGGGACCTAGGATCCAACCCAGGTCCTCTACCCTTTCCACCATGCCTGCTTGCCATCTGTGCTACGCGCTTTAGTTGTTAGTATAATAACAATAATTCATAATATGTGTTAAAACGTGAGTTAGTGGACAAAACAGAAAAAGCGCGCGCCAGTTTGAATGGCCCGGTGATTGGCTGCCACGTTATCACCTTCTTCCTCAGTCCTTCGTTTTAGGTAAACAACTTATACCTACGGATATCTTCCATAGCTACAAATCTGCAAATTTTCAAAATCCAGCACATGCATAATAAATGAATTATGGTTATACCAATCAAATTATTTTGACCTCACGAGTACGATGGTACCCTTTGTGTAGGCCAATTTTACCTGTATCAAGAAACCCCAAAACGTGACCTCAAACCCTAATAATGGCAACTCTGGATATAAGCATCAAAACGCAAAATCAAGTAAGCCAAAATGTTCTAAAGGCTCATACAAACACAATGCTACATTCAATGATGGTTAATCATGCATGAATTTTGAAATACGATTCAAGTTAGGGAAAGAAAAATGTGGGTCTGTAACGCATGTTTCTGGGCGTGAACAGGCTTGCAATTGATCTAGTTATGTTCCTGAGATGTCCAACAATCTATTGGCAATTCTAGAACGGATTGAATTGGCCTCCAAGCTTGAAACCGAATCACACCTTTTTTGTCAATTTTTTTGAGTTTGTTCTTGCTCTTTCACGACTGCAAAAACCTTATTTTTTGCTTTTTTCTTGTCCAATATATACCTAGGGATGAATTAGGGTTACAAACTTGGATTGAATCTTGTAATTTTATGAGATTTAATTTGATTCTTTAGCCATATGCAAACTTGCTATTTTGAGCCAAATCTTCCCTTTCTTATACCAATTATGCTTGATTCGTTTAGGACTTGATAATTTAGCATATTTTGATTGCTAACCTGTCCAAAAACCAAATCAAATCATATCTTTGCTATTATTCACCAACTATTTGATTTAATTCACTTTTTAATTAATAAAAAATCAAAATAAATTGCAAAATAAAGCAAATAATGTGTGGGTGAATATTTGAGTCGTGGACCACATTATAAATGAGGTGCAAGCATAAAAAGTTAGTCCCATTTAGCAAAAAAATGCATTTTTGAGTACTTTTGACTTTTGGCAATTTTGCAAAAAGGGTCAACTTTGACAAGGCATATCTCTTCCAATTTTAACCCTAGAGAGGTGTTCTTAGACTTTTTAGAAAGCTTAGGATGTCCCCTAAGAAACCCTATTGGTCTCATCTCAATTGAGTCTTCCATATTCATGTAATAAGCCTTGACCCAAAAGGTGTTTTTGTTGACTTTTCAAAAGGATCCATAATGTAGAAATTCATATCTTTTTGTGAGTGCGTATTTTGAACTTGTGAGATGAAGATGAATTGTAGGGAATTTCATCCTCTTAAAAATGAGCTTTTGGTGGAAAATTTATGATAAAGAATGTGGAAGTTATGCTTGTTCAAAGTTTGGTTGACTTTTACTGAGAAACCCTAATTTAGCAACTTTTGGGTTTTGATGAATTTGGAGCATTACTTGGGGAATCATGATCAACCCTTGATCAAATGATGGATATAACTTCAAAATGTTGATTTTGACCAAAAATCTTGAAGTTTGACTGTATGTGGGTCACAATTGACTTTTGACCTAATACAATTGATTCGCAAGCATCTGAGTAGTTGACTAAGCAAACTTCTTGTTCAAGGCATGAAACTTGACCTGTAGGGTTTTGAGAACATATTAAGACCATGGAGAGCATATGAGGCCTTTGTGGTTCACCCATCTTGATGAAAATGGAAACCGTAATTTGAGGTACACTGCCTTAGGAGAGAGTTTGTCTGGTCAACTCTTGGGCAACCTTGAGCAAATTGAGGATCTCAATGGACATGTATTGAGTAAAATGAGAGGGAAAATTTGTTGGTACAACAGAAGGCTAGTAGATAGAGTGTTAAATGAAGGTTTTATTGTTCCTGGGATTTCTAGTCCTCTTGCTCGTATGCCTGCTCCAACTGACAAAGGAAATGGCCCTAAAAGTGTTGTTGAATCATCCATCTTCAAGAAAGATGCTGCTGAAATCAAACTTGACAAGCTTGCTACTTCTTCTCTAAAAGAAGTGGAAGTTGATGTTGAACAAGATGTTGAGAAGAACTCTCCTACTAAGGAAGATGTTGCTGACTCCAAAGCTGTAGATAATCAAAATGCTAAGAATGTGGTTAATGTTGATGAGTTGTCTAATAATGACCTCATTTCTAATGTGGTGCCTAGAATTTCTAAAAGGCTCAAATCAAGGAAAGTGAAGGATGTGAATATCACACCCCCTTCCAAGATAATCAAGAAGAAAACTTTGTATGGTCCCCTAAAGCCCGGAAGTAAAGTGATTCCTCCATCTAGCAAAAGAAAAGTTAGACCTGATAGCTCCAAAGATGATAATGATGTTATAAAGAGATCCAAAGGTAAGAAGAAAGTTGAATTGGTAGTAGAGGATAACTTTGATTATGATGTCTAGGAAGATGTCCAGTACATCTCTCCTATGAAAAATTATGCAAGCAAGAAGCTTTCTGTTAGGGTACCTGATGCCCCTCTTGACAACATTTCCTTCCATTCTGTTGAGAATGCTGAAAAGTGGAAATATGTATTTCAAAGAATAATTTCCCTTGAAAGAGAATTGGGAGCTGGCGTACTGGAGTGCAAAGAAATTATGGAGCTGATATCTTCTACTGAATTGACGAAAACTGTTACCAGGTTTGCAAAATGCTATGAGACTCCTTTTAAGGAATTTATTGTTAATATTCCTATTGAGTGTGTTGATCATAAAAGTAAGGAGTATAGAAATGTGTTTGTTAGAGGTAGGTGTGTAGAATTTTCCCTTGCTATCATCAATAGATTTCTGGATAGGTCTGAAGATGATTATTGTAAGCTGGAAGTAATTGATAAAGTGTGCAAAATCATCACTGCTAACCAAGTGAGTGAGTGGCCCATAAAGAATAAGCTTCATGTTAGCAAGCTAAGTGTGAAGTATGCTATCTTGCATAGAATTGGAGATGCTAACTGTGTTCCTACCAAGCATACCTCAACCATCACTATTGGCTTAGGAAAGTTTATTTATGTTTTTGGAAATAAGAAACTATTTGATTATGGTACTTACATTTTTATCAGACTATTAAGCATGCAGTAACATGTGCCATCAAGATGCCTATTGCCTTTCCATCCATTATTTGTGGAATTATTCTTAATCAACATCCTGTAATTCTGAGTGGTAATGATGTAGCTTGCAAGAGGGAGTCTGCTCTGACCCTTCACTTCAAACTATTTTCAGGAAAACATGTCCCAAACATTATTTTGACATCTGCATCTGCTGAAAACAAGACCTCAGTCAAGGATGACATGATTACTGAATTAAGGGAAGCCTGCAAAGAACTTGATGATGTGATCAGAGTTGGCTCAGCAAGAAATCTAGCTTTTGAAAAGATGATCAAGAAGCTGCAGAAGGACAATAGTTTTGATTATATAGTGAGCTCTGAAGGAGGAGATTCTAGTGAGGAAGGAAGTTATGGCTCTGGAAAGTCTACTGGTCCTGAAGACAGTTAGACTATTTGATATTTAATTGTTTGACTCCTTTGTTTATTTTTGGCACTTATATGTGCTTGACTTTTGGATTATATGGTATGTACCTATATTACTGATACATTATTGAATACATCCTTTGGCATATTATGACTAAAAAGGAGGAGAGAAACTGACTGACCACTGACTAAGGGGGAGCTTAATACTTGATGGGGAGCCTCATGTCTCAGAAGATGTTTTGATATCTTCCTATGCTAACAGCTAACAGCTAACTGCTAACTGAGTTTTTGTTTTGCTTATGCTTTGCTTATGTTACTGCTCTGATAATGTGCTCAAATAATGTTTGAGCCAAAATTTTCCAAAGAGGGAGTTTGTAAGTGTTTGTTGGCAGCAATTTTTGTAAAATAATAACTTGATAATGTTTTGCTAAATTTTTTGACATTTGAAGCAAACTATTTTGAATGATGTCAAAGCAGATGTCTTGACATCAGCCTCCTGGGCTGAACGAACTTCATATCTGGTTTAAGTTTTCTGTTTCCTATTTTTATGTGTGCTATTATTCAGGATTTGTGACTTATAGGTTGCGAAAAATATGGAGGAATATTCTTCTATTTTCATTATCCTTATGGATTATATCTTGGCATGTTTTCATGGAAATATTCAAAAGATTGGAATATTTGTTTTTCAGCCCAAGCCCACTGTTGTGCCTTTATAAGGACTTGCATTCTTATTCGTATTACTGCAACTTTTGAAGAAGAATACATTCCTTCTGTTTTAGAAGTCTAAGTCTTTTAATTGTAATACACTCTAGTATTGGTTTAATACTTGAGTTATTATTTGAGTTGTTAATTCTGGATCATTCATAAGCTTTTAAGTATTGAATGATTGAAGTCTTTATAACTTAATAATTTTGTTTTTCTTCACCGTTAGTGATTGAAGGGATTTGAGGAGGGCCTCATACCTAGGTGTGTCTTAGATAGAAGTATAGCACGGGTAGTGATTAAGTGATTAGATCGTAAACTGGTTGTTTACTGTGGGTCTATGAATTGGTACTATTTAGTGGACTTGTCCCTGACTTGGTAGCCCCCAGAGTAGGTGTTGTTGTACACTGAACTGGGTTAATAATCCTCTGTGTTTTTACTGCTTTTATTATTGTTGCACTTTACATTATCCTCAGATATTTGTGTTGTGACATCTCCTTCAACATCACATATCTGTTACAAGAATTTCAGATGGTAAGTATGAGTTTCCGTCTAGAAGAAGTTGTCAGGGAAGGACGATTGTTAAAAGATGAAAGTTATATTGGAATAAAGAAATCATCATATGGGTTTTCTAAAAAGAAATAAGGATAAGAGAATGATGTTGCTAAAGAAAGAAGGGTTAGGCCTCTGAGAAGACATCATCAGCATCAACAACAGGTTGCTTCAATAACTCGAGTCTTCAATGTAGCTCTGACGGTTGTCGCCTATCAGAGAGCGCCTCCTCAAAGTAATAAAGGGAAAGGCCAGAAGAGAAAAGTTTTTTATCCTATCCCAATGAGTTATGCAGAATTATTTCTGGTATTGATTTAGAAGAACCTGGTGCAGACTAGGCCTCCCCCTGCTATACCTTTAACTTTTCCATGGTATTATAAACCTTATTAGACTTGTGTTTTTCATAAAGGAGCCCCTGGTCACAACATTGAAAATTGTAATCTGTTGAAGTCTGAAGTGCAGAAGATGGTAAGATCTCGTCTCTTGTCTTTTAAAGACATTGGCCCAATGTGAAGGATAATCCACTACCAAAACATGAAGGTGGAGGAGTTGTGAATATGGTTGCTAGTTGTCCTGGAGACTTCAGGATTTTTAATATCAACTTAGTTAGAGGAGATTTAGTGAAGATGCATGCTAATCTCTGTGAAATCAGCTATTATACACACGATCATGCGGGTTGTAGTATTTAAAGTTGAGATATTCGTGGGTGTTATAGAGTGAGAGTTGATCTCTAAGAGATGATGGATCAAGGTCTTATCCACATAATCAGGCCAATGGATGAATATGAAGAAGAAGTGAATATGGTTTATGGTTGTCCCTACGAATTCTGGATTTTTAATGTAAACTATATGGATGATGATCTAGTATAGCTGCACGCCACATTTTTTCACATGGATGGCCAAAAGGTACATCATTATGGGTCATGTCAGATCTGTTGTAGGGATTCCTGTGGTTGTTCTATTGTAAGAAGAGGTACCCAATTGTTGTTAGATAAAGGTACTATCAGAGTCACAAGAAACAAATATGATTATAATTGAGTTAATATGATTGAAGACTACTCTGTTGAGGCCATGTATGATGATGAGTATGTTTCTGCTGATGAGTTCTTCTCTTTTGATGAAGGTATGTTTTCTGATAATGATTATGTGATTCCTGAGTATTTTGAAGAAGCAGAAGTGAATGTCATTGTGCCACATTTTTGTGTTCCTGCTCCTATAGAGATTACATATCGCAGCAAACCTGTTGCTGCTCCCGTAGTTATTTTTCTTCCTATTCCTATCCCATATGAATCAGATAAAGTTGTGCCTTATAAGTACGATGCAACTATCCTGGATGACGGTGTGGAAATTCCTATCCATCCTTTGTCCCATGTTGAGAATATTGCTGAAGCTAGTCGGGTAACTCATAGTGGTCGTGTCTTCACTCCTACCTTTTGAGGAGATGTTAATTCTGGTAAGAAGGTTTTTGAGGATGTTGAACCTAAGAAAGTGGTGGGAGAATCTAGTGGGACTGCCTTGGAAAAGGATGTTCATGATTTGTTAAAAATCATCAAGATGAGTGATTATAAGATTTTGGATTAGTCATTGCAAACTCCATCTAAGATTTCAATTTTAGCCTTGTTGATGAACTCCTCTACTCATCAAGAATCTCTGATGAGAGTTTTGGATCAGGATTTTGTTGAAAGGGATATGTCTCTAAATCAGTTCAACAATGTTGTGGGGAATATTACATCTTGTAACAATCTGAGTTTTTGTGATGAGGAGTTGCCTGATGAAGGGAGAAACCATAATCTGACTCTGCATATATCTATGAATTGTAAGAATGACTCTTTGTCCAATGTGCTAATAGATAATGGATATGCTTTAAGTGTAATACCAAGAAGCACTCTCATGAAGCTTAAATACCAGGGAACTCATATGCACCCTAGTGGCATTATAGTAAAAGTTGTTGATGGTTCGAGAAAATCTGTCATTGGATGGGTGGATTTACCTATTCACATAGGCCCACACTTATTCCAAATCATCTTTTAGGTTATGGATATTGTCCCAGCCTATAATTGTTTGTTGGGACGACCATGGATCCATAAAGCAGGAGTTGTTACTTCAACTTGGCATCAGAAACTGAAATTTTTCTGTGAAGGAAAGGTAGTTATTATGAACGATGAGAAAGCTCTGTTGATATCTCATTTGTCTTCCTTTAGCATTGTAGAAACTAATAAAGACTCTGTTGGAACTCAGTTCCAAGCTTTTTCTATTGATAATATAAGGAAGAATGAAGATTCTATCACCTCATTTAAGGATGCACAACAGGCAGTACAGAAAGGCCCTAGTAAGGTGTGGAGGAAGGTTATTAATCCACCTGTGAAGAAGAATGGGATTGGTTTAGGTTTCTCAATGAAGAAAGAAGTTGTGAAGCCAAAGTACGCTTTGAGTAAATATTAAGACATATTTCATTGTGCATGATATCTCCATCTGACTACTCCAACGATCAACGTTATTCTCGAAGATGAGCCAGAGCAAGACATGCCAAACTTTATGACACATGGTGTCAGAATCTAGATTTGGATCACTGTTGATGTTCCTTCTTGCATTCATATTTCAAAGTAATTTTTTTCTTGTCTTTTCAAAATTCTTCCACTCTGCTCAAGGTGAAAGTGATGTTGTATGGGTGTGTCTTTTGTTTTGAATTTTAAGATCATTAATAAAAGTTTTTTTGATTTCTAAATTGTGTCTTTATTTTCTGTTTTTCTTGGAAAATGATAGTCAGAAAAAAACCTTTCGAAATAAATAATAAATGTAAATAAATATGCATAATCACTTGTTACATATGTCAGTTTCTAAAATCAATCATAAATCATATGTGCAGATTAATTAAAAAACTTGTTGCATGCAATTACCCTGCGTCCTCTCCCAACTTTGAATATCTTGTGTATGTTGCTGAAGAAGAAGAATATGATGAAATCTCATAAGAGGTTTTGCGGTTGCTTGAGCCCGAGGAAAATACCATTCAGTCGTATAAAGAGTCGTTGGAGACGATTAACTTGGGTTCAGAGGAAGATCCAAAAGAAGTCAAGATTGGGGCACTGCTTCATCCTGATGTGAAGACCGGGTTGATTGAGTTGCTGAAAGAGTATGTGAATATCTTTGCTTGTTCTTACCAATACATGTATGGTTTGGACACTAATATTGTGGAACATTATTTACCTTTAAAGTCAGAATGTTCACCAATCAAGCAGAAGCTGTGAAGAACTCATCCTGACATGGCAGTGAATCTTAAAGAAGAGGTTTTGAAGTAGATTGATGCTGGTTTACTTGTGACATCAGTTTATCCTCAGTGGATAGCCAATATTGTTCTAGTACCAAAGAAATACGGAAAAGTCCTCATCTGCGTTGATTATAGAGATTTAAATAAAGCAAGTCTAAAATATGATTTCCCATTGCCACATATTGATATGTCGATAGATAGCACAACAAAATGCAAAGTGTTCTCATTGATGGATGGATTTTCCGGATACAATCAAATTAGGACGGCTCTTGAGGACATGGAAAAATAACATTTATCACACCCTGGGGAACATTCAATTACAGAGTGATGCCTTTCGGGTTGAAGAACGCTGGTGCAATGTACCAGAGGGCTATGACAACCCTATTCATTAATCTGATGCACAAGGAAATCGAAGTATATGTTGATGATATGATCGCCAAATCCCAGACTGAGGAAGGGCATATGGAAGACTTGTTGAAATTGTTTCAGCGTTTGATGAAGTATCGTCTCTGCTTGAATCCAAATAAGTGTACTTTTGGTGTTCGTTTAGGAAAGTTGCTAGGTTTCATTGTCAGCCAAAATGGAATTGAAGTTGATCTTGATAAAGTCAAGGAAATTCAAGAAATACATGCACCAAAAAATTGAAAAGCAAGTTAGAGGCTTCCTTGGATGTTTGAATTATATTTCCAGATTTATTTCCCATATGACTGCAACATGTGAACCAATCTACAAGCTTTTAAATAAATATCTAGGTTGTGTGTGGATAGATGATTTCCAAATGGTATTTGAAAGCATTAAAGAGTATCTGCTTGAGCCTCTTATCTTGCTCCCTCCAATTGAAGGAAGACCATTGATTATGTATCTGACTGTGTCGGATAACTCCATGGGCTGTATTTTGGGATAACAAGATGAAACAGAAGGAAGAATATGCCATTTATTATTTGAGAAAGAAGTTCACTAACTGCGAGTCATGGTATTCTATGTTACAAAAAACATGTTGTGCTTTGGCCTGGACGGCGAAGCGATTGCGAAAATATATGTTGAATCACACTACTTAGTTGATTTCTAATATGCATCCAATTAAGTATATTTGTGAAAAGTATGCTCTTACTAGAAGAATTGTCCGTTGGCAGATGTTGTTGCCTGAATATGATATTGAATACCGTACTCAGAAGGCTATTAAAGGAAGTGTGTTGGCAGAGTACCTTGCTCACCAACCAGTTGATGATTATCAGTCTATTAAGTATTATTTCCCTAATGAGGGTGTGATGTTTTTGAAAGTAAAAGGTTGTGATGAGCCTTTCCCTGAAGAAGGTCCTGATCTCGAATCCCGATGGGGTATGGTGTTTGATGGAGCTGTAAATTCTTATGGAAAAGGAATTGGTTCCTTGATTATCACTCTTCATGGGTCACATATCCCTTTTACTGCAAGTTTGACTTTTGATTGTACGAATAACATGGTGGAGTATGAAGCTTGTATCATGGGTCTTGAAGAGGCTATAGGTCTCAGAATCAAAATTCTTGATGTATATGGTGATTCAACTTTGGTAATAAATCAGATCAAAGGAGAATAAGAGACTCGTCACATTGGCTTGATTCCCTACAAAGATTATGCAAGAAGATTATTCACCTTTCTTCAGTAAAGTTGAATTCCATCATATTCCCAAAGATTAGAATCTGATGGCAGATTATTTAACTAGTTTGGCTTCCATGTATCAGATAAATGCTTGGAATGATGTACCTCAATTTATGGTTCGATGTCTTGATAGACCAGCCCATGTGTTTGCTACAGAGGGGACGTCAAATGAAAAACCTTGGTATTATGATATCAAGTACTTCCTCTAGACTCAGGAGTATCCGGTCGGTGCGTCAAATAAAGATAGAAAAACATTGAGAAGATTGGAAGGTAGCTTTTTTGAAGATGTGTTATACAAGAGAAATTATGATATGGTCTTGCTCAGATGCGTGGATAGAGACAAAGCAGACATGTTGATGCATGAGATCCATGAAGGTTCCTTTGGTGCCCATGTCAACGGACATTTGATGGAAAATAAGATTCTTAGAGCATGTTACTATTGGTTGATAATGGAATCTGACAGTTACAAATTTGCGAAGAAGTTCCATAAATTTCATATTTATGCTCATAAGATTCATGTGCCTCCAACGCTTCTCAATGTTATTTCTTCCCCGTGGCCTTTTTATATATGGGATATTGATATGATTGGAATGATTGAACCCAAGACCTCGAATGGACATTGCTTCATCTTAGTGGCAATTGACTACTTCACCAAGTGGGTGGAAGCGACTTCCTATGCTAATGTCACCAAGAAGGTGCTAGTACGCTTTATTAAGAACAATCTTATATGTTGGTATGGTGTACCATGTTGGATTATCACTGATAATGGCTCAAATTTGAATAATAAGATAATGATAGAACATTGTGAAGAATTCAAGATTTTCCATCCCAATTCGTCTCCTTACAAGCCTAAGATGAATGAGGTTGTTGACATTGCTAATAAAAACATTAAGAAGATTATCCAGAAGATGGTTATCACCTATAAGGATTGGCATGAGATTCCCCCCTTTCTCTTTCATTGGGAGTCGTACATTCGTCGATACTTCAACAGGTGAAACCATGTTCTCTCTTGTGTATGATATGGAAGCAGTGCTCCCTATTGAGGTTGGGATTCCCTCTTTGCGTGTGATAATGGAAACTAAGTTGTCAGAGGCTGAATGGGTCTAGAACAGGTTTGACCAGTTGAATTTAATTGAAGAAAAGATAATGACGACCTTGTGTCATGGTCAGTTATATCAAAAAAGAATGATGAAAGCTTTTGATAAGAAGGTCAAGCCTCGTGAATTCAGATAAGGTGACCTCGTGCTCAGAAAGATCATGTCTTTTAACGCTGATTCTAGGGGAAAGTGGACTCCTAATTATAAAGGCCCATATGTTGTCACGAAAGCCTTCTTTGGCGGTGCGTTGATTCTTGAAACTATGGGTGGAAAGGAGTTCCCGTGTCCTATGAATGCTGATGCGATCAATAAATACTTATCCTAAAAGAAATAAAAGAATAACTCGCTAAGTTGAAAACCCAAAAGGGCGGAATAGGCAAAAAAAAGTGTCTTGGTAGGCTGAAAACCCGAAAGGGCAGTCTAGGTTAAAGTTAGAGACATAAATAGAATAAATTTTCTCGGTAGGTTGAAAACCCACAAGTGCAACCTAGGCAAAAGTTAGGGATTTCCTGGCAAGTAACTGCGTCATACAAGACTTGATCATTAAAGAAACAATCTTATCAAATTCTCATCACACTTCAACTGAAACTTATGCTCAGGAGTTCAAAATATTTAGGGAGAATAGTGGTCATTGTGTTTCAATGTATCTTTTCCATGTATTTAACATTTTCCAAAACTTTGTAATCATCCATGGAGTCATGCCATTTACAGACTACCATTCTATTAATAAAGTTTGAGCCTTTTATCCAAATCTTTGTAGTTCTTATTTTATTCCGTTTACAAAAGTTTCATTTATTACTGATAATAATTTTCAAAACAAAAAGACTTAGTAATAAAAACATATTTTTGACAAGAATTTTCAAATTACTTTTTATTTCAATTATGTGATTCAAGTGAGAAAAAAAGTAGTATTTCCAAGAATGGACAAACTCCAAATGAAAAGATTCCCCAAGAAGTATCTCGAGTTACTCTGGCTGATATGCGCATATTGTTTCTTGGATAGTTGGATTTCATACCAATTGATATATGGTATGGTATTGGGTTTTTGATCCCATTTTTTCCCAGTTAAGTCTTGGTTCAGATTTTCTCCAAGTTGTTATACGGTTTTGGGTTTGGGTGGTTTGATACCTTTATCCCATATTCCCCAGTTAGGTCTTGATGCAAATTTCCCTAGCTGAGTATGATTCTTTCCCCAGCTAGGTTGTGATCAAGTGAAGATTATAAAGTTATGAGGCCTTTTCTCTTTTGATGGAGTTAATTATCCATTTATGTGTTGATAATTGATCTAGAATATCTTGCAGAGCATTACTCTCTCCAGTTATGACATTGTTATTGTTGTATGCTCCCCAGGTAGCCAGATAAAAACAATATTGTTTTCTAAAAAGTGTTGAGATAACTATCAACTTTTTGGTTTTCTCTCACAAGGTCTTGAGTGTGATTTAAAATCCCCATAATTTTGACTTCTTTGTGTGGTGTTAACTTCTTAACTTCTCCGAATGAGCCGAAGATGATGCTTCCCTCTAAATTTGTTTCCCTCGTGAAGTTTCGTAAATTTTCCCCAGAGAAGTTTGTGCAACCATTACTCTTGATATTGAAGAATGTATTTGGGCTCCCCTCGGTGTGTGTGGTTTCATCTTCCCAAGTGAAGTCAGTACGAAATCCCCAGTTGAAGTCTAGACGATGTAACAATGTCTTCCCTAGCAAAGTTTGCATGATATTCCCTGGTGAAGCCTGGAGGAGTTTATTTTATCCCCGCAACTATAATTGTTTATTACTATCAGGTTGTGTTTTGATTACTTTCAAGCCATGTTTCTTCCCAGTGAAGTTAAGCCTTGAAGTAGGATTTTGTTTCCTTAGTTGGTGCTTACTCTCTTATGGAATCTTCATCCTGGATTTGATTTATTCATGTGTTATATTTACCCAAGTGTTTGTTTTTTCTGGTTATCCTCAGTGCAGTATGTCTGTTTTGTCAGTATATACATGACAACATTCAACATTTATACATTCATGCATAACTCAATTAAAGATCATTGCTCATTTTCATTCATTGATGTTTATATTGATATTTTATTTTCATTGCAAAGTTGTATTATCCTTTCTCCAATAGAGTATTAACCTTAAGCAGAAAGTGTAAATCATCTCAATTTCCCCACTGAGTTATTCCTCGTTGAAGAATTTTTCATTATCCTTCCTACCCAGCTCATCATCTGGGTGGAATTTTATCCCCATTTGAGCTTATTCCTTATTAGATGGTGTCTTGCTTGATTGTTTCACTCCGGTTTGTTCCAGGTTTGAATTTGTGGTACCCGGTAGGAATGTTATCCTGACCTCTCTAGGCTGTGAAACTAGATTAAGAAGGTGCATTTATTTTGCATGTGAAAACTCTATCCCCTCAGCAGGAATGTGTTGGGTTTTCCCCATAAAATCAAGATTCATTTCCTGGAAGTGTTACCACAATCCTTTTCGTAACAGCAAGTGGCGATCTCTATATTTGAGCAACATGTACTTCCCCAGTAAGTCTATTAATTCCAGAGAAGATAGTTTTACTCTAATGGAAGGTAGTCTCTTTGTTATAGGAGATGGTTTGTTATTGAGGTTGTACTCTGATGGATGGTAGTCTCGTCATTATGGGAGATAGTTCGTTGTTGATATTCATTTTACTCCAATGGATGGTAGTCTCTTCGTTATGAGAGATACTTCATTGTTAAGATGGTTTTACTCTGATAGATGGTAGTCTCTTTATTATGGGAGATAGTTCGTTGTTGAGGTTGTACTCCGATGGATGGTAGTCTCTTCATTATGGGAGATAGTTCATTGTTGAGATTCATTTTACTCTAATGAATGGTAGTCTCTTCGTAATGAGAGATAGTTCATTATTGAGATGGTTTTACTCCGATGGATGGTAGTCTCTTCGTTATGGGAGATAGTTCATTGTTGAGGTTTAATTTTTACTCCGATGGACGGTAGTCTCTTTGTTATGGGAGATAGTTTGTTTTTGAGAATATATTTACTCTGATGGATGGTAGTATCTTCGTTATGGGAGATAGTTCATTGTTGAGGTTGTACTTCAATGGATGGTTTGTATTTTCAATATGATAAAGGCAGTCCGTTGAAAGATTCTTACAGAAATTTATTACCCTTTCCAGGTGCAATGTCTAATTAATTTGTAAGCATAATCTTTAATCCTAGAGAAATCCAAGATCGTATCAAATTCTTCCTAAGTAGATGATAGTTGAAAGTTTTGGAAGGTGAAATATCTTAGCCGAGGGCTGTAGAATTGAGCAAGAGCAGTGACTGCTTCCACTTACACAATTATCTTGGTCAATTAAATGATATCCCCATAGAGTCTAACAAACATCTTCATAGCTTTCTCTATTAGCTTTCCCCTAATCAATTTGATCTTCTTCAAATCAGGGTCCACGACGCTAACTTGGATAGTTTGTTTCTTATTGGTATTCATCTTCAGGATATTCACCAAAAACCTTTGATTATTTTTTCTTAGGAATCATGTGAATAAGACAACACAAATGCAAAAATACTGAATATTTTTTAAATATACGATGTATGCATGGTAATGTAACATTGTGATGGGATTATGAAAGATATCCTTAGTAGGTAGTTTCATAGTTTTTCCCTACGGATATTCTACCCTCCAAATAAGGGTGGTTTCCATAAGGGTATCATGGATAACACCAAATGGAAAAAGCACAAGGGCCTCCCTTAGGTGGAGCCTCTTTGTAGACCGAGACTTTCGTCTCTTAGGTCATTCAAGATCTCACTATGAGATTTTGTTTTAGGGTTATACAAAGATTCATTAGCCAAATCCCAAAGTCCTACCTCCAAGAGAATCAAGCCCTCTAAAATATATTCCTTAAAACTCAACCAACTCTAGGCGAAGTCGTTGCAAAAACTCATAGGGATGTTAATACCCCTTGGCCAATTGACAATCCTTCTTTCTAAGGTTTGATATTTTTTGGAAATTTAAAACCCACCAACAATAAAATGATAAAAATAAAATAATGTGATAAATAATAGACAAATAATAAACCAATAAATAAACATAAAAACATGCTATAGGTAGAAAGTGTTAGAACATAGTTTGATTCTACAACCCTTGATTAGAGTTTTGATGATAACAAAATACAAAGAATAAATTATCTCAAAGATATATATACAAAGAACAATTATGCTCCTTAAAATTACGTTTTGTATATGCAGAAGTTCTGATGGAATCCGCATCAGAATGGAATCAGCATCAGAAGATCAGAAATATGTGCTACACGCTGAAGCTACCAGATTATACGCTGAAGCTTGATGACTAGAATCTGCGCCTAAACAAATATACTCTGACTCTGATCAAAGACATCTTTACCAAGTCATCAACACTCTGAAGCGTTATCAGCAGGTACAACAAAGAAGACTCTGAAGCGTTACTGGTTATTCAAGACAGAATTAAATGCTAACGGCTTTCTTCAGACAAAGATCTTCTACAAAAGGAAAGTGTGTTATTATCATTAAAACCTGCTTTATGGACAACGTATCCTTGCTTGCCTATATAAACAGGTCTGCTTGTAAAAAGAAGCACGTACGTACGCACTAAAAATTTGCCAAGCTATCCAAACCACGCATATTCAAAGCTTTAGCAAATTCATTTTATTCCAAGCTTATTTTGTGTAATTATCACAGTTATGATATACAGTTTTGTAAGAAAACAACAACACACACTTGTTTAATCATTTGTAAAAGAAGTTCTTTGAGATTAACCGGATTGTGGTTGTACTCAAGAAGAATTTAATAGTTGTTAAAGTAGCTGTTGTAATCCTTTGAGAATTGTGGATTAAGACCTCGTTGGATAGAGGCGAAATCACCTTGATGAGTGGACTGGAGTAGTTTGAGATCAAAAGAACCAAGATAAAAATACTGTGTTGTTAATCCTTTTGATCTAATGTCCACGCGTCCAACCTCATCCATCCAAGGGCCAGAAATTAGGGAGCATGATAGGCTGCAGTCAACGTGCTACATGCTAGTGAAAAAGTCCAACAAGGCCACAGTCAAATGGGCCTGAATTGCTAGAGAGAGACCTCCATGTTGGGGACTACAACCCCCCTAGGTTTGCCATGTTTTTATTTTTTTATCTTCTTTTTAATTATTGTTTTATTCAATTGATTAATTATTTTCATAAATATAAAAGAAATACACATAAAAATCAGAAAAGAATTAAAACAATAAATAATTTTTATTTTTAGTATTTTCTTAAATAAATTTGCATGTAATTGAATTTAGTTTTAAATTAGGTTTGTAATTTTAATTCTTTTAATAAAAAATCTAAAAAATGTAGAAATAGGTTTAATTAATAATTTTTCATCCTTTTTATTTTTCTTTCCTAAATATATCAAATAATTAAATATTTTATTTTCATAATTAAAATTGTAAATTAATTAGGGTTTAATTTAGGTTAAAAACTTCAATATTTTTCTTAATAAATTAAAAGCCATTAGAATTAGGGTTAGTATTAATTTTAATTAATTCTTTTTCTCATTAAATTCCTAAAATACTAAAAAATACCAAAAAAACAAATTCTTGCCTTCTTTTTAATTAATTAATTCATCATTAATTTTGCAAAAGGGTCCAACGCCCTCGTTTCGTTTTAATTCTTATTAATTCGCATTTATTTTTATTTCTCTATAATATTATGTATCTCTCCCAAGGCCATGTAACCTTTCAATTACTCGCACTTTTTAATTCTTTATTTACTTTGTTTATTTATTTTCCGTCAACTCGGGTCCTGGTTAATTTTGGCGATGTGGACCCGCGCCTTTTGTAATAGCTTAGAATTTACTTTTCTCGCAACCTTTTAACTGTTAATCAAAAGCACGAAAGAATGTATGGACAAAATAAAAACAAGCGTAGAAAACCAATAACATGACAAGATAAATCGCACACACCACCCCTAGGGTACGCCTCACTGTTGCCTTGCCTTGAAAGGTGATCGTCGAGTAGAGGGTGTCTTAGTAAGTCCTCATGATCGGGGAACCTGGCATGAGGGTAGCTTCTAAGGTGTCTTCCCATTGCTCTGGTGATCACCATGTCCCGAACCTCGAATTGACCCGAACACCTCCAACGGTGGTGCTACCTACCTCTCAATGGTGGGATGGCACTACTTTAAAGGACATTTACACAGACGAATTCCTTAGGGTAGGTAGGTTCTCGTAGATACTTGCTCTAATTTCAAAACAAACTCAAAAGCTCTTTTCACACCGACACTTTTCAAAAAGCTTTCGAAAGCAATTTTTCAAACACTCTTGAGGACCGATACAAGAGTCGAACTGGAATTTTCAAAGAAACTTTTTTAAAACCCACAGTAGAAAAGCAAACAAACCATTTTTGAAAACACAAGTGAGCAAGTATCTAAGAGCCCATGGATAACCATGGATAGAAAGGGTGCTAACACCTTCCCTTTCTATAACCTACCTCCCGAACCGAGAGCAATCTCTTTAAGGAATTTTTCTGTGCTTTTGTCCTTTCCATTTGGAGAAAATAAAAGACGGTGGCGACTCTTACTTCCGCGACATTTCGCGAACCAGCGTTAAATAGTCAGTTCCAGATCCACCGATCACAGAACTGGCGACTCTGCTGGGGATCTTAAACTTAAAGTGAGGTGTACCTTAGGGCTAGTTCATAACTGTGTTTTCAATTGTATTGATTTGCTTGCTTTACTATTGTGGGTTGCATCGGAGTTACATAGATCCTAACCCGGATCTGGGGATACCCTGTTTAGGTAGCATAAGCTGTGAGGGACCTGTCCGGCGTAGACCGACACAGGTGAAGCAGTGGCTACATTGGTGTGGCACCTTGGTCTGTACCGATATCCCTTGTGTCGCAACGAGGAGAATATGGGTCTTCTAAGGAGTCATTAAGCACCAACAACCTTAGAACCTTAATTGACACAACTTGGCCTTTAGAATTGTAGCAGTATGCTATGCCCATTGAGGCTAAACTCTCGTGATGGTTCTGGCCGCAAGAAAAGATTGCGATGCTGGAGTTATGACCGATTGAGGGTAGTCAATGATATTGGGATCCTCTAAGAACCCGGTTACTTTTGATTAGGACAGGTATGAACCAACAAACTGAAAGAGGGTAGTACCTAGACCTCATGCTGGCCTAAACTTTAGGGGCTTGCCTTGTGTGACTTGTGTGCTTTACCATGTTTGCCTTTGTATCTATTTGTGGTGCGCTTTATCATAACATCATAGCATCATGAGCATTGCATGCATCCTGCATAAGGACTGACCATTTCAAAGACAAGAGGGTTTCACCTTTGCTCTGTTTTGTAGGACATTATGATGCCTGTGCGAAGGAATACTATCCGGTTCAACTTTGTTCGTTCACCTGAGTTGCTTGATGAGTTGGTTAGCAGAATTCCAAATACCACTTCCTTCATTCAGAGGCATGGTTCCCTTCTCAGTTTAGTCACTGCAAAGCGGGATCAACAGTTGATGAGTGTTCTGACCCAGTTCTATGACCCTCTGTACCAGTGCTTCACCTTTCAAGACTTCCAGCTGGTCCCTACCCTGGAAGAGTTCTCTGATTTGCTTGGTATCCCTATCTTGGACCAGACTCCCTTTACTGGTTGGGAAAAGACCCTCAGGCTTGAGGATGTTGCTGCAGCTCTTCCTATGACCCATCAAGAGGTAACAGACAACTGGGTAACTAGAAGCGGAGTTAAGGGTTTCTTGGCCAAGTTTCTGATTGGTAAAGCTAACAGTTTCTGGAATGACCTGGACTTTAGGGCATATGAAGACATCTTGGCTCTCCTAATCTATGGGTTAGTCCTGTTTCCTAATCCTGACAACTTCATCAATGTCACCGCCATAAGGATCTTTATGTCTCAGAATCCTGTGCCCACTCTCTTGGGTGACATCTTGCAACAACTTCATGCCCGTACTACCCGAAGACGAGGAACCCTATGGTGTTGTATCCCTTTGTTGGTGAGGTGGTTTATTTCGCACCTCCCTAAGTTCGTACTGAGGAATCAAGAAGGAAGAGGTTGGGCTCATAGGTTAATGTCTCTCACCGATAAAGACATCATTTGGACTTGCAGAGGTTTGGATGAGATAGCTATTATTGATCGATGCGGGGAATACCCTAATGTTCCTCTGATTGGTACCCAAGGAGGGATCTCTTACAATCCATGTCTAGCACTCCGTCAGTTTGGAAGAGCAAGAAGAGCAGGTCCCCATGAGATGTTGGTGCCTCACATCAGTTTTGAATTTCAGGTGGATAGTGACGAGCTACGTCGTAGGTTCATCAAGGCTTGGGACAAGGTTCATAAAGCTGACCCACAAGAGTTAGGGCCAAAGTCTTCTTTACCTATGGAAGCCTACTACAAATGGGTTCGCATCCGTGCTCAGAAGTTAGGTATGCCGTATGAAGCTGTCAGACCCGTCATTCTTGAGTGTCCTGACAAAGATGGTGTTCCTCCAACTGTCCTTCCTCCTCAGATACCTACTGATTATGAGACATTGAAGAGATCTTGGTCGCAACTGCGAGAAGAGCGGGATTCTTACCGGGAAAAGTTCAACGAGCAGGAATCAAAGATCCAGAAACTGACAAAACAGTTGGAGAATGAGAGAGCTCTGAATGCCTACATCCGTACTGAGAAGAGGAGACCATGGGATCAATAAGGAGCCCCAGATGTGCTTTTACAGTTTTATTTTCCTTTTCAGTATTTCTTTTCATGTAACGCTTAAGGGCAACCTGTTGAATAATTTCAGTTTCAAAGTTAAATCTAATGAAGTGTGTTCCTTTTTGTTTACAAAGTTGACTCCCGATTGTCTTTGAAAACATAAATCATACGCATTTCATACATCATGTGCATAGCAGGTTTTTCCTCTTTTCAGGTTGCTTACAGTTCTTCGCTGTTTATTTCAGCATCATGAATCCCGACTCTTCATCAACTGAGACTTCCATCAAGGCTCTTCAGGCGCAGAATGCACAGTTTCAGAAATTAATCAAGGGTTTGGCTCAAGGCCAGGAGGAGCTGAAGGCTATGCTCCTGAAGAAGGAGAAGAAGAAGAAGAGAAGAACTGTTCTGTTCAACTCGGGCCGAAGGTTTGGCAATACTCTGCAGCAGGAAGAGGCTGGTTCTTCTGTTGGCAAGAGTAGTCCTCAGGCAGAAGCAAGGGTTCCTAGTCCGGTAGTCTCCAACAACGAGACTGATTTTGATGAAGAGAAGTACCCTCCTGTAGAAGACAGATACAAGCAACTGGAGGATAGGTTGAAAGCTATGGAGGTTCAACAGGTACCTGGGCTGGATTTCGGAGATCTGGGTTTGTCTACTGGTGTGATTATCCCTCACAAGTTCAAAGCACCATCCTTTTCTAAGTATGACGGGGCGTCTTGTCCCAAGCTGCATCTAAGGTCCTATGTTCGGAAAATTCAACCGTACTCTGCGGATAAGAATTTGTGGATCCACTTCTTCCAGGAGAGTCTTTCAGGGACTCATCTCGAATGGTTCTATCAGCTGGATGGGACCAAGGTTCGTAACTGGGAGGAGTTGGCTACTGCTTTCTATAAGCAGTATCAATATAATGCCGACCTTGCCCCTACACGTACTCAACTCCAGGGTATGTCGTTAGGTGCAAGTGAAGGTTTTAAAGAGTACGCTCAGAAGTGGAGAGACCTGGCTGGCAGGGTGCAGCCACCATTGACTGATCGGGAGTTGGTAGACATGTTCTTGGGGACCCTATCTGGGCCATTTTTCAACCATCTCATTGGGAATTCGTCTGCTGGGTTCACTGATTTGATTCTGACTGGAGAAAGAATTGAGGCTGGGTTAAAGTCTGGTAAGATTGCGAAGGGTGCATCATCTAGTTCTGAAAAGAAACCCTTCAAGAAGGAGGCTAGTGCCGTGTATGGTTCCAAGAGATCAGAGAGACCTGAGCGCCGCCAATCTGTCAGTGCGGTAATGATTGCTAAGCCTGCTGCCGCTCCTCGGTCGGCCAATCCTCAAAGGGCTGAAAGACCCCGGAGGGAGTTTACCCGGTTAAGCATGACCCTATCGCAGATCCTGCCACAGTTGCTATCCACCAATTTGGTGACTGTCAGGGAGGCTCCGAAGTTCCCCAATACTGCATCTCCTAAGTACAACCCGAATGCTCGTTGTGCTTACCATTCAGATAGCCCGGGGCACTCTACCGATGATTGTTGGACGTTAAAGAGTAAGGTGCAAGACCTCATCGACGCGAAGGAGATACAGTTCGAAGCGCCTGAGAGGCCGAATGTAGTTACTGCTCCTATGCCTCAACATGGGGTAAATGCTGTTGACGAAGACGTTTATGCTGTTTCTGTGGATGATCTAGCCACTCCTCTGAAGATTGTCAAGAAGAACCTACTGCTGGCCGGTTTATTTCCGGGTTGTAGTGAGGGTTGCCTGTTCTGTGCTGTGTCCCTATCTGGTTGTCCCTTGCTGAAGTTAGGCATCCAAAGCCTAATGGATAGCAAGGAGATTCTGTTTAAGAAGTCTGTTGTTCGGTTGGTTCCAGTGGAAGAAGTTTCTGTGGTGACTATCTTCAATAATCCAATCCCGGCTCTCCCGAAGAAGCCCGTCCAAATTATGACCGTCGCACCTATTGTTATCACCGTTCCGGGGCCCCTGCCCTATGTATCATATAAAGCTGTCCCCTGGCATTATGGGGCAGATGTGTATGTGAATGGGATTAAACAAGAATTCAACGCTGGCGCCAGCATTTGTGACGTCACTGGCCCAGCCAAGGTTACCCGCAGTGGCAGGCTCTTCTCGCCTGACATTGCACCGCCTGCTGCCCGAAGACCACTTCTCATAACCCCTGCAAGTGTACCTGTTCCTGCTGCTGATCCAATTGTTTCTCCTGCTGCCGAGGCATCCAATGCTCGGGGCAAAGGAGTTGAAGTTGAGCCTGCCCCGATGGAGGCACCTGTACCGATAACTGCTGAGGCCTCCCAACAAGAGATGGAGGAGATTCTAAAAATTATAAAGAAGAGTGACTTCAATGTTGTGGAACAGCTGGGGCATACGCCCTCTAAAATCTCCATGCTCTCTTTATTGATGTGCTCCGAGGCCCATGCCAAGGCCTTAATCTCATTCCTCAAGACGGCCCATGTGCCACATGAGACATCTGCAGTCCAGTTCACTGATTGCGTAGCAAATCTGACGGCAGACAATGGCTTGGGTTTCTCAGATGCTGACTTGACCGCGAAGGGAAGAGACCATAATGATGCTCTGCATGTCTCTATCGAATGCAGGGGCACTACCTTGGCACATGTGTTGGTGGATACTGGTTCTTCTTTGAATGTGCTGCCCAAGAAGGCTTTAGATCGTCTGGATTGTGAAAGTCTGGAATTGAAACCCAGCAATATCATCGTCAGAGCCTTTGACGGTTCAAAAAGGATGGTTCACGGAGAGGTCGACATTCCGATTCGTGTGGGCTCTCAGGTGTTTGACTCTACATTTTATGTGATGGATATCCGTCCATCTTACTCTTGTCTACTGGGTCGACCTTGGATACATAAGGCTGGGGCAGTGACCTCTACCTTGCACCAGAAGCTGAAGTACCCCGTCAGAGGGAAGATCGTCACTGTGCAAGGAGAGGAAGAGTATATGGTAAGTCACCTGAATTCCTTCAGATACATTGAGATGGACGGGGAGTTTATTGAAACCCCCTTTCAGCATTTCGAGGAGGTGCTTCCAATTACAGCAGCAGCAGAAACAGCAGCGGAAGAGATTGTTCCTTTGAAGATGGCTTCCCTGAAGGATGCCCGGGCTGTGGTTCAGAAGGGTGAAAGTGCCAACTGGGGCAGGCTTCCAGATTTTACTCAGAAGACTGATAAATTTGGGCTGGGTTTTACCACAGAAGGTCAGAAAGCTATGAGGAAGGCAAAGATCGGAAGACCTCCTGTGTTCATTACAAATCCAGGAGTGAATGCTGTTGGGGAAGACAATGAAGTGGATGAGGCTGAATTCAATAGCTGGATCTATCCAACGGCTGAAGGCGGGTTGAACAATTGGATTACTAAGGACCTTACTCCTGTTACCTTTGTGACGTAGTAATAAATTTCTTTGTTTCGTTATTTTGTAATAAATAATAATAAACTCTGTGGCCCGGTGTCTTACCCGAGGCACCGTGGTCTCCTTTGTGAGGGCATATAAATTGTCATTTCATATATCATGAATGAAAATCTTGGACGTTTTCTCGCATTACAAATCTTATGCTCCTTTCCTGTCTTTCTTTCCTTTACATATTTTTCAAAACAGCTGTATTTACACACACACTCACTCATACAGGTTTCAATCCACTCTGGATCTTACTGGTAACGACTCTGCTACTGCCAGTTATGACTTCGAAAATCCGATCAACTTAGCCGAAGACGAAGGTGAAGATGATTGCGAAGTGCCTGGCGAGCTTGCAAGACTGTTGCTTCAGGAAAAGAGGGCAATTCAACCCCATGAAGAGCCAGTGGAAACAATAAACTTGGGTACTGAAGTAGACAGGAAAGAGGTAAAGATTGGTGCCAACCTAGAGCTCAGCGTGAAGCAACGGTTGACTCAAATGTTGCATGATTATATGGAGATCTTTTCCTGGTCCTACGAAGACATGCCCGGGTTGGATACCGATATTGTGGTCCATCACTTGCCAACTAAGGAAGACTGCCCCCCAGTTAAGCAAAAGCTCCGTCGGATGCGTCCAGAGATGTCCGAGAAGATTAAGGCCGAGGTTATGAAGCAGTTTGATGCCGGGTTCCTTGCAGTGACTTCTTACCCTCAGTGGGTTGCTAATGTGGTGCCAGTACCTAAGAAGGATGGTAAGGTCAGAATGTGTGTCGATTACAGGGATCTGAACAGGGCCAGCCCCAAGGATGACTTCCCCTTACCTCACATTGATGTGCTTGTTGATAATACAGCTCAGCACAAGGTATTCTCTTTCATGGATGGCTTTTCAGGTTACAATCAGATCAAGATGGCACCTGAAGACATGGAAAAGACTACATTTGTTACTCAGTGGGGCACCTTCTGCTACAAGGTTATGCCATTCGGGTTGAAGAACGCTGGGGCAACCTACCAACGTGCCATGGTTGCCTTATTTCATGACATGATCCATCATGAGATAGAAGTGTATGTGGACGACATGATCGCAAGGTCCCAGACTGAGGAAGAGCACTTAGATCATCTGCAAAAGTTGTTTGACCGGTTGAAAAAGTACAAGCTGAGATTGAACCCGAACAAGTTCACCTTCGGGGTAAGATCGGGAAAATTGCTAGGCTTCGTGGTCAGTGACAAGGGAATTCAAGTGGACCCTGCCAAGGTCAAAGCTATTCAAGAGATGCCAGTTCCTAAGACAGAAAAAGAAGTCAGAGGCTTTTTAGGACGCCTGAATTACATTGCTCGCTTCATCCCAGATCTGACTGCTACTTGTGAGCCAATCTTCAAGCTGCTAAAGAAAGATCAGGTAGTACGTTGGAACGATGAATGTTAGACTGCCTTCGACAGAATCAAAGAGTATCTCCAAGAACCACCTATCCTTATGCCACCGGTTGAAGGGAGACCTCTGATACTATATCTAACAGTGCTTGACAATTCAATGGGGTGTGTGCTGGGGCAGCATGACGAGTCTGGCCGAAAAGAGCATGCCATTTATTACCTTAGCAAAAAGTTTACCGACTGTGAGACCCGATACTCACTGCTTGAGAAAACTTGCTGCGCTTTGGTATGGGCGGCTCGCCGGCTGAGACAGTATATGCTAACTCACACTACCTTGTTGATCTCAAAGATGGATCCTATAAAGTACATATTCGAAAAGCCTGCTCTGTCTGGGAGGATTGCAAGATGGAAGATGATCTTGACAGAATACGACATTCAGTATACGACCCAGAAAGCCATCAAGGGAAGTGTATTGGCAGACCACTTGGCACATCAGGCTGTGGATGACTATCAGTCAATGAACTTTGAGTTTCCAGATGAAAGCATCATGATAGTGACAGATTGTGAAGTACCTGGACTGGATGAAGGACCTGAACCAGGATCCTGATGGTCTATGCACTTTGACGGAGCCTCCAACGCTTTGGGTAACGGTATCGGTGCCATCATCATATCTCCTCAAGGTACTCATACTCCGCTCACTGCCCGACTATGTTTCAACTGTACCAACAACATGGCGGAGTATGAGGCGTGCATCATGGGTCTTCAAGCTGCTATTGACCTAAGGATTAAGTTTCTGAGTGTTTTCGGAGATTCCGCTCTTGTGATCAATCAGATCAAAGGAGAGTGGGATACGAAACATCTGAACCTTATTCCTTACAGAGAATGTGTATTGACCCTGATCCCCCACTTCATAGAGATAACCTTTGAGCACTTTCCAAGAGAAGAGAATCAGTTGGCGGACGCGTTAGCTACAATGTCTTCTATGTTCAAGGTCAAATGGGACAATGAGGCTCCCCGAATCATCATCTGGAAACTGGACGAACCGGCATATTGTTGCGATCTCGGGACTGAGTTGGTGACTGAGAAGCCTTGGTACCATGAGGTGAAGATATATCTAGAAGCTCAGGAATACCATGATGGTGCATCTGTCAATGATAAGAAATTCCTGAGGAGGTTCGCAGCCAAGTTCTTCCTTAGCAACGGCATCTTGTACAAGCGAAACCATGATTCAACCTTACTGCGTTGTGTGGATAAAACTGAAGCAGAAAGGATCATGGAAGAGCTACATGAAGGGACCTTTGGTACACATTCCAGTGGGCACACTATGGCTAAGAAGATCCTTCGGGCAGGATACTATTGGTCCACAATGGAAGCTGACTGTTACCAACATTCCAGGACATGCCATAAGTGCCAGATTTATGCAGACAAGGTGCATGTTCCTCCAGTTCCCCTGAATGTTCTGACTGCGCCTTGGCCGTTTGCAATGTGGGGCATAGACATGATCGGCGAGATTAAACCTACGGCATCTAATGGGCATCGCTTCATACTAGTGGCAATTGATTATTTTACGAAGTGGGTCGAAGCAGCATCCTATGCTACGGTAACCAAGACTGTTGTGGCACGGTTCATTCGGCATAATCTGATCTGTCGGTACGGCGTCCCAGAGAGAATCATTACAGACAACGGTACCAATCTGAACAATAAGATGATCACTGAGATCTGCGAACAATTCAAGATACAACACCACAATTCTTCTCCTTACAGACCGAAGATGAATGGGGCTGTAGAAGCAGCAAATAAGAACATCAAGAAAATCGTGCAGAAGATGACAGTGACTTATAAAGATTGGCACGAGATGTTACCGTTCGCTCTACATGGGTACCGTACCTCAGCTAGGACGTCAATCGGGGCAACTCCTTTCTCTCTGGTTTATGGTATGGAGGCAGTCTTACCGATTGAAGTGCAAATACCCTCTCTCCGGATAATGAAGGATGCAAATCTGTACGAAGATGATTGGATCCAGACACGACTTGATCAGCTCAACCTCATTGATGAAAAGAGACTTGCTGCTATCTGTCACGGTCAGACGTATTAGAAACGGATGATCAGGGCATTTAACAAAAAGGTCAGACCACAGGAATATCAAGTTGGGGATCTGGTAATCAAGAGAATCATCCTTCCTCGGAGTGATCCAAGGGGCAAATGGACCCCTACGTACGAAGGGCCATTTGTGGTTAAACAGGTGTTCTCAGGAGGAGCCATGATTTTAACCAATATGGATGGTGACGACCTTCCTCACCCCGCCAATGCAGACATAGTAAAAAGATACTACGCATGAAAAAAGACCCGCTAGGCTGACATGCCTAGGCAAAAATTAGGGCTTCCCGTCGAACCAAAAGGGTTCGGGCAAAATGAAGGGATGAAAATGAAAAATCTGTACACCCGGAAAGTCGAAAACCTGAAAAGGCGGCTTGGGCAAAAATGGGTATCCCGGTGGACTGAAAACCCGAAAGGGCGGTCCAGGCAAAAATTAGGGATAAAGCGTAATACTATGTCTCATTGATCACTTTGCATCCAGAATCCGGTATCTACATCAAGTTCAGACGGCATCGATCAGTCAGCTTCACCTTCAACCAAGGTCATCAAGTGATGAGACGCTCGGAGTTATAAAGGCAATAGCAGAGTTGAAACCCAGTGGGATCATTCATTTCACACAGCTGTTTTATCTTCTTTTGTACAAAATTTGTATAGACTCTCTTGTTCGGCGGCGTTCCTCTTACTAGGACGTCAGCCTCTTGTACACAAAACGCCTATTCACAGGCCATTCAAAATCAATACAAATATATTTTCAGTTAAACGTGCCAAGTGTTTTTCTTTTTCTGTTTTGTTTTGCGAAGAACGTCCAAGGTTCAATTTGTGATATATGCATTGACAATAATTTGCTAACTCATAAATATTTGCATACGAAACAAAGGAATTAATTGCAGGTGACACTAGAAACAGGGGCAATAAAAGAGTTGTCTAAACAATCCAATTGTTCTATCCTCCAAGGTACCAAGGTAGGTTCAGCTAAAGAATATGACCAATACATATTAATTCCCCAGAGAGTGATTCAGCAAAACCGTGCATTCTTCTCCAGGCAGAGTTATCAAGTCTCAAGGAAATCGGGTATCCTCCAGCAGATCCCAACATTCCCCAGTAGTATACATATATTCTTAACAAGCATCCCCGGCAGTCTTGGTCTAAAGATTGTTCCCCGGCGGCAAACCAACATTCAAAGGAATCGCTTCCCCGACATAGTTCAAAACTTCCCCAAGAGAATCCAATCTAGTTCCCCAGGAAATTTGGAATTCATATCCCCAAGCAGTAAGCTTATCCTCAGTAAATTCTGGAAGCTTATCCTTCGCAGAGCACGAACGCGTCTCCCGGCTTTATTCAAAGAGTTATTTCCTTAACAGGATATAACTGGGTTATCCTCAGCCAAAAGCCACGGAAAGAGCATCCTCGACGAAGTCTTCTTACCCCAGCGAAGTCCATCAACACTTCCAACAACAAGGGTATCCCCAGCAAATTATTATCAACACTCAGCAAGGCATCCCTCTTCCCACAGAGTATTGCTTCCCAGCATGGTCGCTAGAGTATCTTTTCTCCCCGCAGAATCTTCCATTTGCCAAGTTTATTCCGCAACGGAGTCATCTTCTCCTACCGGTATTCTTGCAGTTATCATCCCCAGCGGAAGCAAAATCTATTCTTCAACATCAGCCCAGGATATGACTTCCCGGCACCCGTCAAGGATTTAATTTCCTAGACGAAAACATACATTCGTAAAACATCACATACATCATTATAGCATGCATAGACGCATTATGTCATACAAATCTCATTTATGTTGAGAACATCATTGCTTGATCCATATCATGCATTGCATATGACTGACCTTTACCTTTCAGGAAAGATGCAGTTGAAATTCTCAATCATATTTCAAGACCTAGACCGGTTCAGTTAATCGACTCCAAAGATTTCTTATCCAGTCCCAGGCCTTCTCTAGTCCAGCTAAATCGACTCCCAACAGATTTTTCTGATAAAGACTCAGTAGAAGTTATCCCAGGTTATAATTTCCTATTGGTTCTCTCTCCGACAGTGCATGAGATTTCCATTTTAGGGTTTTCTTTAAGATTATAATTTCCTATGGTTCCCTCTCTGACGGTGAGTGAGGTGATAATTCCTTTTCAGATGGTCCCCTCTCCGACGGTGAGTGAGGTGATAATTCCTTTTCAGATGGTTCCCTCTCCGACAGTGAGTGAGGTGATAATTCCTTTCAGATTATAATTTCCCATGGTTCCCTCTCCGACGGTGAGTGAGGTGATAATTCCTTTTCAGATGGTTCCCTCTCCGACGGTGAGTGAGGTGATAATTCCTTTTCAGATTATAATCTCCTATGGTTCCCTCTCCGACGGTGAGTGAGGTGATAATCCCTTTTCAGATTATAATTTCTTATGGTCCCCTCTCCGACGGTGAGTGAGGTGATAATTCCTTTTAGATTATAATTTCCTATGGTTCCCTCTCCGACGGTGAGTGAGGTGATAATTCCTTTCAGATTATAATTTCCTATTGGTTCTCTCTCCGACGGTGCATGAGATTTCCATTTTAGAGTTTTCTTTGAGATCATAATCTCCTATTGGTTCTCTCTCCGACGGTGCATGAGATTTCCATTTTAGGGTTTTCTTTGAGATCATAATCTCCTATTGGTTCTCTCTCTGACGGTGCATGAGATTTCCATTTTAGGGTATTTCTTTGAGATTATAATTTCCTATTGGTTCTCTCTCCGACGGTGCATGAGATTTCCATTTTAGGTTTTCCTTTGAGATTATAATGTCCTATTGGTTCTCTCTCCGACGGTACATGAGATTTCCATTTTAGATTCTTCTTTGAGATTATAATTTCCTATTGGTTCTCTTCCCAATACTGCGAAGATGGTAATTCCCACCAAGATTTTCTCAACGAGCGTAGTTGAAGTTAAAATCACACAAGGTTCTCTTACCGTTCACGCTAAGGTAGTAACCATCCCTGGTTCATTCATCACCGTTTGAAGCTCCAGACTCAGCTCCTGTAACCAGTCAGGACACATCTGTACCAAGCATCTAAAAATCAGCTCCTGCAACGTGCCAGGTACTCATTTTTCTTTTGCAGGTATGCAGGTTCTCGCTAAGGAATCTCTTACGCGATCAACATCCAGATGGAATCTATAAGCCCATCATCCTATTCATCAACCTCCAAATGGCATCTATAAGCCCATTTCCATCATCACACTGCTACTGTGTGAGCGCAAATTTCTGGGCACTCTAGTGTTCAATCATCTTCCACCTTCGGATTACGAAAGGCACGTCAGCCAATCTGCATCCTCAGGTCTAAGAAGATTAAACAGGGGCAACTTTTGTACCCCAAAATTTGCCCTCTCATATTCTTCAAGAAATTGCCAAGTCAAAGCTTCAAAATTCCCCAAGGGTTGCACAGTCAAAGGTCTCCTATACAGTCAAGATTAGGGTTTTTTTGTTCTGGTCAAGAAAATGAAGTTTCCAAAGGTCCAATCAAGTCTCACATGCCTACAAATATGGTCAAGTATCCTCATATCAAGTTTCAGGGCTTTCAGCACAAAATTGCACAGTCAAAAACCCTAATTGCACTACAGTCAACTGTAGGGGCAAAATGGTCATTTGACAGTCAAAAGTTCAAATTTTTGGTCAACATATCATTTTGAAGCCACAAACATCATTTGATCAATGCTTGATCATGATTCTCAAAGTTTGGCTCAGAAATCATCAAGATGCAAAAGTTTCCTTATTTGGACAGCTGAAAAAGTCAACTGTAAATTGACCAGGGCATAACTTTCACATGGATTATCAGAAAAATTCCATCCAAAGCTCATTTTGAAGAGAAAGACATCTCCTACAACTCATCTTCACACTTCAAGTCCAAGAAATGCTCTCACAAAAAGTTATCAATTTCAACATTATAGGTCATTTTCAAAAGTCAACAAAAAGGGACTTTAAGTCAAAGGCCATAACTTGAGATTGGTAAAACAAAATTACATGGGACCAGAGACATTGGTTAGAGGACTCAAATACCTTTCCAAAATGTCCAAGAACATGAGAAAAGCTTAAAAATTGAGCAAGTTATGCCTTGTAGAAGTTGGGAAATTTTTGGATATTTTGAAAAGTCAACATTGATGCAAATGACCTAAAATTGCTAATGGGCCCATTTTTCTTCCACAAATCATAATCCATGGCATGTGCACGACCACTTGGCCCAAAGGGAAGTTTTTATTCATTTTTTATTTATTTATTTGGATTTTTATTAATAATAATTCATTTAAATTAAAATAAATACATGAAAAATGCTAACCTAAGTTTTTCCAATCTTTTTGTGCACCTTATATCATCAATATTTCGTGCTTAGCTCAATATAGAAAGATTTGGATTGATTGGTATGATTGAGAACAAAAAACACATAGAAAAGATTGAAAAAGATCCTAGAAAATCAAATTTCCAAAAACTATGAATGCAATTGATTTGCTCTATTTTTCTTGACCTAATTGACTCAATACAAAAGCCTAAACACAACCCTAATCATCCTACACACGCAGCTGCTCAGAAAACTCCATTCACAAATTGAAATTTTTCTCTAAAAACTCAAAACTGCAAACTCACTTCCAGGGCGATTCAAAGCATAATTCTTGTTCCATTAGCTTGCCAGGGTTGTCCAGAAGCGATTACAATCAAAAACATTCATCAAAGCTTAAGGAATTGGTAACATGAACCGCCCCTGTACAGAAAAAAAATCCATGATCGTGCACCCTTATTCATACGTTTATTGCAAGTTTTAATTATTGATTTACATTCCTCATGCCATTCTGAAGCTAACCCATGTATTTAATTATGTTTTTATGCCTTGTATACGATTTCGCCATTATCAATTTCTAGGGTTACAGGACCTTGGAATTAGGGCTTTTGAAACAAAGAAAAATTGGCCTTCAAGAGTATCACCATTAGAACTAGCAGGCTTGGACGATCAAGAATCCATCATCGCGCTCAATTTATGAGCGTCCTAGGCTTATTCGCTATTTTCTGGAAAGTGGCCTAAGAGAACACATCCAAAACCGTTGCCTATGTTTCTTTTGTTTCAGGAAAATAAAAACCAGCGAGGAAGACGATAACGTGTGAGGCGTGGATTGGTCAGTTTGAAATTCGCGCGCAGAATCCACTAACGCCTTTGTTTTCTTTTATATTATTTGTTCGTTATTATATATTAACATGTACAAATTAGCTCAGCTGGCAAGCGTTGTTGTTGTTAATCCTCATGACCTGGGTTCGAGCCCCAGGTCTGCATTATCTCAATATTATTTTTCCATGTACGTTCACATGCAGCTTCAGTGTAAAGGACCATCATGCACCTTCCAGATCTAATGTCCACGCGTCCAACCTCATCCATCCAAGGGCCAGAAATTAGGGAGCATGATAGGCTGCAGTCAACGTGCTACATGCTAGTGAAAAAGTCCAACAAGGCCACAGTCAAATGGGCCTGAATTGCTAGAGAGAGACCTCCATGTTGGGGACTACAACCCCCCTAGGTTTGCCATGTTTTTATTTTTTTATCTTCTTTTTAATTATTGTTTTATTCAATTGATTAATTATTTTCATAAATATAAAAAAAATACACATAAAAATCAGAAAAGAATTAAAACAATAAATAATTTTTATTTTTAGTATTTTCTTAAATAAATTTGCATGTAATTGAATTTAGTTTTAAATTAGGTTTGCAATTTTAATTCTTTTAATAAAAAATCTAAAAAATGTAGAAATAGGTTTAATTAATAATTTTTCATCCTTTTTATTTTTCTTTCCTAAATATATCAAATAATTAAATATTTTATTTTCATAATTAAAATTGTAAATTAATTAGGGTTTAATTTAGGTTAAAAACTTCAATATTTTTCTTAATAAATTAAAAGCCATTAGAATTAGGGTTAGTATTAATTTTAATTAATTCTTTTTCTCATTAAATTCCTAAAATACTAAAAAATACTAAAAAAACAAATTCTTGCCTTCTTTTTAATTAATTAATTCATCATTAATTTTGCAAAAGGGTCCAACGCCCTCGTTTCGTTTTAATTCTTATTAATTCGCATTTATTTTTATTTCTCTATAATATTATGTATCTCTCCCAAGGCCATGTAACCTTTCAATTACTCGCACTTTTTAATTCTTTATTTACTTTGTTTATTTATTTTCCGTCAAATCGGGTCCTGGTTAATTTTGGCGATGTGGACCCGCGCCTTTTGTAATAGCTTAGAATTTACTTTTCTCGCAACCTTTTAACTGTTAATCAAAAGCACGAAAGAATGTATGGACAAAATAAAAACAAGCGTAGAAAACCAATAACATGACAAGATAAATCGCACACACCACCCCTAGGGTACGCCTCACTGTTGCCTTGCCTCGAAAGGTGATCGTCGAGTAGAGGGTGTCTTAGTAAGTCCTCATGATCCGGGAACCTGGCATGAGGGTAGCTTCTAAGGTGTCTTCCCATTGCTCTGGTGATCACCATGTCCCGAACCTCGAATTGACCCGAACACCTCCAACGGTGGTGCTACCTACCTCTCAATGGTGGGATGGCACTACTTTAAAGGACATTTACACAGACGAATTCCTTAGGGTAGGTAGGTTCTCGTAGATACTTGCTCTAATTTCAAAACAAACTCAAAAGCTCTTTTCACACCGACACTTTTCAAAAAGCTTTCGAAAGCAATTTTTCAAACACTCTTGAGGACCGATACAAGAGTCGAACTGGAATTTTCAAAGAAACTTTTTTAAAACCCACAGTTGAAAAGCAAACAAACCATTTTTGAAAACACAAGTGAGCAAGTATCTAAGAGCCCATGGATAACCATGGATAGAAAGGGTGCTAACACCTTCCCTTTCTATAACCTACCTCCCGAACCGAGAGCAATCTCTTTAAGGAATTTTTCTGTGCTTTTGTCCTTTCCATTTGGAGAAAATAAAAGACGGTGGCGACTCTTGCTTCCGCGACATTTCGCGAACCAGCGTTAAACAGTCAGTTCCAGATCCACCGATCACAGACTTTAATAGTCTTCAAGAAAATGGGTTCAACCTTTCCGAAGAAGTAAAGGCTCAAGGATGGAACAGGTATTTTGACCGTCTGGTAGGTCCAACATTCCCAATCCTTGTGAAGGAATTTTGGATTCATGCTTCATCCTCCAACCATCAAGTTACTTCGTATATAATAGGGAAGAAGATAGTCATAACTGAAGACCTTATTGCAAGATTGATAGGTTACAGTGGTGGTGGCGTAAGGTGCATAGACATGGCTGAAAGATGTGCTGATGTCGCTGTAATTGCTAGAGAAATCTTCACTCTGGGTCTTCCCTCCAGCAAGATAAGGGATCTAAAAGACCATCACAGAATATGGGCTAAGATTATTCTGGGATGCATAAACCACAGGAAGCCAACCAGCTCTTCTGACTACATCAACATTGATCAGCAGTTTCTGATCTACTTCATCTCCCAGAAAACTAAGGTGAATCTGGCTCATCTGTTGTTCAATCATCTGAGGACTAGTGTTAAGGAGACTAGAGAAGAGGAGTGCACTAAAAGGGACTGGATACCCCTTGGAAGGCTCATATCAGATATTCTGACATAGAATAGGCTGATAGATCATCTAACAGAAGCACAGGAAATCAGCACTTTAGAGGCAACTGTTGGAAAGCCTTTAAATGCGAAGAATATGAAGAAGATGAAGATTATTGAGAAAATCAAGAAGGAACCCAGTGTCACTTCTTTTGCAATAATCACCAGCAGAAGAATCCCTCTGGATGACTTTCCCATGTTCTCAGAAATTGATTCCAAGCCTGAGATTATAGTCAGATATCTGGATGCATGCAAGGCAGATGGTACAGCACCAGATTTAAACATTCAGAATCTGCAGCAGAAGGCTCCAGAAGTTATGCTGAAGAAGAACAAGAAAAGGAAGGTAGCAACAGAGAGATCATCCCAGCAGACTACCAAAGCAGCTAAAAAGAGAGGTATTCCTTCTTCTGTAATTTTTTTAGATTCAGTATATGTATCAACATCTGCACCAATTCCTACCCATTCAGAAATTCCTACCCCTCAAACCTTGATGATTTTGACATTGAGTTTGACCCCTCAGAAACTTTAACTCTTAGAGGATCTCACTCCCTACCTATCAATCCAAATATTGAAACAACTCAACCAGAACTTACAAAAGTTCTGTCAGATATTGAAACCTTTGACCAGCATATTTCTGCTCCCATACCAGAAAATCCAAAATCTGAAACCATTTTAGAAGCACCTCAACCAGAAATTCCACTCTCTCCACAACCAAAAATACCACTACCTCCATCTCCTCAACCAGAAATTCATCCTCCTTCTCCACAACCTGAACTATCACAACCAGAAGTTCAAACTTCTGAGGTCCAACCTTCTGAATCCTGTGAACCAGAACCTCGTCACGTTCAATCCAACCAAACTGTTGATTCTGATCCCATTCCCATTCCTGGAATCACTAAACCTCTGGCCATCCGTATACCCCTCACCATTCTGGATATTCCCCAAATTCCCTCTTCACTAGAATCAACTCCACCAAACTCCCCAACTAGTCCAATAATCATTCCAGACTCTCCCACTCCCTCACCAAAGAACAATCAAAATGACAATGCCAAAATTGTCATTGATTTAACTGTTTTTGAACATCTTGCTGCCATAACCCACAAAACAGCCATTCCAAAACCAAAACCATCTGAACCTACACCAGATGTTGGTACTAGTTTATTGATATTTGAAACAGAAATGCAGAAGTGGATAACTTCCCTGAAGCAAGCTAGTCTTGAGATGATTGATCCTGCTGCATCAGATTATCTTTGGACAAGTTTCAGAAAATGGGTATGTTCTGAAACTCATAAAATGCAAGAACAGAGCTACGGACAAGTTCAACAGAACTTCAGTAATCTGCTAAAAGTAATTGAAGATCAAGTTCTGAGCCAGCTGCTCAAGGAAGAAGTTATCCCTCTGGATAATGCTCCTTGGTCAGAACATCGTCCAGCAGACAAAGTTCAACTAGAGTCAGAAGATCTCATTCTGACTGATACTCTAGAGCAGATTCCTGCAGAGGAACTGGTTCAAAAAGATGACATTGCAGAATGCTCTGAGAAGCATCCAGTTACTGAAAATTCTCAAGCTTCCTCCTATGAAAGGCAGACTCTGGAAGAACTGAAGAGATTTGATATTATTATGCAGGAAAGGATGGATAAACAGGATGACAAAATTTCAGAAATCAAGAGCATGTTAACCAAACAAGAGGAAACCAACATCCAAATCAAGGGCTTGTTGGAAGCTTTGTTCACGCGTCTTCCTCCTCCCTCTTAGATTTTCCATTGTTTTAAAAAAAATTTGTCTGTAATATTTTCTACATTGCTGCTGTTCTGAACTTATTATCGTTGATTCTGATTTTAATATAAACTCCTTTTGGCTCTGATTATATGTTCTTTTTGATAACTAACAAAAAGGGGGAGAAAGAATAAGATATTTTCAATAACGGATTATTGAGACATAAGTCTCAAACATTCTGATCTACTTAATTTCTTTCTTCTGAAAAGCTTGAACAGCTTGAACAGGTACAAAACTCTGATGAAAGACGTAGTCAAATTCTGATGCTCAAAGACTCATGGAATTAAAGGGAAGTAATCAACTCAGGGGGAGTTTTTTCTTCTTAATTCTATACTTTTTATTCTTTATTCTTAATTGAAAAATCTGGTTTTTTTCATCATCAAAAAGGGGGAGATTGTTAGAACATAGTTTGATTCTACAACCCTTGATTAGAGTTTTGATGATAACAAAATACAAAGAATAAATTATCTCAAATATATATACAAAGAACAATTATGCTCCTTAAAATTATGTTTTGTATATGTAGAAGTTCTGATGGAATCAGCATCAGAATGGAATCAGCATGTGAAGAGCAGAAATATGTGCTACACGCTGAAGCTACCAGATTATACGCTGAAGCTTGATGACCAGAATCTGCGCCTAAACAAATATACTCTGACTCTGATCAAAGACATTTTTACCAAGTCATCAACACTCTGAAGCATTATCAGCAGGTACAACAAAGAAGACTGTGAAGCGTTACTGGTTATTCAAGACAGAATTAAATGCTAACGACTTTATTCAGACAAAGATCTTCTACAAAAGGAAAGTGTGTTATTATCATTAAAACCTGCTTTATGGACAACGTATCCTTGCTTGCCTATATAAACAGGTCTGCTTGTAAAAAGAAGCACGTACGTACGCACTCAAAATTTGCTAAGCTATCCAAACCACGCATATTCAAAGCTTTAGCAAATTCATTTTATTCCAAGCTTATTTTGTGTAATTATCACAGTTGTGATATACAGTTTTGTAAGAAAACAATAACACACACTTGTTTAATCATTTGTAAAAGAAGTTCCTTGAGATTAACTGGATTGTGGTTGTACTCAAGAAGACTTTAACAGTTGTTAAAGTAGCTATTGTAATACTTTGAGAATAGTGGATTAAGACCTCGTTGGAGAGAGGCGAAATCACCTTGACGGGTGGACTGGAGTAGTTTGAGATCAAACGAACCAGGATAAAAATACTGTGTTGTTAAGCCTTTTGATTTAAGTTTTTCAATTCAACCCATCCCTTCTTGTGTTTTTCACATCTTCAGAAAGCAACCCAAAAACCCTAGACCTGGAAGATAGGGAAACTCTAAACCCTAGGATTGTGTCCCCAACAGAGTCGCCAGTTGTCGTATCCGGAAAAAAATAACGAGTCGCCACCATTAATTTTTTGTCCTAAAGACGGGGAAGTAACGGGTTACCCTAATTTATACAGAGATTATAAATTTGTGAGTTGGTTAGATGAAGGGATGGTGTTAGGCACACATCATCTCCCTTGTTCTCCATGAGCTCCTTTTCTAGGATATATGGTAAATCAGGGATTTTCTATTTAACAACATCGTTTCCAAGTATTTGAGAAAATAATTTAGTTTTTTAGTTATGAACTCGCTAGTTTTAACCTCGTGCCTACATATCTCCTTGAGAAGGATCTGAGTCCAAATTCATAGTTCGTATGTGTTTGGTTAGTTTTTTTTATAGGATTGTGTAAATACTTTCGAATGATTCTTTGAAATTTGTCTGAGTTTGAAAATTGTGTAGTCATGGGCGTAGTTCAAAGTTTAATTTGAAAGCAAGTTCACAGTCCTTTTTTGAAAATAATGTTGAATTTGAATTAGGTTAGTAGAAAATATATTTGGTTTGATTGGTTAGATGTCTTGAATGCATGATGAAGTTTGAAAAAAAATAAGTTAGAATGATGAAAAAAAATTTGATGCATTGATAGAAAATAGGTTAGTATTTTAAAATAGTTAATAAATAATTATTTCCTTATTATTAGAAATATATTAAATATTCTTAATAATAATCGAATATTTATTTATCAAAAATGATTACTATGATAAATAAAAATATAATTTTAATGCACATGATAAAAAGATGATATGAGAAAATTTGATAATTTGATATAATAATATATAAATTAAATAAACAAAACAAATAAATGAATTAAATAAATAAATTAAATTAATTATTTAAATAAAAATATGGGGAGTGTATTTCTTATTGACGTAGTAAAGTAGGGGGGTTGAAACAGCAAGGGCCTAAGCCTAGAGTTTTGTTTGAAGTCCAACAGGCGTGGGGGTTGTTAATTGCTTGAAGAAGTAATTTTGGCGTGTGTGAAAAGCAGGGGCCTAAGCCCAAATATTAATTTGATCCATAATCTCCAGGGGTATGAATTTGTGTTACATAGTAAAAGCAGGAGTGTGCATAGCAACAGGCCTAGCCCAAATATCATTTGAGTCTGTTTGACCAAAATATGGGAGCGTCTGAGAACTATGGTGTGTTAACGTAAATCAGAATCTTTTGATCCAGATCACAGGGCCACACGAGGTTAACTATGGGACGTTGATCTGAAGTATGCCAAACGAATGATCTTGATTGAAATTTGACTGAGGTAATACACAAAGGCGCGTGCACAGAGAGACGGGAGACATTATATATTCACTTCTCTCCCATTTTTGTCATTTTTTCCGCCTTTGTCTCTCTTTTTGTCCTTTTTCTCACTCAAACAAAAAATGTCGAGAGAGAGGCTCTTCCCTCTCTTTAGGATTTTCTCACTGGAAATTTCCTCAGCCAGCTGAGGCACCATGAACCACCACCCCTCTGCCGTAAATCCCAGAACTCCGGTTGGTATTCAACCGGATTCTTCATCCTAAACCCAAAAAATCCTATGAACCCCAAGAACCCTTAGAACCCTAGGCATCAACCATAGTGGACGTTTATGAATCTGGATGTTTATGTATGTAAATATGTTTTTAATCAATAAAATGGTCTCAATCTTTGATCTAATTCTGATTTGATACAAAGAATTCATGATATTTGGGCTTTTTGTCATTGTTCGTTATTGAAGAAGAAAGGGTGATGCTGGGTGATTTAGGGTAAACAAAACCCTAATTTCAACCTAGTCAAAATCTTTTTCAAAAATGAAACAAATAAAATAATAATTGTAATAATAAAAATTAATATAAAACAAAAATGAATAATTAATCACCAAAAATGTTTGACCCCGGGCAACTTATCTTGAAAAAAGATTAATAATTATTATTTTGAACACAAAAAATAAACAAATGTTGACTTCAGTCAACTTCATTATAATAATTAGGCAAAAATAATAATAGACTAAATAATTACAATAATGATTGTAATAACAATTTAAATAAACCATACACCCCCCTTAAAATAGAAATAGGTAAAGTAAATGGGGTTAACTATTGATTAAAGTACCTAATTTCTAAACAAATTATGGACTTAACAAACTCCCATGGGCTTCTAAATTAATCTAAATAATGAGCCCAATAACCCCAAAAGTGTGATGTAAATGAACCCCCTGTTTATTCTCCTTTGATTAAACCTCTTATACAAAGTATACTTTCTTAATCAGATGCAATAATACCAAGATTAATAATTAAATTTGAAACTATTGTTAATATCAATGCAGGAAAATTTGGGGTATGACAGTATCAAGTTTGGAGCACTCATGTACAAGTTTTATTTCCAAGCACTTTATTTCCTCCGTTTACATTCTGTCAAGATTTACTTCAAGTTATTGCAGTTGTATCAGATTCAAGACTCTGTTTAGAGCATGTTTTTAATTCATTCAACATTTACTTTACTTGTCTTGCCTTTATATTCCCGCCTTATTTACTTTCTTTTATTCTCTTCATCTATTTACTCGTCATTATGTTTACCTTTGCACTTAAAATCGTTTATGTTTTGTTTTCCCTAAACATGTCCGGCTAATTTACTGTGTTGGGGTGTAAGGATCGTCAATAGGAGATGCTCTACATGTTGTCTCTTTAGGATCACCTTTGTGGGCTGTTTTGATTTAAATACAATTTTTCTGAACTTATTTTGAATCTGCTTACACTAAAGTGAAGCAGTGAAAATGTCAGGTAAGATCGAAAGTTGTCAGACACTAAAGACTAAAAAATTGCTTTGTTGTTGGTTAAAAAATACCGTGAAATCACTTTGTTAGTTAATTAGGAAGATTTGATATTTCTAGAAGGAGGTTTTAAAACTATTTGCTGACGCGTTTATATGTTTAGGATCCAGTTACATGAGCGGAAGCTAGGACCCCTTTTAAGTTAAATTTTCCAATCAAAATTACTTTTCGACTTAGTTAAGAGTTTAATTTCTTAAAAATAGGTTTACTACTTTAATGCGATAAGCACCTTCCGTAAGTGATAATATCAGGAATAAATTAGGGAATCAACTCAGTTCTGAATATGCAAAAGCAACAATTCCCGTTAAATTGAATCTTTTCAAAGAAGGAAATATTACCCCATAAGTAATTTTAGTAGAGACAATCAGAGTATTGTTGATTGATGTGAATTACACTCCAGCATTGTTATTCATTATTTTTTTATCAAAAGTTTATTTATTTCATTCCTTTTTTACCACTATTTTAATCACCTTAGATAAACACCGTAGAAACTAGAAACAATAAATATGACTATTCATCTTTATGGATTGATATATTTTTAAAACTACATGATAGGTTGTGCACTTACAGTTATATTTTACACTCACTAAATAGTCTATCAAGTTTTTGACGCCATTTTCGGTGACTAATTTCGCCAAAATATTGTGACCTGGTTGTTACATCGTCTACACTAGGGCACTATTTTCGGTACATGCAAAGAACTCGCAGTACTAGAACCTTAGTAGAGCCAATAGAAGAGCCAGAAAGATACACAAGAGAAAAACTTAGACATTTTCTCCAATGAATTCATAGAGCGGTGGCAGAAGAACAGGATCTTAAGCCTCTTAAGAATTTTGCTTTGCCCTCTATGAAGAACCTCATTCGAGTATTCTTAAGCCTGCAATAGCGGCTCATAATTTTGAATTAAAACCCACTTTGTTGCAAATCATGCAACAAAACCAAACCTCTGGTCTCCCAACGGAGAACCCTAACCAACATTTGAAAATGTTTATCCAACTAGTCGATACATTTAAAACTAATGATGCTACTCCTGAGACTATAAGTTTACGTTTATTCGCTTTCTCCCTCAGAGGTAGAACAAAATCATGGCTAGATTCACTCCAAACCACTTGGAATTACCTCAGGAAAGTTTTCCTTGCTATATAATTTCCACAAAGTAAAATTGTAGTCTTAAGAAATCAAATAACTAGATTTAATCAACAAAATGATGAATCTCTTTTCGAGGCTTGGGAAAGATACAAAGATCTTTTAAGAACATGTCCACACCGTGGATTAGAACAATGGTTGATCATTTATACCTTCTATAAAAATTTCTCTATAACACAATAATGACCATTGACGTTGTTGTCGATGGCGCCTTGATGAATAAACCATACCCCGAAGCCTGCGCTCTCATAGAAGACATGGCCTAAAACCATTATCAATGGGGAACTGAACGAATACCAATAGAGAAGACAGAAACAAAAGGATGTATATACGAAGTTATTATCCCAACCCATATGAATTTCAAAATGGATGCTCTAGTATAAAAGGTCGAAAACTTAGTTGTCAACCATACAGCTGTTATAGCTGTAATCCAGCCCGAATGTGAGATATGTGGAACCCAAGGGAATATAACTGCAGAATGCAACCTTATAGCTGAGTCCAATCCTGACTAGGTAAACTATGTCCAAGGAAATCCTTATTCAAACACTTATAACCTTGTATGGAGAAATCACCCAAATTTCTCTTACAAAAACAATAACACCTTCCAAAGCCCCTTTGATCTTACGGTTTCAAACACAAAAACCTTCACAGCCTATGCAAATGCTCCCTCAGAAATCAAACCTGGAGAAAATGATGGAAAGTTTCATCTCAACTCAAACTCATTATAACAAAGAATTCATGAATCAAAACATTCATATAAATGAGTTGAATATGCAATTAGGTAACAAAGTTGATTATATGGTCACGCACAACAAGATGCTGGAAACCCAAATCTCTCAAGTAGCACAACAACAAGCTATTGAGGCTATGCCAGAAGGATCTTTCCCTTGACAACCCCAACCTAACCCAAAAGACCATGTTAATGTTATTTCACTTCGAAGCTGATACGCGCAAATGGTAGCTATTTTTGTATATACTTTTTGTTGCACTTATCAACTCTTTGTTGATAATACCGGTTGAATAAATCCAACATTTGTTCGTAAATATGTTTAGTCTATACATAATTGAGTTTTTGATTCATTTGTGTATCATTTGATAGTTTTATATTCATTTTGTAGGTATTTGAGAATTGTTGGAGCATTGAGTAATAAAAGCTCCAAGATTCATTTTTGAAACAATAAAAGGAAAAAGGAAAATAAATTAAGCCAAGAAAAGAAGCTGAGTTGTGCTGTTTTGTCACGTACATCAGGAGAAGCAAGGGAGAGTTGAGCGCTAGGCTGATCGTCAAGCAGTGACAGGGCGAGTTGAGCGCCAGGAAAGGCAGGAGCAATGTGAAAAGATAAAAATCCTGATGATTTTGTCTTAAGCTCGCGTCTGTAGCATTGAGCGAGACTTGAAGGAAGCTCCGGGAGTTGGTTGTGAGTGTCGGGCGGTAGAATATATTTTTTCCATATTTTCTTGCGTGGAACATGATGAATGGTGAATAAAAGGCAGCGCCGAGTGGTGGTTTTAAGCGTCGGGCGGTGCGTGTCTGGTCCAATTTTGTATTTAGGTTGTAAAAGCATATTTTTAGGGATGGTTTTTGGGGTATTTGTTCCCAAACTCCATCACTCTCATTCTTTGTTATATTATCTTAGAAAATAATAATGGAGCTTGCATACGGATGATCCGGGGTGGATTGCTCATTGATCGGCACTGAAAAACTAGGAGATTTGTGGTTCATTTCTCTTCTTATTTGTGTATTCTTCATATGATGAGTTTGTATGTGTATTTACTTTGAAATCATGTATATTTGTCGCCTATGGGATTGTATAAAGCTTTCTTTACAAATCTTTGTCGATTATTATCTTGGATGTTTGCTCTGTGCTTTGGGGTTTTGGTTGTTATAGACATATACTGCTCAAATTCTTATCTAGGATGATCATCTAATAGTGTCTAGATTCTAGAGATAGATTTAGAGCTATTATTCACTTGGGTGTCTCTGATTAATACCTTTGTGTTGGTTGTGTTATGCTGAGAGATCATCAGCGTGAGTAGAACAGTTGACTTATGTGTTATTGAGGTTGGTTAAGAGATCGCCTTCGAGATGATGCAGTGGGTGTTGCGTTTGATATGTGATGACATTTATGAGTATTATAGGTTAATTATAACTGGTCGACATGTTTAAGTTAGTGAGGAGTGGATTATATGCATGCTTGATAAGTCTCTTCTCTGAAGAATGAACTCTTTTTCTATTAATAACTTTTAATTCCCACGTTTACTTCAAACCCATTTTAACCCAAACTCATTAACGAGAGATTTGTCAAACAGAAATTCAGTAGCACTAATCCATGTGGAGACGATATGATATAACCTATAAAAATACTTACTTTTGCTAGACGCTTTACCGCTTCAACAAAATGGCGTTGTTGCCAGCTGTTGTACCCCAAAATTTGCCCTCCCATTTTCACAAGAAATCTCAACCCTAGGGTTTTCTCAGATTTTCAAGATTGGCTCAGGAATCGATCAAACAGACTTTTCTATGGAAATAGATCAAGAATTAGGGTTTCTCTCGCATTTCTCAGAAGAAATTGAATTCTCAGAAATTCAAATTAACTGTCACATGTTTTCACACTTTTTCGAGTTTGCTGAAAGGTTACTGGTTGTTCTCAAGGCTTGTTTATCTGGGATAAGAGATAGGAGTTGAGATGGTCATTTGGAATATTCAGGTTTTGTCTGATCCAGGTTAACCAGATGATGTGCGTCTGTTAAGACGTTTGCTTGTTAATGGAATGAAATGTTTGCTTGTTTATTGGAATACCCAGTGCGTATTTTGATTGGAATGTTGTTGCAAGGTTACGAGACTACAAAGCTATTGGATTACTTAAAGTTTAAGTTATCTGTATTAGAATTGTTGGAATGCAATTTCAATTATTTTGATATGAGAATCTTAAAGGATTAAGTGAAGATGCAAAGAAAGAATTGCAAATTATTGACAGTAGAAGAGTTTTATTGGATAAAGACTTTTTCATTTATTTCAAAAAATGTTACAATACAGTTTATTATTTAAATGCTTTAAGTTGTGCAACTTATTGTATTTGAAAATTAAATTGGTACATTTGTTTGAATATTTATCCCTAAGTTACAAAGAAAAAAGTCTAAGCCTAAGCTTCCATTGCTCCATTGCTCTCGTGCTCGCCACAAAGTCTTCTGCTTCCTCTGCTTTGTCATCACCCAAGTTGTGCTCATATGAAAGAAAAACAAAGAAAAGAAGATTAGTATAGTTAATTAAATAGAATTTTCAAACAAAAAAGAAAAGAAAATTTTTCATCATTAAAGTTTGCCGTCTGGAATCAGAGTGCTATTTTTCATCGTGTTTTTATTTTCCTCTTTGCAAATCACAAGAAGATTGCTCTTCTTGGTTCACAAAGAGAAAAATAAAAAAATGCAAAAGAAGAGTGCAAAAGCAAAGTTTCAAATACTAAACAACACAGCAGGCCAAATTGCAACAAGGTCAAACAAAGTCAGCAAACTAAAACATTGCAACAAGGCAAATTGAAACCTGTTGTACAAACAGCACAAGCAAGGTGCCAAACTGAGCTACAAAGCAACCAAACTGCATTACAAAACATAGGCCAAACTGTCAAGCTGCATTACAAACCAAAAGCAAACTGGATGCAAACTAAACCAAGGCAGCACAAAGTAAACAAAGTACAATGCAGCTAGAAAGTACAATACAGCAGGCAAGAAGTGCATGAGGTAAACCATATAAACAAGCAAAAGGCTTGTCACAGCTTTTCATCATTTTCCAGCAAAAAGGAAAACTTTTCAGAAAAGTGGAAAAGCAAATCTGCTTTGTCATTGAGAGAGAAAGAGAGAAAAGATATCACCTTTTTGAGATTGTACAGTTTGGCAGGAAATCTATCACAAGATGCAAAACAAAAAACTAAAAGGGATATAAGACCAAAACTGCATAACAGAGAGAAGGGGAGAGAACATTTTGGTCCAAACTTCACCAAGTTACAAAACCTGTAACAGTTAGAAACTGCCAAACTATAAACCTGCAGGGCTGCAAAACAAATCATAAAAACTGCTAACAGTTTTAAACTACAAAAATCCAAAACTGCATATCAGTTTCAACCCTCCCAAAAGCTGTAAAACCATACAACAGGTTCAAGCAATTCCAACATAGAGCCAAAACTGCAGCAAACATAAAAAACATGTGCAAACAGTTTCACACAAATAGCCTGTGAGTAGTTCAAACACAAGCCTGAAACAACCAATTCCAAAACAGAAGCAAGCCTGCCAAACTACTCAAACTGCACAGCCAGAAAAAACATATAGCAGTTCAAACCTGCTATCAAACCCAAACAGCTCAACCTGTTATCAAACAAATCAAGAAAAACCTGCTATCAAGCCAACAACCTGAACCTGCCAAATTATAACAACAGCAAAACTGCTAACAGTTTCAAGCTACAAACTCCAAAAGCCTGCTAACCAAAATCCCCAACCTGTTGTGAAACTCAAACAACAGCCAAAAAACCACAACTTGTATAACAGTTCAAATCAGAAGAAAAGCTACCAACAAATCAGTTTCAGAGGCAAAATCATCATCAACAAAACCAAAAATCAATAGCCAAACAAAGCTCAGTTCAACAATAATCATCATCAAGGTTTAATCATCAATCATTGTACAATCAAAATTTCAAGAAAATGATACCAACAAATCAGTTTCAGAGGCGAAATCATCATCAATCATTGTACAAACAAAGTTTCAGAAAGCCAGCAAGTATCATCATTCAAATGCAAGAGAGAGGAAAGAAATAACGAAGTCAGAAGGTATCATCATCATTCAAGGTTCAAGAAAAGAAGAGAAGTCACCAAAGTTAGTGCCTCGCCGTCATCATCTCTTCCCTTCACTCCTCCGACCACCAAGGAAGCACCGTCACCTCCCTTAAGCCTCACCATTCTCTTTCATCACAGAGAAAATCCCACAGGTATAATTCTCAAACCCTTTGCTGCATCTCAGGCACATAGTACAATAGATTAAAAATGAAACTGAACAAAGCATGCGAATCAAACAACAAAATGTTAAAATCAAAAGCTAGCACGAACCATACCGTTTAGACAACATCACTGGTCATGGAGATGATGTGAAAAATGAGGGTGTTGTGGAAACCATGGGGAAGGGAAGATCAGAGCGATAGTGAGTGAGAGAGATGAAGAGAAAACGAAGAAACAGCGCCGATGTGAAGCAAAATCACAAACCCTAAATTTCTGAGACCCTAACCAAATGTACAAGCTTTGGCGTTGGGCCTGTCCGCTCCAAATCCCTTTGGCCAATTTACTGGCTTGCACCCCCCCCCCCCAGCCATGACCTCACTTCTTTTTATTTTCATTTGGGCCTAGCATCTTCCATAAATCCTAAGCCCATCCTTCATTTCATTTTCTTTTCTTTTCTTTTGTTTAACAAACACTAATGTTTTTTTTTATTAATTCATTTTAATTAATTTGTTTTCTTTTCTTTTTGTTAATAATAATACTAATAATATTTAAAACTTTGATTTTATTAAATTAGTTTTATTTTCTTCTTTTATTAGTTAATCCTGTTTCATTTAATGAAAATACCAAAAAACATTTTGATTTAATTGATTTTGTTTTCTTTAAACTCTTTTTATTTATTAATGAAAATACAAAATAATAGAGATTTTGTTTAATTGAATTTTCTTTCTTTAAAACTTTTTCCTTTTATTAAAAATAAAATACAAAAAGAATAATAATAATAATTCTTAATTTCTTAGAATAGAGTTTATTTATCTCTTTTTAATAAATACATGCATTTTGAACTTTATTGATTTCTTCATTTGTTATAGCTTTATATTGAATCGCGACAATTCGATTTGGTTGTAATACTTAATATTTGGACATTGCTATTCTTATGAGACTCATCCCCATTTGTAATAATTGTACCCCCATCCCCGGATACTTTTGTAATAGCTTAGACTTTTAATTTCCGTAATTTATTGCTTTCAATATACTGTATAGTAATTAGGCGTGTATGGCAAGATTCAAAAATCAATCGCTAGATAACCTAATCCAAGAATAAATAACTTGAAATCAATACACAATGCACACGTGCACCTCTAGGGTAACCTCGCTTGTTGCCTCGGAAATACAATCATGTCCCTCGAATACGCGACACTCTAGCAAATGACCTTTCGATAAACAAAGATCGTAGTCCCTCGATGACCCTCGATGTTGCCTTCGATAAAACGATCTCGTCCCTTACAAAATTGCTAGAGCGTCCCACAAGTTGCTTTCAATGATTGTATACGATGACTCGCGCCTGTCCCGTTTAACATCCAAATACAAGGTTGTTTACCAAATGCAATGGTAAAGCAACACTGTCAAAAGGGTTAAAAACGTATAGAAAAGATCTTTGAGTAAAATAGGGTAGACAACTCTTAGTTACTTGATCAAAACTTGCAAAACATCCTTGCTATTTTCAAACACACCTCACAACACAATTTCAAAACATTTTCCAAATAAAACTTTCAAACATTGAAATATATTTTCAAAAGACAAACACCTTTGTATATATTCAAACAAGAATAATTACAAAGGTTTCCACAACGATGGCCTCTTTTCAAAACATTTTCAAAACCATAACACAAAGCACCATTTCAAACAATTGGAAAAGAAAAGCAAGTGATCTAAACAAGTAACTAAGAGCCCATGGATAACCATGGATGAAAAGGGTGCTAACACCTTCCCTTTTCATAATCTACCCCCCGAACCCAAGAAAACATCTCAAAGGTCTTTCCTGTGCTTTTGACCTTTCCTTTGGATAAAATAAAAAGTCGGTGGCGACTCTTGCTAAATCGAAACATTTGCAAACACAAACGCAAAACCTCAAGTCAGTTCTCCCACCGTATCACACCAGGGATTGGTGGTTGTATTGTTTTGCATTATGATAGTTTCTTTATTTGCGAGTTTTTCAGATAATGTCTATATTGTCTATAATGTGTAAATAGAAACTTGTTTATATTGATACTTGTGTATGTTTACCACACTTGTAAATTTTACATGTTTAGTATACTTGTAAATTTTGTATATGTGTTTGTTTCTCTTCACATTTGCTAAGGTGTTTGGTTAGGTTTCACCGTCGATGAGCGCTAACCGTGTAAAGAGGCAACTTGGAGAATTGTGTATAAATAATATGCGTCAAGCTTACGATGTAAAACAAGTATGTTTTATTGTTTTTCTTAGTGTTAGTTTATAAAATTTCAGGTATACATATAGCAATGTCCTAACAAATGTTGAGACAAAGATCTCTGCATAACAATAATTGGACTGGATAAACCACACTGATATGATGCATATCAGAACAACATCATGACATATGTTCCAACATCTAATACGATATGTCAATCAACCAAGAAACAAAAAACTGAACAATGTAGTATGGTAATAACATAGGATATAATGACCCAGTTCGGTGAACATACACCTACTCTGGGGGCTACCAAGCCAGGAAGAAGATCACACTATAAATAGTATTATTTTATGTAAACAACCTCTATTTTATCTAATCACTACCCAATGCAATCTTTATTTCAAAAACCCATCCAAGATAAGAGAAACCCATCTCACTCTCGAAATTACCTCAGTGGTATCTAACAGCCACAACCTCTAGGGACCGCATCAGACTAATTGAAAGATACCCCTTTCAAATAAACTTTAGCCAAGACACTTGACTAACTAACACACTTGTATTTGCTTCAAAGCTTCATCCAAGAACAATATATAATTCATTACCTAAAGACTTCTGAATCTGTATAAACAACTATGTCTACCACAATGCATCAAATTGATACAAAGGGTGACTTATAACACAAGATAGTAATCGACTCTCAAGACACTAAACCCTTATTCTATATTTATAAGTGTTACACAAGGATTAGTTTAAATTCCCTAGGTCTAAGTCTTCCTTTTATAATCATCATTCTGTCCATGGGCTTCGAATCCTCTGTTAAAATATTCCTGGATCCATTGCTAAAGTGCTCCTTAATTCTTGGAACAAGTTTACTAAAGTCCATTTGTAGCATTTCAAGATGTCAAGTCTTCCTCGTAGGACATCTTTGTTCGACATGTTGTTCTTCACATTTTTTAACATCTTGATCAGCATCATATTTTACCAAAATTAGCCAAATCTTTAGAGCTAAAATGTTTGGAGCTTTCAATCTCCCCCTTTGGGAAAGTTTTGGCTAAAACATCTTTTGTAAAATAAATCCAGGAACATTTGGCCAAAGATTCGTTTGCACAATAAACTTAGGAATAAAAGTTCTGAAGTCATTTCAGACAGAAGAAACTTGTACTCTTCCTGTACATGAGAAAGAAGATAACTAGAACACACATCAGATTATCCAGTTACTCCTCCTTAATCCAGGAACCGATTCTTGTCACAAAGGGATAAATCTTCCTCTCTAGTCGCATAAGAGAACCCTTATAAAGAACCAGGAACTTTACTCTCAATAATTAAACACTAACACAGATAACTCAAAACACAAGACACAATTATGTTCATAACTCAGATCACAAGATACAAAAAGAAACTGAGACACGACTCAGACACGATGTTGGAACATCCTGTTAAACATCCTTGTAAAACAATTGCATGGACATATGCAACACCCATATGGTGATTAAAACCTTTCTCCCCTTTTTTAGCCAAAAACTTGACAAATATACCCAAAACAGACCCATACCCATATCGTACTCACCAAAACACAAACAAAACCCATAATACTATAGCTTAGCAAGACACACCTTGAAAGAGAGGAAGTGATAACCCCATTTTATATCCGAGTGGAAACCTTGGAAGTAACTCTCCTAGTTTGTACCAACGGTCTAGGTCAATAAAATAAATAGCACAAATAAATATGCACCGTCCATGTTACTGTTGACTTTTTATTCTTGAGTGAGAATTGTTTATAAAGAATTTTTCATGCCTTTAATTATTCTAGACTGTTTCTCCTATAGATTTAAATACCAATAAATGAGCATGCATGGTCAAAGATGCGTTTCACACACCCTTCTCACACGTATTTGGATACACCTTCCATAATCAACACTTATTGATCTTCATAGAGACACGTCCTAAACAATGTCCTGACATCTATCCAGACATTGTCTACTCCCTATTTTCCTCATATGAACCATCACATTTTTCAATATTTAGCCAATGCTGGGGCCATAGAGTGATTAAAGAGATTCTTCTAGGAGATACTCATAGAAATTCGTATTTTGAAGCATAAACATAAATCCTTCAACTGAGTACATAAATTACTCCTTCCATCTAGAATTAAAGAGACTTGAGCATGACATATTCTATTTATCAACTGAAAACTTTCATTGATACTGACTTCAATCTGCATAGAAAAATAAATTCTCAAAAATGAGACTCAGATCACTCCAATAGAGTATGAACATGTTTTGGTTCAACCCACTGATTTCCCAAGGACGGAATCCAACTCAAATTTCCAAGTTCATCAAGACCTCTACCAGTAACATAATGTTTGGACATCTTGCCTGGCATCACATCCTGACAAAAGGAACTTAAACATAGCTTGTTTTGTAAGTGTTTGTTGGCAGCAATTTTGGGAAAACAATGACCTGATAATGTTTTGCTAAATGTCTTAATATTTGAAGAAAGCTGTTTTGAATGATGTCAAAGCAGGCGTCTTGACATCTGCCTCCGGAACTGAACTCATCCCAATATCAGTTTAAGTTTTTTGTTTCTTGTTTTCATGCGCGCCATAATCCAGGATTTGTGACTCATAGGCTGCGAAAAATATGGAGGAATATTTTTCTATTTGAATTATCTTTATGGATTATATCTTGGCCTGTTTTCATGGAAATATTAAAAAGATTTAAATATTTGAGTTTCAGCCCAAGCCCACTGCTGCGCATATATAAGGACCTACTTCCTTATTCATTAAACTTCAAATTTTGAAGAAGAATACTTTCTTTCTATTTTAGAAGTCTAAGTCTTTTAATTTTCAAACACTATAGTATTGATTTAATACTTGTGTTGTTATTTAAGTTGTTAATTGTGTATGATTCATAAGCTTTTAAGCATTGAATGATTAAAGTCTTTAAAACTTATTAATTTTGTTGTTTCTTCACTGTAAGTGATTGAAGGGATTTGAGGAGGGCCTCATACCTAGGAGTTTCTTAGGTATAAGTATAGCACGGGTAGTGATTAAGTGATTAGATCGTAAACTGGTTGTTTACTGAGGGTCTATGAATTGATACTATTTAGTGGACTTGTCCCTGGCTTGATATCCCCCATAGTAGGTGTTGTTGTGCACTGAACTGGGTTAATAATCCCTTGTGTTTTTACTGCTTTTATTATTGTTGCACTTTACTTTGTCCTTGGATATTTGCGTCGTGACACCTCCTTCGACACCACATATCTGATACCAGAATTTCATGTTTGACCTTCAATAACTCTATGTGAAGATTATACTTCTTTAGTACTACGTCCCAGACAAAAGGTAACCCCCCTGTCACAGTTGACCAATCCTCTTTTGACAGGAAAGTACAAAACATGAACAAAAACACAAGACTCGTCTTCATGTTAACATAACTTTACACACCTTGTTCAACACACCTATTGAACATATTCACACGTTATGAAGTCAATCATGACTTTTACATACGACTCTGCTCATGAAGAATACATCCAAGCATCCTAAACTAATAACACATCCAGAACATGTATAATAAATAGCATTTAAACTATCTTAACTCTTAGGTTAGGAAAGATGCCATTCTCATCAATCACATTCTATAGAACGACGTATCTCATTAACTTGCTTACCAAGATTCAAGCAGACCCATTCCTTGTAGCATAAGGCATAACCTTCCCACAAGTGTTTTGATCTCAGCATGAGTTATAGCACCAGGTTTGATGTCCAACATAGTCCCATTACAATCCATTACTTCCTCAAAGTCAGACTTCTTAACCTCAAATGGAGAGTATCAAACTCCAAGTCATCCAATCAATATAATGTTGCAACATCGCATAGGACATCAGCATTTGCATATAAGTCATCCACAATGATCTCACATGTGCAGCAGTATAGTCTTTAACAACTAGGCCTTGCAAAAGATAGAGTACCACTGAGAGAAATAAACTCGCATACTTCTCATGAAGCCTTCACCAGACCCACAAAGTTAATGTAAAGACTGTAATCATCCTTACGCATCTCAAGAATAGATACTCATTATAAGCATCAAGGCACAGAATAAACTAGCTCCTCATCAAGTCCTTTGTCTTCTCGTCTTTTGTGCAGTCCTCCAAACCTCAAGGTTCATTGGTATTTTGAGAGTAAATGACACACATCTCTTGGACCCATGCTTAGACACAACCTCTCTTGAGCATACAAATAACTATGGTTATTTGTCACACCTTTCTTCAGAGGTAATGAAATATCTTCTGATCCACCAGTAAGACTGAATATTTTAGTTCTAAATCCTCCTTGCACCATTCAGAATCCTTTCATATCCCTTTGCATAAACTTGAGCCAAACTCTTGATATAAGATCAGTCTATTCCAAGATGATCCAGCTCTAATTCAAATAACAATTTTAGAGAAAAAAACATCCATATGTTCTACCCACATTCTGCCTTAGATACCTTTTTAACTGGACAGGAGTTCCACATTCTCATCGACTTGGTCAAGATATCATCCAATCTTCAAGATATCTGAACAAAATTTCTCGACCTCCATATTCATAGAATCCTAAACAATAGATCTTCAACACTTTTCAGATGAAAACTACGAACACCCTCACAGGAAGGGGCCTGGCCCCTGTACTCCCGTAACTTAGATAAAAATAAATTAACCCAAGGGCATTCATCAGACTGATGAAGCCTTCAATTATGTCAGCATCTTTATATATGACTAATTAAGACTTTGAGGATCAAACAAATGAAACTTATTCTAAAGGAGAATTTATACTTGTAACAGTCTTCCAGGACTCTTACTTGGCAGACACATATCAGAATCATGGAACAAGTTCTTTGAGATTTCTCAACAAATGAAGTTACACCCTGGTGAAACATCTAGACTCTAGATCCTTTGAATGTTGATTAAAACATAAGAAATTAAATACTTGTGAATGTCACAAATAATAATTAATTTTAAATCCTTGTTCAGATAGTCATGCACACGATCAAAGATATGTCATCATTGTAGAAACACATATCGTGCATTCTCCCTTGTCAAGGATAATGTTGAGACATCAAGACATACATTCCCAGCTTGCCTTTAACTATTGTGACTTCTCTTACTGACATAGCTGGCCAAACCTTACCAAACATCCTTGAGAAAGAGCATATCCTAACAAATCAAATTAACCTTTCAAAACATGGATAGTGACAAACAAATCCCCCATACTAGAGATCAGAAACCAAGAACAAAAATAAATTACTCTTGTTTTTGTGAGTGGTTTGACACTCTGAGATTCATAGTCCAGAATAAACTCAAGTCACCTTCATCTTGATCTTTCTCTTCTAAGCTATTTTCACAAATAGAAGTGCCTTTATGAGTGGATTTGAGAGAAACTTCAAGTTTCCTTGGCGACTTTATGTGTGACAGGAAAATTCTTCCTTCACAGATCAAAGTGTGAAAGAAACAAAACACCTCCATTTATTTAACGTGTTCCCCTATGGTCTTGTATAGAAGGAAACCTAAACTATTCCAAGAGTATATCTTCCTTGAACCATAGATCAACAAGCCCGCATATTTACTAAAGTTATTTCATTAGAGACATACACAGCATAACAAGACACAACCTCAGCAGGCTTCAGGTAAGATGTCAACGACATCTTATAGGAAATTGTACAAAAGAAGAGATATCCTCAAAAACAGTCATCAGAAAACAATTAGAGTATATAGGCATTACCTCTTCTATCCTACCTAACTCATCCTACTTCTCAAGGATAACCCCAAAACACCAAAAGGGAAATAAAGCATGATCACCACAGGTTCACACATCAGAGGCATATGCAGTGGATGTAAAACATGCCTCACAAGTAACACTACAACCACAACACTAGCTCCATCTAACACTTCAATCTTTCTTTATCTAAAGTACCAGAAAGTATCTTCCCCGGTCTCACCCAGAACAGAATAGGATGCCCGCTCTGATACCAATTGAAAATTCTGGTATACATATAGCAATTTCCTAACACATATTAAGACAAAAATCTTTGTGTAACAAAACTTGGACAGGATAAATCACATTAATATGATGCATATTAGAATAACATCATGATAGATGTTCCAACATCTATATACGACATGTCAATCAATCAAGAAACAAATAACTGAATAATGAAGAATAATAATAACACAGGATATGATGACCGAGTACAGTAAACACACACCTACTCTGGGGGATACCAAGCCAAGAAGAAGATCACACTATCAGTAGTTTTATTTTATGTAAACAACATCAAGTTTACAGGGAAACAACCTCAATTTTACCTAATCACTACCCAATACAATCTTTATCTCAGAAACCCATCCAACATAAGAGAAACCCATCTCACTCCCTAAATCATCTCAGTGATATCTAATAGCCACAACCACTGGTGACCGCATCAGACTACTTGAAAGATACCCCTTTCAAATAAAGTTGAGCCAAGACTTTTGACTAACTAATAAACTTGGATTTGCTTCAAAGCTTCATCCAAGAACAATATACAATTCATTAACAAAAGGCTTTTGAATATATATAAACCATTATGTCTACCACAGTGCATCAAATCGATATAAAGGGTGACCTACAATACAAGAGAGTACTCGACTCTCAAAACACTAAACCCTTATTCTAAATTTAGAAGTGTTACACGAGGATTAGTTTAAACTCCCTAGGTATAAGACTTCCTTTTATAATCTTTATTCTCCCATGGGCTATAAATCCTCTGTTTAAATATTCCTTGATCCACTTCTAAAGAGCTCCTTAAATCTTGGAACACATTTACCAAATTCCAACTATAGTAATCCAAGATGTTGATTCTTCCTGGTAGGACATCTTTATTCGACATGTTGCTCTTCACATTTTTTAACATCTCGATCAGTATCTTATTTTACCAAAATTATCCAAATCTTTAGAGCTTAAATCTTTTGAGCTTTCAGTTTAGGTAGTGTGTTGACCGTTGTTTAAACAAGTTAAAATTGGATTTGTTTTAAAACTCTCAAATCTTCACTTTTTAACTTGTTTATTCACTTTCATCCAGTTTTTTGTTGTGTTAATTGTGTTTTTCCAAAAGCTTGAGGAAATTTATATGTGTGTAATTTTGTTTAGTTGTGTAAATGAGATGTGTAGGTGATAAGTGGAGGTCTGAATTAGAGTTGATGTTGTTGTCCTGTTTTTTTGGTTATGGCTTAACGTGCTCTACTATGATGCGTCAGAGAACTCTTTTTATTTCCCTTGGTTGTCATTTTTTCCACTTTCACCAAGACTTTGTAGTACTAAAAAACAATAGTATTATTTTTTTTAATAATTTTTGTTTGTTGTTTGTCTTCCAATTTTAGTCCGGTAACATGAATAATTTTGAGGTGATTTTCCAGTTTTGAGTGTTTCAACTTGCAGATGTATGGTAATGATAGTTTGCAAAGTTGGTACATGCCATGTTCTCGTTTATCTCTTTCTATAACATTACATGTTTAGGAAGCCTTTCATTTGTATAATTAATATACCATTCATTCTTTTTGCATTATTTTCTTTTGATTGAACATTTTAGTTCCCTTTTTACCCCCCAAATGTGAGAAAGCTATCCATTGTTCATATATGTTGGAGGCCACTATTCTTGTTTTAACTGGATTTTATTATGTTTAATCTTTTATTTGTATTGATTGTATTAAAGCATGGAAATAATCAAAGCATTTTTTTTTATTTTGAGCACAACTACCTAACAAAATAGTCAATTCACCTTGTGAGTGTGTGAACTTTTTTTAACACCTCTTTGAGCCTTTTTGTCAATGTCCATGTTGTTTTTGAACTTAATGCTTGTCTATGAGTGTTTGGTTTATCTTTTTGAATGGACATTGATTCGTTGTTTTCTTGAACCCTCAACCATTGTTTTTGGTTTGAATTTTTACCCTGCCTTAGAAAGTAGGGAGTATTCACATTAATGTTTATTGAATTCAAGTTGGGGAGAGAAATGTTTGCTCACTCATGTTGTTGGTTGCTATGCGGTTGTGAAAAATAAAAGAAAAATAAAGAGAAAAAATTGAAAAAGCTTTGAAAAAGAAGAAAAAAAATGGAATAATGTTGTGTTAATAAGTATTGTGATTGGTTTGTGAAATTTGGAATTATAAAGAAGTTTGATTGAAATTTTGTGTTTGAACTTTTGTGAGTTGAACACTCCCTTAGGTTTCAGCAAGTTTTTGTTTCGATTAGCTTTAGGAATTATCCTTTGTTTATTAACCATGCCACATTACAACCTTGAAAAGCCATTGTGATTCTTTCCGTTATATTTTCAATATGAGTTTTTGGATGAATGCATAATTTAGTCTTTTATTTGCAAGATTGTGGGATGAATGTCTTGTCTCTCACTTTGTGTGTTCTTCATCTATCGATAAATTTTTACTAGGTGTGATTCATGATAAAGATTGTTTTGTTTTAGAATGTTTAGTATGATTTTTATACTTAGGATTCATTTTGTTTACATGTTGTCGTTGTAGGATTGTGGGAAGTTTTGCTTTGCGTGTGCACTTTTGTTTGAACCATACATTTGTTTTCGTTTCTCAAACATGTTGGTTCATTATTCTTTGGATGATTACTTTTACTTCTTTAAGTTTGTTTGGTCTTGTTTGAGGGCAAAAAAGTTCAAGTTAGGGAGAATTTGATAAGTGCAAATTATAGCTATTTTTGTATAGACTTTTTGTATATACTTTTTGTTGCAAGTATGTTTACTTTATACATAGTTGAGTTTTTGATTCATTTGTGTATTTTTTGATAGTTTTCCATTCATGTTGTAGATATTTGAGCATTATTAGAGCGTTAAATAATAAAAGCTCCAAGATGCATTTTTGAAAAAAATAAAAGGAAGAAGGAAAAGAAAGAAAGCCAAGAAAAGAAGCTGGTTTTTTGCTGTTTTATCACGTGCGCCAGGCGAGGCTAGGGCAAGTTAAGTTCCAGGTTGAGCATCGGGTGGTGACACAACGAGCTGAGTTCCAGGCTGAGCGTCGGGCGAGGTAGGAGCGGTGCAAAATGATAAAAATCATGATGCTTCTGTCTTGGCCTCGCGTGTGTAGCATCGGGTGAGACTTTAAGGCAGTGCCGGGCGATAGAAAATATTTTTTCCATTTTTTCTTGCGTGGCGCAGGATGAGTGGTGAATAAAAGGAAGTTTCGGGTTGTAGTTTTTAGGGCCGGGTAGTACGTGTTTGATCCAATTTGTATTTAGGTTGTAAAAATAGATTTTTAGGGATGGTTTTTGGGGTATTTGTTCCCAAACTCCATCACTCTCATTCTTTAGTAGATTATCTTAGAAAACAACAATATAGATTGCATACGGATGATCCAGGATGTATTTCTCATCAATCGGCACTGATAAACTAGGAGATTTGTGGTTCATTTCTCTCCTTCTTTGTGTATTCTTCATTTGTTGAGTTTGTATGTGTATTTACTTTGAACTCGTGTATATTTGTCACCCATGGCGTTGTATAAAGCTTTCTTTACAAATCTTTGTCGATTATTATCCTGGATTTTTGCTCTGTGCTTTGGGGTTTGGGTTGTTATAGACATATATTGCTCGGATTCTTATCTAGGATTATCTAATAGTGTCTAGATTCTAGAGATAGATTTAGAGCTATTATTCACTTGGGTTTCTGTGATTAATGCTTCTATGTTGGTTGTGTTGTGCTGAGAGATCGTCAATGTGAGTAGCATAGTTGACTTCTATGTTGTTGTGGTTTGTTGAGAGATCGCCTCCGAGATGATACAGTGGGTGTTGTGTTTGACACGTGATGAAATTTATGAGTATTGTAGGTTGAGTATAATTGGATGATATGTTTAAGTTTGTGAGGAGTGGATTATATGCATGCTTGATAAGTCTCTTCTCCGAAGAATGAACTCTTTTTCTGTTAATAACTTTTAATTCCCTTATTTATTTCAAACCCATTTTAACCCAAACTCATTAACAAGAAATTTTTCGAATTAAAATTCAGTAGCACTAATCCATGTGGAGATGATATGATATAACCTATAAAAATACTTACTTTTGCTTGCCGCTTTAGCAGAAGCGGAACTACATATGATGGAACTGTAAACCCTAGGTTGAATGATAATCTACCAAAGAAGCATGAACCACCAAAAGAAAAATTTATGACTACACTTGAAAAGCCATCAGTAGAAGAATCGATTGAGCCTGAAAAGCAAGGAGAATGGGAGGTTAATGGGAAAGAAACTGAGAAAGATAATCAACCTTACATACCACTGTTACACCCCAAAATTCTCCCTCTTTAGTTTAAACCTTTTTGTCTTATTTTTCTCAAACATACTTATTCATACATATCATCGATTCCATGGTAACACAATCCAAGCATTTATCTGCATCAAGCTACAGAAATAATTGTTCCGTCAAGCAGTACAACAAAGCAGAAACTCAAGGTTTTTGAAATTCAAGTGCACTCCGCATATCTTTCCGAGCTATTAAATAAATGAGTCATCAATTCATCATCATGCCAAGCTATCAGTTGTTCTATCATACCTTCGATTGCAAAGAAAATAAAGTGTTTTAGTTGATTTGAGACAGTTTCGACTGAAAATTAACATTTCGTAGTTTATGTTCAAAAATTCATAACTTTCATCCGGAAAATCATTTTTAAGTGGGTATTTTTGCATTGGAACCATCTTTACATCCTCTAAATATCATGTGTTTGGGTCGGAAGTCAATTCAATGAAGAAGATCTCCGAAATTGTGAAATATGTTGAAAATTGCATGCTGAAGCGGATTTCCGGTCAACTGTGATGCAATGTTTCAAAAATCATAACTTTCTCGATTTTAAATATTTTGAGATGATTATCATGAATGAGATCACAAATTTTGTTAGATACAACTTTGCTTCGGTTTGCGAGTTCGGATTATGATCAGAAGACTTCGATTTATGGCTCGCCTCTCAAATCGACCAATGGAAAAGTCGCGCAACCAAAACAGAGGGTTTTCTATCTTAATTTTCTCGTTATTATAAAAATCGTAACTCTCTTGATTTTTATCGTATCAGGAAGATTCTTTCGGCATGGTGTTATAAATTTCGTCATCTACGACTTTGCTTCAGGACTTAAGTTCAGATTATGCACCAAAAGTTATGACCTTGTGGGTTTTCTCGGAGGGCACACAGAAATAAGCTGAAAATTATGCACTACCAAAAAACAAGGGAATTTGAATTTCTTTTTCGATTTTCCAAACAAGGCATAAGATCTTGTCTATATATTGTTTCAATTCAAAATCAAAGAGAACACTTTTCCATTTTGCACAAAAATCACTCAAGAGCTCTCAATTCTCTCAAGACTCAAGAAGCAAGCCAAGCTCTCCTCTCTCCCTCAGCCAGCCGCACACCACCACTCATCCCGACCTTCCTCCCCATGCATCTGAACGGCCTCATTCGACCGACCTCCTATCTTTAAGCCTTCGCGCCCGAACTCTCCCCTCTGCTTTTGTCCGAGCACTTCTACAAACTCCCCCCATGTCTGAGCGATCTTCTTTTGCGTCTGATATCCTCCTCTGATTCAATTCTTCGTGTTGATTCGGTAATTCTTGATCCTTGATTCATTTAAGTGCTTAATTAATTAATTGATTTTGAATTAAGTGCAAATTTGCCCTTGCATGAGTTGAATTTAATTGAATTATGCATTTAATTGATTTTTGAGATTAATAATTATGGACAAATGTGGAATCGGATGAGCTTTTGTTTAAATGTTTAAATCTCATGAACGTTGACGCAATAATTACTGTTGATTATTGATTTTACGCGTCAAAACTTGATCCCGATTCAATAATTATTGATAATTTTTGAATTTTAGGAGTTGATGATTATTTTCGAGTTGATTATTCGATATCGATCCGTTGATAATTTTTGTTTCAAAGTTTGAAAATCGGTGTATCAGTTTGATTTAACGTTTTCATTTTATTTGTGAATTTCGAGTAATGTTACAAGTGTCGATGTGTGGTGATTTAACGCGTTAAATGCTATTTTTTGATCGACTATTAGTCGACATCGATACATGTAAAGTTGCTGCCCATAATTTGCATATTTTTAGTGGACATCGGTTCATGCATAATTAGCTTTCACTTGATGATTGTTGGCTATTATTGATGGTTTTTGATGATTTTAATTCAATATTTCGAATGCTTCATGAGATTAATGCAATGTTGTCTGGATTTTGAAAACGCACATGGAATGGGATTTAATTATTGCTTAATGGATACTTGAGTTTCATTTGATGAATAATTGACATTGGTGTCGATTTTGGTTGATTTTAATTTTATTTTTTGAGTCGTTCATGTGATAAAAAGTTGCTGCCCAGAACTTTGTTTTATGGTTCCAATGCTTGTTCGGAAGTTGTTTCTTCATGGTTTACTTGCAATTTGATTAAAATGTGAATGTGTAACTTCGGTTGTTGTTCATGTCATACCCCAAATTTGTCCGCCCTTTATTTTTAGGGTCAAAAAATATTTTCAAACATTGGTTTTATAATATTATTTGATTTATATAAATAATCGCTTCCAAACCTATTTAAAAATATAATGATTTATTTCATATTATTTGTATTTTTGAATAAACAAATACTTGTCCGTCTTCATGTACTTTCAATTGACTTTTTATTTTGAATAAGTAACATATCACAATTGGTAAGGAATAAAATTTTAAATATGAGGTCGTGAGTTTGAATCTCTTGTGTTACACTTTCAACATTTTCTTTTTTCTATTTTTTTTGTTACTAATTCTCTTTTTTTTTTTCAGAAATCAGACTTTGGACTTTTCATACATTTTAGATAACTTACTTGCTAAATTTTTTCTAAATCTAATTTAAGTCTATAAATATGACTCTTATTTATCCTAAATTTAGATCCACAATCATCGGTCTTTACAATTTCACTAACATACACATTCTTTTCAAACCCTTTCTATATTTTTCTACCAACAATTTTGGCCATTCACATGAGACACCCGCTCTTATTTTATTTGTTTGTTATTTTAGACCACATAATGATTACCAGATGATCGTTTCTTTTAAATTCTATTATATATTGCTTTGAGAAAAATTATCATAGGTTTTGTTCTTAAATATTATTGGAAGAAAGTATTCTAAATTAAACATAAAAATTTAATTCACACTTATATACTTTTTCTAACTCTTTTTTAACATAACCTTTTAACCTTTTTACAAGACCATCACAATTTACTTCATCCTCGTTTATTCATTTCTCTTTTTTCCACTAATGTTGTGTATTTTACTGATGTATTATGTTATGTATTTTATTTCAATAAAATACTGCCACGTGTCACTCGATGATTGGGAGACCATTCAATTGGAAACAACCAATTCTCCCTGGAGCAGATAAGCAGCGGCGCCCCTTTATTCAGGTTTTTTAATTTTTATGTTTATTTAATTTCTTTTATTCTTTTAGTGATGTATACATTGGGTTAGGGTTGATTGTGGGCTTGGACTATTGTTTTATAACAACACCTTAATACTATTCAAACAACCTTATATTCACTTGTTTTTTTAGTTTAATTTTATTTATTTATTTTAATCATAGTTAGAGTAGATTTACTAAATAAGGCTCTTTTTCATTTTTTTTGTTCTTTCATTAATTGTAATAAATATACAAAAAATATATAAAGATAGTTATTTCATAGGTTTAGATAAAATAATTAGGATTAATATACTTATTAGGTTTTGCATTAATTATAAGGTAATCTCGAAATTTAGAGCTCTCACGATTAAATTCAACTAAGCCGCTAATTTTATACACATTCAATTTTTTTCTTAAATCAAATCAATTCAAACATTCTATAAATAATAGGATATCCATCTTCGAGTAACTAAATCGGTCGACACACTGTCTACCGGTTTATTATTCAAAATCAAACAATTAAAATCTATTCAACTCACTGAATTCACCATCTGCGAGCGACACGCGGCCAAATCTAACCACGTGATGAGGAGACTATATCAGACTTCCCCGCTCTACGACTCAAAATAGCTAACCAACAACATCAAATCATTTTCAACTAACATAATCAAAAACTCGAGATTATTTTCAAAAAAGAATTAAGGAGAATCACTTTCAAAATTAACTACGAAGTGCGTCTACGATCACTCATTTTTCAAACTCAGACAAGGTTCAAGGATAAATTCGAAAGCAATTCTACGTTATCCCATAAAAAACATAAACTCATTACGAACTACGAATTGGGACTCTCATTCCTCATAAGAGGATACGTAGGCATACAACTAAAATCGTGGTCAGTTCCCCTAATAAAAAACTAAAACCCTATGTCTTAAAAATTGCGCTTCTAACCCTAGTATCCTTGCAAACAAGGTAGATGAGGGGTGCCTAACACTTTCCCTTCGTCTAAAACGAAGTAAAAAACCTAGAATATCTAACTTTTTTAGGGTTAACCTTTATATTCCCTTCCTTACGATAAAAATTAAGCGTGGCGACTCTCATTTCAAAACTAGTTACAACAGATTCTTGTTATTACTAACTCATCTTATGAATTTTTGCAAGCTTTCGAAGGCGTATCGATACATGAGACTTGTGATATGATTTTGCTTTGTCGAGACTTATATCTTATGCAAGATTATTTGTTCGATATTCAGATATCGATTGTAATTTATTTTCACATCGATGATGCTTTGACGCTTATTTTGAGCATGTGGTTTCTAACTATTTTCTTTTATTGGTGAAGCTTCTCGAAGATCTTCAGGTTTCTTGCTTTGATACACTTTGCTACGGATATTATTGTTCGTTTGGTATTGTTTCTATTTTGTTTATATTCCGCATTGTCTTTTAAATTCTTTACCATGAGAAGTAGGAATAGAGATGCATGAGCTGAAGACCTACCCCCGTAGGCATTATGAAACTTGTTTGTTTACATTCTTGTTTATAAAAGTCCTCAAAGGAGGTAATGTTTGTGTTTGCAAAAGACCTCAAAAGGGGCAACTTTGTGTGTTTGTTTAAAGTCCCCAAAAGAGGTAATTTTGCTAAAGTCCCCAAAGAAGGAAATCCCATTCCCCTTTTACTTTGTGCTTGCAATCGAGTCAATAAAAAGTGGAACAATGGGCTGGAAATCAGCCCCCACGCCTTCAAGTCCATTGGTCATTCTTAGCTAATGTTGTATGTTGATGCTTTGAATTGTGCTCCTCGTGTCCTTTGAGTAAATGAAAATGGAACAATAGAGATCACAATCGTCCCTCACACCTTGTCATCACTTCAATGATATTAGCTCACTTTTGTTAACGTTGATACTTCAAGTTGTTACTCGATTTGATTGAGATATTCTAGTCGAATAAGGGTCCTTCGACTTATCGACCTTTATTTTCATGTACAGATAGCTCATGTCTTGAGACGATGGTTGTTAGCATCTTTGTTTATTTACTTTTTTGCATCTTTGCTTGATCGTTTAGGTTCACCTTTGCATGTTCCCTTAGGATCACTTGTTTTGTTCTCAATTCAAGGTAGACATTAGGTTTGTAATCCATGCGTGATAACTTAGGTAGATGTTTCCCTTTTGTATCCAAAATTTAGGACCACCATTGCATGATAACATTAGGATTATTAGTCTCCCATAGATCTTTTCATTCCCCTTTTGCATAATTAAAACAAAAACTTATTTTCTTAAAAAAAACTCTAAAACACTTAATAAAAAGGAAGGTACAAATCATATGCAGTTGAGTCTTGTGGGGTAGAGCGAATCAGTTTAGACTGAATCTTGTTCTATTTTCACTTCCATACTTTATTACGGTTCAAATCGCAATTCTTTCACAATAAAAAACACAAACCAATCCAAACCTTTTGTCTTCGGACTTGTCCTTTTAAAAACTTTTTGATAAGGATATGTTATTTCAAGTTCGAGCAACCTAGATATGCTAAGTGTACGAGTGGCTGATCATGAGTCTTTTTTATGAGTTACAACGCCAAGCACGAATTGTAATCCTAACCACAAGGATGCGAACATAGTATTATACATGAAAAATACACAACTAACCAGCATTTTCTAGTGTTATAACAAAGTTTGGTTCTAATCATATCTTAGAGTTTTGATGATAACAATGAAATAAATTTTGTATAATATATTTTATACTCTGATGTGCATGTTTTCTAATGATGTTCTGACTCAAGCGTTCTCAAAAGGGAAACATCATTCTACGCTGAGCGGAAAAAGGATAAAGAAGTTCCTAAGAAACTTTATGTAAACGCAAGTCTGAAGCAAACTCTGAAGGAAGCACTCCAAGGCAAACTCTGAAAAAAGTAATCTTAAGCAATATCTGATAATGCAAGCTGAAGCAAACTCTGATGAACATAAAATGAAGAAAACTCTGATAGAAGAAAAGTTGAAGCAAACTTTGATTAACATAACATGAAGAAAACTCTGACCGAAGAAGTGATATAGCAAACTCTGATAGAAGAAAAGTTAAAACAAACTCTGATGTTGCAACGCTGCAAACAAACTCTTAAACTTCCAGAGACAAGCTCTGACAGTACCGTTGATCATTTAATGCTAAGACGGCTAACCCACTCAAGTGGTACTACACACGAGAGCATTAGAAACATAAAGGCCAAGCTAACAAGTATCATTAATGCATGCCCTCTCTTCAAGGCAGTAACGGTCAAAAGTTGAAGCTATATATAGAGACCATTTATTTCAAAGCAAGGTTACTGATCCATGCAAAATATACTGAAGCTCACTATTTTCATTCTTGTAAACTCTTTGTATATAGTGAGTAATTCTTAAGTACTGGGCTAAAATCTTAGTGATAAATCACAGTTAGTGATATAGCTTATTAGAAGCATTTTGATTCACTACTATTAAGAGATAATCTTTGTAATTGTTCCTTGAGAGACCAGTTGGGTCAGATTTCTCAAGAGGGCTAGGACTAGTTGAGTCTTAGAGGTGTTAGTCACTTGCAGTTGGCTTGTGCATTGTATTGTTAGTCACAACAGTTTGGTTATGCATTTGTAATCAGTTTTGATTATAGTGGATTAAGTCCTCGTTAAGAGAGGCAAAATCACCTTGGCGGATTGACTTGAGTAGTTTGAGTTTCAAATGAACTAGGATAAAAATACATGTGTCCTTCCATTATTATTGCACAAGAAAAAGGAAAAAATTATTCAACCCACCCTTCTAAGTGTTTTCTCACCCTTCAATTGGTATCAAAGTTTTAGTTCTGGATGCAAACACCTAACAATGTCAGAAAAAGATCCAGAAGGAAAACATTATGGCAACTGAATAAAACAACAACAACTGCACCAAACCTCCTGTGTTTGATGGAGAAGACTTTGAATACTGGAAGGATAGACTAGAAAGTTTCTTTCTAGGTCATCATGTTGATTTATGGGATATGGTCCTAGATGGTTACACACATCCAGAAGACAAACACGGAAACAAGATTGACAGAAAGAACATGGATAAACAACAGAAATTAGATTTCAAAAATCACCAGAGCCAGAAATATCTTTCGGAACGCTATCTCTAAAATGAAACATGAGAAAATCACCAACAGAGATACATCACATGACATGTTTGAGTCTCTCAAAATGACTCATGAAGGAAATACTCAAGTAAAAGAGACAAAAGCTCTGGCTCTTATCCAGAAGTCTGAAGCCTTCAAAATGGAAGAAAATGAGTCCATTGAAGCTATGTTCTCAAGATTCTAAACTCTGACTGCTGGCTTGAGAGTTCTGAATAAAGGATACACCAAGGCAGACCATGTTAAGAAAATTATCAAAAGTTTACCCAAAAGATGGGCACCTATGGTTACTGCATTCAAAGTTTCAAAAGATTTGAATGATGTATCTCTTGAAGAACTTATCAGTGCATTAAGAAGTCACGAGATAGAACTTGATGAACATGAGCCTCAGAAGAAAGGTAAGTCTGTCGCCCTTAAATCTATTAAAAAATGTGAAACTAACGCTTTTCAGGAAGAAGAAGGAAACTTTGAAGACTTTACATCAGAAGAAGATGAGTTATCTCTGCTCTCCAGAAGGATCAACCAGATCTGGAAGCACAGACAAAAGAAGTTCAGAAACTACAAGAGGTCAGAAGATAAACAGAATCTTCTAGACATAAGAAGTCAAGCAGGAGAGATATAGTCTGCTATGAATGTAAAGAACCAGCACACTAAAGAAGTGATTGTCCTAAGCTACAAAGAGAAAGACCAAAGAAAAGGTTTGGAAGAAAGAAATGCATGATGGCCACCTGGGATGATTCAGAATCTTCTGAAGCTGAATCTGACTCAGAAGATGAGCACGCTAACCTAGCGTTTATGGCTACCACAGCAGATGACGATGACTCAGACTTTGATTCAGAACCGAAAGAGGTATTCTCTGAATTCTCTAGAGTCGAACTTGTAGAAAGCTTATTAGAACTTCTTGAAAACTACACTCAACTCAAAATCAAATACAAGAAACTCAAAAAGAATCTTGCATCTGATTTTGAGAAACTTGAAACATAAAACTCTGAACTTAAAGAAAACAATTTTAAACTCAAAAAGGAAGTTCAAAAAGTTCAAAAGATTTCTATTTTAGACTCTGCTTCAAGTTCAAGAGATATTCTTAAAGAATATGACTCTAGTTTTCAAACATTTCTTGCTAAAAGCATAGATAGAAGCAAAATGGCTTCAATGATCTATGGTGTTAGTGGAAATAACAGAAGAGGAATTGGATATGAAACTCCCAAAGGGAAAGAAACATATAAACCTAAACTTGTTGAGGAAATGGTTATCACATATAAACCATTGGACAAACAATTTATTTTTTGGCACACACATGATATCAAATACACATCTCACTTTGAAATTTTTTATGCTAAATCAAAGTTCAAACAGAACTTTAGAAACTCTAACCAAAAAGGACCCAAAAATATATGGGTACCTAAGGAGAAAATAATATATGTTTTAGATGTTCTTAACATCACAGTTGAAACACCAGTCATGGTACCTGGACTCTGGATACTCACGACATATGACGGGAAGAAAGTCTATGTTCCAAAGTCTGGAACTTAAATCTGGAGGAGATGTCAATTTTGGAGGAAATCAGAAAGGAAAGATTATTGGTTCTGGAACCATTGGAAACAGTAACCTTTCTTCTATAACTAATGTTTTGTTGGTAGAAGGATTAGCGTATAACTTGCTATCCATAAGTCAATTAAGTGACAACGGTTATGACATAATCTTTAATCAAAAATCCTGTAGAGTTGTTAGTCAAAAAGATGGAACAATCCTTTTTTCTGGCAAGAGAAAGAACAACATCTATAAAATTAATCTTTCTGACCTTATAACTCAGAATATAAAATGCCTTATGTCTGTTAGAAATGAGCCACAGGTCTGGCATATAAGATTGAGACATGTTAGCATGAGAAGAATATCTCAAATAACAAACTCAATCTGGTCAGGGGACTTCCTAATCTGAAGTTCAACTCAGAAGCTCTGTGTGAAGCATATCAGAAAGGAAAATTTTCAAAACCTTTTTATAAGTCAAAAAATGTTGTTTCTTCCTCTAGGCCGTTGGAACTTATTCACATTGATCTGTTTGGACCAATTAAAACTTCATCCATCATAGGCAAGAAGTATGGATTGGTCATTGTTGATGACTACAGCAGATGGACATGGGTTAAGTTTTTAAAACATAAGGATGAGTCACATTCTGTGTTCTTCGACTTCTGCAACCAAGTGCAAAATGAAAAAGAGTTTAGAATCATAAAAGTTAGAAGTGATCATGTAGGAGAATTTGAAAACCAATATTTTGAAAAAGTTTTTTTTAAAGAAAATGGCATTTCTCATGATTTCTCTTATCCTAGAACTCCCCAACAAAATGGAGTTGTAGAACTAAAGAATAGAACTTTGCAAGAAATGGCCAGAACCATGATTAATGAAACCAATGTGGCTAAACACTTTTGGGCAGAAGCAGTGAACACAACATGTTATATTCAAAATAGAGTCTCTATAAGACCTATTCTTGAAAAGACTCCTTATGAATTGTGGAAAAACAGAAAACCCAACATTTCATATTTTCATCCTTTTGGATGTACTTGCTATATTCTGAATACTAAAGATAATCTGAACAAGTTTGATTCTAAGGCACAAAAGTGTTTTCTGCTTGGATATTATGAACCCTTAAAAGGCAATAGGGTATACAACACAGAAACTCTGATTGTTGAAGAATCAATCAAAGTCGGATTTGATGATAAGCTTGGCCAACAAAACACAAAGCATAATGAAAATCCTGCATGTACAAAAGATCATCTTACAACTCTGAAGAGTCAGAAGCAAAGGACAACTCATAAGATCCTTCTATTGCAAATGCTCTGGACAATCTAAGAATTTCTGAACAAACCTCTCAGAATAGATTCCCCAGAATCACATCAGCACATCCAGAAAATGTGATTATTGGAAATAAAGAAGATCCTATCAGAACAAGATCCTCTTTCAGAAACAATGAAGAATCATTATTTGGATTGGTCTCTCTGATTGAGCCGACCTCAATAGAGGAAGCTCTGCAAGACAATGATTGGATCCTAGCTATGCAAGAAGAATTAAATCAATTTTCCAAAAATGATGTGTGGGATCTAGTTCCAAAACCTAAAGGATTCAATATCATAGGAACAAAATGGGTATTCAGAAACAAGTTAAATGAGAAAGGAAAGGTTATCAGAAACAAGGCACGACTGGTTGCACAAGGTTATAATAGTTAACAAGAAGGAATTGGTTATAACAAAACTTTTGCTCCATTCGCCAGGTTAGAATCAATTAGATTATTAATTTCTTTTGTTGTTCAACATAACATCTTATTATATCAAATGGACGTTAAAAGTGCATTTTTAAATGGTTACACAGAAGAAGTTTATGTACACCAACCTCCGGGTTTTGATGACTCAAAATATCCAGAACATGTTTTTAAACTGAAAAAGTATATGTATGGTCTGAAACAAGCTCCCAGAGCTTGGTATGAACGCCTAAGTAACTTTCTTTTAGAAAAGAATTTTACCAGAGGGAAGTGGACACTACCTTATTCAGAAAAACACTTAAAAATGACATTTTAATTTGTCAAATATATGTATATGATATTATTTTTGGAACTTCTAATGTCTCTCTTGGAAGAGAATTTGTTGAGTCTATGCAGGCTGAATTTGAAATGACTATGATGGGAGAACTAAAATTCTTTCTGGGAATTCAAATAAATCAGACTCCAGAAGGTACTTACATACATCAAACAAAGTATGTTAAAGAACTCCTGAAGAAATTCCAGCTATCAGAAAGTAAAGAAGCAAAGACACCAATGCATCCTACATGAATTTTGGGAAAATATAAGGTAAGTAAGAAAGTAGATCAGAAACTCTACAGAGATATGATTGGATCTCTTCTCTATCTGACTGCATCTAGACCAGATATATTATTCAGTGTATGTTTATGTGCAAGATTCCAATCAGATCCTAGAGATAGAATAGAACGAAAAAGCACCTCTGGAAGCTGTCAGTTTCTGGGTGATAACATTATCTCATGGTACAACAAGAAGCAAGCCACTGTTGCACTATCAACAACTGAAGCAAAATATATATTTGCTGCTGGATGTAGCACTCAGATGATCTGGATGAGAGCCAGCTGGAAGATTATCATCTCTATGAAATTAAGATTCCTATCTTCTGTGATAATACCTCTGTTATTTGTCTTTCAAAAAATCCTATCTTACATTCTAAGGCAAAACATATAGAAATTAAACATCATTTCATAAGGGACTATATTCAAAAAGGAATTTTAAGTTTAAACTTCGTATACACAAACCATCAATGGGCTGATATTTTTACTAAACCTCTTTCTGAAGATAAATTTAAATTCATTCTGAAAAACATCAGTATAGAACTTTGTCCTGAATGAAATTTTTTTCTTCTATATATGTTTTCAGAATGTTCTGAAATGAATGTTCTGATTAACAACTCTTCAGAAGTTAGAAGAGGAGTTACTTCAGAAACCATCTATAATGTTCTGAAATATGTCTAACGTTTCATTACAAAAATGGTTCAGAAGTTCATTACATTAAAACAGCTGTCACACGCTATCCTTAGAAGTTGAACACGTGTTTCAACTCTGAAAGGTCACGCATACGTGCACTGCTATTGAGACGCCGTTCCTAGGTAACTGTTCAAATTTGATCAAATATCATGCATCTCCTAAATGTCAAATCTCATTAATTGCTTGTAATGCTTATTTTTTTAATTCAATCGTTCTAAATTCCTTAACTGTTTTATTACTTTAAAAATTCTTTTTCATAAGCTATAAATACTTTGCAAAATTCCTTTTTTACTTTTTACTCTCTCTCTCTCTCTCTCTCTCTCTCAAATTTCAATCGCTTCTGCGTATTTTCAAACTCTCTCTCTTTTTTTCAAAATCCTACACCTAAGCGTTCTAAATGGCTTCATCTTCATCCCCTTCCGAAAGCATTCATGTTTCTTCAAGAAGCTCTCAATGTGCAGAGAAATATGTCACTCCTGAGAGAACAACACTCATCCTTGTTGATAGCTTGGAAGTGGTTAGTGAACTAATGGTTGATTTTGAAAATCTTAAAGCAAATTGGTTTGATTTGTTTTCGGCTGTAGAGTTCCAAGGGTGGAAAAATTTCTTTAATCGTCTATTTGGACCAGTGTTCCCTCATCTTGTTAAGGAATTATGGATTCATACCATCGCTTCACCAAAGGTCATTCTATCATTTGTAATGGGCAAAGAGATTTCCATCACCGAGAATCTCATAAGGAGACTACTAGGTTTTGAAGGTAATGGTGTTACTGGAATGTCAAGTGGAAGAATGGATATGTCTAAAGTTTATGTTGAGATTTTCACTACTGAGAAAGCATACAACAAGGTCAGAGATTTGAAGAACAAATACAAAATCTTGGAAAGAATAATTCATGGTTGCATTCATCACAGGAAGGAAACCAGTTCCCTTGACTACATCAATGTTGACCAACAATATCTTCTATTCCGCCTTGGCACAAATGTGAAGATTGATCTTCCCTATCTTCTGTTCAACCATCTATGGACGCGTGTAAAGGAAACCAGGGAAGATGATAAAGTCAAAAACCCTAAGTCTAAAAGAAATTGGATCCCTCTGGGAAGATTAATCTCAGATATTCTGACAGAGAATGGCCTGATAGCTCATCTAGAAGAAGAAAATTTGCTTGGAGAATTGGAGCCCACTTGTGGAAAATTTGCTTGGAGAATTGTATATAGTAAGTAATTCTTAAGTACTGGGCTAAAATCTTAGTGATAAATCACAGTTTATGATATAGATTATTAGAAGTATTTTGATTCACTACTGTTAAGAGATAATCTTTGCAGTTGGCTTGTGCATTGTATTGTTAGTCACAATAGTTTGGTTGTGCATTTGTAATCAGTTTTGATTATAGTGGATTAAGTCCTCGTTGAGAGAGGTGAAATCAGCTTGGCGGGTGGAATGGAGTAGTTTGAGTTTCAAACGAACCAGGATAAAAATACCTATGTCCTTCCATTATTATTGTGCAAGAAAAAGGAAAAAAGTATTCAACCCCAACCCCCCTTCTAAGTGTTTTCTCACCCTTCATCTAGGAGAACTACGAGTTCCCTGATCCCCTATTGCATATAGAGTGGCACGTAGGCACTAAAGGTTCACAACCGCGGTGGGCACGACTAATAAAACCTTTTTCTTTGTATATACACTTTGCATACATGCATTTTCCCCCTTATCTTATTAGCTTTTGATATGCACACACCCTTTTATTAGAACAACAAGAGTGGATCCCATGGAGTATCACGGACGTGAGGGGTGCTAATACCTTCCCCTTGCGTAATCGACTCCCGTACTCGATCTCTCGGTCAAAAGATCGTGATTTCTCCTTTCTCAGGTTTTTCTTAGATGATTTTCATTTCACTTTTTGTGAAATAAATAAATACTCGATGGCGATTTCATTGATTTCCTCTCGATAATTTTCCCATTTGCTTCAGCTCGCGACTTCAGTGGGGAAAGATTGACCAATTGTCGGTCCATCCCGTGAGTCAGTCCTAGCTTTTATTGTGTTGTTTATTTGAATGTTTATCTTTATGCTTTATAGTTTTCCCATTTGTATTTATTTGTCTGATATGTATGCATTGCATTTTACTACTTTCCATATACTGGTTATTGTTGATGTGCTGGATTTCCTGTGTTTTCTTGGTGGGTGGGTGTTACTGCTGAAGTAAAAGGCCTAGTACCCAGGCCAGAGTGGTAAACTCTTAAGAACATATAGGAATAAAGTGGAGACATGACAGCTACTGGATGTAGATCTTACTAGTGCGATCATGTGTTCCATGCTTAGACGAGGTTCAAGTGAAATACTATCGTTATCACGTAGGTGTAACAATGATAGTATTTTTAGGAAAACTCAAGACTCTGATTTACTTTTGACCTTACCTCCACCTAGACTTCACCCGTGAGTGGGGAGGGATTGATCTTACAGGTACCGTTGGTGACTTTGTAGTTCTTTTGGTCATGTTCTAGACTTCTGTTGGTGACTATGTGTTTCTTGTGGTTTATGTTCTGGATCTTTGATTCTGGTATTCTCGACATATTCAAAACAACACAGCAAGCATCCATTATTATGGAAGCTTTGATCCCGTATCATGCCACTTGCATCATAGCATTTTTATTTTTATTTTTTTGAAAAAAATGTATAAAAAAAGAGCTAACTTGCATATGCATATCATTTCCAGGATATTTCGGGTTGTCATTTTTATCAGGAGTGGATAGCAACACATATTTAGACAAAGAGCTGACTAGGAAGACCTTCCGTTACCAGTTTCATGGTTTTTCTCTAGCTCCATTAAGGGAAGTGAGAGCTCTTGTGGATGGTCTAAATGAGAATATTTCCAGAGATAGTTATAGGAATCTATTAACATTGTAGGATGTTGATTATGAGAAATGGGCCATGGTGTCACTTTTGCAGTTCTATGATCCGTAATTGCGTTGTTTCACTTTTCAAGACTATCAATTGGCGCCAACACTTGAAGAGTATGCTTACATCCTTGACATTGAGATCACAAGTCATATTCCCTTTGTCTGCGTGCTTGAGGTTCCTAATTACGAAGCTATCGCTAAGGCTCTTTATTTGAACCTTAGTGATGTGAAATGTAATTGGATAAACAAGAGCAACACATGCGGTATTCCTCTAAAATTTATGATAATCAAGGCTAGCGAGTTTGCAAATAACAAGGATTGGGTTGCGTTCAATGCATTATTGGCTGCCATAATCTATCGCATAATCATGTTGCCCAACGTGGAAAAGTTTGTATACTTATCAGCAATATGTGTTTTCAAGAACGGAAATTTGGTGCCCACGATACTCGTCAACACTTATTATGTTATTCACTACAGGAACAACAAGAAAGGAAGTCTCGTTTTCCACATTCCTCTGTTGTATAAATGGTTCATGTTGCACATGCCCATAAGGGGACTGTTTGTAGACTCTGAAGATTCGCTCCTTTGGTCTCAAAGGATCGTGGATCTTACTTCTTATGATATTGTTTGGCATAACATAAGAGGTGGAAAGGAAATTATTGCAAGTTATGGAGAATTTCCTAATGTTCCTCTCGTAGGGACAAAAGGTTGTATCAATTATAACCCTATCTTTGCACGACGTCAGCTAGGATAAGTTATGATTGATAAACCCACAAACTGGGAGGTGGAAGAAACCATTTATTTTGGCAAAGGTGAAGATCATGTCTTTCTAGAAAGAGTAAGAGTTGCTTGGAGCCATATTCACAAGAAAGGAACAACTTTCTTCAGTCAGAGAGGATGTTTAGCTATCGATCCATATGTGCAGTGGGTCAAAAACCGAGCAAAAGTAATGTTGTTGCCATACAAAAGGGAAGAGCCTTTATATCCGCAGCCTACCTTTGACCCATCAGTCAACAGTCAGTTACCAGTAGATGCGGATATCAATCAATCACTTCCCCATGAATCATATCTTCAATAGCTTATTCTTGATGTGTCAAAGTTTGTGCCTATGGAGTACTATGAGCAGGCTAAATCTGAGAGTCTCAAGTTGTAGTCAGAGCAGCAAGAGGGAAGTATAGAGCTTTCATTTGCTTTGCAAGAGAAAAATAAAATGCTCCACGAATCTAGGATGAAATACAAAATGTTGAAAGAGCATGGTTTTCTTGAAAACTGAAGAAGCCAAGAGTTGAAAGTTCCCGCACTACTAAAGTAGAAGTTGTAGGAAAAGCTCAGGAAGATCTCGTGAAGAGTCGACAGAAAATTGAAAGACTTCAGTTGTCCAAGGATAAGATGCAAGCAATTCACAGAGAAGAAGTTAAGCCTTTGAAGAAACAACTCCGAACAGAGGAAGCCAAGACTAAGAAGATATATAGACGGCGAGAATATTTTAAACTACAAGTCCAAGGCCGACAGGTGCAGATTGTCAGGTTGAATAACAAGTTAACAAGCTCAAGATTCAACTCAAAGTGAAAGATGATCAGAAGCTAGAAGATGAAGCCTAGCTGAAGGGAAGAGGTGTTCAGTTGGCTTAAGCTATAGAAGAATTAGCAAGGCTCAAAGTTTGACTTGGAGTTTGGCAACAGTTCTCAGTTTTGTTAATCTCTTTTTGTCTTTTGTTATGGTCACAACCAGACTTGTTGGACGAGATCCTTATGATTTTATCTGTACTAACTCATTTTTTAGAAACTCTTTGTATGGATTGTTTATTTCTTGATATGTGCAGTTGCTTTATTTAATGATGATTTGTTATATCTTGTTGCCTTTTATGCTTGATGAAAAATCTAGGATTTTCCTGGAAATGGTAAAACATTTCATGCATAATCATGCATTCATTCATATCATATAATAACAAGTGGTTCCCTAAGATCTTCTCACTTTTGATATGGTTCTTTTTAGAGATTGCAACTCCAAACTCTCACTGGTACAACATCAAGGGTAATTCAAAGAGATAGATAGAACATATACAAGCTGACGTAGCTGTTATGGGTGTCAAGATGGACACTCGTGTTGAAAAATTGATAGAGATTATCCAGGCTATGGTCCTAAAACAGGAAGAGATAAGGGCTTTGGTTGTGAAATTTGTTGCAACTACAGATGAAGGGAATGGAACTCTGAGCACTCCTCAAGGAGATGCTGGAAATCTTATGGGGATTATTGTTAATCATCTTGTTGGTAATATGGGTGGTCAGAATCTGAATGGCAACGTTGGTGTTAATCTTGAGAATGGTCCTACTATTAACCTTGGAAATCCTGCTGGCAACAATCAAGGTATCCCTGTGATTCAAGTTATGGGAAATAAGCCTCCACCCACTCCTCCTCGTCAGAAAAATGAGCAACCTTTTATTCAACCACAAATTGAAAGAGCTATTCTGATACCGGTTCAGCAACTTGAAGATGATAAATATGATTACTGGCTTTCTAATCATGAAGAACCCACTAAAGATGATAGGAAGTTGTGTATGCTCAAGTAGTGTATGTGGGATATTTGAGAGTCAAGGAGTTATGGGTATCGATATGTCTGATTATGGATTAGTCTCCGGAGTGAAGATTCCTCTAAAATTCAAAGTGTCGTACTTCATCAAGTACAAAGGTGTTTCTTTTCCTAAGACGCATGTTAAGTCTTACTATAGGAGAATTCCGGCGTACTCCTGTGATGAGAAGCTGCTCATGCACTTCTTCTAAGACAGCTTGACTGGTGGTCCCTTGGATTGGTATATGCAGCTGGAAATCATATGGCTGAAGCTTTTGTTCTGCATTATCAATATATTAGAGACATGGCCCTTACCCGAACTCAGTTGCAAAATCTGTCACAAGGGCAGAAAGAGTCATTTAAAGAGTATGCACAAAGGTGGTGTGAAATGGCTACTAGGGTGCAACCTCTTATGATAGAAAGAGAATGGTGGACATGTTTACCGGCATACTGCAGGGGTATTTTTATACTTCTTGAAGCACTTCTAACTCTTTTTCTAAGATGGTAACTTATGGTGAAAGGATTGAAGTCAGAATCAAGATAGGGAAGATTCGGGATAATGTTACGATTGGTAACAATGTTGATAATGCTAAGAAATATTTTGGTGGATATCAAAAGAAAAACGAAGCTGAAGTTAGTGCATTGTATTCTTGAAAAGGAAGAGGCAGGGCTCATCAGGAGCCAAATCATCAGATTTCCGTTGTAACTATTCCAACTGCAACACCTTAACTGCAAGCCTATGTACCTCATCAGGGTAATCGGCAACAGAAGTCAAGAGAACCTCCGTGAAAGTTTGATGCACTTCCCATGTCTTATGCTGAATTGCTACCTCGTCTACTCCAACTGAAGTTGGTTGAGTTGTGCACCTTGAATACTAATCCTGAAAGAAGATCACCAAATTTTAATGCCAATGCCTAATGCGAATCCCAATTTGCAGCACAAGGGAATATCATTGAAAACTGTATTTCTTTTAAGCACATGGTACATGATCTACTTGATTCACAAGCTATCAACTTTGGGCTAATGTCAGCACCAAAAATTCTCCAGCAACCTTTGCCACCTCATGGGGGCGCCACTGTCAGTGCCATTATTGAAGATGAAGGTATGAATTTGGTGATGGATGTGAACCTATTAACAACACCTCTATATTTTGTGAAGGAACAACTATTGAAGAAAGGTGTGTTTCTGGGTTGCGCTACTGATTGTGAAGATTTCTTGATCCATCCAGAAGGTTGTGATTGCTTGAAAAGTGAAATACAGAGGTTGATTACTAAGGGTCTCTACAGTTTGACAATTTGGTTGTTGAAACTCGGGCCGAAGTGGATGAAGTGGATGTGATCACCATTCCATTTACACCCAAGAGGATTACTGCTCCTGTAACAATATTGATTCCTACTAAGTAGTCTCCGTTGACAATCACTCTAGTTGGTCCAATTTTGTATGCTAGTGATAGAGCGGTACCTTGGAATTATGGTGGCGAGTTTTATTACCAAGGAAAGAAATATGTAATGGAGACATCTGAGGAAGATACACCTGAGGTCCATGACATTGTGGGTGAAAGCAGAATCACCAGAAGTGGCTGAATCTTCTCTCCTCCTAATCCACCAGAAAACAATGGTAATGCCTCAGCCAAGGTCAAAGGCAAGCAAATTATGGTAAATGGTGAAGAACCAGAACGAAATCCTCTTGTTCCAACTTGAGTGCTAATATAGCCAAAGATGTGGCGGAATTAATGTGATACATCAAGAAGAGTGATTATAAGATCATGGATTAGTTAGGCCAAACACCGACCAAGATTTCCATTTTAGCTTTGCTTCAGGACTCTGAGTCTCACTATAATGCATTGATGAAGTTGTTGGGTACCTCTTTTGTGCCGCAAGAAATTTCTGTTAATCAATTTGAAGGGATTACGGCTAGCATTTATGCAAGCAATGACCTTGGGTTTACTAATTTTTATTTGCCTCCCGAGGGAAGAAAGCATAACAAGGCACTACACATATCCATGGAGATTGCCGGTACAACTTTATCTCGTGTGCTGGTTGAAACAAGATTATTGTTAAATGTTTTGCCAAAGTCCGATTTGCTGAAGTTGGACTATGAAGGGGTTATGCTAAGGCCTAGTGATCTAGTTGTGAAAGCGTTCAATGGATCGAAAATATTGGTATTCAGTGAAGTTGAACTTCCAGTGAAGATAGGACCTCAGACTTTCAATGCAACATTCTTTACCATGGATATCAATCCCTCCTATTGTTGAATGTTGGTACGCCCTTGGATTCATGGGGTTGGTGTCGTGACATCCACGATGCACCAAAAGCTAAAGTTCTTGGTTAGAGATAAAGTTTTCATCGTCTGTGGTAAAGAAGGCTATATGGTTATCCACTTTATCACCTTTCAATATGTGAAAATTGAAGGCGATGTGCATGAGACTCTAACTCAAGCTTTGGAAACTATACAAGTTGTCAAAACTTCTTGTCAAGAGGTCAGAAATCCAGAGGTCTCCATGGAATATTATAAGCAAGCTCAAGCTATTGTGGAATCAGGACACCTTGAAGGTTGGGAAAGAGTTTTGGGTTTCATGGAAAGACAAACTGAACCAGTTACCATTCTTCCCAAGGTTCAAGGTATTCCCACTCTGATCAAGTTTATCATCGATGGTGTCATTCATGAAGAAGCTCATGTTGTAAGTGATGAAGGCGACAATGATTGTGATATGTATAATTAGATCCGATTAACTGTTCCAGGACAAGAGCCTTCAAATTGGTTTTTTGAGGACATCGTCGCAGTTACCTGTTATCAAGAGTAATTTTATTTTTGTTTAAATAATGAAATAATTCATATGTTATGCCCAAGACGTAGTGAACATATTTGTAGGGCCGTAATGTTTTTGTTTTCAAAACTTATCATGAATAAATGATGTTTTTGCATTCAAATATTTCGCTAATTTTTTTTACTCTTATTTTTTGTTTTCAAAACTGGCAATGTGTTTATTTTCTTACTAAAATAAAAATAAAACCATCAATCATGCAGATCTAATCCTCCATTTTCCCCATATTTCATCGATAATGATTCTACTATGGCTCACTATTGCTTTGATAACCCAATATACTAAGCTGAAGAAGAAGGTGAGGAAGACTGTGAGCTCCCTGAAGAGTTGGCAATACTATTGAGGCAAGGGGAAAAGGTTATCCAACCACACCAAGAGACTTTATAAGTGATCAACTTGGGTACCGATGAGGTCAACAAAGAAGTCAAGATTGGGGCCGCTTTGGAAGAAAGCATGAAGTAGAGATTGATTGAAATGCTCTGAGAGTATATTGATATCTTTGTTAGGTCCTAAGAAGACATGCTTGGATTGGATACAGATATTGTTGTGCACAAGCTGCCTCTCAAGGAAGATTGTCCTCCTGTCAATCAAAAGCTTTAAAGAACTCATCCAGAGATGTCCAAGAAGATCAAAGAGGAGGTTCAGAAATGATTTGACGCGGGATTCTTGAATGGTATCTCTTATCCACCGTGGGTCACCAACATTATGAATGTGCCAAAGAAAGCTGGGAAAGTAAGAATGTGTGTGGATTAGAGGGACTTGAAAATAGCAAACCCTACAGATGATTTTCCACTATCGCATATTGACATTCTGGTTGATAGCACTGCTCAGTCAAAAGTGTTTTCCTTCATGGTGTTAGAACATAGTTTGGTTCTACATCCAATTATTAGTTTTGATGATAACAAATACATAATTATTGTGAAGAACAATTATTCACTCTAATCATTTGATTGAATTTACAGAAAAGTTCTGATGAAAGCAAAAAGGTTATTGACGTGAAAAATCACATATGAAGCTCTGAAGAAGAAGAACATATAAGAAGCTCTGAAGTGAAGCTAAAACAACACATAAAAAAGAGAAGTTCTTATGATAACAGTCAAACTTTTGAAGAACCAAGTTGTAGGTTATACTCTGATATATAAAGTTCTAAAAGAACAAATAAGCTTCAAACGTAACTATCATATTCAAAGTTATGGTTACAAGCAATTAGCTTAAGATACTCTGAGACGGTGTAGATCTGACATCACATTAATGGTATTTTTAAAGTAACGGCTAGAACAAGATCAGTATTTTTGGAAAGGAAATCAAATCTCAAATCAACAACCTTTGAAAATCAGAATATTATGTCTTCAACGGATCAAATACTTCTTCTATTTAAAGTAGACGACGAAGATGGATCCTGTGAACACACTCACACGCATATCAAACAAGAGAAACCAAAATCCTTTATTACTTTTATCTCTTGAATTATAATTATGCTGCAATTTTGTGTAAAAATCACAGTTGTGATATAGCTTATTAGAAGCATTTGTAAACACAATATATTTGTTTAAACAATGTAATTCATTGAGAAACCAAGTTGTGGTTTGATCTCAAGAAGACGTTGACCATTGTCTTCGTAAATTGCAATCATTTCTGATTAGTGGGTTAAGACCTCGATTGAGAGAGGCGAAATCACCTTGGCGGGTGGGTTGGATTAGTTTTGAGTTCAAAACAAACCAGGATAACCAACATGTTTTATAGCCTTATGTTTTTTGAAAACCCCAATTAAAACCCCCTTTCTTGTGTTTTTCTATCTTTCAATTGGAATTAGAGCGCCTGGTTCTGGATGTTAACACTTAACCGTGTCAGAAAAAGATCCTAAGAAAGAAAAACACTATGGTGGAACCAAGTCAAAATAATAACAACGACAACCATAATGAGAAGGACAAAATCAGCGGAAGACCTCCAATCTTTGATGGAGAAAACATAGATTACTAGAAAGACAGAAACGAGAGTTTCTTTCTAGCTCATGACGCTGATCTTTGGGACATAGTAATTGATGGCTACATTTATCCATTCGATGCAAAAGGTCAGAAGATCAATAGAAAGAAGATGACAGATGAACAGAAGAAAGAGTTCAGAAACCATCACAAAGCTAGAACAATGCTTTTGAGTTCCATCGTATATACTGAGTATGAGAAAATCACTAACAGAGAAACGACTCAGAACATGTCTGAATCTCTAAAATTAACGCATGTAGGTAACACACAAGTCAAAGAGACCAAAGCTATGGAACTTATTCATAAGTACGAAGCCTTCAAAATGGAAGAAGATGAAACTATTGAGACAATGTTCTCAAGGTTTCAAATTATGGTTGTTGGTTTGAAAGTTCTGGACAAAGGATACTCCACAGCAGATCATGTAAAGAAAATTGTCAGAAGCTTACCCAATAAGTGGAGACCTATGGTCACAGCTTTAGAGTTAGCCAAGAATCTGAACCCCATACCACAAGAGGAACTAATCGGCTCTCTGAGAAGTCACAAGATAAAACTAGAAGAAGATGAGCCCCAGAAGAAAGGTAAATCTCTTGCCATTAAATCTAATAAAATATATGAAACTAAAGCTTTTCAGGAAGAAGAAGAAAGCTATGGTGGATCCTCATCAGAAGAAAACGAATTATCTCTTCTCTTCAGAATATTCCATCAACTATTGAAGCATAGACAAAGTAAATTCAGAAACCCTAGAAGATCAGGTAATCATTGTGAATCATCCTCTGGATATAGAAAGTCTAGCAGTAAAGACATAGTTTGTTACGAATGCAAAGAGCCAGGTCACTACAAAAGCGAATGCCCCAAACTTCAGAAAGAAAAGACAAAAGAGAAGTTTTTCAAAGAAAAGAAGAAAAGTCTTATGGCAACATGGGATGACTCAGAATCTTCTGAATCAGAAGATGAACGAGCCAATATAGCATTAATGGCCAACATATCAGAAGAAACAGATATATCAGAATCTGAATCAGACTAAGAATAGGTATTTTCAAAATTCTCTAGATCTCAATTAGAAGATAGTCTGTCTGAAATTCTTGAAAGATATCAAAACTTCGAGTCAAATACAAGAACCTAAAACACAATCTTGTATCTGAAACTGAAGAAACTAGGAAACTAAATATAGAAAACTCTAATCTAAAAGAAATTAATTCCAAATTTATAAATGAAAATTCCTCCATTAACAACGAATTACAAAAAGCTCAGAAAGAATCTATTTCAAAAGTTTCAAATAGTTCTGATAACATCCTAAAAAGTTACGATCACACCTTTCAAAAATTTCTAGCTAGAAACATAGATAGAAACAAGATGGCCTCAATGATCTATGGAGTGAGAAGAAATGGCAGAAAAGGTATAGGATATGTGAAACCAAAAGGGGAAGAACCATATAAACCAAAACAAGTTGATAACATGGTCATAAAATACACACCCCAAAATTCATAATTCACATATGGAGACACACATGACATAAAATACACCAGTGAATCTTATTTTGTGAACTCTTATGATAAACCAAAATTCAATCAGAATTTTGGAAACTCTAACTAACAAGGAATCAAAAAGATATGAGTACCTAAGGATAAAATAATCTATGTTGTAGATAACTTTAACAACAAAGATAAAACACCCTTGGTACCTGGGCTCTAGATGCTCTCGACACATAACGGGAAGAAAGAATTTATTCCAAAGTCTGGAACTTAAACTTGGAGGTTATGTAGGTTTTAGAGGCAGTCAGAAAGGAAAAATAATTGGCTCTGGAACTATTGGTAACATTACACTTCCTTCTATATCTAATGTTCTCTTAGTAGATGGATTAATGCATAATCTGTTGTCCATAAGTCAACTAAGTGACAATGGTTATGATATAATCTTTAATTAAAAGTCCTGCAAAGTAGTTAGTCAGAAAGATGGAACTATTATTTTTAATGGTAAGAGAAAGAACAACGTTTATAAGATTAAACTTTCTTAACTAAAGAGTTAAAATGTAAAATGGGTCTGGCACAAAAGATTGGGGCATGTTAGTATGAGAAGAATATCTCAGATTAACATATGCTCTGTGTGAATCATGTTAAAAAGGAAAGTTTGCAAAACCCTCTTTCAAATCTAAAAATGTTGTTTCTACCTTTAGACCATTAGAACTTTTGCATATAGATCTGTTTGGACCAGTAAAAACTACATCCATCAGCGGCAAGAAGTATAGATTAGTGATCATAGATGACTATAGCAGATGGACATGGGTAAAGTTCTTAAGACACAAGGACGAGTCACACTCTGTGTTCTCTACTTTCTGCAACCAAGTTTAGAATGAAAAAGAGTTTAGAATTATAAAATTCAGAAGTGATCATGGTGGAGAGTTCGAAAATAAAAGTTTTGAAAAGTTTTTTTAATGAAAATGGCATTTCTCATGATTTCTCTTGTTCTAGAACTCCCCAACAAAACAGAGTTGTAGAATGAAATAATAGAATTTTACAAGAAATGGCCAGAACCATGATCAATGAGACTAACATTTCTAAATAGTTCTGGGCAGAGGCAGTTAACACAGCGTGCTACATTCAGAATAGAATCTCCATAAGACCTATTCAGGAAAAGACTCCATATGAACTATGGAAGAATAGAAAGCTCAACATTTCTTGCTTCCATCCATTTGAATGTATTTGTTATATGTTGAACACCAAAGAACATCTGAACAAGTTTGATTCTAAGGCACAAAAATGTTTCATGTTAGGATACTCTGAATGCTCAAAAGGTTATAGAGTATATAACACAGAAACACGAATTGTGGAAGAATCCATTAGTGTTAGATTTGATGATAACCTTGGCTCTAAAAAGTCAAATCAGGTTAAACATTTTACAGATATAGAAGTTCAAATTACATGTACTGAAGACAGATCTTCTGAAGACAAAAGCTCAGAAACTCAATCCAATACAAAAAAGGACATCAACACCAACACTATAGAAACTTCTGAAGAACCCATCCAGAAAAATAGTCCATAAGAAGATTAGCACATCCTGAAGATATAATTCTGGGAAAGAATAATGATCCAATCAGAACAAGATCTATGTTTAGAAATACTAAAGAGCCTTTCATGGGTTTGGTATCTCTGATCAAACTAACCTCCATAGACGAAGCACTTCAAGACAATGATTGGATACTTGTAATGCAGGAAGAACTAAATCAATTTACCATAAATGATGTATATGATCTAGTTCCGAAACCAAAAGGCTTCAATATCATTGGAACTAAATGGGTCTTCAGAAACAAGCTAAGTGAACAAGGAGAAGTCGTCAGAAATAAGACACGACTGGTTGCACACGGTTATAGTCAACAAGAAGGGATATACTATACAAAGACTTTTTCTCTAGTCGCCATGTTAGAATCTATTAGACTTTTAATTTCATTTGCTGTAAATAATGACATCACTCTCTATCAGATGGATGTCAAAAGAGCCTTTTTAAATGGTTACATTGATGAAGAAATATATATGCACCAACCCTCTGGATTTAAAAACACAAAACATCCAGAGTATGTTTATAAACTTAAGAATTCGTTATATGGTCTAAAACATGCTCCTGGAGCTTAGTATGAAAAACTAAGTAACTTTCTCTTAGAAAAATTTTTTACCAAAGGGAAAGTGGACACAACTTTATTCTGTAAAACATTTAAAAATGACATTCTGATTTGTCAAATTTACGTTGATGATATTATATTTGGATCTACTAAAGCCTCGCTAGGCAAAGAGTTTTCTAAGTCTATGCAGGTAGAATTTGAAATGAGTCTGATGGGAGAACTCAAGTTCTTTCTGGGAATTCAAATTAATCAAACTCTAGAAGGAACCTTTATACATCAAAGCGAATATGTTAAAGAACTTCTGAAGAAATCTGATATGTCAGAAAGTAAACCATCCAAAACTCTAATGCATCCTACATGCATTCTAGAAAAAGAAGAGGTAAGTAAGAAAGTAGAACAGAAGCTCTACAGAGGTATGATTTGTTCTCTCCTCTATTTAACTACTTCAATACTTGATATTCTCTATAGTGTTTGCCTATGTGCTAGATTCCAATCAAATCCAAGAGAATCTCACTTAACGGTAGTTAAGCGAATTTTCAAGTATCTAAAAGGTACTACTAATCTTGGTTTGTGTTATAGAAAATCTAGAGAATATAAATTAGTAGGATATTATGATGCAGACTTTGTTGGAGATAGAATAGAAAAAAGTACTTATGGAAGCTTCTAGATTCTACGAGACAACTTAATATCCTGGTCCAAAAAAGACAATCCACCATTGCACTATCAATTGTTGAAGCTGAATATGTAGCTGCAGTTGGATTCACTACTCAGATGCTCTAGATAAAAAGTCATCTTGAAGATTATTATATATACGAAAGTAACATTCCTATCCTCTGTGATAATACTTCTGCTATTTTCCTTTCTAAAAATCCTATTTTACACTCTAGAGATAAATATATAGAAATTAAACACCATTTCATTAGGGACTATACTCAAAAGGGAATTATTTTCTTAAAATTTATAGATATAAACCATCAATGGGCTGACATATTTACAAAACCCTTTGCTGAAGATAGATTCAATTTATTCTGAAAAATCTCAATATGGAATTATATCCAAAATGAAAAAGCTATTTATGTACGCTTAACTCGCATAATGTTCTGATTTTTTGTGTGAACATTTGAGCAATAGTTCTTCAAAAGTGAGAAGAAAAATTGACTCAAACTATCTAGTAGATCTAAACATATAAACAAAACATTTCATTTTAAGATAACATCATGAAGTTCACCATATCAACATCTCTCAATCTTAAACATTAAGTCATCATCATAGAAGGAACATGTGTTCACACTCTGATTGATCAACGGTTAAGTTGATGCATTAAGCCACGAGTCATTGATAACTGTTTCAAATATATTCACACTATCTCCTTCTTCAGAAATCATTTATTGCTTTTAATCATTAGGATTATTATTTTTAATTGCAATTAATTTCACGTTTCTTTTCTTTCCGTTGTCTATTTATACACCTCTCTAATAATCATGTTTCACAACAACTCTCACACACTATTAGTTTTCTCTGAACTTATTTTTCTCTTCTTTCCTTTTAAAACCCTAAGATTTGTGAAAAATGGTTTCCTCTTCTCATCAACAACAATCTTATCAAGATCCTTCTTCTTAAACCACCATCCATGTTTCATCCTCCTTTCCGGTTCAAGAAAACTACGCTGAACCAGAAAGGACTCTCCTCACTCCTGTCGATAATATTGAAGTTCTATCTTATTATTGATTTCAAAAGTATGCAAGAAAATGGGTATGGTCTTGTTCCTGGTGTAGATTTTCGAGGATGAACTAGATTCTTTGATTGGTTAACTGGTCCAGTCTTTCCAAAACTTGTCAAAGAATTCTGGATTCGTGCAAAAGTATCAAATCTACAAGTTAGCTCGTTTTTAATGGGGAAGAAAATAGTCATCACTGAGAATCTCATCGCAACATTAATTGGGCACGATGAAACTGGAGTAAAGTGCATTGACATGGCAGAAAAAAGGATATGATCTGAACAAAGTTTCTCATGAGATTTTTACTTCTGGACAACCCTCCAACAAAATCAAATATCTGAAAGACTATCTCCGAATTTGGGCTAGAATCATTATGGGGTGTATCAACCACATGAAACCAACAAGTTCTCCATATTACATCAACATTGATCAACAATATCTATTGTATTTCATTGCACCCAAGGTAAAAATCAACCTTCCTCACCTTTTGTTTAATCATCTGAAGACCATTGTCAAAGAAACAAGGGAAGAAGAAAAATTAAAAAGAGATTGGATTCTTCTGGGAAGGATGATCTCATATATTTTGATGGAAAACAAGCTAATAGAACATCTGAGTGAAGCTCATCAAAAAAGTGAGCTGGAAACCTGCGTTGGAAAAACCCTCAACGCCAAAAACCTCAAGAAGATGAAGATCATTGATATAATCAAGAAGGACCCAACAGGCTTAGTGAAGGAAGTCATCTCCACAAGAAGAATTCCTCTGGATGACTTTCATTTCTTTTCCCAGATGGATTCATCTCCTGAGATAGTTCTCAGATATCTTGAGGCCTGCAAAAGTGATGGAATAACTCCACGGATAAATATTCAAGATCTTCGGAAACAACCTCTAGAAGTTGCTCTCAGAAAGTAAAAGAAAAGAAAAGTTTATGATGAAGGAACTTCTCACAAAGCTCCTAAAGTTGCTAAAAAGAAAGGTAACTCTTCTTTCATTTCTGTTGTCAAATCAGTATTTTTATCAACATTTGAACCCTCTTCTTCTCTAAAACCTGATAAACATCCCTCTCCAATAACTCTTGACGATTTTAACCTAGAAATTGACACCATTATACCCACTAATAAACCACTGTGTGATCCCTCTTTTACCCATATTGTTCAAACTTAGCCAGAACTTACACAAGTTCTATTTGATATCGATCAATATAATCCACTCTTTGATACTCCCCAACCAAAAATTCTGAATACTACTTATAAACAATTGTCTGAAACTGTTCAAATATCAAGCATAACCTGCCCTCTTAACTCTACTCAACCACCATATATCATCATCACTCCATCACAGAAATTTTACATTCCAGGTATTCCATCTCCATATGAATCAACACCACCAAACTCTCCTATCATCATTTCTGACTCTCTAATTTCCATAGATCTAACAGAAGATCATTTACGAACTATAATTAATTAACAAGCCTGGAACAATCTTATCAATATCTCTCAGAAAATAGTTGTCCCAAAACCAAAACCAACCAAACCAAATGTTGGTAATTTGTTGATGATTTTTGAGACAAAAATGCAAGAATGGGTTAACTCTCTGAAGTAGGCTTGAATCAACAATGTTAACCCAGTTGCATATGACTTCCTTTGGACTCAGTTCAGAAAATGGTTCAATTATAAATCCATCAAGATAAAGGAACTCAGCTACGAGCATTCTCAACAGAACTTTTGTGATCATCTGAAAGTCTTCAAGGATCAAGTTTTGAGCCTCTGGGAAAGGAAACCTCTTCGACAACTGGACGACACTCCTTGGAAATTCTCACACAAACCATAAACTCGAGAACCATCTCCTGAACCTCAACCTCTGGTCATCTTCAAAGATAAAGGAAAATCTATTTAAGAATCTTCTGTGAGAGTAACTGCTGAAGAAACGGTTCCTGCTGAAGAAATGGCTCCAACTTCTCTTATGCTGAAAAATCTGGAGGAATTGAAGAAAAAGAATGAAGTTGTTAGGGAAAGGTTGGATAAACAAGATGAAATCAACAAATATATCAAAGGAATGTTGGGCAAGCAAGAAGAATCCAACAATCAGATCAAAGGTCTTCTGGAAGCATTGTTCATACATCTTCCACCTACACAACCTTAGATCTAGTCTTTTGTTTCTTTTGTTTTGTTTTCCTTTTTGCTTAACTTCTACTTGTTTTTGTTTCTCATTGTATTTTCCTCTTCTTTTAAATGCATAACTTTTTGCTCTGATTATGTGTTTTATTTCTTTTTGATTTATGACAAAAAGGGGGAGAAAGAGAATATATTTTGATATAAACAGTTCTGGACTAAGTCTTAAACATTTTGAATAACATAACTCCAGTTTTAATGTTTCTGAAAGCTAATAGGGAAAGTATAACTATAAACTTGTCGTATGCTCTACCAGCCTTCAACATAGGCTTCTTAGAACTTCCATCATATGCTCTGATATCATTTTAGGAAAGTATCTACTCTTTTATTAAAATTATATCTGAGTATTCAACTCAGGGGAAGACTCTGAAATATTTATCTTTTGAAAATTATAAATTGTTCATTAAAATATGTAAGTTTTGTCATCATCAAAAAGGGGGAGATTGTTAGAACATAGATGCATCCTCTGGGAATTCTTGCATTTCAAGATACCTTTTGATATCTTAAAACCAATTTTTATCATCAGCTTCTTCTTCTATCTCATAACAAAATGTTGGCTCATCCAACCTCAAGATAGTGATAGAGGGGGCCTTATTCGCCCATCTGACTTTAAACATGGATGACAGAGTAGCCAAAGTGTCTGCCAAGTTATTCTCTTCTCTTAGAATATGCTTGAAGGTGATTTCATCGAAGTATGGGATTAACTTTATAACATGTTCTCAATACGTAATCAAATTAGGATGACGAGTCTCCCAATCTCTGTTAAGCTGATTGATTACCAGAGCAGAATCCTCATAGGCTCCTAATATCTTGATTTGCAAATCAATAGAAGCTTATAGTCTGAAAATACAAGCTTCATACTCATCCATGTTATTGGTACAATCAAAGAAGATCATGGCAGTGAAAGGAGTATTAAAACCTCTAGGCAGGGTAATAACATCACAAATACCATTACCCAATGCATTAGAGGCACCATCAAACACCATCGCCCATCACGATATTTGTTCGGATCCTTCCTCTGGGCCAGGAATATTATAATCCCATATGTACGTGATGTCTTCATATGGAAACTCAAACTTCATCGGATGATAATCATCTTCCATAGGCTGGTGAGCAAGATAATCCGCCAATACACTACCTTTGATGGCTTTCTGGGTAGTATACTAGATGTCAGTTAAAATCATCTGCCAATGGGATACCCTTCCTATAGAGCTGGATTTTCAAAGATGTACTTGATTGGATCCATCTTGGATATCAACATAGTAGTATGAGTCAACATATACTGTCTGAGACGCTTTGCTGCCCACGCAAGTGCACAACAAGTCTTTTCCAACAATGAGTACCTTGACTCGCAGTCAGTAAATTTCTTGGTCAGGTAGTAAACAACATGCTCTTTCCTACCCATCTTGTCAAGTTAAATGAGTATGCAGCCCATAGAATTTTCCAACACTGTCAGATACATTATCAAAAGCCTTCCTTCCACAGGGGGCAAAAGAATTAGAGGTTCCTACAGATACTCTTTTATTTCATCAAATTCCGCTTGGAATTGTCATTCCACCTGACCACTTGATCTTTTCTCAATAGCTTAAATATTAAGTCACACGTTGTTGTAAGATGAGAGATGAATCTAGTAATGTAGTTCAACCTCCCGAGGAAGCCACAAACCTCTTTTTCTGTTCTTGGCTCATACATTTCTTGAATTGCTTTTATTTTAGCATAATTAACTTCAATTCCTCTTTCACTTACCACAAAGCCCAATAACTTCCATGATCTCACCCCGGAGATGAACTTGTTCAAATTCAGCCTTAGTGTAAATATCCTCAACCTTTCAAACAATTTCATTAGATGGACAAGATATTCCAGTAATGTATGAGATTTAGTAATCATATCATCAACATAGACTTCAATCTCTTCATGTATCACGTCATGAAAGAGAGTGACCATAGCATGCTGATATGTAGCTCCTACATTCTTCAAACCAAAGGACATCACTTTGTAACAAAAGGTTCCCCAAGGTGTAACGAAAGTCTCCTTCTCCATGTCTTTTGGTGTCGTCTTAATATGATTGTAGCCAGAAAAATCATCCATGTGAAGGATAGAAAAACACAAGAAAGGGGGTTTGAATTGGAGTTTTGAAAAAAAATAAGGCTATAAAACACGTTGGTTATCCTGGTTCATTTTGAACTCAAAAAACTCATCCAAGCGCATTTCATATAAAGCCCTCGACTGATGGAGAGATTCGATCTTTGCCTCCAAAGCTTTGGCTTGTTCAACATACTTCAGTCAATTGTCAAGTTCCTCCTGGCTCTCAGAGTCATTGCTGGCAAGAAGCTCTTCTTTGCATTTGTCATTCACAACAATCTTAGCTTCCAATTCTTTGATTTGAGCTTTCATGCTAGCAGTTTCCTGGTCGATCTCTTCGACCTCCTTTTTCATGGCTTCTTATTCTTTCGATAGCTCTTTTAGCCTCAAAGCTGATTCAGCAGCAGCAACCCAAGCAGTAGAAACGTGGCCACTTTCCTCTTCAATTTCGATATTGAGAGTCTTGCAGCGAGTGTAGTCAACTGAAGCTTGATCTATGATCAAAGTCAGGTCCAAGATGATGCTAGCTATTTTCGAGGAAACAACAAGTAGATTAACAGCTTTAAGAGTACTTTTCAGAAAGGAAGGGGCAGTGGGTTCTCCCTCTAAGGTCAATATCAAATCCCTCTTGAAAATTTGAACCTTCACCTTTTGAAGTGCTTCCTCAATGGGAGAAGTTGAAGTAGATTTACCAGATGCAGTTGAAGCATCACGGCTTTGTTCGGGTGAAGTTTCTCTACTTTCAAGAATGGCGTTCAAATAGCCAAGAGGGTTGTTCCTTTTGAGCAGTGCCAAATCTTCTTTGGTGCGAGACCCAGTCGAAGGAACATTTTCATTAGTAGCATGAGCCACATTCTTAACATTGGCACTTTAGAAATTGATGGGGTTCCATTCCTTTTCTATAAGGTTCTCTCTCTCAGCAGTTGCAGGATTGTCCCCTTCTTCGTTTTGTGTGCCTTCCATTTCTGTTTCGACTTCATCATCAATAACTTCTTCTTCTCCCTAATCATCATCAACAGCCGGCGAAGTCTTCAGGTTAGCATGTTGCAAATCCAAATCCCCCTCACTAAGAATCTCATTATTTTGCTCCTCAGTGACTTCAACCTGTGGGTCCGAAGTTTGGTTCACTTCATTGTTTGAGCTTAAGAAAGATCCCTTTGCTGGAGAAGGCTTATGAGTTGGATTGCCTCCGCTGTTTATTAGGGTGGTCAAATCTTCTGCAGGTTTGGAAGCCTGTTTAGAAGTACCGGCAGTATCCTGAAAATTAAGAGATTTTTATTAGAATTATGGAAAAATGATTCAAAAAAGGGTCTTTGATGGTCGAAAATATTACCTTCGGAGAAACTTCAATACCAGGGCTCGAATTGTCACTCTCACTAGGATCATTCATTCTGGCAGCTATTTCCTCCATTAAATGAAGCTCCATCACCATTTTCATAGGACTTATTGAGCCACAAGATGTTGAATATGATCTATATGCATTAATATGGGAATTCATGGATCTTCTCCATGACTTGAGAGAACAAGAATGTTAGAACATAGTTTTATTCTACAACCCTTGTAAGAGTTTTGATGATAACAAAAGCAAAGAACATTTTTGCTCCCTAAAATTATATTTTGTTTTGTAGCGAAGTTCTGATGGAAGAAGATCAGAAGATAAATTACAAAGTTGTTTCTGCTGTGATTGTAAACATCTCTCAAAAAGTTCTGATGAAAGAAGATCAGAAGATGCGCTAAAAGGGTGTTTCAACTCTGATTATAAAACTCTTTGAAAGAAGTTATAACGCTGCAAACAGGATTTCATGGCTCAGATCTCCAAAGTTCTGAAGCAAGAAGCAAGAGTTACTTCAATGTTCTAAAGTGTTACAAATCAAATACTTCCATTTCAAGAGTAACGGCTGGAAGGGAACAAGGATCTTTATTTTTAGAAAGCGCCTTAATTGTCATTGATCAAGTTTCCAAAATGTTAATACATGCTTCGCCTTTTTAAACAAGCCTTGAGGATAAATCATTCACGATTTCAAAAACACAACAACGCTGATATCATCTCTCATCCTCAATCTTTCAATATTCAAATTGCGTAAAAACATCACTGTCCTGTGATACTGTTTAATTAGAAACACTATTGTACATTGTTATTCATACATTGCTTAGTAAATTTCCTTAAGAAAATATGGGTTGTAGTTATACTCAAGAAGACTTTGGCAGTTGTCAAAGTAAATTTGTAATCAAGATTGATTAGTGGATTAAGACCTCGTTGGAGAGAGGAAAAATCACCTTGGCGGGTGGACTGGAGTAGTTTGAATTCAAATGAACCAGGATAAAAATCATGTGTACTTTTCATTAAGTTTTAAGATCCCAATTCAACCTCCCCTTCTTGTGTTTTTCCATTCTTCAATTGGTATCAGAGCGCCTGGTTCTAAGTATAAGCACTTAATCGTGTCTGTAAAAGATCCAAGCTAAGAAAAACACTATGGTGGGACCAAGTCAGAACATCAGCAATGACTACCATGATGAGAAAGACAGAATCAGCGGCAAACCTCCAATATTTGATGGAGAGAACTTTGACTACTAGAAAGACAGAATTGAAAGTTTCTTTCTGGCTCATGACGCTGATCTTTTGGATATGGTGATTGATGGGTACATGCATCCAATTGATGAAAGTGGTCAGAAGATTGACATAAAAAGAATGTCAAATCATCAAAAGCGAGACTTCAGAAATCATCACAAGGCCAGAACTATTCTCTTGAGTGCCATCTCATACTCAGAGTATGAGAAGATCACAAACAGAGAGACATCAAAGCACATGTTTGATTCCTTAAGAATGACGCATGAAAGCAACATGCAAGTCAAAGAAACCAAAGCCCTTGTGCTCATACAGAAATATGAAGCCTTCAAAATGGAAGAATATGAAACCATTGAAACAATGTTCTCAAGATTTCAAATTCTGGTTGTTGGGCTAAAATTTCTAGACAAAGGATACTCAACTGCTGATCATGTAAAGAAGATCATCAGAAGTTTACCAAAGAAATGGAGACCCATGGTCAGTGCTCTCAAAGTGGAAAAAGATCTGAACAAAATATCCTTAGAAGAACTTTTCAGCTCTCTCAGAAGTCATGAGATAGAGTTATAAGATGATGAGCCCTAGAAGCAAGGTAAGCCTTTAGCTCTTAAATCCAACAAAAAATATGATTCCAAAGTTTTGCAGGCAATAGAAGAAAACTCTGGTGGTTCCTCATCAAAAGAAGACGAATTATCCCTTCTCTTTAGAAGAGTCAATCAGCTATGGAAGCACAAGCAAAAGAAGTTGATAAATTCCAGAAGAACAAGGAATCAGTCTGAACCATCTGGATACAAAAAAGTCTAAACCATCTTCTGGATACAGAAAGTCTGAATCATCTTCTGAATATTTAAAGTCAAGAAACAAAGACATTGTCTTCTACGTATGCAATGAACAAGGGCACTACAAAAGTGACTGTCCAAAGCTTAAGAAGGATAAACCTGGAAAGAAGTTCATTAAGGAGAAGAAGAAAAGTATCATGGAAACATGGGATGACTCAGACTCTTCAGAAGCAGACACTGAATCAGAAGATGAAAGATCAAACATTGCCCTGATGGCTAACATATCAGAAGATACTGAATCATCTGGATCAGAATCAGACTCAGACAAAAGAGGTATTTTCTAACATTTCTAGATCTCAATTAGAAGAGAGTCTGTCAGAAATTCTAGAAAGGTATCAGAAACTTTGAGTCATAAACAAGAACCTGAAAAAGGATCTAGTTTCTGACTCTGAAGAAACTAAGAATATGAGATTGGAAAACTCTAAGATGAAAGAAAAAATTTCAAAACTTGAAAATGATTTAGAAAATACTCAGAAGGAAACTATCTCAGAAGTTCCTAGTAACCTTGATAAGATCATAAAGGAATATGATTATAGCTTTCAGATCTTCCTCGCTAAAAACATAGATTGAAGTAAGATGGCTTCAATGATCTATGGAGTTAGTAGAAATGGAAGAAAAGGTATGGGATACAAAGGTAAAGTATCCCAACCTAAGAAATTTAAGGATTTAGTTATTAAACGCACTCCTCTAAATTCTCACTTTACCTATGGGCACACATATGATTTAAAGTATAATAGTAATGATTTCTATGCTAAACCAAATCTCAAACGGAATTCAGGTAACTCTAACAAATAAGGACCCAAAAAGATATGGGTACCTAAGGATACATTTATCTATGTTGCAGATATCTTTGACAGCAAGACTGAAACACCAATCATGGTACCTGAACTCTGGATGCTCTCGACACATGACGGGAAGAAAGACATGTTCCAAAGCCTAGAGCTTAAATCTGGAGGCTACGTAGGTTTCAGAGGCAATCAGAAGGGGAAGATCATTGGCTCTGGAACAATTGGCAACAATAATCTTCCTTCTATTACTAATATTCTGTTAGTAGATGGATTAAAGCATAACTTGTTATCCATAAGTCAATTAAGTGATAACGGTTATGATATAATTTTTAATCAAAAGTCATGTAAAGAAGTTAGTCAGAAAGATGGATCTATCCTCTTTAATGGAAAGAGAAAGAACAAAATTTACAAAATAAAACTTTCTGAACTGAAAAGTCAGAATGTAAAATGCCTATTGTCTGCTAACGATGAGCAATGGATCTGGCACAAAATATTGGGGCATGTTAGTATGAGAAGAATATCTTATATTAACAAACTCAATCTAGTCAGAGGACTTCCTAATCTGAAGTTCAGCTCAGATGCTCTGTGTGAAGCATGTCAGAAAGGCAAGTTTGCAAAACCCTCTTTTAAAGCAAAAAATGTTGTTTCTACCTCTAGACCATTAGAACTTCTGCATGTAGATCTATTTGGACCAGTGAAAATTGCATCCATTAGTGGTAAGAAGTGTCAATTAGTGATCGTAGATGACTATAGCAGATGGACATGGGTAAAATTCTTAAGACACAAGGATGAGTCACACTCTGTGTTCTTTTCCTTCTGTAACCAAGTCCAAAACAAAAAAGATCTTAGAATTGTTAGAGTCAGAAGTGATCACGGTGGAGAATCTGAAAACAAAAAATTTGAACTATTTTTTAATAATAATGGTATCTCTCATGATTTCTCTTGTCCTAGAACTCCCAAAAAAAATGGAGTTGTAGAACGAAAGAATAAAACTTTACAAGAAATGGCCAGAACCATGACCAATGAGACTAACATTGCTAAGAACTTCTGGGCAGAAGCAATTAACACAACGTGTTATATTCAGAATAGAATCTCCATAAGACCTATTTTGGAGAAGACTCCATATGAACTGTGGAAGAAAAGAAAGCCCAACATCTCGTATTTCCATCCATTTGGATGTATTTGTTTTATGCTTAATACTAAAGAACATCTGAACAAGTTTGACTCTAAAGCACAAAAGTGTATTATGTTAGGATACTCTGAACGCTCAAGAGGCTACAAAGTATACAACACAAACACGGATTGTAGAAGAGTCAATCAGTGTTAGATTTGATGATAAGCTTGGCTCTAAAAAGTCAAAGCTAGATAAAAATCCACTTTTGTGCTTTAGTGGATTAAGACCTCGTTGGAGAGAGGAGAAATCACCTTGGCGGATGGACTGGAGTAGTTTGAGTTCAAACGAACCAGGATAAAAATCACGTGTTCTTTTCATTAAGTTTAAGATCCTAATTCAACCCCCCCTTCTTGTGTTTTTCCATTATTCAAAGAAGACAAAATGAATGAACAAATGGATCATCTCTTCTAGGAGATTTTCTCATTTCGCTGAGTCTGCGGCCTATATGGCCCCTGATCGAACTACATACTAGGTTCTACCATTTCTTTTTCACCTTAGATTAAAACATTGAGGACAATGTTCGATTTAAGTGTGGGAGGAGAATTTTATATGCTTTTTAGTTAGATTTCCTATTTTCTAGTTAGATTTATTTCTTTTTAGTATTTTATTTTCAAAATATATGATGTCAGTTGTTTATTAAATTTCTTTCTTTTCTTGTAAAATACCAAAAAAAATTGAAAAAATAAACAGTGATTGTTTTAAATTCATGGGCTATTAGACGTGTTATAAAGACTTGGGAGAAATCCTGAAAATATCAGTATCACTTTAATATCGTAAGTCCCTCAACTAAGGAGAATGATTTGAATAACTGTTATGCTCTAGTCTTAAATTCTCACCACAAATAAACCCGTAAGTAGTTTATTTTAGTAGTCAACTTCGGCTTAAGCATGCTCTAGGTAAGGAAACCGATGAATATAATTGAATGATCCTAATTTTATTTTCTGCTTTAATTAATTAAAAAATGGAATATAACTTCCAAGTTAGGTGGCCCTCACCCAGTCGCTTAGCCCAACCATTGTGGAACCTACAAAAATATAACAAAACTTGTTGTTAGTTGGTTCAGAAGTATCTGGTACTGAACTTGATAGGACAAACTATGGTCTGATCCCCCACAACTTCAATTGGGTTAACAAAGAGGTCGAGCCTTCTTATGTACTATAACCCGAAGTAAAGGAACAAAGTCGCTACTCGTCTCCTTAGTATGAGTAAGTACGAATAACGAGATTGGTGTGATTCCTCCTGAATGAAAAAGGATAAAAATGGGATGGGTAAATAGACTTTAGCATAACGACATGATTCATATTGGTTTGTATAAGGGAGAGACTTATGATCGCGAAATACGGAATGTGTTATTATGATACTTTTGTTTTCGGTAATTTAGTACCTATTGTTATAACTTGTTTAAGAAGAGTCTTTTGAAAGCCCATAGTAGCTATTGAATGTCACTGTTTACTTACATTTTTTTAAGGACAAGCAATGGTTCAAAAGTGAGAAAGTTTTATGACACCAAAACACATCATATATTTGACTTGATTGTCATATGTTTTATTGACATTTTATTTCCATTTCTAGTATTATATTGGTGTTTTTCCTTTTTTTTAAGAAATTGACTAATCAGGAGTCACGTGCAAAGAAATGAAGCAAAATGGACGAAAAATGAAGGTTTGGAGCAAGCTTGCATCTATGGCTACCCTCATGGAGTTCATCTTAGGATTGCCATGGGTGGTCCACGCACTAACAAGTGGAATGACCAAGTCATGTCCACTTCGTGAGCATGGCGGTCGCCATGATGGTGTGGCCATCGCCACCCTTTGTAATGACCAGATGCTTGGAAATGGACCTTGCCTAGTCTCCACAAATCCACAAGTGGCTCCTAAAGTTTCTCCACGACCTTGGAACCGCTTCTTGATGATTTTTAGGGTTTTAGAATCCTATAAATACCCCTTTCATGCCATTTTCCAAACCATCCAATCTTATGCATAAAAGGATTATTACGCCGTTGATTGAGTTTGTATCAAGTTTGAAGCACTCTTGTACAACTTTTATTTCCAAGCACTTTATTTCTGCCGTTTACATTCCGTCAAGATTTACTTCAAGTTATTGCAGTTGTACCAGATTCAAGACTTCATTTGGAGCATGTTTTTATAATTCATTCAACATTTAATTTACTTGTCTTTCCTTTACTTTCCTTCCTTAATTACTTTATTTTATTCTATTTATCTATTTACTCGTCATTATGTTTACCTTTTCTCTTAAAATTGTTTATGTTTTGTTTTCCCTAAACATGTCCGGCTAATTTACTAAGTGCTGGGGTAGGAGGATCGTCAATAGGTGATACTCTACATGTTGTCTCTTTAGGATCACTTTTGTGGGCTGTTTTGATTTAAACGCATTTTTTCAGAACTTATTTTGAATCTACTTACACGAAAGTGAAGCAGTGAAAACATCGGGTAAGATCGAAAGACGTTCGACACTAAAGACTAAATTGGTTTGTTGTTGGTTAACAAATACCACAGAAGCACTTTGTTAGTTAATTAGGATGTTTTGATATTTCTAGAAGGAGGTTTTAAAACAATTTGCGGATGCATTTATATGTTTAGGATCCAGTTATCTGAGAGGAAGCCAAGAACCCTTTTAAGTTAAATTTTCCAATCAAAATTATTTTTCGACTTAGTTAAGAGTTTAATTTATTAAAAATAGCTTTAATACTCTAAAGTGATAAGCACCTTCCATAATTGACAATGGTGGGCATAAATTAGGAAGTAAACTCGGTTCTGAATACGTGACAGTGACAGTTCCCGTTAAATTGATTCTTTTCAAAGAAGGAAATATTTCCCCATAAGTAATCTTAGTAGAGACAATCAGAGTATTGTTGATTGATGTGAATTACATTCTAGCATTGTTATTCATCTGTTTTTTATCAAAAAGTTTATTTATTTTGTTCCTTTTCACTACTATTTTAACCTCCTTAGATAAACACCGTAACAACTAGAAACAATAGATTTGACTATTGCTCTCTATGAATCGATATCTTTTTAAAACTACATGATAGGTTGTGCACTTGCAGTTATATTTTAAACTCACTAAATAGTTGACCACTTCCAAGTTATACATTACTAAAGTTAATCTAACATCAAGTTGTATTGACTAGTTCTCCATAATATGATGAGAGGACAATATCATGGAACTATGAAATTGACTCAAACTTTGGAGATAGGGAAGTAACTACCATGAGTCACGTAATAATTCATTGATATTATGAGGCCAAATAACATTACACATATTGGAAGTCCTTAATAATTCAAATGCATCGTGGAAGCTTCTGGAATCGTTTCGTTGAAAACAACTTATTAAAAAAGCACTTCTAGAAATTTGGAAAAACAAGGAAATTGATTTCCACAGTTTTCCAGCTTTTTGTTTTTCTATTTTTTGTTGGGGAAATCGATTACCCCCTTTTGGGAAATCGATTTCTGCCCCATGTTTTTGTTTTTTGAGCTGTTTTCTAGGCCTGTTTGGTTCCAATTTGTAATGTTTGTATCATATAAATATTCGTTCATGTAATGTTGTTTAGTTAATGCCATTTTACCATTTCTCCTCAATTTTATTCAATTACTCTCTCTCTCTCTCTCTCTCTCTCTCAAAATATCCAAATTCACTTCATTTTCTCCAATTATCCATATTTCACCATTGATTCACCCTTCAAGCCTTGTGCTTGTTCCAACATTTTTCATCAAGAGTATTGGATTCTGATCCATTAATCCACTGAAAAGATGACTACCATTTCCAATGATTGAGTCCCTACCAATCTTCCAATCCTTTCTTCAAAGAACTATGATAAGTGGTGCAAACAAATGAAAGTTTTGTTTGGGTATCAAGACGTTCTTGAAGTGGTTAACAATGGTGTTACACTATTTGGGGCAGAAGCTACAGATTCTCAGAAGGATGCATTCAAGGAAGAGAAGAAGAAAGACTACAAGGCACCCTTGTTGATTCATTCTTGTGTCGATAATGATAACTTCGAAAAGGTTTGTGATTACGACTCGGCGAAGCAAGCATGGGAGATATTGAAGAAAGCTTATGAAGGGGATGATAAAGCAAAGGTGGTGAGGTTACAAACTCGCAAGCGATAGTTCGAATTAGTGCAAATGGAAGAGAAAGAGTCAATCAATGATTATGTAACTCATATTACACATTTGGTGAATCAAATGAAATCTTGTGGTGAAACTGTTTCGGAGTAGAATGTAGTATCAAAGATCTTACGTTCTTTAACGTCAAGATCCAACAACATTATGGTTACAATCGAAGAATCAAAGGACCTTCCGACGTTGAGCAAAGAGGAGCTTTAAAGATCGCTTAAGGCTCATGAACAAAGGATGGATGAAAGGGAAAATGAGAAAGTGAAAGCGGAGATTGCTATAATCACGGTTCAATGAGAAGAATAAAAGATCGAAAGGAAAATGGTCTTCGAAAGGGAAGAAAAATTTCCAAAATTTTGGTGGAAAAGATCCACAAAATTCAAAATCTTCGATAGGGAAAATAGGTGAGAGAAGCTCCAAATATAATGGAAAAATAAACTATACCAAGAAGTTTGACAAGTGTAATGTAAAGTGTTACAATTGCTATAGACTTGGTCATTTCGCAAGGGATTGTAAAGTTAAATCAAGGGAAAATCAAAGTGATGAGGCTAAGGTTGCTCGATAGGAGGTGGATGATGATAACACGCTTCTAGTTATGATCACATGGGAGAATTATGACAGTAATAAGTTGTTGGACAACAATTGCAAGTTACTGGACAATAGTGGCAGCAACTCGCAAAATGCTACAAAAACACTTTTAGAGCAAAACGTAATGGTAACGGTTCGAGATGGAGTCCAAGTCAGTGATGAGTGTTACTTGGATTCTGGTTGTTTGACTAATATGACGGGTAGAAAGTGTAACACCCCACTTTCCCTTTTTCAATTAAATCGATAAATGACAAGATTTTTTAAATAAGATAGTTTTATAGACAAATCAGAGTACTCATTAGTAGAATGTAACATCCTCAAATAAACAAAATCATAGAAGTACTATACTTTATAGGATAGTATCTCAATCGACTGGATTAAAACAGTGGAATTTTTTTTCAAATAATTCACATCACGCCCTCAAGGCTCTAAATCGAATAAAACTCCGACTCCTTGGTGGTCCAACATAATTTTGAAAATAAAGATATGTAACAACAATTCAAAAGAAACAACATAGAACTAAATTCCAATCCCTGTGTTACATATCAGAATAACTCCTACGACTCAATCCAAAAGCAACACAAGCATCCAAGAACTACTCAAATACCTGATTATTTGTACTACCCAAGGAGCACAAACACAATAATAGAAAAGGGATGAGAATTACATTGAATAATTTAAAATATGAGAAATCACATGCTAAGGAGTAGTAAACGAATACACATACAATCACATGGTAACAATGCACACCCAATTATCACAGATACAAACCAACACTATCATTACACATATCTCACCATAGTATGAAATATGACTCTATGGACTCTACACCATGCATGTGGTACCAACACAACCAATATTGTTCATTCATATGAACCTGAATCCCTTAGGAATTCAGATAAGCCAATCATGTTCCCCTTGAACTTGACTTATCTCCACTCGACTCTCTTCAAGAGTCCAGCCGAGACTAAGAACCCAACAAAGATTCCCACCTAGGCTCATCTCATGACAACACGACACAATGAGTGCATGACATATATATAATATGAAAAAAAACCACAAATATTATTTCATAACATACGATCCTCATGATCACCCATGAGTCACATACTCACCACGGTTCCTTCTGAATCACCGGTATTCCTCATGAATGTCCATACAATCACAAGCCAATACAAAGGCATCAAAATAATTCACAATGAAGAATAGTTCACCATTATCATTAAAATATCATTAGAAGCCTACATCATTATCACAATGACACCATATCATCATAAAGAAAACACCCATCAAGTTGTATCAAGACATATTTACATCAATTAATAGCAAAAAGCATACTTCATATAATAACACTACATAGTTCATCACTTAATATTAATTCAATCACTATAAAAATACATCCTATGAATCATTTTATTCTTCCAAGGTATAGTTAATTTCATTAGCTTTCAAATGCTTAGAACGGTGCACCAAACGAAGTCCGAAAACTCAAGTTATGGCCTTTAGAAAAATCTGTCAAAACTTGGATATCACTTGGGACTGCTCAGGTCGACCCCCCCCCCCCCCCCTAGACACATCGGTAAAATTTGAGTAATTCTGTCTGCCTCGGGTGTGCTCAGGTCGACCCCCCACACTCATGATGTTTTGTGCTAAATTTTTCTACTACATTGTATTTCTCATGGCTACAAATTTCTACACAAACATCGATCCTATTCCACTCGAATCCAACACAGTATAGCCTCAAAATCCTAATTTTAAGCATTCTAACATAGGCCTTTTCTATTGCTACTAATAATATATTAAATTACCAATTCCACTATAAACTCTAAGGATTACTACCCAATACCTAAAGGAAACCTGTGTTCTCTAATCTATTTTTTTTAGGGTTTTCTCCATAGCAATCCACAATCATCAAGAATCCCATATCACAATAATCACAATTATGCCAACATAATTCAATGTAAATGAAATAACAACATTCATCTCCACAATCAAACGAAACACACAAGGAATACAAAATTAAGAAAACCTAAGAGAGAAAGAAACCTTCACTACCCACTCATGCTATAATCACCAAACTAGAGAATCCATTCTTTCCGCTTACCTTGATTTTTCAAAGCTTGCCTCTAACAATGGTAGAGCCTCTCTTTGACCTAGATTTCCTTGGTTCGTCCCTTCCTCTATTTCTCCAAAATTTCACGATTGATAGAATGATCCCAATTCTCTTCCCTTCTTTATTTTTATCACTGGACCACATTAGGACTTCCCTTATGCCCCTACTTAGCCCACCTACACATACTATAACACCCTTACTCTAATTCTTATTAATAATTTTATTTGACAATAATATAATTATTATCCTAACAATAATAATAATAAAATATTATTCTTCATACACCTATGTTTCTAAACTTTTACTCATACACCCCTTCGATACTACACATCCCCCTAGTTTAAGACAATTATCCTTCCCAAGGCCTCCAGGCCCCTAACTCACTAACAAGGCATTAAAAGCATAATCCAACATAGACATCAATTATTAAAAATAAATCAAATAATTTATTTTAGGGTGTTACAACTCTTCGCCACTTAGAATATTTTCGTTCCCATAAATGTAACTGGTGCGAACAACTCTGGATACGACTCGCGTATCTTGCTTTCCAATTCCCAGGTTACACTCCCTTCGGAAGCTCTTCCCCAAGATACTCTCACCAAGGGAATATCCTTGCATCTCAATTTTTCATCTTACGGTCTTTAATCCTTATCGTCATTGTCTCTACCGTAAGGTTATCACGAATTTGCACTTCATCTCTCGGAATTACATGAGACAGATCAGAAACATACTTCCAAAGTTGTGACACATGAAACACATCATGCAAGTTTGAAATATCTGGTGGCAACGCCACCCTGTACGCAACCATTCCAATCCTCTCTATGATCTGATATGGCCCAATAAACTTAGGATCTAGCTTCTTTGATTTCAATGCTCGACCCACACCGGTCACATGATTGACCCACAAAAACACATGGTCATCCTTGTTAAATTCTAAATCTTTTCTTCTCTTATCATGATAGCTTTTCTTCCTACTTTGTGATGCCTACATCTTCTCTCTAATCACCTTGATTTTCTCAGTGGTCTGTTGTACAATTTTTGGGCCAAGCACTATGCTTTCACCCGACTCGTACCAACATAGAGGTGTCCTACACCTCCTACCATACAAAGCTTCAAAAGGTTCCATCCCAATACTATAGTGATAACTATAATTATAAGTGAACTCAATCAATGGAAAATGACTATCCCAAGACCCACCCTGTTCAAGTACGTAAGCTCTCAACAAATCTTCTAAGGATTGGATGGTCCTCTCTATTTGTCCATCCGTCTGTAGATGATAAGCAGAACTCAACTTTAGATCTGTGCCCAAATGTTCTTGCAAACTCTTCCAAAATTGTGATACGGTGGGAGATCTGACTTGGTTGTTTTGCGTTTGTATTCTCAAATGTTGCGGTTAGTAAGAGTCGCCACCAACTTTTCTTTTATCCAGAAGGAAAGGCTGAAAAGAACAGGAAAGACCTTTAGAGATGTTTTCTTGAGTTCGGGGGGTAGATTATGAAAAGGGAAGGTATTAGCACCCTTTTCATCCATGGTTTTCCATGGGCTCTTAGTTTCTTGCTAGATCACTTGCTTTTGTTTGAATGTGTGCTTGTGGTGTCGGTTTTGAAAGTATTTCAAAAATGTCTTTGTAATGGTTCTCGTTTCTATAAGAACGCGTACAAAGTGTTTGTTTCAAAAATAATTCAAAGAGGTGTTTGTGGAATGTGTTGTTGAAAGTGATTTTGAAAAGGATTTTCTTTGTAATGGCTCTCGTTTCTGTAAGAACACGTGCAAAGTGTTGCCTTTTGAAAGTGTTTCAAAATGAGAGTGTTTGGTGTATGAAATGTTTTTGTTGTGAGCAAGCGAGTAACTAGGAGTAACCTACCTACTCAAAAGGCCTTAGGTGTTCTTTTCCTTCTCCTTTAGATATGGATATCTTACCATTGTTTTGGTAAGAAGCCTCATCATTGGATGTGAAGGGACGGGCGCGGGACGTTTGTATAGTCATAGAAGGCAACCCATGGAACATTTTAGCAATGTCGTTTTAGGGACTAGATCGTTTACCGAAGGCAACATCGAGGGTCATAGAGGGACTGCGATCTTTTATCGAGGGTCTTTTGCTAAAAAATGCCCATGTTCGAGTGACATGACTAATTTCCGATAGGCAATAAGTTATATTACCCTAAGGGTGCGTGTGTGCAAGTGTGTTTGTTTGTATGCATTTTGTCTTGCATTTAAAGGTTATCTATTTGTTGATTTTATCTTGCCATACATCCTAATTACTAGCAATATATAAAAGCAAAATAAAATACGGAAAATAAAATCCTAAGCTATTACATCATTAGGGCGATGGGGGCACAATTTGAAAATAGGGATGAAATAAGTGTCTAATTATTACAACCATATCGAACAACTGGGCAGCAATGAAAATATATGCATAAACAGTGTAGAAAATGGGAGAAACTTCCTTTTGAACCATTATGTGTCGACACATGCTGTTATGCATCGACACATAACTTTTCCTTGCTCCTGTAAAGAAGAATCAGCTTAGTATGAGCCGACACATAATGGGATGTGTCGACTCATACGCCTTCTTTGTATCAACACATACGCATTTTGTGTCGACTCATAGACTTTTCAACCTTCTGTTTTGGGACCTGGAATCAGTATGAGTCGATGCATGGGGTTTATGTATCGACTCATACCCTGTTTTTTTCACTAGGATGAGTTGACACGTGTGCATATGTGTCGATACATAGTGTATTTTTCTGCCTTAAACATTGTTTTATTGTCCATACATGTCAGTTTATAGCGTATGATTGATAAACATAAACAGCAAGTAAACATTTAGCTAAAAGGGGAAATGATTAATACATCTTATCTTAAAAAATAAACCATTAATGATATATGAAAAATACCAAGTCAAGAAGACTTACCTTGAAACTACACTTGGTGTTTGAAATCTGAATACTTTTCAAGATGCTGTGAGGACTCCAATGAATCTTCAGGCAGCTTGTTCCAAACTGTTGAGACCCAGTCAAGTTGTACAGTATTGTTTTTATGTTTGGATGGTGAGGATAATGGCACTAACCAAAACTGTTTTAGTGTTTTTACAATCTCTATGTTCTAAGGTGTTTGGTTTATGGGAGAGTTTGTAAGATGGGATAATGGATTGATGTTCTATTTTAAATGAGATTAGAGCCGGTTTTTTCTTGAATGAGCCAAAGTTATAAAGAATACTGTTTTTCTGTTCAAAGACTCTCTATTCTCTCCAAAAATTACAACCCCTATGTCTTATGAAACAATCCCTTTTGTAGACCCTTGACTGAGGTTTAAGGGGGAAACAAAATAAGTCATTTTGAATTGTTTTTGCCTACTGTTTTGATACTTTATTCACACAATTTTATTTTTCCATTTTGGTGCAATTTTGGGGCTGTTATGATACAGGTCGGGGCAGACTACATAGAGCTGTTTTGGACTGTATAGGACAGTATATGCAGATTTGTGGTGCAGCATGGCACAAGGTTTTTTGTAGGACAGTAATGGAGCAGGTTTTGGGGTGTTGTGGCAATGCAGCATTTCATACTTTATTCAACTTGGACAGCAAGATTTGTAGCATGAAACAAACTTAGTCTTGTGGAGTATTTTATGCACATTGTATCAAGGACAAAACATTGTGACAAGGTTTTGAGTCAAACGGAAAAGTCCAAGCAATTTGCACTCGCATGAAGTAATACTGATTAGTGCCCAGATTGGTTGGTCTGCCTTTCGTGATCTGAAGGTAGAAGATGATTGAACACTAGAGTGCCCAGAAATTTGCACTCGCATGAAGTAATACTGATTAGTGATATCGGGAATGGACTTACAGATGCCATTTGGAAGGAGATGGAGAATCATCGGAGATGGGCTTAAAGATGCCATCCAGAAAAGATCGGTTGCATAAGAGATTTCTTGGCGAGAATTCCTGTACTTGCTGTTGAGGAGGACTTCGCCGAGGAATGTTGATTTATTTCCTGGGAAGTAGAGTCTAGGAGCTTCGGTTGTCCATTACACTGCTAGGGAATTAACTCTTGATTGAGGAGGTGAAAGTAGAACGCATATCTGGTTAAGGTCCAGGTTGTACAGCGACTTACTGAGGAAATGTGAAATCGACCGTATCTGGTCGCGTCCGGGCCTTACAGTGTTGTAAACTATTGTCTAGAGATAATAGAGAAGGAACTTAGATAGTATGGTTGCTTTGAAATGAAAGCCTGGGTAGTAGGGCTGTTTCGAAATGAAAGCCTGGATAGTAGGGCTATGAGAAGGAACTTGGATAGTAGGGTTACTTTAAGATGAAAGCCTGGATAGTAGGGCTTATGGGAATGAACCTGGATAGTAGGGTTACTTCAAGATGAAAGCCTGGACAATAGGGCTTATGGGAAGGAACCTGGATAGTAGGGTTACTTCAAGATGAAAGCCTGGATAATAGGGCTTATGGGAAGGAACCTAGATAGTAGGGTTACTTCAAGATGAAAGCCTGGATAGTAGGGCTTATGGGAAGGAACCTGGATAGTGGGGTTACTTCAAGATGAAAGCCTGGATAATAGGGCTTATGGGAAGGAACCTGGATAGTAGGGTTACTTCAATATGAAAGCCTGGGTAGTAGGGCTTATGGGAAGGAACCTGGATAGTAGGGTTACTTCAAGATGAAAGCCTGGATAATAGGACTTATGGGAAGGAACCTGGATAGTAGGGTTACTTCAAGATGAAAGACTAGATAGCAGGGCTTATGGGAAGGAACCTGGATAGTAGGGTTACTTCAAGATGAAAGCCTGGATAGCAGGGCTTATGGGAAGGAACCTGGATAGTAGGGTTACTTCAAGATGAAAGCCTGGATAGTAGGGCTTATGGGAAGGAACTGGATAGTAGGGTTACTTCAAGATGAAAGCCTGGATAGTATGGCTTATGGTAAGGAACCTGGATAGTAGGGTTACTTCAATTGATCATGTAGATTAGTTGACTCGTTTGGTTTCGGGAACTGATTTTTCATTAGCTGTCTACAAATATGACATCTATAACTGCTAGAATTGTTGGTGATAATTGTCTTTCCTGAAAAGATAACAAGGTTAATTATATGCGATGCATGAAATGAATTGTGGGATAATGTTCTCAAAATAAATGAGATTATATTGTATGTGTTATGTATGCGCATGTCATGATGTATGAGCATGACATGCTATTGTGACATGTCCGAGTCTGGGAAAATAAATCCCTGACTGCTGCTGGAGAATATAACATTCCTGACTGTTATAGAGAATTGTGGTTCTTCTACTTCCGCTGGGGATGGTGAACAAAAATGATTGTGCCGGAGATTTACCCTTTGTTGTTTGTGAATATTCTACCAGGGAGAGACACTGTATGAGAATAACTCTGCGGGGGAATGACTCTGTTGGAAGGTGGACTTCTGTAGCTTAAGTAATAAGCTTTGTTAGGGATTGAGCTTCTTTATCCAGAGGAATAAACTCTGCTTGGGGAGATAAAAAATTTATGATGATCCGCTCGCGATAATGAAATTCGGCTGGGGGATGTAGATGTCAGGTTTCTGGACGACCTTGGCTAGGGAGATTACTTCCCATTTTGAGAGAACTGATATCAATGCTTTGATTACTTTTACTCTATGGGGAATACAGATGCTACGAGGTCGTATGTGCTGATGATTATGTTTCAAAGCTGTCTCTGCCCCGGTACCGGCTGGACAGAGTAACTGTCGGGTTTTGACATTTTTGGTTTTTTGCCCCTGTTGAGCAATTGTCTTTTTGTTTCTTATGCAAACATTTGTGAGTAGCAATCATATTCAAATGCATATGTCAATAATAAACCATTGGACGTTCTTGCAAAACAGAACAGAAAAGGAAAAACACATAGTTTTTTTTTGTAAAAATGATTTGTATTGATTTTCGAAGTTGGCCTATAATAGGCGCTTTTGTACAAGGAGGTTGACGCTCTAGTAAGAGAACACCGCCATAAGAATAGAAGTTATACAATATTGTGTAAAAAGAAAACAACTATGTACAACAATCCCACTGGGTTCCAATTCTGCTATTGCCGCTATGTCTTCGAGCGTCTCATCACTTTGTTGCTTGTCCGAAGCTGACTAGATTGATTGGTGTCATTTGAGCTTGACAGTTGATACTGAGGTCTGATTGCAGGGTGATCCAATGGGACATAGTGATACGCTTTTCATCCCTAACTTTTGCCTGGACTGCCCTTTCGGGTTTTCAGTCCACCGGGATACCCTTTTTTGCCCAAGCCGCCTTTTTAGGTTTTCGACTTGCCGGGTGTATAATTTTTTTTCATTTTCATCCCTTATTTTTTCCCGAACCCTTTTGGTTCGCCGGGAAGCCCTTATTTTTGCCTAGGACATTCAACCTAGCGGGTCTTTTATCATGCGTAGTATCTTTTCACTATGTTTGCATTGACAGGGTGAGGGAGGTCGTCACTGTCCATGGTGGTTAGAATCATGGCTCCACCCGAGAAAATGTTTCTAATCACAAATGGCCCTTCGTAGGTGGGAGTCCATTTTCCCCTGGGATCATCTTGTGGCAGTATGATGCGCTTGATTACCAGATCCACGACTTGATACTCTTGACGTCTGACTTTTTTGTTGAAAGCCTTGATCATCTGCTTTTGATACGTCTGACCATGGCAGACATCAGTAAGTCTCTTTTTGTTGATCAGATTTAGTTGATCAAGTCGAGTTTGGATCCAGTCGTCTTCGTTCAAACCCGCATCTTTCAAAATAATTAAAGAAGGAATCTGGACCTCAATGGGTAGGACTGCCTTCATGCCATATACCAGAGAGTAAGGAGTTTCCCCTGTCGATGTCCGTGCTGAGGTACGATACCCATGAAGAGCGAATGGTAACATCTCATGCCAGTCTTTGTATGTCACCGTCATCTTCTGTATGATCTTTTTGATGTTCTTGTTAGCCGCTTCAACAGCGTTATTCATCTTTGGCCGGTAGGAAGAAGAGTTATGATGTTGTATCTTGAATTGCTTACAGAGTTTGGTGATCATTGTATTATTGAGATTTGCACCATTGTCTGTGATAATTCTCTCTGGCACACCGTACCGGCATATCAGGTTATGCCTGATAAACCGCGCCACCACGTTCTTGGTCACAGTAGCAAAATAGGCAGATTCAACCCACTTTGTGAATTAATCGATAGCTACCAGGATAAAGCGATGCCCATTGGAAGCGGTAGGCCTGATTTCTCCGATCATGTCTATGCCCCACATTGCAAAGGGCCACTGAGCTGTCAAGACATTCAAAGGAACCGGAGGCACATGCACCTTATCAGCATAGATTTGGCACTTATGACAGGTTCGGGAGTGCTGATAACAATCTGCTTCCATAGTGGACCAGTAGTATCCTTCCCGTAGGATCTTCTTAGCCATGGTATGTCCACTGGAATGGGTTATAAAGGTACCTTCATGTAGATCAGTCATAATCCTCTCTGCTTCGCTCTTGTCTACACACCACAGTAAGGTAGAGTCATGGTTGCATTTGTAGAGGATTTCATTACTGAGGAAAAATTTCGCAGCGAACCTTCTCAGAAACTTCTTATCATTGACAGATTCCCCTTCGGGATACTCTTGAGTTTCGAGGTGCTTCTTCACTTCATGAAACCAGGGTTTATCTGCTACCTCTTCGGTATCAATCTCGAAGCAGTGCGCTGGTTCATCCAACCTCTAAATGGTGATTCAGGGAGCTTCATTGTACCACCTGACTTTAAACATAGAAGACATGGTAGCTAACGCGTCCGCTAACTGATTCTCCTCTCGCGGGAAATGTTCAAAGGTTACTCCTCAAAGTGTGGGAGCAATGTCAGTACGTGCTCTCTGTATGGGATGAGATTCAGACGTTTCGTATCCCATTCACCTTTGATCTGACTTATCACTAAAGTTGAATCCCCAAAGACATTTAAGAACTTGATCCTGAGGTCGATAACAGCTTTGAGACCCATGATGCAGGCTTCATACTCCACCATATTATTAGTGCAGTTGAAACATAGTCGGGTAGTGAAAGGAGTATGACAGCCCTCAGGAGATATGATTATGGTGCCAATGCCATTAGCAAGTGCGTTCGAAGCTCCGTCAAAATACATAGTCCATCGGGATCCCTCCTCGGGTCCTTCATCTGGTCCAGGTTCTCCGTAATCAGTCACTAGCATGATTTTCTCATCCGGGAACTCAAAATTCATGGATTGGTAGTCATCCACAGCCTGATGAGCTAAATGATCAGCCAATACACTTCCCTTGATTTCTTTCTGGGTTGTATATTGTATGTCATACTCAGTTAGGATCATCTTCCATCTCGTTATTCTTCCGGAGAGAGTGGGCTTCTCGAAGATGTATTTGATTGGATCCATCTTAGATATCAACAGAGTAATGTGGGTCAGCATATACTGTCTTAGTCGGCGAGCAGCCCATGCCAAAGCGCAACAAGTTTTCTCAAGCAGTGAGTATCTTGTCTCACAATCGGTAAAATTTTTGCTAAGGTAGTATATTGCATGCTCTTTTCGACCAGACTCGTCATGCTGCCCTAGCACACACCCTGTTGAATTATCTAGCACTGTTAAGTACAATATCAAAGGTCTTCCTACAACCGGAGGCATCAAAATTGGTAGTTCTTGAAGGTATTCCTTGATTCTTTCGAAAGCAATCTGGCATTCGTCATTCCACTTTACCACTTGATCTTTCTTCAGAAGCTTGGAGATGGGCTCACAAGAAGCAGTTAGATGTGAAATGAACCTGGCGATATAATTCAAGCATCCCAAGAAACCTCTAACTTCCTTCTCTGTACGGGGAGCCGACATCTCTCTTATGGAATTTACCTTTGCGGGGTCTACCTGAATACCCTTGTCATTGACAATGAACCCAGACCTTACCCCAAAGGTGCACTTGTTCGGATTTAGCCTCAGCTTGTATGTCTTCAACCTGTCAAACAACTTTTATAGATGGTCGAGGTGCTCTTCTTCGGTTTGAGACCTGGCTATCATGTCATCAACATAAACCTCGATCGCACGGTGAATCATATCATGGAACAAAGTGACCATGGATCGCTGGTAAGTTGCCCCAGCATTCTTCAACCCAAAAGGCATCACCTTGTAACAGAAGGTGCCCCACTATGTAACGAAGGTTGTCTTCTCCATGTCTTCAGGAGCCATCTTGATCTGGTTGTAGCCAGAGAAACCATCCATGAAGGAGAAGATTTTATGTTGCGCGATGTTGTTAACCAGAACATCAATGTGGGGAAGCGGGAAGCCATCCTTGGGGCTTGCCCTATTCAGGTCTCTGTAATCCACACACATTTGTACCTTGTTGTCCTTCTTAGGTACCGGAACAATGTTAGCAACCCACTGCGGATAGGAGGTGACAACTAAGAACCATGCGTCAAACTGCTTCATGACCTCTGTCTTGATCTTCTCTGACATTTTAGGGCGCATACAGCAGACCTTCTATTTAACTGAAGGACAATCTTCTTTAATCGGCAGATGGTGTACCACGATATCAGTGTCTAAACCAGGCATGTCTTTATATTACCAGGCGAAGATCTCAACGTAGTCGTGCAACATCTGTATCAGTCGCTGTTTGATCTTAGTCTCCAGATTTTCACTGATCTTGACTTCTTTTCTGTCCATCTCTGTGCCCAAGTTTATTGTCTCAACTGGCTCTTCATGAGGCTGTATAGCCCTCTCTTCCTGTTGTAATAGTCTAGCCAGTTCTCCAGGCACCTCACAGTCATCCCCACCTTCGTTCTCGACTTGGTTAATCGGATTTTCGAAATCATAACTGGCAGTAGCAGAATTGTTATCAATGGAATCTAGAGTGGATATGGATCTATAGTTTGATACGTGAGTGTGTGTAAGAGAATAGCTGTATTGATAAAGTAAAAAAACAGAAAATAAAAACAGAGAGCGCAAAATTTGTATGCAAGGAAAGTCCAATGCTTTATTGATGACATATGAAATGAAATATAATAACCCTCGCAGATAGAAACATTGTGCCTCGGGTAAGACACAAGGCCAAAAAGTTAAAGATTGTTTATTACAAATTCAGAACACAAGTAAGACAATTACTGTAGAATAAAAGAAACTGGTGTGAAATCTCTAGTTGTCTAGTTACTCAGTCCACCGTTGGTAGTTGGGTAGATCCAGCCGTCAATGTCAAAGTCTTCCTCACTGTCTTCAATAGCGTTGACCCCACAATTGTTGATGCGTAGGGGAGGTCCTCCAGATCGAGCGTGTCTAATAGCCCTTTGAACTTCTGGAGTAAAGCCCAAACCAAATTTGTCAGTTTTGTGAGTAAAATCAAAGAGTTGTCCCCAATTGGTACACCGACCCTCTTTGACCACTGCTCTGGCATCCTTGAGAGAAGCCATCTTCGGAGGAGGTTTCGTGCTGGTGGTAGTCTCGGTTGACGCTAAAATCTCGGGAACCTCTTCAAAGTTTTTACAAGGAGTCTCTATGAATTCCCCGTCCATCTCCACATACCTGAAGGAGTTCAGGTTGCTCACCAGATACTCCTCTTCACCATGCACAGTGATAATCTTCCCTTTCACCGGATATTTCAGCATTTGGTGCAGTGTAGAAGTAACAGCCCCAACTTTATGGATCCAAGGATGACCAAACAAACAAGAGTACGATGGCCTGATGTCCATCACGTAGAAGGTGGACTCAAAGGTCTGAGAGCCTACCTTGATAGGGATGTCTATCTCCCCGTGCACCATTCTCTTTGACCCGTTAAAAGCCCTTACCACAATGTTACTAGGTTTTAAAGTCAAGCCTTCACAATCCATCCGATCAAGAGCCTTCTTAGGAAGAACATTCAGTGAAGACCCAATATCCACCAGCACATGAGCCATAGTGGTACCCCTGCATTCGATCGAGACATGCAGAGCATCATTATGCTTTCTCCCTTTCGGAGTCAAGTCAGTATATGAAAAACCCTGCCCATTGTCAGCAGTCAAGCTATACAGTCTTTGAATTGATTGGCTGAGGTTTCTTGCGGCACATGCATGGTATTGAGGAATGCAATTAAATCCTTTGCATGGGCCTCAGAACATAACAGCAAAGGCAACATCGATATCATTGAGGGGGTCTGCCTCAACTGCTCGACCACATTGTAGTCGCTCTTTTTGATTATTTTTAAGATTTCCTCTACATCTTGCTTAAAGGAATCCACAATAATACTCCTAGGTGCCTCCGTCCGGGCAGACCCACATACAACTTCTTTGCCTCGAGTCCCAGATGACTCATCGGCAAGGGTAACAACTAGAGTAAAGACAGCAGTAGTAGTTGAAGTACTAGCAGGAACAATAAATGGAATAACAACAGGCTTATTGACAGTCTTCGGGGAAATCTTGGGAGACAAAACCCTTCCACTTCTGGTAATCTTGTTGGTCCCAATAATGTTACTGACATCGGGATCAACCTCTTCATTCTTCAGGTCTTGTCTAACGCCATGATAGTAAACATCGGCGCCATAATGCCAAGGGATAGCTTTGTCCGAGGCGTATGGGACAGGACCAGGAAAAGTGATTATTAACGGAGCGACTCTCGGAGCGGGTGTAATCCTAACAGGTCTTCTCGAGGAGGCCTTGGAAGGATTGTTGGAAATGGTTATAATAGTAACATCTTCGAACGGAACATCTGGAATCAAAGTTTTCTCGAACAAAATTTCTCTGCTGTCCATCAGGCGCTAGACACCTGTCTTTAGCAAATAGCAACCAGAAGGCAGAGATGAACACATGTGGAAACCTTCACTACAACCCGGAAATAAACTGGCCAACAACAAATTCTTCTTAACAGTTATAAGGGGAGTAGAAACTTCATCAACTGATGTCACAAACAGATTAGTATCAACGATATTAACTCCACGGTTGTGCTTAGGCATGGGAGCAGTCATGATATTGGACTTCTCCGGAGCATCGAACTCAATTTCCTTGCCTTCAATCAGATACTGTACTTTATTTCTTAGAGCCCAACAATCATTTGTATCGTGACCAGGACTCTTAGAATGGTAGGCACACCGAGTGTTTGGATTTTACCGAGGAGAGGTGGTATTAGGATTCTTGGGAGCCTCTTTCAAGGTTGCCAAGTTGGATCTCAGCAGATGGGGTAAAACCTCTGTCAATGTCATGTTAATCCGGGTAAACTGCCTTTGTGGTCTTTCTACCCTTTGTGGATTGTTGCATTGTGGAGCAGCCACAGGCCTAGGTATCATTACAGCACTTACCGTCAAACGGTGTTCAACTCTGTTCTGACCTCTTGGGCTATAGATAACACTGGCTTCCTTCTTACCAGCGAAGGGCTTCTTTTCTGAACTTGAAGAGGTATATTTTTGTATTTTACCGCTCCGGATCCAAGCTTCTACCCTCTCTGTAGTTAATATCAGCTCAGTAAAACCAGTCGATGAACTACCGGTCAAATGGTTGAAGAACGGACTAGACAGCGTCCCTAGAAACATGTCGACCAACTCCCTATCAGACAAAGGGGGTTGGACTCTCCCAGCCAAATCTCCCCACTTTTGCGCATAGTCCTTAAAGCCTTCACCTGCACCCATGGACATACTCTGAAGCTGAGTACGGGTAGGGGCAAGGTTGGCGTTGTATTGATACTGCTTGTAAAAAGCAGCAGCCAAATCCTCCCAGTTTCAGACATTGGTTCCCTCCAATTGGTAGAACCACTCAAGCTGAGTCCCTGATAGACTGTCTTGAAAGAAGTGAACCCACAAGTTCCTATCAGCAGTGTGAGGCTGAATCTTCCTCACATAGGAACAAAGATGAAGCTTGGGACAAGACACCCCATCATATTTTGGGAAAACCGGAGCTTTAAATTTGTGTGGGATGACTACCCCGGACACCAATCCCAACTCTTCAAATTCTAGCCCTAGTATTCTCTAGATCTCCATAGCGCTTAACTGATCCTCTAACTGCTTGTACCTATCCTCAGTGGGAGGATATTGCTCATCATTGTAGTCTGTATCATTGTCAGAGACTTCAGGACTAGGGTTCTCCTCCCTTGTTTCTCTCTCTTGATTTTACCATCCTTTGGACGAGGAGGTCAGATCGACTGGTTGCTTTAGCGGCCCCCCAAACCTTCTGGCCATATTGAGGGCACCAACGAGCTTCTTCTTCTTCTTCTTCTTCTTCTTCTTCTTCTTCTTCTTCTCTTTTAGGATGAGGGCCTTCAGATCCTCCTGCCCTTTTGCCAGAGTTATGAACATCTGTTGAAATTGGGCATTTTGTGCCTGAAGATCTTTGATGCTTTGTTCAAAAGACATTTTTGCTGAAATAAATAGCGAAAAAGATGAGAAACTTGTAATGGTACCTGCTTATGCAATGTTATGGATGATATGCGTATGCAATGATTTCAAGGAAATTAGATACTCAAATTTGCTTTAGACAAAAGGAAATATACGTTACATTAATAAATCAAAGCTTGAGTACATCATGCCTCTTTGGGCTTACAAAGAAATACAAAAACGCTAATATAAAAAGGTTGTATGCATCCTCTTTGGTGCGATGTAGGCGTTTAGAGTCCGCTCCTCATGAAGTTGCTTAGTGAGTTCCAAAACCTTCTTCTCGCTGGTGTAAAATTGGGCCTCGAAAGTGTCTCGCTCCCCCTTAAGCTGTATCTAATACTTTTGTAAGTCTTCAAGAGAGATGGGCATGTCAGGATGTAGGACAGTGTAGGGAACATCTCCTTCCACAACAGGCTCTATGATAACCGGGAGAATAAAGGGGTAAGGCATTATAAGACTTTGAGCATGAGCTCGTACCCATTTGAGGTAAAGCTCAAGAGGGATGGAATTATTATGCCCCAATGTCTTGCTATCTACCTTGTTCAACATCCTCTAAGATCGGATAAATCTCTGGCGGTGACCTTGATCATCGTTCTCGTAGTCAAATACCAAACCTTGAATGAGCATCTCATGTGGGCCATCCCTTCGGGCGTAACTAAACTGTCTTAAGGCTAAACAGGGGTTGTAGGTGATACCTCCCCTAATTCCAAGTAAGGGGACATTAGGGAACTCTCCACAATGGTCGACGATAGTAACATTCTCTATAGATCGGGAACACCAATGAATGTCTGAATGTTTGAGCGTCATCAACCTATGTGATCACCTTGAACCTTGCTCGTTCCTCAATACGGACGAGGGAAGATGCAAAACAAACCATCTTGCCAAAAGAGGAGTACAACACATAAGGATACCTCTTTTCTTCATAGTGCGAGTGTGAAAGGAATGTAGGATGTCCTCTAGCAAAGTAGGCACCGGGTTACGAGACATGAAGATTTTGACGGTGTTCACATCTATGAGTTGGTCAGGATTTGGAAACAAAACCATCCTATAGATGAGGAGAGCCACAATTTCCTCAAAAGCTTGCAAATCTAAAGATTTCCAATAGTTTTGGGATTTCTCAAACAAGAACTTTGCTAGGAAACCCTTGACACCACTTCTTATCTCCCAATTAGTTGTGATATCAGATGGTTGCAAGTGTAGAGCTTGAGCAATCTCATCGGGCTTTGGATCTCTTTCCGTACCGTTGAAAGGTAGTTGATTGAGAATAGGAATCCTCAAGAGTTGGGAGAATTCTTCCAAAGTTGGCACAAGTTGATAATCGGGAAATGTGAAGCAATGGTGTAGAGGATCAAAGAACTGGAAGAGCACCTTCATCATGTCCTCATCAGTATTGGAGGTAACCATGTTTAGGAGGCAACCATGTCTTTTGGTAAATGGAGAATTTTCAGGAATCCTTGATGCCAGCTCCTTAAGTTGAAGAGGGATCCTTACAAGGTTGACTTGAATAGTTTTCCTGCGAATAGAATCCATGTCCTACAAAACAGAACAAAGATAAATCCCAATATCCTTGAAATGGTTAGTGAATGTGAGTATGATGTTATGATGTTCATGATGTTTATGATGTTATGTACATGTATATATATATATATATATATATATATATATATATATATATATATATATATATATATATATATATATATATATATATATATATATATATATATATATATATATATATATATACAAACAAAATAAACAAGTCCTTAGGTTTAGGCTTGCATTAAGTCTTATAGGTAAGTACCCTCTTGAAGTTTAGTTGGCTCAAACCTGTCCTAGCAATAGTAACCGGGTTCTAAGGAGCTCAATATCATTGGTTTGTTTCCTTGGGCATTGTTTCAGCGTGAGCCTCTTTATTGGCGACTGAAATATCCCAAAAAACCAAACCTTAATGAGTGTAGTATCGAGTATCTACCAACTTCGGACTGCACCAAAGTCGGTCATCTCACTACGTCCTAATGGCCAAGTTGGTCAAGTAAAGGTTCTAGAAGTTAGTTAGTGCTTCATGATATCACTCAGCGGCCCCGTATTATCCTTGACTACTCAAGGGCTACCGGACCCACAAATATGTCACACTAACGTAGCTATTGCTTAGACCGTGTCGGTATACCTTGCACAGTTTCCACAACGTATTGTAGTTACCTATAAGGTATCCCAAATCCGGGTAGAGGATTCAAACCCAAACAAAGAACCATAATATAAAGAATACAAGTCTGTGATACGGTGGGAAGAACTGTCTGTTTTTGGAATGCTGGTTCGCGTTTTGCGTTTGCGTTTGTGTTTGCAAAATGTCGCGGTAAGCAAGAGTCGCCACCGTCTTTCATTTTATCCAACAAGGAAAGAAAAAAAGCACAGAAAAATTCCTTTTTTGAGATATTTCTGAGTACGGGGGTAGATTATAGAAAGGGAAGGCATTAGCACCCTTTTTATCCGTAGTTATCTACGGGCTCTTAGGTACTTGCTCATCATTTTCAAAATTGTTTTCTTTGTGTTTGTGCGCTTTGAAAAGTTTTTGTTTTGAATTTGATTTAACTCTTGCTTTTGTCTTCAAGAGTGTAATGCAGTGTTTTTGAAAACTTTGTTTATAAAGGAGTGTAAGTGTGAAAAAAGGTTTTGTTTTGGATGAGCAAGTATCTAACAACTAATCTACCTACTCGGAAAAATAATCATTCTGTATTCGTTTCCTTTAGACAATGTTATCCCACTATTGGTGAGTAGGTAGCATCGTCGTTGGAGTTTGAGGGTCAATTCGAAAGAGGGACATACGGTCACCAAAGCAATGTTAGGACACTTTAGCGGTAACCCTAATGTCTTAGATCATTTGTTTGAGGCAACAATATCCGAGGCAACCATTTCGAGGCAACTATGATCCTTTAGACAAGAGGGCACCCTCTAAAATACCCTATACTCAATGACCGTGTACGAAGGCAACCAAGTGGGATGTACCCTATGAGTGCGCATGTGCGAATGTGTCGTTTTCAGTTATTTTTATCTTTGCACATGTTAAGGGTGATCTAATTTGATTTTAGATTAAGCATTCATTCTTGTCATGCATACCCTATTATCAAACATCTAACAGTTGTAATTTGCAGAAGTAAAATGCGAAAATTAAATTACAAGGCGTCGGGTATTTACATCGCCAAAAGCAACCCTTTGAAAATAAAATAAAATAAAAGCAGAAAAATAAATAAAATGTCCTAATTATTTATTACAAACCGGGAGCAGATACATTAATTGGATAAAGAAAAATAAAGCGCGACGCGAAATTAAATCGGATGTGAAATTAGGGTTTTGACCCTTTTAAAAGAAAATGCTTTTTTTTTTGTTTTTTTTAAGAAAAGAAATTAAGTCCTAAATTAAATACTAAATTAATTATAAAATATATTAATTAAAAATAATAATAAATGACATATTTTTGGAGTTTTGATTATTTTAAGAAAAAGAATAAAATAATTAAACTAAAGTTAAAACCTAATTAATTCTAATTGATTTTATTTATTTACAAAATAAATTAATGTTACCTAATTAATATCCTAATTAATTAATTATTATGTATTAATAAAAAAAAATCTGAATTTTATTGGATAAAAAGTATTTTTTTGTGATTTTTTTGATAAAAAAGAAATTATGTTATTGGTTAGAAATTAATTAAATAAATAAAAATGTGAGAGAAAGAGAGAATGGGCCTGGTTTTGAGGGTGTAGGTAGCAATTTCGTTGGCCCATTTGAATGCAACCCATTTGACTTCCTGATTCACTGCATATGCGTTGACCTGGCTCTTTGGTGCTCCTTCAACACTGGCCAACAGATCTGGCCATCTGGCGTGTTGATTGGTGAGAGTCCATGGTATGTCTTAGGCTTGAGTACCCACATGATCTCCTGAAAACAAATATGAAAAGGCAAGTTGCTGGAGGCAGGGATCGAACCCCTGACCTCCAGCCTTTGGGTCCTTTAAGGCTTACGTGGCTGTTTCATTTGTTAATACAATACAAATTAATAATAATATAAAAAAACAAAATTCCATGGTCAGAAAAAGAAAAAAGCGCGCGTGTTATTTGAACGGACGAATGAGGGAGTGCCAACGCATCGTCCCTGTCCTCTAAATCCTGCAACTTTTACCTGCGGATTTTTATCCGCGGCTAAAAGCGTAGCTTCATTCTAAAATCTTCTCCAGGCCATATAAATGGAAGGTAGCGCCATGGTTGAGCTCGTCTTGTTCCCCTGAACAAGATGGTACCCTTCATGCAAGCCAATTATTCCTGTAACAAAAAGCCCTAAAAAAAACCTAGAAAACCCTACAATGGTGATCCACGATATAAAGCATAAGAATGAAATTGGTTATTGCAGAAATCTAGCAAATGACATGGTGATTCAGAATATGCAATTGTTTTTCATTATAGATGTAAGAATTGTGTAAATCGAATTCAAGAATATAGCGGATTCGTGAGGGACTTACGGTGCGTGTGAGGGTCTGAAAATGCCTGGTCTTGATTGGTTTCGCTTGTGGAGATGGCCATGAAGAGATTGAGACAAGTCTTAAGTCTTGAAATTGCCTCTCGACTTGATTTCGATCTCACACTTTTTCTTGTTTTTTGCAAACTTGGTTCTGCCTCTAGAACTAATTTCCAACCCTGATTTCTGTCTGCATCGCTTCCTTATGTAATGCATAATGCATTAGGTCTGAATTTGCTGTCCAAATCTTCCTCCATCAATGACTTTGAATTTGATTTGATTCTTCTTTCAAAGCTTTCCAAATTTGGCTTGATTTCAATCTTTTTTGCACACAATTGATTTGATACGAGTTTGTTGATGGCAAGCTGTATAATGGAACCTGAAATCACCACAAAATCTTTGTTATCTATGCCTTTGGATTTTTATTTGATTTATTTTGATTTAAATCAAATTAATTCAAATAAAATCAAAATAATTAATAAAAAAATGACATGGACACATGTCCAAGGCTGGAGCACGTGGACTACAATGCAAACTCAAAACAAGTGAAAAAGAATGGGCCCATTTGGCAAAATTTGAAGTTTTGGGGATAGTTGACTTTTGGCATTTTGCAAAAAGGTCCAACTTCAACAATGCATAACTTCCTCAATTTTGAACTTTTGCAGGTGTTCTTGGACTTTTTAGAAAGCTTGAGATGTCCTCCAATCAACACTTTCTGTCTCATCTCATTTTGATATTCCATGCTCAATTTATAAGCTTTGACAAAAAAGGTGTTTTTGTTGACTTTCAAAAATGACCTATAATGTCAAAACTCATAACTTCTTGTGAGTGCATATTTTGATCTTGGGGTATGAGGATGGATTGTAGGTAATTGCATCCTCTTCAAAATGAGCTTTGGATGGGTCATTTCTCATAAAGTATGAGAAAGTTATGCTTGGTCAAAGTTGAGTTGACTTTTCCTACAAAGCCCTAATTTAGCAACTTTTGAATCTTGATGAATTTTGAGAAATCCTTGATGAATCATGATCTACCCTTGATCAAATGATTAAATATACTTCAAAATTATAATGTGGACAAAAAATCTTGAAGTTTGACTGTATTTGGGTCACAGTTGACTTTTGCCCTAGCACAGTCGATTTTTGGACCTTTTGAGCAATTGAGTGAGTAAAATTACTCTGCAAGGCTTGAAACTTGACATGGATGATCTTGAGAATATATTAGGACATTGGTGAGCACTTGGGGTCACTTGGACTCAAGGATCTTAATGCAACACAAAACCCTAATTTGAGTAGACTGCCTTAGGAGAGAGCTTGTATGGCCAACCCATGGACTACTTTGAGCAATTTGGAGATCTTTCTTGCAATGTTTTGAGAAATATGGGAGGGAAAATTTTGGGGTACAACAGCTGCCCCTGTTCAATCTTCTTAAACTTGAGGATGCAGATTGGCTTTCGCGCCTTTCGTAATCCGAAGGTGGAAGAGGATTGAACACTAGAGTGCCCAGAAATTTGCACTCACATGAAGTGGTAATTGTCTTGTGATGTCGGGAATGGGCTTACAGACGCCATTTGGAAGAGTGTCAATCGCATAAGAGATTCCTTAGCAAGAGCTTGTATACCTGTTGTTGAGGAAGATTCCGCTGGGGAAGTCTGATCTTTGTTAAGGGAAAGGAACTCGCCCGTAATTCAACTGAGGTGTCGAGATTTAGGAACTTGTCCATAATTCAACTGAGGTGTCGAGATTTAGGAACTTGCCCGTAATTCAACTGAGGTGTCGAGATTTAGGAACTTGTCTGTAATTCAACTGAGGTGTCGAGATTTAGGAACTTGCCCGTAATTCAACTAGGGGTAAACATCTTCGTCGAGATTTAAGAACTCGCCCGTAATTCAACTGAGAAAACTTCTCTACTGAGATTTAGGAACTCGTCTGTAATTCAACGGAGGAAAACTTTTGTCGAGATTTAGGAACTCGTCTGTACTTCAACTGAGAAAACATCTCTGCTGATTTTTAAGAACTCGTCCGTAATTCAACTAGGGAAACATCTTCGTCGAGATTTAAGAACTCGCTCGTAATTCAACTGAGAAAACTTCTCTGCTGAGATTTAGGAACTCGTCTGTAATTCAACGGAGGAACACTTTTGTCGAGATTTAGGAACTCGTCTGTACTTCAACTGAGAAAACATCTCTGCTAAGTTTTAAGAACTCGTCCGTAACTCAACTGGAGAAACATCTTCGTCGAGATTTAAGAACTCGCCCGTAATTCAACTGAGAAAACTTCTCTGCTGAGATTTAGGAACTTGTCTGTAATTCAACGGAGGAAAAAGCTTCATAACTTTGAATTTTGTGAGAATTTAACCACATCCTTCCTGAAAGATAAAGGTTAGTTGTATGTAATACATGATATGTATCAAGCAATGATGTTCTCAAAATAAATGAGATTGTGTTTGTATGATGCGTATATGCATGTGTCATGATGTATGGAAATGTAATGTTTTTAGCTGGGGAAAATAAATCCCAGATAGCCGCTGGAGAAAAGAGTTGAATTATTCATTTCCGCTGGGGATAGCGAATGAAGATGTTTGTGAGAATAACCCTGCAGGAGAGGATAACTTTGCTGGGGAATAAACTGACAAGGAGATTACTCTGTGGGGAAGAGATGCTCTGTAGAGGATTCCACTGATAAATTCTACTGGGGATGAATTACCGTTGCTGGTGATACTGAATCCTGTTGGGGATTCGAGTTTCTGCTTGTAAAAGGAATGAACTCCGCTGGGGATGATTTTTCCAATAGCGACCTTACTGGGGATAACCTTTTAGGCTCTACTGGGGACAATCTGCCAGAGTCTACTGGGGATGTGTGATACGGTGGGAGAACTGACTTGAGGTTTTGCGTTTGTTTTCGCAAATGTTTCGGTTGAGCAAGAGTCGCCACCGACTTTTTATTTTATCCTAAGGAAAGGTTAAAAAAGCACAGCAAAAACCTTTGAGATGTTTTCTTGGGTTCGGGGAGTAGATTATAGAAAGGGAAGGTATTAGCACCCTTTCTATCCATGGTTATCCATGGGCTCTTAGTTACTTGCTTAGATCAACTTGCCTTAATTTTCAATTGTTTGAAATGGTTCTTTGTGTGTGTGGGCTTGAAAATGTTTTGAAAAGAAGCCAATGTGGTGGCAACCTTTGTAATGATCCATGTTGGGATGTATACAAAGATGTATGTCTTTTAAAAAGGTTTTCATTTGTTTTTGAAAGTTGTTTTTGAAAGTGTAGTGATGCATGGTTTGGAAATAGGCAAGTGTTTTGTTTTGCAAGTTTGATTCAAGCAACTAAGAGTTTGTCTACTCCTAAATTTCTCAAAGATTTCTCCTATGTTTTTAACCCTTTTAACAATTTTGTTCCACCATTGCATTTGGTGGACAATCTTGTGTTAGGATGTGAAAGGGACGGGCGCGGGTCATCGTTTAGACCATAATTGCAATGGTGCCAAGTATCTTTGGGCAATTTTTCCTTGGAGGGACTTGATCATTTTTTTAGGCAACTTTCGAAAGCGTCATCGAGGGACCATGATCATTTGAATTGTGTTTGTTTTGCCCAAAGAGACCTAGCATGCAATATGGCCCATTTATTGAAGGCAACAAGTGGAATACCCTAGGGGTGCAAGTGTGATTAGTGTTGTCCATTTTCATGCTTGTTTATCTTGAAATTAGGTCAAACTATTTCGGTTAATTGTTTTGCATACAAACCCTAATTCTAACATGGCATAATTAGAAAGCATTAAAGTGCGAAAAATAAAATTCCTAAGTTATTACAACACAATATATGGGAAGGGGGGTACAAATGTTCAAATAGGGGTATTTTGACAAGGAATTTAAACCTAGACTATTACATCAAATATTGAATTATACAAATTATTTTATATACAATAATTAAATAAAAATGGAATAAATATGCAAGATGCAAAAAAAATGTTTTTTATGTGTATGAAAAAAAAAGTATTTTTTATGTGTCAAATAAATAAAATAAAAAGTATTATTTTTTTGGGGTTTTTATGTATTTAGGGCAAAACCCTAATTTATTAAATAAAAAAAAGTATTAATTATTTAATATGTACAATATTTATTAGTTATATACAAAAATAAAATAAAAATGAAGTATATTTGTAAAAAAGGTATTTTTAATATTAAATATTAATAAGAATAAAAATGTATATATTTTGTATTTTTTTTCTAAATATGCTAATAAATATGTATGTATTTATATTATATGATAAATATATTAAACATGTATAAAAATAAAATATTTAATATTTACAAGAAAAGTATATTTTCATAAAATATTTTCACAAGATAAAAATAAAATAAAAATCAGAAAAATAAAATGTATTAGTATTAATTTTAGTATTTTTAAATAATAGTATATAAGTATTTATTTATGTACAAATATCAATTTAAACAAATAAAAGCCTAATAAATATAAAAATGGTGTAAAAATATTTTTTTATATTTTTAATATTGTGAGGAAAAATAAATAAGTCAGAACAAAAAAAGAAAAGGTCAAAAAATCATGAAAATAAGCATAATGGGCCAAGGGGGTTTAAAAGTAACAAAAGGGTGCAAATAGGAAACTGAAACAAAGCCCAACCCAAAAAGTCCTTCTTCAACCTCTGAACCTGTATGAACAACAATCAACACGCGTTTTCTATCTCCCAATTCCTGGACTTTCAAGAAAAACTCACAACATGAAAAATGTAGAGCATTAAGAGACGAATCAAGGCATATAAAGAACTTGACTTAACTCTCTAAGATGAGAGAGAATTTCTTCTCCCCCAATTCCTGACCTAGTTTTTGTTCCATGTTCAGACATTAAATTCTCACAGCACACATAATATAAATGAAAACTAATTACATGGGCATGTTCAGGGCTATGAATGTGACATATTTTCTTCACAAACCTAAAGCTAACAATGCCTGGATAGAGAGATATGAGTTCATGAACTTACCTGTTCAGTTGGAGTTGTATCTGGTGATGGAGGTGTCTTCAATGCAAGGTGATGATTGGTACAGCTTCCTTGATGTCCAGGGATGCTATTCCAAGCTTTACTTTGCTTTGAAACCTAGTGAGTCGTGTTATGGAACTTCAACTGCAAAACAAGAAAATGAAAATGGTGATGTTGCTTGGGAGTGTTACAGGTCGTGTTTGAGGTTTGGAATAGCTTCAAGGGATGATGTGGGACAAGTTTGAAGTGATTTTAGCAAGAATGCATGAAAGGATTGAGCTATGGAACTCAATCTGCAGCAGGTCCCATGTTTTGGCAGTTTGAGGGTGATTCTGTGTTTGAGAGGGTGTTGGAGATGGTTGGCTCGTGTTCTAGCTCAGGTTTGATGATTAGAAAGTGTTTGACAAGTTTTCTTAAGCCTGTGTTAGTTGAGATGAGAGTTGTGTGATGTTATGCTATGTTTCTTCAACTTTAAGCAACAAATGTCCACTTGAGTTTTTAGACTGATAGAGGCCCCCCTAATGTGCTGCATACCTTGGCCTTGATCAGTGTAATTAGCTCATAAACTTGTGCCAAAGGCATTTGCACTGTACTTGCTTGGATTGCTAATTGACATAAAGTTCTACTTTTGCAAAAATGGACATTATGCTTTTTCTATTTTGGGCCTAAACCTTTATGTAATGCTTGAACACATAAAATATGGTCTTGGCACAATGAGTTTGCATTAAATTTATGAGTGCAAAAGGGATATAGGACCTGTAATCAAGTTGTGCAAGCTGATTTCAAAATGGCATAGATGTATGAACATGTAACTTGGCCAAATCAAAAGTGAGTTTTTCCCAACTTGCCAAATTCGATTCTCCCTAACCATGAGGTTGTTTGATGAGTTCTTGGACATCTTGGAAATCTTGGAATGTGTACTACAATCCATCTTTGAAATGCAAATTGAAATTCCAAGTGGAAGTATGTGAAAAATGGTCTTGAAGTTAGGCAAAAATCCTGCCTAAATTAGGTCAAAATTTCTCTAAGTTAAGAATGGTTTGGTACCCTTGTTCCAAAAATTGTAACTTGAGCTACAAGCTTCTTTTGAGGAAACTTTGTGAATCAAAGTTGTATATTTTGCAATAGGCTACAACTTTCATGTTTTGACTTTTGCTTGAATCCAAATGAATCTTGGTGAGAAAGTGGGACAAAGTTAGGAAAAAAATTAGGGTTTTTCATAACTTAGAAAAATTCTAAGTTATGAAAAATCTTCATTTCAAACCCTAATTTGCAATTCTTGATTTCTTGATGAACAAGTTTCATGATTTGGCATGTTTTGATGAAAAATGAATCTTGACACTTGATTTTGACCAAAAGGTCAAAGTTTGACTTTTCAGTATACAGTCAAAATTGATCAATTGACTGGGAAATTCAACTGTCAATCTTGTGCATTTGGGATCTTTTGAACTTGTTGAGTATGTCAAGACAATTCCATGGGGTCCTTGAGTCCATATGTGAGCTTGGTTTGCCATTGGCTAGGTCAAACAGTCAAAAATTGCCTTTGTGCAGTCAAAACCCTAAAAATGACCATTTTGCCCTTTTGGTGATCTGATCAAATTTCTTGTGGAATTGTGATCCAAACTTGATCAAATGGTCCATGTGAGTTCATAATGTTGATGTGGGTCAAATTTCATGAGATTTGACTGTCAATTGGCCACTGTTGACTTTTTCCCCAATACAGTTGATTTCTAGGTCAACTGTCCAATTGACTGGGCAAAATTTGGAATCAAGACTTGAAACTTGGTATGGATAAACTTGGGAGTCCAACATGAAGCATGAAAGTCATCTTAGGCATTTTAGGTCAAAATGTCTTTGTTCAAATACAAACCCTAATTTGGGTCAACAGTGCAAGGAGAAGTCTTGAGCAGAGGAAACCCTAACTGGATCTTGAGCTCCAAGGGTTTTGTGATGAGAAAATGTTGAGGAAATGGGAGGGAAAATTTTGGGGTACAACAGTTGCCGCTGTTCAATCTTCTTGAACCTGAAGAGTTAGATTGGCAAGTTTGCCTTTCGTGACTCGAGGGTAAAAGGAGATTGGACACTAGAGTGCCCGGAAATTTGCACTCGCATGTTGGAGTATCAGCAATGTGATGTCGGGAATGGGCTTATAGATGCCATTTGGAGAGATGGTGGATAGGGAGATGGGCTTATAGATTCCATCTGAAGACGTGACAGAATCTTGTCGGGAATGGGCTTATAGATGCCATTTGGAGGTGTTGATCGCATAAGAGATTCCTTAGCGAGAACTTGTGTATTTTGAGAAAGACAGATGTTTTCCTGGCTTGTTACAGGTGTTGATCTTCAATCTCCTCATGCAGACATGTCGTGGCTAGATACAGGAATCGAGTCTACAATTGGTTGCTCACAGATGTGCCCTGGCTGGATACAGGAATCGAATCTGGAAATAGTCATCAACAGATATGCCCTGGCTGGATACAGGAATCGAATCTGGAAATAGTCGTCAACAGATATTCCCTGGCTGGATACAGGAATCGAATCTGGAAATAGTCGTCAACAGATATGCCCTGGCTGGATACAGGAATCGAATCTTCAAACTCTTCAGACGTGCCCTGGCTAGATACAGGAATCGAGTCTGGAAACTGATCACTCACAGATGTGCCCTGGCTAGATACAGGAATCGAATCTGGAAACTGTGACAGTTGAAGGTAGTTGTCTTTTGGGTTGTCTTTTTCCCTAAAAAGGCAAAACATCAGTTGTATGCAATGTCATGATGTATGAAATGCATGATGTCATGATGTTCAAAATGAGATAGTGTTGTATGTATTTAAGCAAGATGTATGAAATGTGAAATGTTTTATGAATGTATTTTCGTCTAGGAAAATAAATCCTTGACGATTGGTTGGGGAATTAAATCCTGGGCTGATGTTGAAGAGTAAAGTTCTTTGCTTCCGCTAGGGATGATGGTTGCAAGAATATACCGGTAGGAGAAGATGACTCCGTTGAGGAATAAACTTGTTGGAGAGATTACCCTGAGGGGAATTACTCTGTGGAAAGAGATACTTCGCTGAAGTTTTGACGAGAGCTTCACTGAGGATTTCAATGATGGACTCCGTTGGGAATAATAATGATAAACTCCGCTGGGGATGACAATGATAAACTCCGCTGGGGACAACAAAGATAAACCCCCCTGGGGATAGGAAGAACTTTGCCGAGTACGATCTTTCGTGGTAATTAGCTGAGGATAACCCAGTTATAAGCCCTTGTGAGGAATAACTTTGAATAAAGCTCGGGAGAGACGTCCGTACTCTGCAGGGGATAAGCTTCAAGAATCTACTGGGGGATAAGCTTCAAAACCTGCCGGGGATATGAATTCCATTTTCCTGGGGAAACTTTTCAGACTGTACTGGGGTGATTCCACTGGTGTGTCCGTATTCCGCCGGGGAACAATCTTAGATCAAGACTGCCGGGGATGCTTGCTGATGAATGCCTATACTCCGCTGGGGAATGTTGCTATCTTGTCTTACTCTGTGGGGAGTTGAGATAACTTGGTCACATTCTTCAGTTGAATCTACCTTGGTACCTTGGCGGACCAAGCAACTAGACTGCCTGGACAACTCTACATTGCCCCTTGTTTCTGATGTCACCTGTAATTAGTCTTTTGTTTCATATGCAAGTATTTGTGAATTAGCAATTTAATGTCAAATGCATATATCAAAAATGAACATTGGACGTTCTTCGCAAGACAAAACAGAAAAAGGAAAAACAATTGGCAATTTGTTTGGAAAACTGAATCTGCATTGATTTTGAAATTTGCCTGTAAATAGGCGTTTTTTGTACAAGAGGCTGACGTCCTAGTAAGAGAACGCCGCCGAATAACACAAAGTTTATACAATTTTGAAAAGGAAACAAAACAGCTATGTGCACAATATTCCCACTGGGTTCCAACTCTGCTATCGCCTTTATGTCTTCAAGCGTCTCATCACTTTGCTGCTTAGTTGAAGATAAAGCTGATTGATCGATGCCGAAGTCTGAGCCAGATAGTTGATGCCGAATTCTGGATGCAAGGTGATCCAATGAGACATAATGTTACGCTTTATCCCTAACTTTTGCCTGGGCCGCCCTTTCAGGTTTTCAGTCCACCGGGATACCCATTTTTGCCCAAGCTGCCTTTTCAGGTTTTCGACAGAGCAGGCTTTTCGAATATGTACTTGATGGGATCTGTGATCGGTAGATCTGGAACTGACTGTTTAACGCTGGTTTGCGAAATGTCGCGGAAGCAAGAGTCGCCACCGTCTTTTATTTTCTCCAAATGGAAAGGACAAAAGCACAGAAAAATTCCTTAAAGAGATTGCTCTCGGTTCGGGAGGTAGGTTATAGAAAGGGAAGGTGTTAGCACCCTTTCTATCCATGGTTATCCATGGGCTCTTAGATACTTGCTCATTTGTGTTTTCAAAAATGGTTTGTCTGCTTTTCAACTGTGGGTTTTAAAAAGTTTCTTTGAAAATTTCAGTTCGACTCTTGTATCGGTCCTCAAGAGTGTTTGAAAAATTGCTTTCGAAAGCTTTTTGAAAATGTGTTGGTGTGAAAAGTATTTTTGAATTTGTTTTGAAATTTAGAGCAAGTATCTAGAGTCGTCTACCTACCCTAAGGAATTCGTCTGTGTAAATGTCCTTTAAAGTAGTGCCATCCCACCATTGAGAGGTAGGTAGCACCACCGTTGGAGGTGTTCGGGTCAATTCGAGGTTCGGGACATGGTGATCACCAGAGCAATGGGAAGACACCTTAGAAGCTACCCTCATGCCAGGTTCCCGGATCATGAGGACTTACTAAGACATCCTCTACTCGACGATCACCTTTCGAGGCAAGGCAACAGTGAGGCGTACCTTAGGGGTGGTGTGTGATTTGTGTGTCATGTTCATTTACATTTATCTTGTTCATGTCAGGTGATCTACGCGTTTGTTTTTATTTAATCATTCATTCTTGCATGCATTTGTTAACAGTTAAAAAGTGCGGAAAGATAAAAGTTCTAAACTATTACAAAGGCGCGGGTCCACATCGCCAAATTTAATCCAGGACCCGATTTGACAGAAAGTAAATAAAGTAAAATGCGGGAAATATAAAATGTCTGAGTTACATGGCTTGAGCAATTACATAATATTTGAAAGAAAATAAATGTGCGAAAGAAATAAAAATAGAACGTTCGAGGGCGTTGGACCCTTTAAAGAAATTAAATGAAATTAAAAAGCTAATTAATTATTTAATAAAAGGAAAGAAATGTTTTTTAGTTTTTTTGTATTTATGAAATAAAGAAAATTAAAATTAAAAGAAACTCTAATTCTAAGTTTTTTTAATTATTAATGAAAATGTTAAAGTTTAACCTAATTTACTAAATATTTAATGTACATGTTTATTTACAAAAATATTTAATAATTAATAACAATAATAATTAAAAAAAATTATTTATTAAAAAGATGATGAAAAGTTAAAAATCCTAATTTCTACATATTTTAATTTGTTAAGAAAAAGACTTAAGTTTTAAAACCTAATTTAACTAAATTAATTATTTAACATTTATTTACAAAAATATTTAATAAGTAAATTAATTAACATATTCTTAGTTTTTGATTTTCTGGTTTTATATTATTTTTATGAGAAAGATTAAATGAAATTAAAATATTAACCCTAATTCTAATTTTATTTATTAAGAAAAACATGTTAAAATTAAACCTAAAATTAATCTAATTATTTACATGCAATTTTGATTTATAAAAATAAATAATTAATTATTAGTGAAATTTATTTACAAAAAATATTAATTAAATAAATATATTTTGATTTTTATGACTTTTCTGTTTTTTACTATTTTTTTATATTTTATGAAAATAAGTTAAATTAAAGGAATTAATTAAAAAAAGAAATAATTGAAATAAATAAAATAAGGAAAAGAAAGAAAATACAATACCTTGGGGGGTTTCTGTCCCCTTTTTGGAGGTGAATTGGAGTGGTTTGGCCATTTGTGTTCTGGCCTCATCATGCATAAGTTTTTCTACTTTGGCCATTTGGCTTTTGGCTTTTGGCCATTTGGCTTTTGGCCTCAACGTTCCTTAATCTTCTCAGGATGTCTACCTCGCCATGTATTGGTGTCATGCATAAGTTTTTCTACTTTGGCCATTTGGCTTTTGGCTTTTGGCCATTTGGCTTTTGGCCTCAACGTTCCTTAATGAACCTGCATGGGATCCTGTCTAAATCTGCAGTGTTGAATCTCACGAACACATTAAATAATCATAAAATGCAAATAAAGCCAATATATGAAGAAATTTAATGTTTAGGCACAATATGGTATGTATGAATTATTATACCCTTTTGATCATGGAGATCAAATCAACCTTACCCTTACTGGAAAAGTAGTGACATGAATGCTTTTATGCCCTTTGGATCATGGAGATCAAGCCAGCCTTACCCTTACTGAAGAAGTAATAAGATGTTGGTTTGTAACGGAGATGGCTTGTTTGTAGTGAGAGAGGGATTTGTAATAAGGATTTCAAGGTTTTAGGGTTCTTGAAAGAGTTTGATATTCTAACAGTATTGTGGCAAGGTTTTTTCTCTCTTTTCCTCCTCTCTGGTTTGTGTGAAAAGAAGGTGATTATATAATGAAAATTAGGGTAAAGCAAATGGGCTTTGAATGTGCAATTGGGCCTCCAATATTCACTTGAATTCGTCACTTTTCAGGCTAAATCGCAGGGACTTAAGTGCATTTTTTGAAGTTGAAATGTGAAAACAAAATGTAGCCGACATCGAGAACTAACTTCTGTCCGAAAATCGACTCAATCGGATAAACGGTGAATTAGTTATGAATTTTTGAAGTTTCAGCTCAGACAAACTTATTTTGGGCTTCAGTGTCGACTCTGACACGTTCTTCAATAAAAAACTGGTATTGATCGGTACATAATTTGGTCTCGACTTTTGAAGCAAAGTTGTAGATCTATGAGTCAGTGACCTTGTGTAAAAATATGAGTCCAATCCGATAAAAATTGACCGAGTTATGAATTTTTGAAGTTTCGGCCCAGATAAAATAATATTCAGCATTCAGGATTTTCAGCGTGTCACGCACTCTGAGCAAAAAACGAAGGCCTTTTGAATACCGTTTGAACTCAATACTTTCTGTGAAAATGTAGCCAACTCAATTTGTAAAATTTTGGCGCCAGAACCAGCTCGATACGATGAAAATCGACCAAGTTATGATTTTTTGAACATGACGCAAATAAACTTCTGTCACAAATTTTCTGCACGAAAATACTTGATAAATCCACATTTTTGAAGACCTTCTGGTTGAAATTGGCTTCCAGCCGTGAGAGATGAAAACGTAGATAATGTCAAGACGGAATTTTGGCCACTGGAACGGGTTCAAAACGAGTCACGATCTTCAAGTTATGAATTTTTTTAGCGCGTAAAAACTGCACTTTCAGCACACTTTTTCACTATATTTCTTCAAGAAAACTCACACATTCGGATACCTTCTTTAAAGAATTGACTCTTGAGCCGAACCTGAATTTGAGAATACATTATCAGAGATATCTTGGCGAAAGAACACCTGAATATGATGCGCCGGGTTGGACTTGTGAATTTTTCTTGAAATGTTTTGAGAAATATGGGAGGGCAAATTTTGGGGTACAACAGTTGCCCCTGTTCAATCTTCTTAGACCTGAGGATGCAGATTGGCTGACGTGTCTTTCGTAATCCGAGGGTGGAAGATGATTGAACACTAGAGTGCCCAGAAATTTGCGCTCACATAGTAGCAGTGTGATGGTGGAATAGGCTTATAGATGCCATTTGGAGATTGATGAATAGGATGATGGGCTTATAGATGTCATGCTAGGAGATGATGGAAGGTGGATGGGCTTATAGATGCCATCTGGGTGTTGATCGCGTAAGAGATTCCTTAGCGAGAACCTGCGTACCTGCAAAAGAAAAAATGATTACCTGGCCTGTTACAGGAGCTGGTCTTCAGATGCTTGGTATAGATGTGTCCTGACTGGTTACAGGAGCTGAATATGGAGCTTCACAAAGATGATGAATGAACCAGGGATGGTTACTACCTCAGCATGAACGGTGAGAGAACCTTGGGTGACTTTAACTTCAACAACGCTCGTTGAGAAAATCTTGGTGGGAATTACCATCTTCGCAATATCGGGAAGAGAACCAATAGGCAACTATAATCTGAAAGGGAATTACATCTCACGCACCGTCGGGTAGAGAACCATAGGAAATTATAACCTGGGCTGGAATTAGTAAGGTTGGTGAGTTGTCTCTACTGACAGGTTATTTCCATGGACGGGTGGTCTATAACGACGAGTGTCTATCACGACGAGTGTATTATCGCGACGAGTGTCTATAACGACGAGTGTCTATCACGACGAGTGTCTATAACAACGAGTGTCTATAACGACGAGTGTCTATCACGACGAGTGTCTATAACGACGAGTGTCTATAACGGCGAGTGTCTATAACGGCGAGTGTCTATAACGACGAGTGTCTATAACGACGAGTGTCTATAACGACGAGTGTCTATAACGACGAGTGTCTATAACGACGAGTGTCTATAACGACGAGTGTCTATAACGACGAGTGTCTATAACGACGAGTGTCTATAACGACGAGTGTCTCTAACAACGAGTGTCTATAACGACGAGTGTCTATAACGACGAGTGTCTATAACGACGAGTGTCTATAACGACGAGTGTCTATAACGACGAGTGTCTCTAACGACGAGTGTCTCTAACGACGAGTGTCTCTAACGACGAGTGTCTATAACGACGAGTGTCTATAACGACGAGTGTCTATAACGACGAGTGTCTATAACGACGAGTGTCTATAACGACGAGTGTCTATAACGACGAGTGTCTATAACGGCGAGTGTCTATAACGACGAGTGTCTATAACAACGGGTGTCTATGCCGACGAGTGTCTATAACGACGAGTGTCTATGACGACGAGTGTCTATAACGACGGGTGTTTATAACAACGGGTGTCTATAACGACGGGTGGAAGTAATTTTAACTGGACTTGTCTTCTTTTGACTGAATTTGTCTTTTTTGACATAGCTGATCATTTAACTGTATCCTTCCTGAAAGGTAAAGGTCAGTCATATGCAATGCATGGTATGGATCAAGCAGTAATATTTTTCAACACATGAGATTGTATGATATGATGCGTATATGCATGTATCATGATGTATAACAGTGTGATGTTTATGAATGTATCTTCATCTAGGAAAATAGATCCTTGACGGATGCCGGGAAGTTAAATCCTGGGCTGATGTTTGGAGAATAGATTTTGCTTCCGTTGGGGACGACGATTGCAAGAATACCGGTAGGAGAAGATAACTCCGTTGGGCAATAAACTTGGCGAATGGAATAACTCTGCGGGGAGAAAAGTACTCTGACGATCTTGCTGGGGCGCAATACTCTGTAGGGAGAGAGATACTTTGTTGGGATGTTGATAGTTGTTGATGGACCAACCTCCTTCTGGTAGGCAGGTGACAAGATGACAGGACATAGTCGTACGCTTTGATCCCTAACTTTTGCCTGGACCGCCCTTTCGGGTTTTCAGTCCACCGGGATACCCATTTTTGCCCAAGCCGCCTTTTCAGGTTTTCGACTTGCCGGGTGTACTGATTTTTCATTTCATCCCTTCATTTTGCCCGAACCCTTTTGGTTCGCCGGGAAGCCCTTATTTTTGCCTAGGTGTGTCAACCTAGCGGGTCTTTGATTATGCGTAGTATCTTTTCGACTACGTCCATGTTCTCAGAACGTAGGGAGTTGCCCCTGTTAGAAGTATTTAGTCATGCCACCAGAAGGTGTTTGATCAGGCCAGATTCGTTGTTGAAATGCCCCAAGTGACTCAGGCGGAGATTTGCCCCAGGCTATTTGACCTTTGAGAGATTCTCCGAATCTTGATTGGATTTCCCCAGATGATTGGACCATGATCATGTCGTGCCCCTTGATTGGAGGTGCTTTTGTTCATTAGGCATTCGTCGTGCGAATTTCTATGCTGTTCAAACAAAAAGTCATATGCAAACAAAGTTATGTTAAAAAATGCAAAGCTTATGTCTGTCTTGAAGATTTTGAAAATGCATTCTTTTTCATAAAACAAGTGATTGTTTGTAAAACGTGATGTCAACTCGTTATTTTATCGTAGGCCTTAAGGAGTCAGGATACCTTTCGTAACAGTATGCTTTCGAACTAACCCATGCTTCAGCTAGGACTTTTAAGGGTTATAACGTGGCCTGGTTCACGGTTTAAGAGACAAAGGATAAAGGCTCAAATTATTTGTACCCACCCACTCTTCGTGATGTTCTCCAAACCTAAACTCAGTTGATCATACGTTAGACCTTGTTTGAGTCTTTGCTCCGATTTTCCGGTGATGGTTCGGATGTTGATAACTTATTTTGAATAGGCAGTCATTCCTTTTTTGTTGAGGGTTTGTAAGACCTCTTTCTTGATTTTTGTTATCCCTTTCTTTTTTTGCCTGAACTGTTTCCCTTTTTTGGAATTACAGTCAGCGGGATGCCCCAGTTTTGTAAGTCTCCTTCATGGGTTTTGACTTAATGGGTTTTTTATTTTTTTTATTTTGAAAGATAATGACTGCCTTTCTTTATTGATCATTCGGAACCATCACTGTCTTTCTTTGTTTTGTAAGGATCTTTTTGGTGCCATTCGTTATGCACTTGGATCAACTGAGAGAACTACCCTGCCCCAGGTTATGATGAAGGGTTTTGAATTTCGAAAAGAAAAACTCCTACTTCTTTGGCTCAGAGGGGTTGACGAGGGATTATCATCCTTATAACTCCAGTGTTTAGGGATTGAAACAATGCCTGTACCTCATCAGCGGGGTCTGTTCAAAAGCATACTGTAGATTATGGTATTATTTTCGTCATCCTCCCTCAAGAGGCTTAGAATTATTAATCGAGAGTCGACAATCAGAAAAATATGAAAATAATTTGCACATAGTGAATACGAAATAATTACTTCAAAACAGACATGTGTAATGCATTAATGAAATAACCAAGTTTGACATGAAATAAAATGTTTGAACAATCGAAGAAAAATACAATCTTGAACATTCAAATGAACAAAAGTTTCCAATCCTAGCCATATTTTGGCAGGGGAGCCGTGATCACATTCGGAGTCTCTGGAGAGTCGAGCTGGACTTCCTTTGCGTCAATCAGATCTTGAACCCTATTTCTCAAAGTCCAACAGTCATCTGTAGCATGCCCCGGGCTGTCGGAATGATAGGCGCAGCGAGCATTGGGATTGTACCTTGAAGGTGTTCTGTTAGGATTCTTCGGGGGATCCATGAGAGTTACCAACTTGGTTTCCAGCAGTTGTGACAATATCTGTGACAAGGTCATGCCGAGGGGAGTAAATTGCCTCTTGGGTCTTTCTTCCCTTTGTTGATTGTGACGCTGAGGAACACCGGCCGGCTTTGCGATAGTTACTGCGTTGACAACACTAGATTCCCTCTTGGATGGTTTCTTCTCAGTGTTCGAGGAGTCACCATTCTGTATTTTCCCTGACTTGATGCCAGCTTCTATTCTTTCCCCGGTCAAGATCAAATCTGTAAACCCGGCAGCGGAATTCCCAATCAGGTGGTTGAAGAATGGACCAGACAGGGTCCCCAAGAACATGTCGACGAGTTCGCGGTCAGTCAGAGGTGGTTGTACCCTTCCAGCAAGCTCCCTCCATTTTTGGGCATATTCTTTGAAACCTTCACCCGTACCCATAGACATCCCCTGAAGCTGAGTGCGCGTGGGAGCGAGGTCGGCATTGTACTGGTACTGCTTGTAGAATGCAGTGGCTAAGTCTTCCCAGGTACGGATGTTGGCTCCATCCAGTTGATAGAACCAGTCAAGCTGAGTCCCTGAAAGACTCTCTTGGAAAAAGTGGATCCATAAGTTCCTGTCGGCCGTGTAGGGCTGGATCCTCCTCATGTAGGACCTGAGATGCAGCTTTGGACAGGATGCCCCGTCATACTTTGCAAAGGCAGGTGCCTTGAATTTGTGCGGGATCACTACCCCAGAAGACAGACCTAGATCCTCGAAGTCCAGGCCAGGCACTTTTTGTATCTCCATAGCACTTAACCGGTCTTCCAACTGTTTGTACCTATCCTCAGCCGGAGGGTACTGTTCGTCGTTGAAATCTGTCTCATTGTCGGAGACCACTGGACTGGAAACCCTTTCCTCTTAATGACTGCCTTTCCCCACGGATGGAGTTGTCCTCTCAGCTTGATCCTGCAGGGTATTCCCAGATCTGCGTCTAGGGCTGAACAAAACAGTCCTCTTCTTCTTCTTTTCCTTCTTCAAGAGCAGAGCCTTCAGATCTTGTTGCCCCTGGGTCAAATTCATGATCAGCCCTTGGAACTGGGCGTTCTGAGCCTAGAGGGCCTTGATAGTGTGCTCGGTTGAGGATTCAGGATTCATGACGAGACTGCTGAAATAAACAGCGAAGAAGGTAAGTAACCTGCAGAGAAAGGGTACCTGTCATGCAATGATATGTATGATATGCATGCAATGATTTCAAGGACCTCGAGGGGTAAACAAATTGTTAGAGTTGGGAACTGGTAACTTGATTGAAGGTACTTCATGTTGTTGAGAGTCCTTCTTCAAGGGTCAAAGGCTCACCATATCCAGTGGGTCATAGCCCCTGACTTTAATCATCATGTCTGGTTTTGATTTCCAAACAACCTTGGTTAAGGGAACCTTCTTCAAGAGTCAGAGCTCACCATATCAAGTGGGTCATAGCCTCTGACAACTTTGGCTATAGGAAAATAAATCCTCTTTGCCCCTTGCTAGATGTTTGATTCATCGTGACCTGCATCACAAGCCCTCGAGATCCTTGAAATGGGTTAGGATGTATGCAGGATGCATGCAATGGTATGATGTTATGCTATGCATTGGGTAATGTGGATAAACCCTGTTATGAGCCCTTATTAAGGACTATAAACAAAACCTGCAAGCAAATTTGGTAAACATGTCATGAGTCCCAATCAAGGACTAAAACAAACCCTGCAAGAAACTTGGTAAACCTTGTTATAAGTCCTGGTTAAGGACTAAAACAAAAACCTGCAAGAAACTTAGTAAGCCTTGTCATAAGCCCTGGTTAAGGACTAAAACAAAAACCTGTAGGAAATCCAGTAAACCCTGTTATGAGTCCTAGTTAAGGACTATAAACAAAACCTGCGAGAAACTCAAGTGTCAGGTAACAAGCATGCGAATAGTCAAGTACGAAGGCACACAAGTCACACGAAAGAGCCCTTAGAGTTTAGGCCAGCATGGGGTCTGGGTATTACCCTCTTGAAGTTGGTGGGCTCAACCTGTCCTATTAGAAGTAACCGGGTTCTAAGGATCCCAACATCACGGGATTGCTTTCATTGTTCATCGTTTCGATTTAGCCACTGAACAGGCGACCGAAATATTCCAGGAAAGCAACCCTCAATTGAGTGTAGTATCGAGTATCAACCAACCTCGGACTGCACCAAAGTCAGTTACCTCACTACCCTAAAGAGGCCAAGATAGTTCAATTAAGGTTCCTAAGGTCTGTTGATGCTTCACGACACCACGCGGAGGCCCCGTACTCTCCTTGACTGAACTCAAGGGTTACCGGTACACACCAAAGTGCCACATCAACGTAGCAGACTGTTTCAACCATGTCGGTATACCCCACACAGTTCCCTCACAGTCTTGTTGCTACTTTCTAAGAAGGTATCCCCCAGATCCGGGTTAGGATCTATAGAACTCCCAAGCAACCCACAATTTAAAGCACACAAGGAAAACAATTGAAAACACAGTTATGAACTATCCCTAAGGTACACCTCACTTTATAAAGAGTCCCCAGCAGAGTCGCCAGTTCTGTGATCGGTGGATCTGGAACTGACTGTTTAACGCTGGTTCGCGAAATGTCGCGGAAGCAAGAGTCGCCACCGTCTTTTATTTTCTCCAAATGGAAAGGACAAAAGCACAGAAAAATTCCTTAAAGAGATTGCTCTCGGTTCGGGAGGTAGGTTATAGAAAGGGAAGGTGTTAGCACCCTTTCTATCCATGGTTATCCATGGGCTCTTAGATACTTGCTCATTTGTGTTTTCAAAAATGGTTTGTCTGCTTTTCAACTGTGGGTTTTAAAAAGTTTCTTTGAAAATTTCAGTTCGACTCTTGTATCGGTCCTCAAGAGTGTTTGAAAAATTGCTTTCGAAAGCTTTTTGAAAATGTGTTGGTGTGAAAAGTATTTTTGAATTTGTTTTGAAATTTAGAGCAAGTATCTAGAGTCGTCTACCTACCCTAAGGAATTCGTCTGTGTAAATATCCTTTAAAGTAGTGCCATCCCACTATTGAGAGGTAGGTAGCACCACCGTTGGAGGTGTTCGGGTCAATTCGAGGTTCGGGACATGGTGATTACTAGAGCAATGGGAAGACACCTTAGAAGCTACCCTCATGCCAGGTTCCCGGATCATGAGGACTTACTAAGACATCCTCTACTCGACGATCACCTTTCGAGGCAAGGCAACAGTGAGGCGTACCCTAGGGGTGGTGTGTGATTTGTGTGTCATGTTCATTTACATTTATCTTGTTCATGTCAGGTGATCTACGCGTTTGTTTTTATTTAATCATTCATTCTTGCATGCATTTGTTAACAGTTAAAAAGTGCGGAAAGATAAAAGTTCTAAACTATTACAAAGGCGCGGGTCCACATCGCCAAATTTAATCTAGGACCCGATTTGACAGAAAGTAAATAAAGTAAAATGCGGGAAATATAAAATGTCCGAGTTACATGGCTTGAGCAATTACATAATATTTGAAAGAAAATAAATGTGCGAAAGAAATAAAAATAGAACGTTCGAGGGCGTTGGACCCTTTAAAGAAATTAAATGAAATTAAAAAGCTAATTAATTATTTAATAAAAGGAAAGAAATGTTTTTTAGTTTTTTTGTATTTATGAAATAAAGAAAATTAAAATTAAAAGAAACTCTAATTCTAAGTTTTTTTAATTATTAATGAAAATGTTAAAGTTTAGCCTAATTTACTAAATATTTAATGTACATGTTTATTTACAAAAATATTTAATAATTAATAACAATAATAATAAAAAAAAATTATTTATTAAAAAGATGATGAAAAGTTAAAAATCCTAATTTCTACATATTTTAATTTGTTAAGAAAAAGACTTAAGTTTTAAAACCTAATTTAACTAAATTAATTATTTAACATTTATTTACAAAAATATTTAATAAGTAAATTAATTAACATATTCTTAGTTTTTGATTTTCTGGTTTTATATTATTTTTATGAGAAAGATTAAATGAAATTAAAATATTAACCCTAATTCTAATTTTATTTATTAAGAAAAACATGTTAAAATTAAACCTAAAATTAATCTAATTATTTACATGCAATTTTGATTTATAAAAATAAATAATTAATTATTAGTGAAATTTATTTACAAAAAATATTAATTAAATAAATATATTTTGATTTTTATGACTTTTCTGTTTTTTACTATTTTTTTTATATTTTATGAAAATAAGTTAAATTAAAGGAATTAATTAAAAAAATAAATAATTGAAATAAATAAAATAAGGAAAAGAAAGAAAATACAATACCTTGGGGGGTTTCTGTCCCCTTTTTGGAGGTGAATTGGAGTGGTTTGGCCATTTGTGTTCTGGCCTCATCATGCATAAGTTTTTCTACTTTGGCCATTTGGCTTTTGGCTTTTGGCCATTTGGCTTTTGGCCTCAACGTTCCTTAATCTTCTCAGGATGTCTACCTCGCCATGTATTGGTGTCATGCATAAGTTTTTCTACTTTGACCATTTGGCTTTTGGCTTTTGGCCATTTGGCTTTTGGCCTCAACGTTCCTTAATGAACCTGCATGGGATCCTGTCTAAATCTGCAGTGTTGAATCTCACGAACACATTAAATAATCATAAAATGCAAATAAAGCCAATATATGAAGAAATTTAATGTTTAGGCACAATATGGCATGTATGAATGATTATACCCTTTTGATCATGGAGATCAAATCAACCTTACCCTTACTGAAAAAGTAGTGACATGAATACTTTTATGCCCTTTGGATCATGGAGATCAAGCCAGCCTTACCCTTACTGAAGAAGTAATAAGATGTTGGTTTGTAACGGAGATGGCTTGTTTGTAGTGAGAGAGGGATTTGTAATAAAGATTTCAAGGTTTTAGGGTTCTTGAAAGAGTTTGATATTCTAACAGTATTGTGGCAAGGTTTTTTCTCTCTTTTCCTCCTCTTTGGTTTGTGTGAAAAGAAGGTGATTATATAATGAAAATTAGGGTAAAGCAAATGGGCTTTGAATGTGCAATTGGGCCTCCAATATTCACTTGAATTCGTCACTTTCCAGGCTAAATCGCAGGGACTTAAGTGCATTTTTTGAAGTTGAAATGTGAAAACAAAATGTAGACGACATCGAGAACTAACTTATGTCCGAAAATCGACTCAATCGGATAAACGGTGAATTAGTTATGAATTTTTGAAGTTTCAGCTCAGACAAACTTATTTTGGGCTTCAGTGTCGACTCTGACACGTTCTTCAATAAAAAACTGGTATTGATCGGTACATAATTTGGTCTCGACTTTTGAAGCAAAGTTGTAGATCTATGAGTCAGTGACCTTGTGTAAAAATATGAGTCCAATCGATAAAAATTGACCGAGTTATGAATTTTTGAAGTTTCGGCCCAGATAAAATAATATTCAGCATTCAGGATTTTCAGCGTGTCACGCACTCTGAGCAAAAAACGAAGGCCTTTTGAATACCGTTTGAACTCAATACTTTCTGTGAAAATGTAGCCAACTCAATTTGTAAAATTTTGGCGCCAGAACCAGCTCGATACGATGAAAATCGACCAAGTTATGATTTTTTGAACATGACGCAAATAAACTTCTGTCACAAATTTTCTGCACGAAAATACTTGATAAATCCACATTTTTGAAGACCTTCTGGTCGAAATTGGCTTCCAGCCGTGAGAGATGAAAACGTAGATAATGTCAAGACGGAATTTTGGCCACTGGAACTGGTTCAAAACGAGTCACGATCTTCAAGTTATGAATTTTTTTAGCGCGTAAAAACTGCACTTTCAGCACACTTTTTCACTATATTTCTTCAAGAAAACTCACACATTCGGATACCTTCTTTAAAGAATTGACTCTTGAGCCGAACCTGAATTTGAGAATACATTATCAGAGATATCTTGGCGAAAGAACACCTGAATATGATGCGCCGGGTTGGACTTGTGAATTTTTCTTGAAATGTTTTGAGAAATATGGGAGGGCAAATTTTGGGGTACAACAGGATCCATCTTTGAAATCAACAAGGTAGTGTGAGTCAACATATACTGTCTCAGCCGGCGAGCAGCCCATACCAGAACGCAGCAAGTTTTCTCGAGCAGTGAGTAACGAGACTCACAGTCGGTAAACTTTTTGCTCAGGTAATAAATAGCGTGCTCTTTTCGGCCAGACTCGTCATGCTGCCCCAGCACACACCCCATCGAGTTGTCAAGTACTGTCAGGTATAGTATCAGAGGTCTCCCTTCTACTGGAGGCATAAGAATGGGTGGCTCTTGGAGATATTCCTTTATCTTTTCGAAAGCAGCCTGACATTCATCGTTCCAACGTACTACTTGATCTTTCTTCAGCAATTTGAAGATTGGCTCACAGGTAGCAGTTAGATGTGAGATGAATCGGGCAATATATTCAGTCGTCCTAGAAAGCCTCTGACTTCTTTCTCTGTCTTAGGAGTTGGCATCTCTTGTATGGCTTTCACCTTGGCAGGGTCCACCTGAATACCTTTATCGCTTACAATGAAACCTAATAATTTTCCAGACCTCACCCCAAAGGTGCATTTGTTTGGGTTCAACCTCAGTTTGTACAACTTCAGTCGGTCAAACAGCTTCCGCAGATGGTCAAGGTGTTCCTCCTCAGTTTGGGACCTTGCAATCATATCATCGACGTATACTTCAATCTCATGATGGATCATATCATGAAATAAAGCAACCATGGCACGTTGGTAGGTTGCCCCAGCATTTTTCAACCCTAATGGCATGACCTTGTAGCAGAAGGTACCCCACTGAGTCACAAAGGTAGTCTTTTCCATATCTTCTGGAGCCATCTTGATCTGATTATACCCTGAAAAGCCATCCATGAAGGAGAACACCTTGTGTTGAGCAGTATTGTCAACAAGAACGTCGATGTGAGGCAGAGGGAAATCATCTTTGGGGCTGCCCCTGTTCAAATCCCTGTAGTCAACACACATTCTGACCTTACCGTCCTTCTTCGGCATTGGCACCACGTTGGCAACCCACTGAGGGTAAGAGGTCACTGCTAGAAACCCGGCATCGAACTGCTTCCTAACCTCAGCCTTGATCTTTTCGGACATCTCTGGGCGCATACGGCGGACCTTTTGCTTTACCGGAGGGAAATCTTCCTTGGTAGGCAGATGATGGACTACAATGTCGGCATCCAAACAGGGCATGTCTTCGTATGACCAAGCAAAGATCTCCATGTAATCATGTAGCATCTGGATCAATCGTTGCTTCACGCTGAGCTCTAGATTGGCACCAATCTTGACCTCTTTTCTATCTGTCTCAGTACCCAGGTTCACTATTTCCACCGGCTCTTCATGCGGCTGAATGGCCCTCTCTTCTTGGAGTAGCAGTCTTGCGAGTTCACCAGGCACTTCGCAATCATCTTCACCTTCGTCTTCGGCCAAGTTGATCGGATTTTCGAAGTCATAACTGGCAGTAGCAGAGCTGTTACCAGTGAGATCCAGAGTGGATTGAAACCTGTATAAGTGAGTGTGTGTAAATACAGCTGTTTTGCAATATATAACACAGAAAGAAAAAGAGCACAAGATTTGAAATGCAACAAACGTCCAATGTTTTGATTAATGATATATGGAAATGTCATACAAAAAGCCCTCACAAATGGAGCTACGGTGCCCCGGGTAGGACACCGAGCCAATAAAAGTTTTAACATATTGTTTGTTACAAATTGAAAATCAAAAGAGTTAATTACTGCGTGACAAATGTGATAGGTGTAAAATCCTTTGCCGTCCAGTTGCTTGGTCCGTTGTTGGTGGTTGGATAGATCCAACTGTCAAACTCTGCTTCCTCCACGTCCTCCTTGATAGCATTCACCCTTGGGTTGGTGATGAACACCGGAGCCTTTCTGATCCTTTCCTTGCGAACAGCCCTCTGAGCCTCTGCAGTGAAGCCCAGCCCAAACTTGTCGGTCTTTTGAGTGAAGTCAGGAAGCTGACCCCAGTTTGCGCAGTTGCCTTTCTCGATTACAGCCCGGGCATCCTTCAAGGAAGCCATCTTCAGAGGAAAGTCTTCTTCAACTACTGCCTCAGCTGACGCCAACGTTGGAGGTACCTCTTCAAAATGTTGAAAGGGGGTTTCAATAAACTCCCCGTCCATCTCGATATACCGGAATGAATTCAAGTGACTTACCATGTATTCCTCTCCACCCTGCACAGTAACAATCTTCCCTTTGACAGGGTATTTGAGCTTTTGGTGTAGAGTGGATGTTACTGCCCCAACCTTGTGAATCTAGGGTCGACCCAACAAACAGGAATAAGATGGACGAATATCCATCACGTAGAACGTTGAGTCGAAGACTTGGGAACCCACACGAATAGGAATGTCTACCTCACCGTGCACCATCCTCTTAGAACCGTCGAAGGCTCTAACAATGATGTTACTAGGTTTCAATTCCAGGCCCTCACAATCCAACCGATCTAAGGCCTTCTTGGGCAATACATTCAGGGAAGAACCGGTGTCCACTAATACGTGTGCGAGAGTAGTGCCCCTGCATTCTATAGAGACGTGCAGGGCATCATTGTGATTTTTTCCTTTGGCGGTAAGGTCAGCATCCGAGAACCCCAAGCCATTGTCAGCTATCAAATTAGCCACACAGTCAGTTAATTGATCTGCAGATGTCTCTTGCGGCATATGGGCCGTTTTCAGAAATGAAATCAGGGCCTTGGCGTGGGCCTCTGAGCACAACAGCAATGATAGCATAGAGATCTTGGAGGGGGTATGCCCCAGCTGTTCAACAACATTGAAGTCACTCTTTTTAATGATTTTAAGGATTTCCTCCATCTCTTGTTGGGAGGCTTCAACAACAGTCTTTTTTGGTGCCTCCGTCCGGGCAGGCAAATCGGTAGCAATTTCTTTGCCTCGAGCATCAGAGGACTCGGCGGCAGTAGTAGACACAGGAACTTGATTTGAAACATGCACACTTGCGGGTGTGATGATGAGAGGTTTTCGGATAACTGGTGGTGCAATGTCAGGCGAGAAGAGCCTGCCACTGCGAGTAATCTTGGCGGGACCAGTGATGTTACTGATACTGGTACCGGTATTGAACTCCTGCTTCACTCCAAGCACATATACGTCTGTCCCATAATGCCATGGGACAGCCTTGTCAGATTCATAGGGGAGAGGCCCTGGAACAGTAATGGTAATGGGTGCAACAGACATAATTTGGATTGGCTTCCTTGGGAGAGCCTTGGTAGGATTGTTGAAAATTGTGACGACAGATACTTCTTCAGCGGAAACAAACGAAACAGCAGTTTTCTTGAACATAATTTCTTTGCTATCCATCAGGCTTTGGATGCCTGATTTCAGCAGCGGATAACCGGTAGGGATAACAACACACAGGAGGCAACCCTTGCTACAGCCTGGAAATAAACCGGCTAGTAGTAAGTTCCTCTTAACAGTCAAAAGAGGGGTAGCAACATCATTCACCGAAACAGCATACAAATCTTCCTCGACGGCATTTACTCTATGCTGGGGCATAGGAGCAGTTACAACATTTGGCCTCTCAGGCGCCTCAAACTGAATTTCCTTCGCGTCGATAAGGTCTTGCACTTTATTTCTCAGGGCCCAGCAATCATCAGTAGTATTCCCGGGGCTATCAGAATGATAAGCACAACGGGCATTTGGGTTATACTTAGGAGATGCAGTATTCACGACCTTCGGAGCCTCTTTGGTGGTCACCAAGTTGGTTGATAACAGTTGCGGTAAGATTTGTGACAAGGTCATACTTAGCCGAGTATACTGCCTCTTGGGCCTTTCACCTCTTTGTTGATTGTACTGCTGAGGAGCAGCAACAGGTTTTGAAATGACCAAGGCATTGACGGCTTGGCGGCTTTCTGGCTTGACTTGTCTTCTAGGACCATAGACTGCACTAGCTTCCTTCTTGAAAGGCCTCTTCTCAGTACTTGCGGAGGCAGCTTTCTGTATTTTTCCTGACCTGATGCCAGCTTCTATCCTTTCACCCGTCAGGATCAAATCTGTAAACCCAACGGAGGAATTACCAACCAAATGATTGAAGAATGGACCAGACAAGGTCCCTAGAAACATGTCAACCAGCTCACGATCAGTCAAAGGAGGCTGCACCCTGCTAGCCAAATCTCTCCATTTTTGTGCATATTCTTTGAACCCTTCGCCCGTTCCTAGAGACATACCCTGAAGTTGGGTACGCGTAGGAGCGAGGTTAGAATTGTATTGATATTGTCTATAAAATGCGGTCGCCAAATCTTCCCAATGTCGGATACTAGTTCCATCTAGTTGATAGAACCACTCAAGCTGTGACCCCGAAAGGCTATCTTGGAAGAAGTGGATCCAAAGATTTTTATCTGCCGTGTAAGGTTGGATCTTTCTTACGTACGACCTGAGATGCAGCTTTGGACAGGAGGCCCCGTCATATTTGGCAAAGGCAGGAGCCTTAAACTTGTGTGGGATTACTACCCCAAAAGATAAGCCCAAATCTCCGAAATCCAGCCCCGGCACATTTTGAATCTCCATGGCACTCAAGCGGTCTTCTAATTGCTTGTATCTATCAGCAGCGGGTGGGTATTGTTCGTCATTGTAATCCGTCTCGTTGTCAGAGACTGCAGGACTAGGAGCTCCTCCCCCTTAGGGACTGTCTTTCTCTGCAGAGGAAGTAGTTGGATCAGCCTCGTTATGGAGTGTGTTCCCAAACCTGCGTCCAGTGTTGAATAACGCAGTCCTCTTCTTCTTCTTCTTCTTCTTTAGGAGCAGAGCCTTCAACTCTTGCTGACCTTGGGCCAGGCTCATGACCATTTCTTGAAACTGAGCATTTTGGGCCTGAAGGGCCTTGATTGCTTGCTCACTGGATGATTATGGATTCATGATGACTGTTCAAAAATAAACAGCGAAGAAGATTAAGCAACCTGTAGAAAAGGGGTACCTGTTATGCACATGATGCATGAGATGCTATGCAATGCATTCAAGGGTTTTTAGAAATTCACAATTGTTGTAGACAAAAGAACGCACGTCATATTGATAAGAAGAAATTTGTTAGTACATAAGTGCCCCATGGGCCAAATATTACAAAAACAATTTCTCAAGGTAAAAAGACGTTGCGTATCCTCTTTGGCGCAATGTAGGTGTTGAGGGCCTCTTGCTCATGGAGTCGGCGGGTGAGCTCTAAAACCTTCTTCTCACTGGCGTAGAAGCTGGCTTCAAAAGTGTTCCGTTCCTCCTTGAGTTGGATCCAACTCTTCTGCATCTCCTCCCACGATGTAGGCATGTCAGGATGTAGGATGGTGTAGGGAACCTCTCCTTCCTTGACGGGCTCTTTAATCACAGGGAGAACATGAGGATAAGGCATCATCAGACTCTGGGCTCGGGCTCGTACCCACTTGAGATAAGGTTCAAGAGGGATGGAGTTCTTGTGTCCCAATGTCTTGCTATCAACTTTGTTGGGTCTCCCCCAAGCTCTGATGAATCTTTGGCGAAGTCCTTGCGCATCGTTATCGAAGTCAAAAACTAGGTCAGGAATCAACATGTCGTGAGGGCCATCCCTCCGTGCATATCCAAATTGCCTCAAAGCTAGGCAAGGGTTGTAGGTGATACCTCCTCTGATTCCAAGTAAAGGAACATTAGGAAACTCTCCACAACGATCGACGATGATGACATTTTCTCTGGACCGAGAACACCAATGTACATCAGAGTGAGTAAGAGTCATCAACCGTTGGGACCACCTTGAGCCTTGGTCATTCTTCAAGACAAATTGTGGAAGGTTCGAAATAAACCACCTTGCAAGGAGAAGAGTACAGCACATGAGAACACCCCTCTTTCTCATTGTTCGTGTGTAAAATGAGTGAAGAATGTCCCCAAGTAATGTTGGTATTGGATTTCTGGACAAGAAGATTTTGACGGCGTTGACCTCTACAAGCTGGTCAGGATTTGGGAACAAGACCAACCCATAGATAAGGAGTGCCACAATTTCTTCAAAGGCTTGTAGGTCCAATGAATTCCAACATTCTTGTGCCTTCTCAAACAAGAATTTTGCTAAGAAGCCTTTAACGCCGCTTCTAGTTTCCCAGTGCCCTTTGATGTCAGAAGGCTGTAGATGTAATGCTCGAGCAACATCTTCAGGCTTTGGTTCCTTTTCCGTACCGTTGAAAGGTAGTTGATTAAGGATAGGAATTCTCAGGAGTTGAGAAAATTCCTCCAAAGTGGGTACCAACTGGTAGTCGGGGAGAGTGAAACAGTGGTGAAGAGGGTCAAAGAACTGGAATAGAACTTTCATCATGTCTTCTTCAATGTTGGTGTTGACTAAGCTGAGCAGTCTACCATGTCTTTCACTGAAGGATGAGCTTTCCGGAATTCTTGAGGTGAGCTCCTTGAGTTGAGGAGAAATTCTCACAAGGTTGACTTGGATGGTTTTTCTGCGAGGAATTTCCATGACCTACAAAATAAGAACAAAGATGAAGATCTAAACCCTTGAAATGGTTAGTGAATGCATATGATGCTTTATGATGTTTATGATGTATGCACAAAACACATGTACAAGCAATTCACACCAAACCCTAGTTTCAGGCTTGCATGGGGTTTCATAGGTAAGTACCCTCTTGAGTGTAGTTGGCTTAAAAACCTGTCCTATAAATAGTAATCGGGTTCTAAGGAGCTCAATATCATTGGATTGTTTTTATTGTTCATTGTTTTGGTTTAGCCACTTAACTAGTGACCAAAATATTCCAAGAAAACAACCCTCAATGAGTGTAGTATCGAGTATCTACCAACTTCGGACTGCACCAAAGCCGGTCATCTCACTACCCCTAATGAAAGGCCAAGATGGTCAAGTAAGGTTCTAGGTCATTAGTGCTTAGTGACATCACTCAGCGGCCCCGTACTCTCCTTGATTGAACTCAAGGGTTACCGGTACTCACAAATATGTCACACTAATATAGCTATTGCTTCGACCGTGTCGGTATACCCCGCACAGTTTCCACAACGTATTGCTATCTATGAATGTTTCCCAAAATCCGGGTGTAAGATTGCAAACCCAAACAAGAGAGCCAAGATATAAAGCAATCAAATCAAACAATTAGTCATGCAAGAGGGTGATCTAAGCCCTAAGGTTACTCCACTTTTAAAAAAAATCCCCAGCAGAGTCGCCAGTTTTGTGATACGGTGGGAGAACTGACTTGAGGTTTTGCGTTTGTTTTCGCAAATGTTTCGGTTGAGCAAGAGTCGCCACCGACTTTTTATTTTATCCTAAGGAAAGGTTAAAAAAGCACAGCAAAAACCTTTGAGATGTTTTCTTGGGTTCGGGTAGTAGATTATAGAAAGGGAAGGTATTAGCACCCTTTCTATCCATGGTTATCCATGGGCTCTTAGTTACTTGCTTAGATCAACTTGCCTTAATTTTCAATTGTTTGAAATGGTGCTTTGTGTGTGTGGGCTTGAAAATGTTTTGAAAAGAAGCCAATGTGGTGGCAACCTTTGTAATGATCCATGTTGGGATGTATACAAAGATGTATGTCTTTTGAAAAGGTTTTCATTTGTTTTTGAAAGTTGTTTTTGAAAGTGTAGTGATGCATGGTTTGGAAATAGGCAAGTGTTTTGTTTTGCAAGTTTGATTCAAGCAACTAAGAGTTTGTCTACTCCTAAATTTCTCAAAGATTTCTCCTATGTTTTTAACCCTTTTAACAATTTTGTTCCACCATTGCATTTGGTGGACAATCTTGTGTTAGGATGTGAAAGGGACGGGCGCGGGTCATCGTTTAGACCATAATTGCAATGGTGCCAAGTATCTTTGGGCAATTTTTCCTTGGAGGGACTTGATCATTTTTTTAGGCAACTTTCGAAAGCGTCATCGAGGGACCATGATCATTTGAATTGTGTTTGTTTTGCCCAAAGAGACCTAGCATGCAATATGGCCCATTTATTGAAGGCAACAAGTGGAATACCCTAGGGGTGCAAGTGTGATTAGTGTTGTCCATTTTCATGCTTGTTTATCTTGAAATTAGGTCAAACTATTTCGGTTAATTGATTTGCATACAAACCCTAATTCTAACATGGCATAATTAGAAAGCATTAAAGTGCGAAAAATAAAATTCCTAAGTTATTACAACACAATATATGGGAAGGGGGTACAAATGTTCAAATAGGGGTATTTTGACAAGGAATTTAAACATAGACTATTACATCAAATATTGAATTATACAAATTATTTAATATACAATAATTAAATAAAAATGGAATAAATATGCAAGATGCAAAAAAAATGTTTTTTATGTGTATGAAAAAAAAGTATTTTTTATGTGTCAAATAAATAAAATAAAAAGTATTATTTTTTTGGGGGTTTTATGTATTTAGGGCAAAACCCTAATTTATTAAATAAAAAAAAGTATTAATTATTTAATATGTACAATATTTACTAGTTATGTACAAAAATAAAATAAAAATGAAGTATATTTGTAAAAAAGGTATTTTTAATATTAAATATTAATAAGAATAAAAATGTATATATTTTGTATTTTTTTTTCTAAATATGCTAATAAATATGTATGTATTTATATTATATGATAAATATATTAAACATGTATAAAAATAAAATATTTAATATTTACAAGAAAAGTATATTTTCATAAAATATTTTCACAAGATAAAAATAAAATAAAAATCAGAAAAATAAAAGTATTAGTATTAATTTTAGTATTTTTGAATAATAGTATATAAGTATTTATTTATGTACAAATATCAATTTAAACAAATAAAAGCCTAATAAATATAAAAATGGTGTAAAAATATTTTTTTATATTTTTAATATTGTGAGGAAAAATAAATAAGTCAGAACAAAAAAAGAAAAGGTCAAAAAATCATGAAAATAAGCATAATGGGCCAAGGGGGTTTAAAAGTAACAAAAGGGTGCAAATAGGAAACTGAAACAAAGCCCAGCCCAAAAAGTCCTTCTTCAACCTCTGAACCTGTATGAACAATAATCAACACGCGTTTTCTATCTCCCAATTCCTGGACTTTCAAGCAAAACTCACAACATGAAAAATGTAGAGCATTAAGAGACGAATCCAGGCATATAAAGAACTTGACTTAACTCTCTAAGATGAGAGAGAATTTCTTCTCCCCCAATTCCTGACCTAGTTTTTGTTCCATGTTCAGACATTAAATTCTCACAGCACACATAATATAAATGAAAACTAATTACATGGGCATGTTCAGGGCTATGAATGTGACATATTTTCTTCACAAACCTAAAGCTAACAATGCCTGGATAGAGAGATACGAGTTCATGAACTTACCTGTTCAGTTGGAGTTGTATCTGGTGATGGAGGTGTCTTCAATGCAAGGTGATGATTGGTACAGCTTCCTTGATGTCCAGGGATGCTATTTCAAGCTTTACTTTGCTTTAAAACCTAGTGAGTCGTGTTATGGAACTTCAACTGCAAAACAAGAAAATGAAAATGGTGATGTTGCTTGGGAGTGTTACAGGTCGTGTTTGAGGTTTGGAATAGCTTCAAGGGATGATGTGGGACATGGTTGAAGTGATTTTAGCAAGAATGCATGAAAGGATTGAGCTATGGAACTCAATCTGCAGCAGGTCCCCTGTTTTGGCCGTTTGGGGGTGATTTTGTGTTTGAGAGGGTGTTGGAGATGGTTGGCTCGTGTTCTAGCTCAGGTTTGATGATTAGAAAGTGTTTGACAAGTTTTCTTAAGCCTGTGTTAGTTGAGATGAGAGTTGTGTGATGTTATGCTATGTTTCTTCAACTTTAAGCAACAAATGTCCACTTGAGTTTTTAGACTGATAGAGGCCCCCCTAATGTGTTGCGTACCTTGGCCTTGATCAGTTTAATTAGCTCATAAACTTGTGCCAAAGATATTTGCACTGTACTTGCTTGGATTGCTAATTGACATAAAGTTCTACTTTTGCAAAAATGGACATTATGCTTTTTCTATTTTGGGCCTAAACCTTTATGTAATGCTTGAACACATAAAATATGGTCTTGGCACAATGAGTTTGCATTAAATTTATGAGTGCAAAAGGGATATAGGACCTGTAATCAAGTTGTGCAAGCTGATTTCAAAATGGCCTAGATGTATGAACATGTAACTTGGCCAAATCAAAAGTGAGTTTTTCCCAACTTGCCAAATTCGATTCTCCCTAACCATGAGGTTGTTTGATGAGTTCTTGGACATTTTGGAAAGCTTGGAATGTGTAATACAATCCATCTTTGAAATGAAAATTGAAATTCCAAGTGGAAGTATGTGAAAAATGGTCTTGAAGTTAGGCAAAAATCCTGCCTAAATTAGGTCAAAATTTCTCTAATTTAAGAATGGTTTGGTACCCTTGTTCCAAAAATTGTAACTTGAGCTACAAGCTTCGTTTGAGGAAACTTTGTGAATCAAAGTTGTAGATTTTTCAATAGGCTACAACTTTCATGTTTTGACTTTTGCTTGAATCCAAATGAATCTTGGTGAGAAAGTGGGACAAAGTTAGGAAAAAAATTAGGGTTTTTCATAACTTAGAAAAATTCTAAGTTATGAAAAATCTTCATTTCAAACCCTAATTTGCAATTCTTGATTTCTTGATGAACAAGTTTCATGATTTGGCATGTTTTGATGAAAAATGAATCTTGACACTTGATTTTGACCAAAAGGTCAAAGTTTGACTTTTCAGTATACAGTCAAAATTGATCAATTGACTGGGAAATTCAACTGTCAATCTTGTGCATTTGGGATCTTTTAAACTTGTTGAGTATGTCAAGACAATTCCATGGGGTCCTTGAGTCCATATGTGAGCTTGGTTTGCCATTGGCTAGGTCAAACAGTCAAAAATTGCCTTTGTGTAGTCAAAACCCTAAAAATGACCATTTTGCCCTTTTGGTGATCTGATCAAATTTCTTGTGGAATTGTGATCGAAACTTGATCAAATGGTCCATGTGAGTTCATAATGTTGATGTGGGTCAAATTTCATGAGATTTGACTGTCAATTGGCCACAGTTGACTTTTTCCCCAATACAGTTGATTTCTAGGTCAACTGTCCAATTGACTGGGCAAAATTTGGAATCAAGACTTGAAACTTGGTATGGATAAACTTGGGAGTCCAACATGAAGCATGAAAGTCATCTTAGGCATTTTAGGTCAAAATATCTTTGTTCAAATACAAACCCTAATTTGGGTCAACAGTGCAAGGAGAAGTCTTGAGCAGAGGAAACCCTAACTGGATCTTGAGCTCCAAGGGTTTTGTGATGAGAAAATGTTGAGGAAATGGGAGGGCAAATTTTGGGGTACAACAGGATGACTCTTCAAACTTCACTAGGGAAACTTTTTCAGACTGCGCTGGGGAAACTTTCCAAACTCCACTGGGGATATTTTATACTCCGCCGGGGATCATAATACTTTTCAGTGCTGATGATAGATAAACTCTACTTGGGGAGAATATTACCGATTCATTCGAGGTTGTGAGTCTCAGCTGGGGAGAGCTAACATTAATGCCTTTTCTTACTCTGTGGGGAGTGAAAGTATTTCAGCCATATTTTTCAGCTGAATTTGTCCTTGTACCTGGTGGACAGAGCAACTGTAAAGCTCAGACAATTCTTATTGCCCCTGTTTTTGATATTACGAGTAATCATCTTTTGTTTCACATGCGAATATTCATGAGCAGCAATTAATGTCAAATGTATATATCAAAAATGAACATTGGACGTTCTTTGCAAAACAAAACAGATAAAGGAAAAACAGTCTGAAATTTCTTTGAAGATGAATTGTATTGATTTTGAAGTTTTGGCCTGTAAATAGGCGTTTTTGTACAAGAGGCTGACGTCCTAATAAGAGAACGCCGTCGAACAATAGAGTTTATACAACTTGTGAAAAACAAAGAAAAACAGCTATGTGAATAATCCCACTGGGTTCCTACTCTGCTATTGCCTTTATGTCCTCGACCATCTCATCACTTTGCTACTTGGTTGGAGGTAGATCAGATCGATTAGTGTTGTCCGAGCTTGATAGTTGATACTGAAGTCTGGTTGCAAGGTGATCCAATGAGACATAGTGTTACGCTTTGATCCCTAATTTTTGCCTGGACCTCCCTTTCGGCTTTTCAGTCCACCGGGATACCCTTTTTTTGCCCAAGTCGCCTTTTCAGGTTTTCGACTTGCCGGGTGTATAGATTTTTCATTTTCATCCCTTATTTTTTCCCGAACCCTTTTGGTTCGCTGGGAAGCCCTTATTTTTTCCTAGGCCAGTCAACCTAGCGGGTCTTTGATTATGCATAGTATCTTTTCACTATGTCTGCATTGACGGGATGAGGAAGGTCGTCACCGTCCATGGTGGTTAGAATCATGGCTCCTCCTGAGAAAATGTTCTTAACCACAAATAGCCCTTCGTAAGTAGGGGTCCATTTTCCCCTGGGATCACCTTGAGGTAAGATAATGCGCTTGATTACCAGATCCCCAACTTGATACTCTTGTCATCTAACTTTCTTGTTAAATGCCTTGATCATCCGCTTTTGATACGTATGACCATGACAAATAGCAGTAAGTCTCTTTTCGTCGATTAAGTTCAACTGATCAAGTCGGGTCTGAATCCAGTCATCTTCGCTCAAACCTACATCCTTCATAATCCTAAGAGAGGGTATCTGAACTTAAATGGGCAAGACGACCTCCATGCCATAAAACAAGGAATAGGGTGTTGCCCCTATTGACGTCCGTGCTGAAGTACGGTACCCATGAAGAGCAAATGGTAACATCTCGTGCCAGTGTTTGTATGTCACCGTCATCTTCTGCACAATCTTCTTGATATTTTTATTAGCCGCTTCTACAGCCCCGTTCATCTTCGGCCGGTAAGGAGAAGAGTTATGATGTTGTATCTTGAATTGCTTGTAGAGCTCGGTGATCATCTTATTATTGAGATTTGTACCATTGTCCATAATGATTCTCTCTAGTACACCGTATCGACAAATCAGATTGTTCCAAATGAACTGTGCCACGAAGTTCTTGGTTACAGTAGCAAAGGAAGTTGCTTCAACCCACTTCATAAAGTAATCAATAGCTACCAGGATGAAATGATGCCCGTTAGATGCCGTAGGTCTGATCTCGTCGATCATGTCAATGCCCCACATTGCAAAAGGCCATGGAGCTGTCAAGACGTTCAGAGGTACTGGAGGTATGTGCACCTTATCAGCATAGACTTGGCACTTATGACAGGTCCGAGAATGCTGATAACAGTCGGCTTCCATAGTAGACCAATAGTATCCTGCCTGAAGGATCTTTTTTGCCATGGTGTGTCCACTGGAATGAGTTCCGAAAGTACCCTCATGCAACTCTACCATGATCCTTTCTGCTTCGTTCTTATCCATACATCGCAGTAAGTTTGAATCATGGTTACGCTTGTAAAGAATGCCATTACTGATGAAGAACTTCGCTGCGAACCTCCTCAGAAACTTCTTATCATTAATAGATGTTTCCTCGGGGTACTCCTGAGCTTCAAGATACCTCTTGACATTATGGAACCAGGGTTTATCTGCTACCTCTTCAGTCTCAATGTCACAGCAATTTGCAGGTTCGTCTAACCTCTCAATGGTGATTTGGGAAGCCTCATTGTCCCATCTGACCTTGAACATAGAAGACATCGTAGCTAGCGCGTCTGCCAGCTAATTCTCCTCTCTAGGGAAGTGTTCAAAGGTTATCTCCTCGAAGTGCGGAAGCAACGTCAATACATACTCTTTGTAAGGAATAAGATTTGGGTGTTTCGTATCCCACTCGCCTTTGATCTGACTGATCACGAGAGCGGAATCTCCGAATACACTTAAGAACTCAATCCTTAGGTCAATTGCTGCTCGAAGACCCATTATGCACGCTTCATACTCTGCCATGTTGTTGGTGCAGTTGAAACATAGTTGGGCGGTGAACGGAGTATGAGAGCCTTCAGGAGATATGATCACGGCGCCAATGCCATTACCCAAAGCGTTTGAAGCTCCATCAAAGTACATAGACCATCGGGATCCTTCCTCAGGTCCTTCATCCGGTCTAGGTGTTTCACAGTCAGTCACTATCATGATATTCTCATCCGGGAATTCAAAGTTCATAGACTGGTAATCGTCCACTGCCTGATGTGCCAAATGATCTGCCAACACACTTCCCTTGATTGTCTTCTGGGTCGTATATTGGATGTCATACTCGGTCAAGATCATCTTCCATCTTGCTATTCTTCCGGACAAAGCAGGCTTCTCGAAGATATACTTGATTGGATCCATCTTTGATATCAATAGAGTAGTGTGAGTCAGCATATACTGTCTCAGCCGGCGAGAAGCCCATGCCAAAACACAGCAAGTTTTCTCAAGCAACGAGTATCGGGTCTCGCAGTCGGTAAACATTTTGCTAAGGTAATAAATAGCATGCTCTTTTCGGCTAGACTCGTCATGCTGCCCCAGCATACACCCCATTGAATTATAGAGTACTGTCAAGTATAGGATCAGAGGTCTCCCTTCAACTGGAGGAATCAGAATGGGTGGCTCTTGGAGATACTCCTTAATTCTTTCGAAAGCGGATTGACATTCGTCGTTCCATCTTACCACTTGATCTTTCTTCAGTAACTTGAAGATTGGCTCACAAGTAGCAGTCAGGTGTAAGATGAATCGGGCAATATATTTCAAACGTCCCAGAAAGCTTCTGACTTCTTTTTCTTTTCGGGGAGCTGGCATTTCCTGTATAGCCTTCACCTTTGCAGGATCCACTTGAATACCTTTATCACTTACGAAGAAACCCATCAGCTTACAAGATCTCACCCCGAAGGTGCACTTGTTCGGGTTTAACCTCAGCTTGTACAACTTCAACCAGTCAAATAGCTTCTGAATATGGTCAAGGTGTTCTTCCTCAGTCTGGGACCTTGCAATCATATCGTCGACATATACCTCAATCTCATGATGAATCATGTCGTGGAACAAAGCGACCATGGCGCGCTGATACGTTGCCCCAGCATTCTTCAATCTAAAAGGCATGACCTTATAGCAAAAGGTACCCCATTGAGTAACAAAAGTTGTCTTCTCCATATCTTTGGGAGCCATCTTAATCTAATTATAACCGGAGAAACCTTCCATAAAGGAGAAGACCTTATGCTGTGCGGTGTTGTCAACCAGAACGTCGATATGAGGCAGAGGGAAATCATCCTTGGGGCTTGCCCTGTTCAGATCCCTATATTCAACACACATTCGAACCTTACCATCCTTTTTCGGCACAGGAACCACGTTGGCAACCCACTGTGGGTAAGAAGTAACTACTAGAAAACCGGCATCAAACTGTTTCATAACTCCAGCCTTGATTTTCTCAGACATCTCTGGGTGCATTCGGCGGACTTTCTGTTTCACTGGAGGACAGTCTTCCTTGGTAGGCAATCGGTGAACCACAATATCGGTATCCAACCCAGGCATATCTTCATAAGACCAGGCAAAGATCTCAACGTAGTCACGCAGTATCTGAATTAGTCGTTGCTTAACACTAGACTCCAGATTCGCACCGATCTTGACCTCTTTCTTTTCTTCCTCTGTACCAAGATTTATTGTTTCCACTAGCTCTTCGTGTGGCTGTATGGCCCTCCCTTCCTGAATTAGCAGTCTAGCAAGTTCACCAGGCACTTTTCAATCATCTTCACCTTCGTCTTCGGCTAAGTTGATCGGACTTTCGAAGTTATAACCGGTAGTAGCAGAGTCGTTATCAGTGGGATCCAGAGTGGATGTAGACCTGTATATGTGAGTGTGTGTAAAATAGCTATTTTGTAAGATAAAAAAAGAAAAACAAGGAGCGCAAAATTTGAAATGCAAGAAACATCCAATGCTTTTATTAATGATATATGGAAATGACACACATAAAGCCCTCACAAACAAAGCCACGGTGTCTCGGGTAAGGCACCGGGTCGTAAAGTTTAAAAATTGTCTGTTACAAATTCGAAACAAAAGTCTCGTTACTGGGTAATAAAAGAAATTGGGACGAAGTCCTTTTCCATCCAATTGCTTAGTCCGCCATCAGTAGTTGGGTAGATCCAACTGTCAAACTTAGATTTTTCAACATCGTCTTCAATGGCATTTACTCCTGAATTACTGATAAACAGGGGAGGTCCTCCGATCCGTGCACGCCGTACAACCCTTTGAGCTTCTGCAGTGAAACCCAAACCAAACTTGTTAGTCTTATGTGCAAAGTCGGGGAGTTGGCCCCAATTTGCACACCCACCTTTCTCAATAACAGCCCGAGCATCCTTGAGGGAGGCCATCTTCATTGGAGGATCTTTAGTAACAGTTTTAGTTGACGCCAGCGTTTGGGGGACTTCTTCAAAATGTTGAAATGGGGTCTCAATGAACTCCCCATCCATCTCCACATACCGGAACGAGTTGAGGTGGCTCACCATGTACTCCTCTTCTCCTCGTACCGTAACAATTTTCCCCTTTACTGGGTACTTTAGCATTTGGTGGAGCGTAGAAGTTACTGCCCCAGCTTTGTGGATCCACGGGTGACCCAATAAACAAGAAAAATATGGCCGAATGTCCATCACATAGAATGTAGACGTGAAAATCTGAGAACCAACCTTCACTGGAATATCCACTTCTCCGTGTACCATTCTCTTGGACCCATCAAAGGCCCTAACCACAATGTTGCTTGGCTTCAGCACCAAACCTTCACAGTCCAACCGGTCTAAAGCTTTCTTAGGTAAAACATTCAGCGAGGACCCAGTATCCACCAATACATGAGCTAGAGTAGTGCCCCTGCACTCAATGGAGACATGCAGTGCATCATTGTGATTCTTCCCCTTAGCAGTCAAGTCTGCATCGGAGAAACCCAACCCATTATCTGTTGTCAGACTAGCCACACAATCTTTAAACTGATCAGCTGATGTCTCCTACGGCACATGCGCAGTCTTCAGGAAAGCAATCAGAGCCTTAGCATGGGCCTCTGAACACAACAACAAAGACAACATAGAGATCATAGATGGGGTTTGCCCCAGCTGTTTGACTACATTGTAGTCACTTTTCTTGATGATCTTTAAGATTTCCTCTATCTCTTGTCTAGAGGCTTCAACAGTAATCTTCCTCGGTGCCTCCGTCTGGGAAGGCTCACCGGTGGTCCCTTTTCCCCCGAGTGTCAGCTGACTCGATGACAGGGGTAAGAATTGGAACTTGAGCAGGGACAGTAGCAGATGTATTGGCAGCGTAATAACAATAGGCTTCTGAATAGTTGGTGGAGAGATCTCAGGGGAGAAAAGTCTTCCGCTGCGGGTGACTTTACTAGATCCAACAATATTGTTGACGTCAGTATCAGCCTCTTCATCCTTCAAATCCTGTTTAACCCCGTGATAATACACGTCATCCCCATAGTGCCACGAGACAGCCTTATCTGACGTATAGGGAATAGGTCCAGGAACAGTAATGATCAAGGGAGCGATTCTCGGAACAGATGTAATTCTAACAGGCTTTCTCGAGGAAGCCTTGGAAGAATTGTCGAAAATGGTGATTATAGAAATGTCTTAAAAAGGAACCAATGGAACAAAAGTTTTCTCAAACAGAATTTATTTGTTATCCATTAGGCGTTGGACACCTGACTTCAAAAGATGGCAACCAGTAGGTAGGACAGAACACAGACGGCAACCTTCGCCACAGCCCAGAAATAAACTGGCTAACAGAAGGTTCTTCTTCACAGTCATCAATGGAGTAGCAATGTCTATTACGGAAGTCACAAACGAGTCTTCATCTACAGCATTCACTCCATGCTTGGGCATCGGAGCAGTCATAACATTAGGATTTTCGGGCGCTTCGAACTCAATCTCCTTAGCATCAATCAGATCATGTACCTTATTCTTCAGGACCCATCAATCATTCGTATCATGCCCCGGGCTATCGGATTGAAAAGCACAGTGGGCGTTCGGGTTGTACAACGGTGATGTTGTATTGGGATTCTTCGGGGCTTCCTTCGGAATCACCAAGTTGGTCTTTAGCAACTGCGGCAGAATCTGAGACAGGGTCATATGGAGCTGAGTGACTTGTCTTCGCGGACTCTCGGCTCTTGGCTGATTGTTGCGTTGTGAGGCAACAACAGGTCTTGATATAACAACCGCATTGACTGCTTGGCGGCGCTCAGATCTATTATGGCTCTTTGAACTGTAAACAACGTTGGATTCCTTCTTAAAAGGCTTCTTTTCAGTACTTGATGAAGCACCCTTCTGTATTTTGCCGCTCTTGATACCGGCTTCAATCCTCTCCCCAGTCATAATCAGCTCAGTAAACCCGGACGATGAACTTCCAATCAGATGGTTGAAATACGGACCAGACAAGGTCCCCATAAACATATCCACCAACTCCCTGTCAGCCAGTGGGGGTTGTACTCTTCCAGCAAGGTCCCTCCATTTCTGAGCGTAGTCTTTGAAACCTTCGCTCGCACCCATAGACATAGCCTGAAGTTAGGTATGCGTGGGAGCGAGGTCGGAATTGTATTGGTACTGCTTGTAAAAAGCAGCAGCAAGGTCTTCCCAATTACGGATACTAGCTCCTTCCAGCTGGTAAAACCATTCAAGTTGAGTCCCTGAAAGACTATCTTGAAAGAAGTGGATCCGGAGGTTCTTATCAACAGTGTATGGCTGGATCTTTCTAACATACAAGCGGAGGTGCAGCTTTGGACAAGAAACCCCGTCGTATTTAGCAAAGATTGGTGCTTTAAACTTGTGGGGAATCACCACCCCAGATGACAAACCCAAATCACCAAAGTCCAATCCATGTACCTTCTGGATCTCCATCGCACTTAACCGGTCTTCAAGTTGTTTATACCTATCCTCAGCAGGAGGATACTGGTCTTCATCAAAGTCAGTCTCGTTGTCAGATACCACAGGGCTAGGAACCCTCCTTTCTTCTTGGTTTTCTCTCCCTTCAGGTGAGTGAGATAAATCAACATTTTCCTGCAGATTGTTCCTAAATCTGCGACCCATATTCAGGAGGACCGTCTTCTTCTTCTTCTTCTTCTTCTTCTTATCCTTCAAGATAAGAGTCTTCAGATCTTGCTGACCCTTGGCCAAGTTCATGAACATTTCCTGGAACTGGGCGTTTTGAGCTTGCAGAGTCTTGATGGCTTGTTCAGTTGATGTTTCAGAAGACATGATGTGCTGAAATAAACAGCGCAGAAGATGAGAAACCTGTAAAGGTACCTGTAATGAGGTGCATGGGAATGAAATGTGTATGATATGATTTCAAAGACTTTAGGGATTCAAATTCGTAAACCAAAATGGACACACTTTTATTAGATTAAAAACTTGAAACAATGTTTGACAAATGCCTTTAAGGCGTTACAAAGGGAAAAACTGAAAAGTAAATCAAAACTAGAAATAGCAAAAAGACATCAGCGTTCCCATGGTCGTTTTCCGTTAGTGCTGACATAATCATTGAGGACCTTCTCATTCTCCAGCTGCCTTGTAAGCTTTAGAATCTTCCGCTCCTGCTCGTGATACTTTTCTCTGTAAGTATCCCGCTCTTCTCTCAACTGGATCCACGACCTCTTTAATGCCCCAATGTCAGTAGGCATGTATGGGTGGAGGATGGTAGGTGGAACCCCTTCTTCATCAGCACTCTCAACAATTACTGGTAAGACAGCTTCGTACGACATTCCCAGCTTTTGAGCACATGTACGAACCCACCGGAGATATGGTTCCATCGGAAGAGAGGTCTTCATCCCTAACTCATGCGGACCAGACCTATGTACCTTGTTCCAAGCTCGTATGAACCTGCAGCGATGCTCCTCACTATCCACTTGGAAGTCAAAGATAATGCTCGACATTAGCAACTCATGAGGTTCGTCCCTCCTAGCTCGCCCAAACTGACGTAAGGCCAAACAAGGATTATAGGTGATTCCTCCTCTAATTCCAAGTAGTGGAACATTGGGTTCCCCACAGCGATCAATAATAGCTACTTCTTCCATGTCTTTAGTGCTCCAGATAATGTTAGTGTGAGCTAGAGACATAATTCTGTAGGCCCAACCCATGCCTTCCTTGTTCTTCAAAACAGATTTGGGGAGGTGAGAAATAAACCACCTCGCCAGCAATGGTGCACAACACATAAGGGTTCCCCGTTTTCGAGCAGTACGGGCATAAAGAGTGTGCAAAATATCACCTAAGAGAGTGGGTACCGAATTACAGGACATGAAAATCTTTACTGCATTCACGTCAACGAAAGAATCTGAGTTAGGAAACAGAACCAGACCATATATGAGAAGAGCCAGGATGTCCTCGAATGCCTGAAAATCCAAACTGTCCCAAAACTGATTAGCCCGATCAACCAAGAACTTAGCCAAGAAGCCTTTTGTCCCACTCCGGGTCTCCCAGTTAGACATTACCTCAACCTTTGTTAGATGTAGCGCTGTAGCAACATCCTCTGGCCTAAGAGCTTTCTCCCAACCGGTAAATGGCGTCTTCTCTAGAATAGAAATACCAAGTAGATCAGAGAACTCTTCCAAGGTAGGGACCAACTGATAGTCCGGGAAGGTGAAGCAGTGATACAATGGATCAAAGAACTGGAACAAGACACTCAACATCTTCTCATCCATCTTGGAAGTGACCAAACCAAGAAGGTGACCATGTCTTCTGACAAAGGAGGAAGTATCTGGAACCTTTGCAACAGAATCTCTAAGCTGAGTAGGAATCTATACAAAGCTGATCCGAATAGTGTTTATACGCATAGAGGCCATGATCTACAAAATAGAACAAAGATGAATCCCCTCTGTCTTTGAAATAGGTTAGTCTGATGCGAGATGCATGCAATGTCATGATGCATGATGTCATGATAGAAACATTCCACACGTATTCACAGATAGCAAACATGGTAAGAGCAAACAAGTCACACAGTAACCCTTAGATTTTAGGCTGGCATGGAGTTTAGGTATTGCATTCTTTCAGTTTAGTTGGTTTAAACTTGTCCTAGTAATAGTAATCGGGTTCTAGAGGATCTCAATATCACTGACCACCCTCGATCGGTCATAATTCCAGTTTGGCAACCTTTTCTTGCAGCGGGAATCATCGCGAGAGTTTGGTCTCAATGAGTGTAGCATACTGCCTTTGGGTCCTTTAAGGCTTACGTGGCTACCACCAAACCATGTTGCTTCATTTGTTAATACAATACAAATTAATAATAATATAAAAAAACAAAATTCCATGGTCAGAAAAAGAAAAAAGCGCGCGTGTTATTTGAACGGACGAATGAGGGAGTGCCAACGCATCGTCCCTGTACATTCAATTTTTATTTTACATTTTTATTAGGACAAAAATACAAAAATATTTTAATTAGGACAAAAATACAAAAATATTATATTTTTATTTTTATTAATATTTTGCACTAAAAATATCATTTTTACAATATACTTTTTATTTTTTGTATAAATTAATATATTATTGTATATAATTAATAAATATTACTATTTATTAAGAATTAAGGTTTTTGCCCTAAATGTAAAAAATAATTAAAATTGACTTTATCTTTATTTATTTTTACTTCACATTTAAAAATACTTTTTACATACATAAAAATCATTTTTGCATAATACATTTTATTTGATATTTATTTAATTGTATTTATTTAAATATTATGCCTTGTACATTCAATTTGGTTGTAATAACTTAGAATTTAATTTCATGTCAAATACCCCCAATTCAAATTTGTACCCCCCTCCCTATATCATGTTGTAATAGTGTAGCATTTAAATTCTCGCACATTTAAAAGCTTCCAATTATGCCATGCTTAGATTTAGGGTTTGTATGCAAAATAAAATCAACAATAGTTTGACCTAATCAATAAATATGCATGAAAAACAAACATAATGCACAATTGCACCCCCTAGGGTTTCAATCCACTTGTTGCCTTCAAAAATGGGCCATGGTTGCATGTCAAGTACTTTGGCAAAACAAAAACAAAACAAAAAGATCATAGTCCCTCGATGACGCTATCTGAGTTGCCTAAACAAAATGATCAAGTCCCTCAAGAAAATTGCCAAAAATACTTGACACCATTGCTATCATGGTCTATACGATGACCCGCGCCTGTCCCGTTTAACATCCTAACACAAGGTTTTCCACCAAATACAATGGTGAAGTAACACTGTTAAAAGGGTTAAAAACATAAGAAAGATCTTTGAGTAAATTAGGGTAGACAAACCCTTAGTTACTTGATCAAGCTTGCAAAAACATCCTTGCTATTTTTCAAAACACACCTCACAATACAATTTCAAAACCCTACTTTCAAACATTGGAAACTTTTCCAAAGACAAAAACACCTTTGTATACATTCAAACAAGAAACATTACAAAGGTTGCCACAACAATGGCCTCTTTTCAAAACATCTTTCAAAACCACACACAAAGCACCATTTCAAACAATTGAAAAAGCAAAAGCAAGTGATCTAAGCAAGTAACTAAGAGCCCATGGATAACCATGGATATAAAGGGTGCTAATAACTTTCCTTTCTATAATCTACTCCCCGAACCCAAGAAAATATCTCAAAGGTCTTTCATGTGCTTTTTGACCTTTCCTTAGGATAAAATAAAAAGTCGGTGGCGACTCTTGCTAAACCTAAACATTTGCAAACAAAAACGCAAAATCCCAAGTCAGTTCTCCCACCGTATCACAGAACTGGAGACTCTGCTGGGGAATATTTTAAAAGTGGAGTAACCTTAGGGCTTAGATCACCCTTTGCATGATTATTGTTTGCTTAGATTGCTTTACATTTTGGTTCTCTTATTTGGGCTTAAAATCCTCCACCCGGATTTGGGAAACATTCATAGGTAAATAGCAAATCCGTTGTGGAAACTGTGCGGGGTATACCGACACGGTTGAAGCAATAGCTATATTAGTGCGACATATTTGTGAGTACCGGTAGCCTTTGAGTCAATCAAAGAGAATACGGGGCCGCTGAGTGATGTCATGAAGCACTAATGAACTCGTAGAACCTTACTTGACCATCTTGGCCTTTATTAGGGGTAGTGAGATGACTGACTTTGGTGCAGTCCGAAGTTGGTAGATACTCGATACTACACTCATTGAGGGTTGTTTTCTTGGAATATTTTGGTCGCTAGTTAAGTGGCTAAACCAAAACAATGAACATAGAAAACAATCCAATGATATTGAGCTCCTTAGAACCCGGTTACTATTTATAGGACAAGTTTTAAGCCAACTAAACTCAAGAGGGTACTTACCTGTGAAACCTCATGCAAGCCTGAAACTAGGGTTTTGTGTGACTTGCTTGTACATGTGCTTGTTCATACATCATGAACATCATAAAGCATCATATGCATCCACTAACCATTTCAAGGGTTTGGATCTTCATCTTTGTTCTTGTTTTGTAGGTCATGGAATCTCTTCGCAGGAAAACAATTCAGGTCAACCTTGTGAGAATCCCTCCTCAACTCAAGGAGCTCACTTCCAGGATTCCAGAGAACTCTCTCTTCAGTGAAAGACATGGTTGACTCCTCAACTTGGTCAACACCAACATTGAAGAGGACGTGGTGAAAGTCCTCTTCCAGTTCTTTGACCCCCTACACCACTGCTTCACATTCCCTGATTATCAATTGGTGCCTACTTTGGAGGAATTTTCTCAACTCCTGAGAATTCCTATTCTTCACCAACTACCCTACAACGGTACAGAAAAAGAACCAAAGCCTGAAGATGTTGCTCAAGCATTACACTTGCAACCATCTGACATCAAGGGGCATTGGGAAACCAGAAGTGGCATTAAGGGCTTCTTGGCAAAGTTTCTGTTTGAGAAGGCACAAGACTGCTGGAATTCTCTTGATCTACAAGCCTTTGAAGAGATTGTGGCACTCCTCATCTATGGGTTGGTCTTGTTCCCAAACCCTGATCAGCTTATAGATGTGAATGTTGTCAAGATTTTCATGTCCAGGAATCCTATACCTACATTGCTTGGGGACATCCTACACTCATTTTACACACGAACAATGAGGAAAAAAGGTGTTCTCATGTGTTGTACTCCTCTCCTAGCAAGGTGGTTTATTTCTCACCTTCCACAATCAGTTTTGAAGAATGACCAGGGTTTAAGGTGGTCACAATGATTGATGACCCTCACACATTCTGATGTACATTGGTGTTCTCGGTCCAGAGAAAATGTCATCATCATTGATCGTTGTGGGGAATTTCCTAATGTCCCACTACTTGGCATTAGGGGAGGCATCACCTACAACCCTTTTCTAGCTTTGAGACAATTTGGATATGCTCGGAGGGACGGCCCTCAGGACATGCTGATTTCTGACCTAATTTTTGACTTCGACAACGATGCACAAGGACTTCGACAAAGGTTCATCAGAGCTTGGAGGATGCCTAACAAGGTGGATAGTAAGACACTGGGGCACAAGAATTCCATCCCCCTTGAGCCTTATCTCAAGTGGGTACGAACACGCTCCCAGAATCTTATGATGCCATATCCTCACATTCTCCCCTTGATCAAAGAGCCTATTACGGAAGGAGAGGTTCCATACACCATCCTACATCCTGACATGCCAACATCATGGGAAGAAATGCAAAAGAGTTGGATCCAACTCAAGGAAGAACGAAATACCTTTGAAGCCAGCTTCTATGCCAGTGAGAAGAAGGTTTTGGAGCTTACCCGCCGACTTCACGAGGAGGAGACTCTCAAAACTTACATCGCGCCAAAGAGGATGCGCAATGTCTTTTTACATTAAGAATTTTGTAATATTTCGCCCATGGGGCACTTATGTACTAACAAATTTCTTCTTAATATGACGTGCGTTATTTTTTGTTTGCAACAAATTTGAATTTTTGAACCCTTGAATGCATTACATGAATAGCATACCATTCATCATATGCATAAACAGGTCTTCACGCCAGGTTTCCTTATCTTTCTGCTGTTTATTTCAGCAAGATGGATTTGGACCAAACGGTAAAGGATCTGCAGGCACAAAATTCACAGTTCCAGCAACTCCTCATGACCTTGGCAAAGGGTCAGGAGGACCTCAAAGTTTTGTTGGAGAAGAATAAAGAGAAAAAGAAAAAGAGACCTGGAGTAGCCACCTTGGGAAGAAGATTTGAGCATCAAGCCAGGAGAGTTCTTGAGTTCCCCTCAACGTCTGACGAAGGGGCCGGTAAAGGGAAAGGGACTGTTGTACCTTCTGAATCAGAGGTTGAAGAGGAGGAAGAGGAAGAAGACGAAGACTACTCCGAACAACAGTATCCACCAGCGAATGATAAATATAAGAACCTTGAAGATAGATTGGCAGCTATGGAGTTGCAGAGGGTGCCCGGATTGGATTTTGAAGAACTAGGGCTAGTGGCTGGGATTGTGATCCATCCCAAGTTCAAGGTGCCAACATTTGCCAAGTACGACAGTCTGTCTTGCCCAAAGATGCACCTGAGATCGTATGTCAGAAAAATCCAACCCCACTCATCCGATAAAGACCTCTGGGTACACTTTTTCCAAGACAGCTTGTCTGGCACGCAGTTAGATTGGTTTTATCAACTCGAAAGATCAGAGGTTCACAATTGGGAAGACTTGGCAGCTGCTTTTTATCGCCAGTATCAATATAATGCTGATTTGGCGCCCACTCGTACTCAGTTACAAAGTATGGGGATGGCTTCTAATGAAGGGTTTAAAGAGTACGCACAAAAGTGGCGTGATCTAGCGGGAAGGGTGCAGCCACCGCTATCAGATAGGGAATTAGTCGACATGTTTCTGGGGACCCTGTCTGGCCCCTTCTTCAATCATCTGATCGAAAGTTCTTCCGCGGGGTTTACTGAACTGATTTTGACCGACGAAAGGGTTAAGGCCGGTATTAAAAGTGGAAAGATTCAAAAGGATGCTTCCGCATCCATGGTTGTTAAGAAACCTTTCCCGGCTAAGAAGGAAGCATCTGTTGTGTATTCTCAGAAGGGATTGGGAAGAACTGAGTGTCGGCCAACTGTAGGGGCTGTGATGATTCAAAATGCGTCAAATGATCAACCTCGTAACAATCAGTCGAGACCTAATCAACAACGGGTGGAAAGGCCACAACGACAATTCACCCGCATCAACATGACGCCTGCTCAGGTACTTCCTCATTTGTTGAAGCTGAATCTGACCAATTTGAAGGAAGCCCCAAAGAACCCTAACACCTCCTCTCCATACTACCACTCTAATGCCAAGTGTGCTTACCATTCTGACAGTGCGGGGCACGATACCAGTAATTGCTGGGCGCTTAAGAACAAAATCCATTACTTGATTGATGCAAAAGAAGTAGAATTCGAGGAACCTGAGAAGCCCAATGTGATATCTGCTCTGATGCCCAAGCACGGTAATAATGTTCATGTTGTTACTGAAGACCTTCATGTTACTGATGTTGTTGACCTGTTGACACCGCTGCTTGTGATTAAGGAAAATTTGTTGAGAGCCGGGACCTTTCCTGGTTGTGGTAAAGACTGTTATTTTTGTTTGAACATACAAAGTGATTGCCCAATGTTGAAGTCAGGTGTCCAACGCCTGATAGATACCCAAGAGATACTTTTCCAGAAAACCCCTGTTGATACCTTCAATCCTGTTACTCTTGATACTTTTGCTACTTCAACCAACGATATTGCAATTATAACCATTTCCGACAATCCTCCCAAGGCTTGCAAAAGGCCTGTCAGGATTACACCCAACTCTGAATGTGTACCTTTAAAGATCACCATGCCGGGACCTGTTCCATACCAATCAAGCAAAACGATACCATGGAACTATGGGGGAGAAATCTTCTACCATGGTATCAAACAAATCAAAACAGTCCAAGAGATTTTTGAAGAAGGAAGCCCTGATATAGGGAACATCGCGGGTACAAGCAAGATAACCCGCAGTGGCCGGATCTTTTCTCCGGAGATTTCTCCCCCTTGAGCAGTTTTCGGACCCTTGAAAGCTTCTGCACCTGTTGGACCATCTGTGCAAGGCCCAGCGATTGAAGAACTGGATACTCCTAAAGTAAGACCATCTGCTGAAACTACCGACAAGGGTAAGGGGATACTGGAAGTGCCTGTCAGGACGAAGGCCCATGCTATGGTTATCCCCGAAACCACTCAGAAAGAAATGGATGAAATCTTGAAAATAATCAGAAAAAGTGACTACGACGTTGTGGAGCAGTTAGGGCAGACCCCTTCTAAAATTTCAATGTTGGCTCTTCTGCTCTGTTCTGAGGCCCACGCTAAGGCCCTGATCAAATTCTTAAAGGCGGCACATGTTCCCCAAGAGACTTCGGCTGACCAGTTTCAGGAATGTGTGGCCAGTCTTACTGCTGATAATGGCCTTGGCTTTTCCGATGCTGACTTAACTCCCAAAGGAAGGAAACACAACGCTGCTTTACATGTTTCAGTTGAATGTCGGGGAACCACTCTCGCCCATGTCTTAGTTGATACTGGATCTTTCTTGAATGTGCTGCCAAAGAAAGCCTTAGACCGCTTGGACTGCGAAGGACTGACCCTCAAGCCTAGTAACATCATTGTTAGGGCTTTTGATGGTTCCAAGAGAATGGTTCATGGAGAGGTTGATATTCATATCAAAGTAGGCACATAAGTCTTCAACTCAACCTTTTACGTGATGGACATCCGTCCGTCATATTCATGTTTGCTAGGAAGACCGTGGATCCATTATGCCGGGGCAGTTACCTCCTCTTTGCACCAGATGCTGAAATATCCTGTTAAGGGTAAAATTATAACGGTGCACGGCGAGGAAGAGTACATGATAAGCCACCTCAACTCCTTCCGTTATGTGGAGCTGGATGGCGAGTTCATCGAAACGCCTTTCCAGCATTTTGAGGAAGTTTCTCCTGAAGTAGCAGTTGCGAAGACAATGGTTGAGGTGCCTATTGTTCCCAAGCATGTATCTAGGATGGCATCTCTCAAGGACGCAGAGGCGGTGATCAAAGAAGGGAAGAGTACAGCATGGGGGCAATTGCTTGATTTTCCTCATAAGACAGACAAGTTTGGTTTAGGGTTTACAGCTGCAGGACAGAAGGCTATGCGTCGTTCCAAGACTGGAGGGCCACCAATAAGGATCACTCATCATGGAATCAATGTTGTAGAAGATGAAGATGAAGAGAGCCACTTTGAGGATTGGATCTTTCCGACCGTCGAAGGGGGTTTGAGCAACTGGGAAGCAAAGGATTTTGTTCCCATCACCTTTATCCACCAGTAATTTTATCTTTGAACAATTTCCCATTTTTATGGTCTGTAATAACTAAAACAATTCGCACACTATTTTCACCTCATGCCTTGCCCGGGGCATGTAGATCCATTTGTAAGGGTTTGATTTTCTTCATAGTCATATGCCATGTTTTAATGAATCATTGGACGTTTTTCATCTATAAACTGTTGTGTTCATTTTCTTTCCTTTTACATTTTTGTTTGTTTAAGGATGGCTATCCCTTACACACACCCACACTCACAAATGCAGGTACCCATCCACTCCGAATTCCCTGGGTGACTATTCTGCTTTAGCCTTCGATAACTCTGAGGATTTGGTCAATCATGCTGAGTACGAAGTTGACGAAGATTGTGAAGTGCCGCGAGAGTTAGCCAGACTTCTACAACAAGAAGAGGGGGCCATTCTGCCTCATGAGGAGTTGCTAGAAACCATCAACTTGGGGACAGAAGAGGACAGGAAAGAAGTAAAATTGGGTGCCAACCTGGAACCAAGTGTCAAGGAGCGCTTAGTGCAGTTGTTAAACGAATATGTTGAAATCTTCACCTGGTCTTATGAAGACATGCCAGGGTTAGACACAGATATCGTGGTTCACCGTCTCCCTACAAGAGAAGATTGTCCATCGATCAAGCAAAAGGTTCATCGAATGAGGCCTGACATGTCTGAGAAGATTAAGGTTGAAGTAATGAAGCAATTCAATGCTGGCTTTCTGGCTGTTACCTCCTATCCACAATGGGTTGCTAACATTATGCACGTACCTAAAAAGGACAACAAAGTCAGAATGTGTGTAGACTATCAGGATTTGAACAGGGCTAGCCCTAAAGACGATTTTCCGCTGCCACTTATCGACATCTTGGTTGACAACACAGCTCAGAACAAGGTTTTTTCCTTCATGGACGGATTCTCGGGCTACAACCAGGTTAAAATTGCCCCCGAGGACATGGAGAAAACTACTTTCGTCACACAATGGGGTACCTTCTGCTACAAGGTGATGTCGTTCGGACTGAAGAACGCAGGGGCAACTTATCAACGCGCCATGGTAGCTTTGTTTCATGATATGATACATCATGAGATTGAAGTTTACGTAGACGACATGATAGCTCGATCACAGACAGAAGAAGAACACCTTGGTCATTTACAAAAGCTGTTTTCCAGGTTGAAGGAGTATAAGCTCAGGTTGAACCCGAGCAAGTGCACTTTTGGAGTTAGGTCTGGTAAACTTCTGAGATTTATTGTCAGCAACAAAGGCATTGAGGTCGACCCAGCTAAAGTGAAGGCTATACAAGAAATTCCCTTCCCCCGTACTGAAAAGGAGGTTAGGGGATTCTTAGGATGCTTAAACTATATCGCAAGGTTCATCTCTCACCTGACATCTACCTGTAAGCCAATTTTCAAATTGTTGAAGAAAGATCAGGTAGTTGAATGGAACAAAGATTGTCAAGTTGCTTTTGATAAAATCAAGGAGTACTTACTAGAACCTCCTATTCTGATGCCACCCGTCGAAGGAAGGTCGTTAATCATGTATCTGACTGTTCTGGATAACTCAATGGGGTGTGTGCTGGGCCAACATGACGAGTCTGGCCGAAAAGAGCATGCCATTTATTACCTTAGCAAAAAGTTTACCGACTGTGAGACTCGCTACTCACTGCTCGAGAAAACTTGTTGCCCTTTGGTATGGGCTGCTCGCCGGCTAAGGCAGTATATGTTGACTCACACCACTTTGCTGATTTCCAAAATGGATCCGATCAAGTATATCTTCGAGAAGCCTGCTTTATCTGGAAGAATCGCTAGATGGCAAATGATCCTGACAGAGTATGATATCTAGTATACTACCCAAAAAGCTATAAAGGGGAGTGTACTAGCTGATCATCTAGCTCATCAAGCCGTCGAAGATTACCAATCTATGAGATTCGACTTCCCTGATGAGGACATCATGACTTTGGACAACATCGAAGGTAACAGACCGTATGAAGGACCTAAACAAGGATCCCGATGGACCCTGTACTTTGATGGTGCTTCAAATGCACTTGGCAACGGTATCGGCACAGTACTCATTTCTCCGGAAGGTTGCCATACACCCTTCACTGCCCGACTTTGTTTCAGCTGTACCTACAACATGGCCGAATATGAAGCTTGCATATTTGGTCTCAAGGCTGCTATAGACTTGGGAATCAAATCTTTGGTCGTATTTGGGGACTCGGCTTTGGTTATCAGTCAAGTCAAAGGAGAGTGGGACACCAAACATCCTAATCTTATCCCATACAGGGAACATGTCTTGACGTTTTTGCCTCACTTCGAGCAGATTACTTTTGAGCACTTCCCGCGAGAAGAAAATCAGCTAGCAGATGCTCTGGCTACAATGTCCTCCATGTTTAAACTCAACTGGGATAACGAAGCTCCCCAAATTACCATCGAGTGAATGGACGAACCCGCACACTGTCATGAGATTAACACTGAAGAAGTAGTGGAACAACCCTGGTTTCATGAAATCAAAAGGTATCTCCAGACTAGAGAATATCCTGAAGGAGCTTCCGTCAATGACAAAAAGTTCTTAAGGAAATTTGCTGCCAAGTTCTTCCTAAGCAATGGCATCCTTTATAAGCGCAGCCATGATTGTGTTTTACTTCGTTGTGTGGACAAAGATAAAGCAGAGTTGATCATGACTGAGATACACAGCGACACATTCAGCACCCACTTGAGTGGACATACGATGGCTAAGAAGATTCTAAGGGCAGGCTACTACTGGTCTACCATGGAAGCTGATTGTCATCAACATTCTCGTACCTGCCACAAGTGCCAAGTCTACGCCGACAAGGTACATATTCCTCCTGTTCCTCTCAACATTCTGACAGCTCCTTGGCCCTTTGCAATGTGGGGCATTGACATGATTGGAGAGATCAAGCCCACAACATTCAATGGACATCGCTTCATCTTGGTGGCTATTGATTATTTCACCAAGTGGGTCAAAGTAGCTTCCTTTGCCTCTGTTACAAAGAATGTGGTTGCCCGCTTCATCAAACAGAATCTCATATGCCGGTATGGTGTCCCCGACAGGATCATCACAGACAACGGTACAAATTTGAACAACACTATGATCACCGCTCTGTGCGAACAGTTCAAGATTTATCATCACAATTCATCTCCGTATCGATCGAAGATGAACGGTGCTGTTGAAACTGCGAACAAAAAATATCAAGAAGATCATTCAGAAGATGACAGTTACCTACAAGGACTGGCATGAGATGTTACCATTTGCTCTGCATGGATATCGTACCACGGCACGTACTCCAACAGGGGCAACCCCATTTTCTTTGGTGTATGGCATGGAAGCTGTTCTACCCATGGAAGTTCAGATTCCTTCCTTAAGGATTATGAAGGACGCTGGTTTGAGTGAAGACGATTGGATTCAGACCCGGCTTGATCAACTTAATTTGATCGATGAAAAGCGACTTACTATTGTTTGCCATGGTCAGACGTATCAAAAATAGATGATCAAGGCTTTCAACAAGAAAGTTAGGCGTCAGGTATATCAAGTCAGAGATCTTGTAATCAAGCGGATCGTCTTACCACAAAGTGATCCCAGGGGAAAGTGGGCTCCTACTTACAAATGACCATTTGTGATCAAGAGCATCTTTTCTGGTGGGGCAATGATTCTGACCACCATGGACGGTGACGACTTGCCGCACCTTGCGAACGCAGACATAGTCAAAAGATACTACGCATAAAATGACCCGACAAGTTGAAAACTCGAAAGGACGGCTTAGGCAAAAAAGGGTTTCCCGGTGGATCGAAAACCCGAAAGGGCGGTCCAGGCAAAAGTTAGGGAATTAAAGCATATGACTATGTCTCGTCGGATCACTTTAAGAACCATCTCTTCACCAACAAGCTCCTAGCTTCTGATCAATCTAGCCATCGGCGGACGAAGCAACAAATGGACAAGATATTCAGAGTTGTGAAGGCTATAGCAGAATGGGAATCTCATGGAATTGTTACACATAGCCATCTTTCTTTTGTATAAAAATTTTTAATTTTTTTTTACGACAACATTCTCTTACTAGGATGTCTGTCTCCTTTGTACAAAGATACTCACAAAAGCTAATACAAATATACTTCAAAGTGCAGAAATTCGCTTGCCTTTCTTTTCTTTTTTACACTTATGTTTTATTTGAAAACGTCCAATGTTTTGTTAAATAGGCATATGCATTTAAATATAATCACTGCTTACAAATAAAATGAAATTGAGAAAGGATAATTACTGGTAGATTGAAAGGGTAGGAAGACGTCTTTAGGCTATTCCGGAAGAAATCCCCTACGATACATCTTTCAGATCCTCAATAAGGCAAAATTTGGAGTATATCTCCCCAGCAAAGTTAAGCTTCAGGATCCGCAACGGAGCCAATACGGTCTAAAACTTGATTCCCCAGCTGAGTTAAGCTTCAAAATTCCCATCAGAATTAAAACCCGATCCTCGATGGAGCCCAAAAACCCTGAAATATGTATCCCTAGCAGGAGCTAGAGTATTCTAAACCTTCTTCCCCAGCGAAGTCAAAATTCCAACTATCAATACCCAGTGGGAACCATTCAGCTTTCCCCAACTTCCCCAGTAGATTGGCATACAACCCAAGCTCCTGATTTCCTCGGCCGAGTAAGCATCCTCCCCACAGAGTTATTTCCCGCCAGATTGAAGATTCTCAGTCTCATTTCTCCAGCAGAAGCCTCCCAGGTTTTAACTCCCCAGTATAGATTTTCAGAGTTCTCCTCATTTCCCAGGAAAGTCATGAAGATTTCTCATTCCCCACATAAGTTGTCAAAGCTCTTGTAAATCCCCACCAGTCACCAAGGATTTTCAATCCCCAGCAGTGGTCCTAGGATTTCTCATTCTCAACAATCAAAGATCTTTAATCCCCAAGCAGTCAGCAAAGATTTCTCATCTTTAACAATCAAAGGTTTTTGAATCCTCAACATCGGTCAGGAATTTACTTCCTCCAGCAGAAGTCAAATATTTCATTATCTCCAACAATCAAGGATTTATTTTCCTCAGCAAGACAGCTACTCGGCTTATATGCACATCCATTACATTCATATATCATAAACATTGATGAAACACAATTCATTGCATCATACATATCATGCAACATAACTTTGTGTTTTAGCTAACATTTTACCCTTTTCAGGATAAGATTAAAAGGCTATCGTTAACAATTATTCAAATACAGCATGGATACACCCCAGACACGGTGGTCATTCTATTACTCATTCAGAATTTCAATTCAAAGATAGTACAGATACACCCCAGACACGGTGGTCATTCTACTACTCATACAGACTTCAGCAATCAGATACAGACTAGATACGCTCCAGACACGGCAACTATTCTATCTCTCATTCAGATTCTCAACTCAAAGTTCAGATATGCTCCAAACACGGATGCCATTCTGACCCTTACACCAGCAGCTTGATTCTTCCCAATGCAGTCGCCGCGGAAGTCATCCTGTCACCTATTCAGATCCCAGTTACAGTTCCAGATACACTCCAGACACGGAAGTCATTCTGCTACTCATACAGATCTCAACTTCAGATACAGTCCAGATACGCACCAGACACGATTGCCATTCTGTCACTCATTCAGAATTTATCCCCAGCACACAGTTGCTCCGTATACAGATGTTTCCCTGTTACCCATTCAGAATACAGATACACTCCAGACACGGCAATCATTCTGATATTCATTCAAAGTCTCAAATACAATTGCAGCTCAGATATGCTCCAAACACAGACGCCATTCCTTGGCTCATACAGACTCAGTCTCCAGATACAGTTCAAGTGCATTCCAGACACGAATACCATTTTGATACTCATTCTTCTGACCTACAACATTGCACTTCAACAAACATTCTTGGATGGCATCTTTAAGCCCATCTCCAGCAAGATTCCACCAACACCAAATGGCATCTTTAAGCCCATTCCCTCAACATTATTTTGACGAGTGCAAATTTACGGGCACTTTAGTGTCCAATCCTCTTTTACCTTCGAGTCGCGAAAGGCAAACTTGCCAATCTAACTCTTCAGGTTCAAGAAGATTGAACAGGGGCAACTGTTGTACCCCAAAATTTTCCCTCTCATTTCATCAACATTTTCTCAATCACAAGACTCTTGGAACTCGAGATCAAGCTAGGGTTTGCTCTGCTCAAGACACCTCCTCGCATTGTTGACCTAAATTAGGGTTTGAGTTTGCACAAGGATGTTTTGACCAACAATTCCCAAAGTGACTTTCATAATTCATGTTGGACTCACAAGTTTGTCCATACCAAGTTTCAAGCCTTGATTCAAATTTTTGCCCAGGCAATTAGACAGTTGACCTAGAAATCAACTGTATTGGGGAAAAAGTCAACTGTGGCCAATTGACAGTCAAACCTCATGAAATTTGACCCACATCAATATTATGAACTCATATGAACCATTTGATCAAGTTTGGATCACAATTCCACAAGAAATTGGATCAAATCACCAAAAGGGCAAAATGGTCATTTTTAGGGTTTTGACTACACAAAGGCAATTTTTGACTGTTTGACCTAGCCAATGGCAAATCAAGCTCACGCATGGACTCAAGGACTCAATGACATTGTCTTGACCCATTCAACAAGTTCAAAAGATCTCAAATGCATAGGATTGACAGGTGAATTTTTCAGTTAACTGATCAAAATTTGACTATACACTAAAAAGTCAAACTTTGACTTTTTGGTCAAAATCAAGTGCCAAGAGTTATTTTTCATCAAGACATGTCAAATTATGAAACTTGTTCATCAAGAAACCCAAAAATGCAAATTGGGGTTTAAAATGGAAAATTTTATAACTTAGAAATTTTCTAAGTTATGGAATTTTCTTATTTTTTCCTAACTTTGTCCCATTTTTTTACCAAGATGAAAATGGATTCAAAGAAAACTTGCAACATGAAAGTTGTATTCCATCACAAAGTCTACAACTTTGATTCATAAAGTTTTCTCAAAAGACGCTTGTAGCTCAAGTTATGATTTTTGGAACAAGGGTACCTAAAACTTTTAACTTAGAGAAAATTTGCCCTAATCTAGGCAGGATTTTGACCCATGTTCTTGGCCACTTTTCACCTAGTTCCACTTGGAGTTTCAAGTTGAATTTCAAATATGGATTATAGTACATCTTCCAAGCTTTCCAAATTGTCCAAGAACTCCTCAAACATCCTTGTGGTTAGAGAGAATCGAATGCTTGAAGTTGGAAAAAACTAACTTTTGTCCATGGCCAATACATGTTCATACAAACTTGCATTTTCAAATCAGCATGTTTGTTGCTAGCTTGCAGACCTCAAAACTAGCTTGTACTCCATAATTTAATGCATAACCATTGAGTTAAGGTGTTATCTTGGTCATTTGGACATTGCATACAAGATTAACCCTTAAGTGGTAAAAGTTAAAATGCCATTTTTGTAAAGTTGCACTTTATGTCAAACCAAAATCCTTGAGGCATGGGGCCATATCTCTGAAGCAAGATTCAATCAACCAATTCCAAGAACCAAGATAAAAGTATGCAGCATGATATAGGGCTTGTACATGCCTGCATTGAGAGGACACACACTCGTACTTGAAAAAGAAGAAAAGTTGCAAAACATATACAATCTCACACATCTGTTGAAACCAGCTTACACAAACATTGTAGACAAGTTTCATACCTCCCAACAAGCCAGAAACACGACCCTTCTGCCTCCCAAACCCCCTTTTATTAGATTAAAAACTTGAAACAATGTTTGACAAATGCCTTTAAGGCGTTACAAAGGGAAAAACTGAAAAGTAAATCAAAACTAGAAATAGCAAAAAGACACCAGCGCTCCCATGGTCGTTTTCCGTTGGTGCTGACATAATCATTGAGGACCTTCTCATTCTCCAGCTGCCTTGTAAGCTTTAGAATATTCCGCTCTTGCTCGTGATACTTTTCTCTGTAAGTATCCCGCTCTTCTCTCAACTGGATCCACGACCTCTTTAATGCCCCAATGTCAGTAGGCATGTATGGGTGGAGGATGGTAGGTGGAACCCCTTCTTCATCAGCACTCTCAACAATTACTGGTAAGACAGCTTCGTACGACATTCCCAGCTTTTGAGCACATGTACGAACCCACCGGAGATATGGTTCCATCGGAAGAGAGGTCTTCATCCCTAACTCATGCGGACCAGACCTATGTACCTTGTTCCAAGCTCGTATGAACCTGCAGCGATGCTCCTCACTATCCACTTGGAAGTCAAAGATAATGCTCGACATTAGCAACTCATGAGGTTCGTCCCTCCTAGCTCTCCCAAACTGACGTAAGGCCAAACAAGGATTATAGGTGATTCCTCCTCTAATTCCAAGTAGTGGAACATTGGGGTATTCCCCACAGCGATCAATAATAGCTACTTCTTCCATGTCTTTAGTGCTCCAGATAATGTTAGTGTGAGCTAGAGACATAATTCTGTAGGCCCAACCCATTCCTTCCTTGTTCTTCAAAACAGATTTGGGGAGGTGAGAAATAAACCACCTCGCCAGCAATGGTGCACAACACATAAGGGTTCCCCATTTTCGAGCAGTACGGGCATAAAGAGCATGCAGAATATCACCTAAGAGAGTGGGTACCGAATTACGGGACATGAAAATCTTTACTGCATTCACGTCAATGAAAGAATCTGAGTTAGGAAACAGAACCAGACCATATATGAGAAGAGCCAGGATGTCCTCGAATGCCTGAAAATCCAAACTGTCCCAAAACTGATTAGCCCGATCAACCAAGAACTTAACCAAGAAGCCTTTTGTCCCACTCCGGGTCTCCCAGTTAGACATTACCTCAGCCTTTGTTAGATGTAAGGTTGTAGCAACATCCTATGGCCTAAGAGCTTTCTCCCAATCTGTAAATGGAGTCTGCTCTAGAATAGAAATACCAAGTAGATCAGAGAACTCTTCCAAGGTAGGGACCAACTGATAGTCCGGGAAGGTGAAGCAGTGATACAATGGATCAAAGAACTGGCACAAGACACTCAACATCTTCTCATTCATCTTGGAAGTGACCAAACCAAGGAGGTGACCATGTCTTCTAACAAAGGAGGAAGTATCTGGAACCTTTGCAACAGAATCTCTAAGCCGAGTATGAATCTGTACAAAGCTGATCCGAATAGTGTTTATACGCATAGAGGCCATGACCTACAAAACAGAACAAAGATGAATCCCCTTTTGTCTTTGAAATAGGTTAGTCTGATGCGAGATGCATGCAATGTCATGATGCATGATGTCATGATAGAAACACTCCACACGTATTCACAGATAGCAAACATGGTAAGGGCAAACAAGTTACACAGTAACCCTTAGATTTTAAGCTGGCATGGAGTTTAGGTATTACCCTCTTTCAGTTTAGTTGGTTTAAACCTGTCCTAGTAATAGTAACCGGGTTCTAGAGGATCTCAATATCATTGACCACCCTCGATCGGTCATAATTCCAGTTTGGCAACCTTTTCTTGCAACGGGAATCATCGCGAGAGTTTGGTCTCAATGAGTGTAGCATACTGCTACTGTTCTATGGCCAAGTTGGTTAATTATAGGTTCTACGGCCAGTTGGTGCTTAATGACCACTTAGAAGACCCATATTCCCCTTGTTCCACCACAAGGGATATCGGTACAAACTAAAGTGCCACACCAACGTAGCTACTGCTTCAACCGTATCGGTCTACGCCGTACAGTTCCCTCACAGTCTATTGTTACTTACCTAAAAGGTATCCCCAGATCCGGGTTAGGATCTATAGTAACTCCGATTCAAACCCACAAAGATAAAGCATACAAATCAAGCAATTGAAAACATTATGATGAACTATTCCTAAGGTACATCCCCACTTATAAGTATTCCCCAGCAGAGTCGCCAGTTCTGTGATACGGTGGGAAGAACTGACTGTTTTTGGAATGTTGGTTCGCGTTTTGCGTTTGTGTTTGCAAAATGTCGCGGTAAGCAAGAGTCGCCACCGTCTTTTATTTTATCCAACAAGGAAAGGAAAAAAGCACAGAAAAATTCCTTTTTCGAGATATTTCTGAGTACGGGGGGTAGATTATAGAAAGGGAAGGTATTAGCACCCTTTCTATCCGTAGTTATCTACGGGCTCTTAGGTACTTGCTCATCATTTTTAAAATTGTTTTCTTTGTGTTTGTGCGCTTTGAAAAGTTTTGTTTTGACTTCGATTTAACTCTTGCTTTTGTCTTCAAGAGTGTAATGAAGTGTTTTTGAAAACTTTGTTTATAAAGGAGTGTAAGTGTAAAAAAGGTTTTGTTTTGGATGAGAAAGTATCTAAGAACTAATCTACCTACTCGAAAAAAGAATCATTCTGTATTTGTTTCCTTTAGACAATGCTATCCCACTATTGGTGAGTAGGTAGCATCGTCGTTGGAGTTTGAGGGTCAATTTGAAAGAGGGACATACGATCACCAAAGTAATGTTAGGACACTTTAGCGGTAACCCTAATGTCTTAGATCATTTGTTTGAGGCAACAATATCCGAGGCAACCGTTTCGAGGCAACTATGATCTTTTAGACAAGAGGGCGCCCTCTAAAATACCCTATACTCAATGACCGTGTACGAAGGCAACCAAGTGGGGTATACCCTAAGAGTGCGCATGTGCGAATATGTCGTTTTCAGTTATTTTTATCTTTGCACATATTAAGGGTGATCTAATTTGATTTTAGATTAGGCATTCATTCTTGTCATGCAAACCCTATTATCAAACATCTAACAGTTGTAATTTGCAGAAGTAAAATGCGGAAATTAAATTACAAGGCGTCGGGTATTTACATCGCCAAAAGCAACCCTTTGAAAATAAAATAAAATAAAAGCATAAAAATAAATAAAATTTCCTAATTATTTATTACAAACCGTGAGCACATACATTAATTGGATAAAGAAAAATAAAGCGCGACACGAAATTAAATCGGATGCGAAATTAGGGTTTTGACCCTTTTAAAAGAAAATGCTTTTTTTTGTTGTTTTATTTTAAGAAAAGAAATTAAGTCCTAAATTAAATACTAAATTAATTATAAAATAAATTAATTAAAAATAATAATAAATGACATATTTTTGGAGTTTTGATTATTTTAAGAAAGAGAATAAAATAATTAAACTAAAGTTAAAACCTAATTAATTATAATTGATTTTATTTATTTACAAAATAAATTAATGTTACCTAATTAATATCCTAATTAATTAATTAGTATTTATTAATAAAAAAATAAAATTCTGAATTTTATTGGATAAAAAGTATTTTTTTTTGTGATTTTTTTGATAAAAAAGAAATTATGTTATTGGTTAGAAATTAATTAAATAAAATAAAGTAATTAAATTAAATAAATAAAAATGTGAGAGAAAGAGAGAATGGGCCTGGTTTTGAGGGTGTAGGCAGCAATTTTGTTGGCCCATTTGAATGCAACCCATTTGACTTTCCTGATTCACTGCATATGCGTTGACCTGGCTCTTTGGTGCTCCTTCAACATTGGCCAACAAATCTGGCCATCTGGCGTGTTGATTGGTGAGAGTCTATGGTATGTCTTAGGCTTGAGTATGGCCATCTGGCGTGTTGATTGGTGAGAGTCTATGGTATGTCTTAGGCTTGAGTACGCACATGATCTCCTGAAAACAAATATGAAAAGGCAAGTTGCTGGAGGCAGGGATCGAACCCCTGACCTCCAGCCTTTGGGTCCTTTAAGGCTTACGTGGCTACCACCAAACCATGTTGCTTCATTTGTTAATACAATACAAATTAATAATAATATAAAAAACAAAATTCCATGGTCAGATAAAGAAAAAAGCGCGCGTGTTATTTGAACGGACGAATGAGGGAGTGCCAACACATCGTCCCTGTCCTCTAAATCCTGCAACTTTTACCTGTGGATTTTTATCCACAGCTAAAAGCGTAGCTTCATTCTAAAATCTTCTCCAGGCCATATAAATGGAAGGTAGCGCCATGGTTGAGCTCGTCTTGTTCCCCTGAACAAGATGGTACCCTTCACGCAAGCCAATTATTCCTGTAATAAAAAGCCCTAAAAAAACCTAGAAAACCCTACAATGGTGATCCACGATATAAAGCATAAGAATGAAATTGGTTATTGCAGAAAGCTAGCAAATGACATGGTGATTCAGAATATGCAATTGTTTTTCATTATAGATGCAAGAATCATGTAAATCGAATTCAAGAATATAGCGGATTCGTGAGGAACTTACAGTGCATGTGAGGGTCTGAAAATGCCTGGTCTTGATTGGTTTCGCTTGTGGAGATGGCCAGGAAGAGATTGAGACAAGTCTTAAGTCTTGAAATTGCCTCTAGACTTGATTTCGATCTCACACTTTTTCTTGTTTTTTGCAAACTTGGTTCTGCCTCTAGAACTGATTTCCAACCCTGATTTCTGTCTGCATCGCTTCCTTATGTAATGCACAATGCATTAGGTCTGAATTTGCTGTCCAAATCTTCCTCCATCAATGACTTTGAATTTGATTTGATTATTCTTTCAAAGCTTTCCAAAATTGGCTTGATTTCAATCTTTTTTGCACACAATTGATTTGATACGAGTTTGATGATGGCAAGTTGTATAATGGAACCTGAAATCACCATAAAATCTTTGTTATCAATGCCTTTGGATTTTTATTTGATTTATTTTGATTTAAATCAAATTAATTCAAATAAAATCAAAATAATTAATAAAAAAAATAATATGGACACATGGCCAAGGCTGGAGCACGTGGGATACAATGCAAACTCAAAACAAGTGAAAAAGAATGGGCCCATTTGGCAAAATTTGAAGTTTTGGGGATAGTTGACTTTTGGCAATTTTGCAAAAAAGTCCAACTTCAACAATTTATAACATCCTCAATTTTGAACTTTTGGAGGTTTTCTTGGACTTTTTAGAAATATTAAGATGTCCTATAATCAACCCTTTTGGTATCATCTCATTTTGATATTCCATGCTCAAGTTAGAAGCTTTGACAAAAAAGGTGTTTTTGTTGACTTTCAAAAATGACCTATAATGTCAAAATTCATAACTTCTTGTGAGTGCATATTTTGATTTTGGGATATGAATATGGACTGTAGGTAATTACATCCTATTCAAAATGAGCTTTGGATGGGTCATTTCTCATAAAGTATGAGAACGTTATGCTTGGTCAAAGTTGAGTTGACTTTTCCTACAAAGCCCTAATTTAGCAACTTTTGAATCTTGATGAATTTTGAGCAATCCTTGATGAATCATGATCAACCCTTGATCAAATGATGAAATATACTTTAAAATGAGAATGTTGACAAAAAATCTTGAAGTTTGACTGTATTTGGGTCACCGTTGACTTTTGCCCTAGCAGAGTCGATTTTTGGACCTTTTGAGCAATTGAGTGAGTAAAATTCCTCTGCAAGGCTTGAAACTTGACATGGATGATCTTGAGAATATATTAGGACATTGGTGAGCACTTGGGGTCACTTGGACTCAAGGATCTTAATGCAACACAAAACCCTAATTTGAGTAGACTGCCTTAGGAGAGAGCTTGTCTGACCAACCCTTGGACTACTTTGAGCAATTTGGAGATCTTTCTTGCAATGTTTTTAGAAATATGGGAGGGAAAATTTTGGGGTACAACAAAGTAAAACAATGAAAGCAAGTAAATTTGATTTAACCTTAAGGTAACCCCACTTTAAAGTAGGTCACCAGCAGAGTCGCCAGTTCTGTGATACAGTGGGAGAACTGACTTGGTTGTTTTTCGTTTGTATTCACAAATGTTGCGGTTAGCAAGAGTCTCCACCGACATTTCTTTTATCCAAAAGGAAAGGCTAAAAAGAACAGGAAAGACCTTTAGAGATGTTTTCTTGAGTTTGGGGTGTAGATTATGAAAAGGAAAGGTATTAACACCCTTTTCATCCATGGTTTTCCATGGGGTCTTAGTTGCTTGCTAGATCACTTGCTTTTGTTTGAATGTGTGCTTGTGGTGTGGGTTTTGAAAGTATTTTGAAAATGTCTTTGTAATGGTTATCGTTTCTATAAGAACGCGTATAAAGTGTTTGTTTCAAAAATAATTCAAAGAGGTGGTGGAATGTGTTGTTGAAAGTGATTTTGAAAAGGGTTTTCTTTGTAATGGCTTTCGTTTCTGTAAGAACGCGTGAAAAGTGTTGTTTTTTTAAAGTGTTTCAAAATGAGAGTGTTTGGTGTATGAAATGTTTTTGTTGTGAGCAAGAGAGCGACTAGGAGTAACCTACCTACTCAAAAGGTCTTAGGTGTTCTTTTCCTTCTCCTTTAGATATAGTTATATTACCATTGTTTTGGTAAGAAAACTCATCGTTGGATGTGAAGGGACGGGTGCGGGACGTTTGTATAGTCATAGAAGGCAACCCATGGAACGTTTTAGCAATGTCGTTTTAGGGACTAGATCATTTACCGAAGGCAACATCGAGGGTCATCGAGGGACTACGATATTTTATCAAGGGTCTTTTGCTAAAAAACGCCCATGTTCGAGGGACATGACTAAGGGTGTGTGTGTGCAAGTGCGTTTGTTTGCATGCATTTTGTCTCACATTTAAAGGTTATATATTTGTTGATTTTATCTTGCCATACATCCTAATTACTAGCAATATATGAAAGCAAAATAAAATACGGAAAATAAAATCCTAAGCTATTACATCATTAGGGGGATGGGGGCACAATTTGCAAATGGGGATGAAATAAGTGTCTAATTATTACAACCATACTGAACAACTGGGCAGCAATGAAAATATATGCATAAACAGTATAGAAAATGGGAGAAACTGCCTTTTGAACCATTATGTGTCGACACATGCTGTTATGCATCGACACATAACTTTTCCTTGCTCCTGTAAAGAAAAATCAGCTCAGTATGAGCCGACACATAATGGGATGTGTCGACTCATACACCTTCTTTCTATTGACACATACGTATTTTGTGTCGACTCATAGACTTTTCAACCTTCTGTTTTGGGACCTGGAATCAGTATGAATCAATGCATGGGGTTTATGTATCGACTCATACCCTATTTTTTTTCACTAGGATGAGTCGACACGTGTGCATATGTGTCGATACATACTGTATTTTTCTACCTTAAACATTGTTTTATTGTCCATATGTTGTACCAAAAATTTTCCCTCTCATTTCATCAACATTTTCTCAATCACAAGACTCTTGGAACTCAAGATCAAGCTAGGGTTTGCTCTGCTCAAGACACCTCCTCGCATTGTTGACCTAAATTAGGGTTTGAGTTTGCACAAGGATGTTTTTACCTACAATGCCCAAAGTGATTTTCATACTTCATGTTGGACTCACAAGTTTGTCCATACCAAGTTTCAAGCCTTGATTCAAATTTTTGCCCAGTCAATTGGACAGTTGACCTAGAAATCAACTGTATTGGGGAAAAAGTCAACTGTGGCCAATTGACAGTCAAACCTCATGAAATTTGACCCACATCAATATTATGAACTCATATGAACCATTTGATCAAGTTTGGATCACAATTCCACAAGAAATTGGATCAAATCACCAAAAGGGCAAAATGGTCATTTTTAGGGTTTTGACTGCACAAAGGCAATTTTTGACTGTTTGACCTAGCCAATGGCAAATCAAGCTCACACATGGACTCAAGGACTCAATGACATTGTCTTGACCCATTCAACAAGTTCAAAAGATTTCAAATGCATAGGATTGACAGATGAATTTTTCAGTCAACTGATCAAAATTTGACTATACACTGAAAAGTCAAACTTTGACTTTTTGGTCAAAATCAAGTGCCAAGAGTTATTTTTCATCAAGAGATGTCAAATTATGAAACTTGTTCATCAATAAACCCAAAAATGCAAATTAGGGTTTAAAATGGAAAATTTCATAACTTAGAAATTTTCTTATTTTTTCCTAACTTTGTCCCATTTTTTTACCAAGATGCAAATGGATTCAAAGAAAACTTGCAACATGAACGTTGTAGTACATCACAAAGTCTACAACTTTGATTCACAAAGTTTTCTCAAAAGAAGCTTGTAGATCAAGTTATGATTTTTGGAACAAGGGTACCTAAAACTTTTAACTTAGAGAAAATTTGCCCTAATCTAGGCAGGATTTTGACCCATCTTCTTGGCCACTTTTCACCTAGTTCAACTTGTATTTTTAAGTTGAATTTCAAAGATGGATTATATTACATGTTCCAAGCTTTCCAAATTGTCCAAGAACTCCTCAAACACCCTTGTGGTTAGAGAGAATCGAATGCTTGAAGTTGGAAAAAAACTCACTTTTGTCCATGGCCAATACATGTTCATACAAACTTGCATTTACAAATCAGCATATTTGTTGCTAGCTTGCAGGCCTCAAAACCAGCTTGTACTCCATAATTTAATGCATAACCATTGAGTTAAGGTGTTATCTTGGTCATTTGGACATTGCATACAAGATTAATCCTTAAGTGGTAAAAGTTAAAATGCCATTTTTGTAAAGTTGCACTTTATGTCAAACCAAAATCCTTGAGGCATGGGGCCATATCTCTGAAGCAAGATTCAATCAACCAATTCCAAGAACCAAGAGAAAAGTATGCAGCATGATATAGGGCTTGTACAGGCCTGCATTGAGAGGACACACACTCTTGCTTGAAAAAGAAGAAAAGTTGCAAAACATATACAATCTCACACATCTGTTGAAACCAGCTTACACAAACATTGTAGATAAGTTTCATACCTCCCAACAAGCCAGAAACACGACCCTTCTGCCTCCCAAATCCCCTTGTACACAAAATCCCTGTTTTACTGCAAAACAGGGCAAGCTCTGCAAACTTGAAGCCATAACCAATTTCCATCGTGCGTTTTGTCCCAAGATACTTCAAACACCTTCCAATCAACTCACATGAACTATCCCAAGCCTCCATTGCAAGCTGTAACACCATTAACACACTTTGCCATTTTTGTTTCAAAGCTCTGCAGGTTGAGTTCTACAGCACGATTCAAGCTGTTTCAAAACAAGCCAAGCATTGGAAAAGCTTCCTTGGACCTCAGGCAAGCTCAAAAGAAGCTCAAACACCATTGAAGGTTGCTACATTGTCCAGCTCGAAGTCAACTGAAACAGGTATTTCATGGACTTCTATCTCTCTATTTAGGAATGGTTAGGCTTAAGTTTGTGAATGAAATGTGTTGTACTCATAGCCCTGAAGCCATACATATGCTTAGTTTTCATTTACATTAATCGTGCTAAGAGAATTTCACTCATGAACTTTCTGAAAAAATTAGGTTATAAATTAGGGCCAGAGAAATTCTCTCTGGTCTTTGAGAGTTAGTTCAAGTTTTTTACATGGTTGGATTCGTTGTTTAATGCCCTACAATTTTTATGTTATGAGTTTTGTCAAAAAATCAAAGAATCAGGAGTTATAGTTTTGTACATAGCACGCGCGCAAATCTATTACAAGGAAGAAGAAGAAGTGGATTCTGGGCTGGGTCTGGTTTCCTTTGCTTTTGGCACCCTCCACTTTTCTTTTTACACCCCCTGGCCCATTTACTTGAATATTTATCATTTTGACATTTTTATTTTTTATTCTGACTTTATTATTTTTTGTCTAAATATAAAAAATGCCAAAAAATTATTTTCCATATTTTTCATATTTATTTGATATTTATTTTTATTTTACTAAGTATAAACATATAAATAATCTATTTTTCTTTTATTAAAACTCAAAAATAATACAAAAAAATATACTTATATTTATTTATTATTTTTTATATACACTTAAAAAACATTTTCTTGAATATACACATTTTTTGTAAATAATTAATTTTTATTTCTTATATATTTAATATGTTTAATATATATATATATATATATATATATATATATATATATATATATATATATATATATATATATATATATATATATATATATATATATATATATATATATATATATATATATATATATATATATATATATATATATATATATATATATATATATATATATATATATATATATATATATATATATATATATATATATATATATATATATATATATATATATATATATATATATACACACACTTATATATTTTACTTTATTAAATAATTAGGACAAAAATACAAAAATATTACATTTTTATTTTTATTAATATTTTGCACTAAAAATATCATTTTTACAATATACTTTTTATTTTTTGTATAAATTAATATATTATTGTATATAATTAATAAATATTACTATTTATTAAGAATTAAGGTTTTTGCCCTAAATGTAAAAAATAATTAAAATTGACTTTATCTTTATTTATTTTTACTTCACATTTAAAAATACTTTTTACATACATAAAAATCATTTTTGCATAATACATTTTATTTGATATTTATTTAATTGTATTTATTTAAATATTATGCCTTGTACATTCAATTTGGTTGTAATAACTTAGAATTTAATTTCTTGTCAAATACCCCCAATTCAAATTTGTACCCCCCTCCCTATATCATGTTGTAATAGTGTAGCATTTAAATTCTCGCACATTTAAAAGCTTCCAATTATGCCATGCTTAGACTTAGGGTTTGTATGCAAAATAAAATCAACAATAGTTTGACATAATCAATAAATATGCATGAAAAACAAACACAATGCACACTTGCACCCCCTAGGGTTTCAATCCACTTGTTGCCTTCAAAAATGGGCCATGGTTGCATGTCAAGTACTTTGGCAAAACAAAAACAAAACAAAAAGATCATAGTCCCTCGATGACGCTATCTGAGTTGCCTAAACAAAATGATCAAGTCCCTCAAGAAAATTGCCAAAAATACTTGACACCATTGCTATCATGGTCTATACGATGACTCGCGCCTGTCCCGTTTAACATCCTAACACAAGGTTGTCTACCAAATACAATGGTGAAGCAACACTGTTAAAAGGGTTAAAACATAAGAAAGATCTTTGAGTAAATTAGGGTAGACAAACCCTTAGTTACTTGATCAAGCTTGCAAAAACATCCTTTCTATTTTTCAAAACACACCTCACAATACAATTTCAAAACCCTACTTTCAAACATTGAAAACTTTTCCAAAGACAAAAACACCTTTGTATACATTCAAACAAGAATCATTACAAAGGTTGCCACAACAATGGCCTCTTTTCAAAACATCTTTCAAAACCACACACAAAGCACCATTTCAAACAATTGAAAAAGCAAAAGCAAGTGATCTAAGCAAGTAACTAAGAGCCCATGGATAACCATGGATAGAAAGGGTGCTAATACCTTCCCTTTCTATAATCTACTCCCCGAACCCAAGAAAATATCTCAAAGGTCTTTCCTGTGCTTTTTGACATTTCCTTAGGATAAAATAAAAAGTCGGTGGCGACTCTTGCTAAACCGAAACATTTGCAAACACAAATGCAAAATCCCAAGTCAGTTTTCCCACCGTATCACACCATACATGTCAGTTTACAGTGTATGATTGATAAACATGAACAACAAGCAAACAGTTAGCTAAAAGGGGCAATGATTACTACATCTTATCTTCAAAAATAAATCATTAATGATGTATGAAAAATACCAATTCAAGAAGACTTACCTTTAAACTACACTTGGTGTTTGAAATCTGAATACTTTTCAAGATGTTGTGAGGACTCCAATGAATCTCCAGGAAGCTTGTTCCAAATTGTTGAGACCCAGTCAAGTTGTACAATATTGTTTTTATGTTTGGATGATGAGGATAATGGCACTAACCGAAACTGTTTTAGTGTTTTTACAATCTCTATTTGCTAAGGTGTTTGGTTTATGGGAGAGTTTGTAAGATGGAATAATGGATTGAAGTTCTGTTTTGAATGAGATTAGAGCTGGTTTTTTCTTGAATGAGCCAAAGTTTTAAAGAATATTGTTTTTCTGTTCAAAGACTCTCTATTCTCTCCAAAAATTCCAACCCCTATGTCTTATGAAACAGTCCCTTTTGTAGACCCTTGACTGAGGTTTAGGGGGGAAACAAAATAAGTCATTTTGAATTGTTTTTGCCTAGTGTTTTGATACTTTATTCACACTATTTTCTTTTGCCATTTTGGTGCAATTTTGGGGCTGTTTTGATGTAGGCTGGGGCAGACTGCATAGAGCAGTTTTGGACTGTATAGGACAGCATATGCAGATTTATGGTGCAGCATGGCACAAGATTTTTTTGTAGGACAACAATGGAGCAGGTTTTTGGATGTTGTGGCAATGCAGCATATCATACTTTGTTCAACTTAGACAGTAAGATTTGTAGCATGAAACAAACTTAATCTTGTGGAGTATTTTATGCACATTGTATCAAGGACTAAACATTGTGACAAGGTTTTAAGTCAAAGGGAAAAGTCCAAGCAATACTAAGTTTAGGGTTTGTAAACTTGCAAAAAATGTCACTTTGTAATAACTTGAATTATTTGCCTCATTTTAAATTATTTGGAATTGTAGTAAAAAAATGTCATGAAGCAAATGAAATTAACAAGTATAGAAAATACTTATAAAAATTTCAAAGTCTTACAAAAGTTGGATTTTTTTTATTCTCTTGATTTTTTTGATGATCAAATTTCACCTTTTGGATGTCTTGACGCAATGTGATTTTTGGGACTCAAATTTGGTCAAAAAGTCAAAGTTTGACTTTTCAATGTGCTTTTGACCATTTTTCCCTTGTGAATGATTTTCTTGAAAAGTTGTAATTCCAGACTTGAAACTTGATAGAAGCAAACCTGAGGGTCCAGGATGATCTTTTGAGAAATGAGAGGGAAAATTTTGGGGTACAACAAAAACCAATAAGTAAATATCTGATATCTGTCTGACATTATGCTCAAAGGAACACCGTGCAACTTCACTATTACTCTGATATAAATTTCTGCTAGTTTCGTTAATGGAAAACTGATATTAGTCGGTATAAAGTGTGCCAATTTCGTCAGCCTATCCACAATCACCCAAATAGTATCGAAACCTTGCGCGGTATTCGGAAACCCGGTTACAAAGTCAATTGAGATACTATCACACTTCCATTCTGGAATCTCTAATGGTTACATCAAACCCAAAGGCCTTTGATGTTTAACTTTTTACTTTTGGCAAGTTAAACAAGCATACACGAAATGAGCCATATCCTTCTTTATACCTGACCACCAGAAAAATTTCTTAAGGTCTTGATACATCTTCATTGCACCCGGATGAATACTCAAGCTACTCCGATGACTCTCTTCTAAAACATTTTCTTTAACTCAGAACTATTCGATACACAAATTCTGCCTCGAAATCTCAACACGCCAAAGTCGTCCAATTTAAAGTCACTCTTGACATTCAATTCTCCTGTAGGCATTAAATCTACCAACTTTAAATCAAGTTTATCATTCTCCCTAACTTTGTTGAGGAAATCATTATTAATTTTCAGCATACCCAACATCACACTATTCATAGTTACTCTGCACACCATACTTAAGTCTCAAATTTTTTTGATTAAATACAACTCCCTACTCATCAAAGTTGACATATGAATCATCTTCCGACTCAAAGCATCTGCCATAACATTAGCTTTATCAGGATGGTAACTTAAGCTGAATTTGTAGTCTTTCAAGAATTATATGATTCATGTACTCCATGAATATTCCTGGCACATTAGGTACTCCAAAAGGAATCACTGCATATTCATAATGTCCATATCGCGTCATGAATGTGTGTTCAGAATATCATCATCTTTCACTCGAACCTGGTGATAACCTGACCTGAAATAAATATTATTGAATACCCGAGTTCCTTAAATTGATCCATCAAGTCGTCAATCCTCAGAAGCGAATACTTATTTTGTATGGTCACTTTGTTCAACTGACGGTAATCAATGCACAAACGCATGCTACCGTCCTTCTTCTTCACTAACAGCACCAAGGCTCCCTACAGTGACACACTAGGCCTAATAAATTTCTTATACAGTAGCTCTCCTAGCTGAGATTTCAATTCCGCCAACTCTAACAGTGACATTCTGTATGGCGCCAGGGATATAGGTCTGGTACCCGGAATAAGATCAATTGTAAATTTAATCTCCCTCTCTGGAGGCAACTCAGAAATTTCTTCTGGAAATACCTCTGGAGACTCGCACACCACTGGTAAATCACTAATGGACTTTTTCCCCTCAACAGATAATGAGGCAAACAGTGTAAACACTTTGGCTTCATCTTCTAGCAATTCCTTCAATACTTTGGTAGTTACACATTTAGCCCACTCTTTCTCTTCTGGAGTAAGGAACAACAACGTCTTGTCAAAACAATTGATATATACCCTGTTGAACTCTAACCAGTTCATCCGCAGAATAATATCTAACTCACTGAGTGGTAGACATATCAAATCCACTCCATAATCTCTACCAAGAATTGATAAAGGACAGTTCAGAAATACAAGGGAAGTGGTTACTGAACCCATGGATGGAGTATCAATCACCATTTCCCTACCCAAAGTAGACGACATAATCCCCAATTTCCTCACACAATCAACAGAGATAAATGAGTGAGTTTCACCCATATAAATTATAACAATAAAAGGAGTATCATGGACATAACAAGTACCTTTGATCAAATGATATGCACTAGTAGGTTGAGACTTTGCCAATGCAAATACCTTCCCATCTACTTGTGATTTCTTAGGCTTCTGACAGTTGGTGCTAATGTGACCTTGTTCTCCATAGTTGTAACAAGTAGTTATATTGACCTTACATTCTGCCACAACATGACTTAGTCTCCCCACACTTGAAACATTTCTTCACATCAGATTGACATTCACTAGCACGATGACCAATGCCACTGCACTGGTAACACTTGAGCGGATTGGAAGGAACACATACTCCCCCACTTTGTCTCTTGTCATCATAAGCCCTCTGTTTTCCCTTATCAATTGGAGCATTATAAGGTTTCCCGTAGTTTATATTTGGTTTTTCCCTCCTCTCATTCAGACTTTTTTAGTGAGTCAAATGGGCCCTATTGTCCTCTTCATAATTCCGACAACTGTTCACAAATTCTGGAAAAATGTGAATCTGCTGGTACCCTATAGCCCGCTTGATCTCTGGTTGCATGCCATTCTCAAACTTGATACATTTAGAGAACTCAAACTTGGCAGCATAATCCATAATGGTCGAGTTCCGAAAAGTACTTTCTCAAGAAATCCCTATTGAAGATAGCCCAAGTTATAACTCCACTCGCAGCTTCCAATATCTGACGAGTGCCCAACCACCAATCATCAGCCTTAGCAGCTAACATGTGAGTTCCGTATCTCACCTTCTGCACCACAAAGCAATCAATCACTAGGAAAATCCTTTCAATTTCCTTGAGCCAAGCTTGTGCTTCATCAAGAGCATACTTACCCCTGAACGTAGGTGGATTCTCCCTCTGAAACATTCCCAAAGTACGAGACTGATCGTTCCCACCAGCGTTAGGCTGATTATGCACAACTTGAGCAACATCTTGCAACGTAACAGCTATCGCATCATCATTCCTTTCAGTCATTTCTCGGTTTCACGTCATTACAGAAAACAATGGTTAGAAAAAATATATGCTAACAGTATCAACTGTCACACTACTCTATTGACTCAACAACTTAGCCAACGGACCAACCTGCTCTGATACCAATTATAATACCCCACTTTCCCTTTTTCAATTAAATTGATAAATGACTAGATTTTTTAAGTAAGATAGTTTTGTAGACAAATCAGAGTACTCATTAGTGGGATGTCACATTCTCAAATAAACAAAATCATAGATGTATTATTTCACTTCATATCATAAGATCTCAATCGATTGGATTAAAACAACCAATTTTTTTTCAAATAATTCACATCACGCCCTCAAAGCTCCAAATCAAATAAAACTGCCACTCCTGGGTGGTCCAATATAATTTTGAAAATAGATATGTAACAAAAATAAAAAAGAAACAACATAGAACTAAATTCCCATCCTAGTGTTACATATCAGAGCGACTCCTACGACTCGATCCAAAAGCAACACAAGCATCCATGAACTACTCCGATACTTGATTACCTGTACTCCCTAAGGAGCATGGACGCAACAACAGAAAAGGGGTGGGAATTACATTCAATAATTTAAACGGTGATAAATCACATGCTAAGGAGTAGTAAACTAATACACATACAATCACATGGTTACGATGCACACCCAATTATCACAGATACAAACTACCACTATCATTACACATAGTTCATCATATTATGAAATATGGCTCCATGGACTTTACACCATGCATACGGTACCAACACAACCAATACAGTTCATTCATATGAACTTGATTCCCGTTGGAATACGGATAAGACAATCATGTTCCCCTTGAACTTGACTTATCTCTAATCGACTATCTTCAAGAGTCCGGACGATACTAGGCACCCAATAAGGATTCCCACCTAGGCTCATTACATCACAACACGACACATGAATGCATGACACACACACACACACACACACACACACACACACACACACATATATATATATATATATATATATATATATATATATATATATATATATATATATATATATATATATATATATATATATATATATATAATATGCACAAAACCCACAAATATTATTTCATAATATACGATCCTCATGATCACCCATGAGTCACATACTCACCATGATTCCTTTCGAATCACCGATATTACTCATGAATGTCCATACAATCACAAGCCAATACAAAGGCATCAAAAGAATTAAAAATGAAGAATAGTTCACCATTATCATCAAAACATCATTGGAAGCATACATAATTATCACAATGACACCATATCATCATAAAGAAAACATCCATCAAGTTGTATCAATACATGGTTACGTCAATTCATAGAAAAGAGCATACTTCCTATGTTAATACTACATAGTTCATCACTTAATCCTAATGAAAGAACTATAAAACTACATCATATGAATAATTTTATTCTTCTAAGTTATAGTTCATTTCATTAGCTTTCCAACGCTTTGAATGGCACATCAAACGGAGCCCAGAAACTCAAGTTATGGCCTTTAGAAAAATCTATCAAAAATTGGATGTAACAAAAATAAAAAAGAAACAACATAGAACTAAATTCCCATCCTGGTGTTACGTATCAGAGCGACTCCTACGACTCGATCCAAAAGCAACACAAGCATCCATGAACTACTCCGATACCTGATTACCTGTACTCCCTAAGGAGCATGGACGCAACAACAGAAAAGGGGTGGGAATTACATTCAATAATTTAAATGGTGATAAATCACATGCTAAGGAGTAGTAAACTAATACACATACAATCACATGGTTACGATGCACACCCAATTATCACAGATACAAACTAGCACTATCATTACACATAGTTCATCATATTATGAAATATGGCTCCATGGACTTTACACCATGCATACGGTACCAACACAACCAATACAGTTCATTCATATGAACTTGATTCCCGTTGGAATACGGATAAGACAATCATGTTCCCCTTGAACTTGACTTATCTCTAATCGACTCTCTTCAAGAGTCCGGACGATACTAGGCACCCAATAAGGATTCCCATCTAGGCTCATCACATCACAACACGACACATGAATGCATGACACACACACACACACACACACACACACACACACACACACACACACACACACATATATATATATATATATATATATATATATATATATATATATATATATATATATATATATATATATAATATGCACAAAACCCACAAATATTATTTCATAATATACGATCCTCATGATCACCCATGAGTCACATACTCACCATGATTCCTTTCGAATCACCGATATTACTCATGAATGTCCATACAATCACAAGCCAATACAAAGGCATCAAAAGAATTAAAAATGAAGAATAGTTCACCATTATCATCAAAACATCATTGGAAGCATACATAATTATCACAATGACACCATATCATCATAAAGAAAACATCCATCAAGTTGTATCAATACATGGTTACGTCAATTCATAGAAAAGAGCATACTTCCTATGTTAACACTACATAGTTCATCACTTAATCCTAATGAAAGAACTATAGAACTACATCATATGAATAATTTTATTCTTCTAAGTTATAGTTCATTTCATTATCTTTCCAACGCTTTGAATGGCACATCAAACGGAGCCCAGAAACTCAAGTTATGGCCTTTAGAAAAATCTATCAAAAATTGGATGTGACTGGGGATTGCTCAGGCCGACCCCCCCCCCCCCCCCCCCCCTCCTGTGCTCAGGTCGACTCATGCTGGTTTGTGCTGAATTTTTCTGCTACATTGTATTTCTCATGGCTGCGAATTTCTACACTAACATCGACCCTATCCACTCGAATCCAACACAGTATAGCCTCAAAATCCTAATTTTAAGCATTCTAACATAGGTCTTTTCTATTGCTACTAATAATACATTCTATTACAAATTTCATTATCAATTATAAGGATTACAACCAAACACCTAAAATAAACCTATGTTCTCTAATCTATTCTTTTTAGGCTTTTCCCCCGTAGCAATCCACAATGATCAAGAATATCATATCACAATTATCACAATTATGCCAACACAATTCAATGCAAATGAAATCACAACATTCATCTCCATAATCAAACGAAACACACAAGAAATACAAAATTAAGAAAACCTAAGAGTGAAAGGAACCCTCACTACCCTCTCATGCTATAGTCACCAAATTAGAGAACTCATTCTTCCCCCTTACCTTGATTTTCCAAAGCTTTCCTCTAACAATGGTAGAACCTCTCTTTGACCTAGCCTTTTCTTGCTTCTTCCCTTCCTCTGTTTCTCCAAAATTTTCACAATTGATAGAATGATCTAAATTCTCTTCCCTTCTTTGTTTTTACCACTAGACTACATTAGGACTTTTTCCTTATGCCCCTACTTAGCCCACCTACATTTACTATAACACCCTTACTCTAATTCTTACTAATAATTTTATTTAACAATAATATCATTATTATCCTAACAACAACAACAACAACAACAACAACAACAACAACAACAATAATAATAATAATAATAATAATAATAATAATAATAATAATAATAATAATAATAATAATAATAATAATAATAATAATAAAATATTCTTCATATATCCATGTTTCTACATTTTTACTCACACGCCCCCTTCAATACTACACATTCCCCTAGTTTAAGGCAACTATCCTTCCTAAGGCCTCCAAACCCTTAACTCTCTAACAAGGCATTACAAGCATAATTCAACACAGAAATAAATTATTAAAAATAAATCAAACAATTTATTTTGGGGCGTTACAGAAAGGATTGGTTTGTCAAAATCAATCAAGCCACGAAGAATAAAGTGAAATTCACGGATGACACCACTTTAGCAGCCGACGGGGTCGGTGGTGTTTTGATCATGAGAAGCGATGAGGGTCATTCCTTGATCAAAGATGTACTATAAATTCCTGGAATTAAATATAATCTCTTTAGTATTGGCCAATTACTTGAGAAGAATTGCATGATTCTCATGGAAAACAAGATTTTACGCCTTTTGGATAGAAATAGGGTTTTAGTCCTTAAAGCACCAATGGTTGTCAATCGAACTTTCAAGATAGAGATGAAAGTGATGGAGCACATGTGTCTTGATACAATGTGAAGTCGTGAAGTGTCGTTGTGGCACTACCGTCTTAGAGATCTAAATTTTCGAGACCTCGACACGTTACAAAGGAATGGTATGTTAATCGGGTTGTCGAAAATCAATGTTCCAGCTGAGATGTGTGAAGAATGTGTTGAAAGAAAGCAACACAAGATTAGTTTCAGTAAGGATGCATGTCATAGGACTAAACATCACATTGAGGTGGTGTACTCCGACGTGTGTGGCCCAATGCAAGTCGACTCGTATGGTGGCAATATGTACTTTGTCAGACTTATCGTTGATTTTAGTAGGATACTATAGACATGCCTAATCAAGAGGAAGGATGAGGTATTTGATGTATTTAAGAAGTTCAAGTCGATGGTTGAGCGGCAAAACAAACTCGAAATTCTCAAAATGGATGGTGGAGGCGAGTATACCTTGAATAAGTTTGAGAATTATTGTGATGAGGAGGGTATATTGCGTGAGGTTATACCCCCATATATGCCTCAACAGAATAATGTTGCATAGAGGAAAAAACGTTCGATAATGAACATGGTTCGTAGCATGTTGAAGGGAAAAGGTTGGCCTAAGAAACTATGGGGAGAAGTCGTTTCTACAGCTTCCTATTTGTTGAATAGGTGCCCTACAAAGAAGCTAGATAAAGTGACTCCAGAAGAGGTATGGTCTGGATTTAAACCAAGATTGAGTCATTTGAAAGTTTTCGATTCGGTAGCATTTTGACATATTTCGGGTCAACTTCGAAAGAAGTTGGATGACAAGGGTGAAATAATGTTGCTTGTTGGTTATCACTTTATCAGAGGTTACAAGTTGTTTGATGTGAAAAGAAAGAAGATTGTAATAAGTCGAGATGTGGTCGCGGATGAGGTAAGGTTGTTTGACAGTAGAAAATTGGGCATGACAGGTGTGGAATTCAATTTCCAAGATGAGGGAAATCGATTTCTGTCGCGATTTTTAAATTTTGAGGCTTCTGGGATTGTTTCTGCAGAAGGGGAAATCAATATCCCACATCCTGAAATCGATTTTCAGCAGGAAAATGCAGAAAACCAGAATTCTGCAGGTTCTTGACAGCAACCGGTTTTAGCCAAAAGCAGAGAAAATAGTAGGAGATCAACTAGGAAAAGGAGATTGCCTCAGAGGCTCCAATATTATGAATTATTCCATGATAATGAGATAAATGATTATGGTGATCTCATTCATTTTGCGCGTATGGTCGAATTTGATCCTGTTAGCACGGAAGAGGCATTAAGTGATCCAAAGTGGGTGTGTATGATGAAAGAGAAGCTGGAATCGATTGAGAAAAATAATACTTGAGAGTTGGTTGATCTACCAGAATAAAATAAGCCAATCGAAATAAAGTGAAGGAAAATACAAAAGGAGAAATTGTCAAGCATAAGGCTTAACTAGTCGCGAAGGAATTTTTGCAAAGAGAAGGTATAGACTTTGATGAGGTGTTTGCACCTCTAGCTAGAATAGAAACCATATGGATCGTTGTTTCTATTGTGAATAACAACAATTGGTCGATTTATCATATGGATGTGAAATCCGCGTTTTTGAATAGTCCCCTTGAGGAGGAAGTTTATGTAGAACAACCCCCTAATTTTGTTGTGATAAATCAAGAGGAAAGGGTAATATTGAAGAAAGTACTTTATGGTTTGAAACAAGCCACTCTTAGAAAATTTGCTTTTAGTGACTGAAAAAGCTTAATAATCAGTCACTAAATCGTTTAGTGACCATTAGCGACCATCACTTTTCGATTGAAAAAAGGCTAGCCACTAAGCTTTTGTGACGAATTTAGTGACCGAAATTTAGTGACCGATTTTGTGATTGAATTTAGTGAGCGATTTTAATAACCTATTTTTGTGTCTTTTTGTAAAATAAAAATTAAACTAGTCAATCATTAGAATTGAACTCATGACCTTTGTGGATTTTAACAAAGCCTTACCACTAGACCACTTAATATATATTATTTTATTATATGTTTAAATAAAAGTTAAAAAATCAATATATAAATTTGGTTTTGTTATGCAATTTTGTTATGCACATATAAAAACTTTATAATAAAAATAAAATTCACTTTGATACAAATATAAATATAAAATGACATTATTTTTATATAAATATATATTTTATTGTAAAAAGAGTAAAAAGATAATCTTTTTACTAAAAATTAAAAGAGAATTATAATTTTAAAAAAAATTAGAAGATAAATAGTAACATAATAAAGAGGATTAAAAATAGGAAAAAAAAACAAAAAGAAATATTAGTGTCCAAAATTATGGTGTATGATTTTTTAATATAAATTAAATTTTATTTAAAAACATTTTTTCGTGACCGAATAGATGGTCACAAAATTTTGGTCGCTAAATTGGTGACTAATTTATTTTAGTGACCGATTTAGTGACCAATTTAAAGTTGACTCATAAATATCAAACTTTGGTGGCTGATCCAGTCACTACGGTGACCGAAATATTTCAGTCGCTAAATTGGTCACTAAAAGCGAATTTTCTAATAGTAAGCTCCTAGGACTTGGAACAAACGCATTGATGGTTTCCTAGTTAATGTTGGCATCAAGAAATGTGTTTTCGAACATGGTGTCTATGTGAAGACGGATGCGAGCAAAAATGTGATCATACTTTGCTTATATGTAGACGATTTATTGATCATGTGCAGCAATGAAGTGAGTATTTATAAGTTCAAGGGTGAACTTATGGAAGAATTTGAAATGAGTGACCTTGGAATCATGACTTACTTTCTTGACATAGAGTTCCACAAGTCAAAATTGGGACTGCTCATGCATCAAAGAAAGTATGCTCTTGAGATTTCTAAAAAGTATGATATGAAGTATTGTAATGCTGTCAATACACTTGTTGAAGCAAGGTTGCAGTTGTCCAAAAGTGATGATGAGAAAAACATGGATCCAACGCAATATAAGAGATTGATTGGATCGTTATGTTACTTGTGCAATACGCAGCCAGATTTCCCATTTAGTGTCATTATTGCGAGTAGATTTATAGAGAGACCAAAGGTGTCTCATTTTTCAGTAGTTAAGACGATCCTAAGATATGTCAAAGGAACTCTTGATTGCAGAATTCTCTTTCTCGCAAATGATACGGGCAGAAAGTGTGATTTACTCGGTTACACGAGTTTTAATTGGTGCGGAGATAAGGACGATTGAAAGTCTACGACTGGTTATGTCTTAATGTTCGGAGGAGCACCAATCTCTTGGTGTTCTAAAAAGAAATCTGTGGTGGAACTCTCTTCTTTTGAGGCCGGGTATATCGTTGCTTCGTTGTGTGCGTGTTAGGTTGTATGGCTTATGAATCTGCTGGAAGAGATGGACAACAAGGTTGAAGAAGTTGTCACACTCTTGGTTGATAATGTTTCATCCATTAACCTTGCTAAGAATCCCATTGCACATGGGAGGGGCAAATATATTGAGATAAAGTTTCATTACTTGAGGGATCTGGTGTGTGCAGGCCATGTGAGATTAGGATATTGTCGAAGCGAAGAACAAGTTGTGGATTTGTTAACGAAAAGGGTAACAAATATGGTGTTCAAGAAGCTTGTGATAAGTTTGGGCATGAAGAACTTGGAGCATTTGAATTTAGGTGGTGTATTGGAAGTCTTTAATAACTTAAATGTATTGTGGAAGCTTCTAGGATCGTTTCGCTGAAAACAGCTTATAAAAAAAGTACTTCTGAAAAACTGAAAAAACCAAGTTTCAAAGGGGAAATCGATTTTCCAGAATGTGGAAATCGATTTCCACAATTTTCCAGCTTTCTATTTTTGTTTTGTTTTTAGTTGGGAAAATCGATTTCCGTCTCGTATGTTTGTTTTTTTGAAGTGTTTTCTGGGCTAGTTTAGTTCAAATTTGTAATTTTTGTATCCTATAAATACTCCCTCATGTAATGTTGTTTAATTAATGCTATTTTTATCATTTCTTCTCAATTTTACTCAATTATTCTTTCTCTCTCTCTCTCAATATCTCCAAATTCACTTTATCTTTTTCAATTATCCACATTTCACCGTTGATTCACCCTTGGAGCCTTATACTTGTTCTAACAAAACCTTATTTGATGGGCAAGAAGATGTAACTGTTGTAACGAATATAAATGGTCATAATAGTATGCATAAGGTATATCTCACTGTCAACTCCCAAACAAGCGAGGAACAAGACATTGAAAAGCATTAACTTTGTAACGGATAAATCATATTATTTTAAATTTTGAAAATTTACAAAATAACGTTTATAATAGCACAACGCCATAATAAAATATTATATTATTCATGTGTTTTATAATTTACAAACTAATATTATTATTATAAACCATAAATCAAACTCAAAAAACGAAATTGCACATATAATATAATTTTATACTTTCAAAAATACTCTCAACTTCAACCTTCAATAAAACAATTGCAATGGATTATAATACATGCAAGCTTTTCTTATACACATTGAACTATCTCAAAGTAGCCTAATGAAACAGTCTCAAGCCAAACTCTCCCCAAGCATAATATGTGCACTTTAATGGCAACTTGAACCTACATTTAGTGAACAAATGAAAAACTATTAGACTAATAAAGAAATTTACTTATTAATGGAAATGTGTAATAAGTGTTATCATATAAAATTCAAAATTTATAACCGTCAAACCATAATGTTGTATTTCATGACATAAAATAAGAACACATAAAAGAGTGAGATAGATGATTAATACCTTATTACTCGATTATTTTTTGTCATTGTGCCACACTATGTCATCTAACCCCGATGAAAATATTTTGTAGAACTGCATTTAAATGAATGAATAAGTTTGGTTTTAGTACCAATCAACATCGTAAGAACTGAAAAAAAGAGCGATGCCAAACACCTAAAAAGAAATAAATTGAGAATCAAAATAATTTTCACATACTTTGTTAAACTCAAGTGTGTCGCCACCCGTCTTTCGCAACTCCACCATATGTAGGGAGGGTGCCACTTCAAAAACCTGTAACCATAGCCAACAAGTTGTATAGATCAGTTTGCGTCGAAGCAAACAAATGCGAAGAAACAATTGAAAATGTATTGCAACCATAATATAGGAAGGAATGAATCAGTACCTCAGTAGCCACTGAAAGGTGGCCTTTCCTTCCACTTTTATCACCTTGCAGCTTCATCTGCATAATTCAAATGTAGATAAGAACATGTACTATATAACACTAAGAATTTTAAAAAATGTAGAGATTAACCACAATAATGAATGGATTTCATCGTTTAATATATTAAAATTTATAGAAATAGAAGACAAACAGACAACAAATTACACTGCTATTGCTTTTATGGTTAATATGTTACCTTGTAATTTCGCTTGTGAACATTAAATCCGAGAGGTTTTGCAGCCTCCTCAATCTTAGACATGATTTCATTTGCAGGACGTTGTGAAGTGAAATGAGTTTCGCGCTTTACAACTCCCTATGAGGTTTATGAGTGGGAAAAAAAATAGAGAAACAATCATAATTAGTATAAGCATCAATATTATGTCGACTAACCACAATGTTGAAATAAAAGTATATATTAATTTTCACACACCTTTTGCTTCTCGAATAAATTGTCAAGATTGAAGCTTTCTGATCTAGAAATAAGCTCGAAAGCATTCATGGACACGGGTTTCTCTTTCGTCTCTGTTACAAGATTTTCCTACATGCCAAAGTAAAGAATTCCTTATTAGATGCATCCAAGGTTTCAAATCATTGTCGCAATCACATTGCGATACTTAATATTTAGAACAATGCAGTATAGATACTGGTTTTAAATGGTCGTTACCTTTGAATTGTTGAAAGCAGCAGCAACATCATCTACATTGACATCTTCCTCGGTAAAAGATGCTGGCTTGTATCCTTTTTTGAACCATTCATCTTTCAAGAGTTCTGGAATTTTTATCCTCTGCGTAAAACAAACTTAGAGGCTAATTAGCAATACATTCTTTAAGAATTACACAAGAAAGAGAATCAAACAAGTAAGAAAGCTTTCGACTAAAACTCACTGTGAGAGGGTTTGGATTAAGTATAGCCTTGAGCAGTTTCTTTGCCTCGGGCGAAAACCACGGCGGACATGTGAACTCAGCCCTACCAATCTGAAATATGTGTGATGTTTTTCATCTCAAAAACCATAAATTTAATTATTCTTTTTTATTACATTATGAAATCACTCACTTTTCTATAAAGTGCAATTTGATTCGGCTCGTCGAACGGCAAGTACCCGGCCATAAGTACAAAGAGAATAACTCCACAGGACCATATATCAGATGTAGAACCAACATAACCTCTATCATTAATCACCTGATACAAAAGGACACACCAAATAACATTCTTTTTAGTTTGAGAAAACAAAACTAGTCTTACATTTGATCAACAAAGTGATAGTAGTATTATGATCACCTCAGGTGCAACGTAATTCGGTGTTCCACAAGCCGTGCGGAGAAGCTCACCCTCCTGCAATAAATATTTGAGAAAGTTCATGCAAATGTAATTCGCGGATAATTGAATTGAACAAATATGTCAAACCAATCAGAAACCATTTTCGTTACATAAAATGCTTGTATGGGGGTATAATCATACCTGTTGCGAATATGTACTTAATCCAAAATCTGAAACTTTAAGAACACCATTTGTGTCCAACATAAGATTCTCCGGCTGCAAAATACCGTGAATATATATAAGCATTTTCTTTAATTTAACTCCAAAAAAAAGTAGAAAAGAGGGTTAAGGAACCTTCAAATCTCTGTGATAGACTCCTCTACTATGGCAGTAATCAACCGCATTGATTAGTTGTTGGAAATAACTTCTTGCTTCATCCTCTTTAAGTCTCCCATTTGTAGCCTACAAAATTAAATTACCAAGCAACTTAGAAAATTCTTGAGGCCTAGTCATTTAGATTCATAATCCAAGAAAAACATCAAGAACAATGAGTTATGAAGCAAACGTAGACACATAACTAGACACGAAACTAACACGCATAGAAAATTTAAATATATATTGATATTGGTGTTGCGATGCTCTCTGACGACACTGATGCATGTTAGACACTAGACACGACTTAAATCTAGAAGTAGTAGAAAGAAATATATAAGGTAATATGAAATAAATGAAACACTTACAATTTTATCAAATAGTTCTCCTCCACTAACCAATTCCAAGACAATGTAAATCTTTGTTTTGCTTGCCATTACCTGTAGTTAAACAGACAACAATTCAAGGAGATTAGTGTCATGTAACTCAACTCCAATCTTGGAAAAAATTAACATTGTTTTTGAAACTTTAGAAGAAAAATAATCAGACAACATCATGGCACGTACCTCAAATATTTTGACAACGTTTGGATGATTAATCATCTTCATCGCTGAAATTTCTCTTTTCAACTGCAAAATTCAAATACAATAACAAAATTACAAAACAAAACAAAAAACAAAGATTAACGATTGACACCAAAAAACACATACCTGATCCATCATATTATGTCGAAGCACATGATTACGATCAAGAATCTTGATAGCAACATAATCACCATTCTCAACATTCTTCGCCAATTTCACCTTCGCAAAGCTTCCTTCTCCAATCGTCTTCCCTAACTGATACTTCCCAACTCGAGTACGAGGTAACGGTACCTTATTACTCATCATAAAAAACTCTTCAAATTCCCACAAAAATTAAGGTGCAAAACAAACCTTAATTTTCACCTCAGTTTCCTAAACTCCTACTTGACACAGGTTTAAGGTTATGTTCTACACTTCTATTATCTTTTACGTATGTGATACTGTTTTAATGTAGTGAATGTCGACGAATGAGGATAGAGAAAGAGATATAGATAGGGTACGTGTTCGAAACGTGTGGGGACAAGGCACGAGGAAGATGAAGAACAAGACAAAAAAACATACGTAGTACCAAACTAAAACATGTGTTCTTTGGCCCAGAATGTTTTATATTATGATAGCTTTTACAGTTTTTGCTTTCATCACTGGTTTCCGCGAAACTTCCTATGAAAATCAATTTATGTTTTTTTATGTAAACATTTACCTTAACTAGGTGCATGCAATTGTATCCACACAAAAAAGAAACCTGGGTGCATGGAAATGGTAAGAACGTTAAAATACCGCGTTTTATTTACTTTTTTTTGAAAGAGATATGTGTAATAAATTTAATTTAAAGAATGGAGAATAAAAAGGTCAAATGTTTTTAATTTTTAGTGTATGTTTTAAAGTAATTAATTATATTTGATTGTGAGAAAATGGATGGTGTACCGTTAGAGTGTAAATTATTTTCGTTAAATTAAATTGTAAATTTTAAATTATTAATATAATTTAATATTTTAAAATATTTTGATTGAACGTCATTATAATACTTTTTTATACTGATAGTATACTATTATTAAATTATTTGATTTTTGGATTCTTTTGTTTATTTTAACTAATATTTTTATCATGTGCGATGAATAGATAAATAATATATATAAAAAAGAAATTTAAGATTTTTATTAATTGAATAGTTGAAGTATATAGAAATTAGTAGTGGAGTTATGAACTGAAATAATTAATATTAAATATTAATTAATATATTGAATAATATTTATTAAAAAGAGAAAAAAAATAATGTGATTAAATAAAATTTTCTTCAAAATTTAGTATCTAAATATATTCTGTTTTAATATATTAAAGATAATTTAAAATAATACTAATAGAGATAGATTATTAATAAAATTTAATGATACTATCCTGTCAGTTCAGTTAAAATATTTTAAAATATTAAATCATATAAATAATTTAAAATTTACAATTTAACTTATTCAAATATATAATTGTTATTGATTATAAATATAAAAATAATTTACGCTCTTGATGCAACATCGATTTTTTTTAATAGATTGATTCAAATGATAAAAAATTTAAATTGTATATACAAGTGATCGACATATAAAATTGATACAAATAGCTATCACGCACATTTTAATATTTTTTTATATATTTTATATCGGTCTTCAAAATATATGATTTCATATAAATGTAGTTTTGACCACATAAAGTTAAATTAATATAAATAAGTACTTTGCTGTTTTATCGGTACTTTTCGGTTTTGTTTAAGAATTTGGAGGAGAAAGAAGGTGAAGATTTTAAAAAATAAGAAGAATCGAATGAAAAAATAAAAAGATTTTGGTTGGGAGAATTTTAAAAGATTTGTGTTTTTTTATAATATCAAAATTCTTTTTAATTTGAGAAAATTCAAAAATTTTGGATAAAGATTTTGATTTTTTTTAATTTTCACCATTGATATAATCTAGTTTGAGGTCATTTATGGGATTAAATGATCCTAAACTTTTATCAAATCCAACATTAATTATCACTAAATAAACTAAATATTGATGAAATGAATATATTTAAAAATAAAAAACTATGGTTTTCAAGTGGTTTTTGTAGGGGTGTATAAAATCAAACTGATCCGATAGAAAATCGCAAAATCAAATCGAACCAAATCGAAACCGTAAAAAATCGTATTTGGTTCGGATGTGTTTTGATCATTTTTTCACGAAACTGCGCAGTTCGGTTCGGTTTGCGATTTGTATTTTACAAATCGAACAAAACCAAACCAAACCGCATTATGTTATAAAATCTTACTAACTAAAATATATTTCTTTAATTCTTTAGAGAAATCAACATGTATTATGTGTATATTTTATCATACTTTGTATTATATTTATTTTAATTTACAAATCATAAAAAAGTAAAATATTATTCATTTATAAATATTATTTTCACAAAATATATTTTATTGTATTCTTTGTATAATATTTATTTAAGAATGCAATCTTGTCTATATCATTCTTTAGATTTAGATAAAATAATAATATGTAATTTTATGTATCAAATTATAAATTTATTTTGACAATTATAAAATTTTTTATGATAATGTATGAACAATTAAACACAAAATTATATTTTCTTCTATATTTGTATATATAGTTTAATAAATTTTTTTTTTAAATCGAACCAACTGAACCAATTCAAATCGTATTAGTTTGATTTGGTTTGATTCGGATTTATTTTTAAAAGTCAACTGAACCAAACCGATTTTTTTTTTCAAAATCGCCCAAACTGCACCGCGAACACCCTTAAATTTTTGACTCCATTTAAGGAATAAAAAAAAGATTATTTTGGAACATTTAACACTTTAACCGCACGAATTAACGTGTACTTCTACTATATTTTTTATGCAAATAAAAAAATAGTTAACAAAACTAATAGACATTAATAATGTACTGAAAGTTGAAAGGGTGGATCACAATAATAAAACTAATATGAGGGACAAAGAAATGACAACCATAATAAATTATAAACAAAATTAATAGATACAAGATAATTTGAGATAATTTTAGTAAATTCACATAAACAAGAAGAATAAGACAAAGTGACGACTACACAAAAATATTAATAAATTCACATGAGTTAGAAAACTAAGATAAAGTAACAAATATACAAAGAATTTGTTTATTCAATTCAACTAAAGTGGTTTATTTTAGGAAAAGAGCGGTTCTTCAATTTATTTACTACAAGAGATTATAAAAGAGTTATAAAAAAATAGTTTTCAAAATTCGACTACAATAAATAATGTTTTTCATGACAAAGATTACACCTCGAACAATGAAAAAACGAGAGTATAGATCTTGAGAGTGATATGTTGTATTAATTTTTTTTAAATAAAAACCATTAGACCTCGGTTATTTATTATAACCGAGGTAAGTTATCAATAAGGTAGCTCGCTTCGATAGGTCCTGCATTTTATGTTTTTTTTTTCAACCGAGATAAACTATCAATATGTCATGCATTTTATGTTTTTTTTTTCAATTGATAGTAGCCATTTCTCACTTGGCGCCTTTCTAATTTTCATTTTTATTTTTTCTATTTGTTTCATTAGTATTTACCTCGACTACACGATCCAACTGAGACGTAATATATTTTACATTAACATTTTCATAATACTAATTTTAAAATATTATTTTAATACTTTATTTGATAAATTTTAACCCCTCGATTTTCTTAAATATCCGACGTGATATATCTTTTAAATGAACTCCGGAATATGGCGCTATGAAGTTATTTTTATAATTTTATATTTTTAATAACACTACCACGTCGACTTTTGTGTAAAACCGAAATAACACTTATTTTGCATTAGATACTTCATAGAACTGTCTAGCTAGTTTCTAACTTTTCATTTACCCTATCAACACCCAAACGTCAGTTCATCACTCTCATTTCGCAAAAAACCTAGGCGATATTCATCAAAATTCTTCCAAAAGATATTCATCAAACGTCATTTTTGCAACAGTTTTGTTCTTCACTGAATCGTTAGTTTGTGTATTCATCAATGTTAGTTTTTCACTTTGTCTATTGATCATTTTGTTTAGGGTTTCTTCGTTACTTTGTCTATTGATCATTTTGTTTAGGGTTTCTTCGTTACTTTGTCTATTGATCATTTTGTTTCTATAATTTTCCATTTGTATATTCATCAACGTTAGTTTTTCACTTTGTCTATTCATCTTGATAGTCGTGGTCGATTCGACAAGCACCTCTCATACAACATCTGCTGCAAACTCTGTTAATACACAAAGTCGTAAAAGAAAAACTAGAGGTGCCACAATGTATACAAGGGTGAAAAAAGTCAACGAATCTGGTATTCGACACCCGATTAGAGTTGATGCAGAAACCGACAAAGGTTGAAGGTGAAAAAGCTGATGATTTTTTAGGTTACATTGTGTTACAAGGTAGAAGTAAAGTGAGTATTTTGATAAATAGTTGGCATGACATTGACGATGAATTAAAAATCGTCATATGATATGATATTAAAGTATTTATCTTGTATCCTATCATTTGTTTTATAAGTATATTTTTTGTGCAATACAAATAACACATCTATTATATAAATATAGGATCACTTCATTGTTACTCCAGATAATGACTATGTGAAAAAGAAAATGCTTATTTATTGTGGTGAACGTTGGAGGGGGTTTAAGACACAACTCACCCATGATTATATTAAACATGGAGAAGATAAAGAAAAACCTCCATACGAGGTATATTCATTTTATGATAAAGCTACTTGGGAGAAATTTGTAGAGTCTCGCAAAACTCCTGAATTCTTGGCAAAGAGCCAAAAAGGAAAGGAAAACCGAGTTAGAAATATCTGTCCACATAGGTTGTCTCATGGAGGATATCAAAGAATTGGAAAAAAAATTATGGACGAAAAAAAGAAAAAAAAAGGAAAAAGAGCTGGAAGATTGTATAAGTCTTGATCGAAGTCCATCTCCACCATCACGCCACGATAAATGGAAGAGGGCACGCCAAAGAAAAGACGACGAGTACACATCATAAGCTACGCGCGAAGTGGATCAAAGGATTGTAAGTAGATACTTTTTTCAAGAATACTTATTTTAGTTAAATCAATTTGGTAAAGATAAAATTAAATATATTGTAGGATGATCTTGTAGAACAAACCAAAGTCGGCCTCTTCACTTCACAAGGTCGTCATGACATCTTGGTAGAAGCGATTGGAATAGAGGAACATCCTGGGCATGTCTGTGGTCTTGGTAGAGGCATTAGCTTCAAGGCATATTTTGGACGTTGTCAATCATCTACAGAGAAAATGAGTAAGAGAGAGGTTGAAGAGATTGTTGCTATTAAGTTGGGGGAGCAAAGGGATAAGTTATGGTAGACTGTACAGGAGAAGTTCATTAAGGAGGAGAGGGAGAAGTTGTTGCAAATGGTGCAAAAGAAGTTTTTGGAGGAGGAGAGGGAGAAGTTGTTGCAGGAGGTGCGAGAGAGTGTTCAGAAGGAGCAAGAGGAACGAGAGATGCTGAATGAGAAGAAGAGGACTGAGAAGTGTACTCGTGATGTTCTTGAACTATAAGTTGTATTTTGTTGTTATTATTGTCTGTGTATTTTAGTTTTGGATTATATTTATGTTGTTTTTATGATGCAGACATCAAGTTCATTGGGTATACTCAGACTTACAATTCAAATCAGATGGAAATTCGAGAGAATGTAGTTGAGAAAGTTACGGATGATACAAGTGCGGCACATAGTTTTTCTTCCAACCAGGGCAACATTGAACTCTCACTATGAAATCAAGATAGCCTTTGGAGACTAGAGATGATGATGTCGAGTATTGAACCCATTACTATGGGTTTCAAATTAAGTCATGATCCACTTTGTCTATTGTTTCTTAACAAGATTTTGTGAAATGAAATTTTGAAGGGAGATGAGGAACTAGACAAGTCCATAATGCAATTTTTGTGCTCGTAAGTTGTGTTATGCTGATTTCTATTTATATACATACGTTCTTGTACTTTAACATAAAGATTAGACCTTACAGGTACATCCATGACTTCTGTTTAGAAAGGAATCTTCTAAACAAGTATTGTATCTTAGATGTTACGAAGATTTCTCTTACTCGCGATTCTCCAGGTCATGAAGTCAGAAATTATGTACAAGATAAGTTGATGGAGAGAGGGTGCATCAAATATTATTATTTGGCCCTGTTTTACCGCGAGTAAATATATATTAATTTTTGTTTTCATTTATAGATCAATTTTATCCATATTATTAATTATTTTGAATGTTTATGCAACCGACATTGGCAACTACTTGTCATGTGCCCCAAGAAAAATAGTATATTTGTGTTTTGCTCGATTCACTCGACACTGCCCGAAGTTATGATCACTGTTTTAAATGGGTAAGTTGTATTATTTCTTATACTCAAATTTAACTTTAGAATTGGATAGTTTTTATTCATGTTTAATTTTAACATATACGTGTAGAGCGATGGAGGAATATAATGCGCGGAAAAAATTGTATCGGTAGAAAGCCAAACTTTCATTACCCAAGAGTAAGTATAGTAACTGTGCTATTTGACATTAGATTAATTGTGTGTATTAGTGTGACATTAATAAATAAAATTATTTTTAGTGGCATAAACAAATTGGCTCTCATTCTTGTGGATATTATGTCATGAGATATATGCTCCATATTGTCTCTGATGACATTACACAAATATTTATGAAGAATAAGGTATTAGCTTAATCCATGTTATGTATACTTTTTAAACTAATTTTGTTGTTTTTAGCTTAAGTTTTGTTCTATTTGTAGAAGCTTAGCAACCAAAAAACGTATTTAACAGAGGAAATTGATGACATCCGATCTCGTTGGGCCAGTGTCTTCACGTCTCTTTATGAAGCTCGAGAACAACAACAATAGTTTATGTTGGTTTCTAACAATGTTATTTTGTATATGAACATAGGTTTTCTTATTTTGTCTTGATGATAACAATGTTATTTTGTATATGAACAGAGGTTTGAAATGATATATGATATTATTCCAATTTTGTTACATATTTTGTAGTTTATGTGTAAAATAATACTGGCAGGCTAATAGATTTATTATAATGATATGATACATGCCAGTGGAAATGATACAAGCAAAAAATGATACAGGGGGCAATGAAATTGATAAATATAACCAAAAAGCTAAATAATAAACCCCTCGATTATTCTCTAAAATTGAGGTAAAACAAATACCATTTTACCGTCGGATTATAAATAAAACTGATAGCTATATGAAGCGCACAATAAAATGAAAAATAAAATAAAAATATGTAGTTCCTAGGGATCGAACCCATGGCATTTTCAATAATAACCTAAGTGTTAAAAACACCTAGGTGTTAAGTGCAGACTTCTCATGACGACCTTAGTAACCTCGACTTGGTTGCTAAGGTAAAACGCATTTCACATCCGACGTTACAAGTGTTATTTGTAGTAAGAACATCTCATATTTTCTACTCAGGTGTTTCTCAACTTTCAATATATGAATCACACAAACCCAAAGTGTTTAGAAATGTTTCTCAATCTTCTTAGATATCTCCATAAGTCTTCCAATTCTTAGCATTCAATCTTAAAAATCCCTCTATTTTTTTCAATTTAAGTTTCTCTTAGTAGGCTAAAATCACCTTTTATAGGTGTCAAGATAGGCACATTGTATTTTGTAAAAACAAATGAAAACATTGTTAGAGTTGGTTGAAAATATATATGTTGAAGAAGTCTCACGTCACTTAGTTTTGTAAAGAAAGATGGAGTTTAAGGCTATATATAGGATTCAAATTCTTTAAAGTCCCACGTCGCCTAGTTTTTTAAAGGAGGATAGAGTCCAAGGCTATATAAAGGTTTCAAGTTCTTCGTTACAAAATGCACCGGTCAAAAACACTTTAAGCTTGTATTTGACTTTTTTGTTCTCTAATACTCTTGTGTTAGTGTGTTGTGAGATGTAGTTAAATATTTGATTTATAGGGTGTGGGTGTACTGGAGGCTTGGGGTAGTTAAGGGTATATTATGTGTTGTAACCATTTTAACATAGTATTATTATCTAGTTGTCATTTGACAGCGGACGTGGTTTTTTCTCCGATTTTGGAATTTCCACATTATGTCCTTGTGTTGTGATTGTGTTCATTTTTTCTCTATGTCGGGTTTTCCCTAACAACTAGTACCAAAGCTTTTAGTTTGATCCAGGGATAGGAGTTCTTATTATACTTTGTAGTTTCATCTTTGTTGATCTTCGACATCAGAAAAGAAGGGTAATATTATGAAAGAGGTATTGAGCTACAGTCACAAATTCCGCTATACGGTTTAGGCTTGAGAAAATAGATGGTAAATTTTTTTTTAACCCATAGAAAGTTCAAGTCAAAGATGTGTTGATACAACCAATATTACACAAGATGTGATATTATCACTACTACAAAAGGCGTTTTTAACGTCGGACGTGAATTGCGTTTTACCTCGGCTAAAGAATCGATGTAATGAAGGTCGACATGAAAAGCTATCACTTATCACCTCAGTGTTTTAAAAACTTAGAGGTAAATTTGTATGCGCATGGGTTCGAACCCCAACGTCTGCACTTTTATTATTTACAAAATTTTCATAATGTTTCATTATCAATTTTTTATGTTCAGAATGCTTTTATAATAGAAGTTATTTATGTTTCATGCGGATAACTAATGATAGTGTCTTGAGTGTTGATAACCATGAAATGGACGGCAAATATTTGAGTACATAATGGTGATAAATATCCTTAATTTTTAACGCTAAGTTATTTCCTCGATTATTATGAAAATCGACGTGATAGACCATTTAATTTACAAATAAAAAATATAATAAAAAGAGAGGTTCAATATTGTTTTTCCCTTTGCTTATGTTAAAATCTGAGGTAAGTTATTATTTTAAAAACTAAAATGTGGCGCGGATGCATTGGAATCATATCACTAGAATAGTAATGATCATCTATATTCAAATTGTAACGTGTCTTTTGGATTTTCAAAGAGGTTTTTAAGCTATTTAAACGTTTCAATTCCAACTCTTTGTGTATTTTTTTCCTTGTTTATAAGTCTTTTTTCTATTTCTAACGTCTCATTTCCAACTCTCGGTGTATTATTTTCTTGTTTTACAGTTTTCTTTTTTAATCAAAAATAGATGCAAACCTTTTGTTCATTATTAACGAAAAGTTTATGGATTTCAATGATTCATATGGTTTTGATCTAAGGAAAGTTGTTAACAAACAAATGTTGAATGGTTACTTTCACATTCTAAATGATCCCATCTACCTTGATCTCATTAAATATTTGTAAATGGATGCCTCTATAGTATCTGTTGGTGATGATGAAATCATCCATTCTAGTGCCAATGGCTCTCATTTCTTCATTGCTATATCACTGATTGCTATAACAATAGACCGTGAAGAGTTTGGTAGTTGTATTGAACATTATAGATTCAACAACGTATACTCAACTCAGCTTCTTCGAGTACATGCCAGCAGAGATAAGTCCACAAGTCTTACTTCTCTACTCCCAATTCCAAAATTTTGGTTTCAACTTCTAGTGGCAAATCTCTGCCCAAGAGAGAAAGAACTGGAAACACTTACTTGGTATGACAGACATCTCTTGTTATTCCTTACATGTAACATCAAAATTAATCTTCCTCTTATTATTTTTAATTTCTTAAAGGAAGTGATAAACAATTCTCGGGAGGAAATTGCTTTCTTCATACCACATGGAAAAGTTCTTTTTAAACTTTTCTCTAAGTTAGGGATAGTTAGGAATAATGTTGAGATTAAGTGGTCTGAGAAGTTGAATATGTGGAATAGTTAGAAATGAATTTCCTCATCTCTGTTGTCTTACTTTTTTCATTATCAATGAAATGTTTCTTTTTTCTATTATTGTCTATTCTTGTTTATTGATAACAAGGATTTTGAGAATCACTAATTAACAAAAAAAACATGGAAACTGGTTATTTATTTTAAATAAAAAATAAAACATGGCGCTCCCAGGACCTATACCCTCGTTTTTTCATTTCTCGAGGTATAAGCTTCGTCATAAAAATCGTTATTTGTTGTAGTGTATATCGATGGTTGAAGAGCTTCCTATCAACATAGAAGTTGCACCATAAAGTTTTAACCTAGTTTTTGACATGTGAAAATTCTTGAAGTGGTTTAGCTTCAAGTAAAGTATACTTTTCTTTAGATGGAGTATGATAGTTCTTAAAACTATGATTGTCGGTGAAGATAATGTGAAAATTCTTGGAGTGATGTAGCTTTAAGAGACTATAATCTTTATGGTGGAGTATAATTGTCGCTGAAAACAATGAAAGTTAATGAATATTTCCAATTAAGGTGGAGATTGTTGGGGTTGGTTGAAAATATACATATTGAAGAAGTCTCGTGTCGTTTAGTTTTGTGAAGGAAGAGGGAGTCTGAGGCTATATATAAGATTCAAGTTCTCCAAAGTCTCACATCGCTTAATTTTGTGAAAGAAGAGGGAGTTCAAGGCTATATAAATTATTCAAGTTCTTTGTTACAATATGCACCAGTAAAAATCACTTTAAACTTGTATTTGACTTTCTTTGTTCTCTTATACTCTTGTATTATAATAGTGTTGTGAAATGTAGTTAAATATTTGTTTTAAAGAGTGTGGGTGTACCTGGAGCCTGAGTTAGTTTATGGTATATTATGTGTTGTAATAATTTTCACATAGTATTATTCTTTAGTTGTCTATTGACAAAGACCGTGGTTTTTTCTCTGATTTTAGAGTTTCCATATTAATCTTTTGTATTGTTATTATATCCTTCATTTTCTTTATGTATTTTTTTTCCTAACACACATTATGTCTCATTAGAACACATCGTGTTTCGAAATACATTGCGTTTATGCCAAACACTATGGTATTTTGCAATATCACAAATTGGATTTTAAGCCAATCTCCCTAATTCCTCACATTTTATTTTAACATCGATGATGATGCCAATTTAATCATCAATATATTTCTAAAATTTTGTTATTTTATTTTGTGTGAAACAGAGCAAATCATGACAAAGTTTGAAGCAATATGGAAAAGCTCAATCAAATTCAAAAATCACTCTAATCTGACGAATTCTGAAATATTTTCACGGTGGAAGTTACAATGGCAAAAGTTTGAAGAAATAAACTAATTTTACAAGATTTTATGAAGCCAGAACCCGTTGTCATCTACTAGAAATATCGTGTTGCACCTAGCTATACAATGCAACGCGTTATGAGATTTTGACATGTGCCACACTAGTAAAAATGATCAAACACCTTATTTGTAGCATGACTGACTTGTTCACTTAGCTTAGGCCCTTTGATATGACTTTTCCATAAAACCATTTTCAATGTAACTTGCTAAGTTGTATTCTATATAATTGTGAAACTATTTATCATTCTATAATGGTTGTCCTTAATTCCTTTCATCAAATATGAGTGAATAAATTGATTCCAAATTGTAGAAGAATTCTAATTATGTCTTATCTAATTATATCCTACTTTATTGTTCAACATCTAATGTCGCTAGACATAGAATATTAATTTCTTTTGATGGAGTTATTTACGGTCAAAACCTTTAACGATTTTCAACATTGCGAAACTTTAAGAATTGCAATTGAAAAAGTGGGTTACAAAGCTAGAGATTATGCATAACTATTTTGTATATTAGTTGTGCTAATTGTGGAAACAATTATATATTTAAACGAAATCACCAAATAGGGTTATGACAAGGATTAAAAATGGAGCATAATCTCCTTATTATCATATTTTTAGTAAACATTTATTTTCATACACATTGTTCGTTACTTTCCATACGATCTGCATACCTCTTCTCAATAGTTACTATTTATTGTTAGTTTCCTTTTTAGGCAAACTAAGTAATTTATAATTGTCTTGTGGGAATTAAGACAATCCGTGTGGAGACACATTTTTATAAATATTATTATTTGACGATACTTTTGGTATATTTGTCAGACTTCCATGAAAATATAAGGCTTCTAATTCTAATTCTAATTCTAATTCTAAGGAGGTAAAATTTACACTGTCTCATAATTATCATTTGACTCGTGAGAGGATAAGGAGAGAATATGTATTATCTCAAGGATACAGTTGTTATGGCGTTATTTTTATACTTTGAATGTAGCAGGGGGGTTGCAAGACTCGGAAACAAAGACCTTCAAAGAAACATATGAAAGCAAGGAAAGTAAAAATTGGTTAAAGATAGTGAATGGTAAAAAAATATTCACTTAAATAATCATACTTATTGGTTTGCTAGACTACCTAAGCAGGAAAAGATGGTTGGGTGAAAGTGTATGCAATTGCCTAGATCGAGGTTCAAGAATTTCTTGGAGTTGATCAAGTTCTTTGAATAATGAAGATTTTGTGTGTCATCAACTTCTTAATCATCCCAAGTCTCCCTAGAAGGAAACTCCACCTTAAAATGAGTCTTTTGAACTATAGCCTATGATTCTTTCATATCTTGGTCTTTATTCTTTCTCCCTTTATGGGTCTCACCGAAAGCAACATATTTGTTTATGATGAAGTTTGATGCTCCATGTTCCATCTTCTACAATTTGTAACATTTCTCATATATTTGATAACCAATGAAGACACACTTCACAACCCTAGTATCAAGATGGTGTAGCTTGATATGCACTAACAGAAAATATTTGAAGACTTGTAAATTATATTAGTCTACATGTTTCCTACTCCAAACATTTATATGGGTTTGGAAGTCTATTCTTATGAATGGACATAATTTGATCATGTGAATTATTTTATCACAAACCTTACCCTATAAAATATTTGGCAACCCAACTCACAATAACATGCTATCAATGTTTATATGTCTTGTTATACTGTTTTCCTGTAAAACTCATTAAATTTAATCTAAAACAACCTTTAAAAATTTGTCAACTCTTATTTCACTAACATGTCTTGATCTCAAATCCCATTAACTAGTGATGCATGATCAATAATGGTTGAATCATTTAGAATATATAACTCAAACATTTTAGACCCTTGATCCATAACCCATGCACTGTATGAAACTTTTAACGCCTCATGTTCTACTTTAAAGAAATAGTCTAGATCATCAAACATGCTTATAGACAATAAATTTTGCATGATCCCAAGAACATACCCCACATGGAGTATAAGAAACTCACAGTTATTAAACATTTTAAGTCTAATTATATCAATACCATGAACTTTGAAATCCTTATTAACACCGAGTCAAACGACTCTACCTGTTTTCAGCTCCAACCAAAGTCTCAAAATATTATTTCCTTGGTCACATATGATAAGAGCATCCTGAGTGCATGAAACAAATTTTTTAGTGTTTAAAATTTTCACCACTAACACATCAACACTTTCATAACCATCCTCACCTAAGAAAATTACAGTATGAATAGAATCAAAATTGTCCCTCCTTTATGGACAATTCTTCTTAAAGTGATTGATTTTATGAAAACTCGAGCATTTTAGAACCCATATATTTGGAATTAACATTAATCTCACTCTATCCTTTTGAAAAATTCAAGTCTTCACCAATATCACCAACCTTCAAATTTTTCATCATTGAAATCTATTTAGACCTTACAGCCATTTAGACTTCATCTAAGGTGGTAGTACCTTCTTTGTCATAAAGAAGGGAACATTCTTGTGCTTAAAGAATCTTGGTAATGATATTAGAAAGAGTGGAGTCTTTTCCTCATCCTCAATCTCCACCTCCATATTCTCCAAGTCATCATTAATCTTATAAAAATATGTCAATTTCTCCACAATGGGTTTGTTCTCTACCAATCAAAATGAGTATAGTTATTGTTTCATAAACAACACATGAGTAAAAAACTTAGCCATATATGATGGTTCAACCCATATGAAAGACACATTATTTTCCTTTGCATCTTACCTTTAAAATTTATCTCAGAGACACAAGATAATGACACTTTTTGTCATATCCACCATTTTGATCTTCTCTGGTTGTGTTAGGCGTGCATGCATCAATATATGATCATTAAATTTTTCTACACACATTTCTTTAATTAATATTCATTTAATATTCACTTTCCTTAATCCAAAATCATTGTTTTCAAAAACTTCTCGATGTCTCATTTATAACTCATGGGCAACTTGTTTTAAAATTGAAAGGTTCAACCACATCAATTTTTTTTTGTGTTGGACAAAGAACAATGACAACAAAAATAAATGACATTGAGCAACATTAATATACACAAGATAATGTTAGAAAATCCACATGAGCAAGAATAATAAGATAAAGTGACAAGTACACAAAAGTTTTGCTTACCTAGTTCAATCAAACTAATCTATTATAGGGAGATAGAACATCTCTAATTCACTATACTTTAAGAGTTGTTACAATATATTAGAAAATATATACATGAAAATAGTCTCCCAAGTTCCCCATAACTTCTCATGTTTTCTTCCCAAGTGTTTCATAATATCTCAACCTCTCGATATATAAATCATATAAATCCAGGGTGTTTAGATGTGTTTCATAATCCCATTAGATACCTCTAAATGTCTTAAAATTTTCTAAATTAGTCTCACATGGATTTCATCGTTTCTTTCCTCATGCTCATAAAAGAGATGAAAAACACTTTCTATAGGTTCTTGAAGAGGCATCGTCCATTTCGTGAAAATGCAATGCATTTATGCTAAACAAATTTGTTTTCCCAAAATCCCAAATTGGTTTTTAAGCCAATCTCCACACATAAACTATTTAATTTGTCAAAAGTTAGACATAGAAAAACTATTGAATTTCATAAAAAGAAAATTTTGATTTCAAAAGGTTTTTTACCAGCTTTTAAATTTTTTTTCCTTTTAAGATAGTTTTGTATCGTCGATAAATCTAACAATAATAATAAATAAAAGTTGAAACTCTTTACCGACGATCATAATCTATGAGTAGAACCGGAAAAAAAGGGAAGGTTTTTGGGTAGTCACAAATTGCTACTAGTGTCAATAAAAAACTAGGGAAAAGGGGGTTGCATCATCCAAACTCGCCGCTAACTTCTATAAATTTTTGTTCTCATCTCATTTTTCATTTTTTTTCTTAAGGATTACCAAACTTACGGCTACCTTTGCCTCAATACCTCCTAATGATAACCCATTCCCCTATGTCTCAAAGAAAAATTTTAACGCCTATCATCACCCTTCCAAGGAATTATTCTTTCATCATGTTTCTTATGGTTCAACATAGCTTCGGTTCCCTGAAGTAATTCGCTTAAATTTCTTATAAAAGTGTGAAAAATAATTTAACCCTGTGGGTGAAATATATTTCTTTACTCGATGATCCTTCATCCTAGGTCCTTCTTGTCGACTTCCATATCATCTTTAATTAACTGCATATTGCTTTAATGAAATAAATTTCCTCCACCCTTGGTGTATTGAATTTTGAAATACCACCATTTCACGGTGATCCCGACATATATTTTTCTCATGCTGGAAATGTGTTTGACTTAAACTCAAACTTGGAACTCGTGTTACTCGCTAGCCAATATCAGTTCCACACCCTAAGTTCTTATACTTCACTCGCTTGAAGTAACCTCATACACTTTCAAAGAGAATTTATTTCATTGACAATTAAATTATGACTTGCTTATCTGATTGCTTCATTATATAGTGGAGAATGATCCAACATCTAATTATTTCTTACAATTTCACGGTTCACCTTGTCCTACTCTCACCATTTGTTAAAGAATCCTAAGTTGGTGACCACTTATTGCTTAATCCTCCCGGGTCCTCAAGTTTCTGAAGGAATGAAAAACACAAGAAAGAGGGGTTTTTGAATTGGCTTTTAAACCAAAAAAAAATTCTTTAAAAATCCCTTTTAACAGAAACAAATTTTCTTCACTTATTGATGATAATGATAAGATGCAAGAAGGAAATAACAAGTTATGTTTATACTAGTCCACTTGAAAACTATCAAGCTAGTCTAGTCCACCCGCCAAGGTGATTTTGCCTTTCTCAACAAGGTCTTAATCCAATAATCACACAAATTATTACAATGCACAAGCTAACTGCAAGTGACTAACGTTACAACCTCTAAGACACACGAATCTTAGACTTCTCAAGGATTCTGACCAACTGGTCCTTTAAGGAAAATCAAAAAATTGTTTGAATAAAGTTTGTTTACAAAATATATGCTTCTACACAAGCGAATAAGTAAACAAATTTTCAATAATATAGACTAAAGAAATAAGGAAGCGTGTGATCAGTCTTTTTAGAATGTGAATTAGCAGCCTTCTCTCTTTGCCTTCAAACCCTTTTATAGCCAATAAAAGATTATAACCGTTGGAGTGTATTTCTGGAATTTCCAAAAAGTTGGCAGCTTGAATTACGTGGAGGACAAAATTGTACACAACGTCCGTCCTTTATGGTAGTGGAATGAAATAATTTGGTTTTACCATGTACTTTTGTACCACATAATCTTATCATCTTTTCTTCTAACGTCAGAGGCTTTTAATCAAGCATGTGTTGGAAGAATGAGAATATTACTTGGGTCTTTAGAACTTCAAGTCTTCAGAACCGTGTCTTCAGAATCTTCGACACTTAGTTTTTAGATTCCTTTGTAGAACCTTGGGTTATTAGAACTTCAAGTCTTTAGAGTCTTCAGAACTTCATCTTTAGAATCTTTAGCACTTGGTCTTGAGAAACCTTTGTTTTTAGAAACATAAGTCTTCAACGTCTGGACTTCAGTCAGAACTTTTGTCTTCATATATTTAGAACTTGGTGTCTTGGACGAGTTTCAGAGTCACTACTTCAGAGCCTTCTAATGCTTTCGTTACTGTTCATCAGAACTTGTGTAGCTTAGACACAAAACTTATTCTCTTCTAATGTCTTGGCAGTGTCGTTTATCAGAAGCATAACCTGTTTGTTAAATCTTAAAAAAATAACAAACATTAGAGTAGCAAAATTATTCATAGAAACATACTCATTTGTTATCATCAAAACTCAGAGATAAAATTGCACAACCAAATGTTTTTCTAACAATCTCCCCCTTTTATATGATGACAAAACTATGTATTTTGATGACACATTTTGTACATAATCAAAAGACGTAGAAATAAGAATGGTAAGAAACACGTGTCCTTTATATGAAAACTCCCCCTGACTCTAAGACTCGATGAAGATCATTTATCTTGATTATGAACCATTTAAGTAGAACCTCCCTGGTTGCACTAGATCAAATATAAGAATCTTGAGAGCCTTGATGTCAATTATATCAATTAAGATCTTGAACTTTAGCTTCATAAAGAAAGATTCCCGATTCTCAATTCAGAGCCTGAATCCAAATGTTAGACAAAAGCCTTGTATAAAACATCCAGATCTGGATTCCAATCAGAGTTCATGATTCCTGAAAAAGAAAACAATTCTAAATTAAACAGAAGTTTAACTGGATTAGAATGTAAGCAGCTCTTTTCAGAGACCTTTTCCAGAATTTTATTATCAGAATCAAAATATTACTTTCAGTTATTTACTCCCCCTTTTTGTCTTAATCAAAAAGGTAATTATGTGTAAAAAACATAAAAACAGAAGAAATAAAAGAAAATGAGAAATGATAAGCTAAAATAATCTTCATCGAAATTCAAACAGCAGAATGAAAAACATCAGAAAGAAAAATGAAAACACAAGAAACATAGAAAGTCATATGGTTCATAGCAAAAGGGAAAATAAATCCTAAGAGCCTAGGGTCTAGGAGCAGGAGCAGGAACATAAATCTTTTGTAGAATTAGCTGTAGCATGTTCTGAACATTCTCATTGACAACCTTCTATTCGTTGATGTTGTCTCTGAAGACTTTTTATTCTTCTCTAATTGCACCAATTGTGTTTTCCAGACGTACAATGGCTAGATAAGAAGATGACATAACTAAAGCCTCTTGGTTTGCCTTTTAAGCTTCTTGAGCCAACCTGGCTTCCTTATTAACTATGGAATCTTCCTCATACTTAAGCCTAACTTCTTCTTCCTCTTGGGGTGATCTAGCTTCAACTTCTCTTTGCTTCTTAGCAATGAGTTGGAAGACTCTGATTCTTTCCTCTCTTTCTGTCACCATCAGAACAGTAGCAATTCTGGATGCTTTAGAGAAGGTCTTCATCCTTTCAAACTCAGAAGACATTAACTTCTGAAATAGCTTCCAGGAATCATCCATATTATGGGGCTTAGTGCTTCTGTTTGCTTCTTCTCTTAGCTTTTCAATCTTCTTTCTAGCCTCGTTTCTAAACAAATTAATGCATCCATACAAGGTTTTTAGAACAGGATTTTCATAAACAATTAAAGCGATTTCAGAAGAGGTTGGTTCAGAAGTATTGAGTTTAGATGGTTGTGGTTCATAGGATTGTTGGTCAACAAGATCAATGATTTCAGAAAAACTGAATGGTTCGGTAATGGGGATTTCAAAATGGTCAAAAACGGTCCTTTCAGGCATTTCATGATCAGAAGGTGAATGAGGATCAAAGTGAATAGTGGGTGAGTCAATGTGGATTGGAGCTGCGTTGAAAAAGGCAAAATCAAATAATGATTGAGTAACTGGTGGTGGTGTAATAGTTTCAGAAACGGGATTAATGATGGTTGGGGTGAATGTAGGAATATGTTCTGATGAAATGGGTGTAGTGAGAGATTGAATGGTGATTGAAGCATATGCTTCGGTTGTTAAAGGGAGTGTGGTGGTGGCAGGTTGAGATTCAGAAATGGTGGTGGTTTATGGTGAAGCAGAAACATTTTAAGTGAAAGGAGTTATTGTTGAAACAATATCAGATATAGGTGAGATATTTGTAACAGGAATAGAAACAGAAGTGGTGATGGTGGATGGTGGAACAAAAAAGGATGTAAAAGATGAGGTTTGGCTGTTGGTGGTTGGAATGGATGAGACTGCATTAATAATATTAGGAACAATTTTAGAAATAGGTAAAGAAGTAGAAGTAGAAGACTTTCTTGTTGTTTCCGAATAAGCAGCTAGAGTCACCGTCTTAGAAGTTCCACACTTCTTCTTCTTCTTCTTCTTTCTAGATTCAAAAGCTTCTAAACTCTTCTTCCATTTACCTCTGGAAGAGTCGGTATATTCTCGAGCAAAAGGTAAATTAGAATAGTTGAAACTAGACATATCATATCATTCTGCTTCCATCATTCTGACATAGATAGAAATGCTAGACATGTTATCTCCCTTGGTAAACAAAGGGTAGTTATTCACAGGAACTCTTGAGATTTTGATGCTTTCAGTGGGAAGTAGAGGTTTATCAATGACTTCCTCTATTAGTCTTATATTCTTCAGAGTCTGTCCATTGAAGGAATCTCCAAGACTAGAAGCCAGATCCTCTATAAACTTAGCTTCTTCAACCAGAGTTTTCACCAAGACACTTTCTACCAGAATGTCAGTGATGAGACATCCAAAAGGAATATAGTTTGAAACCTTCTTTTTGGGATCATCAATGGTTCTGGTCTTTATAATAACGTCTCTCAAATAATAAAACAGAAGAGCTAAAAGAAACATCTTCTGACGGGTCATCAAATAGTACAACATGTACTTTTGATTAACATTAAAATAGTTAGAAGAACTGGATGGAGGTCTGGGGTTGATACAATTCAGAATGATTTTGTGCTAGATTTCGAGTTCATCATGGAGATCTTTACTCTTATACTCAGTTTTCTCAGGAGAGTAGTTCTTGAACATGGCTTTGTTGATCTTCTCCTTCACATATATAGATTTGCTATACATCTTATAAATTTGTTTACCTTCCAGATGTTGCATGCCCAGAAGATCAACAATAGACTTTTCAGTAATGACAATTTTCAGACCCAACACATGAGCAACTACATGAAGATTGTCACAATCCGCTTGAATCCATAAATCCTTAACCAAGGAATCATAAATAGGACCATGAAGACGCATGAAGAAGTGCTCCCATCCTTGAGCATTCAAGTCATCAATTAGGTTTGTATCATTTGCATAAAGGTTATTGAAATCCACCATATATTCACGAAGAGCATTTAACTCATGTGGTTTCAGATTACAGTGAACTTGAACAGATTTATGTGTTATATGGTGTTCATTAATAACTGATAGAGAAGATGAACCAATTACAATAAGAGAAGAAGAACTGGTTTGAACAGTTGAAGAAGACGACCTAGAAGGATTTATGGCTTGTGCCATTTTTTTAGCAAACTGAACATCCTCTTGTTTTTTAGCATGCATCATGTTGAAGTGTTGAAGATGATTAAGGTGATGATCTTGATGAAGAGAATTGATGAAGATAATGAACACAGAGAACTTGTTGATTGATTTTAGAGAAAAAGAGGGTTTAGGGTTTCTAAAGTGTGGAAGTAAAGTGAAGTGTGTGTTTTATAGTGTTTTAGAAGTGATATAAAAATAAATAAAAAATAAACACAAATAGACATAATTATTAGGAGCATTAAATGAAAGTAATAACTATAATTTTAATCAGTTCCAAGAAAAATGTACACTGCTCATTGCATAGCCTAGGTAGGGCGTGATGATTAAGCATAACCAAGAGTTATACACGTTAATCACTACACCTAATTAGGTGACACATTTTGATATTCTCAGAATCTGAAAAACCAAAAGGTTTCCATCTAATCAAAGACATTTATGACCAAATCATCTTCTGATTATCGAGGTTCTAAAAAATGAAAATGCTTTTTGATCAAGTCAGAATCTTATTTCTTCATACTAAGGCTAAAACACATCTGATTATGATGAAATCTTACTCTGGACAAAGTCCATTCTCATATGCTTCAGAATAAACATAAATCTATCTTCATCTAAGGCTTTTGTAAAAATATCAGCCCATTGATGGTCTATATCTATGAATTTTAAAGATAAAATCTCTTTCTAAACGTAGTCGCTAATAAAATGATGTTTAATTTCTATGTGTTTAGCTCTAGAGATTAAAATAGGATTTTTACTTAAAGAAATAGCAGAATTATTATCACACAAGATATGAATGTTACTCTCATAAATTTGATAATTTTACGATTGATTCTTCATCCATAGCATCTGAGTACTGCACAGTGCTGCTGAGATGTACTATGCTTCTATTGTTGAAAAAACAATTGTTGATTGCCTCTTGCTTGACCATGAGATCATATTCTTGCCTAGAAACTGACAATTTCCAAAAGTACTCTTCCTCTCCATTCTGTCTCCAGCGTAATCTGCATCATAGAAATTAGAAGGAGTGTACTATGATGTTTTCTCATACATCAAGCCAAGGTTAGTGGTTCCTTTCATATACCTTAGAATTCTCTTAACATAATTTAAATGAGATTCCCTAGGATCAAATTGGAATCTAGCACAAATATGAGCACTGAATAAAATATCAGGTCTAGACGCAGTTAGATACAGAAGAAAGCCTATCATACCACGATACAACTTCTGACATGCCTTTCCACTTACCTCTTCTTTTTCCAAAATGCATGTTGGATGCATCTGAGTCTTTTGCTAAAGTGCAGTCCATCGTGTTGAATTTCTTCAGAAGTTCTTTGGTATACTTACTATAATGAATGTAAGTAGCTTCTAATTTTTGATCAATTTGAATTCCCAAAAAGAAATTTAGTTCTCCCATTAGACCCATCTTAAACTCAACCTGCATTAACTTAGAAAATTCCTCGCAAAGAGAGGGGTTAGCCGAACCAAAAATAATATCATCAACATAAATTTGAACTATCAGAATATCATTTTTGAAGGTTTTACAGAAGAGTGTAGTGCCAACCTTTCCTCTAGTAAATTTATTTTCTAAAATAAAATTACTTAATCTGTCATACCAAGCTCTGGAAGCTTGCTTTAGACCATAAAGAGATTTCTTTAGTTTTAAAACAAAATCTAATTTCTCAGAGTCTTCAAATTCAGGAGGTTGTTTAACATACACTTCTTTTGAAATATAACCATTCAGAAATGCACTCTTAACATCTACCTGATAAAGGATGATGTTATGATTTACAGAAAAAGAAATTAATTAATTTATAACTTCTAATCTGGCAACTAGTGCAAAGGTTTTTGTATAGTCTATCCCTTCTTGCTGACTATAACCTCGTGCAACCAGTTGTGTTTTGTTTCTGACAACTTCACCCTTCTTATTGAGCTTGTTTCTGAACACCCATCTGGTTCTAATGACGTGGACACCTTTAGGTTTCTGAATATGATCCCATACATCATTCTTTGAGAATTGGTTCAATTCTTCTTCCATGGCTAGAATCAAGTATTTGTCTGGAAGAGCTTCATCAATAGACATTGGCTCAACAAGAGATACCAAACCCAGAAGCACTTCATTAGAAGGTTTGAATGCTGATCTGGTTCTGACAGGAGCAACTTTGTTTCCCAGAATTAAATCTTCAGGATGAGAAAATGAGATCCTGCTTTATCTTTGTTATGGGGGATCAGAAGGAACAACAACAATATCATAAGTAAGAGCTTCTGATTCTTTATCTTCTTGTATCATCTCCTTTGGTTCTGAGAATGTTATCTTCACATATGCAAGCTTTTCAACCATCTTTGACTTTTCATAGTCAAGCTTATCATCAAATCTGACATGGATTGATTCATATACAATTCGTGATTCTGTGTTATAGACTCTGAAGCCTTTTGAGTGTTCAGATTATCCTAACAACAGACACTTTTGTGACTTAGAGTCAAACTTGCACAAACTCTCTTTAGTATTAAACATAAAACATACACATCCGAAGGGATGGAAATAAGAAATGTAGGGCTTTCTATTCTTCCATAATTCATATGGAATCTTACTCAAAATAGATCTTACAGAGATTCTATTTTGAATGTAACAGGCTGTGTTTACTGCTTCTACCCAGAAGTGCTTAGTCATTAGTTTCTTGGATCATGGTGTGAGCCATTTCTTACAATTTTCTATTTTTCCTATATACAACCCCCATTTTGTTGTGGAGTTCTAGGGTAGGAGAAATCATGGGATATGCCATTAGAATCAAAAGGTTTTTCAAAATACTTGTTTTCAAATTCTCCACCATGATCGCTTCTAACTTTGACTATTTTGCAATTCTTTTAATTTTGCACTTATGATAAGAAAGAAGCAAATACAGAATGTGACTCATCCTTGTGTTTTAAGAATTTTACCCATGTTCATCTGCTGTAATCATCAACGATGACTAGTCCATATTTCTTACCATTGACAGAAGTAGTTTTCACTGGTCCAAATAAGTCAATATGAAGAAGTTCTAATGGCCTAGAGGTAAAAACAATATTTTTAGCTTTAAAAGAGGTTTTTGAAAACTTGCCTTTCTGACATGCTTCGCAAAGAGCATATGAAGTATACTTCAGATTGGGCAAGCCTCTGACTAATCCAAGCTTATTTAGTTGAGATATTTTCTCAAGCTAACATGGCCCAGATATATGTGCCAGACCCACTGCTCTTCTTGAACAATCAGAAGACATTTTACATTCTGGTTTTTCAAATTTGATAACCTTATTTTGTAAATGTTATTCTTCCTCTTACCATTAAACAGAACTGAGACATCCTTCTGACTTACCACTTTACAAGATGTTTGATTGAAAATGATGTAATAACCATTGTCACTAAGTTGACTAATTGACAAGAGGTTATGCATCAGACCCTCAACTAAAAAAACATTGTTATTAGAGGTAATTTTACCATTACCAATAGTTCCAGAGCCAATAACCTTTCCCTTCTGGTTTCCTCCAAAACCAACAACTCCTTCATACTTAAGTTCCAAATCTTGGAACATATGCCTTTTTCTCTTCATGTGTCACGAGCATCCACTGTCTAGATAGCATAATTGGTGTCTCAATGGTTCCATCAAGGATATCTGCAACATAGATGATCCGGTCCTTAGGTATCCATTTTCTGGGTCCTTTCTTGTTAGTAGCTCCAGAGGTTATGACAACTTTGGAATCTTGTGCAGCAAGATAATCAAGTGGGATTTGTGCATGATATTTAGGCTTAGAAGTTTCCTTCTGTGTCTGCGGTTGTGTTTCTATATAATCAGAAGCTTCTTGTTCTGGACATTTTAGTTATGTGCCAGCAAGCATGAAATGTTCAGAAATAGGTTTTGGTTTGACACTCTGAGTATCATCAACTATTTTTGATGATCCTGGATATCCCAAAACTATACTTCCATTTCTGGTAATGTCATAGATCATTGAAGCCATCTTGCTTCTATATATGCTTTTAGCTAGGAAGTGCTGAAAAGCTCTATCATATCTGATTACTTTATCAGTAGAAGATGTGCTAGAGATAATATCTTCTTCTAACCTTGATACTTTACTTCTAAGAGCAAGATTTTATTTTTCTAAAACAATTAATTTTTCATTTAAATCAAAAAAGTTTTGCTCATTTTTAGTAGAGTTCTCAGAAGTAACTACAAAATTATTTTTCATAGTTTTGTGTTTACTTAGAAGAAATTGATATTTTCTCATCATTTCAGATAAAGAAGTTTCATGTTCAAAACGAGAGAGAGAATCCATTACCTCTGCATTGTCTTCAGAGTTTGACTCATCATCAACTGTCAGCTCACACTCTGAGATAACTTCATCAATGCTTGTATTGGCCATGAGTGCTATGTTAGCATGTTATTCATCATATTCTTCTTCTTTTGATTTTGAATCATCCCATGTTGCCATGAGACCCTTCCTTGGTTTAAATACTTTCTTGGGCTTCTTGTATTTTATAAGATTTGGGCATTCATTCTTGTAATGTCTAGGCTCTTTGCACTCATAGCACATGACTTATTTCCTAGAAAATTTCTTCTGACCAGATGTAGATTCAAATCTGTTATTAGTTTTTATTGACCCTATGAACTTGCTCTGTCTGTGTTTCCATATCTGGCATATCCTTCTAGATATCAGAGAAAGTTCATCTTTATCTATATCTTCTTCAGATCCTTATGATTATTCTTCAGCTTTAAAAGCCTTTTACTTTCCAGACTTAGACTTTAAAGGCACCGATTTAACTCTTTTCTAAGGTTCATCTTCTTCAATTTTGTCCTTCCAATAGTAAAACTTTTATCTATCAAACATAGGAGGTTTAGAACTATAATGGCCTATATCATTATCCTTATTATCAATAATTATAGTAGCATTGTTTTCCATATTTTTTCACAAAGTATAGATCGGTAGTGAACTAGGTGCTTGATAAAAATTCAAACTTTTTATCACTCCTCAGAACTGAAGCTCTGATGCCAACTGAAGGTGTGAAAAACACAAGAAAAGGGGGCGGGGGTGAATTGGGTTTTAAACCAAAAACTTTTCTTTAAAAATCCCTTTTAATAAAATATTTTTTCTTCACTTATTGATAATAATGATAATATGTAAGAAGGAAAGCACAAGTTATGTTTATACTAGTTCACTTGAAAATTATCAAGCTATTCTAGTCCACCCGCCAAGGTGATTTCTCCTTTCTCAACAAGGCCGTAATCCAATAATCAAATAGATTATTACAATGGACAAGCTAACTGGAAGTGACTAATGTTACAACCTCTAAGACACACTAATCTTAGACTTCTCCGAGATTCTGACCAACTGGTCCCTTATGGAAAATCAAATAACTATTTAAACAAAGTTTGTTTACAAAAGATATGCTTTTACACAAGCGAATAAGTAAACAAAATTTCAATAATATAGACTAAAGAAATAAGGAAGTGTATGATCAGTCTTTTTATAATGTGAATTAGCAGCCTTCTCTCTTTGTCTTCAAGCCCTTTTATAGCCAATAAAATATTATAACCATTGGAGGGTATTTCTGAAATTTTCAGAAAGCTGGCAGCTTGAATTACGTGGGGGACAAGATCGTATGCAACGTTCGTCCTTCATGGTAGTGGAATGAAAAAAATTGTTTGTACCATGTACTTTTGTACCATGCAATCTTATCTTCTTTTCTTCTAACGTCAGAGGCTTCTAATAAGGCATGCGTTGGAAGAATGAGAATAACACTTGGGTCTTCAGAACTTCAAGTCTTGAGATTCTTTAGAACCGCGTCTTTAGAATCTTCAGCACCTGATCTTTAAATCCCTTTGTAGAACCTTGGGTTATCAGAACTTCAAGTCTTTGGAGTCTTCAGAACTCCATCTTCAGAATCTTTAGAACTTGGTCTTGAGAACCCTTTTTCTTTAGAAACATAAGTCTTTAGCATCTGGACTTCAGTCAGAACTTGTCTCCAAATCTTTAGAACTTGGTCTATTGGATGAGCATCAGAGTCACTACTTCAGAGCCTTCTGAATCTTTTTCTATTGTTCATCAGAACTTGTGTAGCTTTGAAGCAGGAGTTATTCTCTTCTAATGTCTTGGCAACACCATTTATCAGAAGCAGAACCTGTTTGTTAAATCTTAAAAAAATAAAAAACATTAGCGTACCAAAATTGTTCATACAAACATACTGATTTGTTATCACCAAAGCTCATGATAAAATTACAGAACCAAATCTTGTTCTAACACTTTCATCCTTTCGCATTCATAAACCCGCTTAGTTCCACAATTCTAATACACTTGAGTATGGCTTATCTATGGATCATTTCCCTCACTTAATGGCGTATTGAGCCAATAAATCTAGGTTTACTCGTCATTGATGCTTCATCTCCAAAATCATTCTTTGATGTTGGGGTAGATTCCAATGTTCAGATTGATCTTAGCTAATTAGCTTTCACTTAAACGATCATTTAGTAATCATGCCCCTATGATTGACTTCTTAATTTCCTTGATAAAAATTCAACCATCCCATTTCAATCTCGCGTACCGATTTTGTGGATCTATGTGCTTGCAAGTAACAACCAATTTTTGATGACAACAATGCATCTATAAACAAAAAGTACTCAAAGTTAACTTTCAACAACACGAAATGCTCAAAGTTAATATTCAAAAACATGAAGTACTCAAAGTAAACTGTCAACACCATGAAGTACTAAAAGTAAAATGTCAACAACATGAAGTACTCAAAGTTTCTTCAAAAGGAAAGATGAGGAAGCTCATCAATTTTTGTTAGTCTGTCTGTGATACGGTGGGAGAACTGACTTGAAGGTTTTGCGTTTGATCGCAAATGTTGCAGTTAGCAAGAGTCGCCACTGACTTTTCTTTTATCCAAAAGGAAAGGTGAAAAAGCACAAGAAATACCTTTGAGATTATTTCTTGAGTTCGGGGGGTAGATTATGAAAAGGGAAGGTATTAGCATCCTTTTCATCCATGGTTTTCCATGGGCTCTTAGTTACTTGCTAAATCACTTGCTTTTGTTTGAAATTGTGTTTTGTGTGGTTTTTGAAATTATTTTGTATAGAGGCCATTGTTTAGGCAATCTTTGTAATGGTTCTTGTTCGTAAGAACGTATACAAAGATGTTGATCTTTTGAAAATGTTTTCAAGTTTTGTAAGATGTTTTTGAAAGTGTAGGTGATTGTTTTGAAAATAGCAAGGATGTTTGTTTGAAATTGAGCAAGTAATTAGGAGCATTCTACCTACTCAAAAGTCTTTCTTGTTCATTTTCCTTTTCCTTTAACATTGTTATCTTACCATTGATTTGGTAAGTAACCCTATCTTTGGATGTAAACGGGATGGGCGTGGGGTCATCGTATAACCATGATTTGCAATGTTGTAAAGTATCTTAGCATTCTTTTTATCGACTAAGATCATTTGAAAGGCAACTTTAGATAACGTCATCGAGGGACTATGATCTTGTATTTGTTTGTTTTTGCTAAGATACCTTACATGCGTAATATGGCCATTTTATATAGGCAACCAAGTGGGATAACCCTAGGGGTGTTTGTATGCAAGTGTATTGTTTTCATGCTTGTTTTTGTCTTGAATTAGGGTTTTCTAATTGATTGGTTTTAGTCTTTCCATACAAACCCTAATTACTAACATGTTATGTATAAAGCGATAAATTGCGGAATTTAAAGTTACTACGCTATTACAACATTTGTGGGGAGGGGGTGTACAATTTGTAAATTTGGATTGCAAGAATGTAAACCTAGTTAATATATTACAACAATATTGAATGGGTATTAATGTACAAGGAATTTAAATGAATACAATGTACAAAATGAATAAATGTATAAAAAATTCAAAATATAAAGAAAATGGATCTTTGTTTGGATTTTTTATAGAAAAGGATTTTATCTTAACCTAATTAATTAAAGAAAATAATTAATTAAACTTAAATTTTATTAAGAAAAGATTTTAAATGAAATCCTAGTTCTATTAATTGATTAATAGAAAATAAGTTTAGAAAAAGTATTTTTTGGTATTTTTGTCTTGAAAATATATTTATAGCATCATAAAATATTTTGGCCTTTTTGTATATATAAATAAATATATTTTAATAGGTGTAAAAGAAAAATAAATATTAACCTAATTTTTAAATTTACAAGATAATAAGTAAAAAAATAAACAAAGTAAAAATATTTTTTGTGAGAAGAATAAAATAAACTAAGCCAAAATATAAATCTAGCATTTTTTTTTTGTATTTTATGATTTTTTTAGTATTTAGAAAATATATTTAAGAAAATAAAAATGAAATAAAAAAAGAAAATAAATAAACTTGGGCCAGGGGTGCCAATAGCCTGCAGGGGGTTAGTCAGCAAGAAATAAAAAAATAAAGCAAGCCCAATAAGGCCCAGGCGCTCAAAAAAGTCAGAAATGCCAAAATGTGTAAAAAAATTGTAAAAGGGTACCACTGGGGTTCGAACCCACGTCCCAAAGGTTACAGGCGCGCGCTTCTACCACTGGGGTGGCTATACATTTGTTAACATAGGAAAATCAATAAATATGTAAGGCAAAACGCACTCTGATGACTTCATCTTCAACCTCCAGCCAGACCAACTGTAACTTGCTCATTTCTCATAAAAAATGTAAACTGTAAACATGAAACTTGTAGAAAATTTTCTCACAGTTTTAGAAATGTAAAGCATTAAAACTATAGATAAAAGATAAGGATGAATTTTAATGGTCCTAATCTGAACCCTAAAAATATCAGAAATTTCAGTTTCAAAATTCTCTAAGCTCAAGCAAAATTAATGAAAACTATGGACATGGTTAGCTTCAGGGCAATGATATCTACATGTTTTGTTCACAAATAAACTATTGATGATGCCTGTATGAAGAGTTCCAAGTTGAGAAAACATACCTCAAAATTGGAAATCGTGTTTTGAGTTTGAGCTTGTTTTAAGTGATGGTGATGATCAGGTTAGCTTCCTTGAGGTCCTAGGAAGCTTATGCAATGATTAGCTTGAACAATGGATGGCTGAAATGGTCTGGAGAAGTCAAGTTGCAGACTCTGTTTTCTGGTTATGGAGGTTATGATAAATGGTGTTAAATTTCTGGAATAAGGATGGGGATGAGTTGTATTTGACGTAAGGAAGCTTTAGGAATGAATTTGAGGTAAAACGCATGAGGGAAATGAAAGATACAAGCTTAAGGTCAAAACAGTGTATCAATGGAGTTTTTTGTGCAATTTCTGGCTAGAGGGAATTTGGGAGTGTTTCAGGGTAAAAAAACTCATCCTCTAGCTTACAAATAGTGGTTCTATTTATAGGCCACATGTTTAGAGACTTGTCCTTGATCAGAATTCAAAAATCACATGTTATGGCTCTTTTTCTTATTTTTGAAGCAAGCTTGACACATATTGTCCCAATGCATAGTACAAGGCTGTCTAGAGTGGTTTCAAGCTTTAAACATGTTTATCTGACTTTGTATGTTGAGTGTGTGCTGAACAAACAAGTTAGAGGCTCAAGAAGAGTGGAATTTATGCATAAAGCCACTTTTCCAAAATGGCAATGTTGCCTTTCTTCCTAAAATGGTATTAAGCATGGGCAATGCATTCAATACTTGGATTAAAGCTTCTAGAAGCTGTGAAAAACATTAATTATGGAGTGACAAACAAGTTTGAGGCCTGCAAAGCAAATATTATGCAGCCTAGCATGGATTTGGTTCATGTGTTCATAAAAAATGACTTGTAATTCAAGTGATAAAACCCTAACTTCATCTCTTCGATTCTCCCTACTCAAGAATGAACTCAAGGAGTTCTTGGACATTTTGGAAATCTTGTAATGTGCTCTACAATCCATCTTTGAATTGATTTTGAAGATTCCCCTTAGAACTATATGAAAAAGTGCCATGAAGTTGGGTCAAAATTCTGACCAAATTAGGGCAAATTTTCACTAAGTGTTTAGTTTCATGACCCTATGTTCATAAAATTATAACTTGAGATCCAAGAACTTTTTGAAGAAGTTGTGTGAATCAAAGTTGTAGATTTAATGGATATCTACAACTTTCATGTTGGAAGTTTCTCTTGAATCATCTTGCATCATGGTGAAATTTTTTCTCAAAGTTATGAAAAAATAAGAAATTTCCAACACTTAGAAAAATTTCTATGTTTAGAAATTTTGACTTTTCAAAATGAAATCTTGACTTTTTGATTTATTGATGAATAAGTTTCATATTTTGACATGTTTTGATGAATTATGATCTTTGGCACTTGAACTTGACCAAAAAGTCAAAGTTTGACTTTTCAGCATACAGTTGGCTTTTGATCAGTTGACTGGAAAATTCATCTGTCAATCCAATGGATTTGAAATGTTTTGAACCATGTCATTAGGTAAAAATGATGCAATTTGAATCTTGAGATTATGACTTAAACCAATTGACCATTTTTTAGGTCAAAAATCAGAAATTGCCCTTTCCCAATCAAAATCCTAATTTTGACCATTTTGCCCTTTTGGAGATTTGAACAAATTTCTTGAGGAGTTGTGGTCCAAACTTGATCAAATGATACATATTATTCTAAAATGTTGATGTGGATCAAAGATTATGAAGTTTGACTGTAAATTGGCAGTGATTGACTTTTTCCCCAATACAACTGATTTTTAGGTCAACTGCTTAATTTACTGAGCAAAAATGTGATCCAAGGCTTGAAACTTGACATGAGTGATCTTGGGGGTCCATGATGATCCATGAAAGTCATATGGGGAATTAGAAGTTCAAATATAATTGTACAATCTCAAACCCTAATTTGATCATCAGTGTTTTAAGGAGGGGTCTTGAGCTGATCAAACCCTAGTGCAGTCTTGAGTCCAAGGAGATCTTGTGAGAAAATTCTTGATAAGTGAGAGGAAAAATTTTAGGGTACAACAGCTGCCCCTGTTAAATCTTCTTAAGCCTGAAGAGTTAGATTGGCGAGTTTTGCCATTCGTGACTCGAAGGTGGAAGATGATTGAACACTAGAGTGCCCAGAAATTTGCACTCAGTGATGTGATGGTTGAGGGAATGGGATTAAAGATGCCATTTGGAGAGGTGATATAAAGTTGTCGGAGATGGGCTTTGTAGATGCCATCTAAGATGATTGCTGGATTGTAATTTGTAGGCTGAAAGAATGAGTATCAGAATGGCGTCCGTGTCTGGAGCGTATCTGAACTGTATCTGAGAGTTAAGACTGAATGAGTATCAGAATGAAATCCGTGTCTAAAGCGTATCTGAACTATATTTGTAATCTGAATCTTAATGAATATCAGAATGAAATTCGTGTCTGGAGTGTATATGAACTGTATCTGAAGGCTGAATCTGAATGAGTATCAGAATGGCGTATGTGTCTGGAGCGTATCTGAATTGTATCTGAAGGCTGAATCTGAATGAGTATCAAAATGGAGTACGTGTCTGGAGCATATATGAACTGTATTTGAAGGCTGAATCTGAATGAGTATCAGAATGGCATCCGTGTCTGGAGCGTATCTGAACTGTATCTGAAGGCTGAATCTGAATGAGTATTAGAATAGCATCTGTCTAGAGCGTATCTGAACTGTATTTGAAAACTTTGAACATTGTTAATGGTAGCTGTTAACCTTATCCTAAAAAGGGTAAAATGTTAGCCAAAATGTAAAGTCATGTTGTATGAAATGCATGGTATAATGCATTCTTGTTATCAATGTTTATGATATATGGATGTGATGTATGCGTATGTGAGCTAGTCTGCTGCACTGCTTATTGGATTTGGGGAAAATAAATCCCCAACTGCTGCTGAGGATACGGAGTGCAAGTATTCATGTTTTGAAGTTGAAGTGTTGGTGAATTTCCACCTAGAGAAATAAACTTTGTTGTCAGGGAAATTCCGCGTACTGCCTGTAAATTCCTGTTGGAAAATCCTGAGAAATTTGGCGACTTCTACCGGGGATTGATAACTGGAAGCTCAGTTTAAAATCAAGCATCACAATTCTTCTCCTTATAGAGCTAAAATGAATGGCACAGTGGAAGTGGCCAACAAAAACATTAAGAAGATTATGCGGAAGATGGTAGTGACCTACAGGGACTGGCATGAGATTCTACTGTTTGCTCTTCATGGCTACCATACTTCAGCTAGAACATCAACTAGGCAACTCCCTTTTCTTTGGTCTATGGCATGGAAGTTGTTCTTCCAGTGGAAGTTCAAATTCCCTCACTAAGGATTATGAATGAAGCAGACCTAGGAGAAGACGAGTGGATTCAGACAAGATTGGATCAGTTGAACTTGATCGATGAAAAGAGACTGGATGTTGTTTGTCATGGTCAGATGTACCAAGAACGTATGATCAAGGTTTTCAACAAAAGGATCAGACCTCGAGTATATCAAGCTGTTGACTTGGTGATAAAGCGCATCATTCTTCCACAAGGTGACCCCAGGGGCAAATGGACTCCCACTTACGAAGGGTCATTTATTGTCAAGAAAGTTTTCTCTGGTGGTGCCATGATGCTGACTACCATGGATGGTGAAGACTTCCCACATCCCGTAAATGCGAACATAGTTAAAAAATTCTACGCATAAGAGACCCGCTAGATTGACACACCTAGGCAAGATAAGGGCATCCCGGAAAACCAAAAAGTTTAGGCAAAATTAGGGATATATGCAAAAGATTATACAACAGCAAGTTGAAAACCCGAAAGGGCGACCTTGGCAAAAATGGGTATCTTGATGGGCTGAAAACCCAAAAGGGCAGTCCCGGCAAAAATTAGGGATTCAAAGCGTATGACTATGTCCCATGGAATCACCACATTCGACTTTATTACCAAGGTATAAGTTCAAACGGTCCAAGATCAGTCCAATTAACTTTTGTCAATGGCAATGGACGTTTGAAGACATTGGGGCAATAGTAGAGTTGGAATGCAATGAGATCACTTCCACATGGCTATTATCTTTGTTTTCAATTGTGTTTTCTTTTCGATGATTTTCTCTTACTAGGATCTCCGTCTCTTTGTACAAAAGTGCCTATTCATGGGCAAAATATCAATACAAATATACTTCGAAGTGCAAACTTTCTGTTTTTGTTTTGAATGCAAAGATGTCCAATGACTAAAATAGAACGAGCATATGCATGTGAACATAATTAAAACTATCTAGCACATGTGTCCTGCCAAGAAGCAGCAAGCATCTGTTTAATGTAGTTGACATATCCCCACAGAGTTATCTCATTAGCATTATCCCCACAAGGCCGACTACAATAAACCTTTCCCCAACGGAGTTGCCCATAAAAACTTTTTCATAGGGTAATCCCCAACTAGAGTCTCAATCTCTTGACAACTCTCTCCCCAACTAAGTTGGTCCTAAAAGAAGAAGCCTCGTGGATCTCTTCCTAAAAGAACTCACCTCGTCAGGAGTTCGTCAAGTTATCCTCAACATGGTTTATTTCCCCAGCACGGTTTATTTCCTCAGTTGAGTTTATTTCCCAAACAGGGTTTATTTACCTAGTTGAGTTTATTTCCCAGCTGAGTTTGTCTCCCCCAGCCGAGTCTATCCTCTCTGGCTTGAGTTTGCCTCTCAGACTATTACAAACCAGAGGACCACAACCCCTGATCCCCAGTGAAGACGCCATCAAAGTCATTGTTATCTCAAGAAATGTTTTGTGAAGCCTGAACCCGACCAGATAACAGTTTACCTTCAGTAAGTTGTTGTGAAACCTGGATCCGACCAGATAACAGTCAACTTCATTCTTTCAAATAAGTTACTATAAAGCCTGGACCCGACCGGATAATAGTATAACTTCTCCAAGTACTATGAAGCCTGGACCCGACCAGATAATAGTACAACTTTAAAATACTATGAAGCCTGGACCCGACCAGATAATAGTTAACTTCTCAAGATACTATGAAACTTGGACCCGACCAGATAATAGTTTAACTCTTCGAGATACTGGAAAAACCTGGACTCAACCAGACAAGGGTTTAACTTCTTTTCCCTAGTAGAGTTTGCATCTACCCAGAGTAAGTTATTGTGAAGCCTGGATCCGACCAGATATCAGTTTAACTTTATCTTTTTAGACGAGTTATTATGAAGCCTGGAATCCGACCAGATAGAAATTAACTTTTTTCTCTCAGAAATTTATTGTGAAGCCTGGAATTCGACCAGATAACAACTAGTTTCAAGCAAGTTACTATGAAGCCTGGATCCGACCAGATATCAGTTCAACTTAATCTTTTCAAGCAAGTAATTATGAAGCCTAGACCTGACCAAATAACAATTAACTTTATCCACCTTAGAAATCTACAAAAACCTAGAACCCGACCAAATAGCAGTTCAACGTTAATAAGTTATTGTGAAGCCTGGACCCGACCAGATAACAGTTAATTTATTCTTCCCCGGTAAGTTACTATGAAGCCTGGATCCTACCAGATATCAGTTCAACTTCGTCTATTCAAGCAAGTTATTGTGAAGCCTGGAGTCCGACCAGATAACAACTAGCTACAATCCCCAGCGAGTCACTATGAAGCCTGGACCCGACCAAATAATAGTGTAACTTTTCAAAAACTATGAAGCCTGGACCCGACCAGATAATAGTTACCACTTCAAGTTACTGTGAAGCCTAGAATACGACCAGATAACAGTTCAACTTCAAGCAATTTTCTGTGAAGCCTGAACTCCGACCAGATAACAGTTAATTCAAATCTTACCTTGCAAGTCACTGCGAAGCCTGGAATACGACCAGATAGGAGTCGACTTCGTTATCCCCAACAAATTGCTACCAAACCTGGATTTCGACCAGATAACAACCAGTTTTCGATGCTCTCGAGTCAGGAATAATTCTCCAGTAGAGAATTGAACTCTTTTCCCAAGCAGAGATCAACATTCTCCACAAAGTCTTCTTAAATAAGCAAGTATTCCCCAGCGGAGTTTCTCCTCAAAAAACAGAATAGGAATTCCCAGCAGAAACATCCTAAAACAAGGGGAGCATACTCTTCATCCTTAGCAACAGTCTGAGAGCTCATTTCCTTGACAAAGACATGGTTCAATAAATGCATCACATTCATAAACCATAACGCATACATGACAAATACATACAATATAATCTCATTTATGTTGAGAACATCATTACACCATGCATACATCTGCGTGCAACTAACCTTTTTCCTTGCAGAAAAATCTACAGACAAAGGCATCTACCACTCCAGTTTAAATCAAACAAAAGATTTATTCTGATACCTTCCCTGGTCACTCTGAATGGTATCTCTAAGCCCATTCCCTACACAGTCAACTAACACATCATCGAGTGCAAATTTCTAGGCACTCTAGTATTCAATCATCCTCCACCTTCAAGTCACGAATTGTGGACTCGCCAATCTAACTCTTCAGGTTTAAGAAGATTGAACAGGGGCAACTATTGTACCCAAAAATTTGTCCTCTCATTTCTCATGGATTCTCACAAGATCTCCCATGACATCAAGCTTGCAGCACTGATACATCAATTTAGAGTTGGAATTGGCACAAGGGAAAAATGGTCAATTGCATGCTGAAAAGTCAAACTTTGACTTTTGGATCAAAATCAAGTTTCAAGAATCATATTTCATCAAGATATGTTGAAATATGAAGTTTGTTTCATCAAGAAAATCAAAAGTCAAAATTACTTTGGAAAAGTCAAAATTCTAAATACTTAGAAATTTTTCTAAGTGTTTAGGAAATATGATAAGTTCAGAACTTCTGGCCATATTTTCACCATGATGCAAGTTGATTCTGGAAGAACTCCTGACACAAGACTTGTAGATTTAAATGAGATCTAAAACATTGCAGAACAGAACTTCTCCTAGAAATGCTGGAATTTTAAGTTATAAATCCTCAAAGACACGTCCATGAAACTGAAGTACTCAGTAAATTCTGGACATTTCCAAGACAGAATTTGGTTAGAACTTCTGAGCCAGTTTTCATATAGGTTCAATCAGAATTTGCAATAGTAATTCAAAGAGGATCTGCAAAGCATGTTACACGCTTTCTGAAAATATGAGAACTCCTTCAAAACATGCTGGAGTAGGGAGATTCAAGGATCAAAAGTTGGATATTTGTTCTAAGTTACGCTGATATTGAACTTCTGATTCAGACTTAAGCTATGATGCATAATTTCATATTGCAGGATTTCTGGTTTGATAAATCTCATCATCATTTAATGCTCACACCCACTTTTGGGTCTTTATCCAAAGGATTTCCCCATGTGTGACATAGAAGTACCATTGTTGTCCTTGAAAAGCAAACTTTTGTACAAGTTTATGTTGGGCCCATGCTCTACTTTTGCTTCTGAGGGTACTTTTCCATAATTCATGCTTACAAATTCAGATTAGGCGTGGCTAAAGTTGCTAACCACCCTACTTTGTTCCTTGAACCATACTTGTTTAAACTTGATTCAAGAACAAGTCAACGCCCTAGCATATGATGCCTATATTCTTGACTTATCCAAGCTACTAAATCCTTTCCTATAAATTGAACTTCATTTGTAACTGAAAAGACGGGGTGAATTTGAAAATCAGCCTTGAAACCTTGCTGAAATTTCAAAGAACTGGAAACTAAAAACATAAACACAAAAACCTGCTAAGCTTATGTTTCTTTTCACGCCCAAACTCTAATTTTATTGCACATATCTTGGCCAAATCACCCACTCAGTTTCTAACATACATTTAGAAACAATCCCAACTTCTGTTTACAGACTACAACTCCATCTCCACCAACTTCCGTTCCAAAAATCAGAACTTTGCTTCTTGGCTGTTCCAGAATTTTCCAGCCATTCATAGCTCAAGTTAAAGATTGTTCCAACCTTCTGAGCATGTGAGAAAGCTGACCAGAACACCACAGCAGTCAGAACCAGACTCTAATTCAGAACAATCTCCAGAAGCAAGGTAAGTTCCTTCTGACTGTTATCTCATTACTTAGGCATTGATAGACTTGCATATCCAAAAATACAATGTAGATATCATGACTTTGATGTTGTACATATCTATAAAATTCATGTATTTTTTGCCTAAGTAGAGATAATCTCAGCTCAGAACTTCTTGAGGAAATTAGGATTTAGATTTAGGATTAGCAAAATCATGCTTGTTTCTGATTTACAGTTCTGATACTTTATGTTTCTGAAACCATGATGAAATCTGCCATAACTGCTATGTGTGCATTTTCTGTTTTGTTGAGGAATAGCTAAGTTGCAGATGCTCTGATTGGCATGAAGAAGGAGATGAAGCTCATCATTAAAACTTACTTTGTGTTATATTTTTATGTTTTTGCTTCTAATACCGGATGTATAGCCACCCCGGTGGCAGAGAGTGAACGCTTAAGATGTTAGTGTTAAGGGTCCTGAGTTCTAGCCCTAGAAACACCCTTTTTATGTTTATTTCCTAACATTTTTACCCCATTAGTTGGACCAGAACTTCTAGATCAATCCCCTTTAACTGCTTACCAAAACATTGATCCTGGACCATAACTTCTAGACATTCCCATCCAACAACATTGACACCTCACATACCCATTATCAGAGCTTCTAGCTTTCCAGTGACATTAGAACTTCTAGGTTTCCAGCTACATCAAAACTTCCAAACTCTCTCAACATCCAGAATTTCCAAACTCTCTCAGCAACCAGAACTTCCAACCTTCCAGTAATACTAGAACTTCTAGGCTTCCAGTTGTATCAGGATTTCTAGGATTTCCCTTGTTCCCAGCAACCCTATAACTTTAGTGTACCCGGACCCAGAACTTATGACCTTCCCTTTGTCTGCTAACATTTTCTTTCTGACTTGCAGCGCACCAGAGTCAGAACTTTTGTTCTCTCCTATATCAGCAATGCGCTAATTCTGATTCTTTTCCCTTATTATTTTTAATATCACTTCTATTTTCATTAATAAAAAACACCAAAATATTTTTATATTCACATCCCCCTAATGATTGTAATAGCGTAGAATATTTACCTTCTGCAGTTTATCGCTTTTATATAAATGCTAGTAAAGTAGGATTTATATGGGAAGATAAAATCAAAAATTAGATAACCCTTAATCAAAGACTAAATGCATACAAATCAAACACACTACTCACACATGCACCCCTACGGTAATTCCACTTGTTGCCTTATGAAAAATGGTCTCGTTATGCATGTGAGACGTCTTAGAAAAAATAATCGAAATACAAGATCATAGTCCCTCGATGACGCTTCGAATGTTGCCTTTCAAATGATCCTAGTCCCTCAAGAAAAATGCTAAGATATCTCACAACATTGCCATCATGACTATACGATGACCCACGCCCGTCCCTTTACATCCAAAGATAAGGCCTCTTACCAATCGATGATAAAATAGAAATATCAAAGGAAGATAGAAATGAACAAAAGACTTTTGAGTAGGTAGAAACATTCCTAGTTGCTTGCTCACTTTTAAGACAAACATCCTTGCAAACACACACCAAACACTTTCAAAACATTGAAATATTTTCAAAATTCCAACACTTTGTATACGTTCTTATAAATCGAGAACCATTACAAAGTTTGCCTAAACGAAGTCGCCTTTTCAAAAATACTTTCAAAAACCATCACAAAGCACATTTTTAAACAAAGCAAATGATCTAGAAAGCAACTAAGAGCCCATAGATAACTATGGATGAAAAGGGTGCTAATACCTTCCCTTTTCATAATCTACCCCCCGAACTCAAGAAAATAATCTCAAAGGTCTTTCCTATTCTTTTCAACCTTTCCTTTATTTGGATAAAAGAAAAGTCGGTGGCGACTCTTGCTAACCGCAACATTGTGATCAAACGCAAAACATCCTAAGTTAGTTCTCTTACCGTACCACAGTAGGCACCAATTGGTAATCAGGAAATGTAAAGCAATGGTGTTTAGGGTCAAAGAATTGAAAGAATACCCCCATCATTTATTCTTCAAAATTTGAGGTAGCCAAATTGATGAGACGACCATACTTATTGGTGAGTGGAGAATCATTTGGAACCCTTGATCCTAACTCCTTGAGTTGAGGAGGTATTTTCACAAAGCCGATTCGGATAGTCTTTCTATGAATGGAATCCATGTCCTATAAAATAGACAAAGATAAATCCTAAAGTCCTTGAAATGGTTAGTACAAATGCAATGGTATAATGTTATGATGTTAAGTAAACATATACATACAAAGCACACAACTCCTTAGGTTTAGGCTTGCGTGATGTTTCATAGGTAAGTACCCTCTTGAAGTTTAGTTGGTTCAACCTATCCTAGAAAGTAATCGGGTTCTAGGGAATCTCAATATCATTGATCTTTCTTCATTGGGCATTGTCTCAGCATAATCAATCTTTTCTTGCGGCCGAAATATCTCAAAAGTACGATCTCAATGAGCGTAGTATCGAGTATCAACCAATTTTCAGCTTTCCACCAAAACCGGCTATCTCACTACTTCCTAATGACCAAGTTGTTCAATTAAAGGTTCTAAGGTCAGTTAGTGCTTCATGACACCACGCAGCGGCCCCGTATTCTCCTTGATTCAACACAAAGGATACTGGTACCCAAAAATGTGTCACACTAACATAGCTATTGCTTGAACCATATCGGTCTATGCTATACAGTCTCCACAATCTTTGTTACTTGCCTAATAATGTTCCCAGATCCTGATAGATGATCAATACAAACCCAAACAAGGCCCATAAATGTAAAGCACACAAGTCAAACAATGAAAGAATTTAAATGTGATCTAGTCTCTAAGGAAACCCCACTTTTATTAATTCCCCAACAGAGTCGCCAGTTCTGTGATACGGTGGGAGAACTGCCTTGGGTGTTTTGTGTTTTATCATAATTATTATGGATAGCAAGAGTCGCCACCGGCTTTTCTTTTATCTAAAAAAGTAAAGGGTGAAAATAACAGGAAAGACCTTTTGAGATTTTTCTTGAGTTCGGGGGTAGGTTACAAAAAGGGAAGGTATTAGCACCCTTTTCATCCGTAGTTATCTACGGGCTCTTAGTTGCTAGCTCACTTTTGAAATTCTTTGTTTGAAATGTGTTTTGTGATGTTTTTGAACGTATTTTTGAAAAGTGCCTTTGTTTAGGCGAATTTTGTAATGATTCTTGTCTCTATAAGAATGTATACAAAGTGTTGACTTTTGAAAATATTTCTTTTGAAAGTGTTGGTGTATTTTGAGAGATGTTTTGAAAAATGGCTGTGAGCAAGGAACTATGAACGTTATACCTACTCAAAAGGTCCTTGTTCATTTCCTCCTCCTTTAGATATTTCTATCTTACCATTGATTGATAAGAAGCCCTATCGCTGGATGTGAAGGGACAGGCATGGGTCATCGTATAGTCATAGAATGAAATGTTGTGAGATACCTTAGCAGTTTTGTAAGGGCCTAAGATCATTTACTGAAGGCAACATTTGAAGGGTCATCGAGGGACTATGATCTTGTTTTGATTGTTTTTGCTAAAGTACCCCACATTCGCGTAACATGACTACTTATTCTCAAGGCAACAAGTGAGGTTAACCCTAGAGGTGCAAGTGTGCAAAGTGTTTTGATTTCATACAGTTTTTGTATTTGAATTTAGGGTTTTCTACTTGTTGATTTTATGTCTTGCCATAAAAACCCTAATTACTAACAATTATATTGAAAGCGATAAATTGCGGAAATTTAAAGTTCTACGCTATTACATTATTTGGGGATAGGGATACAATTTACAAATGGGGGAAGAAAGCAATTAAACCCTAATTTACTATTACAACCATATTGAATATTGCAAAATAAAATACACAAGAATATGAAAATAATGTACAAGAAAAGAAAATTGTTTTGTTTGAATTTTTGATGAAAGGTCTTAATTCTAATTAAACTAATAAAGAGAAAGAAAATAAATAATTAGTCTAAATTGATTTAACAAAATTAAACCTAAATTATTTTAGAAAAGAAATTGAATTAATTAAGAAAACAATTTTTTAGGGTTTTTGATGAAAGAGAGATTTTAGTAATTTAACCTAATTAAAACTAATTAATTATTTATAAAAGAACTCAACTAATTATTTGATTAAAATCTAAAGTATAAATTAACTTTTAAAAAAGGAAAATTAAATAAACCTAAGTTTAATTTAATTCTAATTCTAAAAAGAAATTAGATAGTTAAGAGAAATATTTTCAGTGTTTTGTTTATAAAATAAATAAGGTGAAAATAAAATAAAAATTAGAAAATTATTTAAGAAAATGTATTTTTTTAATATATTTTTGGTTAAAATAAAAATAGTAAAATAAATAAATAAATAATAATAAAGAATTATATGAAGAAAAATAAAAATATTGGGCCGGGGGTCTAAAAAGTGAAATAGAGGTAAAAAGAAATGGGGCGCTAGGCTCAAATAATCAGTTTTTGTTTTGATGCTGAAAAGTAAAAAATATGTTGGGCCTGTGATATGTTTAGTAAAAAGGGGTGAAAATCAGCAAAAATGACAAGGCCCAAGAAGGAGAGTCCAACGCCCTTATTGATCAAGTGTGGCTAGTTTATGAAGGTTCATGGTGCACATGTGAACTTGGAGCGTGGGATTGAACCTTGTGATGATCAGATGACATTAATGTGAGGCTTCATGGTGAGCATGCGTAGCATGAGTGTACTAGATCTGCAAAGAAATAATGAGAAAAACCAAAAGGGTACCACTGGGGCTCGAACCCAAGTCCCAAGGGTGAACAGGCGCACGCTTTACCTTTGGGGTGGCTATACATCCGCTAGTTTATACAAAACCATAAATATATATTATAAATACGTTCCTAAAGATATGTTCATCTTCTTCCTCGCGCCACCCATGGACAAGGAAATTTGAAAACTGTAACTCTCTCATTTCTCCACCATTTGCAAAAGTATAAACATGAAAGTTGTGTATTTTTTCACCATGAATTCAACCATGTAAGTTATGTAAGTTAAAAGTCAAAGATGAAGATTAATTTTGTTTCCCCAAACTGAAACCTAATTTTTTTAGAAATTTCAAATCTAAAATTCTCTACACACAGTCAATATGAATGAAAACTATGGACATGGTTATCTTTAGGGAAATGATAACTACATTTTTACTTCAGAATTTATGCACAAAGGATGCTTGTATCAAGATATTGAAGTTATAAAACTTACCTCTTCCAGATGGATTCATGTATGGAGTTTGAGCAAGCTTTGAGGTGTCCTAAAAATCAATTTATCTTTCCTGGACCTCCTTGAGTGTATTCCAACTCCTACTTTGCTTTGAGGATGGCCGAAACTCCCTACTCAAGTCAAGTTGTAAGCTTTAGTTTTGAAAATGATGGATGGTGATGGAGTGATTACAGTCAGAAAACAGGGTCTTGGATCACTTGTATATGAGGTATGTAAAGTTTTCGGATGATTAAAAGTCAATACACACGAGTGTATTTTGAGTCTCAAGTTTGAAGCTCAAAAAGTGGAGTTTTGGCCAGCTCTGACTTGTGAATGCTTGAGGGTGTTTGAGGGCTTGTAAAATCGTGTCTTTGCATGCAATTAACTTGTATATTTATAAGCAAAAGGTCTTAGGGTTTTAAGTTGACAGATCTGTGAGATATTGAGTTATGACTGTGTTAGTTGATTTTGAAGAAAAGTTGAAAACAAGTTTCAATGTGTCGTACAAGTATGGTATAAAGTTTTTAGAGGACTTAGACCTGTTGCTTCTAGTTTTGACTTTGCTTGTTATCAGATGATACAAGTTTGGGAGCTCAAGAAGTTGACTTTGTGATTAAAGTGATCTTTATGAAAATGGATATGGAGTTTTTGCAATTTCATCCAAAAATGGTATAACCAAGTGGATAAAGCCTTAAATATTTGTGTAGTGCATCACAAATTTGTGTAAATTTCTTATTATGTGGAGATTTAGAAGCAAAATGGCCTGAAAAGTGGGATTGGATGATAAGGTTATGAGATTTGGCCTTGATTTCTTCATAAAAATGACTTGAAATTCAAGAATGACATGCCAACTTCAAGTCTTCGAAACTTCTAGCTCAAGTATGATCTTAATGAGTTCTTGGACATTTTGGAAATCTTGTAACATATTATACAAACTTCATGTTTTACATTTTTAAAGAATCCAATTGGAACTATGTGAAAAGTTGTCATGAAGTTGGTACCAAAAATCTGCCTAACTAGGTCAATTTTTCACAAAGTGTTTTAAGAAAAAGTTCGTGACTTTATGGCCTCATAACTAAAAATCTAAGCATTTTTTGGACATGATACCTCTAATATAAGTTTTTAGAATTCATAAATATCTACAACTTTCATATTGAAAATTTTCTTTGAATCATCTTGCATCATGGTGAAAAATTGGCATGAAGTCATGAAGAAAAGCATGTATAAAACACTTAGAAAAATTTCTAAGTCCTAGAAACTTTGACTTTCAAAAGTGAATTTTGAATTTCTTGATTTCTTGATGATCAAGTTTCATATTTTTAAATGTCTTGATGAAATATGATCTTTGAAACTCAAATTTGATCAAAAAGTCAAAGTTTGACTTTTGGTGTATCAGTTAACTTTTCATCAGTTGATTGGATTTCAATTATCAATCAATTGATCTTGAGAAATGTATTGAATCATGCAATTAGTTCAAGATGATGCATTTTAATCTTTGATATCATGTTTCGAGCCAATAAGTCATGTATTGGGTCAAGAGTAAGAAATCAAGCCTTCTCAATCAAAACCCTAATTTTGACCATTTTGCTCTTTTGGTGATTTGATCAATTTTTTTGGGGATTTGTGATCCAAACTTGATCAATTGATACATATGAGTTTAAAATGTGGATATGGTCCAAAAATATTGAAGTTTTAGTGTAAGTTGACCATAATTGACTTTTTACCCAATACAAATGATTTTAGGTCATCTGATCAATTGACTGAGCAAACTTAAACCGCAAGACTTAAAACTTGACATGAACAATCTTGAATGTCCATAATGATCCATGAAAGTCATATGAGGCATTAAAAGTCCAATTGTTCTTGTGAAAACTCAAACCCTAATTTGAGGTATCAATGTTGAGGAGATGTCTTGACCTAGCCAATCTTTGTACAAGCTTGAGCTATTGAAGATCTTATGGGAAATGTCTTGAGAAATGAGAGAGAAAATTTTGGGGTAAAATCGTTTTCAAAAAGAAAAAAAATTGAAAAATGACTTAGAAGCTGCACCAAATAACTTAGGAACTCTAGAAATGACTAGAGGGGAAAATTTTGTCTACTTTATTCTATTAAAAGTTTAGTCTAATCGATTAGAAAAGATCCAACTTACGCCCCGAGACATTTCTACAACTCATAAACGATTGGCAACAAATCTATATCACAACCTTCCATTTTGAGAATCATAACGACCATGTTCATTTAAACTAATTGATTAAATGAATTAATTAAATAGTTAATGATACCCATGGATTATTTCCTTTTTTGGTGATTCCAACTACTATATCAAAAAGTAAAATCATTAAAAAAATTAAATATTTTTCACTTGTTTTTTATTGGTCATACTACATCACTCTGACCTCTGATTGGTCAGCTTCTTAACCAAGAAATATTCAGATATTATTTGATTTAATCTTGGTCAATATTTAATTTTGTTTCCAATTTTGTTGACCTAATTTCACTATAAATAGATCAACAATTCTAAAACTTTTCACACACATTATTCACATATCAATAATCTCTTACAATTTCTCTACACACGTTATCCACGATTTTTTAACTCTTTTTCTTCGTACATTTTTAAAAAAATTATTTTTGACCGATGATTTTCATATGAGACTCTTCTTATTTTTAATTTTATTTTATTTTTTAAAATTCATTTACGATGTGATGAATTATCTTATGATTGTTTTTGAATTTAATCATTATATTCTTGAGAAAATTTATTCACTATGACTCTAACACGATTCACTAATCCACGTATATACTATACACATGAGAAGACACATTCACATAACATCTTAGTCTTTACACTATTTTTTTCAACTTTTTTTTATATGTCAAAAAACCTTCTTTTCCATTCAACCGATTTTGGACACTCTAAATATCTCATATACACTTTATCTCAGGATACATCAAATTTCTGTATGTGACTCACCACCATCGATGCCCTTTGTACAAAACAAACTCTTTACCACCACTTGTGAAAATGATTATTGCTTTTGTCTTACTACGAAAAAATAGTGGCTGTATGTTATCGATCTCAATTATTGTCATTTAGCAGATTTTGTTTCATTTTCTTAATTGTTAGTATTATTCCTTATATATACTATTACTTTTTTCTAAGCCATGCCTATGATTAGATATTAGATATGTGGCTATTATTTTGGGGGTTTGAAAACATACTTGAGTTATATTTTTGTTTTGGTATTAAATTAGTTGTTGACATTTATGAGCAAGAGATTTCTTTAAATTAACAATTATGTTTTACTAAAAAGGATTGATAAAAATATATCTAATTTAAGACATTAGACTGCAACTCTCTTTTTTGTAATTATTTCTATTTTTACATTCTATTAACTTTTATTTTGGTAGAATTACTAAAGGGAATAATTTGGTTGAAACGTGATAGCATGGGGATCACCTCACGTTTTATTTATTATTTTTCTATTTATTTTTAATCTATTTTATTTTTCTTTTATTCTTTTTGTTTTGTTTTATTAATAGAAGTATGTTTTGGGTTAAGATATTATTGGGCTTGAATTTCTAGCATATTATTAATTCACACCCAAATTTATATTAACACCCCCTTTTATTTATTTTATTTTTTTTAATATAGTTTTCATTATCGTTATAAGCAAAAAAATATTAAACATAATAATGCATAATAAAAAAATGTTAGATAAACAATTTCATATATATAAATCAAAATGCTTTTTCATAATAAATTAATTCAATATTTCGCAAAAAATAGGATTTCACATCCTCAAGTAATTAAATGGCCGACTCAACGTTTTACCAATTAATTATTCAAAATCAAATAATTAAAAATCACCAGCAAATTAAATGAGTTTCTTTGCTCCGTACAGTTTAATTCTGATAAGGATCAAATTCTTATAAAAGTTAATTACTTTGCTCAACGCGATTTAATTATAAAGAAGATTAACTATTCTTCAACCAATCAAATTTTATCTAAAATATCTAACCAATCTTAAATCATTTTTTCCCTAACTTAATAAAAATTCAAGAACATTTTCAAAAAATGATTAAATGATATTGCTTTCAAACTTAATTGCGAACTGCATCTATGATCACTCATTTTTCAAACCCATATGTTGCACCCCAAAATTTACCCTCTTGATTTAGGCTTATGTTTCATCATAAACATCATATTGCATTGCATTCATACATTATGATGGGATCAAAGTATTTTGGCTATCAAGTCTCCCTCAAGCTTTGGAAGATTGATTGTATTGACAAGTTGCTCAAGGAAGGCCTTATTATCTAAACCTCTGGATCTTTCAAGCCCAAAGGTATCACATATCCCAAGATATCTTATCCACCTCATTGGATCATCAGAAGATTGAGTATTGTGTTGTTTATAAGGAGAATCACATCCTTTAGATTCATTAGTCAAAATTAGGGTTTTGCCCAAGCTGGAGTAATTGGGGTCTAGATAAGCCAAGTATTGAGGCATCATTCTCTTATCATCATTGGAACCAATTTTGTTTAAAAAGTCTCTCATGATGCCCAATGGAACTAGTGTTTTGAAGCTTGATTAGCTATCTCCTTATTTGGAATTTTGAGTGAAAACTCTTTCCATAGCCGCTATGTGTTTGGAATATCATATTTTTGAAGTTTTGATCACCAATTTTGAAGAGAAGTGGTTCAATTGAATCAAAGGGGAAAAATAGTTATTTTACTTAAAAGTCAACAAAAGTCAAAGTTGACCAAGTAGAATTTTGGTCAACATGAAGCATTTGAAATGTATTTTCATGTGGGATGATCATTGATGATTGATTTTGATGATTGATTTTGATGAGAATTGCAAGATTGAGAAGTTACTTGGATTTGAAGTTATCTTGGTGATTGAAAATTTCACTAAGTGTTCTTGATTTTGGCCTAACTTTGCAAGTGCATAACTTTCTCATTTTTCAAGGGATTTTGGTGTTTCCTTTTGCCAATTGAAGAGGGGGAAAAGATCTACAAGGGCCCATAGTGGACAAAAACACACTTCTTGCTGAAAATTGAAAGTTATTGGCCTTAGAAGTTCTAGGCAAGTTAGTCGAATATTGTGCATCATGGGAAAGCCACACGGCCATCTTGAGGCATCTTGCCCAGGCATTTCATCAAGCAGGTGGCACACCAAATGTGCAATCCATTTTCTTGTAACTCAAGCTAGGTTTTGATTTGATTTTGGGTTTAATTAGAAACATTACATGTTGGCTTTCCATTGTGAGAATAATTATTGGAGAAGGTTAAGGTTTGATCAAGTTATGAATGCTGAAAGTGGGCATCCTCAACTGATCGGGCATGGCACACAAGATGCAAGGCATGGTCAAGCCAGCTACACATCAGCTCCATATTTGACACAAAATGCATTTTTGTGATTTGGTTTCAAATGATTTCATCACACACGAGTGTCTCACATGTGCACTCGGCTCCCACCTCACTTCTGACCTCATTTGGCTAAACATTCTCACACACCATGCCTCACCTCACTTCTCTCGTGCCTTGCCATTTTTGGCACCTTTCCCTCTAAAGTATCACATATTCCATGCGCATCAGTTGGACATCTCATCATTCACACTTATTTGCTCTCATTTCCACTCACTCTTTGCTGATCAAAACGCAGGTCATTGAGGAGCTGCCAGGCATGAAACGCAATTTCCACTTTTTTGGATTTTGGATGAAATCAGAGAAAACCAAAAAAAGAAATCTCAAACAAACCTCAATATTATTTCGATCTTCATCATCCATTTTTCCAGATGGATTTTCTGATTCAAAGGCAAGGATCGCTTCAACTGTAACAAATGTTTACTGCTATATAACGAAATTTCTCTTTCAATCTCAGTCATTCTTGAACCGCGTGAGGGAATCACAAAAAAATTAGAGAGAAAAACTCCCTCTCTTCTCTCTTCTTTCTCCCTATACTCTCTCTCTTCCAACCTTATTCTACACATCAAATCCATAACAAAATTCACCAATTCTTTTTCAACTTATTCATCCTCCATCAATCTTCATCAACTTCTGAACCAAATTCTTCATTACGATTCCTCGATCTACAATCTTCAACACATCATTTATCATCTTCATCGATTCAGCACCATCATGATAACTTCATTCTCTTAGAGTTTCTACTGCAACCTTCAACTAATAAACTTCAACAAATCTTAATCGTCATTAACAACTTGAAGCAACTCCTCTCCTTAATCCTACAACCTCAGTCGAAAGGGAGCCGCATTAGCCAAGAATTTCAGATCTGAAGTTCAATCTTCCCTCAGGAAATTCAGTTCTTGAATTCTCTCATTTCTATGGATTATTGTTCCATTTTCTTGTTGATTCATCTTCGGTGAAGTAAGTAGTTCATGGTGAAAGCATTGGTTTACATCTGGAGCAGCGGATCCGAGTTTCCAGATTTTGCATCAAGGTGAGTTTTCTTGGACTTTGATTTGTGTGATTTAACTTGAATTAATGATGTAGCTCTTGTGCATTGTGTTTTAGCTGGCCAGACTATAGGTCTGATGTATATATTTTTCTTTGTTTGATGCTTGAATCATGTGGTGGAGTTTCTGAAATTCAGTGTACAGATGATTTTCTTTGAGTTTTCCTGAGTTTTATTCTTGATCTATGGTTAATGTTTTGAGATGATTTGAGTTGCATGATGTAGAGTGTTTTGCTAGCTTTCAATTGCACTTGATTTTACTAAATATGATGGAGAATTGAGTTTGTTTGAATGATCTGAGCATGATCCGTTGCACTGAGTTTTCGCGCAAGTTTCATTTGTACTGGAGGTTAGAGTCTGCGAAGTTTCGAAGGATGAGTCGAAGCATTGAAATCCAACGTCAGTGAAGTTTTGTTCGAAGAAGGTTGAAGCTTCGTTCGAAGAAGGTTGAGATGATAGCTTCAAAATCCAAAGTTAGTGAAGTTTCGTTCGAAGAAGGTTGAGATGATAGCTTCGAAATCCAAAGTCAGTGAAGTTTCGTTCGAAGAAGGATGAGTCGAAGCATTGAAATCAAAAGTCAGTGAAGTTTCATTCGAAGAAGGTTGAAGCTTCGTTCGAAGAAGGATGAGTCGAAGCATTGAAATCCAAAGTCAGTGAAGTTTTGTTCGAAGAAGGTTGAAGCTTCATTCGAAGAAGGACGGGTCGAAGCATTGAAATCCAATGTCAGTGAAGTTTCATTCGAAGAAGGTTGAATTTTCGTTCGAAGAAGGATGAGTCGAAGCATTGAAATTCAAAGTCAGTGAAGCTTCGTTCGAAGGAAGTTGAGTCGAAGTTTTGAAATCCAAAGTCTGAGGAGTTTCATTCGAAGAAGGTTGAAGCATCGTTCGAAGAAGGTTGTTGTTACAAGGTTGAGGCTAATCGAAGAAGGTTGCTACTGCAAGTTTGAGGAAAATTGAAGAAGGCGAAAGGATTTGCATCACGACGCTGGAAGAGTCTCACAGTAGAAGCTGAACCACCATTCCAACTGTGAACTCTTATCCCTTTTTTTATTATTCAAAACATTTAATAAATTTTGTTTTATGATTTTAATTTTCGTTTAATTAATTCAATGTTAAATAGAACCTAATTGGATAATTGTTGGAATAAGATGTGAATTTAAACTAAGGTGGTGGCTGGGCCTTGAGCCTGTTATTTTTTTTTTAAATCACTTAATACCAGCAAAAGGTTTCATAGATCACTTTTCAGATGGGCCTAGCACCTTACTTTTGGTTCATACACATCTGGATCCAGTATACACCCCTGGCTGCTTAGAGCTTTGTCATTTATTTTCTCATGAAATTTTCTTTTTCCTAGTTTGATGATAAAAATGATACAAAATGATATAATATTTTAGAGTTGATTTTTTTTAGGATTTTAGAATTTAATTGAAGTTTCCAAATTATTCTTTCCATGTTAATACTCACTTTGTTATTACTTTATTTCCATGAGTTCGTGGGAAGAGTTTGGTTTTTGATATTGAGCGCTTGAGGATTAGTCTGGTTGATTATTAGTGAAGCTTTCGCGAAGATCGTCGGGTTTCTTTGTTTTAATATGCTCTGCTGCGGATTAACATTTGTTTGGTATTTTCTCTTGTTTATCTCATTCCGCACTTTACTGCTTTCTAGAGATCATGTATAGTAGGGGAATTTATTGCTTTCTAGAAATCATGTAAAGTAGGAAGCAGGAAATAAAGAGCGTGCGCTCGAAGTCGCTGTTTAAAGTCTAGTAGCAGGCACCGCTTTCTGTGGGCTATATGTGTTTGTTTAAAATAAGACCTTTGAAGTTGGTATTCTGCACATGTGTTTACATTTGTGCCCGCACTATATTACAGGTGAAAATTCCTCAAAAGCAGGCGAGCGGAAAGGGTTCATAATCGACCCCCGCACATTCCAGTCCATGTCGTTCCTATGCTCACTTTCTACAAGTACATGCTTTGAACATGTGCCCAAGATCCAAATGAATTGAAGTCCTTTAAAGGCGAGTGAAAAGGGTTCCCATAATCGGATCCCCATGCTTTCTTTAGCTCGTGTTGACCAAAACTGAGGCCTAGTGTACGCATGCCTTATGTCTTCTTCCCCAGATCTTTCTTGCCCTGATAATTGATATCACGGTTAAGGACCCTTTTGTATTCCTATAAGTTCTATGTCTTGTTGACTCGGGTGATACACTCCCCTTGTCTGTGGCTTGACCCTTGATCTGATGCTTGGTTGCTTGTCTATGGAGGGACCTCCCTTTCTACTACTAGGCCTGCGCCTTGTAGGTGTTTGATATTTGAGTGATGCTCGAGCTGTTGTTTGTCCAGATGTTTTGCCATCTGTTTTCTTGTTTTTGTCATAAGGTCTGTGACATTTTTACAATGCTCCCTTAGAATTGCTCGATTAGAGTAGCTTTCGAGCTAGACCTTAGGATAGAAATCCATGCATGCTTGTATAGGATAGAAATTTCCCTCTTTCATCCTCAACCTTAGGGTCAATCATTGCATGATAACATTAAGGGTAGTGCTAGGCAAGTCTCCCTTAGTCATTTTTCCTTTCTTTGCATATTGCATCTTAAAACTAAAACTACTTCTTGGCAAATCATAAAAACTTCTCTAATGAACTTAAATCTTTCTTCAAAATAAAAAAATACAAACCAATTTTAATTGTTTGTGCACCTTTTTTCTTTGTTTTAAACCGTGTCAAATTGATGTTTCGCCATCTTTACCCTGTAATTTCACTATCTTATAGCCGATGTTTCGCCATCACATATGTTTGTTGCCGATATTTCGCCATCGCATGTGTTTGTTATCCTAGTTTGACTCTCAATATCATTGTTAGGTGTTATGTTTTATCATCTGATTTGTTGATATCTCACCATCTTTGCCATGTAATCTTGTTATCTTTTAGCCGATGTTTCGCCATTGCATATGTTTGTTGTCGATGTTTCGTCATCGCATGTGTTTGTTATCCTACTTTTATTCTCAATATCATTGTTAGGTGTGATGTTTTATCATCTTATTTGTTGATGTCTCGCCATCTTTTCCATGTAATCTTGTTATCTTTTAGCCGATGTTTCGCCATCGCATATGTTTGTTTTCGATGTTTCGCCATCGCATGTGTTTGTTATCCTACTTTGATTCTCAACATCATTGTTAGGTGTGATGTTTTATCATCTGATTTATTGATGTCTCATCATCTTTGCCATGTAATCTTGTTATCTTTTAGCCGATGTTTCACCATCGCACATGTTTGTTGTTGATGTTTCACCATCGCATGTGTTTGTTATCCTACTTTGATTCTCAATATCATTGTTAGGTGTGATGTTTTATCATCTGGATTGTTGATGTCTCGTCATCTTTTCCATGCTATCTTTTTGTCGATGTTTCGCCATCACATATTTTGTTGTCGATGTTTCGCCATCGCACATGTTTGTTATCCTGCTTTGATTCTCAATATCATTGTTAGGTGTGATGTTTTATCAACTGAATTGTTGATGTCTCGCCATCTTTTCCCTGTTATCTTGTTATCTTTTTACCGATGTTTCACCATCGCATATGTTTATTGTCGATGTTTCGCCATTGCGTATGTTTGTCATCCTATTTTGATTTTCGATATCATTGTTATGTGTAATATTTCATCATCTTGTCTTATATTTTGTCATCATGCTGGCGTTTTATCATCTTATCTGAGTCAATGTTTCCTTGTGATATCTTGTCATCCTTTTTGTTGTTTTACCACCGTTGTTGATGTTTTGTTGTTTTATCCGATGTTTTTCCATCTTGATTGTTGCTTTTGTCTCTTTAACTAAAAAAACACAAACCAACCAAAATATATGAGCTGAACTACGGCTCCTATGATTCCTTAAAAGGGATACATAGGCATTGGGATAGGGACCAAGCGAGCACAACTTTTATTTTTCCTACATTCTTTTCTCCTTTCTTTTGCATGCATTCCCTATACAGCCTATATATAGATCCTAACACACCCTTAGATTAGAACAAACAAGAGTGGATACCATAGAGTACTACGGGCGTGTAGGGTGCTAATACCTTCCCCTCGCGTAACAGACTCCCTTACCCGATCTCTCAGTCTCAAGGCCGTGATTTCTCCCTCTTCAGGTTTTCTCGATGTTTATCTTTCCCTTTCGGAGGTATAAAAGACGTTCGGTGGCGACTTCATTGATTTTTATTATCGGATGACGGTTCGGCCGGTTGTTTCAGCTGGCGACTTCACTGGGGAAAGATTGACCTATTGCTGGTCCATCCCAGAGTCGATTCTAGCTCTTGTTTGTTTATTTCTTTGGGTGTTTATTTATTTCCAGTTATTTACAGCTTTGTATACATTGCTTGCATATGTTTGTGCATGCATTTTATCGCTTTCCATATATTTGTGATACTGCTGTGCTGGCTCTATTTTCATGATTGGGTGGGTGTTACAAGAAGTAAAAGGCCTAATACCCAGGCCAAGTGAGAACCATAGGAACCTTAGGAATATAGTGGAACATGAACGGCTAGTCGACTTTGGTTTGCCAGTGCACTCATGTCGTCCACACTCATATGAGATTACAAATAGGGTGCTATCGTTTCACATAGGTGTTTCGACGATAGTGGCCTCAAGTGTACCCGTGATTCTGAGTTACCCTTGCTTTAACCTGACCTAGTTTCACCCGTGAGTGAGGAGGGATGATTGATTCTTACAGGTCCACTTGGGATTTTTGCAAAACTGGTCAACTTTGACAAAAAATGTATTTTTGAGCACATTTGACTTTTGGCAATTTTACAAAACTGGTCAACTTTGACAAGGCATATCTCCTCCATGTTCTGGTCAACAAGATATAATCTTGTTTGAAACATGGTCCACGACCCAAATCAGCATCCACACATTATTTTCTTCATTATTGATTTTATTTAAATTTTTTATTATTTAAAATTCAAATTAAATCAAATAAATGGCAAAAAAATACAAAAGATTGAATTTGATTTGATTTTTTTGAAGGAATCAAATCTATTCAAGTTGGATTAATCAGACCAAATCAAATCAAGGTAAATTGAATCAAAATTGGCATGATTTGGAGGCATTTAGAAAAATATGATACAAGAGAAAAATCAAATCCAATCTTCATGATTCCAAGAGATTGAATATGTTTTTGTTACCCTAATTCACTCAAGCATATATATTGAACATAAACATGCACGAAAACAAGGATTACAGTCGTGAGAATACAAGAATAAAACTAAAAATTTTGCAAGAAAGTGGTGGATCGTTCTTGGACCTAGAGGGTGATTCAAGCCATTCTAACACTACCAATAGACTCCTGGACATCTCCAGAATATGTCCCAATCAATTGCAAGTATTTACATGTCCAGAATCTCGAGTTACAGACCCACAGTTTGCACATCCAAACTTGAATTTGATTTCTTAATTTACACATAATTAATCATTACTAAACATAGCATTGTGTTTGTACTAACATTTGGAATGTTTTGGTTTACATGATTTTGTATTTTGATGACTGTATGCATATGTTCCATGGCTAGGGTTTGTTTGGTTGTTTTAGGGTTTCCTTACACGGGTTAAATTGGCCAATAAAAAGGATACCATGATGCTTGTGGGTTCAAGACGAATGGATCCATGTGTTCACATTTAATTTATCATGCATTTTGATGATTTTTGAAACTCACAGGTTTGTAGCTATGGAAAATTGTCCGTAGGTAAAAGGTAATGATCTAATACGATAGACAGTGAGAAAGATGATTAGTTGGCGCAACGTCACTGGCCCATTCAAATGTTGGCGCGCGTTTTCTGTTTTTATCCATGTGTTTTCATATATTATTATTTGTTTTTATTATACTAACAAACAAAGCAGATAGCCCAGATGGCAAGGCGCGTATTGATTTGAGTGGGAGGACTTGGGTTCGATCCCAGGTCCCAGCAAATTTTGTTTTCTTACTTTGTTTCTACAGATTCAATGCATCATCATCCAAAACGCCTACCATGCGCTACCACCATTTGGCCATTGGATGTATCAATAATTCAGATCCAACGCCTCAACCAAGGAAGGACTATGGTGCACTCCCAGGCTGGCACAACAGGGAATCACACGCATGGAATGGGCTCAGCTTCATGGGCCTAAGCAATTCAGCATCATACCCCCTCATTCAGCTTCTAACAGGCCCATTCTATCTTTTTTATTTTAATTCTTTTAATTATTTTCTAACTATTTTAAAATAACACCAAAAATTATTTCTTTTTTTTATTTAATCAAAAAAAATTATAAAAGCACCAAAAATCTTTGTTTTCATAAAAAAATATTTTGTTTCTTTAATTAGTTAGCTTAATTAAAATTAGGGTAATTTAAATCCTTTTTGCTTAATTTAAAATAAATAGAATTAGGGTTAACTTGTACATAACCTAATTTTTTCTCAAAAATAACCTAAATCTTTTTCAATTAGATTTTTAGGTTTTTTTCAATTATTCTCGCATTTAACTAGCCGCGCGCATTTTTAATTTCCTTTTTATTATTATCGTAACTGCTCCGAGTTTGTAATAGTAATTAGGGTTTCAATTCCGCATCTTTATTTTCAGTCCAAAATAATTATGTATCTGCAAAAGCCTTGTAATAGCTAGGACTTTAAACTTTCCGCACTTTTAATTCCGCAAACTATAAACTACTTAGATGTATGTTAATAGGATTGTATGGAAAGACTAACTGAAAATTAATACGGTAGAAAACCCTAATTGTGCAAAGATAATTAACTGAAAAATTCACCCGCACATACTCACTCCTAGGGTTTACTCCACTCTGGTTGCCTTCGGTTAAACGGTCATGAAGTATAGGGTTTGTTAGTGGTCATCCTCTAGCCCCAAAAGATCTAAAATGACCCATTCGGATGTTGCCTCGGAAAAAAGATCTTTAAGGCTTTAGGATGATTACTAACATTTCCTAACATTACTTTTGTGATCGTATTTGTCCCTTCGAATGTCCCTAAAAAACTCCAACGACGATGCTACCTATTTCTCAATAATGGGATAGCATTGTCTAAAAGGAAAACGAATAAACCTTTTTCGAGTAGGTAGATTAGTTCCTAGGTACTTGCTCAAACAAAATTTTTTTCACACCAACACTTTTCAAACAAAGTTTTCAAAAACAAATTCGTAACACTCTTGAGGACAAAAACAAGGGTTAATACGAAGTAAAACAAAACTTTTCAAAACAAGCACACACAAGTAGTTTTCAAAATGAGAAAGTACCTAAGAGCCAGTGGAAAACCACTGATAGAAAGGGTTCTAACACCTTCCCTTTCTATAATCTACCCCCCGTACTCAGAAACATCTCGAAAAAGGTTTTTTCTGTTCTTTTTCCTTTTCCTGATTGGATAAAATAAAAGTCGGTGGCGACTCTTGCTTACCGCTACATTTTGCGAACAAAAAACACTAACCAGTATTAACAGTCGGTTCTGCCATCATATCACATATACAGACTTGAAGTCTTGCTGTCACGTGTTCAGAGATCAATTATGAAACAACTTCGTGGGGTATTGGTCGGGATAAAGATTCAGATATGGTTGTTTGTGGTATACATGCAAGCCTTTGCCCGTAATAGGGAACTCTTCGAGAAGGAAGATAGTCAGTTGAAGACTCAGTAAAACCAGGTCATGGAAGTCTTGATGATAGTGTCAGCAATCTTGCACCAACTATTGCAGTGTGAGTTATTCTCTTATCCTCATATTTTGGGGTTTCTTTTAAAACATGGAGTACCTTGTGGATTTCATCCATTATCTTGAGTGCTTGGAACGTCTTATCAGCAAATGGTTCCCAATTACCAGTTGAATTCAAAAGGTTTGATTTACCAGCAAGAGCGGAAGAAGCCTGAAGAATAGTTTTGATCTTATTTTCATGCTTTATTCTCATTTGTTTCTACACTTGGTTGAGCTTCAGTGGGTTAGGCTCCATACTTCAGTACCGTCTACAAATCCCCTTCCAAATCCTGTTATCAACGCCATATGTGGTTACCACGCCAGGGCACCTGATTATTCAGTCAGGGGCACTCTACACGGATTTTGGCCACCTGATCTTCTCTTTAGTAGTCAGTGTTTATTCCCCAAGTGAATCCATGGGGAAAAGCTTTTAAGCAGAGACAGAAGAAGCATGAGAATTCTGTTGATACCATCTCAATGCGTTACATCCTGGAACTTCCTTGTCTATTGGGAATTCATTTGATTAAGCTTCATGCTTTGGAGACTTTTCAATTTATTAATCTCTCTCCCGATTCAAATGCTAAGTGTGTCTCCCATTCTGGGGTATTTGGTCATGATGTTGAAAATTGCAAGATGGTTTAATTAAAGTCTAGCTCCTGCCTGGCGTCTCTCTCAAAGTCCAATTTCTAAGGTGAAGGACAATTTCGAACTTTTAGCTTGGTACAACATCCAACCTCTCTTTTGAGATAATATTTAGTGGACATCATTCTGGGGCACTCGGCTATTCAAGTTGAAGATTGGTTTGTCATCCAGAGATAAAGTCCATGTTTGGAGCAATTCTGAGACTATTGTGTCCAGATCAACAGGGAATCTCTTATCCATGTGAGCCTCAAGGTTTCTGAAGATCGTTTGAAGCAATCAGTCCATACGGAGTCTGTTTTACGGTGGCAGAACCGACTGTTTAAATACTACTGGTTTTTTCATTTTGCATTCACAAATGTGCGGTAAGCAAGAGTCGCCACCGTCTTTTCTTTCATCCAAATTAGGAAAGGGTGAAAAGAACTGAAAAAGACCTTTTCGATATTTTTCTGAGTAAGGGGGTAGATTATGGAAAGGGAAGGTGTTAGCACCCTTTCCATCCGTGGTTTTCCACGGGCTCTTAGAGGTTTTCTCATTTTTAAAACCTTATCTTTCAGTTGTTTCTAGCATCTGGGTTCTCATTGCTTCTACCTTAGCTTGCGGTTGTTCCAATCGTTCGTCCTTATTGTCTTCAGGACTTTTCTTGGTCAGGTCCTCAGCAAAGAGTGCTTTCAACTCTTCCTGCCCCTGGGTCAGAGTAAGGAAAGTTTGTGGGAATTGAGCGCTTTGAGCTTGAAGGTCTTTGATTGTTTGTTCAAGAGCCATTGCTGAAATAAACAACGAATAAGATAAGGACCCTGCTTTAAAACCTGTTTATGCAATAACATGTATGATATGTGTATGCAATGTTTTCAAGAACTCGCGGGATAAACAAGAAGATTCCAGCAGTTGAAATTTGTAGCTTTGAAGAACTTTGTATTATTGAAGGTCCTTCTACAAGAGTCAAGCTCACCATATCAAGATGTTCATAGCCCCTGACTCAAGCTGTTGAGTTTTGATCTTTTGACGACATTGGCTAGAGGAAAATAAATCCCCTTTACCCCTTGCTAGACGTCTGATTTATCACAACCTGCATCACAAACCATTGAGATCCTTGAAATGGTTAAGGAAATGATGTGGCATGATGTTATGATGTGTATGCTATGCGTTAAGCAAAAGTGTAAGGTGATGTAAGCAAGTAAACCCTGCAAGAAATCCAAGTTATTGGATAATGACCGTGAACAAATCTTGCAAGGAAATCATGTTGTCAGATAATAAAACCCTGCAAGAGTTCAAGTTGAAAGTAAACAAATCACACAAGAAGCCTTAGGTTTAGGCTTGCACGGGGTTTGTAGGTAAGTACCCTCTTGAAGTTTAGTTGGCTCAACTTGTCTTAGAAATAGTAACCGGGTTTAAGGAGTCTCAATATCACTGATCTTCCTTTATCGAGTTATTTCAGCTTAACAATCTTTTCTTGCAGCTGAAACATCTCGAAAGTCCGATCTCAATGAGTGTAGCATCGAGTATCAACCAATTCCCAGCTTTAAACCGAGACTGGCTATCTCACTACTTTCTAATGGCCAAGTTTGTTCAACTAAGGTTCTAAGGCCTGTTAGTGCTTCACGACACCATGCGGCGGCCCCGTATTCTCCTCTATTCAACACAAGGGATACCGGTACCAACCAAAGTGTCACACCAACACAGCCATCGCTTCAACCATATCGGTCTACGCTGTACAGTCTCCATGATCTATTGCTGTTTACATGAAAGTGTGCCCCAGATCTGGGTGTAGTATCTATAGAAACAACCCGAACAACCCTTAAAGATAAAGCAATCAAAGCACATAAAGCAGTTAAATAATGAACTAACTCTAAGGTAACCCCACTTTCTATGTATCCCCAGCAGAGTCACCAATTCTATTTTACAGTGGTAGAACCGACTGTTTAAATACAATTGGTTTTTGCGTTTTTTGTTCGCAAATGCGCGGTAAGCAAGAGTCACCACCGTCTTTTCTTTCATCCAAATTAGGAAAGGGTGAAAAGAATAGAAAAATACATTTTCGAGATTTTTCTTAGTAAGGGGGGTAGATTATGGAAAGGGAAGGTGTTAGCCCCCTTTCCATCCGTGGTTTTCCACGGGCTCTTGGAGGTTTGCTCATTTTTAAAATGCTTTTGTGCTTTGTGTGTTTGAAAATGTTTTGAAAAGACTTAGTGTGGAGATTTGATTTGTGTTTAACTCTTGTATCGGTCCTCAAGAGTGTTAACAAAGCAAATGTTTTGAAATTGTTTTTGAAAAGTAGTATTTGTATGTAAGGGAAAACAGTATTTTTGAGCAAACTTCTAACAGCTATCTACTTCGTACTTGAAAAGGTTGTTCTTTTCCTCTTTTCCTTTAGACAACTCTATCCTACTATTAGTGAGTAGGTAGCCTTATCGTTGGATGTTGAGGGACAATTGAAGGGAAGTTACAGTCACGAAGGAAATTTATGGAGATGCTTTAGCAATTCTGTTTTAGGGACTAGATCCTTTACCGAGAAGGTAACTGTAGGGTCATCGAGGGACTATAATATTTGATTTTACGGGTCTTTGTTAAAGCACTCCTGCCTCATGACTGTTTTTTAAAGGCAACCAAAGTGGGCGTACCTTAGAGGTTCCTGTGTGCAATTATGTTCTGTTTCAGTTATTTATCTTTAAACATTTAGGTGTTCTACCATTTGTTTTCAAATCTTGTCATGCAATCCTAGTTAGTATACATTTAAGTACTTAATATATGTACATGAATTTAAAGTGCGGGAATTGTAAATCCTACGCTATTACAAGGCTTCGGGAAGGGGATTTACATTATACAGGGATAAAGGGGATAAAGCAGTAAAATATCCTAATTTTTATCTATTACACCCGGTGAACATATACAATAAATAGTAAAAATACAGAATTAAATAAACGCGCATGAAATAGAAAAGACGTCTAAAAAAATCCTAAAGAAAAGAAATCTTTTTGTTGTTTTATTTTATTTTGGGAAAATAATCTAAATCTTTTTAATTTTAGTTTTTGAGAAAATGTTAAGATAATTAAAATGATTAGTTAATGAAATTAATTTAATAAAAAAAAACTATCCTAATGTTTTTGTGGTTTTTTGAATTGATTTTATGTCAAAGTAAAAAGATTAACAAAGAAATAACAAAAAAGAAACCAAAATAAAATATGAAAGAGTGGGGATTCTTTGATCCTAGGGGGAATCAGAACTTCGATTAAAAAAAAGGCTGCCTTCGATCCTAAGGAAGGCTACTTTTGATTTGGAGATAGTCTGAGTTTTAGATCCAAGAGGGATGAGTGTTCTTCGACCTAGAAGGAGATGGTTGTCTTTCGATCCAGGGGTGGATGATATGAGGAAAATGAATCTGCAAATGTATGCTGGCAAAAACAAAAGGCGTGACCTAGGTGCTAAGCCCAAGTCTTTCAATCCTTGCACTGTGTCCTCATTTATGCTGGATCTGCAATAGATGTTAGAAGCAAACGAAAAGCAATACATACCTGGGTACTACACCCAGACTCTTCGGTCATGAATGAAAAATCGGATGACTATAATATGCAAAAAGGTATAGAATTTAATTCCTTACATTTCCCTTACCAACAATGGTGTATGAGTCTATGGTGATGGGCATGGATTCGAATCTGATATTCTTTTGGAATGGGGATGCCAATCGAAGATGATGATCTGTGGATCTGGGTGTGGAAATGTTTGCTGGATGAGGGAACCTGCAAAAGGTGTTTCGATTGGGAGGCTTCTTGAGATTTTTGAGCAGTGCATGTGTGTAGTCTCTTCGTGTGCAGTATGAATGCGTGTTCTCTTTTGCATTTCCTTTATGTCCTCTCCTTCGTTCGCCCTTTCGTTTTATCTTTTTTTCCCCTGGCATTGTATGCTTGCCCTTGTATTTATAGTATAGTGATGGTCTAGTAACGGCAAGAGACAACAAGTTAACCATGCTTTTAAGACCATGAGACAAAAATCATACATATTAAAAGCATTCCTTTTTGGAACATTCATGTATCTTTGGAAATATTGGATGAACCTGAACACTTGTCCCCTTCGAATACCCTCCAGTCGTTCGAAAATCCTTCGCCCAAATACCACCCGAAGGGTATTTGTTGAAACATCAATCGAATGGTCTTGCCAAAAGGCCAATCGAAGGGTCTTGCCAAAAGTCCAAACGAAGGGTCTTGCCAAAATTCCAATCGAAGGGTCTTTCCAGAAGTCCAATCGAAGAGTACTGCCAAAAGTCCAATCGAAGGGTCTTGCCAGAAGTCCAATTGAAGGGTATTTCCAGAAGTCCAATCGAAGGGTACTGCCAAAAGTCCAATCAAAGGGTCTTTCCAAAAGTCCAATTAAAGGGTCTTGCCAAAAGTCCAATCGAAGGGTACTGCCAAAATTCCAATCGAAGAGTCTTTCTAAAAGGCCAATCGAAAACATCTTTGTTCTGATGCCAATCAAAAGACTTTGCTAAAATGCCAATCGAAAGCCCATGTTAACAGGCCAATCGAAGGACCTTTGTCCATGCCAATCGAGTGGCGCTATGCAGATACCAATTGAAAGGCATTTTGGAGATGCCAATCGAAAGGCACTTTGGAGAGGACAATCGAAAGGCACTTTGACCAACTCCAAAATTTTTTATTTTCTTCAGGAAACTGTCATTAACCACCCATGTAAAAGAAGATCTTGTAAAAACTGAGAGGGTAAATTTTGGGGTACAATAGCTGCCCCTGTTCAATCTTCTTAAACCTGAAGATGCAGATTGGCTTGTCTGCCTTTTGTGATCTGAAGGTGGAAGATGATTGAACACTAGAGTGCCCAGAAATTTGCACTCGTCTGAAGTAATATTGTTGGTGAATAACATCGGGAATGGGCTTACAGATTCCATTTGTAAAAGGTGACAGGAGACCGTCGGAGATGGGCTTAAAGATGTCATCCACGGAATATGGCAGAGAGTCGTCAGAGATGGGGTTAAAGATGCCATCCAGAAGACTGTTGATTTCATGAGATACTCCTTTATGAGGATTCATGTTCCTGCTGTGTGAGGAGGAGTCCGCTGAGGATTGTTGATCTATGTCTTGGAACATAGAGTTTTAGGAGTTTAGTCGTTCGTTACTCTATTGGGGAGTCATCTCTTGATTTGAAGAGACGGAAGTGAACTACTATCTGGTCAGGATCCAGGCTTCACAGTGACTTACTGAGGATGATAAGGCTGATTGTTATCTGGTCGTGCTCCAGGTTTCAAAGCGACTTACTGGGGAATAAGATTAAATTGTTATTTGGTCATACTCCAGGCTTCAGTGACTTGAACTGTTATCTGGTCGTGCCCAGGCTTCAGTGATTTGAAGAAATTATGTTGTTATCTGGTCGGGTCAAGGCTTCAACTTGAATTTAAGGTATACTACTATCCGGTCGAATACAGGCTTCATAGTGACTGACAGAGTAAACTGCTATCTGGTCGGATTCTAGGCTTTGCAGTGTCTGGAGAATTTAACTGTTATCTGGTCAGAATCTAGGCTTCACAATATATTCAACTAGAATGGAAATCAGAGAGATCTTAGTGTCAACCTGACTGAACCAGATAAGGTCTTGGATTAACTTTGACCGGATAAGAATCAGGAAAATCTTAGGATCGATTTAACTGAACCAGTAAAGGTCTACTGGAAATCAGTAACAAGTCAATGGTCAACTTGAACTGAACCAGCAGAGGCCTTGGATTAACTTTGACTGGATAAGAATCAGAAAAATATTAGGATCGATTTAACTGAACCAGACGAAAGTCTTGGAATATTTCTACTAGAATAAGAATCAGGGAGATCTTAGTGTCAATCTGACTGAACCATAGAAGGTCTTGGATTTACTTTGACTGTATAAGAATCAGAAAAATCTTAGAATCGACTTAACTGAACCAGACGAAAGTCTTGGGATATCTTCAACTAGAATAAGAATCAGAGAGATCTTAGTGTCGATCTGACTGAACCAGAGAAGGTCTTGGATTAACTTTGACTGGATAAGAATCAAAAAAATATTAGAATCGACTTAACTGAACCAGGCGAAAGTCTTGGAATATCTTCAATTAGAATAAGAATCAGGGAGATCTTAGTGTCGATCTGATTGAACTAGAGAAGGTCTTGGATTAACTTTGATTGGATAAGAATAAGAAAAATCTTAGAATTGACTTAACTGAACCAGACGAAAGTCTTGGAATATCTTTAATTGGAATAAGAATCAGGGAGATCTTAGTGTCGATCTGACTGAACCAGAGAAGATCTTGGATTAACTTTGACTAGATAAGAATCAGAAAAATCTTAAAATCGACTTAACAGAACCAGACGAAAGTCTTGGAATATCTTCAACTCGAATAAGAATCAGGGAGATCTTAGTGTCGATCTAACTGAACCAGAGAAGGTCTCGTGAGGACATTTTTCTGATGAAATTGCTGAAACAGCCCTTCATTAGACGTAGTTTTTGAGAGGACTATCAGATTACATTAGTAGTCAACGGTGTTTGTTGATTTGATCTTGTCCCTGAAAAAGGTAAAGAATTAGTCACAGGCAATGTCATGATGTATGAAATGCATAATGATGATGCTCTCAAAATAAATGAGATTATGCTTTATGCGGTGTGTATGCACATGCCATGATGTATGAATATGGGATGTTATTGAGATGTTTCCCAGTCTAGGAAAATAAATCCCGGACTACTGATGGAGAGTATTGGGAAACTGAATCCTTCATTTTTGCTGGGGACGATGAATGAAGATGATTCGTTGGGGAGTTCCTCTTTCTGTTTGAGGATAACTTGCTAGGGATTAAATTTGCTTGAGGATTGATTCTGCTCGAGGATAACTCTGCAGAGAGAGATGCTCGTTGGAAGATTCTGCCGATATAGAGAAATAAACTCTGTTGGGAAATGGGCTTTTGTAATTTGAGAAATAAAATTTACCCGAGAAGAGGTTTTATAACTGTTTGAAATTATAAAGCTCGGCTGGGGAAAATATAGTTCAGCTCTCTGAGGGAACTTTGCTGGAGAAAGTAATTCCTGCTTGGGGAAGAAGAGACCAATACTCTGGTTGTTTCTCCTCTGTGGGGAACATAGATGTCACGGACGTACATTGAGGATACGATGATGACTTTGCATCAGGATGTTTCTGCCCCCGTGCCTGCTGAAGGTTTTGTGGAAGGATCTATGTCGTGATTGTACTTGAAAATGTATTGAATGAGTTTCATAATGACATCCGTCTATGGACCGTATCTGCACTGTACTTGAAACATGCATTGAACGAGTGTCAGAATGACATCCGTCTCTAGATCGTATCTACATTATGCTAGGAGAGAATCTGGAGTAAGTGTCAGGATGACATCCATTCTTGGATCGTACCTGAACTGTTGCTAGGAGATAATCTGGAATGAGTATCAGGATGACATCCGTCTTGGATCGTACCTGAACTGTTGCTAGAAGATAATCTGAATAAGTATCAGGATGACATCTGTCCTAGATCGTACCTGAACTGTTGCTAGAGATGATCTGAATAAGTATCAGAATGATATCCGTCTCTGGATCATACCTGAACTGTTGCAAGGAGATAATCTGGACTAAGTATCAGGATGACATCCGTCTTGGATCGTACCTGAACTGTTGCTAGAAGATAATCTGGACTAAGTATCAGGATGACATCCGTCTTGGATCATACCTGAACTATTGCTAGAAGATAATCTGGACTAAGCATCAAGATGACATCCGTCTTGGATCGTACCTGAACTGTTGCTAGAAGATAATCTGGACTATTCAGAATGTTTCCCTTGGGGAAGGGAAACTCTATAATCCGCTTTGGGAATCCCGAGAAGCTTGGAGACTTCATTAGGGAATTTTCGTCGGAGCAGTAATTTGGAGATTTTGCTCTGCCGAGGGTATGATAACACCTGTCCTCAATAGGATGCATGCTAAGAACATGGTAGTGACCTTGTAGTAGAATGCCCATGTCTCGATACTTGTTGTAGAAAATATCACCCGGGGATTTTGTAGATGGTGATCAAGATGATATGTCTTCTACTGATGAATAAATGACAAGATAACGCGACGTAGTCGTTCGCTTTAATCCCTAACTTTTACCTAGACTGTCTTTTCAGATTTTCAGTCCATCGGGATACCCTTTTTATGCCCAAGCCGCCTTTTGAGGTTTTTGACTTGCCGAGTGTATAATTTTTTTTATCCCTAATTTTTGCCCGAAACTTTTTTGTTCGCCAGGATGCCCTTATTTTTGCCTAGGCCAGTCAACCTAGCGGGTCTTTTACATGCAGAGTATTTTCCGACTATCTCCATGTTCACCGGATACGGAGAATTGTCAATGTCTATAGTAGTAAGTGTTGCCACACTGCCAGAAGATGTATGTTCTATTGTATAGGATTCGCTGCTGGAATTCATGTCCAATGCCCCAAGTGATTCAGATGGGGATCTGCCCCTAGCTATTCGGCATTTTTGAGAGATTCCTTGAATCTTGACTTGAATTCCCCAGATGATGGACAATGATCATGTCGTGCCCCTTGGTTGGAAGTGTTTTTCCACTTGAGGTGAACCTTTTCATTGAGAAAGTTTTTGCTCACTAGATATTCGTCATGCAAATTTCCCTGTCGTTGAACAAAAAATCATATGCAAGTAATGGTATTTTAAGAATGCAAAGTTTATGTATGTCTTGAAGTTTTTGAAAATTCATTTTTTTTAGTAAAACAAATTTTACAAGAGAGTGATGTCAACTCAGGATTTATAGCAAGTCCTACAGGAGTCAGGATACCTTTGTAACAGTATGCTCTCAAACTAACCCATGCTTCTGCAAGGACTTTTAAGGGTTGTAACGTGGCCTGGTTCACGGTTTAAGAAACAAAGGATAAAGGATCAAAATTTATTTGTACCCACCCCCTCTTCGTGATGTTCTTCAGTCCTATGCTCAGTTAATTATGCATTTTGAATCCAAATTGAGTTTGGCATCTTGTCCTTGATGTTCTGGTGATGGTTTGGATACTGAAAGCTTCTTTTGACGAGGCAGTCTTTTTTGTAATCTTTTCTTTTGTCGAGGATTTATAGGACCTCTTTTTTTTAATTTTACTATCCCTGTCTTTTGCCTAAACTGTTTCTTTTTGCGATCACAGTCAGTGGGATGCCCCCGTTTTTTCTTAAGTCTCCTTCATAGGTTTTGACTTAGCGGGCTTTTATTGTGAGAGATAATGACTGTCTGTCCTGACGATTATGAGGAACCATCACAGTCTTTTGATTTGGAAGGATGTCTTAGATGCCATTCATTGTGTATGAAGCAGAAGATTGCGACTGAATGCGCGTATGAATTAACTGAGAAAACTACCCTGACCCAGGTTATGAATAAGGGTTTTAATTTGTGTGAAAAGAAAAACTCCTACTTCTTTGGATCAAAGGGGTTGACTAGGGATTATCTTCCTTATAACTCCACTGTTTGGGATTTGAAATAACGTCTGTACATCATCAACAAGGTTTGTTCAAAAGCACACTATGGATTATGGTATCGTTTTCGTCATCCTCCCTCTAAAGGCTTAGAGCTTTTGATCAAGAGTTGGATATCACAAAAAGGAAGTAAGAAAGCAGTTCAATCATAGTGCACACAAATTAATTCAAGATAAACATGTGCAATGCATTGATGAAATAACAAGGTTTGATATGAATAAATGTTCAACAATCAAAAGAAAATTACAAATTGAAAATTGTAATGAACGAAAAGCCTTCTTGTCAGAACTTGTCACTCCAGATGGTGTGCTTTGGAGGAATGACAGAAAAATTCCAGTTGACCATCTTGTGTGAATTCCAGCACCCCTTCATCAATCAAGTTTTGAATTTTGTATTTCAACATCCAACAATCATCAGTATAATTCCCCAGACTGTTGGAGTGATATGCACACCTTGCATCAGGGTTGTAATTAGGGGAAGAAGTCTTGGGATTCGGATGAGGCCCTATCAACGTAACCAGATTCATCCTTAACATGTGTTGTAAAGATTGAGACAACGACATGTTAAGTTTGGTAAACTGCCTCTTGGGTGTATCCGGCTTACTTTGATTAACCCGTTGTTTTTGGCAAGGTTGTTGTTGGACTCTTGGCGTAATAGCCGTCTGGAAAGGCTTGGTCCCCGAGCTAACTTTTTGTCTCATCAGGGGTTGGTTAATGACTTAACCCCCACCCTCGACCGCTTGCTTCATACGGTTGTGTCTGTCTTGACGAAGTTTGTTGATAACGTCCCTCAGCTCTTCTTGTCCCCGGGCTAGGCCTTGGATAAGAGCCATCTGCCCTCATTTCTTCTACCTTATGATTTTTGCAACCGCCACGGTTGCAAACCTTTAGTGCCTACGTACCACCTTTTCGTGCAATAGGGGATCAGGGTACACGTAGTTCCTCTGTTAGAACATAGTTTGATTCTACAACCCTTAATTGGAGTTTTGATGATAACAAACACAAAGAACAAATATGCACTCTAAATTTGTGTTATTTTGTATATAGAAATTCTGACCAAAGCAGTATCAGAAGTTACGCTATAGAAGCTTTCAAGCTGAGGTAATCAGAATCTGCGCTGAAGAATGATGATCAGAACCTGCACTGAAGTGAAGAATACTCTGATTCTGAACAGACATTTCATATACCATCAGTTCCTCACATCTCTGAGTCATCAATGTTCTGAAGCAATTGCAGCATGCAAGATTCTAAGATTTTGAAGCGTTACTATTCAATCAAGACAGCATCACATGCAACGACTTTATTTAGACAAGAATCTTCTCAATATAGAAACAACATTGAATGTCCATTATCACGCTTTATGTTGGACATGATTACTATGCCTATATAAACAAGCTAAGAGGACAAATCGTTTACGATTTTTGAACACGACTGAAAGATATCTCTAAAAGCGCTGCAAGCTTACATATTCTTTTCTGCGCTCAAAATTGTGTAAAATATCACAGTTGTGATACTGTTTTTGTAAAGAAAAACAACCATACACAAAATACTCTTTCATCTTGATTAAGCTAGTTTTTCCTTAAGATAAACCGGGTTGTGGTTGTACTCAAGAATACTTTGGCAGTTGTCAAAGTAGTGATTGTAATCAGTTTTTGGTTAGTGAATTAAGTCCTCGTTGGAGAGAGGCGAAATCACCTTGACGGCTGGACTGGAGTAGTTTGAGATCAAATGAACCAAGATAAAAATAGCATGTCTACTGCACTTTTGATCTTAAGTTTTCAATTCAACCCCCCTTATTGTGTTTTTCACTTCTTCAATTGGCATCAGAGCGCCTGGTTCTGAGTTCATACACTTAACCGTGTCAGTACAAGATACAAGCTTTAGAAAAACACTATGGTGGGACCAAGCCAAAACATCAACAATGACTATCATGAGGACAAGGACATAATCAGTGGAAAACCTCCAGTCTTTGATGGAGAAAATTTTGACTACTGGAAAGACAGAATTGAGAGCTTCTTTCTGGCCCATGATGCTGATCTATGGGACATGGTAATTGATGGATACACACAGCTAGTGGATGAAAGTGGTCAGAAGATAGACATAAAAAGGATGTCTGACCAGTAAAAACGTGATTTCAGAAACCATCATAAAGCCATAACAATACTTCTCAGTGTTATCTCATACTCAGAATATGAGAAAATCTCAAACAGAGAGACAGCCAAAAACATGTTTGACTCTTTGAGAATGACGCATGAAGGCAATATACAAGTCAAAGAAACCAAGGCCCTTGCGCTCATTCAGAAATATGAAGCATTCAAGATGGAAGGCAGTGAATCTATAGAAGCAATGTTCTGAAGATTCCAGATTCTTGTTGTTGGGCTGAAGCTTCTTGACAAAGGATATTCTACTGCTGATCACGTAAAGAAGATCATCAGAAGTCTACCCAAGAAATGGAGGCCAATGGTCATAACACTTAAACTAGCTAAAGATCTCAACAAGACATCTTTGGAGGAACTTGTCAGCTCTCTCAGAAGTCACGAGATAGAGCTAGAAGAAGATGAGCCTCAAAAGAAAGGTAAGCCACTAGCATTGAAATCTAACAAAAAATCCGATTCTAAGGTTTTGCAGGCTATGGAAGAAACCTCTGATGGATCCTCATCAGAAGAAGATGAATTGTCTCTCCTCTCCAGAAGGGTTAATCAACTGTGGAAGCAGAGACAAAGGAAGTTAAAAAATCCTATAAGATCAAAGAATCAAAATGAATCCTCCTCTAGATACAGAAAGTATGAGTCCTCCTCTGTACACAGAAGATCTGAAGGTTCTTCAGGACACAGAAAGTCAAATAACAAGGACATCATCTTCTATAAGTGCAATGAGTAAGGGCACTACAAAAGTGACTGTCCAAGGCTTCAAAAGGAGAAGCCCAAAAACAAGTTCTTCAAGGAGAAGAAGAAAAGCCTCATGGCAACATGGGACGATTCAAACACTTCTGATGCTGACTCAGAGTCAGATGATGAAAGAGCCAACATAGCTCTCATGAAAATGTGTCAGAAGACAGTGAAGCTTCTGGTTCAGAATCTGAACAAACACTAAAGAGGTATTCCCTGACTTCACTATTAATTTTACTAAGGCTGAACTTGCAGAAAGTCTGAATGAAATTCTGGAAAGGTATCAACAAATCAGAGTCAAATTAAAGAACCTGAAAAGGGATCTTGTCTCTGACTCTGAAAAGACTGAGAGTCTTAGATTAGAGAATTCTGAGTTAAAAGAAAAGGTTTCAAAATTAGAAAATGATTTACAAAACTCTCAGAAAGAAATAATCTCAGAGACTCCCAGTAATTCTGATGAGATCATCAAAGAGTATGATCACAGCTTTCAGAAGTTTCTGGCTAAAAACATAGATAGAAGCAAGATGGCTTCAATGATCTATGGAGTTAGCAGGAATGACAGAAAAGGAATAGGATACCAAGGTAAGGTATCTACACCTAAGAAATTCATGGACCTTGTCATAAAAAACACACCACTAAAATCACACTTCACATATAGGCACACACATGACCTAAAATACACTATTAATGATTACTCTGTCAAACCAAAATTCAACCAAAATTTTGGTAAAACTAACAAACTAGGACCCAAGAAGATATGGGTACCCAAGGACAAAATTATATATGTAGCAGAAATCTTTAGCGGCAAGGCTAAACACCAGTCATGGTACCTGGACTCTGGATGCTCTCGACACATGACGGGAAGAAAGCATATGTTCCAAAGCCTGGAACTTAAACCTGGAGGCTACGTGGGCTTTGGAGGCAACCAAAGAGGGAAGATCATTGGCTCTGGAATAGTAGCACAAAAGTGTATCATGTTAGGATACTCTGAACGCTCAAGAGGGTACAAAGTATACAATACAAAAACACAGATTGTTGAAGACTCAAAGAAGAATGAATTCTTTGCAGATATAGAAGTTGAATTCACAAGTACTGAAGATAACTCATCAGAAGTTCTCAATAGAGACGCTCCAACAACTTCAGAAAGAAATGTTACAAGTGATCCAGTACCTTCTGTTGATCAACTCCAAAAAAGGTTATCCAGAAGCAGCATAGCTCACCCAGAATATAAGATCCTGGGAAAGAAGGATGATCCAATCAGAACAAGATCAATATTCAGTAACTCTGAAGAATCCCTCATGGGACTGGTCTCTCTGATTGAACCAACAATAATTGATGAAGCTCTTCTGGACAATGACTGGATTTTGGAAATGCAGGAGGAATTAAATCAGTTCACCAGAAATGACGTATGGGATCTGGTTCCCAAACCAAAAGGATTCAACGTCATTGGAACAAAGTGGGTGTTCATAAACAAACTGAATGAGCAAGGAGAAGTCATCAGAAACAAAGCACGACTGGTGGCACAAGGTTATAGTCAGCAAGAGGGGATAGACTATACAAAAACCTTTGCTCCAGTCGCCAGGTTAGAATCTATCAGACTCTTAATCTCATTTGCTGTAAACAATGGCATCACTCTGTATCATATGGATGTCAAAAGTGCATTCCTAAATGGCTACATAGATGAAGAGGTATATGTGCACCAACCCCCCGGGTTTGAGGATTCCAAACACCCAGAATATATTTTCAAACTAAAGAAGTAACTCTATAGTCTGAAACAAGCTCCTAGAGCTTGGTATGAAAGACTAAGTAACTTCCTATTAGAAAAGGAATTCACCAGAGGGAAAGTGGACACAACCTTGTTCTGTAAGACATTTAAGAATGACATTTTAGTTTGTCATATTTATGTAGATGATATCATTTTTGGATCCACTAAACCTTCTCTGGGAAGAGAATTTGCTAAGTGCATGCAGGCAGAGTTTGAGATGAGCTTAATGGGGGAACTCAAATTATTTCTGGGCATTCAGATAAACCAAACTCCAGAAGGAACTTACATTCATCAGAGAAAATATGTCAGAGTACTTCTGAAGAAATTTGACCTCTCAGAATGTAAGCCCTCAAAGATTCCAATGCATCCCACGTGCATTTTGGAAAAGGAAGAGGTAAGTAAAAAGGTAGAACAGAAAATCTATAGAGGTATGATTGGCTCTCTCCTTTGTCTGAAGGCTTCAAGGCCTGATATTTTATTCAGTGTTTGCTTATGTGCTAGATTCCAATCAGATCCTAGAGAATCTCACTTAACAGCAGTTAAGCGAATTTTCAAGTATCTGAAAGATACTACTAATCTGGGTTTGTTTTATAGAAAATCCAATGAATACAACTTAGTAGGATACTGTGATGCTGACTTTGCTGGAGACAAAGTAGAGCATAAAAGCACTTCTGGAAGCTGCCAGTTTCTGGGAGACAATATGATCTCATGGACCACCAAGAGACAATCCACAATAGCATTGTCAACAGCAGAAGCTGAATACATAGCAGCTGCTGGATGTAGCACTCAAATGCTCTGGATAAAAAGTCAACTTGAAGACTTCAACATATTTGAGAGTAACATTCCTATCTTCTGTGATAACACTTCTGCCATATGTCTCAGTAGAAATCCCATTTTGCATTCTAGGGCTAAGCATATAGAAATAAAACATCACTTTATTAGGGACTATATTTAGAAAGGAATTCTTACTTTAAAATTTATTGACACGGACCATCAATGGGCTGATGTATTTACAAAACCCCTTTCTGAAGATAGATTCAATTTCATTCTGAAACATCTCAGCATGAAGTTATGCCTAGAATAAAATGTTTTATTTACATATCTTAACCCTCAGAACTTTATTGTTTTCTGTGAACATCTGATCAACTTGTCTTCTAAAGTTAGAAGTATAGTTGCCTCATGTAGTTGTTTAGGTATTGGCATGCATTTTTGGTAAAACCAGGTGTATGAATGTCATGACTGATGTCATAACATTCTAGTTTATTAGGTACAGATTTATTAGGTACCTTTGCAGAAAAATATTGTCATACAGGTACTGATGTTTATGAGTGTGTATCTGAGCATTTTGCAAAATGATCACATTTACCAAAATCAGTAAACATGAATTCAGATGTCATAACAAATGTTAAGACATCCTGTTCTGAACTAACAATTATGCAGTTTGGTTAATTCTGAGTTTTTTCAGGAAAATGACTCAGTCTTTCCAGAACAGAATCCTGCGTTTTCTTTGGGTTATCCTAGCTCAACCCTAACCTGGTTGATAAAGTCCTGTGACCTAGTCTTAAGGTCAAACGGAATTAACCCTAGCTTTTTGTGGAAACCCTAACTGAAGATGCAGATGCTATATATTCAACAGGGCTGCTGTTTTGAATGGAATCCCTTTTGACAGAAGATCATTTAGAAGCTGTATAGTTTTAACTATTGTAATCCAAGCAATTATCATTGTGATAAGTGACTTGGAATAGGTTTTAATTGTAAGGGTTGTGTAACACTCAAAGCTTTGAAGCAAGAGTGTTTGTATGTCTCTTGACTAAAGCTGTGAAGCAAAGTCAAGTTAGGTTTGTGTATCACTTAAAGCTGTGAAGCAAGAGTGTTTGTGTTGCTTGATTAAAAAGCTGTGAAGCATAATCAAGTGTATGTTTTGAAGAGTGTCTTTAACAATTCATTAGTCAAATTGTTTTATGTATCACTGTTGTGATTGAGGGGGAGTGAGTAGGAACTCAGGTTTAAGTTGTACTTAGATTGAAGTTGCATTGGGTAGGTCTTAAGTCAAGGAGATAAACTGGTTGGTTTATTCCTGAATTAATATCTCTTATAGTGGATTTCCTCCCTGGCTTGGTAGCCCCCAGAGTAGGTGTTGTTGCACACTGAACTGGGTAAACAATTGATTGTGTTCTTTATTGTTTTTTTTTGTATTTACTGTCTTATAGTAAGTCAGATACGGTGTCATAACATTGAACGTGACATTGAGTATCTGCAGCCATAATTTCAATTGGTATCAGAGCAGGCACCCTGCCTGTATTACTGGGTGAGATCTAGGGATATCACTTTCTGGCACTATGGACAAAGAAGGAGTTTTTGGAAATAGACCACCCATTCTGGATGGAACTAATTATGACTACTGGAAACCTCAGATGATTGCCTTCTTAAAATCTCTGGACAAAAAGGCTTGGAGAGCTGCTGACAAAGGATGGATCCATCCCACCATAACTGAGAAAGATAGGACAATCAGTTTGAAGCCTGAGGAAGATTGGAGTAAAGAAGAAGATGAGTTAGCCCTGGGAAATTCCAAAGCTTTAAATGCCTTGTTCAATGGAATTGATAGAAACATTTTCAGACTAGTACATCAATATGAACTGGCCAAGGAAGTTTAGGACACTCTCAAAACTACTCATGAGGGCACTTCCAAAGTAAAAATGTCAAGGCTTCAGATGTTGACTACCAAGTTTGAGAATCTAAAAATGATGGAAGATGAAACCATTCATGAGTTTCACATGAACATCTTGGAGATTGCCAACACCTTAGGAGCACTGGGAGAAAAGATGTCAGAAGAAAAACTGGTGAGAAAGATTCTCAGATCCTTGCCTAAAAGATTTGCAATGAAGGTAACTGCCATAGAGGAATCCCAGGACATCAGCAAGTTGAAAGTGGATGAACTAATTGGGTCTCTTCAGACTTTTGAGATAGGGATCACTGAAAATGGTGACAAGAAGAACAAGAGCATAGCACTTGTATCCAACACTGATGAAGAAGAAAATATTTCAGAAGCTATAGCCATGCTTGGAAGACAGTTCAACAAACTCATCAAAAGAATAGATCCAAAGTCAAGGTCTAATGTTCATAACATTCCCTCTGACATTGACTGTTCCAGCAGAAGACCAAGGTCAGAAGAGAAGGGAAACCAAGGCAGAGGAATTCAATGCCATGGTTGTGAAGGATATGGGCATATTCGAGCTGAATGTCCAACCTTTCTTAAGAAACAAAAGAAAGGAATGACTGCTACTTGGTCTGACTATGATTCAGAAAGTAATCCTGAAGAAGAATCTGCCAAACTAGTTACTGCTCTAACTGGTGTTTGTACCTCTGAAAGTGACACTAGTGATGAAGAGGTGTCATTTGAAGAACTGGCTGATACTTACAAGAAATTGTGTATCAGAAGTACTGAAGTCTGTGTGAAGAATGAGAAACAATCAAAACTCATCATAAAGCTGGAGGCTGAGAAAAGGGCAAACCTTGAAACTATAAGTCATCTAGAAGGGGAAGTTCAATTGCTGAACTCACAAATGAATCAAATGACCAAATCTGTCAAGATGCTGACTAATGGAACAGACAAATTGGAAGAGATCCTTCAGGTTGGACAAAATGTGGGAAATAAAACTGGACTAGGATTTATGGAAGCAAAGAAATCTGGTACAGTCAAGAAGATCAGGCCTGATAAGCAAATGTCAAAACAGATGTCTCAACACAACTCTCAACATCAGAAACAAAAATATATGAAGAAAACGTACCAAAGATGGAGATGTCATCATTGTGGAAGGTATGGTCACATAAAGCCCTTCTGCTTCAAACTGCATGGATACCCTAATCAAAACTCAGGTGTTAAACCTAAGTCAAAAAGGGTACCACATACTCCTCAATGGAAGAAAAAGGCTACTGCCCTGATAGCCCACACTTCCCTGAGAGTGTCTGCAAAGGAAGGCTGGTACTTTGACAGTGGGTGTTCTAAACACATGACTGGAATAAAGAACATTCTCAATCATGTTAAACCTCACAACACTAGTTATGTGACTTTTGGAGATGGTGCTAAAGGTGAAATCAAAGGAGTTGGTAATTTGGACTGCCCTGAAGTTCCAAGTCTGAGTGAAGTACTGCTGGTAAAAGGGCTGACTGCTAATCTCATTAGTATCAGTCAATTGTGTGATCTAGGATTCAAGGTCAACTTCTCAAAATCTGAATGTCTAGTAATTAATGAAAAACTAGAAGTTGTAATGAAAGGAATCAGATCCAAAGATAACTGTTACTTGTGGCAGCCTGAGAACACTAATAACTCCACTATGTGTCCAATTACCAAAGAAGAAAAAGAGATGAAACTGTGGCAACATAAGCTTGGTCATCTTCATCTAAGAAGAATGAAAAGAGCTATCTCTATGGAAGCAGTCAGAAGGACTCCAAGACTACAGATTGATAAAAGAAGGGTTTGTGGTGAACTTAAAATTGAAAGACTTGGTAAAAAGAAACATGTCTATGATGTGGTGGATAAACTTGAAGAAGGATGTGTTGTCAGAACCAGAAGTAATCATGACAAGGATTTTGGAAACAACAAGTCTAATAAATTCTGTTTCCCAGAAGAAATAAGTCGTGAAGTCTCTTCTCCTATAACTCACCATCAAAATGGAGTTGACAAAAAGAAGAATAAGACCATTCAAGAATCAACCAGAACTATGATTCATGTCAAAAGAATGCCTTCCCAACTTTGTGCTGAAATGGTTGCAGCTAGTAGTAACTGTTCTCAAAATATCTGGACAAAACAGATGCTCACTGAGTATAATGTCTCACAAGATGTTGTGACATTGTATTGTGACAATCTGAATACAATCAATATTTCCATGAACCCTATTCAGCATAGCAGGACCAAGCACATTGACTTTGTAGAGAAGAAGTCAATTAAACTGGAACATGGTATCATTAAGCTTCAGTTGGCTGATTCTTCTACCAAGGCTCTTGTTGGAAATAAACTTGAAAACTTGAGGGGAAGGTTGGGTATTTGCCAACATGAGAAATTATAGCAATTAATTTTTCTTAAAACAAGGGTTGAAGGAGTTAATTTTGTTAAGTCTATTTTTAGTGGGTTAATCATATGTTTTCCCAATTCTTTCAAAATCCTTAAGAAGTTGAAAAGACTCTCTTTTGCCTCCTACCTCTCTCGACTTTGCAACCTGTTCCCTTCTCTCAATCAAAGTTTTTTTCTCAAATTGCTACTGGTGCTCTAAGTCAATCAAAATGTCTCAAACATCATCTTCAACCAAGGCGACTTCATCATCTTCATCATCTTCATCATCTGACCAAGACTCTCGAGCAATCACCACATGCATAGAATCTGAAGTTCTTGAGATCACTCCTCTCAGAGAGATGGCAACTGACCCCGCTAAAGTCAAAAAGCTGAGAACTAGACATGCATGAAGAGCTCAAGCTGCAACCTCTGGTAATCCTTCTCATCCTTCTTCTTCTGTACCAAATAGAGAAGGATCAGTTCAAGTTCACCAAGCTATTGCTAGGCTTGTTACTAGTATACTAAGCGAAAACCAACCTGTACCGGGGATTTCTGTCCCTTTAAATCAATCAGGAAGCCCAAATGTGGACGTCTCTAAGAATGTAGATGTCTCTGAGAATGTTGTGACACAAAATGACAATATTCAGAACCCTTCAGAAAAGATTGCTGATCCACCTATCATTGATGTGGATGAGGATTACTCAGATAATGATCTGATTTCCAATGTAAACCCTAGCATAGCTAGGAGATTGATGAAAAGAAAGGGTAATCAGAATGATGCAAAATGTGTGTCCAAAGATAAACCTGCTGTTAAGAAATTCCTATCAGAAGGAAACTGCCCTCCAGCAAAATTGCTAGAGTTCCTGAAGTCCCAACAGACAACATCTCTTTCCACCACCCTGACAATGTAAACAGATGGAAGTATGTTTACTTGAAGAGAATAGCTTTAGAAAGAGAACTCAACAATGATACCATGGAGTGCAAAGACATCATGGACCTGATCAAGAATGCTGGACTGATGAAGACAGTGATAAAATTTAACAAGTGTTATGAAAATCTGGTCAAGGAGTTCATAGTTAACTTGTCTAATGATTGTGCTGATGGAAGGTCAGCTGACTTTGAAAGTGTTTTTGTTAGAGGAAGAAGGGTTAATTTCTCTCCATCAGAAATTAACAAATTTCTTGGAAGATCAAATGAGGATTGTACTGATCTGGAAGTCACTGACAATGAAGTTTGTCAAACCATCACAGCAAGGCAAGTGAAGTGCTGGCCCTTGAAAGGCAAGCTGAATGCCAGCAAACTTAGCATGAAATTTGCCATCCTGCACAAGATTGGTGCAGCCAACTGGGTCCCTACAAACCATAAATCAACTATATCCACTGGATTGGGGAGATTTATTTATGCTGTGGGAACCAAGACTGCTTTTGACTGTGGCAGGTATATTTTTGAACAAACTTTAAAACATGCTGGTAGTTATGCTGTCAAAGGACCAATTGCCTTTCCCTCCCTCCTTTGTGGAATTATCCTTGCACAATACCCTGATATCCTGGTGGCAAGAGATACTGCTTGCAAAAGAGCTCCTGCCCTTGGGTTGCACTACAAACTATTTCAAGGATCTCATGCTCCTGATATTGTCATAACATCAGCTGAGACATCGTCTGTGAAGACCCAGTCCAAAACATCTGATGTCATAGCTGTATTAAAAGAGACCTGCAAAGAACTGGAAGCTAGGAAAAAGACCCTAGAAAACCTAATTGTCAGGTTAGAAAAGGAGGAAGCTGAAGGAATTAGAAGGGAAGAGGGTGTAGAAGCTGAAGGTCATCTCAATACTGAAGAAACTAGCTCCTCTGAGTCTGATGACAATGCTTAAAGGTTGGTGGAGTTGCTGATTGGTGGAGTTGATGCTGGTCCCTGGTAGAGTTTGGAAGTGTGTTCAGTTTTTTTTTTTGCTGCTCTCATTACTGTTTTTCTGGATGACTGTATAATCTTTTAAGAACATATTTCTTTGGCCATTTGTGGCTAAAGAGGGGGAGATATATTTTGGTACTTAATTTGACATTCCATTTTTCTGCAGTCATATTTATTCTGCTGCTATCTATCTCTGATTGCTTAGGGGCTTTAGCCAAAAATCTGCCAAAGGGGGAGTTTGTAGTTGTTTAGGTATTGGCATGCATTTTTGGTAAAACCAGGTGTATGAATGTCATGACTGATGTCATAACATTCTAGTTTATTAGGTACAGATTTATTAGGTACCTTTGCAGAAAAATATTATCATACAGGTACTGATGTTTATGAGTGTGTATCTGAGCATTTTGCAAAATGATCACATTTACCAAAATCAGTAAACAGGAATTCAGATGTCATAACAAATGTTAAGACATCCTGTTCTGAACTAACAGTTATGCAGTTTGGTTAATTCTGAGTTTTTTCAGGAAAATGACTCAGTCTTTCCAGAACAGAATCCTGCGTTTTCTTTGGGTTATCCTAGCTCAACCCTAACCTGGTTGATAAAGTCCTGTGACCTAGTCTTAAGGTCAAACGGAATTAACCCTAGCTTTTTGTGGAAACCCTAACTGAAGATGCAGATGCTATATATTCAACAGGGCTACTGTTTTGAATGGAATCCCTTTTGACAGAAGATTATTTAGAAGCTGTATAGTTTTAACTATTGTAATCCAAGCAATTATCATTGTGATAAGTGACTTGGAATAGGTTTTAATTGTAAGGTTTGTCTAACACTCAAAGCTTTGAAGCAAGAGTGTTTGTATGTCTCTTGACTAAAGCTGTGAAGCAAAGTCAAGTTAGGTTTGTGTATCACTCAAAGCTGTGAAGCAAGAGTGTTTGTGTTGCTTGATTAAAAAGCTGTGAAGCATAATCAAGTGTATGTTTTGAAGAGTGTCTTCAACAATTCATTAGTCAAATTGTTTTATGTATCACTGCTGTGATTGAGGGGGAGTGAGTAGGAACTCAGGTTTAAGTTGTACTTAGATTGAAGTTGCATTGGGTAGGTCTTAAGTGAAGGAGATAAACTGGTTGGTTTATTCCTGAATTAATATCTCTTATAGTGGATTTCCTCCCTGGCTTGGTAGCCCCCAGAGTAGGTGTTTTTACACATTGAACTGGGTAAACAATTGACTGTGTTCTTTATTGTTTTTTTTATATTTACTGTCTTATAGTAAGTCATATACGGTGTCATAACATTGAACGTGACATTGAGTATCTGCAGCCAGAATTTCACCTCAGAATCTATCTATGAAGATCTGAACATTTCATTTCAAGGATAGAGGCGTGTAGTTCACATCATCAAACATCTGTCATTCTCTCACAAGCTACCTTCTAAGGTTGAACATACGTTCAAATTCTGAAGGGTCCAAGGCTCTGATTGGATGCATTGAGACACGTGTCAGTGGTAACTGTTCAATATCTCTCTAAATCCCCTAAATTTAGGTTTCAATAATGCATATAATCATTACTTATTTTCTTGCTTACTGTTTACCTTTTATAAAAACCTATATAAACTCAATTTACTATTTTATTCATTCACTCTTTACCCTCTTATATATTCTCTCTTGTTCTAGTTTCTTTTTCAAAAACCCCTTCCATTAATTTACTTCAAAGAACCCGTGTGAACAATGGCATCATCATCAAGTCTCAAGAATCTCAGTGCTCCTGAATCTTCATCAATGGAACAATATGAAGAACCCATTAGAACGCTACTCACTCCTATTGACAACCTGGAAGTTCTCTCTGAATTGATCATTGACTTTGAAAGCTTACAAGAAAATGGGTTTAATATATATGAAGACGTAACTGCACAGGGGTGGAACAAATATTTTGACCGTCTGTTGGGTCCAACTTTTCCCATTCTCATCAAAGAGTTATGGATTCATGCTACCTCATCCAACCACCAGGTTACATCATATGTTATGGGGAAGAAGATAGTGATAACAAAGGATTTAATTTGGAAACTCATTGTATACAATGGCGGTGGAGTCAGATGCATTGATATGGCTGATAGGTGATCTGACCTAAAATCTATTGCCAGGGAAATCTTCACATCTAGACAGCCATCTAGCAAGATCTGAGACTTGAAGTATCATCACAGAACCTGGGCTAGAATAATTATGGGATGTATCAATCACAGGAAGCCTACAAGCTCTCCTAATTACATCAGTATTAATCAGCAGTTCCTGATTTACTTCATTGCAAAGAAGACCAAGATAAACCTTTCACACTTGCTCTTCAACTATCTAAGAACAAGTGTGAAAGAGATAAGAGAAGACGAAATAACTAAGAGGGGTTGGATTCCTCTAGGAAGACTAATTTCAGATATTCTAACAGAAAACAGGCTGATAGAACATCTGATAGAGGCTCAAGAAATTAGTACTTTGGAAGCAACCGCTAGGAAACCTTTGAATACCAAGAATCTGAAGAAAATGAAGATTATTGAGAAAATTAAGAAGGAACCAACAATTTCTTCTCATGAGGCCATCACTTCTAGGAGAATCCCTCTGAAGGATTTTCCACTATTTTCTGAGATAAATGCCTCTCCAGAAATCATAGTCAGATACCTTGAAGCTTGTAAGGCTGATGAGACTATTCCAGAAATCAACATTCAAGATCTGCACAAGCCAGCTCCAGAGGTTGTGCTAAAGAAATCCAAAAAGAGGAAAGCAGCAGGAGAAGGATCCTCTCAGAAGACACCTAAAGCAGCAAAAAAGAAAGGTAACCCATCTTCTGTTTCTGTTGTAGAATCAATAGCTATTCCAACATCTGAAACCATTCCCCCTCAAACAACAAAAAATCCTTCACCCCAAACATTTGAGGATTTTGACATAGAGTTTGACCCATCTGTAACTCTTGGAAACTTTTTGAATGAACCTCACTCCCCCAATCCAAATCCAAATCCAAAACATCATCAACCAGAACTTGCTAAAGTTCTATCTGACATTGAACTGTTTGATCAAGACTTTTCCTCACCAATACCAGAAAATCCAAACACTCAATCTCCGCTCCCAGAAAATCCAAACACTCAACAACAAACAGAAAATCCACAACCAGACTCTCCTCAACCATAAAATCCACAACCACACTCTCCTCAACCAGAACATCTGAACCTCAACTCACCTCAACCAGAGAATGGAAACTCACTCACTCCTTATTCTGAAAACCCATCGTCTGAAATTCCTGAACCATAAATTCAACACGCTACCACAAACCAATCTGAAGACTCCCCTTCAGATTCTGATACCACTATCCCAATCCCTGGAATAACAGAACCCCTTACGATTCGCTTACCTCTCACTATTCATGATATTTTAGAAATCCCTTCTCCATATGAATCTACACCACCAAACACCCCTAACTCACCAATCATGATTTCTGACTCTTCCACTCCATCACCCATCAACCGTCCAGCTGACAACCTCAAACTTGTCATTGATCCACTAGTGTTGGACCAACTAGCTTCCACCTAAAACAAAATTGCCACTCCCTAACCTAAACCAACCTCAACCAAATCAGATGTTGGTAAGAATCTATTGATTTTTGAAACAGAAATGCAGGGATGGATTAATTCTTTAAAGCAAGCAAGTCAAGAGATTTCTAGTCCTGCTGCTTCTGATTCTCCGTAGGAAAGATTCAGAAAATGGCTCAACTCTGAAACTCAGAAGCTGAAAGAATTGGGCTATGAAAAGGCTCAGCAGAACTTCAGTGATCAGCTGAAAGCCTTCCAAGATCAAGTTCCGAGCCAATGGTACAAGAAAGAAGTTCTTCCACTTGATAATGCTCCCCGGAAAGAGCACCATCCTTCAGAAGTCTCTGAACCAGATTCTGATAGTCACTCTCTGACTACTGCTCCAGAAAACATGATTGCAACAGAAGAAGTTGTTCAATCAGAAGAGGCTGCAGAATATTCTGAACAACATGCAATCCCTTAAGATATACCAGCTTCGTCTCTAGTCATGCAAACTCTGGAAGAGTTGAAGAAGGAGAATGCCTTAATCCATGCCAGACTGGATAAGCAAGAGGATACAAACAAAGAGATCAAGGGTATTTTGAATAAACAAGAATATACAACAAATAAATCAAATACATTCTGGGAAAGCAGGAAGAATCAAGCACTCAGATCAAGAGCTTGTTGGAAGCGTTGTTCATACGTCTTCCCCCTCCTTCTTAGATTTTCTTTAAACTGTTTATCTGTAATTTTTTTCTTATCCTCCTTGTTTCTGAAAATTGTCATTGCATTCTGTTTTCAATATAATTCAGCATTTTTTACTATGATTATATTGCTTTTTGATACTTGACAAAAAGAGGGAGAAAGTAAGATATTTTTAATAACAATATACCGGGACAAAGTCTCAAACATTCTGAATATCTTAACCTCTATATTTTCTGAAAAGCTTGAACAGGAACACATTCTGATAAGGACAGAAGGAGATGCATCAAAAGCTCTAACGAGAAGGAACTTCTGGGAAGTAATCAACTCATGGGGAGTATCTCTTAAGCTTTTTGTTCTATATCTTTCATTGAAAATCCTAGTTTTTGTCATCATCAAAAAGGGGGAGATTGTTAGAACATAGTTTGATTCTACAATCCTTAATTAGAGTTTTGATGATAACAAACACAAAGAAAAAATATGCACTATAAATTTGTGTTATTTTGTATGCAGAAATTCTGACCAAAGCAGCATCAGAAGTTAAGTTATATAAGCTTTCAAGCTAAGGTAATCAGAATCTGCGCTGAAGAATGACGATCAGAACCTGCACTGAAGTGAAGAATACTCTGATTCTGAACAGAAGTTTCATATACCATCAGATCCTCACATCTCCGAGTCATCAATGTTCTGAAGCAATTGCAGCATGCAAGATTCTAAGATTCTGAAGTGTTATTATTCAATCAAGACAGCATCATATGCAACAGCTTCATTCAGACAAGAATCTTCTCAATATGGAAACAACATTGAATGTCCATTATCACGCTTTATGTTGGACAGGATTTCTATGCCTATACAAACAAGCTAAGAGGACAAATCGTTTACGATTTTTGAACACTACTGAAAGGTATCTCTAAAAACGCTGCAAGCTTACATATTCTTTTCTACGCTCAAAATTGTGTAAAATATCACAGTTGTGATACTGTTTTTGTAAAGAAAAATAACCATACACAAAATACTCTTTCATCTTGATTAAGCTAGTTTTTCCTTGAGATTAACCGGGTTGTGGTTGTACTCAAGAAGACTTTGGCAGTTGTCAAAGTAGTGATTGTAATCAGTTTTTGGTTAGTGAATTAAGTCCTCATTGGAGAGAGGCGAAATCACCTTGACGAGTGGACTGGAGTAGTTTGAGATCAAACGAACCAGGATAAAAATATCGTGTCTACTGCGCTTTTGATCTTAAGTTTTCAATTCAACCCCCTTCTTATGTTTTTCACTTCTTCATCCTCTTTTAAAAAATTAAAACAAAAATGTGTTGGTTAATTTTATGAGATAAAACATCATCGTAATTGTCCGTGTGGAAAACATACTTACTACCCACAATTATGAGAAAGGAGAATTTGCATCATTTCAAAGTGGAGGATATGGCTTGGATTTTAAAATCAACAATGCCTCACTCAACACCCAGGTGGAAAATATCTCTCTTCACTATATATTGTAGAAGTATAGTTGTTTGCATCACTATAAATATTGACAAGAGTTCAATCTTTTTTTGAGAAAAATTTAAAGATAAGTGGTAAAATGGTTTGAAATGAGATTGATTGACTTTTAGTCTTCTCACAAAAAATATCAAGGTATTATTAAGTTGATTGGAATTTATTTATGAAAAATGTTTTGAAAATGCATGGACATAAGTCCAAGTTTATTATGAAAGTGGTTCAATGTTAAAAAACAAGAAGAGTTTTCAAAAAGGGAGAAGAAGATTTTTGAAATTAAAGAAGATGGGAGGAGAAGAAGGGACTATCCTAAAGCATATGGTAAAAGCTAGGGATAAGAACCATCTAACCAACAAGAAGCCAATACTTGACATTATGAGCCAAAATAGAATTCCCATTCCTTGGATTGAATCCAATCAAGCAAAAAATACTAGACCTCTCGAGAGAACCAAACTTCAAGTGTATTAAGTCTTGACAAAAATTGGGCAGAGTAATGGCTGTATACGGGTGAATTCTAAATTACAAACAAAGGGTGTAATCACAAAAACCTGCACATAAAAACAAACAAGCAACCCAATGTCTTGAGGTAAACCTCAAGAACTCCAGAAAAAATAATCAGATAAGATCACAAGGTCTCCAAGATAGGCCAATGTTTCTAATCCTAAGTCCAAGAAAAAGTCTCATACTCCATGATACCAAGGATAGTAACCAAATAGTCCAAGTACTGTTAAAGATTTTTTAGGGTTTATGTTGATTATTAAGTGTCTTAAAAAAGGAAAAGAAAAGCTCAAGTGAGCAAAGTAAAAATGGAAAGAAAGTAAATGCTCAAATGAGCAAAGATGAAAGTGGCATGAAATGTAAATGCTAAAAATAAATGGCACATAAAGCATAAAAAAAGAATAAAAGTATAAGGTAAAATAAGTCAATAATTAGTGGTTATTTGGATGACCGTCTTGAAGCTTGCATTTGGAACTCATTATAGGATTGGTAGAACCAAAGCCTCCACACAACAAGTTGCAGTAGTCTTCTCGGGTTTAGTATTCACTTCCCTCACCGGTTCATTCCAATGTCTATTAATGTACCTTTCAGATACCAGTTTCGTCCTGATGTTTGCTTTCAGTAGGTTTTTAGTTGTACGCCCTAATCAACTTGCTTTGGGTCGAGCTTTGAGTTTCGTCTCCTTACCCGCGCATGAAATCCAGTTTCGTCCTGGTACTCATCTAGTTTAGTTTCGTCTAGATATTTATAATGAGTCAAGTTTCATCTTGTTTTGTTTTCATACCTTGGACCCTTTATCGGTTTTAATTTATCGAGTCTCTTTGAAGTGTTCGTACTGCGTCCCTGATTGAAATCCGTCTCTTTTGTTCCTTGGATACTTCTATCAGTTTTCGTTACTGTTTATCCATTGATCTGAGACCAGGAGGTGCTACGAGGAAAATGCGCTCTCATAACTTTGCTTTGGGTCAAGTTTTAATCTCGTCGCCTGTAGATGATATCCAGTTTCGTCTTGGTACTTATCTGGTTTAGTTTTGTCTAACTAGTTATAATGATTCAAGTTTGGTCTCGTTTTGTTTTCATACCTTGGACCCTTTATCGGTTTTCGTTTACCAAGTCTCTTTTTAGTGTTCGTACATCATCCCTGGTGGAAATCAGTCTATTTTGTTCCTTGGATTCTTCTATTAGTTTTCGTCACTGTTTATCCATTAATCTGAGACCAGCAGGTGCTCTGAGGAACATGTACTCTCATCACTTTGCTTTGGGTCGAGTTTCTATCTCGTTGCCTGTGCATGAAATCCAGTTTCGTCCTGGTATTCATCTGGTTTTGTTTCGTCTAACTAGTTATAATGAGTCAAGTTACATCTTGTTTTGTTTTCATACCTTGGACCCTTTATCGGTTTTTGTTTACCGAGTCTATTTGCAGTGTTCGTACTGCGTCCCTAGTTGGAATCAATCTCTTTTGTTCCTTGGATTCTTCTATCAGTTTTCGTTATTGTTTATCCATTAATCTGAGACCAGCAGGTGCTTTGAGAAACATGCACTCTCATCACTTTTACTATGGGTCAAGTTTTGCCTCGTTACCCGTGCGTGAAATCCAGTTTCATCCTGGTACTCATCTAGTTTAGTTTCGTCTAACTAGTTTTTATGGGTCGAGTTTCATCTCTTTTTGTTCCTCACTCCTGGGACTCTTTCAGTTCCTTCATACTGTCTATCTTAGTTTGATATTAGCAGGTACTCCTAGAATCACGCACTGTAGCCACTTTGCCCCGCGTACTTTTCTTTTCCAGAGTTTAGTTTCTCCTATTCTCTTTGGTTTGAGTCTTATCTCACCCCTTTTTGTGGTCCAGTTTTATCCTGGCACATTTATTCGGAAGTTTAGTTTCGTCTACTCTTCTAAGTTTTAGTTCTGTTTCAACTTTATTAAAATCTACATTTCAACTTCATTCTGAGACACGTCTTGGGAGGTCCAATATTCATTAAACCCTTTATTTGATAAAACCATTTTCGTTTGGTATCTTCTTAATCCCGCGTCTGTTGACATTCTTTGCTTTTGGAAGGTTTTGCTTCTTCTTCAAGAGTGTAAATTTTCGGGTTCTTTCATATTCAATCATCTTCAACTCTGAACGCTCGAAAGTTATCAATTTGTTCGCTTATCCAGTGAAAGATGATTGAATAGGGGCAGCTGTTGCATCCCAAAATTTACCCTCTTGATTTAGGCTTATGTTTCATCATAAACATCATATTGCATTGCATTCATACATTGTGATGGGATCAAAGTATTTTGGCTATCAAGTCTCCCTCAATCTTTGGAAGATTGATTGTATTGACAAGTTTCTCAAGGAAGGCCTTATTATCTAAACCTCTGGAAATTTCAAGCCCAAAGGTATCACATGTCCCAAGATATCTTATCCACCTTATTGGATCATCAGAAGATTGAGTATTGTGTTGTTTATAAGGAGAATCACATCCTTTGGATTCATCTGTCAAAATTAGGGTTTTGCCAAAGCTGGAGTAATTGGGGTCTAGATGAGCCAAGTATTGAGGCATAATTCTCTTATCACCATTGGGACCAATTTTATTTAAAAAGTCTCTCATGATGCCAAGTGGAACTAGTATTTTAAAGCTTTATTAGCTATCTCCTGATGTAGAGTGCAAAACTAGGGTTTGAGTTTTAATCAGGGATTATTTGGAATTTTGAGTGAAAACTCTTTCCATAGCCTCCATGTGTTTGAAATATCATATGTTTGAAGTTTTGATTACCAATTTTGAACAAAAGTGGTTCAATTGAATCAAAGGGGCAAAATAGTCATTTTACTTAAAAGTCAACCAAAGTCAAAGTTGACCAAGTAGACTTTTGGTAAAAATGAGGAATTTGACATTTATTTTCATGTTGTATGATCATTGATGATTGAATTTGATGAGAATTGCAAGATTGAAAGGTTACTTGGATTTGAAGTTATCTTGGTGATTGAAAATTTCACCAAGTGTTCTTGATTTTGGCCTGACTTTGCAAGGGCATAACTTTCTCATTTTTCAAGGGATTTTGGTGTTTATTTTTGCCAATTGAAGAGGGGAAAAGATCTACAAGGGCCCAAAGTGGACAAAAACACACTTCTTGCTAAAAATTGAAAGTTATTGGCCTTAGAAGTTCTGGGAAAGTTGGTCGAATATTAGGTATCATGGGCAAGCCACACGACCATCATGAGGCATCTTGCCCAGGAATTTCATCAAGCACGTGGCACACAAAATGTGTAATCCATTTTCTTGTAACTCAAGCTAGGTTTTGATTTGATTTTGGGTTTAATTAGAAACATTACATGTTAGCTTTCCATTGGTGAGAAGAATTATTGGAGATGGTTAGGGTTTGATCAAGTTATGAATGATGAAAGTAGGCATCCTTAACTGATCGGGCATGGCACACAAGATGCAAGGCATGTCCGAGCAAGCTACATATCAGCTCCATATTTGACACAAAATTCATTTTTGTGATTTGGTTTCAAATTATTTTATCACACACGAGTGTCTCACGTGTGCACTCAGCTCTCACCTCACTTCTTACCTCATTTGGCTAAACATTCTCACACGCGATGCCTCACCTCACTTCCCTCGTGCCTTGCCATTTTGGCAACTTTCCCTCCAAAATATCACATATTCCATGCACATCAGTTGGAAACCTCAGCATTCACACATTTCCTCTCATTTCCACCCACTCTTTGCTGATCAAAACGCAGGTAATTGAGGAGCTTCCAGGCATGAAACGAAATTTACACTTTTTTGGATTTTGGATGAAATGAGAGAAAACCAAAAAAAGAAATCTCAAACAAACCTCAGTATTATTTCGATCTTCATCATCCATTTTTCCAGCTGGATTTTCTGATTCAAAGGCCAGGATCGCTTCAACTATAACAAACTTTTGCTGCTATATAACAAACTTTCTTTTTCAATCCCATTCATTCTTGAACCGCGTGGGGGAATAAAAAAATCAGAGAGAAAACCCCCTCTCTTCTCTCTTCTTTCTCCCTATACTCTCTCTCTCTTCCAACCTTATTCTACACATAAAATCCATAACAGAATTCACTAATTCTTTTGTAACTTCTTCATCCTCCATCAATCTTCATCAACTTCTGAACCAAATTCTTCATTATGATTCCTCGATCTACAATCTTCAACACATCATTTATCATCTTCATCGATTCAGCACCATCACGATAACTTCATTCTCTTAGAGTTTCTTCTGCAACCTTCAACTAATAAACTTCAAAAAATCTTAATCGCCATCAAGAACTTGAAACAACTCCTCTCCTCAATCCTACACCCTTAGTCGAAAGGGAGCATCATTGGCCAAGAATTTTACATATGAAGTTCAATTTTCTCTTAGGAAATTCATTTCTCGAATTCTCTCATTTCTCTTGATTATTATTCCATTTTCTTGTTGATTCATCTTCAGTGAAGTGAGTAGATCATAGTGGAAGCATTGGTTTGCATATGGAGCAACAAATCCATGTTTCCAGATTTTTCATTAAGGTGAGTTTTCTTGGACTTTGATTTGTGTGATTCAACTTGAATTAGTGATGTAGCTCTTGCGCATTGTGTTTTAGCTCGCTGGACTATAGGTCTGATGTATATATTTGTCTTTGTTTGATGCTTGAATCGTGTGGTGGAGTTTCTGAAACTCTGTGTACATATGATTTTCTTTAATTTTTCATGAGTTTTGTTCTTGATCTGTGGTTAATGATTTGAAATGATTTGAGTTGCATGATGTAGAGTGTTTTGCTATCTTTTAATTGCACTTTATTTTACTAAATCTGATGGAGAATTGAGTTTGTTTGAATGATCTGAGCATGAGCCCTAGCATTGAGTTTTCACGCAAGTTTCATTTGTGCTGGAGGTTAGAGTCTGCAAAGCTTTGAAGGATGAGTCAAAGAATTGAAATCCAAAGTCAGTGAATTTTCATTCGAAGAAGGTTGAAGCTTCGTTCAAAGAAGGTTGAGATGATAGCTTCGAAATCCAAAGTCAGTGAAGTTTCGTTCGAAGAAGGTTGAGATGATAGCTTCGAAATCCAAAGTCAGTGAAGTTTCGTTCGAAGAAGGTTGAAGCTTCGTTCGAAGAACGACAAGTCGAAGCATTGAAATCCAAAGTCAGTGAAGTTTCGTTCGAAGAAGGTTGAAGCTTATTTCGAAGAAGGATGAGTCGAAGCATTGAAATCCAAAGTCAGTGAAGTTTCGTTCGAAGAAGGTTGAAGCTTTGTTCTAAGAAGGATGAGTCGAAGCATTGATATCCAAAGTCAGTGAAGCTTCATTCGAAGGAGGTTGAGTCGAAGTTTCAAAATCCAAATTCTGAGGAGTTTCGTTTGAAGAAGGTTGAAGCATCGTTCAAAGAAGGTTGCTGCTGCAAGGTTGAGGCTAATCGAAGAAGGCTGCTAATGCAAGTTTGAGGCAAATCGAAGAAGGCGAAAGGATTTGCATCACGACGCTGGAAGAGTCTCATGGTAGAAGTTGATCCACCATTCCAATTGTGAACTCTTATCCTTTTTTTATTACTCAAAACATTTAATAAATTTTGTTATATGATTTTAATTTTCGTTTAATTAATTCAGTGTTAAATAGAACCTAATTGGATAATTGTTGGAATAAGATGTGAATTCAAACTAAAGTGGTGGCTGGGCTCTGAGCCCGTTAGTTTTTTTTAAAAATCAATTAATACCAACAAAAGGCTTCATGGATCACTTTCCAGATGGGCCTAGCACCTAACTTTTAGTTCATACACATCTAGATCCAGTATACACCCGTGGCTTCTTAGAGCTTTGTCATTTATTTTCTCATGGAATTTTCTTTTTCCTAGTTTGATGATAAAAAATGATAGAATATTTTAGAGTTGATTTTTTGCAGGACTTTAGAATTTAATTGAAGTTTCCAAATTATTCTTTCCATGTTAATACTCACTTAGTTATTACTTTATTTCCATGAGTTCGTGGTAAGAGTTTGGTTTGTGATATTGAGCGCTCGAGGATTAGTCCGGTTGATTATTGGTGAAGCTTTCACGAAGATCTTCGGGTTTCTTTGTTTTAATACGCTTTGCTACGGATTAATATCCGTTTGGTATTTTCTCTTGTTTATCTCATTTCGCACTTTACTGCTTTATAGAGACTATGTATAGTAGGGGAGTTTATTGCTTTCTAGAAATCATGTGAAGTAGGAAGCAGGAAATAAAGAGCGTGCACTCGAAGTCGCTGTTTAAAGTCCTGTAGCAGGCACCGCTTTCTGTGTGCTATCTATGTTTGTTTAAAATCCTACCTTTGAAGTAGGTATTCTGCACATGTGTTTACATTTGTGTCTGCACTATATTACAGGTGAAAAGTCCTCATAAGGAGGTATATTGTTACTCGTGGGGAGGTTTATTGTTACTATTTTCAAGTAGAGGAATTGATTAAAGAAGAAACTAAGACCAGTTTGTGGCTTATGGCTAAGATCGTGGGGAGGTTTATTGTTACCCTTTTCAAGTAGAAGACTTGATTAAAGAAGAAACTGAGACCAATTCGTGGCTTATAACCAAGATCGTGGGGGAGGTTTATTACCCTTTTCAAGTGGAAGACTTGATTAAAGAAGAAACTGAGACCAGTTCATGGCTTATGACCAAGATCGTGGGGAGGTTTATTACCCTTTTCAAGTGGAAGACTTGATTAAAGAATAAATTGAGACCAGTTCGTGGCTTTTGACCAAGAACTTGGGGAGGTTTATTATTACCCTTTTCAAGTAGATGACTTGATTAAAGAAGAAACTGAGACCAGTTCGTGGCTTATGAACAATATTGTGGAAAGGTTTATTACCCTTTTCAAGTGGAAGACTTGATTAAAGAAGAATCTGAGACCAGTTTGTGGATTATGATTAAGATCGTGGGGACGTTTATTACCTTTTTTTAAAGGTGATGATTTCATATGAATATTTACTCGTGAAACTGGTATTCGGTAAGATTTTATTTTTTATCTACCTTCATTAAAGGTTGTTAGGTTACCTTCAGTAAACATCAGTGTGTCGTACAGTTCTTTACCTCCAGTGTACCTCCAGTAAAAGTTGATACTTTTATCTAGAGTTGGATGTTTCCCTTTGTTGATCATCACTAAAAGATTTCCTCCCCCATGGGCTTGATTTCCTTGGGATGTTTCCTTCCCCCCAATGGGATTCTATTTTATACATACCTTTGTGGATTTCTTGTTATTCCTTGTCCGCATTTATGCATGTTTCCTGTTGTGGGATCTTAGGGCCAAAAATTGTGCATTTTTTTGTATTTAAGTATCTCCTATTAGGTTGAAACGAAGATTTCAATCTTCATATCTCCAAATAGAAGAAACTTAAATAGGGTCATATGTTGTACCCTCATTTTTTACCTAAGATCCCACTTCTTTTTACATCACTTAGAAATCATAACATTAATCTATGCATCACTAACCTCATAAAAATACAAAGGTTTTGTCTTGTTGTGTTTGTTTCTTATACAAGATAGGTGTGTTGGAGCAAGAGGATCCAACAATTGATTGATCAAGGGCATGTGTATTCCTCAGTTACTCAAGCTCCTCATTCATTCATGATGCACAAGTAATCATCATCTTCATCACAACCTAATCACAATAGGGTTCCATCATTGAGTTCATCAACTGGTTAAGGAAGATTAGGGTTTTAGCTCCTCAGATGAAAAATCAGGAATTAGGATTTGAGGTCTCCTATTGTGTATCACTCAAGGCTTCATCATATTATCATTTATTATCTTCAAATATATCTTGACATGCTAAGGATTACATCATAATCAAAAGATTTCGTTGAAATTGGACAAATTGGATTCATTGGATACAAAGTCAACTGTAAGGTCAAACTTTGACTTTTTGGTCAAATATGGATTCCTCAAGTAAAATCATTAAAATAGGATTGATGAGTGAATTTTGTCAAGAGAAATCAAGATATTGAAGGTAACTTGTAAAAAGCACAAAGTGGAAGATGTTGAAAATTTCACTAAGTGTAAAATTGTCATGTTCAAATGCACTACTTTACAAGCTTGTAACTTCTTCATCAAGCCACCATTTTTCATGCGCAAAAGATCAAATTGAAGATCTTGCTTCATACTAATTTTTTTCCATAGGAAGTGATTTCCAAAAATGCATGAATTGATTAAAATGGATGTTCAAAGTTGTCAAATTCTCAACACTTAGAAAATTTTCTAAAGTGTTTGTTTCAGTCCAAAACAATAATTTTGCAAGACATTTTTATCCATGATCCCATTTTATTCAAGGAAAGTGATCAACATGAAAGTTGTAGAGGATGTTTCAAGCTTTCCAAAATATCCAAGAGCATGAATTTATCACATTTGAACTGTTAGTTTCGAAGAGATGAAGTTGGCATTCCAAATTTGAATTATAGGTCATTTACATGGTGAGCTTCATGACAAAATCTCAAGCCTTACCAAAAGATCCTTCTTTTTAGGCCTCCTTACTTCTAAATCTCTCCATAAAAAGAGATTTACACAAACCCTAAGTGCATTACTCAAAGAATTGAGACCTTGCTCCAATAGTTAACTTTTGTGGTACTTTGAACTTCATCACACAAGAATCATTTTAAATTTTTATTGATACTATGTTGTGTGTCTTAATGCCGTGAATAGAAGCCTTTTGAAAATAGGAATTGGTTGGTCATCTATAACATTTAATTTAACTTTGAAAATGTTAGGATTTCTGGTTTTATCAAAAACTATTGAGATACTCGTACGTCCGCACGAGTACTGGTGTGGTATGCACACTTTTGTTTTCAAAATGTAACAAAATACTACGAAAAATGAAATGGAAAAAAGACAAAATTTCCTAATCAAAATAGTTTATTATTTTTAAAAGAGATAATAAATTGATTTCAATATTTTATTCCGTATGTAAAAATATGTTAATCAATAATATAATTATTTTAAAATGTAATAAAAATGTAAATCAGAAAAAAAAAATGTTTTACCCAAAAAATTTATTATTTTTAAAATAAAAATAAAAATTGTTTTACAATATAACAATATGTTAATAAAATTTATGATAAAACAATTTCTTTTTTCTGCTGTGCATTCTCTCCGGTCACCCTGACCATAGAAGTTGTTAGAATAGAATACATGACCCTTAAATTAGTATGAAATTCACAAAAATCATGTTGAGGAGGATACTCTTGTAAGCAAATTTCTGACATACCAAAGCATATTTAGAATGCCCTCAGATTATAGGAAAGTTATCAAGTTATAATATACATACTAAAAATACTGACATGCTCAAAAAATGAGACATAAACGTGTATCCAATCCAATACAGCAGTAAGTACTAATGATGAATAAAACAACAAAACCTCCCAGCCATGAGAAACCATCCAAATAGACTAACCGGTGATGACCCTTATGCCGGACCACCGCTCAATTGAGGAAAGGAAAGTCCGGATCCACCTGAAAAGAAACGGATTACTAACCATTTTGCATTATAATAAAAGTGATAGAAATAATCCCATCTTTTATTAATCTAGTTAGTGTTTTCTTTCCATATCTACATCATAAATCCAAAATTTATCAGTATGACATATTATTCTTGCAATATACACTACTTGCTTTAGCAACTTCAAATATGATCTCAGCAGCTCTTGAACAAAATTCAGATATGATTTTATCGATCCTTCAATAAACTTGAAATATCATCTCTCAATAATAAAACATAACCCTCTTGACATTCTCCTTCAATGCGGGAAGGGATCAGACAACAGCATTTGCACCCGGTGCACGTGAACTACGCCCAACGGCAACTACCATTCCACCGCGAGGTATCACTCCCGTTGTCCTAGATCCTCTATCATAAGTCTCAGGATCCATATAGAACCTTGCCCAGAATGCAGTCAAATGAGCATAATAAACAGGGGCACTGCAATTGATTTGGAGAAGCTCAATCAGCTCTAGGGGAAGTCCAACAATCATAAAAACTTCCATTACACCTGGAAATTTCATAAAGATCTTGCTATCAAGAAAATCAGTGGACACAATTTGATCATTCAACATGCCTTAAATACTCATAATCATGATTTATGACCGTTTGGTAGAAGTCAGCAGTTATCCATAAGTCCACAAAGAATCAGCAAATAACTGTTGGAAATGTTGGTTATTACATGTGTTTGTAATAAGAATAAATAGGAAAACAGTAACAATGATTTGTTACCTAGAAGTTATTAGTGAAGGATAGAACCAAGCTCTCTAATGCATTTTATTATTTTCCTGGTGCATAAATGTGTTTTGTCATCATTGGGAGTTCTTGATGTGTTGTGTGTATGAGATATAATGGTTTGGGACTCCATTACATGCTTTTCACTATAAAAAACAGTACTATCAACTGGAGATTTTATAAAAACATAACTTAATCAACTTCAAACCAAAGCTAATTTGTAAGGTGTTGCCGCTAATTTGTGAAACAAACTGAGTTAGAGTAAATACGTGAAGATATATAATATATACCTTGAATTCTTAAAACTCGATAACACCATTTCCATCTGCATCAGCTTGATTCTATAGATCTTGCAATATCATATGATGATATTGTTGTACCCTAATTTTTACCCCTAAGATACATCTATCATATCATATCAACTCGATCATAACAAGATCACATTAGGGTTGGTTCGTCCTCTTTTTCTATCTCCAGTCTTTAAATTTTTTCTTGAGGGATCTCCAAGCACCTTAGCTGTGTATTTTATATATGTGTTGTTGATTAACTTCTAATCAAAATCCAAAAAAATATTTGTCTTTGAATATTTGTATTTTGTAGGTACCGAATCAAAGCATCTGACAAATAAGGGTTTCCGGTATTATTTCCCTAAAATCTCTATTTGTAAAGAAAAATAATTAAAAACATTTCATTTTTTTCTCACTATACAATCGATTTCTTTTAAAATGCAATCAATTGCACCAAGTGCATTTTGCACAATATTTGAAAAAAAACACTGATGCAATCGATTGCTCCCAGAGTGCAATCGATTGCACAATGTGAAATATTGAAAAAAATCAGCAATTTCAGGCTTGTCAAGTTTTGGCTCCAATTTTTCTTCATTTTTGAAAGATATATCATTAATTCAAATTTTGGCTCCAATTTTTATTTATTTTTGAAAGATATATCATTAATTCAAATTTTGGCTCCAATTTTTCATTTTTTGAAAGATATATCATTAATTCAAATTTTGACTCCAAGAATTAATTACCAAACCACCACTAATCCTAAGCCTAAACTCTATAAATAGAGCCCTCATTTCATTCAAATCTCAAGCTTTTGATAGGAAAATTCACCTTGCTAAAAAATCTCTCAATTCTCTCCATCTACCAAATTCACTCAAAGCTCCATTTAAAAAAAAGTTAGTAAGTTTTGCATTGAAGCTTACTAATATTTGAGCTAAACCTTCATCCAAACATTTTTCTTCATCAATTCTCTACATCCAAGCTTGGGAAATTGATTCTTGGGGCTGAATTGAAGAAAATTCTTGAAGTTGTTTTGATAATTCTCTATATCTACCTTTGGTAAGTTGAATTTTTCATCTTTCACAATTTGATCTCTTGTTGATCTTTGGGTTTGATCCATTGAGCATTGTTTTGTGATTCTATTGGTGCTATTTTCTCATAATTTGATGGAATTTCCGTGCTCAATTAAATTCATGATCATAAGGTGTTTGATGAAAAATTTGAACAAGAACTTAGCCTTTTGAAATGCTGATTTTATGATTTTAACAGAGTGCAATCGATTGTTGTAACATTGCAATCGATTATCACAAAAGATTTTCACTTTTTTTTTGAAAAAATACACTGATGCAATCGATTGCTGTCAGAGCGCAATCGATTGTAACAGTGTCAAAATGCTTTTTCTACCATGTTTTGGGGCTGTTTTGATCCATCTATCTTTTTCTACTCACTCCTTTTGATTGTTGATTAGGATTACAATTTTAAATGTCTGATTTCTCTTTAAATTAATGGACTTTGGGTGTAGATGAAGTTGGATAAATGTTCATTAATTCAAATCTACCAAAAAGTGAATTATTTAATTCATTTTTGGTGCTTTGGATTAATAATATGCTTAGTACTTTAATCCATTGAGATGAGTGATTGAATTTAAAGATGAAAGAAATTTGAGGTAGTGATCCAAATTAGCTTATCATTCCTCTCCATCTTCATCTTACCCCTTTGTTTTTCATTTGTGCTACATGTTAAGGGATAATGATCTATATATCATTTATCTAAACATGAAGTACGTAGATTGCTATTGACCGACCTCAAAATAGGTGCGACTTCTACATAAGTCCACTTATGATTGCTTAACATAGCGCTAAATTTTGTCCCGATTCGAGAAAATGATCATTTGTGGCCCAAACCTATGTTTGCAAGCCCAAGTATGTTAATTTGAACCCTTTTATCCAATAACCTTGAGATTTATTGTTAGGAGGCTTTGGTTCTACCAATCTTCCAATGGATCTTCATCAATTTTGGTCAACGTGGATCACTTAAACATCATTGATCATTAAATGTTTCCTTGAGGATTCTTAAATGGATGATATACTGAAGATGTGAAAAACACAAGAAGGGGGGTTGAATTGTAAAACTTAAATCAAAAGCTTAAACAACACTGTATTTTTATCCTGGTTCGTTTGATCTCAAACTACTCCAGTCCACCCGTCAAGGTGATTTCCTCTCTCTCTAACGAGGTCTTAATCCACTATATTCAAAGGAATACAACAACTGCTTTAACAACTGTTAAAGCCTTCTTGAGTATAACCACAAACCGGTTTATCTCAAGGGAATTTCTTTACAGATAATTGAACAATGATGTGTGTTAATGTTTTCTAACAAAACTATATATTACAACTGTGATAATACACAAATTTAAGCTTAGAATAAAAACTGAATTGCTAATGCTTTTGAGTAGGCGTGGTTTGAAGGCTTATCAAAATGTATGAGTATGTGCGTTTTCGTAGGCGTGTATATGCGTGCATCTTTTCTCACACAGACTTGTTTATATAGCCAAGGTAAAGATACGTTGTTGTCCATAAAGCATTTTCAATGATAATAACGTTATTTCCTTTTTGAGAAGATCTTGTCTTGAATAAAGCCGTTGGTAATTAATCTGTCTTGAATGCTTAGTAACGCTTCATAGTGTTCTCTGCTTATGGTAATCAGAGTGTTCTTTTGCTTTAACTGATGCTGACGCTTCTGAGTGCTGATGACTTGGTAAGGATCTTGATCAGAGTCAGAGTGTTTTATGCGCAGATTCTGTTCATCAAGCTTCAGCGTATGATCTGGTGGTTTCAGCGTGTAGCATATGTGTCTTATAAATCTTACAATTTATTTATTCTTGTACTTTTTTATCATCAAAACTCTAATTGAGAGTTGTAGGATCAAACTATGTTCTAACATATACTTGACAAAAATCAAATGCAACTTGTTGTTGAGAGGCTTTGGTTCTACCAATCTTCTAATGAGTTCCAAATGCAAATTTCAAGATGGTCATCCAACTAACCATTAACTTCTAACAATTTACTTTATTTTATGCTTTGATTTTTATGCTTTTACTTTATGTAACATTTACTTTAGCATTTACATTTCATGCTATTTTCATCTTTTCTCACTTGAGCATTTACTTTTATGTCATTTTTATTTTGCTAACTTGAGCTTTTCTTTTCTTTTTGAAGATACTTAATAATCAACATGAACCATAAAAAACATCAATGATACTTGGACTATTTGGTTACTGTTGTACCCCAAAATTTGCCCTCCCATTTTCTTCAAGATTTGCAAAGAGCATGCTTCAAAATCTCCCCAAGGGTTGCACAGTTCAAGGGCCTCCTAACAGTCAAAAACTAGGGTTTTGATTCTGACAAAGAAGTTGAGGTTTCCAAGGGTCCAAACAAGTCCCACATGCCTATAAACATTGTCAAGCATCCTCATGTCAAGTTTCAAGACTTACAGCACAAAATTGCACAGTCAAAAACCCTAATTGCATCACAGTCAATTGTAGGGGCAAAATGGTCATTTGACAGTCAAAAGTTCAAATTTTTGGTCAACATCTTATTTTTAAGCCACAAACATCATTTGATCAATTCTTGATCATGATTTTCAAGGCATGGCTCAAAAAGTCTCAAGATGCAAAAGTTTCCATATTTGGACAGTTGAAAAAGTCAACTGTAACTTGACCAAGGCATAACTTTCACATGGTTTATCAGAAAAATTCCATCTAAAGCTCATTTTGAAGAGAAAGACATTTCCTACAACTCCTCTTCACACTTCAAGTCCAAGAAATGCTCTCACAAAAAGTTATCAATCTCAACATTATAGGTCATTTTCAAAAGTCAACAAAAAGGCACTTTAAGTCAAAGACCATAACTTGAGATTGGTAAATCAAAATGACATGGGACCAAAGGCATTGGTTAGAGGACTTCAAGACCTTTCCAAAATGTCCAAGAACATGATCAAAGCTTAAAAATTGAGTAAGATATGCCTTGTGGAAGTTGGGAAATTTTTGGGAATTTTGAAAAGTCAACTTTGCTTCAAATGCCTCAAAATTGCTAATGGGCCACATTTTCTTCCAAGAATCATCATCCAAAAGCTATGCATGACCCATTTACCCAAAGGGGAGTTATTTTCTTATTTTTAATTAATTAATTGAATATTTAATCTATTTAATTCATTTAATCAAAATTAATTACAAGAAAAATACTAAAATAAGGTTTTCAAATCTTTTTGTGCAGTATAATCTCTCATCAAGGCCTAAGGATTTCGTGCATGCCCAAAGAAGAAAGACTCCATGCAAATTGGCTAGGTTTCATGATAAAAAGATTGAAAAAGATTTCATTAAAAATCAAATATTTGATTCATCAAAACATTGATTTCTTGGCTTGAATTTTCACCCTAAAACGTTCCCATACATAAACAGAATGCAACCCTAATGCCAAGAACCTTCAAGCTGCGCTCAGAAGAACTTGCACACTTTGCATTTTTTTGTGAAAAAGTCAAAACTGAAAACACAGTTTCAGTGCGTTTCAAAGCAAGATAACTATTCCAATAGCTTGCCAAGGTCACCAGGGATCTATTCCAATCAAAACCACAACCTCTAACACAAAGAATTGGTAACACGAAGCCGTCCTGTTCTTAACATTTTTCATATTCGTGTTTTAATTTATACGCATCATCCTTGCATTTTTTTGTGGATTTGTACTAATTCAATCATTCTAAAGCTAACAGCATCGTTTAATTGAGTTTTTGTGCCCTGTACATGAATCCACCATTGGAGCTCGTTAGGGTTGCAGAGGTCAAAAATTAGGGCTTCTTTCATAAGGAAAAATTGAACCACAAGACCTATATCATTGAACTCAGGGCATCTGGACGATTCAATTCCATGGGTCGCGCCCTTTTTATATTTGAGTATGGCCTAATCGCTATTTTCAGGTTCTTCATTTAGTGGGGGTTTAAAACCCCCGCTATCCATCTGTTTTTTTTTCAGGCCAAAGCAAACGAGTGGAGAAGAAGATGAGTTGTAAGCACGCGGTTGGTTGATTTGAAGCTTGGCGCGTTTTTTTATTATTACAGTCACTAATGCTTTTTTCATATATAGTGCTCATTGTTCAATATACATAAAAACCAACGCGCCTGGCTGAGTGGTTAATGTGTTGTCATGCAATCCATGGGACCTGGGTTCGATTCCCAGGTCCCCCATATTTCTCAATGCATTTTGTTTTAATGTGATTCTATGCAGTACACGCCCAGAATTCTACCATGCATCCAGCGCTGGAGCTTGCCACGCGTCTCAGAAGATGAATCCAAGGGCCAACACAGGATCTCCACCATGCGCATCCAGCGCTGGAGCTTGCCACGCGTCTCAGAAGATGAATCCAAGGGCCAACACAGGATCTCCACCATGCACCTTGGTCAGCAGATCCACACGCGTCCTTGAAAAGTCAACCAAAGGCTTTAATTCATTGGGCCTGATTGCTCAATTTACCTCCAAAATTGGGGTCAACACCCCCCATTGGTTTGCATTTTATTTGCTTTCTTTTTATTTTTCTATTTATTTTGTTTTATTTATTTCAGTTAATTCATCAAAATTAGTTTTCATAAAATATATAAAAAAAATCAGAAAATCATAAAACAATAAAAATATGTTTTGTTAATACTAATTAATATTATTTTGTAAATAAGCTTAATAATTTACCTAGTTTTAATTTTAGGTTTTAATTTTAACTTCCTTTCTTAAATAAATTAAAAAACATAAAAATTAGGGTTTTATACTTTTATTCCTTTTTTCTTTTTTCACCATGTTTAATTATTAATTATTTTTGTAAATAAATTTATCATTTAATAATTAAGTTAAAACTAGATCAAACTTAAATATTTTTTTTTTAATAATTAAAATGTTTAGAATTAGGGTTTCAATTTCATTTAATTTTCTCATTAAACTCCATAAACACAAAAACTCAAAAAAATAAATTCTTTCTTTTATTTAACTTAATCAATTTATTAATTGTAATTTAATTTCTTTAAAAGGGTCCAACGCCCTCGCTTTCGATTATAAATTCGTTTCGCGCGTTTATTTTATTTCTTTTCTTATAAATTTCATGTAATTACCCAAAAGCCTTGTAATAGATTAATTAGGACATTTATCTTTCCGCACTTTATTTATTTCAAATCGGGTCTTGGATTAATTTGGCGATGTAGACCCGCGCCTTTGTAATAGCGTAGGACTTTTACCTTCTCGCATCTCTTAACTGTTAATAACTTGCATGAAAGAATGAATGCCAAAAATAAAAACAAAGCGTAGATCACCAATGCATGAACAAGACAAATATAATTGAAAACGACACACAAATCACACACCACCCCTAGGGTACGTCTCACTGTTGCCTTGCCCCTCGAAAAGTGGTCGTCGAGTAGAGGACGTTTTAGTAAGTCCTCATGTCCATGAACATGGCATGAGGGTAGCTTCTAAGGTGTCTTCCTATTGCTCTGGTGACCACAATGTCCCGAATCCTCGAATTGACCCGAACACCTCCAACGGTGGTGCTACCTACCTCTCAATGGTGGGATGGCACTACTTTAAGGACATTTACACAGACGAATTCCTAAGGGTAGGTAGATGACTCGTAGATACTTGCTCTAATTTCAAAACAAATCAAAAACTTCTTTTCACACCGACACCTTTCAAAAAGCTTTCAAAAGCAATTTTTCAAACACTCTTGAGGACTGATACAAGAGTCAAACTGAAATTTCCAAAGAAACTTTTTTAAACCCACAGCTGAAAAGCAAACAAACACTTTTGAAAACACAAATGAGCAAGTATCTAAGAGCCCATGGATAACCATGGATAGAAAGGGTGCTAACACCTCCCCTTTCTATAAATCTACCTCCCGAACCGAGAGCAATCTCTATAAGGAATTTTTCTGTGCTTTTGTCCTTTCCATTTGGAGAAAATAAAAGACGGTGGCGACTCTTGCTTCCGCGACATTTCGCGAACCAGCGTTAAACAGTCAGTTCCAGATCCACCGATCACAGTTACTATCTTTGGCATTATGGAGTATTGGACTTATTGGACTTAGGAATAGAAGTCTTGATCATATGTTGGAGACCTTGTGACATTAATTGATATTTTGTCTGGAGTTCTTGAGGTTTACCTCAAGACATTGGGTTGTTTGTTTGTTTTGTGTGCAGGTTATTGTGATTACATGCTATGTATGTAATCTGGAATTCACCCGTATACAGCAGTTACCTGCCCAATTTTTGTGAAGACTTAATGCAATTAAAGCTTGGTTCTTCTCAAGAGGTCTAGTATCTTTGCTTGCTTGGTTTCAATCCAAAGAATGAGAATTCTATCTTGACTCATAATGTCAATTGTTGGCTTCTTGTTAGTTAGATGGTTCTTCTCCTTAGCTTTTACCTTATGCTTTAGGATAGTCTCTTCATCTCCTCCAATCTTCTTTAATTTTAAAAATCTCCTCCCTACTTTTAAAAACTCTTCTTGTTTCTAAACTTGAACCACTTTCAAAATAAACTTGGACTTAGGTCCATGCACTTTCAAAACATTTTCATAAATAAACTTCAACCAACTTAATAATACCTTGACATTTTTTGTGAGAAGACTAAAATTCAATCAATCTCATTCAAACCATTTTGCCATTTTGGATCTTATCTTTAAAAAATTTCTCAAAAGATTGGACTCTTGTCAACCCTTGTAGGGATGCAAAATACTATACTTCTACAATATGTAGTGAAGTGAGATATTTTCCACTTGGGTGTTGAGTGAGGCATTGTTGATTTTAAAATCCAAGCCATATCATCCACTTTGAGATGATGAAAATTCTCCTTTCTCATGATTGTGGGTAGTAAGTATGTTTTCGACACGGAAAATGACGATGATGTCTTATCTCATAAAATTAACCAACACACTTGTGTTTTAAAATTTTAAAAGGTGAACTACGTGTACCCTGATCCCATGTTGCACTAAAGGTGGTACATAGGAACTAAAGGTTTGCAACCGCGGAGGGTGAAAAAATCATAAAAAATATTTCTTTTCTCACCTCCACCATCTATTTTTATACAATGTTTTATATCCAAAATATACAGATTTTACAAAGAGGTTCCTACAGAGTACCATAGATGTTTAGGGTGCTAATACCTTACCTTTGCATAACCAACCCCCTTACCTTGAATCTTTCCCCCTCTTTTGGGTTATTCGCTCTTTTCCCGTTCCTTTGGAAACAATAAAGCGCGGTGGCGATTTTTATTTTGATATGTACAAGTCAAGTCAATCCAATGGCTTAGTTTTAAACATTTCTACCGCTACAGAAAAAAAATGGCGACTTCACTGGGGAAAGATTGATCTCTTGGTGGTCCATCCCTAAGTGGGTTAAAACTATCTTTTTTTACATATGTATATGTGCTATTGTTTATTATATGTTATATGTTGTATATATGTTTATCTGGATTTTTCCTGGTTTTCAGGATGCTTGGGGATTTCTCATAAGTCCTATACCCGGACTTAGGCAAACTTAAGATAGGACGGGCGGTATAGTCATGTTAACTTTGAGGGAGTAATCCAAAAAAAGGAGACATGAGATCCCCCACTCAGTGGAGGCCCCTTTGACTGTAGTTTTGTTTACCAAGTAATCAAGAAGACGTACTACTTTTGACATGGGAGCCTGCTGAATCTGAGGATCGTAGAATACCTAACCCATCTTGGCCTTTTTAGGTGTAGTGCGGAAGCTATGAAGGAGTAATATGGAAATAGTTGTCACACGATACTACCCTCGGATGAGTTTTTCTTGAGAATATTACTAATTACTGAGTTAATCGGAAAGTTGGTAATATCCGAAGGAAAGATGTAGACTTTGGGAACCTCTAGAACCTTGTTCGGAAGGTGATAACTTTTAGACCAATACCTTATGGGTAGTACCTTCAACCTCATGCTCATGATGTTGAACCTATGAATCATATGTGTGTGATCTTGTGTGCGATTTTTGCATCATGCATCCATGCATCCATGAGCATTGTTTTAACTAAATTTTAAGGAACTTAAGACTTTTGCTTGCAAACATCACAAGTTTTGTAATTATGGATTTTTGAAAGAGTACTAAGAAGTACAATGTCAAGAGTCCTAATTCAGAAGAATTGAGAAAGCCTAAATCTTTGGTATCTACTCCTTGGGACTTCAAATTCTCCTAGCTATCTTGAAGATGGATTTATCCATGCTCTTGATCTAGTTCCTAAATCCTTTGTATCGGTGATTTAGTTTCCCGATTATTAACAAAGTGGAAGAGAAGAGTGCAACAGGATTTATTTTGCTTTAGTATTCCAAATTCAAGCTCAAAAAGATTTTATAACACAATGTTGGATCTTAATTGGATGCAGTTCATTTGGACCTGAGAATTTAGCTTTCTCTTTCTTCTGTTTAGGATTAGTGAAGTCTTGTACTTCCAATGTAATCCTCCCAATATTAATGAAATGAGTTTTTCAGTTATCCCAATTATGTCTTTTAATTGATGTTTGCAATTCTTTTATAATGTTCCAAATTTCTTTGAAAACTTGGTTTTAAAACTTTTAAACAATTATATACATTGGATATCATGCATCATATTGTACATACTTCTTGCATTTCTTTTCATATCCAGGTGTATCACCAAGTTTCTTTACTTTGTTCAGAAAGATATCTCACTGGTACAATACTCGTGCTAAGAGAAGATGGAAAACATTAAGAAAGAGATATTTGAACTCGGTAAAGAGCTAACTAATTTGAAGGCCGGTGTGAAGTATCTAACTGCTTTTGTTAAACCTTTGGTTGCTGCCCAAGTCAATCCTTCTAGGAAGGAAGAAGAGATGGAAAAGGTCTTCGCAGAAACTCTGAAGTCATTCTTTCATGAGAAGGTAATAGTCAATGCGCCCAATGATTTCCCTGAAAAAGAAAATGCGGGAGTGCTTCTAGAAGAGGATGTCCAAAAGGGATGTTTATCTGAAGATGGTGGCTCAGCTAGTGGAATGAAGAAGTTTGATAATAACTTTTCCAAGAAGAGAACCAGAGAAAGAAACAATTATCGTCAGAATCAGCATGTTTCTCCTGTCATCCATGTGTTCAACTTACTTCCTGTTGCTCCAGTTTGTCAACAGACTCTGCAAGTTCCTGATCAAAGGAAAACTCCATTTGACCCAATTCCTATGACGTATGCTGAATTATTGCCTAATTTGTTACAAAAGAATTTGGTTCATACAAGATCACCGCCAGCTATCCCAGAAGTAATTCTGTGGTGGTACAAGGCTAATACTTTCTGTGATTTTCACCAAGGCTCCCCTGGGCATGACATTGAGAATTGTTTTCCATTGAAGATAGAAGTACAAAAGTTGATAAGAGTTGGATCTTATCCTTCAAAGATGTTAAATCACTGCTTAAATGTGATTGAAGAATGCCCTGGAGTTTAAGGATTATTAGCCTTCTTGGTTTATTATCATTTTTACTGCTTTCTCATTTGTAATTTTTCTTTTTTTATCATTACATTGTTTTCATGTAAGAACTTGTTTACATTTGAATATTTAATCTTAATACGATGAGTATGTTTGTCTTGAAGAAATTCATTCGTTTCACTCGTATTTGTTTTCAATGTTAAATTGCTTTATGATACCAACTTGTTACCCATTCTCTCGCCTAGGCAGAGATTAGAGGGAGGATGATGATTTTAAAACAAAAATTTTCTGGTTGTATGCTTTTGGATAAAACCCTGTTGACGATGTATAAGCATTGTTTCAAATCCTCAAACACCGGAGATATAAGGGAGTGAAACCTTTCTTAACCCCTTTGAGCCTTGAAGTAGGAGTTTCTTTTTCTATTAAAAAATTCATTTTAACCCAGGGCAGGGTAATGTTTAGTTAATCTGATTGAGTATTCAGATCCCATCAAGAGTGCGCATCTAAGGATACAATAATGGTTATCCATCGAAAGGTTGAGAAAATTCAAAACTGCAATGGTTAATATTCACTTATCAGGAGGGTGGGTCAATTGTAGATATCTTAATGGCTATCTCTTGTACACTAGGAGATCAACAAATGACGATACAATAACAATTATCTTTAATCTACCCATAAATAGGGTAGTCACAATTCTTCCAACAAGTCACAAATGACTAGAAGTCACGCAAAATGTTCAAAAAGAAAAAAGAAAAAGATGATATGAATAAAAAAATGATGATGAAAAAGAAAGAGACAAAAAGCCCCGCTAAGTCAGAACTTTAAAAAATGAATTGCTTAGGAAAAAGTCAGGGCATCCCGCTGCACTTCAGGGTCAAAGTCAAAAGGAATTTCTCCAGAAAGCAAAGAAAAAATGGAAATCCTGAAATGCGATAAAGGATTACAGTGTGAAATCCTTAGCAAAGAACAGAGTCATGTGGCAAAGAAACCCAAAAGAAGCAGGAATGAGTGACTTGCATGTCCAAAGAAAACCTTGTTTGATTCCTCAACCATCTTCAAATTTATTTTGAGAGATGAATGTTCGTGTCAAGTTAATTGAACTTAGGACATCACGAAGGGGGTGGGAACCAAATATTTTTTAGCCTTAAATCTTTTTTTTCTAAAACCGTGAACCAGGCCACGTTACAACCCTCAAAAGTCCTAATTAAAATAGGGTTTATTTCGAAAGCATACTCCAATGAGATATTGTTTCCTGACTCCCATTAATTTTTCTAAATTATTGTATTGGCATCATACGCTTTTGTTATCTTTCATACAAAAAATCCATGTCGCATCCTGGCTAGTGATTCGTTCACAAGGTTTTGCAACATCTTTTCAAATAAAATCTTCAAGACTTACATAATTGTTGCATTAGAATTTTCATTCTTAGAATAAACATTTTTCGACTTGCAAAAAAAACTGCTTGATATCATGGAAGTTTACGTTTGAGTATCAGCAAAAAACATGTTGCCGAGAACAGTTGCGGAGCAAAGAGGATGTAACATTCAGCCAATCTAGGGAAATTACGTCGAGATTCGACAAATCTCTAGAATCCATTTGACCATAAAGGTTATCTTAAAAGCAAGCAGCCAAAGGCAAGTTATGAAAGTTACCTTAATCAGCACGGTAAGCTTGGGACACCAGATTGGTTTCCAAGAGTATATCTAGATTTCGTCAAGATAGTTGCTATGACTACCCCAAGTCGAGAACCTTCCTGAAGCAGGATTGTTTCTTGTGATCTGTTTTGTAGATGTGTATCTGGTTTCCTCTAACAGTTGTTGATTAATTAAAGGGTTTCCTACATGATGTGTTATGGTGTTGGGTTTATAATCCCATTTTTCCAGTCTTGTTGCAGACTTCTCCAACTGAGTGTGATTCTTTCCCCAGCCAGGTGGTGATCAAATAGAGGTTAAAAAGAGACATGGAGCCTTTGCTCATTTGATGGAGTTCTTTCTCCCTTTGTGTATTTATAATTTATATGAAATATCTTGTAGAGTATTGCTCCCTCCAGTTACGACATTATTGTTCTTATGTGCTCCCTAAGTAGCTAGACGAGGGCAGTATCTTTTCTAAGAAGCATTGAGACAGTTGTCAACTTTTCGGGTTTTCATCTGCCAAGTGCTGGGTTTAATTTAAGATCCCCATAATTTTGACTTCTTGTTGTAATGTTAACTTCTTGATTCCCCAAGAAGGTTCTCCAAGGTCACTTTTGCTGGTATGCATATGATCTTCTTGTGTTTCTCAGATGGTTGAAGATGATACCAATTGATGCATAAGGTGTGGTATTGGGTTTATGATCCCTTCGTCCCCAGTCAAGTTTTGTTGCATTTTTTATTTTGGGTTTGCATGGTCTGAAGCCTATATCCCAGATTCCCCCAGTGAAGTCTTCCCTCATATGACGAAAGTTCCTTCTCCCCTTGCGTACTGATATGTAACCATTTGCAAAATGTCACTCTTTTTGGCAGTGTTGGAATTATTGTTTGTATTTGTTTCTCAGGAAAGTAGACCAAGGCAGTATATTTTCTAAGAAGTTTTGAGACAGTTGTCAAATTTCTGGGTTTTCTCTCACCAAGTGTTGAGTCTGATTTAAAATCCCCATAATTTGGACCTCTTGCTATAATATTAACTTCTCGGTTCCCCGGGAAGGCTATCCCAGGGCACTTTTGTTAGAATAAGTATGATCTTCTTGTGTTTCTCAGATATTTGAAGATGATACCAATTGATGTATGGCTCGGTGTTGGGTTCATGATCCTGTTTTCCCAACCAAGTCTTGTTTCATTTGAACCCCAGGTTTGCATGATATGAAGACTGTATCCAAGATTCCCTAGTGAGGGCTTCACTTATTTGGTAAAAGTCTTGTCTCCCCGTACATGCTGAGATTGGACTCATTTGCGGAGCATCTCTTTTCAGCAGTACTTGCATTTTATTTGATTGCCCGATAGTCAGGTAAGGGCAATGTTTTATTTAAGAAGTGTTATAATGGTTATCAACTTTTTGGGTTTTCACCTGCCAATTGCTGGGTTTGATTTAAAATCCCCATAAGTGTGATTTCTTGCTGTAATGTTTGACTTCTTAACTCCCTAAGTTGTTATCTCCATGAGGTTTCATACTTTTTCCCTAGAGAAGTTGGTGTAATAGTCACTCTCAATATTGAAGAATGTACCTTGGTTTCCCCTTGATGATGTGGTGTTGTCCTCCTCAATGAAGTTGGCACAAGGTCTCCAGTTGATATCTCGATGATGAGGCACTATCTCCCCTAATGAAGTCTGTATGATATTTCCCCCAATAAAGTCAGCACGAGATCCTTAGTTGATGTTTTGATGATATGGTTTTCATCTGCCTTATTGAAATCAGTATTGCAATCCCCAGTAGAAGTACAGACCGTGAAACTTTTATTTTCCCCATTGAATTTTGTATGATATTCCATGGTGAAGCCTGGAGGAGGATGTTATATCCCTGTATCTGTACTGATTTATTGATGTGATGCAATTACTTTTGGATTATGTTCCTTCCTAGTGAAGTTAAGCCGTGATGTAGGAATCTGTCTCCTCAGTTGGTGCTTACTATCTTGTGGAATTTTCATCTTGGATGTGATTTAGCCGAGTATTGATTATACCTGAGTCGATTTTGTCTCTATATTCCCAGTGTTATACGTTTGTTTTGTCAGCATATACATGATAACACTCGTACATTCATACATACATCATGCATAGTTGAATTTAGCAAATCATTGCTCACTTGCATTAATTAATATCTTGTTGGCATATACCCTGTTTTGTAGAAGTTGTGTTATCCTCTCTCTAATAGAGTGTCAACCTTAAGCATAAAGTGTATATCCCTTCAATTTCCCCACCGAGTTATCCCTCGTGGAAGATATTTGCTTTAGCCTTCCTGTACAGCTCTTTGTCTAAATGATTTGGGTTTTCCTCTTAAGTTTATTTCTCAAAGGATGTATTTTGGTGGACTGTTTCATTCCAGTTTATTTCTGGTTTGAATCTTTGGTTCCCAGTAATATTATTATTTTGGATTTCTGCAAGCTTCGAGCATTGGTTCTAAAATGTGCATTTATTTTGGCACGAGAAAACTATATCTCCTCAGTAGAAATATGTTGGCATTTCCCCCAGGAAACCATATTTCTTTCCCTAGGAAGCTATATTTCTTTCCCCAAGAAGTCATTTTTACAATCCTTCCCATAACAGCAAGTAGCAGGTCTCTTTATTTGAGCAACTTGTACTTCCCCATAAAAGTCGATGTTACTTTTTTTGCTATCTTCTCTATGAGTGAATAGTTTGCAGTTCATTGTCAAATTACTCCAATGGATGGCAAGTCTTTTCTATATGACAGAGATAATTCGTTGGGAAATCTTTACAAGTGGTAGTCTCTTTATTTGAGACAACTCTTATATTACCCTTTCCAGGAGGAATGCTTTGGTTAAAGAAGAAGTTGAGACCCGTTCTAGGTGAAACGCCCGAATTTTGGGAAACTTGTTATTATCAAAATGTTTTTTCTACTTCAACCATTGAGTTGGTAGTTTACCGTCATCTATGAGACAATATCTTTTTGATCTTCTACCTTCAACTATTGAGTTGGTAGTTCACCGTCATCTATGAGCCAATATCTTTTTGATCTTTTACCTTCAACTATTGAGCTGGTAGTTTACCGTCATCTGTGAGTCGGTATCTCTTTATCTTCTACCTTCAACTATTGAGTTGGTAGTTTACCGTCATCTGTGAGTCGGTATCTCTTTATCTTCTACCTTCTACTATTGAGTTGGTAGTTTACCGTCATCTGTGAGTCAGTATCTCTTTATGTTATACCTTCCACTATTGAGTTGGTAGTTCACCGTCATCTGTGAGTCGATATCTCTTTATCTTCTACCTTAAACTATTGAGTTGGTAGTTTACCGTCATCTGTGATTCGGTATCTCTTTGTCTTCTACCTTCAACTATTGAGTTGGTAGTTTACCGTCATCTGTGAGTCGGTATCTATTTATCTTCTACCTTTAACTATTGAGTTGGTAATTTACCGTCATCTGTGACTCGGTATCTCTTTATCTTCTACCTTCGACCAATGAGTTATTAGTTTACTGTCATTTGTGAGTCAGTATCTTTTTGATCTTCTACCTTCAACTATTGAGTTGGTAGTTTACAGTCATCTGTGAGTCAGTATCTCTTTTATCTTCTACCTTCGACCATTGAGTTGGTAGTTTATTGTCATTTGTGAGTTGGTATCTTTTTTATCTTCTACCTTCAACTATTGAGCTGGTAGTTTATCGTCATCTATGATTCAGTATCTCTTTATCTTCTACCTTCAACTATTGAGTTGGTAGTTTACCATCATCTGTGAGTCGGTATCTCTTTATCTTCTACCTTCAACTATTGAGTTGGTAGTTTACCATCATCTGTGAGTCGGTATCTCTTTATCTTCTACCTTTAACTATTGAGTTGGTAGTTTACCGTCATCTGTGAGTCGGTATCTCTTTATCTTCTACCTTTAACTATTGAGTTGGTAGTTTACCGTCATTTGTGAGTCGATATCTTTTTTCACTTCTACCTTTAACCATTGAGTTGGTAGTTTACTGTCATCTCTGAATCGGTATATCTTTATCTTCTACCTTTGACTATTGAGTTGGTAGTCTACTATCATTTGTGAGTCGATATCTTATTACTTTTCTACCTTCATCTATTGAGTTAGTAGTTCACAGTTATCTTTCGATCGCTATCATTCTTTACTTTTTCCTCAATATTTGAGTTGATGACACATTATCCCCTTTTTGGGCTTTACCCCAATAGAGTCAGATTTTTTTGCTCACCAGTGATTTATTTTCCTGGTCGGGTTTCTCTTTTGATCCTTATTTCCTTTGCTACATCCCAGTGGTGTCTTGCGTCCCTTTAGACTTATTCATCTGCATTCATATTCATAAGCATTGCATGGTATCTTAGGGCCATAAATAGTGCTTGTTTTATATTTAAGTATCTTCAATCGCGTCAACATTAAGATTCTTAATCTTCGTATCTCCAGATGGAAGACACTTAAATAAGGGCAATTGTTGTACCCCAATTTCCCCCCCTAAGATTCCTCTATCATATCATATCAACTCGATCATAACAAGATCACATTAGGGTTGGTTCTTCCTCTTTTTCTATCTCCTATCTTTAAGCTTGCTCTTGAGGGATCTCCAAGCACCTTAGTTGTGTATTTTATATATGTGTTGTTGATCAACTTCTAATCAAAATCCAAAAAAATATTTGTCTTTGAATATTTGTGTTTTGTAGGTACCGAGTCAAAACATCTGACAAATAAGGTTTTCTGGTATTATTTTCCTAAAATCTCTATTTGCAAAGAAAATTAATTAAAAAAATTTCATTTTTTCTCATTGTACAATTGGTTGCTCTTGAAATGCAATCGATTGCACCAAGTTCATTTTTCGCAATATTTGAAAAAAAATTAATGATGCAATCGATTGCTCCCAGAATGCAATCGATTACACAATGTCAAATTTTGAAAAAAAATCAGCAATTTCAAGCTTGTCAAATTTGGCTCCAATTTTTCTTCATTTTTGAAAGATATATCATTAATTCAAAATTTGGCTCCAATTTTTCATTTTTTGAAAGATATATCATTAATTCAAATTTTGGCTCCAATTTTTCATTTTTTGAAAGATATATCATTAATTCAAATTTTGGCTCCAATAATTAATTACAATACCACCACTAATCCCAAGCCTAAACTCTATAAATAGAGCCCTCATTTCATTCAAATCTCAAGCTTTTGATAGCCAAATTCACCTTGCTAAAAAATCTCTCAATTCTCTCCATCTACCAAATTCACTAAAAGCTCCATTTTCAAAAAACAGTTAGTAAGCTTTGCATTGAATGAAACAACTGGCTGAAAATCATCAAACAATGAAGTCGCCATAGAACGTCTTTTATCCCACGGGAAGGGAAAGGTAAACATCGAGAAAACCTGAGAAAGGAGAAGTCACGGTCTTGCGACCGAGAGATAAGGGTAAGGGAGTCTGTTACGCGAAGGGAAGGTATTAGCACCCAACACGCCCGTAGTACTCTACGGTATCCACTCTTGTAATCTATCTTATGAGTGTGTTTAATCTATGGTTATTGTTTATTACTGCTAAAGGGAGAATGCATGCAAAAGAAAAGGAGAAAAGAATGTAGGGAAAATAAAAGGTATGCTCGTTCGGGCTTTACCCCGATGCCTACGTATCCCTTTTAAGGAATCAGAGCAGTCGTAGTTCAGTTCATATTTTTTTGTTGGTTTGTATTTTTTAATGAACAATATTAATTTTTCCTTCTGCCGCAACTCGACCTTTGGAGACTTACGCGTCAGCACAGAAGTGAATTAACATGCTCTTTTAAAAAAGAGTTTGAAAGAAAAGCCCGAAGGCAAAAAGAGTTTGTATTTGTTGGTGTTTTTGCTTGTGGATAACAGCTAATTAATCTCAAGAGAGAGATATTAACCATTCCTCTACTTGTTTATGAAATGAGTCTTTGAGACTTGAACCATGCCAAGGCTTAAAATGGAAAAACAATAAGATCGAGAAGAGACCCGCTTATCATTTCCCATCTTCAAAAAAGGCACGATTCTCATCAGTAATTTTTAAGTGTTTTTTGAAGTTTGCAAGAAAAAGAAGTTTTTTTTTTGTTTTAAATTCATATGCGAAAAGAGAAAGAAACATCAAGGCGAGACTAGCCTATTTCTAAACCTAATGTTATCATACTTCACATGATCTCTAGGAAGCGATAAACACGGAGAGAATGTAGAAAGAAAATATACCAACTAAGTGTTAGCCCGTCGAGCAAATCAAAAAGAAAAGAAACCCGACGATTTCATGAGCTGCTAGTACCAACAAATAAAAGAGTCAGAAATTGAATACGCAGCATAAGTGTTGAAGTGTCATCAATGTGAAAGTAAATCACAATCAAAAACTCAAGCATATCCGCATATCCTGCATAGGACTCCAATATCAACGGGCAATAGTGAAACATGAAGTCTCGAAAACAAAATTATTATTTAAACATAAACCATAATAGAAAATTCTAACAAAATTCCAAAAGAAGAAAAATATAGGGAAATTATATTATATTCCTAAAAAAATTAACAATTTTTATGATTTTTATTATTAGTTTTGGTTATCAAAAATATAGGAAGGTGTTTTACCCCAAAATTTGCCCTCCCATATTCTTCAAGAAATTGCCAAATCAAGTCTCAAGATTCCTCAAGGGTTGCACAGTGCAAAGGTCTCCTATACAGTCAAGATTAGGGTTTGTGTACTGATCAAGAAAATGAAGTTTTCAAAGGCCCAATAAAGTCTCACATGCCTACAAATATGGTCAAGCATCCTCATACCAAGTTTCAAGACATTCAGCTCAAAATTGCACAGCCAAAAACCCTAATTGCACTACAGTCAACTGTAGGGGCAAAATGGTCATTTGACAGTCAAAAGTTCAAATTTTTGGTCAACATATCATTTTGAAGCCACAAACATCATCTGATCAATGCTTGATCATGATTCTCAAAATTTGGCTCAGAAATCATCAAGATGCAAAAGTTTCCTTATTTGGACAGCTGAAAAAGTCAACTGAAATTGACCAGGGCATAACTTTCACATGGATTATCAGAAAAATTCCATCCAAAGCTCATTTTGAAGAGGAAGACATTTCCTACAACTCATCTTCATACTTCAAGTCCAAGAAATGCTCTCACAAAAAGTTATCAATTTCAACATTATAGGTCATTTTCAAAAGTCAACAAAAGGGGACTTTAAGTCAAAGGCCATAACTTGAGATTGGTAAATCAAAATGACATGGGACCAAAGAAATTGGTTAGAGGACTCAAAGACCTTTCCAAAATGTCCAAGAACATGAGAAAAGCTTAAACATTGAGCAAGTTATGCCTTGTGGAAGTTGGGAAATTTTTGGATATTTTGAAAAGTCAACATTGATCCAAATGACCTAAAATTGCTAATGGGCCCATTTTTATTCCACAATTCATCATTCCAAGCATGTGCACGACCACTTGGCCCAAAGGGAAGTATTTTCTCATTTTTTATTTATTTATTTGAATTTTTATTTATATTAATTCATTTAAATCATTTAAATATATGAAAAATATTTAACTCACCCTAACCAATCTTTTTATACATGTTTTAGCCTCAAGATTTCGTGTATATGCAGATAAGGAAAGATTTGGAGTGATTTGATCTTAATTGATACAAAAACATATGAAAAATATTTGAAAAAGATCTTGCAAATCAAATCTTTCAAAGTCATGGATGCTAAGCCTTTTGGATCAAATTTCTTAACCTAATTGTTCCTACATATACAAGAAACACAACCCTAATGCAAATACACACTAAGCTGCGCAAGAAGGCCATTGAAAAACTTGAAAAAAATTGTCAAAAAACTCTATTCTGAAAACAGCCTTCCAGGACGATTCAGGTCTCAATTCTTGTTCTAATAGCTTCCTCAAGCATCCCTGGACAGATTCCAATCACAAACATTCATCCCAGCTTCAAGAATTGGTAACAGGAGTGCCCACTGTATCAAGAAAAACTCATAATCGTATATCACGATTCATGCATCCTTTATAGTTTTTAATGCTTGATTTACATTCCTTGTGAAGTTTTGAAGCTAACCAATGCATTCAATTATGTTTTTATGCTGTATACACGATTTCACCATGTTTGCGTTTTAGGGTTTACAGGACCTCCAATTAGGGCTTTTGTAATGGGGAAAAATTAGCCCTCAAGACCACCACCATTAGAATCATCATGACTGGACGAAGAAGATACAACCCTCGCGCTCAATTTATGAGTGACTGAGGGCTAATCGCTATTTTCCTTAAAGCCACCTAAAACAACGCGTGAAAAACCGTGGCTTAATGTTTTATGTTTCAGGGATAGTGAAGAAGACGATGTGTTGGCAAACGGTGATAGGTGGATTCAAAAATTCGCGCGTTGGTGGCCCCTGATCATTATTTCTTTTATCATGTTTATTTACTATTATATATTAAACGCATATGCAGTGGCTCAGTGGCGAACGAAGTTATTGGTAAAGTGAATGACCTGGGTTCGATCCCAGGTCTCCACCCTTTCCATTTGTTTTTTCCCAATTTACGTTCATATGCAGGCATGATAGTGTGGTCCATGATGCGTCCCTCTATCCAGCCATACACGCGTCCTGGAACCTCAGATCAAAGGCATAGATTGGATGAACACTCTAAACCCTCGTCAACGCGTATGTACGTATCATGCCAAAAAGTCAAAAGGGCCATACTAAATGGGCCAGAATTCCTAAAATATACCTCCTATCTGGGGACTGATACCCCCAAGGTTTGGCCAAATTTTGTTATTTTTTATCTTTTTATTATTTATTATCTGCATTTAATTATTATTCTTTTTGTCAATTTAATATTTTTCATAAATATAAAAAATACCTAAAAACTAGAAAAGAGAAAAAATATATAATAAATATTTTGTTTTAATATTTTTGTAATTAAGTTGTATATAATTTAAGCTTAGTTAAAATTAGGTTGCAAATTTAATTCTTTTAATAATAAATCTAAAAAACATAGAATTAGGTTTAATCAATCATTTTTAATCTTTTTATTTTTCTTTCATAAATATATCAAATAATTAAATATTTATTTTCATAAATTAAATTGCATACAAAAATTAGGTTTAATTTAGGTTAAATTCTAATGTTTTTCTTAATAAATTAAAATAAAATAGAATTAGGGTTTGCATCTCATATTAATTTTAATTATTTCTTTTTCTCATTAAAATCTTAAAATACATAAAAATACCAAAAACAAGTTCTTTCTTTCTTTTTAATTAATTAATGCCTTTAATTTAATTTAGTTAAAAAAGGGTCCAACGCCCTCCTTTCGACTTAATTGTTTATTCGCACATTTATTTTATCTCGCTTAAATATTTATGTACCTCTCCCGAAGCCTTGTAATTACTTCTCGCACTTTTACTTTATTTATTTTCTGTCAAATCGGGTCCTGGTTAATTTTGGCGATGTGGACCCGCGCCGTTTGTAATAGCTTAGAATTTACATTCCCGCAATATTCTTAACTGTTAAACAAAGCATGAAAGACTGTATGGACATAAATAAAAAACAAGCGTAGAACACCAACGACATGACAAGATAAATGCAAATGAAAACGACACACGAATCGCACACACCACCCCTAGGGTACGCCTCACTGTTGCCTTGCCTCGAAAGGTGATCGTCGAGTAGAGGATGTCTTAGCAAGTCCTCATGATCCGGGAACCTGGCATGAGGGTAGCTTCTAAGGTATATTCCTATTGCTCTGGTGATCACCATGTCCCGAACCTCGAATTGACCCGAACACCTCCAACGGTGGTGCTACCTACCTCTCAATGGTGGGATGGCACTACTTTAAAGGACATTTACACAGACGAATTCCTTAGGGTAGGTAGGTTCTCGTAGATACTTGCTCTAATTTCAAAACAAACTCAAAAGCTCTTTTCACACCGACACTTTTCAAAAAGCTTTCGAAAGCAATTTTTCAAACACTCTTGAGGACCGATACAAGAGTCGAACTGGAATTTTCAAAGAAACTTTTTAAAACCCACAGTTGAAAAACAGATAAACCATTTTTGAAAACACAAGTGAGCAAGTATCTAAGAGCCCATGGATAACCATGGATAGAAAGGGTGCTAACACCTTCCCTTTCTATAACCTACCTCCCGAACCGAGAGCAATCTCTATAAGGAATTTTTCTGTGCTTTTGTCCTTTCCATTTGGAGAAAATAAAAGACGGTGGCGACTCTTGCTTCCGCGACATTTCGCGAACCAGCGTTAAACAGTCAGTTCCAGATCCACCGATCACAGAACTGGCGAATCTGCTGGGGACTCTTTTTAAAGTGAGGTGTACCTTAGGGTTAGTTCATAACTGTGTTTTCAATTGTACTGATTTGCTTGCTTTACTATTGTGGGTTGCATCGGAGTTACATAGATCCTAACCCGGATCTGGGGATACCCTGTTTAGGTAGCATAAGCTGTGAGGGACCTGTCCGGCATAGACCGACACAGGTGAAGCAGTGGCTACGTTGGTGTGGCACCTTGGTCTATACCGATATCCCTTGTGTTGCAACGAGGAGAATATGGGTCTTCTGAGGAGTCATTAAGCACCAACAGACCTTAGAACCTTAAAATGACACAACTTGGCCAATAGAACAGTAGCAGTATGCTACACCCATTGAGGCTAAACATTCGTGATGGTTCTGGCTGCAAGAAAAGATTGCAATGCTGGAGTTATGACCGATTGAGGGTAGTCAATGATATTGGGATCCTCTAGAACCCGGTTACTTTGATAGGACAGGTTGAACCCACCAACTTCAAGAGGGTAATACCCAGACCTCATGCTGGCCTTAAACCCTAAGGGCTTCTCTTGTGTGACTTGTGTGCCTTCATACTTGACTACTTGCATACTTGTTATCTGACACGTGAACTACTTGCAGGTTTCGTTCATAGTCCTTAATTGGGACTCGTAACAGGGTTTACTAAGTCTCTTGCAGGTTTTGTTTATAGTCCTTAATTGGGACTCATAACAGGGTGTACTAACTACTTGCAGGTTCTGTTTATAGTCCTTAATTAGGACTCATGACAGGTTTTACTTAGGTTTCTTGCAGGTTTTGGTTTGCAGTCCTTAATTGGGACTCATAACAGGGCTACTTACATTACCCCATGCATACCATAACATCATACCATTGCATACATCCTAACCCATTTCAAGGACCTCAAGGGCTTGTGATGCAGGTCATGATGAGCCAACTACCCAGCAAGGGGCAAAGAGGATTTATTTTCCTCTAGATAAGGTTGTCAGGGGCTATGACCCACTTGATATGGTGAGCTCTGACTCCTGAAGAAGGTTCCCTTAACCAAGGTTGCTGGGAAATCAAAATTAGACATGATGACTAAAGTCAGAGGCTATGACCCACTGGATATGGTGAGCCTTTGACCCTTGAAGAAGAGTTCTCAACAACATGGGTGTCCTTCAATCAAGCTATAAATTCCAATGCTAACAAATTTTCTTGTTTACCCCGCGAGGTCCTTGAAAACATTGCATACATGTCATACTCATCATTGCATTACAGGTATCCCTTTTGTAGGTCACTCACCTTTCTCGCTGTTTATTTTAGCAATGGCCTTCCAACCAGATAACCAGGACCTTCTCGCTCAAGAAACTCAGTTCAGGGAAATCCTCCTGAATCTATCCGAGGGGCAAGAGGAGCTAAGGACACTTCTCATGGAGACCTTTGTCAGGAACAGTGCTGAGGATGAAAGGCTAAAACACCTACAAGCTGAGATGGATGCAATGAAAGCCCAAATGCTGGGGCAGAGGAATGCCATTCAAGGTTTAGCTCAAAGACAAGATGAGCTCCGGTTTCTCGTCAACCAACTGCTTCAGGGTAACCAACTGGGACAAACGTCTAAGGGTAAAAAGCCAGTCGTCGTTCGACCATCCTTGAGACAAAGAGGCAAGGAGAAAGCTCCTCATATGGCTTCAGTATCACCAATTCAGTATCGACCTCACCAGCTTCAGCCAGACAAGCCCAAAAGGCAATTCACCAAGCTCAACGTGTCGCTGCCTCAAGCCTTACAACAACTGCTGAGGTTGAATTTGGTAACTCTAAATGATCCTCCTAAGAATCCCAACAGGACACCTTCAAGGTATAACCCCAACACTCACTGCGCTTATCATTCTGACAGCCCGGGGCATGCTACAGAGGATTGTTGGACTCTGAAAAATAAGATCCAGGATCTGATCAAGGAGGGAGCTGTGGAATTCACCCGAGATGGCCAGGCTGAGTGCTTCTACCATCCCTACAGGAGGCACCACTTGAAGTGACAAGCCCCGAGATTAGAAAATTTTTGCTCATTCGAATGTTCAAGATTGCAATTTTCTTTTGTTCAAACATTTATTCATGTTAAACATTGTTACCACATTAATGCATCGCTTATGTCTATTTTTCTGAATCAATATATTCGTATTCACTAAACGTAAATTATTTTCATATTTTTTCTGATGTCAACTCTCGATTAATAATTCTAAGCCTCTTGAGGGAGGATGACGAAAACGATACCCCAATCTACAGTATGCTTTCGAACAGACCCCGCTGATGAGGTACAGGCATTGTTTCAATCCCTAAACACTGTAGTTATAAGGATGATAATCCCTCGTCAACCCCTCTGAGCCAAAGAAGTAGGAGTTTTTCTTTTCGAAAATTAAAACCCTTTATCATAACCTGGGGCAGGGTAGTTCTCTCAGTTGATCCAAGTGCATAACGAATGGCACCAAAGAAGTCCTTACAAAACAAAGAAAGACAATGATGGTTCCGAATAGTCAATAAAGAAAGGCAGTCATCATCTTCCAAAATAAAAACCCAAAAAAGTCAAAACCTATAGAGGGGACTTACGAAACTGGGGCATCCCGCTGACTGTAATTCCAAAAAAGGGAAACAGCTCAGGCAAAAAACAGGGATAACAAAATCAAAAAGAAAGAGGTCTTACAAACCCTCAACAAGAAAGGAATGACTGCCTATTCAAAATAAGTTATCAACATCCGAATCATCATTGGAAAATCAAAGCAAAGACTCAAACCAGGTCTAACGTATGATCAACTGAGTTTAGGTTTGGAGAACATCATGAAGAGTGGGTGGGTACAAATAATTTGAGCCTTTATCCTTTGTTTCTTAAACCGTGAACCAGGCCACGTTATAACCCTTAAAAGTCCTAGCTGAAGCATGGGTTAGTTCGAAAGCATACTGTTACGAAAGGTATCCTGACTCCTTAAGGCCTACGGTAAATACGGAGTTGACATCACGTTTTACAAACATTCACTTGTTTTATGAAAAAATGCATTTTTAAAATCCTCAAGACAGACATAGGCTTTGCATTTTTAACATAACTTTGTTTGCATATGACTTTTTGTTTGAACTGCATAGAAGTTCGCACGACGAATGCCTAATGAACAGAAGTACCTTCAATCAAGGGGCAGACATGACTATGGTCCATCATCTGGGGCAATCCAATCAAGATTCGGAGAATCTCTCAAAGGCCAAATAATCTGGGGCAAATCTCCGCCTGAGTCACCTGGGGCATTTCAACAATGAATCTTGCCTGGTCGAAAATCTTCTGGTGGCATGACAAAACACTTCTAACAGGGGCAACTCCCCACATTCTAAGAGCATGGACATAGTCGAAAAAATACTACGCAAAATCAAAGACCCGCTAGGTTGACATACCTAGACAAAAATTAGGGCTTCCCGGCGAACCAAAAGGGTTCGGGCAAAATGAAGGGATGAAATGAAAAAATCTGTACACCCGGCAAGTCGAAAACCTGAAAAGGCGGCTTGGGCAAAAAAGGGTATCCCGATGGACTGAAAACCCGAAAGGGCGGTCCAGGCAAAAATTAGGGATCAAAGCGTACGACTATGTCCTGGCATCTCGTCACCTGTCTACCAGAAGATTTGTCAATTACCCCCACATGTGCCTTCTCCCACTGAAACTGGGGCAATAATGAGTGGTCTAAGCGATCTAATGGTTCGGTCCACCAAGGTACCAAGGTAGGTTCGGCTGAAGAATATGACCAAGTACATCTTAATCCCCCAGAGAGTAAGTCAGCAGTCAGTGCATTCTTATCCAAGCAAAGTTATCAAATCTCAAGGAAGTTGAGTATCCTCCAGCAGATATCAACACTCCCCAGCAATACACATATTCTTAACAAGCATCCCCGGCAGTCTTAGTCTAAAGATTGTTCCCCGGCGGTATATCAATGTTCAAAAGAGTCACTTCCCCGATGCAGTTCAAACTTCCCCAAGAGAATCCAATCTAGTTCCCCAGGAAAGTTGGAATTCATATCCCCAAGCAGTAAGCTTATCCCCAGTAGATTCTGGAAGCTTATCCCCTCGCAGAACACGAACACGTCGTCCGGCTTGATTTAAAGAGTTATTTCCTTAACAGGATATAACTGGGTTATCCTCAGCCAAAAGCCACGGAAAGAGCGTCCTCGACGAAGTCTTCTTATCCCCAGCGAAGTCTATTCATACTTCCAATACAACAAAGATATCCTCAGCAAGTCATTCTCAACAATTCAACAAGGCATCCCTCTTCCCACAGAGTATTGCTTCCCAGCATGGTCGCTAGAGTATCTTTTCTCCCCGCTGAATCTTCCATTTGCCAAGTTTACTCCTCAACGGAATCATCTTCTCCTACCGGTATTCTTGCAGTTATCATCCCCCAGCGGAAGTAAAAGCTTATTCTCCAACATCAGCCCAGGATATGACTTCCCGGCACCCGTCAAGGATCTACTTTCCTAGACGAAAACAGACATACATAAACATCACATACATCATTATAGCATGCATAGACGCATCATATCATACAAATCTCATTTATGTTGAGAACATCATTGCTTGATCCATATCATGCATTGCATATGACTGACTTTTACCTTTCAGGAAAGGTTCAGTTAAATTCTCAATCATATTTCAAGACCTAGACCGGTTCAGTTAATCAACTCAAAAGATTTCTTATCCAGTCCAAGGCCTTCTCTAGCCCAGCTAAATCGACTCCCAACAGATTTTCCTGATGAAGACTCAGTAGAAGTTATCAGACTATAATGGTTCTCTCTCCGACGGTGCATGAGATTTCCATTTTAGGTTTTTCTTTGAGATTATATTTTCCTATTGGTTCTCTCTCCGACGGTGCATGAGATGATTCCATTTTAGGTTTTTCTTTAAGATTATAAGTTCCTATTGGTTCTCTCTCCGACGGTGCATGAGATTTCCATTTGAGGTTTTTTCTTTGAGATTATATTTTCCTATTGGTTCTCTCTCCGACGGTGCATGAGATTTCCATTTGAGGTTTTTCTTTAAGATTATATTTTCCTATTGGTTCTCTCTCCGACGGTGCATGGGATTTCCATTTTAGGTTTTTCTTTAAGATTATATTTTCCTATTGGTTCTCACTCCGACGGTGCATGAGATTTCCATTTTGGGTTTTTCTTTGAGATTATAATGTCCTATTGGTTCTCTCTCCGACGGTGCATGAGACTTCCATTTTAGGTTTTTCTTTGAGATTATATTTTCCTATTGGTTCTCTCTTCGACGGTGCATGAGATGATTCCATTTTAGGTTTTTCTTTAAGATTATAAGTTCCTATTGGTTCTCTCTCCGACGGTGCATGAGACTTCCATTTTAGGTTTTTCTTTAAGATTATATTTTCCTATTTGGTTCTCTCTCCGACGGTGCATGAGATTTCCATTTTGGGTTTTTCTTTGAGATTGTAATGTCCTATTGGTTCTCTCTCCGACGGTGCATGAGATTTCCATTTTGGGTTTTTCTTTGAGATTATATTTTCCTATTTGGTTCTCTCTCCGACGTTGCATGAGATTTCCATTTTGGGTTTTTCTTTGAGATTGTAATGTCCTATTGGTTCTCTCTCCGACGGTGCATGAGATTTCCATTTTGGGTTTTTCTTTGAGATTATAATGTCCTATTGGTTCTCTCTCCGACGGTGCATGAGATTTCCATTTTGGGTTTTTCTTTGAGATTGTAATGTCCTATTGGTTCTCTCTCTGACGGTGCATGAGATGATTCCATTTGAGGTTTTTTCTTTGAGATTATATTTTCCTATTAGTTCTCTCTCCGACGGTGCATGAGATTTCCATGTTATAAGTTCCTATGGTTCTCTCCCCGACGGTGCGTGAGATGTAATTCCCTTTCAGACTATGATTGCCTATGGTTCTCTTCCCGATACTGCGAAAATGGTAATTCCCACTAAGATTTTCTCAACGAGTGTTGTTGAAATTAAAGTCACCCAAGTTTCTCTTACCATTCATGCTAAGGTAGTAACCATCCCTGGTTCATTCACCGCCGTTTGAAGCTTCAGACTCAGCTCCTGTGACCAGTCAGGACATATCTATGCCAAGCATCTGAAAACCAGCTCCTGCAACGTGTCAGGTACTCATTTTTTCTTTTGCAGGTATGCAGGTTCTCGCTAAGGAATCTCTTACGCGATCAACATCCAGATGGCATCTATAAGCCCATCATCCTATTCATCGACCTCTAAATGGCATCTATAAGCCCATTCCACCACACTGCTACTATGTGAGCGCAAATTTCTGGGCACTCTAGTGTTCAATCATCTTCTACCCTCGGATTACGAAAGGCACGTCCGCCAATCTGCATCCTCAGGTTTAAGAAGATTGAACAGGGGCAACTGTTGCACCCCAAAATTTGCCCTCCCATATTCTTAAAGAAATTGCCAAATCAAGTCTCAAGATTCCTCAAGGGTTGCACAGTGCAAAGGTCTCCTATACAGTCAAGATTAGGGTTTGTGTACTGATCAAGAAAATGAAGTTTTCAAAGGCCCAATCAAGTCTCACATGCCTACAAATATGGTCAAGCATCCTCATACCAAGTTTCAAGACATTCAGCTCAAAATTGCACAGTCAAAAACCCTAATTGCACTACAGTCAACTGTAGGGGCAAAATGGTCATTTGACAGTCAAAAGTTCAAATTTTTGGTCAACATATCATTTTGAAGCCACAAACATCATCTGATCAATGCTTGATCATGATTCTCAAAATTTGGCTCAGAAATCATCAAGATGCAAAAGTTTCCTTATTTGGACAGCTGAAAAAGTCAACTGAAATTGACCAGGGCATAACTTTCACATGGATTATCAGAAAAATTCCATCCAAAGCTCATTTTGAAGAGAAAGACATTTCCTACAACTCATCTTCATACTTCAAGTCCAAGAAATTCTCTCACAAAAAGTTATCAATTTCAACATTATAGGTCATTTTCAAAAGTCAACAAAAGGGGACTTTAAGTCAAAGGCCATAACTTGAGATTGGTAAATCAAAATGACATGGGACCAAAGACATTGGTTAGAGGACGCAAAGTCCTTTCCAAAATGTCCAAGAACATGAGAAAAGCTTAAAAATTGAGCAAGTTATGCCTTGTGGAAGTTGGGAAAGTTTTGGATATTTTGAAAAGTCAACATTGATCCAAATGACCTAAAATTGCTAATGGGCCCATTTTTCTTCCACAATTCATCATTCCAAGCATGTGCACGACCACTTGGCACAAAGGGAAGTATTTTCTCATTTTTTATTTATTTATTTGAATTTTTATTTATATTAATTCATTTAAATCATTTAAATATATGAAAAATATTTAACTCACCCTAACCAATCTTTTTATACATGTTTTAGCCTCAAGATTTCGTGTATATGCAGATAAGGAAAGATTTGGAGTGATTTGATCTTAATTGATACAAAAACATATGAAAAATATTTGAAAAAGATCTTGCAAATCAAATCTTTCAAAGTCATGGATGCTAAGCCTTTTGGATCAAATTTCTTAACCTAATTGTTCCTACATATACAAGAAACACAACCCTAATGCAAATACACACTAAGCTGCGCAAGAAGGCCATTGAAAAACTTGAAAAAAATTGTCAAAAAACTCTATTCTGAAAACAGCCTTCCAGGACGATTCAGGTCTCAATTCTTGTTCTAATAGCTTCCTCAAGCATCCCTGGACAGATTCCAATCACAAACATTCATCCCAGCTTCAAGAATTGGTAACAGGAGTGCCCACTGTATCAAGAAAAACTCATAATCGTATATCACGATTCATGCATCCTTTATAGTTTTTAATGCTTGATTTACATTCCTTGTGAAGTTTTGAAGCTAACCAATGCATTCAATTATGTTTTTATGCTGTATACACGATTTCACCATGTTTGCGTTTTAGGGTTTACAGGACCTCCAATTAGGGCTTTTGTAATGGGGAAAAATTAGCCCTCAAGACCACCACCATTAGAATCATCATGACTGGACGAAGAAGATACAACCCTCGCGCTCAATTTATGAGTGACTGAGGGCTAATCGCTATTTTCCTTAAAGCCACCTAAAACAACGCGTGAAAAACCGTGGCTTAATGTTTTATGTTTCAGGGATAGTGAAGAAGACGATGTGTTGGCAAACGGTGATAGGTGGATTCAAAAATTCGCGCGTTGGTGGCCCCTGATCATTATTTCTTTTATCATGTTTATTTACTATTATATATTAAACGCATATGCAGTGACTCAGTGGCGAACGAAGTTATTGGTAAAGTGAATGACCTGGGTTCGATCCCAGGTCTCCACCCTTTCCATTTGTTTTTTCCCAATTTACGTTCATATGCAGGCATGATAGTGTGGTCCATGATGCGTCCCTCTATCCAGCCATACACGCGTCCTAGAACCTCAGATCAAAGGCATAGATTGGATGAACACTCTAAACCCTCGTCAACGCGTATGTACGTATCATGCCAAAAAGTCAAAAGGGCCATACTAAATGGGCCAGAATTCCTAAAATATACCTCCTATCTGGGGACTGATACCCCCAAGGTTTGGCCAAATTTTGTTATTTTTTATCTTTTTATTATTTATTATCTTCCTTTAATTATTATTCTTTTTGTCAATTTAATATTTTTCATAAATATAAAAAATACCTAAAAACCAGAAAAGAGAAAAAATATATAATAAATATTTTGTTTTAATATTTTTGTAATTAAGTTGTATATAATTTAAGCTTAGTTAAAATTAGGTTGCAAATTTAATTCTTTTAATAATAAATCTAAAAAACATAGAATTAGGTTTAATCAATCATTTTTAATCTTTTTATTTTTTTTCATAAATATATCAAATAATTAAATATTTATTTTCATAAATTAAATTGCATACAAAAATTAGGTTTAATTTAGGTTAAATTCTAATGTTTTTCTTAATAAATTAAAATAAAATAGAATTAGGGTTTGCATCTCATATTAATTTTAATTATTTCTTTTTCTCATTAAAATCTTAAAATACATAAAAATACCAAAAACAAGTTCTTTCTTTCTTTTTAATTAATTAATGCCTTTAATTTAATTTAGTTAAAAAAGGGTCCAACGCCCTCCTTTCGACTTAATTGTTTATTCGCACATTTATTTTATCTCGCTTAAATATTTATGTACCTCTCCCGAAGCCTTGTAATTACTTCTCGCACTTTTACTTTATTTATTTTCTGTCAAATCGGGTCCTGGTTAATTTTGGCGATGTGGACCCGCGCCGTTTGTAATAGCTTAGAATTTACATTCCCGCAATATTCTTAACTGTTAAACAAAGCATGAAAGACTGTATGGACATAAATAAAAAACAAGCGCAGAACACCAACGACATGACAAGATAAATGCAAATGAAAACGACACACGAATCGCACACACCACCCCTAGGGTACGCCTCACTGTTGCCTTGCCTCGAAAGGTGATCGTCGAGTAGAGGATGTCTTAGCAAGTCCTCATGATCCGGGAACCTGGCATGAGGGTAGCTTCTAAGGTATATTCCTATTGCTCTGGTGATCACCATGTCCCGAACCTCGAATTGACCCGAACACCTCCAACGGTGGTGCTACCTACCTCTCAATGGTGGGATGGCACTACTTTAAAGGACATTTACACAGACGAATTCCTTAGGGTAGGTAGGTTCTCGTAGATACTTGCTCTAATTTCAAAACAAACTCAAAAGCTCTTTTCACACCGACACTTTTCAAAAAGCTTTCGAAAGCAATTTTTCAAACACTCTTGAGGACCGATACAAGAGTCGAACTGGAATTTTCAAAGAAACTTTTTAAAACCCACAGTTGAAAAACAGATAAACCATTTTTGAAAACACAAGTGAGCAAGTATCTAAGAGCCCATGGATAACCATGGATAGAAAGGGTGCTAACACCTTCCCTTTCTATAACCTACCTCCCGAACCGAGAGCAATCTCTATAAGGAATTTTTCTGTGCTTTTGTCCTTTCCATTTGGAGAAAATAAAAGACGGTGGCGACTCTTGCTTCCGCGACATTTCGCGAACCAGCGTTAAACAGTCAGTTCCAGATCCACCGATCACAGAACTGGCGAATCTGCTGGGGACTCTTTTTAAAGTGAGGTGTACCTTAGGGTTAGTTCATAACTGTGTTTTCAATTGTACTGATTTGCTTGCTTTACTATTGTGGGTTGCATCGGAGTTACATAGATCCTAACCCGGATCTGGGGATACCCTGTTTAGGTAGCATAAGCTGTGAGGGACCTGTCCGGCATAGACCGACACAGGTGAAGCAGTGGCTACGTTGGTGTGGCACCTTGGTCTATACCGATATCCCTTGTGTTGCAACGAGGAGAATATGGGTCTTCTGAGGAGTCATTAAGCACCAACAGACCTTAGAACCTTAAAATGACACAACTTGGCCAATAGAACAGTAGCAGTATGCTACACCCATTGAGGCTAAACATTCGTGATGGTTCTGGCTGCAAGAAAAGATTGCAATGCTGGAGTTATGACCGATTGAGGGTAGTCAATGATATTGGGATCCTCTAGAACCCGGTTACTTTGATAGGACAGGTTGAACCCACCAACTTCAAGAGGGTAATACCCAGACCTCATGCTGGCCTTAAACCCTAAGGGCTTCTCTTGTGTGACTTGTGTGCCTTCATACTTGACTACTTGCATACTTGTTATCTGACACGTGAACTACTTGCAGGTTTCGTTCATAGTCCTTAATTGGGACTCGTAACAGGGTTTACTAAGTCTCTTGCAGGTTTTGTTTATAGTCCTTAATTGGGACTCATAACAGGGTGTACTAACTACTTGCAGGTTCTGTTTATAGTCCTTAATTAGGACTCATGACAGGTTTTACTTAGGTTTCTTGCAGGTTTTGGTTTGCAGTCCTTAATTGGGACTCATAACAGGGCTACTTACATTACCCCATGCATACCATAACATCATACCATTGCATACATCCTAACCCATTTCAAGGACCTCAAGGGCTTGTGATGCAGGTCATGATGAGCCAACTACCCAGCAAGGGGCAAAGAGGATTTATTTTCCTCTGGATAAGGTTGTCAGGGGCTATGACCCACTTGATATGGTGAGCTCTGACTCCTGAAGAAGGTTCCCTTAACCAAGGTTGCTGGGAAATCAAAATTAGACATGATGACTAAAGTCAGAGGCTATGACCCACTGGATATGGTGAGCCTTTGACCCTTGAAGAAGAGTTCTCAACAACATGGGTGTCCTTCAATCAAGCTATAAATTCCAATGCTAACAAATTTTCTTGTTTACCCCGCGAGGTCCTTGAAAACATTGCATACATGTCATACTCATCATTGCATTACAGGTATCCCTTTTGTAGGTCACTCACCTTTCTCGCTGTTTATTTCAGCAATGGCCTTCCAACCAGATAACCAGGACCTTCTCGCTCAAGAAACTCAGTTCAGGGAAATCCTCCTGAATCTATCCGAGGGGCAAGAGGAGCTAAGGACACTTCTCATGGAGACCTTTGTCAGGAACAGTGCTGAGGATGAAAGGCTAAAACACCTACAAGCTGAGATGGATGCAATGAAAGCCCAAATGCTGGGGCAGAGGAATGCCATTCAAGGTTTAGCTCAAAGACAAGATGAGCTCTGGTTTCTCGTCAACCAACTGCTTCAGGGTAACCAACTGGGACAAACGTCTAAGGGTAAAAAGCCAGTCATCGTTCGACCATCCTTGAGACAAAGAGGCAAGGAGAAAGCTCCTCATATGGCTTCAGTATCACCAATTCAGTATCGACCTCACCAGCTTCAGCCAGACAAGCCCAAAAGGCAATTCACCAAGCTCAACGTGTCGCTGCCTCAAGCCTTACAACAACTGCTGAGGTTGAATTTGGTAACTCTAAAGGATCCTCCTAAGAATCCCAACAGGACACCTTCAAGGTATAACCCCAACACTCACTGCGCTTATCATTCTGACAGCCCGGGGCATGCTACAGAGGATTGTTGGACTCTGAAAAATAAGATCCAGGATCTGATCAAGGAGGGAGCTGTGGAATTCACCCGAGATGGCCAGGCTGAGTGCTTCTACCATCCCTACAAGAGGCACCACTTGAAGTGACAAGCCCCGAGATTAGAAAATTTTTGCTCATTCGAATGTTCAAGATTGCAATTTTCTTTTGTTCAAACATTTATTCATGTTAAACATTGTTACCACATTAATGCATCGCTTATGTCTATTTTTCTGAATCAATATATTCGTATTCACTAAACGTAAATTATTTTCATATTTTTTCTGATGTCAACTCTCGATTAATAATTCTAAGCCTCTTGAGGGAGGATGACGAAAACGATACCCCAATCTACAGTATGCTTTCGAACAGACCTCGCTGATGAGGTACAGGCATTGTTTCAATCCCTAAACACTGGAGTTATAAGGATGATAATCCCTCGTCAACCCCTCTGAGCCAAAGAAGTAGGAGTTTTTCTTTTCGAAAATTAAAACCCTTTATCATAACCTGGGGCAGGGTAGTTCTCTCAGTTGATCCAAGTGCATAACGAATGGCACCAAAGAAGTCCTTACAAAACAAAGAAAGACAATGATGGTTCCGAATAGTCAATAAAGAAAGGCAGTCATCATCTTCCAAAATAAAAACCCAAAAAAGTCAAAACCTATAGAGGGGACTTACGAAACTGGGGCATCCCGCTGACTGTAATTCCAAAAAAGGGAAACAGCTCAGGCAAAAAACAGGGATAACAAAATCAAAAAGAAAGAGGTCTTACAAACCCTCAACAAGAAAGGAATGACTGCCTATTCAAAATAAGTTATCAACATCCGAATCATCATTGGAAAATCAAAGCAAAGACTCAAACCAGGTCTAACGTATGATCAACTGAGTTTAGGTTTGGAGAACATCATGAAGAGTGGGTGGGTACAAATAATTTGAGCCTTTATCCTTTGTTTCTTAAACCGTGAACCAGGCCACGTTATAACCCTTAAAAGTCCTAGCTGAAGCATGGGTTAGTTCGAAAGCATACTGTTACGAAAGGTATCCTGACTCCTTAAGGCCTACGGTAAATACGGAGTTGACATCACGTTTTACAAACATTCACTTGTTTTATGAAAAAATGCATTTTTAAAATCCTCAAGACAGACATAGGCTTTGCATTTTTAACATAACTTTGTTTGCATATGACTTTTTGTTTGAACTGCATAGAAGTTCGCACGACGAATGCCTAATGAACAGAAGTACCTTCAATCAAGGGGCAGACATGACTATGGTCCATCATCTGGGGCAATCCAATCAAGATTCGGAGAATCTCTCAAAGGCCAAATAATCTGGGGCAAATCTCCGCCTGAGTCACCTGGGGCATTTCAACAATGAATCTTGCCTGGTCGAAAATCTTCTGGTGGCATGACAAAACACTTCTAACAGGGGCAACTCCCCACATTCTAAGAGCATGGACATAGTCGAAAAAATACTACGCAAAATCAAAGACCCGCTAGGTTGACATACCTAGACAAAAATTAGGGCTTCCCGGCGAACCAAAAGGGTTCGGGCAAAATGAAGGGATGAAATGAAAAAATCTGTACACCCGGCAAGTCGAAAACCTGAAAAGGCGGCTTGGGCAAAAAAGGGTATCCCGATGGACTGAAAACCCGAAAGGGCGGTCCAGGCAAAAATTAGGGATCAAAGCGTACGACTATGTCCTGGCATCTCGTCACCTGTCTACCAGAAGATTTGTCAATTACCCCCACATGTGCCTTCTCCCACTGAAACTGGGGCAATAATGAGTGGTCTAAGCGATCTAATGGTTCGGTCCACCAAGGTACCAAGGTAGGTTCGGCTGAAGAATATGACCAAGTACATCTTAATCCCCCAGAGAGTAAGTCAGCAGTCAGTGCATTCTTATCCAAGCAAAGTTATCAAATCTCAAGGAAGTTGAGTATCCTCCAGCAGATATCAACACTCCCCAGCAATACACATATTCTTAACAAGCATCCCCGGCAGTCTTAGTCTAAAGATTGTTCCCCGGCGGTATATCAATGTTCAAAAGAGTCACTTCCCCGATGCAGTTCAAACTTCCCCAAGAGAATCCAATCTAGTTCCCCAGGAAAGTTGGAATTCATATCCCCAAGCAGTAAGCTTATCCCCAGTAGATTCTGGAAGCTTATCCCCTCGCAGAACACGAACACGTCGTCCGGCTTGATTTAAAGAGTTATTTCCTTAACAGGATATAACTGGGTTATCCTCAGCCAAAAGCCACGGAAAGAGCGTCCTCGACGAAGTCTTCTTATCCCCAGCGAAGTCTATTCATACTTCCAATACAACAAAGATATCCTCAGCAAGTCATTCTCAACAATTCAACAAGGCATCCCTCTTCCCACAGAGTATTGCTTCCCAGCATGGTCGCTAGAGTATCTTTTCTCCCCGCTGAATCTTCCATTTGCCAAGTTTACTCCTCAACGGAATCATCTTCTCCTACCGGTATTCTTGCAGTTATCATCCCCCAGCGGAAGTAAAAGCTTATTCTCCAACATCAGCCCAGGATATGACTTCCCGGCACCCGTCAAGGATCTACTTTCCTAGACGAAAACAGACATACATAAACATCACATACATCATTATAGCATGCATAGACGCATCATATCATACAAATCTCATTTATGTTGAGAACATCATTGCTTGATCCATATCATGCATTGCATATGACTGACTTTTACCTTTCAGGAAAGGTTCAGTTAAATTCTCAATCATATTTCAAGACCTAGACCGGTTCAGTTAATCAACTCAAAAGATTTCTTATCCAGTCCAAGGCCTTCTCTAGCCCAGCTAAATCGACTCCCAACAGATTTTCCTGATGAAGACTCAGTAGAAGTTATCAGACTATAATGGTTCTCTCTCCGACGGTGCATGAGATTTCCATTTTAGGTTTTTCTTTGAGATTATATTTTCCTATTGGTTCTCTCTCCGACGGTGCATGAGATGATTCCATTTTAGGTTTTTCTTTAAGATTATAAGTTCCTATTGGTTCTCTCTCCGACGGTGCATGAGATTTCCATTTGAGGTTTTTTCTTTGAGATTATATTTTCCTATTGGTTCTCTCTCCGACGGTGCATGAGATTTCCATTTGAGGTTTTTCTTTAAGATTATATTTTCCTATTGGTTCTCTCTCCGACGGTGCATGGGATTTCCATTTTAGGTTTTTCTTTAAGATTATATTTTCCTATTGGTTCTCTCTCCGACGGTGCATGAGATTTCCATTTTGGGTTTTTCTTTGAGATTATAATGTCCTATTGGTTCTCTCTCCGACGGTGCATGAGACTTCCATTTTAGGTTTTTCTTTGAGATTATATTTTCCTATTGGTTCTCTCTCCGACGGTGCATGAGATGATTCCATTTTAGGTTTTTCTTTAAGATTATAAGTTCCTATTGGTTCTCTCTCCGACGGTGCATGAGACTTCCATTTTAGGTTTTTCTTTAAGATTATATTTTCCTATTTGGTTCTCTCTCCGACGGTGCATGAGATTTCCATTTTGGGTTTTTCTTTGAGATTGTAATGTCCTATTGGTTCTCTCTCCGACGGTGCATGAGATTTCCATTTTGGGTTTTTCTTTGAGATTATATTTTCCTATTTGGTTCTCTCTCCGACGGTTCATGAGATTTCCATTTTGGGTTTTTCTTTGAGATTGTAATGTCCTATTGGTTCTCTCTCCGACGGTGCATGAGATTTCCATTTTGGGTTTTTCTTTGAGATTATAATGTCCTATTGGTTCTCTCTCCGACAGTGCATGAGATTTCCATTTTGGGTTTTTCTTTGAGATTGTAATGTCCTATTGGTTCTCTCTCTGACGGTGCATGAGATGATTCCATTTGAGGTTTTTTCTTTGAGATTATATTTTCCTATTAGTTCTCTCTCCGACGGTGCATGAGATTTCCATGTTATAAGTTCCTATGGTTCTCTCCCCGACGGTGCGTGAGATGTAATTCCCTTTCAGACTATGATTGCCTATGGTTCTCTTCCCGATACTGCGAAAATGGTAATTCCCACCAAGATTTTCTCAACGAGTGTTGTTGAAATTAAAGTCACCCAAGTTTCTCTTACCATTCATGCTAAGGTAGTAACCATCCCTGGTTCATTCACCGCCGTTTGAAGCTTCAGACTCAGCTCCTGTGACCAGTCAGGACATATCTATGCCAAGCATCTGAAAACCAGCTCCTGCAACGTGTCAGGTACTCATTTTTTCTTTTGCAGGTATGCAGGTTCTCGCTAAGGAATCTCTTACGCGATCAACATCCAGATGGCATCTATAAGCCCATCATCCTATTCATCGACCTCTAAATGGCATCTATAAGCCCATTCCACCACACTGCTACTATGTGAGCGCAAATTTCTGGGCACTCTAGTGTTCAATCATCTTCTACCCTCGGATTACGAAAGGCACGTCCGCCAATCTGCATCCTCAGGTTTAAGAAGATTGAACAGGGGCAACTGTTGTACCCCAAAATTTGCCCTCCCATATTCTTAAAGAAATTGCCAAATCAAGTCTCAAGATTCCTCAAGGGTTGCACAGTGCAAAGGTCTCCTATACAGTCAAGATTAGGGTTTGTGTACTGATCAAGAAACTGAAGTTTTCAAAGGCCCAATCAAGTCTCACATGCCTACAAATATGGTCAAGCATCCTCATACCAAGTTTCAAGACATTCAGCTCAAAATTGCACAGTCAAAAACCCTAATTACACTACAGTCAACTGTAGGGGCAAAATGGTCATTTGACAGTCAAAAGTTCAAATTTTTGGTCAACATATCATTTTGAAGCCACAAACATCATCTGATCAATGCTTGATCATGATTCTCAAAATTTGGCTCAGAAATCATCAAGATGCAAAAGTTTCCTTATTTGAACAGCTGAAAAAGTCAACTGAAATTGACCAGGGCATAACTTTCACATGGATTATCAGAAAAATTCCATCCAAATCTCATTTTGAAGAGAAAGACATTTCCTACAACTCATATTCATACTTCAAGTCCAAGAAATGCTCTCACAAAAAGTTATCAATTTCAACATTATAGGTCATTTTCAAAAGTCAACAAAAGGGGACTTTAAGTCAAAGGCCATAACTTGAGATTGGTAAATCAATATGACATGGGACCAAAGACATTGGTTAGAGGACTCAAAGACCTTTCCAAAATGTCCAAGAACATGAGAAAAGCTTAAAAATTGAGCAAGTTATGCCTTGTGGAAGTTGGGCAATTTTTGGATATTTTGAAAAGTCAACATTGATCCAAATGACCTAAAATTGCTAATGGGCCCATTTTTCTTCCACAATTCATCATTCCAAGCATGTGCACGACCACTTGGCCCAAAGGGAAGTATTTTCTCATTTTTTATTTATTTATTTGAATTTTTATTTATATTAATTCATTTAAATCATTTAAATATATGAAAAATATTTAACTCACCCTAACCAATCTTTTTATACATGTTTTAGCCTCAAGATTTCGTGTATATGCAGATAAGGAAAGATTTGGAGTGATTTGATCTTAATTGATACAAAAACATATGAAAAATATTTGAAAAAGATCTTGCAAATCAAATCTTTCAAAGTCATGGATGCTAAGCCTTTTGGATCAAATTTCTTAACCTAATTGTTCCTACATATACAAGAAACACAACCCTAATGAAAATACACACTAAGCTGCACAAGAAGGCCATTGAAAAACTTGAAAAAAATTGTCAAAAAACTCAATTCTGAAAACAGCCTTCCATGACGATTCAGGTCTCAATTCTTGTTCCAATAGCTTCCTCAAGCATCCCTGGACAGATTCCAATCACAAACATTCATCCCAGCTTCAAGAATTGGTAACAGGAGTGCCCACTGTATCAAGAAAAACTCATAATCGTATATCACGATTCATGCATCCTTTATAGTTTTTAATGCTTGATTTACATTCCTTGTGAAGTTTTGAAGCTAACCAATGCATTCAATTATGTTTTTATGCTGTATACACGATTTCACCATGTTTGCGTTTTAGGGTTTACAGGACCTCCAATTAGGGCTTTTGTAATGGGGAAAAATTAGCCCTCAAGACCACCACCATTAGAATCATCATGACTGGACGAAGAAGATACAACCCTCGCGCTCAATTTATGAGTGACTGAGGGCCAATCGCTATTTTCCTTAAAGCCACCTAAAACAACGCGTGAAAAACCGTGGCTTAATGTTTTATGTTTCAGGGATAGTGAAGAAGACGATGTGTTGGCAAACGGTGATAGGTGGATTCAAAAATTCGCGCGTTGGTGGCCCCTGATCATTATTTCTTTTATCATGTTTATTTACTATTATATATTAAACGCATATGCAGTGGCTCAGTGGCGAACGAAGTTATTGGTAAAGTGAATGACCTAGGTTCGATCCCAGGTCTCCACCCTTTCCATTTGTTTTTTCCCAATTTACGTTCATATGCAGGCATAATAGTGTGGTCCATGATGCGTCCCTCTATCCAGCCATACACGCGTCCTGGAACCTCAGATCAAAGGCATAGATTGGATGAACACTCTAAACCCTCGTCAACGCGTATGTACGTATCATGCCAAAAAGTCAAAAGGGCCATACTAAATGGGCCAGAATTCCTAAAATATACCTCCTATCTGGGGACTGATACCCCCAAGGTTTGGCCAAATTTTGTTATTTTTTATCTTTTTATTATTTATTATCTTCCTTTAATTATTATTCTTTTTGTCAATTTAATATTTTTCATAAATATAAAAAATACCTAAAAACCAGAAAAGAGAAAAAATATATAATAAATATTTTGTTTTAATATTTTTGTAATTAAGTTGTATATAATTTAAGCTTAGTTAAAATTAGGTTGCAAATTTAATTCTTTTAATAATAAATCTAAAAAACATAGAATTAGGTTTAATCAATCATTTTTAATCTTTTTATTTTTCTTTCATAAATATATCAAATAATTAAATATTTATTTTCATAAATTAAATTGCATACAAAAATTAGGTTTAATTTAGGTTAAATTCTAATGTTTTTCTTAATAAATTAAAATAAAATAGAATTAGGGTTTGCATCTCATATTAATTTTAATTATTTCTTTTTCTCATTAAAATCTTAAAATACATAAAAATACCAAAAACAAGTTCTTTCTTTCTTTTTAATTAATTAATGCCTTTAATTTAATTTAGTTAAAAAAGGGTCCAACGCCCTCCTTTCGACTTAATTGTTTATTCGCACATTTATTTTATCTCGCTTAAATATTTATGTACCTCTCCCGAAGCCTTGTAATTACTTCTCGCACTTTTACTTTATTTATTTTCTGTCAAATCGGGTCCTGGTTAATTTTGGCGATGTGGACCCGCGCCGTTTGTAATAGCTTAGAATTTACATTCCCGCAATATTCTTAACTGTTAAACAAAGCATGAAATACTGTATGGACATAAATAAAAAACAAGCGTAGAACACCAACGACATGACAAGATAAATGCAAATGAAAACGACACACGAATCGCACACACCACCCCTAGGGTACGCCTCACTGTTGCCTTGCCTCGAAAGGTGATCGTCGAGTAGAGGATGTCTTAGCAAGTCCTCATGATCCGGGAACCTGGCATGAGGGTAGCTTCTAAGGTATCTTCCTATTGCTCTGGTGATCACCATGTCCCGAACCTCGAATTGACCCGAACACCTCCAACGGTGGTGCTACCTACCTCTCAATGGTGGGATGGCACTACTTTAAAGGACATTTACACAGACGAATTCCTTAGGGTAGGTAGGTTCTCGTAGATACTTGCTCTAATTTCAAAACAAACTCAAAAGCTCTTTTCACACCGACACTTTTCAAAAAGCTTTCGAAAGCAATTTTTCAAACACTCTTGAGGACCGATACAAGAGTCGAACTGGAATTTTCAAAGAAACTTTTTAAAACCCACAGTTGAAAAACAGATAAACCATTTTTGAAAACACAAGTGAGCAAGTATCTAAGAGCCCATGGATAACCATGGATAGAAAGGGTGCTAACACCTTCCCTTTCTATAACCTACCTCCCGAACCGAGAGCAATCTCTATAAGGAATTTTTCTGTGCTTTTGTCCTTTCCATTTGGAGAAAATAAAAGACGGTGGCGACTCTTGCTTCCGCGACATTTCGCGAACCAGCGTTAAACAGTCAGTTCCAGATCCACCGATCACAGAAGGAAACTAATGAGAAGAAGAAATTAGTATTATAGTCAGAAGAGGGGTGCAGGCTGAGATCTAGGAGTTTGCTGAAGAAGGGCGCTAGGCCCAACAAGGTTCTTTTTTTTTTTTACACAACAAGCCAGCTTCCCAAAAAATCATGTTGGGCTTCAGAATTCCATTCAGCCCAACCCAGTCAACCCAATCCAACCTTCTTTGTACATCATGTTTTAGCTTACAATTTTTTTTATTGGGCTTAGGAAAATGGCACCGTTCGGTTCAACCCATGTATCATAAGCACTATTCTTTTATTGCATTAATCAATAAAGTGAAAAAAATAAAAGATAGAAATAGGGTAAAACACTGCGTTTGTATACGGATTAGGGTTCCAAAATATGTATCTCTTCATCTTCTTCTTGGGTACGAACAACGATGGTCCCGATCGAAAATGAAACGTAATCGCTTATTCGCAATTCATCTCTACCATTCTCTTCCTTCTCTCCACTACCAAATACCATTTCTGTTTTTTCGGGATCCCTTCTCAATTTTATGAATCTAAACGAATAGAAAACCTAGGAGCTTTAAACTAAAATCGAATGGTAACGGTGACGATTTATAGTTTGAGGCATTAGGGAAATTACTCAGCAAGCCAAGACCTACGATGTGGTAGCAAGCATTATGCAAAGAGGCGAAGAAATGAGGGAGATCGGAGCTTACCTTCCGGAGACACTTTGGCGGTGTTTTAGAGGCGGCGAAGACGATGAGAAATCCAGAGGACAATCTTCAACACGCAGGTAAAATTATTACACTCAATCTCTCACTTTTTGATCCTTTCTCCATCTTCTTCTTCCGATTCGGCTTTCTTCTACTATTACTTTTTCTTGATCTCCCATTTTCCTGAGAAGAGTGATTAATTGTAGCACTAAGAAATCAATATTTCGTGGTATACTCTGTGGTCGTGGAACAAGGCGCTGATATACAGTATGAGTGGGCGGAGGAACTGTGAAGGTTGAAGGATGATGGAGGAATGAAGGTTGTAGGTTAAAGGAAGAGGGTAGTAGGATGAGGGAAGTTGAAGGTTGAATTGGGAAAGAAGATGAACATGGAGTGGAAGTCAAAATCATCCCCTTAATATTAGAGTTAGGATGGAATTATATAGAGATGGAATTACAATGCAGAGAAATCTTTGGCCATTGGATCCGGAAAATTGGTTAAGGAATCAATGGTGAAATAGTTATCCCTCTAAAATTCTGTTATAGACTGTTAGAAATGAGTTAGGAAATAGTTAGAGTTGGTTAGGGTTAGTTAGAAAACGGTTAGAGGTCTATTGTGGGGACCAAGATCAACTAATAATTATAAGATTAGTCTGGGAAATTGGTTAGGAGCTAAGTGATTCTAAAACTCTGTTAATTTTATTTATGCTGAACTGGACTAATATTTCCCAGTTTCCTCTATTTCGTGAGCTGATCCATTTTTTCTGTTATGCAGGATACTTTTACTGTAGAACTACAAAGGGGTTATCTTACGGTTTCCCCCTCTTCTCCCTTTCTGTCAACTGGACTAGCGAATATTCCCGTCTTTGATAGGACCTAGCAATGATGAACATGTTCTGAGATGAATTCTGTATTGAACCATCACTTAGACTTGGTCTTATCGTCTGATCATGCCAATTGATGCAGTGATTATCCCATTTATGTAGTAAGCATCGGCCCTTTTTTAGATAGTCATGGCCAGCTGCTACTTCATGAAATACAGGCTGCAGATGCATCAAGCTTGCGGTAGAATGCCAATGGCTGAGGCTCTTCCCGGTAATACCTTTATGACTCTAATATTTCTTTCGCAAACTTCTTTTCCTCTCGTCTTTCTCCATATTTTGAAGAGCCTCTGAGCAACAAAATGATGATATTTTGTTAGGATCTCTTATGCTTAATGACTCTTTCTATTGTGATATTTTATAATCTTGGTTACACTTCCATTTACTGAGCTTGGACTCATGATTTGTTTGCACTTGCTGACTTCCTGCGAGAATTCATGATTGCATTTTATTTTGCTAGGATACGAAATTTATGTTGGCCTGTTTACTATTGCTGCACATCGTGATGTTTTGATAGGTCTTGACTGAGTTTGCGCGTAAACAACATCTCCTTCTTGAGTTTGTCCCATTGTGAACCAAACATTATTTTTGTAATTTGTTTTCGATTTGCAGTAGGATGGACTTAGGCCAATGATTGAACTTGCATCTGATTTTTTTATTACAGAACCAAATGATATGAGGCCTTATTGTTTGCTTTATGAATATAATTCTGCAATAGAATTCCTTAATCCACAAGCTGATTCCATTGCTCAAGCCCTAATGAAGAGACCTTTTAAAAAAAATTCTTTAAAACTGTCTTGCTCATACTCAAACTTTATTTGCTAAACACCTTATTTTTATTGTTTCATGAGACGGAGATAGCGATGAAGTCATGGAGAATACATGGAGAATGAAAAGGAGTCGTCATGGATGAAGAAACTCAAACTGTAGGTCATTTGCGAAGTTAAATATAGGTAATCAGTTTTTTGTTGTGCATTAGTAGAAGTGCCATAATTTTGACAAATTACAGCAGGTTATGTGAGCGCATTCAAGCTGTAGTCTTATTGAATTCATTCCTGAAAATTGCAGGAGCTTTCCCACTACAACGGGTTGGGCCATGGGGAACCAGACTTTATGGAATTGGCCAGAGATTTGGAACGGATTTGAATGGACCTTGGCAGCCAGCTTCTTGACAAACTATAACATCCTGAGGAAGACTTGGGCTTATGATAGATACATAACCCTTTCTTTATAACAATTTTTTTTTCAAAATGTAATGGCAATACAACTTACTGTGTGTAATCCTAAAGAGCAATATACTCGAGTCTTGTATGATATTGAAACTTTTTGGATGACTTTGAAATAACTTTGGAAAGACGATTAGCATGAAAATATTTGATTTGCGCATAATGATGGAATTTAGAACCACTTTGAGTGAATTCTTCAATGATAACCCTCCCTTGATTACAAGCCTACTTGTATTGTGGTCCAAAACGGCACATGAAAGAACTATTCGTATCTTTAACGACCCTCTTATTCAATTCAGTCTTGTATGAAAAATGACAAACGTTGAAGGAGCGATGATACCTCTTAAGGATTTGGATCGCCTTGAATCTATGGCATGAAAGTGATCATCTGAATGAATCCAAATCAAATGGAATTCTCGATTACTCCTAACTTCGATTCTTAAATTCATATCACAAATAAAAGAAGTGATAATATCTCGCCTACATTGGATCTCGAAGTTCAACATTTTATACCATAACTTAGCGTATTTGCAATTCAAATCATAAGTCATTGACTTCAAGGCTAATAATCTTAACGCCACATCAACCTTTCTTGAAGAAACTCCTTGACTCACATGAAACTAGAAGCATAACCGGACGTCTAAATGATACAACTTTAATTTCACGAAGTATATAGGGAAATGAACCCTAATTTTACATTTCTCTGTTAGAAGAATCAAACTCTACTGGACGAATACACCTTAGTCAGTCATAAAAAACCCTAACTACTCCAATGATAAGTACATTCGCATAAGAGGGTGCATTGATTCACAGAGTAAGTATGCTAGGTCACACCCCTGAATTCTTGACAAGAAAACAAATTTGTAACCTGTTGTTCAGTGGACGATAATAGCTCTGTAGCTTAATGGAAAAGAAATCCAAAAACGAGCATCAACCAGAACCCTCATTCCACAACCTTGTATACCAAGAGGAACCAGAATAATCAAACTTATTCAACACATACACCTCCAATCAGCTGTAAACCCTAGCTCCCTAACCGCTGATCTTTTGAACCTCAGGTGATCTATTTTTTTTGAAAACGCGTGCTATGCACATGACCTATTGGAATGATGCAGATGAATGCAAAGTCTAAGCCAGAATAAAAGTGCAATTAGGAGGGAAAATTTTGGGGTGCAACAACTGCTCCTATTTAATCGTCTTAAACCTAAAGGTGAGATTGGCGCCAACCTTTCGAACTTCCAAGGTGGAAGAAGATTAAATACTTAAAAGAACCCGAAAATTTACGCTCCGAAGCCAGTCAGGTATTATTATATTTTTTGTTTTCTGTATATTTTTTTTTGGATTGCAGTATTTAGTTGAGAAAATCTCTTGGATGTCAGGTCAAGGTTAGACATATACAAGAAAGAGACCGACCGAGGAAGGCTCTGACGAAGGAACACCAATCAAAGACAAACTTACTAAGAAAAGAGACCAAACGAATGAGACTCCTGACAAATAATACCAGAAGAAGGTGGATTTAAGGGTAAAGAAACCAGCCGAAGAGGAATCTTCATAAATGATACCAGCCAAAGGTGGATTTTAAAGGAAAAGAACGTCGATCAAGGGAGAACTTACAATGAAAAGATACCAGTTGAAGGGGACTCTTAACAAATGATACCAGCCGAAGGTGGATTTTAAGGGTAAAGAAACTAGCCGAAGGGGAATCTTCAACAATGAAAAGAGACAAGCCGAAGGGAACTCTTAACAAAAGGTACTAGCCGAAGATGGATTTAAAGGATGCCAGCCGAAGGTGGACTTCAGGATAAAGAAACCAACCAAAGGGGAATCTTCATCAGGGAATACTATGCCAAAGGTAGATTCCTAAGAAAAGAACGCCGATCAAAGGCGAGCTTACAATAAAAAAGAGACCAGCTGAAGGTGACTCTCAATAAAAGATACCAGCCGAAGGTGGATTTTAAGGGTGAAGAAACCAACCGAAGGGAACTCTTAACAAAAGGTATCAGCCGAAGGTGGATTTAAAGGATGCCAGCCGAAGGTGGACTTCAGGATAAAGAAACCAGCCGAAGGGGAATGTTCATCAGGGAATACTATGCCGAAGGTAGATTCCTAAGAAAAGAATGCCGATCAAAGGTGAGCTTACAACAGAAAAGAGACCAGCCGAATGTGACTCTCAACAAAAGATATCAGCCGAAGGTGGATTTTAAGAAAGGAACGCTAATCAAAGGCGAACTCACAAGGGATAAAGATATACATATCTGGTCAGGGTTAGACACACAAGAGTGAAATTGAGCAACGAGAAACAAATATTTGGAGTTGATAGTGAACACACGAACGAGACTAACCGAGAAAGCCCCAACAAGAAAGAACGCATTATCCTAAACAAGGACGCCAGACAACTGGACTTTAAAGAGACACTGGAGGACTCTTAACAGAAAAGGTTAGCTAAGCTAATGAAAGGAGGACCCGACTAACACGGATAAACCAAAACAAGGAACCGACTAAGTAAGAGCTTAAAAGAGCATCGATCGAAGGTGAATTCTACAAGAGAAAGAGACTAGTTGAAGCAGACTCTAACAAGGATTGCCAAAACACGTTGGACTTTCGGTAGGTTGCAAATACGCAAGAGCTACAAAATCCCTCAGGCCAAAGGCGGGGTGTAATTCTTCAAGAGTGGCAATTATTTGAATTACCACACACTGAGTATGGATACTCAAACACTTGAGAAGCAAGAAAGGTCATACACCAACTCTTACTCACACTCTAACGGCAAAGCAAACACGGGTAAAATAACCAAGGGTTTGCAAGGGCAAGATAAAACCACGACTTATTGGGGAAATAGATGAATACCAAATACCTCACTGGTGGTGAATCAAAACAAACTCTGTTGAGGGAACATAATAGAGTCACCCTAGGCTTGTTGTGGAGATAAATCAAATCTGAGCGTATGACAATCTGGTTACCATGGGTGGACACAATTGGCTTATACTCATGCATGTTTGAATTTTTTTATAGTGTAATGCTCCATACAATGGAAATGCTACGCGTTTTGGCAGATGCAATGTAATGATGCAATGTAGTGATGCATGTTTAGTAATGCACTGGGGAAATCACATCAATAATCAGCTCCTGAGAAGGAAATGAACTTCCGAACGATTATTCTCGCACATCTGGTCTTCTGTAGAGAAAAGGCAATTTGTACTTTAATGGGGAACCAAGATTCAGAACCACCAACCTCTAAAGATCGATATCACTGGGGAAGTAACTTCTTGGGAAGAATATTGCAAACGTAAATTGCAGTTCAGAGAAAATATTGAATTCTGATCGAACTCCCCACTTCACGGGGAGAAAGAAAAAAAATTCTTTATCTGCTTTTTAGAAAGAGGAGAGCTTCATTCAGGATGGAAGCTTCTGGCATAGAAATTCTTTGACGAAGATAACTTCTATTGGGGAGTATAGAAATTCTTAAATAAAAATAATTCTACTCAGACCACACTGGGGATAACATTGTTGAGAGGTAAAAGATCCTCACCTGGGGAAGAGACAAACATCCCGAGATAAAAACTCCACTAGGGATATCTTAACAAAACCTTTTATCACTGGTAGCGAAAGAGTTATGACTGGAATTCTCCTGTACACCTCACCTGAGAGATATGACACTTGCTCTATTTAGGGAAATAAGAATAGTTCCACTGGGGAAATTGGATCTCATTATACAAAAATCCTCATGTTGGTCACATACAGACCCTTCTTGATTCATTTGTTGATATGCTTCTTGTTATAAAAGACCAACAGTACTTCCAAAACTGAAGTCGGGGCGACATGCCCCTGTTTGGAATGGAAAACCTTACTGAAGAATAGACAATTTGAACTATCAATCACCGGGTAAAATTCCGCGATGCAAGATTGCAACTTCAACATGTCGACCCCGAGGAGAAATGCCACTAAAAAGTGGACTTTAGAGGAGATGCTGCAAATATAAATTGCAGTCCACTAAAAAGGAATCATCTTGACTTTAAATGACTCCTACATTTCTGGGGCGAAGATCCATTCTCCTTTTTTAGAGAAATGAGGAATGCTTCACTGGGGAGAAAATATCTCAGAAGAGAAACCCCTTGGTAGACAGGTCTTTGTCAAGTAGCAACTGGTCTTTTATTGGAAAGCGGCATCCCTTTAGGAAGCAATATTTCCATCGCGTCTCGTACGAGTAAACAAACCCAAATGATCCTTGCGTTACTACTCATATCCTACTGAGGATAAAAATCCAAACTTCGACTGGGGATAATAACCTTGACTTAGGAAAAAGGATATCAGTAAATGGACTTGAGTTTTTGATAAGTCGAAGACAACAATCCTGACTTCTCGACATGATTTTCAAATTCATAGGTCATTTAGCCTGCGTATGGACTTGGTCTGATCAACCACTGAAGAAGAGAGAAAGCCCTCGCATAAATTCTCGCCCCAGTCTGTAAGGCTTTTGCAGAAAATTGCCTCGAGAGGACTTTTTGAGATTTACACTATTGAAGACAATCTGCCCCAGTGTTATGAACTTTGGAACATGATGTTTAGATAACCAAAATTGGAGATGATTCCACCTATGCTCGAGTGAATTCCCATACATCTTCCAATTCTGGAAAGATTCTCCTCTGATCAATGCATTCTCAGAGAGATTTGTCAAATATTAGTATAACTGCCCCAGTTTGACTGCACTTTGAGGGATAAAATCCTGACTTGGATGTCTCAGATTGGCTGAATACCTACTCAATGGAGTATTCAACACACTTGCCTTTTCTTAACAAAATCTTGACAAATCTTTTCCTTTGCCTCATGCTCACGGAGTGATGATAAACTTGAGGATTTTCGAAGATAACATAACCTTAGAGTGGTTGGCTTATATCTTGAAAGTAGGTTACTTCACAACCATACTCCTCGACTTGAACTGCTTCATTCTCGAGAAAATACTTGAAGCAATACGTCCCTTGGGACCAACTGAAGGTAATGCACCACTGCTTGATAGATACTCTGGGCAACCAACTTTTGCAATCTACTTCAGATCATTTCTCAAATTGGTATTCTTTTATTCAACAGAGTCAGTAGAAGATTTTCCCCATATTAAGACCATTCTCACAAATGATTTACCTTTAAACGGTATCCTGAAGCAATTTCTCCCTTGAGATGATCAAATTTTCATCGGATGCTCATTATGCAAGCTTACTTGATGTTTAAGCACTTGCTCATATGCAAAGAATGTTTATTCTAAGAATGATAACTCTAATTCAAAACTCATGTTTGTCTTGAAGTTTAAAAACCTTTATTGAAAATATTAAACAAATAAAAAATTTCGTATGGAAGAAATTAAAAGGATAGTGTGATACCAACTCAAAAGTTTTTGCAAGCCTCAATGGAGTCAAATTACCGTATTCTTGTTACAGTGTGCTTTCAAATTAACCTGTGCTTCAGTTAAGACTTTTAAGGGTTGTAACATGGCCTGGTTCACGGTTTTAAAAAAAAAGATTTAAGGCTCAAAATATTTGGTGCCCACCCATTCTCCGTGATGTTCTTCAGTCCTAAATTCAATTAAACCAATACGAGCACTCATCCCTCAAAAGGAGTTTACCATGGTTGAGGAGGATATGACAGTCACTCACCTATTTCATTCTTGGTGTTCAATCACACGACTTTATTCCTTACTGGGGATTTTTATTCGGTAATCCTTTTTACTTTTCGCCCTTTTTGCTTTCTTTTTGTATTCCCTAACTTTTTCCTGGATAAATTCCTTTTGAATTTGACTTTGAAGCCCAGCGGGATACCCTGACTTTTTCCTGGACAAATTCCTTTTAAATTTGACTTTGAAGTCCAGCGGGATACCTTGACTTTTTCCTAAGCGACTTTTTTTTTCAAGTTTCAACTTAGCAGGGATTTTTGTCTCTTTCTTTCATCATTTCATTTTATTTGAACCAGTCATGCGACTTTGAGTTGTTCTCGACTTTGTCGAAAAGGTGTAACTGCCTTGCTGTTTAGTTGGAATAACCATTATGGTATCGTCGTCTTTTGACCTCTTGGCGTGTGAGAAATATCCATTGGGACATCCTTCTCCTTGATGGACATTGCTGATATATGAGGGTTAACCATTGTGGTTTTGACTTTCCTCAGTCTTTTGAGGGATAACCATTATTGTATCCTTTGATGTACACTCTTAGTGAGTTTTGAATGCTCGATCAGGTTAACTGAACTCTACCCTGCCCCGGGTTAAATGTGAGGGTTTTTCCGAACATAAAAGAAAACTCCTACTTCAAAGCTCAAAGGGTTTGACAAGGGTTTATCTCCCTTATATCTCCGGTGTTTGGGAATTTGAAATAAGGCTTGTACATCGTCAGCAAGGTCCTATTCAAAAGCACACTGTTTGAAATTTTTGGTATAATACTCATCATCCTCCCTTCAAAGCATTTTGCTTTATTTAACAAGAGTTAAGTATCAAAAGGCAAAGACATTAATGAGTGAATACAAATGGATTAATTCAAGACAAACAAATTTAATGGATTGTGATTAATATTCAACAATAAGAAAGTTTTGCGTACAAGAAAGTACTAAACCAAAGCAAAAAAGATTACAAACGAGAATGCAAACGTAATTTGAATTTGCCATGTTGAGGAGACTAGTCTCTGTAAAGACTGGTTGCTTCAGAGAGTACGCTTAGTAATCTCACTTTTTATCTATGGATAATTTACACTCTTGAGTTGAGAACGAGTACCCACCATATTTTTAATAAGAATATCCTTAGGTCGTAAGTACGAGATCCTGTTCTGATAGGAAAATTATGTTAGTCATGCCTAGGTCTTTGGCTCGTTCATTGGCATCCTTCCTGTCATCAGAGATCTATAATACCCGCGAAGGCGAGAATTACAACAACATGCCTCGAGCATGGGATGGTTTCACACCCGATACTTTGAGTAATTTGATGTCTCGTGCTGTAAAGCTTTAATGTTTTTAAAATGCAACGTTTATTAAAAATATTGAATGTCTTTTGTTATCAAAACGGAAAGAATGAAAACAACTTGGCACAATTTGAAGAACATTTTTATTGAATGATTATCCTATAAATAGGCCTTTACAACGAAAAACAATTCTTGAAAAGAAACAATTACACGCGAAACTCATGGAGAAGACAATAATAAAAAAAACAATGTGAACACAGATTTATCAAGTACAACTCTGCTACAACTCTCATGACCTCTGAATTCTTCAATACTTGCCTTCCGAATGACTGATTAGACTAATGCTCTATCCTGATTCGATCAAACCAACGACCATTTACGCGAAATATTTCTTTACTACATCTACGTTGAAGGGTGAGGGAAATCCTCTCCATCCATAGTCGTAAGCATCATAGATCCTCCCGAGAAGACTTTCTTCACAATAAAAGATCCTTCATAGTTGGGAGCCCATTTACCCCTAGCGTCTGTGTTGTTAGGAGGCAAGATCCTATTTAGTACGAGATCAACATCTTGAAAATTCCGCGGACGTACCTTCTTGTCGAAAGCTTTCTTCATCCACTTTTGTTATAGCTGTCCATGGCAAATAGATGTCAATCTCTTCTCATCAATGAGATTCAACTTGGTCGAATCTATTCTGGACCCATTCAGTCACATCCAATCGTACATATGTCATTATCCTCAAAGAAGGGATTTCTACTTCCACTGGTAGGACTGCTCCCATGCCGTAAATAAGCGAGAAAGGGGTTTCCCCAGTTGAGGTATGCATGGTGGTACGATAACCATGTAAATCGAATGGTAGCATTTCATGCCAATCCTTATAAGTGATGACCATTTTCTGCACAATCTTCTTAATATTTTTGTTTGCTGCCTTAACTGCGCCATTCATCTTAGGGTGGTAAGGAGAAGAATAGTGATGTTTTATCTTAAAGTTTCACATAACTCTTTCATCATCTTATTATTGAGGTTCGACCCGTTGTCGGTAATAATCTTCTCGGGGATCCCGTATCGAAAAATTATGTTATGCTTGATGAAACATGCTAACACCTGTTTAGTGACATTGGCATAAGATTCCGCTTCGACACACTTAGTAAAGTAGTCGATAGCCACCAAGATAAAACGGTTCCCGTTGGAAGCGGTCAGCTCAATCCGGCCAATCATATCAATACCCCACATCGCAAAAGGCCAAGGTGAAGTTAGGACATTCAGAGGATTGGGCGGCACATGCATCTTGTTAGCGTAGATCTGACACTTGTAGTAGATCCTAGAATGCTCGTAGCAATCGTTTTCCATTGTTGACCAATAATAACCTGCCCTCAAGATTTTCTTGGCCATAGTATGCCCGCTAGAATGTGTCCCAAAAGAACCTTCGTGCACTTCTTCTATGATCCTACTCGCTTCCTTCCTATCCACGCATCTGAGCAGAATGGAATCATAATTCCTCTTATACAGAACATCGCCGTCGAGGAAAAACTTGGCGGAAAACCTCCGTAAAGTCTTCTTATCTATGATAGAAGCACCTTCTGGATATTCTTGAGTCTTAAGATATCTTTTGATGTCATAAAACCATGGCTTCTCGTCAACAACATCTTCTCCTATTTCATAACAGAACGCCGATTCATCCAACCTTAGGATAGTGATAAAAGGAGCCTCATTTGCCCATCTAACCTTAAACATGGATGACAAAGTAGCCAAGGCGTCTGCCAAGTTATTCTCCTCCCTTGGAATATGATTGAAAGTAATCTCATCAAAATAAGGGGTTAGCTTCAGCACATGCTCGCGATACAGAATCAAATTTGGATGACGAATCTCCCAATCTCCGTTGATTTGGCTAATTACCAGAGCAGAATCTCCATATACTTCTAAGATCTTGATTCGCAAATAAATGGCAGCTTCTAACCCAAAAATACAAGCTTCATACTCAGCCATATTGTCCGTACAATCAAAGAAAATCCGGGCAGTAAGAGGAATATGAAAACCTTCAGGAGAAGTAATCACTGCACCGACACCATTACCTAACGCATTGTAGGCACCATCGAACACCATCGTCCATCACGATCCTGGTTCAGATCCATCCTTTGGGCCTGGGATGTTACAAAACTCGTATGTACATGATGTCTTCATCAGGAAACTCAAACTTCATTAGCTGATAGTCATCTTTCATGGGTTGGTGAGCAAGATGATCTGCCAATATACTACCCTTGATAGCCTTTTGAGTAGTATATTGGATGTCATACTCGATCAAAATCAATTTCCAATGAGCTATCCTTCTCGTGAGGGCTGGTTTTTCAAATATGTACTTGATTGGGTCCATCTTAGAGATCAGTAAGGTGGTATGAGTCAACATGTATTGTCTTAGTCGGCGAGCAGCCCATACCAAAGCGCAACAAGTTTTCTTGAGCAGTGAGTATCTTACCTCACAATCAGTAAACTTTTTGCTAAGGTAATATATTGCGTGCTCTTTTCGACCAGCCGCACCATGCTGCCCTAATACACACCCCATTGAGTTCTCTAACACCTATAGGTACATTATCAAGGATCTACCTTCTACCGGGGGCGATAGAATTGGAGGTTCCACCAAATATTCTTTAATCTTATCAAATGCTGCTTGGCAATTGTGATACGGTGGGAGAACTGACTTGACGTTTCGCGTTTGTGTTTGCAAATGTTTCGGTTTAGCAAGAGTCGCCACCGACTTTTTATTTTATCCAAAGGAAAGGTCAAAAAGCACAGGAAAGACCTTTGAGATGTTTTCTTGGGTTCGGGGGGTAGATTATGAAAAGGGAAGGTGCTAGCACCCTTTTCATCCATGGTTATCCATAGGCTCTTAGTTACTTGTTTAGATCACTTGCTTTGCTTTTTTCAATTGTTTTAAATGGTGCTTTTGTGTGTGGTTTTGAAAGTATTTTGAAAAGAGACCTTTGTCTAGGAAACCTTTGTAATAATTCTTGTTTAAATGTATACAAAGGTGTTTGTCTTTTGAAAAATGTTTCAATGTTTGAAAGTTTGTTTGGAAACTGTTTTGAAATTGTGTATGTGTTTTTGAAAATAGCAAGGATGGTTTGCAAGTTTGATCAAGTAACTAGGAGTTGTCTACCCTACTCAAAGATCTTTCCTACACATTTTTAACCCTTTGACATTGTTGTTTTACCATTGTATTTGGTAAACAACCTTGTGTTTGGATGTTTTACGGGACAGGCGTGGGTCATCGTATAACCATGATAGCAATAATGCCAAGTATCTTAGCAAGTTTTTTGAGGGACTAGATCATTTTGTATATGCAACCAAGATAGCGTCATCGAGGGACTATGATCTTTTGTTTTTGTTTTGTTTTGACAAGATACCTAGCATGCATACCATGGCCATTTTAAGGAAACAAAGTGGATGAAACCCTAAGGGTGCTTGTGTGCATTGTGTTGTCATTTTTTCATGCATATTTGTCTTGTGTTTTAGTCATGCTATTTGTTTGATTTTGGTCTTTGCATACAAACCCTAATTTACTATCATGGCATTTGAAAGCGATAAAATGCGTAAAAGTAAATCTAAGACTATTGCAACATTATTATGGGGAGGGGGATACAAGTTTGAATAGGGGGATATTGCTAAAAAATAAAGCCCTAAAACTATTACAACCATATTGAATTTATTTGTACAAATAAATAAATAAACAAAATATTTAAAAATACAAATAAATATAAATATGCAAAGGATGTTTTTTTTTTGTATTTATTTTTATGTATTTAAAATAAATTATTTATGTCTCAAAAATAAGAAAAATATTAATTATTATTTTTGGAAAGGGTGGAAACCCTAGTTTTTTTGTTTAAAAGAAAATATATATTCTAATTATTATTTATGTACAAGATAACAAATAAAAATATATACATAAATATTAAAAATAAAATATGTGAGAAAATATTATTTTTATATGTATAATAAAATAAAATAAAATATGTAAGTATTTCAGTATTATTTATAAGTTTTAATTAAGAAAATAAAGTAATATTAACCTAATAATTATTTATTATGCAAATAAAAATAAAATAAAAATATAATAAAATCCCAAAAATAAAGAAAATATTTTTTGTGATTTTAAATGTTCAAGAAAAAATAATAAAGTCAGGAAATAAAAAAAGAAATTAAAAATATGCAAAAATAAAGAAATGGGCCAAGGGGGTGCAAAAAGCATAATGGGGGGTGTCAAAAGCAAGAGGCCCAAGGCGCCTGGCCCAAATACACTTTGTCCTTGTCCTCAAAACACACGCACGCTATGGTTCTATACTTGAATCCCGTTCTCTCTGTTCTTTGCTTGAAATCAAAAACTCATAACATGAAAATTATAGAGCTTTAAACCACGATTTCAATGATATAAACAACTTGATCTAACTCTCAAAGACCAGAGAGAATTTCCTTGGCCCTAAATTCTAACCTAGTTTTTTCAACAACTTCAACATCTAAATTCTCCTAGCTTAGTTAATATAAATACAAGCTATGCATATGTACAGTTCAACGACATTAAGGGCTACATTTTTACTTCACAAACCTAAGCCTAATGATTCCTAAATAAGGAGATAGAAGTGTGAAAAATACCTGTTTCAGTCAAGTTCAAGTATGATAATGTAGCAACTTTTAATGAGGCCTGAAGAACTTTTGAGCTTGCTTGATGTTCCCTTGATCTTTCCCAATGCTTAGCTTGCTTTGAAATGGCTTGAATCTCCCTATAAAACTCAACCTGCAAACTCAGAAATTGAAAATGGTGAAGCTTAAAAATGGAGTTACAGTTGCTTGAGAAGGGCTTGGGTAGCTTGGATGGGATGTATGCAATGTATCTGAAGTGGTTTGGGACAAAACGCACGAGTGGAATTTGTTTTGGAAGTGGTTCTGCAGGGCTTGCCCTGTTTTGGGCAGAAATGGAGTTTTTAGTGTATAAGGGTGTTTGAGAGGCTTCTAACTCGTGTATTCTTCTTGCTACAATGTGTTGACGTTGTTTGAAATGTGTACAAGACTTGCTCTTATCAGATTTCCAAGTTGTGGAGTTTTTGCACACTTGCTTGTTTTTGAAGTAAAACGTGAGAAGTGACAATGCCAAGGTTGTACAAGCTATCACCAGGTCTGCACATAGTTGGTACCAATTTCCTGATATTCATGGACTTTGTTTGCTGCAAAATATTGGGTCCAATGCTCAAGAGAAACAAAATTTCCAAAAGCTAACTTTATGGAAATGGCATTGTTATCTTTATGCCAAAAATGGAATAAACCCTTGTATAATGCTCTAAAGCTCAGAATCAAACCTTTTTCCAATGTATTTGCATTAAATTAAGGAGTGTGGAGAGGATTAAGACCTGTAAACCAAGTACAAGCATGCTTTGGACAAATTTTCAAGTTGTAGCATGGTGTAAAATGCCTTGGACAAAAGTGATGATTTGCCATTTTTAAACTTTCGATTCTCCCTAACCACAAATGATTTTAGAGAGTTCTTGGACATTTTGGAAACCTTATAACATGCTTTACAATCCATATTTGAAATTCATTTTGAGATTCCACATGGAACTAGGTGAAAAGTTTCCATGAAGATAGGTCAAAATCCTGCCTAAAATAGGACAAAATTTCACTGTTAAAAGTTTCATGAACCGTTATTCACAAAATCATAACTTGAGATCCAAGCATATTTTGGGAAAACTTTCTGAATTAAAATTGTAGATTTTGTGGAGGACTACAACTTTCATGTTGAAAGTTTCCTTTGAATCCAATTGCATCATGGTGAAAAAGTTGGGCAAAGTTGGGAAAAAATAAGAAATTTTCATAACTTAGAAAATTTCTAAGTTATGAAAACTTTCCATTTTAAACCCTAATTTTGAAAATTAGGTTTCTTGGTGAACAAGTTTCATGTTTTGACACATCTTGATGAAAAATGACCCTCGGCACTTGATTTTGACCAAAAAGTCAAAGTTTGACTTTTCAGTGTACAGTTGATTTTTGATCAATTGACTGGAAAATTCATCTGTCAATCCAATGCAATTAAGATCTTTTGAACCTTGTGATTAGGTTAAGATGATGCCATTGAGTCCTTAAAACCTTGCTTGAACCCAATTTTCCATTGGCTAGGTTAAAAATTAGAAATTGCCCTTCTGCAGTCAAAACCCTAAAAATTACCATTTTGCCCTTTTGATGATCTGATCAAATTTCTTGAGGAGTTGTGGTCCAAACTTGATCAAATGGTTCATATGAGCCTTTAATGTTGATGTGGATAAAAAATTAGGAGGTTTGACTGTAAATTGGCCACAGTTGACTTTTTCCCCAATACAACTGATTTTTAGGTCAACTATCCAATTGACTGGGCACAAATTTGATTTAAAGCTTGAAACTTGGTATGGGCAATCTTAGAGGTCCAACATGAAGTATGAAAGTCACATTGAGCATTGGAAGTCCAAAAATCCCTGTGCAAACTCAAACTCTAATTTCAGGTCAACAGTGCAAAGAGATGTCTTGAGTTGAGCAAACCCTAATCCTGTCTGGAGTCCAAAGAGTCTTGTGAGGGAAAATCTTGATAAAATGAGAGGGAAAATTTTGGGGTACAACAGCTTCCCCTGTTCAATCTTCTTGAACCTGAAGAGTTAGATTGGCGAGTTTTGTCGTTCGTTACTCGAAGGTAAAAGATGATTGGACACTAGAGTGCCCGTAAATTTGCACTCGTCAAATTGTAGTTAAGGGAATGGGCTTAAAGATGCCATTTGGAGAGGTGACAGAATCTTGTCGGAGATGGGCTTAAAGATTCCATCCAAGAATGTTTGTTGAAAATCAGGAGAATGAACACCAAAATGGTATCCGTATCTGGAACGTATCTAAGTTGTATCTTGGAGATTGGATCTGTATGAGCAAGGGAATGGCGTCAGTGTCTGGAGTGTACCCGAGCTGGGGGAAAAGTCAGAATAAGTGATAGCATGGCTACCGTGTCTGGAGCGTATCTGGACCGTATCTGAATCTTGTATTTGAATAAGCGACAGAATAGCATCCGTGTCTGGAGTGTATCTCTGAGCTGTATCTGAATAAGCAATAGAATAACATCCGTGTCTGGAGTGTATCTCTGTGTTGTATCTGAATAAGCAATAGAATAGCATCCGTGTCTGGAGCATCTCTAAGATGTTTTCTGAGCTTTGAATTTGAATAAACAATAGAATAACATCCGTTTCTGGAGCATCTCTAAGCTGTTTTCTGAGCTTTGAATATGAATAAGCAATAGAATAGCATCCGTGTATGGAGCATCTCTAAGCTATTTTCATGATTATATATTGGTAGCTTGTTAATCGTATCCTGAAAAGGGTAAAATGTTAGCTGAAACACAAAGTTATGTTGCATGAAATGTATGATGCAATATATGTGTTTTATCCATGTTTATGATATATGAATGTAATGTAAGCGCATGTAAGCTGATTAGCTGCATCGCTGAGGAAAATAAATCCTTGATGGCTGGAGATAATAAAATCCTTGACTGCTGCCGAGGAAAATAAATCTTTGACCGCTGTCGGAGATTCAAAATGTTTGATTACTGAGGATGAGAAATCCTTGCTGACTACTGTTGGGGACAGAGAATCCTTGGCAACTCGTAGGGATTATCAAAAACTTTGACAACTTCTGTGGGGATGTGAGAATCTTTCACGACTTTCCTGGGGATATAGGGATCCTTCAAGTCTTTGGAGTTGGAGGATGATAAACATTCTGCTATGAGAATAAAGCCAAGTGCTATTTGAGAGACCTTCTTGGGGAATCCCAAGAACTTTGATGACTACGGCTGGGGATTACACAATGGGAATCCTTACTCGGATGGGGAATAAGGGAACTCTGGTGATCTCTACCAGAGGTCGAATAAAGGAAAACCTTGATCTGCTGGAGAATAAGGAAAAATATGATGGCTTCTGCGGGGAACTAGGAATGAGAATCTTCAATCTCCTGGGGAATTTTAATCCTTGGGGACTTCATGCTTGGGGAGTCAAGAATGAGAATCTTCGATCTGCAGGGGATTTAAAAAATCTGACAGATTCAATGCTGGGGAGTAATAAAGACTTTGGCAACTTCACTAGGGATTCAAGAATGAGAATCTTCATTCTGTTGGGGAGTAAAAATTCTGTGGGGAGTAGCTATACTGCTGGGGAGTAGCTATCCTGCTGGAGAGTAAGTTCAGGACTCTGGGGGAAAAAGCTTATTTCTGTTTGGAAGACGTTCAGGAGTTTGGGTTCTATGCCAATCTACTGGGGAATTATCCTAGGTTGGGGATAAGACAAAAGTTAACTATTATCTGGCTGATTCTCAGACTTTAAGACAACTTGCTGGAGAATCTGGGGAAAACTGAATTGTTTCCGCTGTAGATTGATAGTTGGAAATTTGACTCCGTTGGGGAAGAAGGTTTGATCTTCAATGAGGGTCCGTAGTTCAAAGTTTTGGTCCGCTGGGGATTGGGAGTTTGAAAACTTAACTCTGATGGGAATCAAGGGATTTGAAATTATAACTCCGCTGGGGATATGTATTTCAAGGTTTTAGCTCCACTGGGGGATCTAGATGATATACTGCAGGGGATTTCCCTTGGAATAGCCTAAAGACGTCTTCCTATACTTTCAACCTGTCAGTAATTATTCTTCCACATTTCGTTTATTTGTAAATAGTGATTATATTCAAATGCATATGCTCATTAATAAATCATTGGACGTTTTCAAATAAAACACAAGTGTAAAAAGAAGAAATGGCAAATAGTTTTCTGCACTTTGAAGTATCTTTATATTAACTTTGTGTAAGTGTTTTGTACAAAGGAGACAGACATCCTAGTAAGAGAATGTTGTCATAAAAAATGAGAAATTTATACAAAGAAAGATGGCTATGTGTAAAAAATTCCACGGGGTTCCTATTCTGCTATAGCCTTCGTAACTCTGAATATCTTGTCCATTCGTTGCTTCGTCCGAAGATGATTGAGTTGATCAGAAGCCTGGAGTTTGTCTGTGAAGAGATTGTCCTTAAAGTAATCCGTCGAGACATAGTCATACGCTTTAATTCCCTAACTTTTGCCTGGACCGCCCTTTCGGGTTTTCGATCCACCGGGAAACCCTTTTTTGCCCAAGTCGCCCTCTCAGGTTTTCAACTTGCCGGGTGTACAGATTTTTTTTGGTTTTATCCCTAATTTTTGCCTGAACCGCCCTTTTGGGTATTTGATTCACCAGGATTCCCTTTTTTGCCCAAGTCACCCTTTCGGGTTTTCAACTTGCCGGGTCATTTATGCGTAGTATCTTTTGACTATGTCTGCGTTTGCAGGGTGCGGAAGACCGTCACCGTCCATGGTGGTTAATATCATTGCCCCACCAGAAAAGATGTTTTTGATCAAAAATGGTCCTTCATAGGTAGGAGTCTATTTGCCCCTAGGATCACTTTGCGGCAATATGATCCGCTTGATTACAAGATCCCCGAATTGATATACCTGGCGCCTGACTTTCTTGTTGAATGCCTTGATCATCTGTTTTTGATACGTCTGACCATGACAAATAACAGTAAGTCGCTTTTCATTAATCAAGTTAAGTTGATCAAGCCGGGTCTGAATCCAATCGTCTTCACTCAAACCAACATCCTTCATGATTCTCAAGGAGGGAATCTGAACCTCGATAGGTAAAACAGCTTCCATGCCGTATACCAAAGAATAGGGTGTTTCCCCATTTGATAAACATGTCGTGGTACGGTACCCGTGAAGAGAAAACGGTAACATCTCATGCCAGTCCTTGCAGGTGACTGTCATCTTTTGTATGATCTTCTTGATATTTTTGTTCGCAGCTTCGACAACATCGTTCATCTTTGGCCGATAGGGAGATGAATTGTGATGTTGAATCTGGAACTGCTCGCACAAAGCGGTGATCATAGTGTTGTTAAGGTTTGTACCGTTGTCAGTGATGATCCTGTTGGGGATACCGTACCGACAAATGAGGTTCTGTTTAATGAAGCGGGCGACAATATTCTTTGTGACGGATGCGAAGGAAGATGCTTCGACCCACTTGGTAAAGTAATCAATGGCCACCAGAATGAAGCGGTGTCCATTGGATGTTGTAGGCTTGATCTCTCCAATCATGTCGATTCCCCATATATCGAATGGCCAAGGAGCTGTTAAGACATTGAGAGGAACTGGAGGTATATGTACCTTGTCCGCATAGATTTAACATTTGTGACAAGTCCTGGAATGTTGATGGCAATCAGCTTCCATGGTAGACCAGTAATAGCCTGCCCGTAGAATCTTCTTAGCCATCGTATGTTCAGCCATGATCTGCTCAGCTTCAACCTTGTCCACACAACGAAGCAGAATGCAATCATGATTGCGCTTGTATAGCATACCATTACTCAGGAAGAACTTGGTAGAGAATCTCCTAAAGAACTTTTTTTCGTTGACTGAATCTCCTTCAGGGTATTCTTACGCCTCGAGATACCTTTTGACTTCATGAAACCAAGGTCGGTCCACTACTTCTTCGGTATTAATCTCGTGACAATGTGCAGGTTCATCCATCCGCTCAATGGTGATTTGGGGAGCCTCATTATCCCAGTTAAGTTTAAACATGGAGGACATTGTAGCTAGAGCATCTGCTAGCTGATTTTCTTCTCACGGGAAGTGCTCAAAGGTAATCTGCTTGAAATGTGGTAGCAATGTCAAGACATGTTCTTTGTAAGGAATGAGGTTGGGATGCTTAGTGAAGGAAAATTGAGATAAAAAACGCAGCGAAATATAAAATTTTCCTTTAGCGATCCTTACGAATGAGCATGGTCAGTGATAGAAATATTTACCTCTTGTAGCGATTCAGACCTTTGATGTCGTGATCACGAGCGTTGATGAAGAACAACGCCTCTACTCAGTCCACACGAACAGATCGCTTCCGGTCACAGTGCTAGCTGATCACGAACGGAAACCTCGAGTGAGAGAGAGAATCAAAAACGAAATTGCATCAAGTGAAATTGCTTCATCACAAGGGATCTATTTATAGAATCACTCGTGTGGGCTACAAGCTAAAAGCCCAATTAAGGCTATAAGCTAAAATCCCAATTAAGCTTATGAACATCATACCTTATGATGTACCATATATCACTTATCCACATGGTACCTTACCACTTTCCGTATTACACTTAAGTGTACCGTACCTTACGGTGTTCCTTATTTATTCTATCTCTCATCAACCTGTCCTTATGTATGTGACCCTGTAGGTTTTCGCGACATTGGCAATTATATTAAATCACACATTTAATATAATAAACAGTGAGCGGTATCTAGCAACACATCACTGTTACCCAAGTCACGAAAATGTCATGTGATATGACCAAACCTTTTCCGTGATAATATTTGTGCTGTATAATTACCCTTTTGCCCTCCTGTCTATATTGAACACAAGGCATACACTGTGTCACCCTTGTCCAGTTCAATATTGAGCCCTTAGACATTTATCCTGTTATGCAGGATGAGCAAATTCCATCTAGGTCACTCATGTCCCTTAGCATGCTTTGTGAAGTACCCATCAACCGTCTTTATAGTCATCCAATTACGGATGATGTTTGATCAGCAATAAAGTACTTGACTCTACATCTAGGGTCCATAGTGGTTTCAGGTCGAAGGGTGGTATACACCATTATCATCATGAGAACAACTTATGACACTTTGCATAACATTCTATGTAGTATTCTCATAGCGGGTCAATCCAGTATAAATATTACTCCTAATATCCATACCTATGTCAAGACTTGATAACTCCTTATCTATGATCCATGAGATGTGATCATCAATCTATCTTCATAATAATCTTAATGCTTTAATGTTATCCCACTTCACATTAAAGCTTGACTACAGATACTTTAAGAATAGTTTCTTATGTTTAATGGGATCTCATGATTAAGTCACACTTAACATTTCATTAAACCAATAAACCATTCTAGGGACTTTATTATTTTGGAAAGCAAACATAATAAAGAAATGCCTTTTATTATTAATAAATAATTCGATACAAGTACCAAAAGTATTGGCCTCTAGGGCTTACACCAACACTTAGTGTCCCACTCTCCTTTGATCTGACTAATAACCAAAGCTGAGTCCCCAAATACGGTCAAGGATTTGATTCCCAAGTCTATTGCAGCCTTGAGACCAAAGATACAAGCTTCATACTCGGCCATGTTGTTGGTGCAGATGAAGTAAAGTCTAGCAGTGAAAGGTGTATGGAAACCTTGTGGAGAGATGAGTATCGCGCCGATACCTTTGCCAAGTGCATTGGAGGCACCATCAAAGTACAGGGTCCATCGGGATCTTTGTTCAGGTTCGTCATATGGTCTGAAGTCTGCAATGTTATCCAATGTCATAATATCTTCGTCGGGGAAGTCAAACTTCATGGATTGGTAATCTTCGACAGCTTGATGAGCTAGATGGTCAGCTAGCACACTCCCCTTTATAGATTTTTGGGTCGTGTACTGGATATCGTATTCAGTCAGGATCATCTGCCATCTAGCTATTCTTCCAGATAAAGCAGGCTTCTCGAAGATGTACTTGATCGGATCCATATTAGATATCAGCAAAGTGGTATGTGTCAACATATACTGCCTTAGCCGGCGAGCAGCCCATACCAAAGTGTAGCAAGTTTTCTCGAGCAGTGAGTATCGGGTCTCACAGTCGGTAAACTGTTTGCTAAGGTAATAAATGGCATGCTCTTTTCGGCCAGACTCGTCATGTTGGCCCAGTACATACCTCATTGAGTTATCCAAAACAGTCAGATACATGATTAGCGGTCTTCCTTCGATGGGAGGCATCAAGATAGGAGGTTCTAGCAAATACTCCTTGATTTTATCAAAAGAAACTTGACAGTCATCATTCCATTTAACCACCTGATCTTTCTTCAACAGCTTGAAGATTGGTTCACAGGTAGATGTTAGGTGAGAAATGAACCTTGCAATGTAGTTTAGGCATCCCAAGAAACCTCTGACCTCCTTCTCAGTGCGAGGGGCAGGCATTTCTTGTATAGCTTTGACTTTGGCAGGATCAACCTCGATGCCTTTATTGCTGACTATGAAACCCAAGAGTTTAGCGGACCTGACTTCGAAAGTGCACTTGTTAGGGTTCAGTCTGAGCTTGTACTCCTTCAACCTGACAAACAGCTTTTGCAAATGGTCGAGGTGTTCTTCTTCTGTCTGTGAATGGGCTATCATGTCGTCTACGGAGACTTCAATCTCATGATGTATCATGTCATGAAACAAATCTACCATGGCGCGTTGATAGGTTGCCCCGACATTCTTCAGTCCGAATGGCATCACTTTATAGCAGAATGTACCCCACTGTGTAACAAAAGTAGTTTTCTCCATGTCTTCAGGGGCCATTTTGATCTGGTTGTAACTTGAAAATCCATCCATGAAAGAAAATACCTTGTGCTGAGCTGTATTGTCAACCAAGATGTCAATGTGCGGAAGTGGAAAGTCATCATTAGGGCTAGCCCTGTTTAAGTCTCTATAATCCATGCACATTCTCACTTTACCGTCCTTCTTAGGCACGGGCACAATGTTAGCAACCCATTATGGATAGGAAGTAACAGCAAGAAAACCAGCATTGAACTGCTTCATAACTTCTGCTTTGATCTTTTCTGACATGTCGGGCCTCATGCGGCAGACTTTTTGTTTAATTGGTGGACAGTCTTCTCTTGTAGGGAGACGGTGAACCACAATATCTATATCAAGTCCCGGCATGTCTTCGTAATACCATGCGAAGATCTCAACATATTCATTCAACAGCTGAACTAAGCGCTCTTTGACACTTGGCTCTAGGTTGGCACCCACTCTGACCTCTTTTCTGTCTTCAACAGTACCCAAGTTGATTTTCTCTAACAGCTCCTCATGAGGCAGAATAGCCCTCTCTTCCTGCTGTAGTAGTCTAGCCAATTCTCCTGGCACCTCATAGTCTTCATCACCTTCGTATTCGGCATGGTGGACCAGATCTTCAGAGTCACTGAAGGTCATAGCAGAATTGTTACCCATGGAATCCGGAATGGAAGGGTACCTGCATTTGTGAGTGTAGGTGTGTGTAAGGGATAGCCACCTTTAAACAAATAAAATGTAAAAAGAAAGAAAATGAACACAAAATTCTATATGTGAAAACGTCCCTGATTCATTAAAATGGCATATGAAGATGAAAAATTAAACCCTTACAAATGGATCTATGTGCCTCGGGTAAGGCACAAGGCTAAAAGTGTACGAATTGTTTGAGAATTATTACAAACCAACAGAAATGTTTGAAAGATAAATTACTGATTTATGAAAGTAATCGGAACAAAGTCTTTTGCCTCCCAGTTGCACAGTCCTCCATCAACAGTAGGGAAAATCCAGTCTTCCAATTTTATCTCCTCTTCATTATCCTCCAAAGCATTGACTCCATGATAAGTGATCTTCACTGGTGGCCCTCTAGCACGGGCGTGACGGACAGCCTTCTGACTAGCCGAAGTGAAACCCAAGCCGAATTTATCAGATTTGAAAGGAAATTCTGGTAGCTGACCCCAGATTGTGCTTCCTCCTTCTTCAATCACAGCCTTTGCATCTTTGAGGGATGACATCTGAGGCACAAGTTTGGTAATCATGGGTGCATAAGACAATTTCTTGGTTGCCGCAACTTCGGGAGAAACCTCTCCAAAGTGTTGGAAAGGGGTCTCGATGAATTCACCATCCAGTTCTACATAGCAGAAAGAATTTAGATGGCTTATCAGGTACTCCTCTTCGCCATGAACAGTTATAATTTTCCCCTGGATAGGGTATTTAAGCATTTGATGCAGAGAAGTAGTGATGGCTTCAGCATTGTGAATCCAGGGTCTTCCTAACAAGCAAGAATAGGAAGGACGGATGTCCATCACGTAGAATGTGGAGTTGAAGGTTTCAGTTCCCACTTTAATCGGGATGTCCAGCTCCCCGTGGACCATCCTTTTAGAACCATCAAAGGCTCTGACAATGATAATTCTGGGCTTCAGGGTTAGGCCTTCACAGTCCAACCTATCCAAGGCTTTCTTCGGCAAGACATTTAAAGACGACCCAGTGTCTACCAGAACATGAGCTAGAGTAGTCCCTCTGCATTCCACCGAGACATGCAAAGCGTCATTATGCTTTCTCCCTTTAGATGTTAAATCGGCATCGGAGAATCCTAGACCATTGTCCTCTGTTATGCTAGCTACACATTCCTGGAACTGGTCTGCGGAGGTTTCTTGTGGCACGTGGGCCGTCTTCAAGAATCTGATCAGAGCTTTAGCATGAGCTTCTGAACAAAGCAGGAGGGCCAACATTGAGATCTTTGAGGGGGTTTTCCCCATTTGTTCCACAACATCATAATCACTTTTCTTGATTATTTTCAAAATCTCTTCCATTTCTTTTTGAGAGGTCTCAGGGATGACCAATGGCTGAGCCCTCGTCCTGACGGGCGCTTCTTGGATCCCTTTCCCTCTATCATCAGCAGCAGCAGAGGGGACAACCACAGGAGTAACAACTTCTTCAATAACTGGATTTCTCGCAGATATGTTGACCGATACAGGAGTAACCTTAGGAGTATTTGAGGGTCCGAAGATTGCCTTTGGAGGGGAAATCTCCGGAGAGAAAATTCTTCCACTGCGGGTGATTTTACTTGTTCTAGCAATGTTTCCAATGTTGGAAGTCTCTTCATCAGAACTCTCTTCAGTTGATTCAATTTGTTTAATACCGTGGTAGAAGATCTCTCCACCATAGTTCCACGGTATTGATTTGTTGGATTTGTACGAGATGGGCCCCGGCATGGTTATCTTCAAAGGTGAAATCTTCGGATCGAATGTAATCTTAACAGGTCTTTTGGAGACCTTGGAAAGATTGGCGGATATGGTAATTATTGAAACATCATTGATAGGAGTCGGTGTAACAGGAGTCTTTTCAAAAAGGATTTCTTGGTTATCCATTAGGCGCTGGATGCCTAACTTCAACAATGGACAGTCGGTTGATAAGGATGAACAAAGGCAGCAATCTTTTTCACAACCTGGGAAAATCCCAGCCTTCAGCAAATTCAACTTGATTATCGGTAGCAGAGTCATCAAATCATCAACAGTAGCAGCAAATAGATCTTCTTCAACAGCATGAGCATTGTGACCATGCTTTGGCATTGGAGCAGAGATCACATTCGGATTTTCAGGGGCGTCGAATTCAACTTCTTTAGCGTCTATTAAGTCCTGAATCTTATTCTTGAGGGCCCAACAATTGTTGGTGTCGTGCCCCAGGCTGTCTGAATGATAAGCACATTTGGTGTTGGGATGGTAGTGTGGTGACGAAGTGTTAGGGTTTTTAGGGGCCTCCCTCAAACTGGCAAGGTTTAACTTCAAGAGATGGGGTAGAACCTGAGCAGGGGTCATGTTTATTCGGGTGTATTGCCGTGCAGGCCTTTCCACCCTTGCTTGGTTGGTTCTGAGTTGATTGTTTCTGGGCTGATCGGTTGTAGACTTCTGAATCATTACGGCCCCCACCGCTCACCGACGCTTAACTCTTCCTTGACCTCTTTGGGAGTAGACAGCTAAGACTTGTTTCTTTGCTGGAAAAGTCTTTTTGATGGCAGTGGAAGCAGATGCATCTTTTGGAATTTTGCCGCTTTTTATGTTGGCTTCAACTCTCTCACCAGTTAGAATCAACTCGGTGAACCCTGCAGACGAACTTCCAATCAGGTGATTGAAAAATGGACCTGACAGAGTCCCCAAGAACATATCTACTAGTTCCCTCTCAGATAGAGGTGGTTGTACTTGTCCCGCCAAGTCTCTCCATTTTTGGGCATACTCTTTAAAGCCTTCATTCGAGACCATGCCCATACTCTATAATTGAGTACTGGTTGGTGCTAAGTCCGTATTATATTAATACTTCTTGTAGAAAGCAGCAGCCAAATCCTCCCAATTATGCACATCAGACCTCTCTAGCTGAGAAAACCAATCCAACTGCGTCCCTGAAAGACTGTCCTGGAAGAAATGGACCCACAAATCCTTCTCAGAAGAATGTGGTTGGATTTTCCTGACATAAGACCGTAAGTGCATCTTGGGACAAGACAAACCATCAAATTTAGCAAAAAGAGGTACTTTGAACTTGGGAGGGATTACAATCCCAGAAACCAACCCTAACTCTTCGAAATCCAGCCCATGAACTCTCTGCACTTCCATGGCAGCCAAACGCTCTTCCAGATTTTTGTATTTGTCGTCTGCAGGAGGATACTGCTGTTCAGAATAGTCTTCATCCTCTTCTTCTTCTTCTTCCTCAGACTCAGATGGTACTGCAGGTCCCTTTCCTTTTCCTACTCCTTCATCAGATGATGAGGGGAAATCCATGACCCTTCTGGTTTGACCTTCAAATCTTCTACCCAAAGTAGCCACACCAACTCTCTTCTTCTTCGTTTTCTCTTTTTCCATTTCCAGCAAGGTTTTGAGCTCCTCCTAGCCCTTAGCCAAGGTCATGAGTAGCTGTTGGAACTGTGAATTATGCGCTTGCAAATCTTTAACCGTCTGCTCAATATCCATCTTGCTAAAAATAAGCAGCAGAGAGATAAGGAAACCTGGTGTGAATAACTGTTTATGCATATGATGAATGATATGTATTCATGTAATGCATTCAAGGATTCAGAAATTCAAATTTGTTGTAAACAAAAAGGAACACACGTCATATTAATAAGATAGAATTTGTTAGTACATAAATGCCCCATGGGCAAAATAATACAAAATTCTAATGTAAAAAGACGTTGCGCATCCTTTTTGGTGCAATGTAGGTGTTGAGAGTCTTCTCTTCGTGAAGTTGATGAGTAATTTCCAAAACCTTCTTCTCACTGGCGTAAAATTGGGCTTCAAAAGTATTGCGTTCTCCCTTGAGTTGTATCCAACTCCTTTGTAAATCTTCTAGTGATGTTGGCATGTCAAGATGTAGGAGGGTGTATGGAACCTCTCCTTCCATAACAGGCTCTTTAATCACAGGGAGAATGTAGGGGTAAGGCATCATAAGACTTTGGGCGCGGGTTCGTACCCACTTGAGGTAAGGCTCAAGGGGGATGGAATTCTTGTGTCCCAAGGTCTTACTGTCCACCTTGTTGGGCATTCTCCAAGCTCAGATAAACCTTTGTCGAAGTCCTTGATCGTCGTTGTCGAAGTCAAAAACCAAGTCTGGAATCAGCATGTCATGTGGGCCATCCCTTCGCGCATACCCAAACTGTCTCAGAGCCAAGCAGGGGTTGTAGGTAATGCCTCCCCTAATTCCAAGTAGAGGGACATTAGGGAATTCCCCACAACGATCAATGATGATAACATTTTCTCTGGATCGAGAACACCAATGAACATCTGAATGTGTAAGAGTCATCAATCATTGTGACCACCTCATACCTTGCTCATTCTTCAAGACTGATTGGGGAAGATGAGAAATAAACCATCTTTCCAGTAGAGGAGTACAACACATGAGAACACCTCTTTTCCTCATTATTCAAGTGTGAAATGAGTGGGGGATATCCCCAAGCAATATAGGCCCCGGGTTGCGAGCCATGAAGATTTTGACAGCATTGACATCTATAAGCTGGTCAGGGTTTGGAAACAAGACCAACCCATAGATGATAAGAGCTACAATCTCCTCAAAAGCTTGTAAGTCTAGAGAACTCCAACATTCTTGAGCTTTCTCAAACAGGAACTTTGCCAAGAAACCCTTGACACCACTTCTGGTTTCCCAATGACCTATGACATCAGATGGTTGCAAGTGTAGGGCTTGAGCAACATCTTCAGGCTTTGGATCTCTTTCCGTACCGTTGAAAGGTAGTTGATGTAGAATAGGAATCCTCAGAAGTTGAGAAAATTCCTCGAAAGTAGGCACTAGCTGGTAGTCAGAAAATGTGAAGCAGTGGTGTAGGGGGTCAAAGAACTGGAAGAGAACTTTCACCATGTCTTCCTCTATGTTGGAGTTGGCCAAGTTGAGAAGTCGACCATGTCTTTCAGTGAATGGATAATACTCTGGAATCTTGGAAGCAAGCTCCTTGAGTTAAGGAGGGATTCTCACAAGATTGACCTGGATAGTTTTCCTGCGGAGTGAATCCATTACCTGCAAAACAGGAACAAAGATAAAGATCCAAATCCTTGAGATGGTTAGTGGATGCATATAATGCTTCATGATGCTCATGATGTATGCACAAGTATATGTACAAGCAAGTCACACAAGTTCCTAGTTTAGGCTTGCATGGGGTTTCATAGGTAAGTACCCTCTTAAAGTTTAGTTGGCTCAATCTGTCCTATAAATAGTAACCGGGTTCTAAGGAGCTCAATATCACTGGATTATTTTTTGTGTTCATTGTTTCAATTTAGCCACTTTACTGACGACCGAAATATTCCAAGAAAACAACCCTCAATGAGTGTAGTATCTAGTATCTACCAACTTCGAGCTGCACCAAATCTGGTCATCTCACTACCCCTAAAAAGGCCAAGATGGTCAAGTAAAGGTTCTAAAAGTCCATTAGTGCTTCATGACATCACTCAGAGGCCCCGTATTCTCTTTGATTGACTCAAAGGCTACCGGTACCCATAAATATGTCACACTAATATAGCTATTACTTCAACCATGTCGGTATACCCCGCACAGTTTCCACAACGTATTGCTATTTACCTATGAATGTTTCCCAAATCTGGGTAGAGGATTTCAAACCCAAACAAAAGAACCAAATATAAATCAATCAAAGCAAACAAGGTAAGCATGTAAAGGTGATCTAAACCCTAAGGTAACCCCACTAATATAATTTATCCCCAGCAGAGTCGCCAGTTCTGTGATACGGTGGGAGAACTGACTTGAGGTTTCGTGTTTGTGTTTGTAAATGTTTCGGTTTAGCAAGAGTCGCCACCGACTTTTTATTTTATCCAAAGGAAAGGTCAAAAAGCACAGGAAAGACCTTTGAGATGTTTTCTTGGGTTCGAGGGGTAGATTATGAAAAGGGAAGGTGCTAGCACCCTTTTCATCCATGGTTATCCATGGGCTCTTAGTTACTTGTTTAGATCACTTGCTTTGCTTTTTTCAATTGTTTGAAATGGTGCTTTTGTGTGTGGTTTTGAAAGTATTTTAAAAAGAGACCTTTGTCTAGGAAACCTTTGTAATAATTCTTGTTTGAATGTATACAAAGGTGTTTGTCTTTTGAAAAATGTTTCAATGTTTGAAAGTTTGTTTGGAAACTGTTTTGAAATTGTGTATGTGTTTTTGAAAATAGCAAGGATGGTTTGCATGTTTAATCAAGTAACTAGGAGTTGTCTACCCTACTCAAAGATCTTTCCTACACATTTTTAACCCTTTGACATTGTTGTTTTACCATTGTATTTGGTAAACAACCTTGTGTTTGGATGTTTTACGGGATGGGCGTGGGTCATCGTATAACCATGATAGCAATAGTGCCAAGTATCTTAGCAAGTTTTTTGAGGGACTAGATCATTTTGTATAGGCAACCAAGATAGCGTCATCGAGGGACTATGATCTTTTGTTTTTATTTTGTTTTGCCAAGATACCTAGCATGCATACCATGACCATTTTAAGGCAACAAAGTGGATGAAACCCTAGGGGTGCTTGTGTGTATTGTGTTGTCATTTTTTCATGAATTTTTGTCTTGTGTTTTAGTCATGCTATTTGTTTGATTTTGGTCTTTGCATACAAATCCTAATTTACTATCGTGGCATTTAAAAGCGATAAAATGCGTAAAAGTAAATCTAAGACTATTACAACATTATTATGGGGAGGGGGATACAAGTTTGAATAGGGGGATATTGCTCAAAAATAAAGCCCTAAAACTATTACAACCATATTGAATTTATTTGTACAAATAAATAAATAAACAAAATATTTAAAAATACAAATAAATATAAATATGCAAAGGATGTTTTTTTTTGTATTTATTTTTATGTATGTAAAATAAATTATTTATGTCTCAAAAATAAGAAAAATATTAATGATTATTTTTGGAAAGGGTGGAAACCCTAGTTTTTTTGTTTAAAAGAAAATATATATTCTAATTATTATTTATGTACAAGATAACAAATAAAAATATATACAAAAATATTAAAAATAAAATATGTGAGAAAATATTATTTTTATATGTATAATAAAATAAAATAAAATATGTAAGTATTTTAGTATTATTTACAAGTTTTAATTAAGAAAATAAAGTAATATTAACCTAATAATTATTTATTATGCAAATAAAATAAAATAAAAATATAATAAAATCCCAAAAATAAAGAAAATATTTTTTGTGATTTTAAATGTTCAAGAAAAAATAATATAGTCACGAAATAAAAAAAGAAATGAAAAATATGCAAAAATAAAGAAATGGGCCAAGGGGGTGCAAAAAGCATAATGGGGGGTGTCAAAAGCAAGAGGCCCAAGGCACCTGGCCCAAATACACTTCGCCCCTATCCTCAGAACGCGCGCGCGCCATGGTTCTGTACTTGAATCCTATTCTCTCTGTTCTTTGCTTGAAATCAAAAACTCATAACATGAAAATTATAGAGCTTTAAACCACGATTTCAATGATATAAACAACTTGATCTAACTCTCAAAGACCAGAGAGAATTTCCTTGGCCCTAAATTCTAACCTAGTTTTTTCAGCAACTTCAACATCTAAATTCTCCTAGCTCAGTTAATATTAATACAAGTTATGCATATGTACACTTCAAGGACATTAAGGGCTACATTTTTGCTTCACAAACCTAAGCCTAATGATTCCTAAATAAGGAGATAGAAGTGTGAAAAATACATGTTTCAGTCAAGTTCGAGTATGGCAATGTAGCAACTTTTAATGAGGCCTGAAGGACTTTTAAGCTTGCTTAATGTTCCCTTGATCTTTCCCAATGCTTAGCTTGCTTTGAAATGGCTTGAATCTCCCTATAGAACTCAACCTGCAAACTCAGAAATTGAAAATGGTGAAGCTTAAAAATGGAGTTACAGTTGCTTAAGAAGGGCTTGGGTAGCTTGGATGGGATGTATGCAATGTATCTGAAGTGGTTTGGGACAAAACGCACGAGTGAAATTTGTTTTGGAAGTGGTTCTGCAGGGCTTGCCCTGTTTTGGGCATAAAAGGAGTTTTTGGTGTATAAGGGTGTTTGAGAGGCTTGTAACTCGTGTATTCTGCTTACTACAATTTGTTGAGGTTGTTTGAAATGTGTACAAGACTTGCTCTTATGAGATTTCCAAGTTGTGGAGTTTTTGCACACTTGCTTATTTTTGAAGTAAAAGGTGAGAAGTGACAATGCTAAGGTTGTACAAGCTAGCTCCAGGTCTGCACATAGTTGGTACCAATTGCCTGATATTCATGGACTTTGTTTTTTGCAAAAGATTGGGTCCAATGCTCAAGAGAAACAAAATTTCCAAAAGCTAACTTTATGGAAATGGCATTGTTATCTTTATGGCAAAAATGGAATAAACCCTTGTATAATGCTCTAAACTCAGAATCAAACCTTTGTCCAATGTATTTGCATTAAATTAAGGAGTGTGGAAAGGATTAAGACCTTTAAACCAAGTACAAGCATGCTTTGGACAAATTTGCAAGTTGTAGCATGGTGTAAAATGCCTTGGATAAAAATGATGATTTGCCATTTTCAAACTTTTGATTCTCCCTAACCACAAATGATTTTGGAGAGTTCTTGGACATTTTGGAAAGCTTGTAACATGCTCTACAATCCATATTTGAAATGAATTTTGAGATTCCACATGGAACTAGGTGAAACGTTTCCATGAATATAGGTCAAAATCCTGCCTAAACTAGGGCAAAATTTCACTAAGTTAAAAGTTTCATAAACCCTTATTCACAAAATCATAACTTGAGATCCAAGCGTCTTTTGGGAAAACTTTATGAATCAAAGTTGTAGATTTTGTGGAGTACTAAAACTTTCATGTTGGAAGTTTCCTTTGAATCCAATTGCATCATGGTGAAAAAGTTGGGCAAAGTTGGGGGAAAAAAAAGAAATTTTCATAACAGAAAATTTCTAAGTTATGAAAATTTTCCATTTTAAACCCTAATTTTCAAAATTAGGTTTCTTGGTGAAAAAGTTTCATGTTTTGATACATCTTGATGAAAAATGACCCTTGGCACTTGATTTTAACCAAAAAGTCAAAGTTTGACTTTTTAGTGTATAGTTGATTTTTGATCAGTTGATTGGAAAATTCATTTGTCAATCCAATGCAATTGAGATATTTTGAACCTTGTGATTAGGTCAAGATGATGCCATTGAGTCCTTGAAACCTTTCTTGAACCCAATTTTCCATTGGCTAGGTTAAAAATCAGAAATTGCCCTTCTGCAGTCAAAACCCTAAAAATGACCATTTTGCCCTTTTGATGATCTGATCAAATTTCTTGAGGAGTTGTGGTCCAAACTTGATCAAATGGTTCATATGAGCCTATAATGTTGATTTGGATAAAAACATTAGGAGGTTTGACTGTAAATTGGCCATAATTGACTTTTTCCCCAATACAGTTGATTTTTAGGTCAACTGTCCAATTGACTAGGCAAAAATTGGATTTAAAGCTTGAAACTTGGTATGGGCAATCTTAGAGGTCCAACATGAAGTATTAAAGTCACATTTAGAATTGGAAGTCCAAAAATCCCTGTGCAAACTCAAACCCTAATTTCAGGTCAACAATTTAAGGAGATGTCTTGAGCTGAGCAAACCTTAATCCTGTCCGGAGTCCAAAGAGTCTTGTGAGGGAAAATATTGATAAAATAAGAGGGCAAACTTTAGGGTACAACAACAATCGTTATTCCACCTGTCCGTCTGGCTTTTCTTTAACAATCTAAAGATTGGTTCACAAGTGGCTGTAAGGTTAGAGATTAATCTAGAAATGTAGTTCAATCTCCCGAGAAAGCTGCGAACCTCCTTTTCTGTTTCTGGCACCGACATTTCTTGTATAGCCTTTATCTTACTAGGGTCAACTTCAATTCCCTTCTCGCTTACAATGAACCCTAACATTTTCCCCGATCTCACTCTGAAGGTGCACTTATTTGCATTCAGCCTTAGTCTGAACTTCCTTAATCTTTCAAACAATTTCAACAAATGCATGAGATGTTCCTCTTCTGTATGGGATTTGGCAATCATATCATCAACATATACTTAAATCTCTTTATGCATCATGTCATGAAAGAGAGTGACCATTGCACGTTGATAAGTTGCCCCTGCATTTTTCAGACCAAAGGGCATCACCTTATAACAAAACGATCCCCAAGGAGTGATAAAAGTAGTCTTCTCCATGTATTATGGTACCATTTTAATCTGATTATAGCCAGAAAAACCATCCATGAAGGAGAACACTTTGGCTTGAGCAGTATTGTCAACTAGAACATCAATGTGCGGCAACGGGAAATTATCTTTAGGACTTGCTTTGTTCAAGTTCCTATAGTCCACGCACATTTTGACCTTTCCATCCTTCTTAGGTACTGGTAAAATATTTGCGATCCACGGCGGGTAAGAAGTCACTTCCAAAAAACCAGCATCAAATTGTTTCTGAACCTCTTCTTTGATCTTTTTAGACATCTCGGGATGAGTTCTTCGAAGCTTTTTCTTAACAGGAGTGAAGCTACCGGCAGAAAACACAGAGCCGCCACCGAAATTTATTTATCCCGAAGGAAAGGGAAATATCGATAAAACCACAAGGGAATGGATAAGATGGTCTTACGACCGAGAGAAAGGGTAAGGGAGTCGGTTATGCGAGGGGAAGGTATTAGCACCCCTCGCATCCGTTGTACTCAACGGGATCCATTTTGTTTGTTTGTCTTAGAGGGTGTATTTATTTACAACTAGGCTTGCTAAAGGGAAATGGATGGTTTTTGATATTGCGTTCGTGAGGGTTTCGCGATCCTTTGTCGATGTATCCAATGAAGGAATCAGAACACCGTAGTTCCTCTAGAAAATGGTTGGTTTGTTTGTGTTTTTTAGTGTGCGACGTTAACGCATGCATTCTAGCAATAGGCACGGCCAGTATCGCGGTAGAACGGAGATAACATGCCTTTTGGGGGAGTTTTGCTTGGTTGAGTGTTTTTGCGAGTTTTAAAATAAATTTAAGTAATGATTAAAGAGTGTTTTTGGGCTTTTGATTTGATTAAAAAAAGGGTTTGTTTGGCTAAAAGTGGATGCGGATGAGATTTCGAAGATACGACGACCTAACGTAGAAGTTTTGACCTAAAAGGTTTGAGTTTTAAAATTTGACTTTTTTAGGAGATTTACCTTAAGATTAACAAAACTAAAAAAACGTATGAAGAGTTTCGCGCAATCGTATGAGATACGCTTGAATGACATGAAGTCAATGAATTTAATTCTTTCCCTTGGAGTAAAAGACCATAAACATAACATTTATCAACACATGGTATGGTAAAAAAAAATCAAATAATCAAAAAAATCAAATTAACAGTTAAATGATTCATACAAAATTAATCGAGTTAAATGACAATATTTACTAAAACTAATTGATCAACATTAATTACAGTAAATAGCATCATTTAACAATTAACAAATATTAATGAAATTATTAAAAAGAAATAGACACAATTATCAAAACTAATTAATATTAACAAAATATCAAAAATGAAATAAAACAAACAAAAAAATGAGAATGAAAGAAATCGAATACTTGGGCCAGAATCGAGTGAAATAAGGAGGGTGCTAACAAGATTTCGGACTGGGCAAAGGGGCATAAGCCCAAGGTGCATAACCATCCAAAAAAATTAATAAAGAGAAGTTGGGCTCGGGTCATGTTGGGTTTAAAGGCCCAACGAAAATGACTAATAAAAAAAACCTGGATCACTAACATGAAAGGGAGGAGCCGCTACAAGTTAAAATGGAACTGATGTTATTCTATTTCACTCATCTTTCTGCTTCCTTAACATTTCATCCCTCTTTTTACGATTCAAAACCCCAACCGATGATCAACCAAGAAAATCTGATCCGCATCCCACCCAAAATTCTATCCTGACTATGATGGCGCATCCTAAACCGTCCCTAGAATTCCTATCTACCCAGATCCGATCCCTTCAAATTCGAAACCCCAACCCCAAAATCTTCAAGTTAATCGCAAACAAATTTTTAGATCATAGACCCCAACGCTTATCAACGATGATACAGTAGAAAATGCGAGAGAGAAAAAATATCAAAGTTGAAGAAATCAAGTGTGGTGGTGGCTAATCTCTGGTGCGACGACATCAACATACAGCGCAGTTATCGATGGTTTCTCCAAGTACTGCGTTTTCTTATTTACATTTTTTTGGGTCAATATACTTCATACTCTGAATTGTCTTCGTCTTTTGCAACTGTGTTTGGTTGTTGAACTGTTGTTGATTTGCAGGGTATATGAATGAAGTTAAATAAATTGTTGTGATGAAGGTTTTTGTTGCTAATGTTGCGGAGTTAATGCTTCAGTTGAGGAATTTTTGGATCAATTGGTGCAGAGTTGGAAGTGAGGTGAGTTTCTGTTGTGAGTTTTTGTGCTTTTGTATCCGATTTCCTTGTTGATATTGTCTTTGAGGCTGTACCCGATAGGACGTAGTCACAGAAACGGAAAAGCTTATGGATATTGTAGTGCCATGGTGTTATGGTGGATGGGTGGTTGAAGTCGACAACTGGACAGTAGTGTGAATGTCAAAGGTAAATTCGAAAGGAGTAAAGGTAGAGGTTTGCTATGCTGAGAGGGAGTAAGTTGATGGTAGTATTGGTTTGAAAGGGAGATAGGCGATGGAGTATGAGGGGAGTAGTTTGGATGGATAGATGAAGGTGACAGAAGGTTGACAAGCGATTGAGATAGGTGGTTGGACAGGGGAGGGAGTTCGGCGGTAAATGGCCAAAACTACCATGTGTTCTGCACCCATATTTCCACTTGGTTCTCTCAACAAAAATCGTGTTCAAGGGTTGAATCTTTCTTTTGTGATTTTTACCGATCCTAACTCTATTTTTTTAAAATTACGATTTAAGCATTAAGATAACAGGTGTTGTCATTTTCTCTCTTTTTTTAGAATACTCGTGTTTTTTTAAATATGGCAGTAGAGACAACGTTGGAATAATAATAGTATAGATTCAACATGTAATGAGCAAAACAGAGATATTGATTTAAAGAAAGTGTGAAATCTATGATAGCTAGTTCAGTTTGGACAGGAACAACAACAACAACAGTAAGGCAAAAATGAAGGAAGAAAAGAATTACCGAGTCGGAGTTCCTCCGAAGGGTCTTTGTACTTCTCAGGTAGATTTGTTTGAATCCTTTCTTCTGGTCAAATTCGTCTCAAAATTGCTTGTCAGTTTGAAATTTGTTGTTGGTATTCTCTTGTAGAAAGCTTGATAAAAAAAAATATGTCCCCTGTGTTCCTCTTGCTTCTGTTTTTTTATAGTGAATGTATGATAGAATCGGAGGGAAAATTTGGTGAGTTTGAACATATGCAATACCCTGTTTTCGACACTTTTTGATGCAGTTTCTTGCCCTCCTATTTTGGTGTAATGTTTGTCTTGATATATGCAGATTTTGGATTCTTCTTGACAACAATGGTCAACAGTGCATATGGCAGAATTTTGGACTGGTGTTCACAGGTTTTTTGGACTGTTATCTTGCAGGTTCTTGGTTGTGGAAATAGGGCAGCAGTAACACAACAGCAAGGCTGAATTTTTGGACTGATTCTTTCAGCATATTGCAACATATCATTGGTTTTTCCTTGGACAGATTTGGCAAGAGTTGAAGCAAATTTTGGACAGTTGTGTTTGGATGTGCAGCATGAAAATGATAAGAGATGGGATAAAATAGTTGTTGTAAACTGTGATCCTCCTCCAACTTTATATTTTCTTTCTTTTTTGATAAAACAAAATTAACAACAAGAAAAATAGTAATAATAATTAACAAAAAAAAAGAGGAAATTGTTAGTGACAACTAAACTAAAAGTACAAAAAATGAAAATAAGAGACACAAAAAAATTGTGTTTAGTAATAATAATAATTCAATTTAAGAAATTCAATTAATATTAGAACTAAATCAAAATTAAAAAGGAACTAAAATTATAATAACTAAAGAAATAAAATGTAAATAAAAGAAAATGGTATTAACTATATATTTTTTTCTTTGAGATTTTCTGAAGGTAAAATACAACTAAAATAAAGATCACGCTAAACACATATATTTTTTTGGATTTTTTCAAATAAAGTGATACAGACATGTAAATTTAAATAGAATTAATAAAAGATCATATTTTTTATATTTTTATTTTGAATAAAGAAGTAAAAATAGTAAACAAAAAATGACATGATGGTAAGTGCTCTTTTTTTTTTGATATTTTTTTATGGAAAAGAAATCATGAATAAAACACAATAAAAATCAAATTTTCCTAAATTCATAAAACGATTTCTAACGTTTCTATTTATTTTATTTTTTTGGCTTTTCAAAGGATAATCAACTCTTGACTTATAAAGAAAAATTGTAGATAATGTCAAGGAGAATCATATGCAAAAACAACTGCTCAAAAATGTCGAAATTTGAAGAAGTTATGAATTTTTAAAATCTGCTTTGAAACTTGATAAAAAATAGGTCAAATTGCTTGTGAACACTTGCAATGTAATGATGCAGATGGGAGGTGATATCTTAGGTCAAAAATTGGGGTATGACAAGGAGGACATTCTTCCCTAAGAGGTAGCTTGTGCATAACGATATCCGTGTCTAACCCAGGCATATCTTCATAGGACCAAGCGAATATATCCGCATACTCACAGAGCATTGCGATTAATCCGTACTTGACACTGTCTTCTAGAGCAGCCCCAATCTTAACTTCTTTTCGGACCTCTTCGGTTCCCAAGTTGATCAACTCAATGGTCTCTTGGTGCGACTGAATGACCTTTTCTTCTTGCCTTAGTAATCTATCCAACTCTTCAGGAATTTCGCAGTCCTCCTCAGTTTCCTCTTCAACTTGATATATTGGATTTTCAAAGTCATAGAGAGTCATAGCAGAATCATTCCCGACACTTTCTGGGATTAATGAAGGACACAATCTGCATGATTATTTTTATTTTTATTTTAGTCTTAGATGTAAAATAAAATTAAGCCTCGTGTCTTATAAAAAATTTAGGAAAGACAAAGAGCGAAACATTTGAAAACAAAAGACGTTCTTTATTGATGAATAAACTTGTAATGAAAAAAACATTGTGGCCTTATAGCATGTCCACTATGTCTTAGGCAGGACATAAGGATTATTGCATGATAACAAATAAAATAAAGTTACTCTTCATAACAGGTGACTTTGATGATGTCCTATGCGAACCAGTTGGTAAGCTTTTCGCTCGGCATGGTTGGATGAACCCACCTATCCATCTCACAATCGCTGCCATCTCCTTCACTTAATGCATGAGCCTCTTCCTGGATGGTTCCACCGCTAACGAATCGAATTGGTGGAGGAATACTTTGACCTTTAGGAGTAGCGACTGACCTTCCCTAATTAATGACGAAGCCTAAACCTTTATTGTCTTTCTGAGTAGGGAGATCCAACACTCTTCCCCAGTCTTCTGGATGACCAGACTGAACGATCGCGTGTGCCTAGCGATAGGATGACATGGGGACTTCTGGCTTCTTGTCTTCTTGATGAGGAGTTCTAACAACATGTACAATTTCGAAGGCTTGACACGGAGTCTCATGGATTTCTACTTCTATTTCAACATAGCGGAAAGAACTCAGGTGACTGACAATATAATCTTCTTCGCCGCAGACAGTGACCACTTTTCCATTCAGTAAAAACTTCAGCTTCTGGTGTAGAGTAGAGGTAACAGCGCCATCCCCATGGATCCATGGGCGGCCTAACAAAAAACAGTAGGAAGGGTTTATATCCATGATAAACAGGGTAGCTTCAAACACTTGGGGTCCTATCTTGATCGGCAAGTCGACTTCCCCGAACACAATCCTTTTTGATCCATCAAAAGCCTTAACAACCAAATCACTCGGCCTCAATGAAAGCCCCTCATAATCCAGTTTCAAAAGAGCAGACTTGGGTAATACGTTAAGGGAGAAACATGTATCAACCAGCACACGAGATAAGGTAGTTTTTGCAATCTCCATAGAGATGTGTAATGCTTTGTTATGCTTCCTCCCCTCAGGGAGTAGGTCGAAGTCCGTGAAACCCAACCCATTACTCGCAGAAATGCTATTCACAATTCCCTCAAATTGATTCACAGATATCTCTTGGGGGGAAAAAGAGGTTCCTAAAAGCTTCATTAGTGCATTTCTATGGGATTTCGAATCTCTGAGCAAGGCGAGGATGGATATCTTTGAGGGTGTTTGAATTAACTGGTCAATGATCTTGTAGTCACTCTTCTTGATGTACCACATTAACTCGGCCGCATCCTTAGATATTTCATCATCAAAAACAGGAATAGGGGGACTCTGCCCCGGCTTATCGCTATTGACCATAATCCGCTTTCCTTTAGCCTTAGCTGCAGAGTCTGTACTACTTTCAGGTCGTTCTGGTGGGGAGAAAATTCGACCGCTGCGAGTAATTCTACCTTCACTAACGATGTCATGAATTTTGGGCCCCTCTTCTTCGATCTTACCCTCTTCAGACTTCTGGATGTCGAGTTTCTGCCTTTGTTGATAACATTCACCTCCGTAATACCAAGGAATTATTTTACTGCTGTCATATGGAATTTGCCCGGGCATGGTGATGGTTATAGGAGGTTATCTAACGGGCACCAGAATCGTAACAGGTATCAGAATAGTCCTTTTCTTGACAGGAATGGTTATTACATTGACTTCATCATTATTAGCCTCGAGTTTGGCGATCTTGCGATTGAACTGAAGGAACCCCTCTGTAATAATGCCTTGAACCGCATTTCTCAACAAATGACAACTCTCTGGCTGTTTTAAACAAGCGGCACAGTCCATCCCGCAGCCCAAAAATACACCTTTGCTCGTCAACTGCTCTTTCACGAATAACAGGGGGGTAGTTAACTGGTTGACATCCATAACCAAATCCAGGCTTTCGTCTTCAATGATGGCGCTGACAGTGGAACCTCCGTGAGCCGGCAATGGTTGATTTGTAATATTAGGTGCTGGTCCAAAATTAATAGCTTGAGAGTCCAATAAGTCTTATACCTTGTGTTTAAATGCTATGCAACATTCAATGTTATGCCCCTGTGCTCCGGAATGAAACTCACATGTAGCATTAGCATTGAAATTTGGCGGCAGTCTATCTGGGTTAATCTGCATTGTACATTTCTCAACCAACTTCAATTCTAGTAACCGAGGTAGCAATTCTGCATTGGGAATGGGAATTATGTCGAACTTTCTAGGTGGTTGTTTTGGCCTCTGTTGATAGCCTTGTCGGGGTGTATATGCTGGACATTGAGAGGGACCTATTGGAATTGTTATAGCAGCGGCCTGATAGTCGCAATCTTGATATATGCCCTTCCCCTTCTGAGGATACATCGCACCAGATTCTCCTTCCTTTTTCTTTGGGTTGCCCCCAAAAGACTTTTTAGTATTGCCAGCACTATTCCCAGCCAGGACATATTGGATTTTCCCCAATTTAATTCCGATCTCAATCCGCTCCCCATGTGTTACCATCTCAGCAAAAGTACCTAATATGCTACAAGTTGTGTAATACTGGCCTTGCAACGTACTACTAAACATCTCCACCATTTCTCGTTCCAACATGGGCGATTGCACTTTTGCAGCCATCTCTCGCCTCCTCTAGGCGTACTCTTTAAAAGATTCATCTTGTTTCTGGGATAAGTTCTGCAATTGGGTTCTTGTAGAAGCCATGTCAGTGTTGTACTGATAGTGCAAAACAAAAGCTTCAACCAGTTCCCTCCATGTACGGATATGACTACTTTCCAGCTGCATGTACCATTCGAGTGGACCACTTGTCAGACTATCTTGAAAGAAATGCATCAACAGTTTCTCGTCATTAGAATACGCAGACATCTTCCGGTAGAAAGACTTAACATGGGTCTTTGGACAGGAAGTTCCTTTGTACTTTACGAAATCAGGCACCTTGAATTTCAGGGGAACCCTTACCCCGGGCACTAAGCCTAAATCAGACATGTCAAAGCCTACTGCCCCTTGACTTTCAAACCCGCGTATCCGTTCATCAAGCATATTCAGCTTCTTGCTAGCTTCAGTTGGTTCTTCCAAATTAGTCATCCAGTCTTCCCAATCATCTTCTTCCACCGGCCTAACAGGAATGCGAACAAGCCTTGGTAGTACAAAAGGTTGTTCAGTGTTCTGATGAACAGGATTAGGTGGGGGAGGATTCCCCACAACTTGATTCCCAAGGATGCCTTGGTTACCTTTAAGGTTGCTAAAATTTGCATGCTGACCGTTTTGGGTATTCAGACCGACATTTGAATCTCGGTTCATGTTTCGAGTGCCTCCCGGGTTTTCCACCACATTCTGAGCCCCCAAAATACCGTTAGGATTGTTAATGACGACTCCTGGCGGATTAGTGTTCACATTTTCACCCCTATTATTCAGAGCTTCAGCAGGCCTCATAATCATGGCCCTCATTTCCTCTTGTTGACGAGCCATGTTTTGAATAATCTCCATCAACTGATCGACTCAAGTATCCATCATGGTTCCCATAGCAACAACATCTGCTTGAATTTGTTCCATCTGTCTCTTGGAAGTGCTTCGAGTATTATAACGATGAGAATTCGTAGTGGCAATTTTCTGCAAAGGGGAGGCCCAAATTAAGAAATAAGAAGACCTTCCATAATCATTTCTCATATTATGATATGTATGAATGCATGGTTGTGTATGAGATGTTATATCATTTCCAGGACACCCAAAGTTTTATTACCCCTATGAATTTTAAACAACATGATAAGAGAGACAAACGGTGAGAAAAAGTTTTGACAACAATTGATTTCATTAAAAATATCATTCATATGATCAAATGGTAACTTCTTACAAACATGATTCAGAATATGTAATGAAATCTAAATGAACCCATCCAACAAGACTGGTGGTGGTCTAATGACATTAAAAAAAGGAGAGCAAGACAATCAAAGTGGTGGATCTCTAATCTCTGTGTAGTACAATGGTCCTCCTTGTCGGAAGTACTCTTCACTATATTCCTTAGTTTCTTTGAATAATTTCTTTGTCTTTTCACGATCCCGTCCACGAGCGAAGCTATCGATTACCACGTCTTTCTAAAATAGTTGTCCCTCCAAGTACACGCATTGCTCTAGGAAGCGATCACATTCTTTACATTCTGGAAAAGGTATAGGTACGGGCGCTTCTTCCATCTCCTTTATCTTATCTTAGAGTCTTGCATTCTCTTTCATCACTTCGGTCATTTGATCTTATTTCTCCTCCAACTCCATCCTAGAAGCTTTAAATTGGTTTCCCAACTCTTTAGCTTTGGCTTTGTTTCTATTGTTGGCCATCTGGAATCTCAAAGTTTCTTGACGATTCTTCTCTGCACCGGTGAGGACTATCTGGTAATCTTCCGTAGATACAAAGGAGTTTTCGACTCTGGGTCGGTTTTTGGAGCTACCTTCCCCTTCATACTCTTTTAGCTGATGGGCCAAGTCCCTTTTCTTTTCTGTTAAGAAATATATTTCCATTTTTTTGTCTTCCAGATTCTGACGAAGGTCCCTGTTTTCCAATTGTACTTGGTAGAAGCGTTCCTTAGGCACATCGTGCTGTAACTCAGTGGGTTGAAGATACAGGGAGATTTCTTTTTCAAAAGGCAACATAAGAGTTTTAACCCTTTCCTTCAACCAATCCACGTAAGGATCGAAAGCTAATACCTCTTATAACCCAAAGAATTCCATTCATTTCCTCCCAACATGTGCCCAAGCAATTTCCACTTTCTTCAATAATTCCGGATCCTATCCTTTTTGCAATACATAGGTTTGACCTCCTTGGTCGTGGGTGGATGCCTCATGGCATAACCTAATTGGGGAAGAGTGAGTACTGGGTTGTAGTTGATAACCCCTTTTGTTCCTATGAGTGGAACATTAGAGAAACCTGCACGGTGAGAGATGACTTCGGTGCTATCAGCCTTAAGTTTATACCATTGGATATCGAAAGAGATGAGTGTCGTTACTTTGGATGCCCATGAACGAGGATCTTCTTTGAATGGCCCTTTGGTGGGAAATTGTGCCATGAACCATTTGTAAAGTACTGGTATGCAGCATACCACTACTCCTTTCTTTCCATGCCTAGAATGGATGGCATGGTAAGTATCAGCTAATAGTGTAGGTATTGGATTCTTATTCATGAAGGCGCAAAGAGCAGCCAAGTCTACAATCTCTTTAATCTCAGGGAATAAGATAACTACGTAAATGGTAGCAGCCAACATAGCATAATAAGCATCCCAGTTTCCTATGTTTTCCATTTCCTTAGCCTTACTTACCAAGAAATCTATAGGAAGATCACAAGTGACTTTGTTACGGCTCCATTTCCATTTTATGTCGTTAAGGCTCAAATAAAGAACCTTAGCAATGGCCTCATAGTCAGGCTCAATAGGGACTCGTACAAATGGAACATGACTAGTGAGCTTAATGTGGAGAAGATGAGCGTACTCCTCAAGAGTAGGTGCTAACTGGTAGTCCTGAAATGTGAAACAACGCAACTTCGGATCATAAAACTATAATAGGGTCTGTACAGCCTTATCGTCAACTCTATCATCCAACAAAGATAGGAGATTCCCATATCTTTCACCAAAAACACCCATTTGTTGACAATTCATTAGGTATCTGAGTTCTTCAAGAGAGGGCCAAATACTAGGACGAAACTGATAGCTGAAGTTATCTCTCTTTGTCTTTAGGAAGATATCAATGTTGTTTGCCATTCTTTAGAGGAAAAGGAAACCCTAGGGAGCTCCTGGAAATGACAATGCACATGCGAATTAATCATCGACATATATATATATATATATATATATATATATATATATATATATATATATATTTGAAAAGTAAATATGCTATGATGTATGTGCAAATGATCATGGGGTTACTACTTCCATGATACTGATTTCTGTTGTACTGTCTCTTTATAGTCCGTTAATACCAGAATCACAGGTCCGAAACATAACCGAATGAAATCCAATGAAGATCATAGTCGGAACCTTAGAAAATAAATCTGAGAACCTCCTAATTACCGGCAGAAATCCAGGACATAATAATAAGTAACCGTCTGAATTTAGTCACCAACTGTACCTGTGATAAGAATTCCTTCCCCACTCACGGGTGAAGACTAGGTTAGGGTAAGGCAAGGGTAACTCGAAAATCACGGGTTCGTTTGAAAGTAGAATCATCGCAACACAGACGTGCATGATGAAAGTACCTTCAATTGAACCTCATCCGAGCGTGGTATATGACATGACTGCACTAATCGGACCATGTCTTATATCCGTTATACCCCCACTCTATTCCTAGTGTCCTAGTGCACTCTGGCCTGGGTACTGGGCCTTTTACCTCAATAGTAACATCCCCACCCAATCAAGAAGCAGATCTAGTACAACAACAGTATATGGAAGACAGTAAAATGTAATGCAAACATATGCTCAGGTATATACAAAATGAATGAATAAACTGAAAGCATAAAAATAAACACCCAAAGAAAGGAACCAGAAGCTAGGAGTGACTCTGGGATGGACCAACAATAGGTCAATCTCCCCAGTGAAGTCGCCAGCTGAAACAACCGGCTGAAAATCATCAAATAATGAAGTCGCCATTGAATGTCTTTTATCCCACGGGAAGGGAAAGGTAAACATTGAGAAAATCTGAGAAAGGAGAAGTCACTGTCTTGCGACCGAGAGATAAGGGTAAGGGAGTCTGTTACACGAAGGGAAGGTATTAGCATCCCACACGCCCGTAGTACTCTATGGTATCCACTCTTGTTATCTATCTTATGGGTGTGTTTAATCTATGCTTATTATTTATTACTTCTAAAGGTAGAATGCATGCAAAAGAAAAGGAGAAAAGAATGTAGGGAAAATAAAAGTTGTGCTCGTTCGGGCCCTACCCCGATGCCTACGTATCTCTTTTAAGGAATCAGAGCAGTCGTAGTTTGGCTCATATTTTTTTGTTGGTTTGTATTTTTTAATGAATAATATTAATTTCTCCTTCTTCCACAACTCGACCTTTAGAGACTTACACGTCAGCACATAAGTGAATTAACATGCTCTTTTAAAAAAGAGTTTGAAAGAAAAGACCGAAGGCAAAAAGAGTTTGTATTGGTTGGTGTTTTTGCTCGTGGATAACAGCTAATTAATCTCAAGAGAGAGATATTAACCATTTCTCTACTTGTTTATGAAATGAGTCTTTGATACTTGAACCATGTCAAGGCTTAGAATGGAAAAACAATAAGATCGAGAAGAGACCTGCTTATCATTTCCCATGTTTAAAAAAGGCACGATTCTCATCAGTAATTTTTAAGTGTTTTTTGAATTTTGCAAGAAAAAGAAGTTTTTTGTTTTGTTTTAAATGCATATGCGAAAAGAGAAAGAAAAGTCAAGGGGAGACTAGCCTATTTCTAAACCTAATTTTATCATACTTCACATGATCTCTAGAATGTTATAAACATCAGTATTTGAATTACAATATTTGAATTACAATATTTTTCTGCAAAGGTACCTAATGAACCAGTACAAACTGAACTAGAATGTTATGACATCAGTCATGACATTCACACATACACTTGGGATTTACCAAAAATGCAAGCCAATACCTAAACACCTACAAACTCCCCCTTTGGCAGATTTTTGGCTAAAGACCCTAAACAATCAGAGATAGATAGCAGCAGAAAATAAGTGACAGCAGAAAAATAGAATGTCAAGTACTAATTAAGCAAGTACCAAAATATTCTCCCCCTCTTTAGCCACAAATGGGCCAAAGATACATGTTCATAAAATTATACAGTTATCCAAAACAAACTAATAAGAGCAGCAGCAGCAAACAACTGAATACACTTCCAAACTCCACCAGAAATCAGCAACTATCCTTCAAGCACTGGCATCAGATCCAGAGGATTCAGGCTTCTTTCTTTTCTTGTGAGCAATGTCAGCATTCTTCTCTTTGTTTGATGTCTCAACATTCTTAGAGACATCTGGATTTGTTTCAGCATTTGAGCTTTCTTGGTTCAGAGGAACAGAAATGCCAGGAACTGAGTGGTTCTCGTTCAGAATTCTTGAAACAATTTTTGCTATTGCTTGATTAACATAGGCTGTCCCTTCCCTATTTGCAATTTCAGGGGGAACTGAAGAGGAAGGATGAGATGGATTACCTGCATGTCTTGTTCTCAACTCTTTGACCTTGGTGGGGTTAGTTCCCACTTTTCTATGAGAAGAGATCTCCAGAACGTCAGAGTCCAGACAGGAAGAGATTGTCCCAGAATCTTGATCAGAGGAAGAGGTTGAGATGGTCGTATTGGATGATGATGGTGTTTGAGACATTTTGTCAGTTTTGAAGGACCAACAGCAAATGAGGAGAAATTTCTGATTGAGAGACTGGGTTTTGATGAGAAGACGAGAGAGGAAGGAAGCAAAGGAGTGTCTATTCAACTTCTTAAAAGAATTGTAGGAAATGAGAAAATACAATTTTAAACCAATCAGAACAGGCATAAGTCCTTTGGTCCTTGTTTTAAGCAAAATTAATTGCTACAATTCCTCATGTTGGCAAATACCCAGCTTACCCCTTAGGTTTTCAAATTGACTTGCATCCAGAGCCTTGGTAAAGATGTCAGCCAGCTGTAGCTCAGTGGCAACATGTTCCAATTTGATTGTCTTCTCTTCTACAAGGTCTCTGATAAAGTGATGTCGTATGTCAATATGTTTGGTCCTGCTATGCTGAATGGGGTTCTTGGATATGTTGATTGTACTCAGATTGTCACAGTACAATGTCATAACATCTTGTGTGACATTATACTCAGTGAGCATCTGTTTCATCCATATCATTTGAGAGCAGCTACTACCAGCTGCAATGTATTCAGCTTCAGCAGTGGAAAGAGACACACAATTCTGTTTCTTGCTGAACCAGGAAACCAGATTACTTCCCAAAAAGAAACATCCTCCAGAGGTGCTTTTTCTATCATCAGCACTACCAGCCCAATCAGCATCACAGTAGCCAGTCAGAGCTGGTTCACAGCCATGAGTATACAACAATCCATAGTTGTAAGTACCACTTACATACTTCAAAATTCTCTTCACTTGATTGATATGACTGACTTTGGGATCAGCTTGGTATCTAGCACAAACTCCAACTGCAAAGGCAATATCAGGTCTGCTGGCAGTTAAGTACAACAAGCTTCCTATCATGCTTCTGTACAGACTTTGATCCACCTTAACCCCACTTGAATCTTTGGAAAGCTTTAGATGAGTAGGAGCAGGAGTCCTTTTGTGACTTGCATTCTCCATACCAAACTTCTTTACAATATTCTTAGCATACTTGCTTTGAGATAAGAAGATTGAGTCTTCCATCTGTGAGACTTGTAGTCCAAGAAAATAAGTTAGTTCTCCCATGAGACTCATTTCAAATTCAGCCTGCATCTGGTCAGCAAAGTGTTTAACCATATGTTCTGACATTCCTCCAAACACTATGTCATCAACATATATTTGGGCAACCATCAACTTCCCTCCTTCAGTTTTGACAAATAGGGTTTTGTCCAAGCCTCATTTTCTGTAGCCTTTGTCTGAGAGAAACTTTGTTAACCTGTCATACCATGCTCTAGGAGCTTATTTCAGCCCATATAGAGCTTTTCTCAATTTGTAGACATGATCAGGATGGGTTGGATCCACAAAACCTTTAGGTTGTTCCACATAAGCTTCCTCATTTAAGTACCCATTTAGAAAGGCACTTTTCACATCCATCTGAAATAACTTGAACTTCAGAAGACAAGCAATTGACAACAAGAGTCTGATTGATTCCAACCTGGCTACAGGTGCAAAGGTTTCATCAAAATCAACCCCTTCAACTTGGGTGTATCCTTGAGCAACAAGTCTTGCCTTATTTCTGGTGACAACTCCTTCAGCATCTGACTTGTTCTTGAATATCCATTTTGTCCCAATGATGTTAGTTCCTTCAGGTCTAGGAACCAGTTCCCAAACTTCATGTTGCTTGAATTGGTTCAGTTCATCTTGCATTGCACCAATCCAATATTCATCAGTTAAGGCTTCCTTGACATTTCTTGGTTCCATTTTGGACACAAAACAAGAGCTTGAGATGATTTCTCTAGATCTTGTGATGACTCCACTATTGGGATCTCCTATGATGAGCTCTTTTGGATGATCCTTCTGAATTCTGATGGAAGGAGTCTTGCTAGCTTCCTTTGATTCAGGTTCTGTTGTGGTGGAGTTGGGTAGATCATCCTGTTGGGTTGAAGTCTCAAAGAATGTCTCAACAGTACAAGGAACATCTATTTCTTCATGATAGTCATCAATTATAACATTTATTGATTCCATCATGGTTTTGGTTCTGGAGTTGAATACTCTATAAGCTCTGCTGTTTGAGGAGTATCCTAGAAATATGCCTTCATCACTTTTGGAGTCCAGTTTTCTTCTTTGTTCACGATCAGATAGGATATAGCATTTGCTGCCAAACACATGGAAGTACTTCACAGTTGGTTTTCTTCCTTTCCAGAGTTCATATATGGTGGATGAGGTTCCCTTTCTCAAGGTGACCCTGTTATGAACATAGCAAGCTGTATTCATAGCTTCAGCCCAAAAATACATAGGAAGTCTTTTGGCATGTAACATTGCTCTGGCAGATTCTTGTATGGTCCTGTTTTTTCTTTCCACAACTCCATTTTGCTGAGTTGTTATGGGAGAAGAAAACTCATGACTGATTCCTTCTGAAGCACAGAAGTCATCAAACTTGCTGTTTTCAAATTCCTTGCCATGATCACTTCTGATTCTGACAATACATCCTTCCTTCTCTCTTTGAATTCTCTTGCACAGTTCTCTAAAAACTTCAAATGCATCTGATTTTTCCCTAATGAAATTAATCCAGGTGAATCTGGAAAAATCATCCACAACCACATATGCATATCTTTTACCACCAAGACTCTCTACTTGCATTGGTCCCATCAGATCCATATGGAGGAGTTCTAGAACCTTAGAGGTGGTCAGATGTCTTGACTTTGGATGTGACATCCTAGTCTGCTTACCAACCTGACATTCACCACAAACTCTTCCTTCATCAATTTGCAGTTTTGGAATCCCTCTGACTGCCTCCAAGGATATAATCCTCTTCATACCCCTTAGATGAAGATGGCCAAGTTTTTGGTGCCACAGTTTCACCTCTTTTTCTTCTTTTGCAATGGAACACACAGATGAGAAATTAGTGTTCTCAGCCTCCCACAAGTAACAGTTGTCTTTGGATCTGACTCCTTTCATTACTATTTCTTGTTTGTCATTGATTACAAGGCATTCAGATTTTGAGAAATTGACCTTGAATCCTAGATCACACAGTTGACTGATACTAATGAGATTAGCGGTCAGTCCTTTCACCAGCAGTACTTCATTCAGACTTGGAACTCCAGGGCAGTCCAAATCACCAACTCCTTTGATTTCACCTTTAGCCCCATCTCCAAAGGTCACAAAACTGGTGGTGTGAGGCTTAGCATTATTGAGGAGGTTCTTGATTCCAGTCATATGTCTGGAACATCCACTGTCAAAGTACCAGTCTTCCTTTGCAGAGACCCTCAGGGAAGTGTGAGCTATCAGTGCAGTAGCCTTTTTCTTCCATTGAGGAGCATGTGGTACCTTTTTAGACTTAGGTTTGACACCTGAGTTCTGATTAGGATATCCATGTAGTCTGAAGCAGAAGGGCTTTATGTGACCATATCTCCCACAATGATGGCATTTCCATCTTTGGTACCTCTTCTTCCCATGTCTCTGTCCCTGATGTTGAGAGTTGTGTTGAGACATCCATTTTGACATTTGCTTACCAGTACCAGATTTCTTTGCTTCCATAAATCCTAGTCCAGATTTATTTCCCATATTTTGTCCAGCCTGAAGGATCTCTTCCAATTTGTCTGTTCCATTGGTCAACATCTTGACAGATTTGGTCATTTGTTTCAGTTGTGAGTTTAGCAATTGAACTTCTCCTTCTAGATGACTTATAGTTTCAAGGTGTGCCTTTTTTCCAGCCTCCATCTTTATGATGAGTTTTGATTGTTTCTCATTCTGCACACAGACTTCAGTACTTCTGATACACAATTCCTTGTAAGTATCAGCTAGTTCTTCAAAAGTCACCTCTTCATCACTGATGTCACTTTCAGAGGTACAAACACCAGTTAAAGTAGTAACTCGTTTGGCAGTCTCTTCTTCAGAATTACTTTCTGAATCACAGTCAGACCAAGTAACAGTCATTCCTTTTTGTTTCTTAAGAAAGGTAGGACATTCAGCTCGAATATGCCCATATCCTTCACAGCCATGGCATTGAATTCCTCTGCCTTGAATTCCCTTCTCTTCTGACCTTGGTCTTCTGCTGGAACTGTCAATGTTAGAGGGAATGTTATGAACATTAGACCTTGACTTTGGATCAATTCTTTTGATGAGTTTGTTGAACTGTCTTCCAAGCACGGCTACAGCTTCTGAAATGTTTTCTTCAACATCAGTGTTGGACATGAGTGCTATGCTCTTGTTCTTTTTGACACCATTATCAGTGATTCCCATCTCAAAAGTCTGAAGAGACCCAATAAGTTCATCCACTTTCAACTTGCTAATGTCCTGGGCTTCCTCTATGGCAGTTACCTTCATTGCAAATCTTTTAGGCAAGGATCTGAGAATCTTCCTCACCAGTTTTTCTTCTGACATCTTTTCTCCCAGTGCTCCTGAGGTGTTGGCAATCTCCAAGATGTTCATGTGAAACTCATGAATGGTTTCATCTTCCATCATTTTTAGATTCTCAAATTTGGTGGTCAACATCTGAAGCCTTGACATTTTTACTTTGGAAGTTCCCTCATGAGTAGTTTTGAGAGTGTCCCAAACTTCCTTGGCCAGTTCATATTGATGTACTAGTCTGAAGATGTTTCTATCAATTCCATTGAACAAGGCATTTAAAGCTTTTGAATTTCCTAGAGCTAACTCATCTTCTTCTTTACTCCAATCTTCCTCAGGCTTCAGAATGATTGTCCCATCTATCTCAGTTATGGTGGGATGAATCCATCCTTTGTCAGCAGCTCTCCAAGCCTTTTTGTCCAGAGATTTTAGGAAGGCAATCATACGAGGTTTCCAGTAGTCATAATTAGTTCCATCCAGAATGGGTGGTCTATTTCCAAAAACTCCTTCTTTGTCCATAGTGCCAGAAAGTGATATCCCTAGATCTCACCCAGTAATACATGCAGGGTGCCTGCTCTGATGCCAATTGAAATTCTGGCTGCAGATACTCAATGTCACGTTCAATGTTATGACATCGTATCTGACTTACTATATGACAGTAAATACAAAAGCAATAAAGAACACAATCAATTGTTTACCCAGTTCAGTGTGCAACAACACCTACTCTGGGGGCTACCAAGCCAGGGAGAGAATCCACTATAAGAGATGTTAATTCAGGAATAAACTAACCAGTTTATCTCCTTCACTTAAGACCTACCCAATGCAATTCTAATCTAAGTACAACTTAAACCTGAGTTCCTACTCACTCCCCCTCAATCACAGCAGTGATACATAAACCAATTTGACTTAAGAATTGATGAAGACACTCTTCAAAAACACACACTTGATTAAGCTTCACAGCTTTTTAATCAAGCAACACAATCACTCGTGCTTCACAGCTTTGAGTGATGCACACATCTAACTTGACTCTGCTTCACAGCTTTAGTCAAGGAACATTCAAACACTCTTGCTTCAAAGCTTAGAGTGCTACACAACCCCTTACAATTTGAAACCTATTCCAAGGCACTTATCACAAATGATAATTGCTTGGAGTACAATAATTAAATCTATACAGATTACAAAATGATCTTCTAATCAATCAGCAGGGATACTTGAAAAACAGCAGCTCTGTTGAATATATAGCAGCTGCAACTTCAGTTAGGGTTTCCAAAAACCTAGGGTTAATTCCGTTTGACCTAAAGACCAGGTCACAGGACTTTATTAACCAGGTTAGGGTTGAGCTAGGTTACCCCTCAGAAAACGCAGGATTCTGTTCAGGAAGGACTGAGTTATTTCCTGAAAAAACTCAGACTTATCCAATCCTGCAATCCTGTTAGTTCAGAACAGGATGTCATAACATCTGTTATGACATCTGAGAAAACCTGTCTACTGATTTAGCAAAATGTGATCATTTTGCAAAATGCTCAGATACACACTTATAAACATCAGTATTTGAATTACAATATTTTTCTGCAAAGGTACCTAATGAACCAGTACAAACTGAACTAGAATGTTATGACATCAGTCATGACATTCACACATACACTTGGGATTTACCAAAAATGCAAGCCAATACCTAAACACCTACAAAACGTAATCGCTTGTTTTCAATTCATCTATACCATTCTCTTCCTTCTCTCCACTACCAAATACCATTTCTGTTTTTTCGGGATCCCTTCTCAATTTTATGAATCTAAACGAACAGAAAACCTAGGAGCTTTAAACTGAAATCGAATGATAACGGTGACGATTTATAGTTTGAGGCGTTATGGGAATTACTCAGCAAGCCAAGAACTACGACGTGGTAGAAAGCATTATGAAAAGAGGCGAAGAAATGAGGGAGATTGGAGCTTACCTTCCGGAGACACTCTGGCGGTGTTTTAGAGGCGGCGAAGACGATGAGAAATCCAGAGGACAATCTTCAACACGCATGTAAAAGTATTACACTCAATCTCTTGCTTTATGATCCTTTCTCCATCTTCTTCTTTCAATTCGGCTTTCTTCTACTATTACTTTTTTTTGATCTCCCGTTTTCCTGAGAAGAGTGATTAATTGTAGCACTAAGAAATCAGTATTGCGTGGTATGCTCTGTGGTCGTGGAACAAGGCGCTGATATACAGTATGTGTGGGCGGAGGAACTGTGAAGGTTGAAGGATGATGGAGGAATGAATGTTGCAGGTTAAAGGAAAAGGTTAGTAGGATGAGGGAAGTTGGAGGTTGAATTGAGAAAGAAGATGAACATGGAGTGGAAGTCAAAATCAGCCCCCTGAGATTAGAGTTAGGATGGAATTATATAGAGATGGAATTACAACTCGGAGAGATCATTGGATCCGGAAAATTGGTTAAGGAATCAATGGTGAAATAGTTATCTCTCTAAAATTTTGTTATAGACTATTAGAAATGAGTTAGGAAACAGTTAGAGTTGGTTAGGGTTAGTTAGAAGATGGTTAGAGGTTTGTTGTGGGGACCAGGATCAACTGATAATTAGAAGATTAGTCTGGGAAATTGGTTAGGAGCTATGTGATTCTAAAACTCTGTTAATTTTATTTATGCTGAACTAGACTAATATTTCCCAGTTTCCTCTATTTCGCGAGCTGATCCATTTTTTCTGTTATGCAGGATACTGTTACTGTAGAACTACAAAGGGGTTATCTCACGATTTCCCCCTCTTCTCCTTTTCTGTCGACTGGACTGGTGAATATTGCCATCTTTGATAGGACCTAGCAATGATGAACATGTTCTGAGCTGAATTCTGTATTGAACCATCACTTAGACTTGGTCATATCGTCCGATCATGCCAATTTATGTAGTGATTATCCTAGTTATGTAGTAAGCACCGGCCCTTTTTTATACAGTCATGGCCAGTTGCTGCTTGATAAAATACAGGCTGCAGATGCGTCAAGCTTGCGGTAGAATGCCAATGGCTGAGGCTCTTCCCGGTAATACCTTTCTTACTCTAATATTTCTTTCGCAAACTTCTTTTCCTCTCGTCTTTCTCCATATTTTGAAGAGCCTCTGAGCAAGAAAATGATGATATTTTGTTAGGATCTCTTATGCTTAATGACTCCTTCTGCTGTGATATTTTATAATCTTGGTTACACTTCCATTTACTGAGCTTGGACTCATAATTTGTTTGCACTTGCTAACTTCCTACGAGAATTCATGATTGCATTTTATTTTGCTGGGATATAAAATTTATGTTGGCCTGTTTACTATTGCTGCACATCGTGATGTTTTGACAGGTCTTGACTGAGTTTGTGCGTAAACAACATCTCCTTCTTGAGTTTGTCCCATTGTGAACCAAACATTATTTTTGTAATTTGTTTGCAATTTGCAGTAGGATGGACTTAGGCCAATGATTGAACTTGTATCTGATTTTTTTGTTATGGAACCAAATGATATGAGGCCTTATTGTTTGCTTTATGAATATAATTCTGCAATAGAATTCCTTAATCCACAAGATGATTTTATTGCTCAAGCCCTAATGATGAGACCTTTTAAAAAAAATTCTTTAAATCTGTCTTGCTCATACTCAAACTTTACTTGATAACCACCTTCTTTTTCTTGTTTCATGAGACGGAGATAGCGATAAAGTCATGGAGAATACATGGAGAATGAAGAGGAGCCTTCATGGATGAAGAAACTCAAACTGTAGGTCATTTGCGAAGTTAAATATAGGTAATCAGTTTTATGTTGTGCATTAGTAGAAGTGCCATAATTTTGACAAATTACAGCAGGTTATGTGAGCGCATTCAAGCTGTAGTCTTATTGAATTCATTCCTGAAAATTGCAGGAGCTTTCCCACCATAGCGGGTTGGGCCATGGAGAACCGGACTTCAGGAAATTGGCCAGAGATTTGGAACGGATTTGAATGGACCTTAGAAGCCAGCTTCTTGACAAACTATAACATCCTGAGGAAGACTTGGGCTTATGATAGATACATAACCCTTTCTTTATAACAATTTTTTTTCAAAATTTAATGGCAATACAACTTACTGTTTGTAATCCTAAAGATCAATATACTCAAGTCTTGTATGATATTGAAACTTTTTTGATGACTTTGAAATAACTTTGGAAAGACGATTAGCATGAAAATCTTTGATTTGCGCACAATGATGGAATTTAGAACCACTTTGAGTGAATTCTTCAATGATAACCCTCCCTTGATTACAAGCCTACTTGTATTGCGATCCAAAATGACACATGAAAGAACTATTCGTATCTTTAACGACCCTCTTATTCAATTTACTCTTGTATGAAAAATGACAAACATTGAAGGAGCGATGATACCTTTTAAGGATTTGGATCGCCTTGAATCTATGGCATTAAAGTGATCATCTGAATGAATCCAAATCAAATGGAATTCTCGATTACTCCTAACTTCGATTCTTAAATTCATATCATAAATAAAAGAAGTGATTGACTTAGCGTCTTTGCAATTCAAATCACAAGTCATTGACTTCAAGGCTAATAATCTTAACGCCACATCAACCTTTCTTGAAGAAAATCCTTGACTCACATGAAACTAGAAGCATAACTGGACATCCATATGATACAACTCTAATTTCACGAAGTATATAGGGAAATGAACCCTACTTTTACATTTCTCTGTCAGAAGAATCAAACTCTACTGGACGAATACACCTTAGTCAGTCATAAAAAACCCTAACTACTCCAATGATAAGTACATTCGCATAAGAGGGTGCATTTATTCACAGAGTAAGTATGCTAGGTCTTACCCCTGAATTCTTGACAAGAAAACAAATTTGTAACCTGTTGTTCAGTGGACGATAATAGCCCTGTAAGTTAATGTAAAAGAAATCCAAAAACTAGCATGAACCAAAACCCTCATTCCATAGCCTTGTATACCAAGAGGAACCAGAATAATCAAACATATTCAACACATACACCTCCAATCAGCTGTAAACCCTAACTTTCTAACCGCTGATCTTTTGAACCTCAGGTGATCAATTTTTTATAAAAATGCGTGCTATGCACATGACCTATTGGAATGATGCAGATGAATGCAAAGTCTAAGCCAGAATAAAAGTGCAATTAAGAGGGAAAATTTTGGGGTGCAACATTGAAGCTTACTAATATTTGAGCTAAACCTTCATCCAAACATTTTTCTTGATCAATTCTCTACATCCAAGCTTGGGAAATTGATTCTTGGGGCTGAAATGAAGCAAATTCTTAAAGTTGTTTTGATAATTCTCTAGAACTACCTTTTATAATTTGGATTTATCATCTTTCACAATGTGATCTATTATTGATCTTTGGGTTTGATTCATTGAGCATTGTTTTGTGATTCCATTAGTGCTATTTTCTCATAATTTGATGAAATTTTTGTGCTCAATTAAATCCATGATCATAAGGTGTTTGATGGAAAGTTTGAACAAGAATTTGGCCTTTTGAAATGTTGGTTTTCTGATTTTAACATGATGCAATTGATTGTTGGAACAGTGCAATCGATTGTCACAGAAGATTTTCACATTTTTTTGAAAAAATACACTGATGCAATCGGTTGCTGTCAGAGCGCAATCGATTGTAACAGTGTCAAAATGCTTTTTCTACCTTGTTTTGGGGCTAATCTGATCCATCTATCATTTTCTACTCACTCCTTTTGATTGTTGATTTGGATTGCAATTTTAAATGTCCAATTTCTCTTTAAATTCAATGGACTTTGGGTGTATATGAAATTGGATGAATGTTCATTAATTCAAATCTACCAAAGAGTGAATTATTTAATTCATTTTTGGTGCTTTGGATTAATGATATGTTTATTACTTTAATCCATTGAGATGAGTGATTGAATTTAAATATGAAAAAATTTGAGTTAGTGATCCAAATTAGCTTATCATTCCCCTTCCTCTTCTTCTTATCCCTTTCTTTTTTATTTGTTCTACATGTTAAAGGATAATGATCTCTATATCATTTATCCAAACATGAAGTACATAGATTTCTATTGACGGGCCTCAAAATAGGTGCGCTTCTACATAAGTCCACTTACGATTGCTTAATATAATGCTAAATTTTGTCCCGATTTGAGAAAATGATCATTCGTGGCCCAAACCTATGTTTGCAAGTCCAAGCATGTTAATTTGAACCCTTTAATCCAATAACCTTGAGATTCATTATTAGGAGGTTTTGGTTCTACCAATCCTCCAATGGATCTTCATCAATTTTGGTCAACACGGATCACTTAAACATCGTTGATCATTAAATGTTGCCTTGAGGATTCTTAAATGGATGATATATTTGACAAAAAGCAAATGCAACTTGTTGTTGAGAGGCTTTGGTTCTACCAATCTTCTAATGAGTTCCAAATACAAGTTTCAAGATGGTCATCCAACTAACCATTAACTTCTAATAATTGACTTTATTTTATGCTTTTATTTTTATGCTTTTACTTTATGTACCATTTACTTTAGCATTTACAATTCATGCTATTTTAATCTTTGCTCACATGAGCATTTGCTTTTATGTCATTTTTATTTTGCTCACTTGAGCTTTTCTTTTCTTTTTGAAGATACTTAATAATCAACATGTGTTAGAACAAAGTTTGAATCTACTACCCTATATTTAAGTTTTGATGATAACAAAGTGAAAAGATATATTATTTATAAGATTCATGTATGAACTATCTGCTACCTAAAATTATTATGTTCTGACTTGCAGATACTCTGATTGATATAAGCAAAATCACATCTATTCAGCATCAGAATTTGGTTTCAGACATCAACATCAGAAGTTGCCATATCAGAATGTCAGAATCAGATGATCAACTCACGTACATGCTGAAGCCTGATGAACAAGACTGCGCTCAACACTCTGATAAAGAAACACAACAGTTCATCAGCAGCTAAGCAGAGTCAGAATGAGCCAAGCCAGAACTTGCATTAAGTAAGCAACAGTACTGTGCATTGAAAGAAAATTAATACCAACGGCTTCATTCCAGACAAGATCTGCTCGATAAGGAAAGTTTGTTATTAGCATTGAATCAAGAATATTGCATCCAACGTTCAACATCTCAGTGCTATATAAACAAGACTTTGAAGATTGAAATGGATAATGCTCTCCAAATCTTTACACGCCTAAAAGCTGATCAAAATCTTCTTTCTCTCAGTTTTGCTAAAACCACACATTCTGATATTCTATCATTGTTTAGCAATCTAGTTTTAAGCTTTAAGTTGTGTATACATCACAGTTGTGATACAGTTTTGTAGAAAACATTCACACACTTAGTTTTGATTTCTCTGTAAGAAAGTGTTCCCTTGACAAACCGGGTTGTGGTTTGGATCAAGAAGGCTTTAGCAGTTGTTAAAGCAGTCTGTAATATTCAGTTGAATATAGTGGATTAAGACCTCGTTGGAGAGAGGCGAAATCACCTTGACGGGTGGACTGGAGTAGTTTGAGATCAAACGAACCAGGATAAAAATATCTTGTTCATTGCATTAGATTTCAGTTTTACAATTCAACCCCCCCTTCTTGTGTTTTTCACTACTTCAACATGAACCATACAAAACATTAATGATACTTGGACTATTTGATTACTATCCTTGGAATTATGGAGTCTTGGACTTCTTGGGCTTAGGAATAGAAGCATTGCTCATATGTTGGAGACCTTGTGACCTTAATTGATATTTTGTATGGATTTCTTGAGGTTTACCTCGAGACATTGGGTTGTTTGTTTGTTTTGTGTGCAGGTTATTGTGATTACATGTTTTGTCTGTAATCTGGAATTCACCCGCATACAACCGTTACTCTACCCAATTTTTGTGAAGACTTAATGCAATTAAAGGTTGGTTCTTCTCAAGAGGTCTAGTATCTTTGCTTGCTAGAATTCAATCCAAAGAATGGAAATTCTATCTTGACTCATAATTTTAAGTGTTGGCTTCTTATTGGTTAGATGGTTCTTCTCCTTAGCTTTTAACTTATGCTTTAGGATAGTCTCTTCATCTCCTCCCATCTTCTTTAATTCCAAAAATCTCCTCCCTAATTTTGAAAACAATTCTAGTTTCTAAACTTGAACCACTTTCATAATAAACTTGGACTTAGGTCCATGCACTTTCAAAACATTTTCATAAATAAACTTCGATCAACTTAACAATACCTTGAGATTTTTTGTGAGAAGACTAAAAGTCAATCAATCTCATTTAAACCATTTTTCCATTTTGGCTCTTATCTTTAAAAAATTTCTCAAAAGATTAGACTCTTGTCAATCCTTGTAGTGATGCAAACTACTATACTTCTATAATATGTAGTGCAGTAAGATATTTTCCACTTGGGTGTTGAGTGAGGCATTATTGATTTTAAAATCCAAGCCATATCCTCCACTTTGAGATGATGCAAATTCTATTTTCTCATGATTGTGGATAGTAAGTATTTTTTCCACACGGATAATAACGATGATGTCTTATCTTATAAAATTAACCAACACACTTGTGTTTTAAAATTTTAAAAGGTGAACTACGTGCACCATGATCCCCTATTGCACGAAAGTTGGTATATAGGCACTAAAGATTCACAGCCACGGCGGGTGAAAAAATCATAAAAAATATTTCTTTTCTCACCTCCACCATCTATTTTTAAACATCCTTTTATAGCCAAAATATACAGATTTTACAAAGAGGTTCCTACGGAGTATCATCGATGTTTAGGGTGTTAATACCTTCCCTTTACATAACCAACCCCCTTACCTTGAATCTTTACCCCTCTTTTAGGTTATTTTCTCTTTTCCCATTCCTTTGGAAACAATAAAGCGTGGTGGTGATTTTGATTTTGATTTGTACAAGTCAAGTCAATCCAATGACTTAGTCTTAAACATTTCTACCGCTACAGATATGATACACTGCAACCTAAGGAACTTGTAAACATGTCCACGCTTTCTTCCATTCTAATTGCTGCATTAGAATAAACATGAAGTTCAAAACATAATGACATTTGACTATGTAGCAATAGTAACATCACAAGAAAATCAACAAGAAACTCACCCGCATAGAATAATAGGAAGCGATTTGAGCCTTTTTTCTCTCTGATACAATTCCGCATATTGCAATATTTGATAAACCTAAAAGAATGAAAATGAAAGGAAAATTTTAGCATTGAACCACATTAACAATATTTGACAGATTCACTAATTTAACCACATTTATTACGCTGCAGCCAAACTCAAGAAACCAGACCCAACAATTTTTTATAGCAATAACCTTTTTCATCTCCAAATCTACAGTAAATCAATGAATAAAAGTACTACATCAATAAAAATTAGCGAAATATTTACATTATTCAAACAAAATATATGATACATCAAGGTAACCTGAGTATTTATTAAAGGATGTAGGTAACAACTATTATTACTTAAAGTGTAGATGTTGCATTAAGACCTCTAGAAAATAGTCCAACAACTTCCTATATCACACAGTAGATCAAATGAAATATTGTGAAAGTAAAAAAAATGTCCTAAAACTAGTTTTCTATAGAATCATTAAATATTTGAGATAAAATCTCCAAACAATTTAAGTCAATGAGACCCATATCTAAAATATATAAAGTGAAGTTTTTCTTACCAATTTGCTTTCTCCACGAACATTGTCCTAAGCACGTGGAGCCATTATAAATTGCACCGCCACAAATCTTCCCCCTTCATGTGAGCCAACACCACCAAACCTGAAACAACAAAAACTAAATCAAAATCAAAATCAAAAGAGAAAGAAAACAAAGAAATCAGAATCCGGATAAAGTTTGGAGTGAGAAGAAGAATGAAAGCATGTAAACAGATTCACAGAGTTTGAAACCCTAAAATCTCAATCCAACTGATGCGCACACCGAAGAACCGATTCCCACAACTAGAACACCCCATTAATCCACCCAACCCGTGGTCATTCACTATTGTATATTGACTTGGTTGAGAAGTTTGAGAGTGTTTTAGAGCAAACCAATAGTTGAATTGTGTTCCTGGGATATTATACAAGCTAAGGAGTTCGTTTTCCATCTCTAAATGTTATTGCAACAGGCATTGAACCTTGCTCCAATAGGTAGCTTTTGTGGTACTTTTTACTTCATCATACAAGTATCGTTTTAAACTTTTCTTGATACTATCTTGTGTGTCTTAATGCCATGAATGAAAACCCTATGAAAATAGGCATTGGTTGATGATTTATAACATTTAATTTAACTTTGAAAAATGTTAGAGTTTCTAGTTTTATAAAAATTTCATGATCTACAGTCCATATAAATTCATGATGTTTACATTATTTAAATCCTTGTGATAATCTGAGCAACTTTGATGTTTACACCTTTGCATTTGACTGAGAAATTAGAAAGTTCAAAAAATCACCATTGATGTTATTGTTGTTGAACTCCTGATGAAGAAGATGATGGTGGTGGTGCCATTGTCTCATTTTTAAACTTAGTTTTATAATTTATTTAATGATTTGCATTTAGTTAATGGATAAGGGTGTAGCGCCGCATGTTAGGAGTTTGTGTGTGAAGTGTAAGGTTTGGGGTTCAAATCCCCCTCGCCCCAGACCTTTTGTGTTATTTTTTAGTTTCCACTTTGAACTTGTTTTCATATTTATTTAAATGGGTGTGCTTTATTAACACCACAAGTGTGTGTTCCTGATCGATCACCATCTTCACTATATTTTTGTTGCTTGTATGACAACAATCCATGTATTCTACATCGCTTTGTGTCGTATTTTGTTATCGTTTGAGTTATTTTGATGTTTATTTAGTTTCTTCAGTATTTTATGATTTCTAGTTTATTTTGAGTATTTGTACATGTTATGTGTTAGTTGGTTGTTGTAACTGTTCCAGGTACATGTAAAGGATCCAAGGTATTCGGTGCAAAGAAGTCAAGGAATCAAAAAATTTGCGAATGGAATTTGGAAGTTTTAGGAGGCCCGACACGGCAACCCATGTCACTTGACATAGACCGTGTCAGGAGGGAAGCTATGGAGAAAAAGGGACTTCAAGGGGATGACACGGCCACCCGTGTCACCTGAAACGGGCCGAGTCAGTAGATTTAATGATTTATTTTTGGTGAAGCTTCAGGATGGCCAACACGGCCACCCGTGTCAGCTGACACGGGCCGTGTTGGCAGATGTGTTGATTTAACTTATTTTCGTGATTTACCATCAAGTCTGACTCGGAAGTGCATTTTTAACTTTTACGACCAGAACCAATGGTTTTTCACAATTTGAGACAATTGCTACAACAAAAGAAAGGACCTTTTTCACGAACTAAGAATTGAGAAGATTGAAGTTTATGCAATTTTTGGAGGACGAAGACTTTTCATGAGCGGAAGCAATTGAAATTCAGAGTTCACTACAAGATTGTAATGTCTCTCTTTATTGTTTCTAAAGTTATTTTGAACAAGATTATGATAAGCTAAACCCCCATTGTTAGGGGGTGTCCCTGTTTTGAATTTGTAATGGATTTGAATTCTTGATTGCAATATAATTGTTTCTTTTCAATTTAATCATTCAATGTGTTTAAAGCTTTCCTGATCGGACAAATTAGGATCGATTTATTATTAACAATTAGGGTTGCACCTCCATTGTTAAGGTTTGTGTAAGATTAAACTATATTAGATATCACCTAGGACTAGGGATACAATATAGTTACCGGTTTAATCTTGATAAAATAAAAGGCTTGGTGTCATCATAATTTTCTAAGGAGATATGTATTAGGATGAATGACCAAAAGTTTTCCCACAAAGATTTGGGGGAAAACAATCTAAGGGTCCGGTAGTTAAGGGTTATGAACTTGTTGAAGAAATCAAGATTCATAGTTATTAAAGGGCAAAACACACACTTACCCCTAGCATAATTACTCATACTTGTGAAAAAGTCATCATTTACATTCTGCTTAATTTTATAATTGTAAGGATAAATTCCAAACCAAACCAAATGTTAAGTTTTTGTTTAATTGAGCCACATATTAAACTCCATACTTATACACAGTCCTTGAGATCAATATTCGGGGAATCTCCATATTATTACTACATTGGCCAATTAATACACTTGCTAATTTACCGATCAAGTTTTTGGTGCTGTTGTCAGGGACTGCCAAAATATAGAGTTTAAAATTATAGTTCAATTGAAATTCGGTTGCTCTACAATTAAAAAAAAATTCTTTTATTTTTATAATTTTTACTTATTTTTGTCTAATTTGATTATGTGAGGTAAGGCCTCAGTTGAATTTCCTTTTGACACAGAGATAGAAAGAACTTTTCACACGAGGTCTAGACAAGCTCGACTATCCAAATTGTCCTCCAAAGAAGAACTTATTTCAGTTCATTCAGATTCAGAGTCAGAACACCTTTCAGAGCATAAAGAGACAGATTCTAAATCCGAATCTGAAACTATGGGTGAAATTCCACCAGCACCTGAGAGAATCCTTGGTGGCTATAGAGTAACAAATGCATTCGCTGGTAGATTGACAATTGGGAACCAACTGGTGAATGTAACAAAATTTCGGCTGCATCCCAGCATGATCACTCCGCTTGAGAGGAGATCCTTCTCAGGAAGGGTGAATGAAGATGCTAACAAGCATTTACAAAGATTTCTCACTATAAGCACCACTTTTAAGATAGATGGACATACTGATGAAGCAAAGAAGTTGCGGATTTTTCCGTTCACTTTAGTTAATGAGGCTGAAGAGTGGTTTTATTGCCTTCTGGCTGGTAGCATCAGTTCTTGGGAAGAGATGGAAAAGGCTTTCTTGGATGAGTACTTCCCAACATCAGTATTCATGCGAAAGAGATATGAGATCCTCAATTTCAAGCAGAAAGAGGGTGAGTCGCTAGGGGATGCTTATAAAAGATTCAAGAGACTCTTAGTGGCTTGTCCTACTCCCAATTTGGATCCGAATAAGAAGATGCAAATGTTTGTGAATGGCCTTAGAATTAAGACAAAGTAGTTGATTGACACAACAGTTGGTGACTCATCAAATTTGTCAACACCCACTTGTATCAAGAAGATAATTGAAGCAATTGCTGCAAATGAGCATTTGGAGTTATATGACAGGGTTGCAAGCAAGCCAGGGGGAGTAATTAATTTAAAGCTGGAAACCAACAAACAACTTAGAATTGAAGAAATAGTGGCTGCAGAAGTTGATAAAAAGCTTAAGGCGTTGAACTTAGGTACTCGACAAGTAGCTCAGGTTCAACAAGCTAAAAATGTTGGTTGTGAAATTTGTAGTGGACCACACAATATTGTGCTTTATCTTACAACTCCATATCAAATTGAATACATCAAGTTCTTGAAGAAGAATAATCCCTATTCAAATACCTACAATACGGGGTGGAAGAATCATCCAAACTTTGCCAGGAGGGATTAGAAAGGGAATGTTCAACAACATGGTCAAGGCCAATATCAGAACCAATATCAGCAACAACATCAACAAATTCTAAAGAAATTAGATTGGGAGTTGGCCATTGAAAATATAGAAGCTCACACTACTCTCTTTATATCCAAGATGGATCTGATCAAGTACATTTTTAAAAAACCAGCTCTCACAAGAAGAGTAGTCCATTGGCAGATGATTTTAACAGAATATGATATCCAATATACCACCCAAAAAGCTATCAAAGACAGTGTATTGGCGAATTATCTTGCTCACCAACGTATGGAAGATGACTATTAGCCGATGAAGTTTAAATTTCCTGATGAGGACATCATGTATATATGGCATTGTAACATCCCTAGCCCGGAATAAGGACCTGAACGAGGACCGCGATGGACGATGGTGTTTGATGGTGCCTCCAATGCATTGGATAATGGTGTCGGTGTTGTTATCACTTCTCCTGAAGGTTTCCATACTCCTTTTAATGCCAAAATTTGCTTTGATTGTACCAACAATATGGCCGAGTATGAAGCTTGTATCTTTGGGTTAGAAGATGTTATTGATTTATGAACCAATATCTTGGAAGTGTATGGGGATTCTGCTCTTGTGATTAGTCAGATCAATGGAGATTGGGAGACTCGTCACCCGAATTTGATTATGTTCCATAAGCATGTTATAAAGTTGATCCCGTACTTTGATGATATTAGTTTAAATCATATTCCAAGAGAAGAGAATTTTGGGGGACGCCTTGGCTACTCTGTCATCCATGTTTAAAGTAAGATAGGCAAATGAAGCCCCCTCTATCACCATCTTGAGGTTGGATGAGCCAGTGTTCTGTTATGAAATAGAAGAGGAGGCTGCTGATGAGAAACTGTAGTTTTATGATATCAAAAGATATCTTGAAACACAAGAATACCCAAAGAGTGCATCTATCAATGATAAGAAGAACCTGCGGAAGTATGCAACCAATTTTTTCCTTAACGAAGGTGTACTGTACAAGAGAAACTATGACTCTATTTTGCTCAGATGCATGAATAGACACGAAGCAAACAAGATCATAGAAGAAATTCATGAAGGTTCCTTCGGAACGCATTCCAGTGGGCATACCATGGCCAAGAAAATTAGTAGAGTAGGTTATTATTGGTCTATCATGGAAAATGGTTGCTACAATCACTCTAGAATCTATTATAAATGTCAGATTTATGCTGACAAAATACATGAGTCACCCAATCCACTGAATGCTTTAACTTCTCCTTGGCCCTTTGCAATGTGGGGTATCAATATGATTGGCCGAATTGAACGAATTACTTCCAACGGACATCGATTTATTTTGGTGGCTATTGACTATTTCACCAAATGGGTTGAAGTGACATCTTATGCCAATGTCACCAAGCAAGTGGCCACTCGTTTCATCAACAGAATATCATTTGTCGTTATTGGATTCCCGAAAATATCATTACTGACAACATATTGAATCTCAACAATAAGATGATGAAAGAGTTATGTGATAATTTCAAGATAAAGTACCATAATTCTTCTCCATATCGTCCAAAGATGAAAGGTGTTGTTGAGGAAGCTAATAAGAATATTAAAAAGATTATGCAGAAAATGGTTGTACGTATAATATTAGCATGAGATGCTGCCATTACCTTTGCATGGTTATCGCACTTCGGTGTGCACTTTGAATTGGGCTACCCCATTCTCTCTGGTATACGAAATAGAAGCAGTCCTGCCCGTGGAAGCGGAGATACCTTCTTTAATGATCATGACAGATGTACAATTGGACTAAGCCGAATGGATTCAGAATATATTTGATCAGTTGAATCTCATTAACGAGAAGAGTTTGTCAGTAATTTGTCATGGGCAGTTATACCATAAGAGGATGAAGAAAGCTCTTGATAAGAAGGCGCGTCCTTGGTGTTTCTAAGCTGGTGACCTCGTGCTGACGAGGATCTTACCTCCCAACAATACAGATGCAAGGGGAAAATGGGATCCTAATTATGAAGGACTATATGTTATGAAGAAAGTCTTCTCAGGAGGATATATGATACTTACAACTATGGATGGAGGGGATTTACCTTACTCTGTCAACACAGACATAGTTAAAAAATACTTCGCATAACCTGACCCGCTAAGTCGATGGCTCACGAAAAAAAGGGCGTCCCAGTGAACCAAAAAAAATTAATAAAAGGTTCGGGCAAAAATTAGGAACAAAAAGAAGAAGTTAAAAGAATGAAAAAGAAATGATGTACACCCGCTAAGTTGAAAACCTGAAAAGGAAGCTTAGGCAAAAATGGGTATCCCGATGGATTGAAAACCGGAAAGGGAGATCTAGGCAAAAGTTAAGGATTTAAAGCGAATGACTAGGGTCTGCATTGCATATGTGCTATCATTCTACACTACTGTTGGTTATCTTGGAAGGATAAGTGAATCAGTCCAATCAACTTTCTCAAAAAGCAAGATACTAAGGAGCTTTGAAGTCATAAGAGTCATAGCCGAGTCAGAACCCGATAAATCCGCACTCACATTGCCATCTCAATATTCTCCTTTGTATGCTTTGTACATAATTACCTCTTTTAAGGAATTACTTCTTGATGTAAATGCCTATTTAGAGTACAATCAATCAATAAAATTATTTTTATCCAAATTGTGCTTTGTATTTATTTTGCTGTTTTGTTCGCGAAAAGATGTCCAGCATTTTTTATAAAACTTTGCATTTAAAAACATTGAAGCTTTACAGCACATGATATAAATATCTGAAATTACTTAAAATTTTGGGTGTGTGAGATAATGGATAAGGTTGACATTCCATACCCGAGGCATGTTGCTATAATTTCCTTTTTTGCATGTACTATTGGTCTTATATGACAAGAAGTGTGCCAACAAAGAAAGGTCTGATTGTGACCAACATGAGATTATTAATGGAAGGGATGCTCTCTCAAAACAGAATCCCTTATGCCTAGTAAAGTCGTACCCTCGTTTGAATATAATATTTCTCCTAAACACAGCTTATGCCTTTTAAAGCTTTTCGGAAGAATCATTTTATTTAACGACGGGAGATTCTTGATATACTCCCCTTGAAGTTGACATTCTGCTTCCCCAGTGAGGTTGGCACTCGTCTTCCCTATCAAGTGTGCATTTTCCTCCCCAGTGCAGTTTGCTACTATTAGGTTTCTTGAAGATATTCCTGATTACCTGCGGGAGATTTTGGTTTGTATACCCATGAAGATGCCTATTATTCTCGATGGAGTAATTTCTTCTTCCCAATACAATTCCCTGTTAGCATGAATCCTGCAAAGATAGCTTTCTCAGTGTAGCTTGTACCGTTGATATTGCTATTAAGAGATTTGTATTCCCTAGTGGAAGATGTAGCTTTCTCCCTAGTCGGAGTTGAGTTTCGAGGATTTTTATCCCTAGCGGAGCAAGTTTTCTTTTCACCAGTAAAACTTGGTGGTGTTGAAGCTCGTACAAAATCATGTATCCCAAGTGCGGTATATACATGGGAGTTTGGATCAAAAATATTTTTATCCCCGGTGATAGAAGATTGTTGAGGTATCCCTAGTGGAGTTTTGAACCTCGAGTTTTTGTTTCAATGATTCTTTCTTCTTCTTCAAGTGAAGATTTTTACCCGCGGTGGTAAAGTACCCAGTGTGGTCTGACATTGTTTTATTTTGATTCAAGGATTCTCATTATCCATAATCGAAGTTATATTCATCAAGAAAATTTATGAGAGAAGTTTCCATTCCTATCGAAGTTTCCTTGTCCTAATAGGAGGCAAGGAATTTGTTCCCCAGGAAGTTAAGAGATTGATAAGAGTTCAAGATTTTCTCTGGACTGCACTTTATTTTTGCAGTATTCCTCCCAAGAGTGTACTTCCCCAGTGATATCGATCCTTGGAAGTTGATGTTTCAGATTTTCAATTTCTCCATAAAGTTCGTATTGATTATTCTCTTTAGAAGATCATATGTGCAAAGATAATCGTTCGGAAATTTCCTTGTTTTCTCAGCAGGAGAATATTGTCGTGTTTTCCCCAGTGAAACATTGAACCTGCATCGCTAAACATACATCATTACATTGCATTTAAAAAAATTTCGAATGTGCATCAAGGTATAAGCCAATTATGTTTACCTGAAGTACCATATTGTTATGTGCTAAGATTTCAATTACCTCTGCAACTAGCCTTTAGGGTGATCCTATCCTGTTTCTCCAGCAGAGTCTATTTTGGTTTGTCACCAATCGGGTCTTTGGTATTTCCCTTTTTCCTAGTAAGTCATGGTTTTTCCTTGCTCTTGCAAGTCCTCAGTTATTTTACCCATGTTTTCTTTTTCGTTAGAGTGCGAGTAAGAGTCGATGTATAACCTTTCTTATTTCTCAAGTATTTGAGTATCCATACTTGGTGTGTGGTAAATTCAGATAATTTCCACTCTTGGAAAATTACACCCCGCCTTCGTCTTGAAGGATATTGTAGTTCTTGCGCATTTGCAACCTCTTAAAGTCTAATATGTTTTGGCAATCCTTGTCTAGAGTCCTTACAGTTGTTCTCTTTTCCATTTACAAGTTTGCCTTCAATCGGCGTTCTATTCAGGTTCAATATGAACGTGAATTCCTAGTAAGTTTGCTTTGAATCAACATTCTTTCTCCAGGAGTCCATCTTTGGTTAGCATTCCTTGTTGGATCCTTCTTCGGTTGATCTCTTCCTTGTTCGTATATGCCTAATTTTTCTGGCATATACCTAATATCTTTCTTATGTCCGCTACTAACTCCAGACATATATATTTGATATCCTCGATGGAGTCCTTTCTTCTGGTCTCTTTCATATATGCTATTTCCTTCGAACATATAATTGCGTTATCTTTATTAAAGAGTCCTTTCTTTCGGTCTCTTTATTGTTATATGTCTGCTACTAAATCCAAACATGTATTCCTGATATCTTTGGTTAGAGTCCTTTCCTCCGGCCTCTTTCCTGTTATATGTCCTTTCCCTCCGGACATATATCTTTGATATCTTTCGTATGTGTCCTTTCCTCCAGACATGTATTGTTGATATCTTTGATATGGCTTTCTTTGGTTAGTCCATATCTTATGTTCACTGCCAACTCAAAACATATATTTTTGGTATCCCCGATGGAGTCCTTTCTTCCGGCCTTTTTCGTATATGTCATTTCCTCCGGACATATAGTTGTGATATCCTTTATAAGAGTCCTTTCTTCCAGTCTCTTCTACATGTCTTTTACCAACTACGGGCATGTTTATTTGACATCCACAATAGAGTCCCTTTCTTCCGATCTCTTTCTCGTTATGTGTCTGCTACTAACTCCAGACATGTGTTGTCGTTGTCCTTGATAGAGTCCTTTCCTCTAGTCTTTTTCTTGTTATATATTCGTTACCAACTCCGAACATATATTTGTGATATCTTTGTAAGACTCCTTTCCTCTAGTCTCTTTCTTATGTGTCTTCTACCAACTCCACACATGTTGATATCCTTATTAGAGCTTTCTTTGATATGTCTCTTTCGTACATGTTTGCTACCAGCTCCTGATATGTATATTCGGCATCTCCGATAGAGTCCTTTCATCCAGTCTCTTTCGTATATGTCATTTCCTTTGAACATATAGTTGTGGTATCTTTTGTAAGAGTCTTTTCCCGCGGTCTCTTTTTCATGTCCTCTACCAACTTTGGGCATGTCTATTTGATATCTTTCGTATGTCTCCTTTCCTCCGGACATATATTATTGATATGTTTGATAGATCTTTCTTCAGTTAGTCTCTTTCTTGTGTTCTCTACTGATTCCAAATGCATGTTCCTCGATATCTAATCTCTATGTTGTGTGTCTAACCTTGACCTGACATACGTCTACCCCTTGATATCAGTATTTACAAAAAGAAAAGGAAAAAAAAAATAGAAAATACATAAAACCAAAAATATAATAATACTCGACTGGCTTCAGAGTGAAATTTTAAGGTTCTATTAAGTATTTAATCCTCTTTCACCTTGATTGTTCGAAAGTCATCCGCCAATCTCACCCTTTGGTTAAAGAAGATTGAATAGGGGCAACTATTGTACCACAAAATTTTCTCTCTTCATTTTAACCCTAATTGGCTTATACTTTGTCGTCATATGCATACATATATGTCATAGGACCCATGCTCATGGAATTAAGGGGTTTCTCTGCAAGAAAGAGCTGCAAATTTTGATTGTTCAGTTAAGCAGCACTATTAAGTAGAAATCAGTGTTTTCCGCATTTAAATGCGCTTCGCACAATTTCCAAGTTATCCAATTAACAACCAAGCAATTCATCATCATATCAAGCTCTTATGAGTTCCAACACGCTCTGAATTGGGCAGAAAATCGAGTGTTTCAATTGATTTGAGACAGTGCAGAAAAATTTCAGTATTGTGCGTTTCAAGCTCAGAAATTCATAACTTGAGATCAAAAAATGGTTTGAGAATAATTCTTCAATCATTAGAACCGTCTTTAGGTCTTCATCATTTCATCTGTTCATGTCGAAGGATAATTTTATGAGGAAGATTTTCTAAAGTGCCAAATACCTGAAATGCTCTATACAGTGAATTTACAATTTCTCTAGTTTTCGGATGCTTAGAAATTCGTAATTTCTGATCGAAAAATCATCTTTAAGTGCGTCTTAGAGCGTTTGAACTGGCTTGTTATTTCCTTCAACTTTCATTTTCAGCTCGAAAGATAATTGATTGAGGAAGATCTCCAAATGTGCAAGTACTTTGAAGTTATACATTGGAAAAATAGTGAAAATAGTGTGTCGAACCGTTGTTTTTCAAATGTTCAAAAATTCATAACTTTCGTCGGGTTCAATGTTTTCAGGTGGATCTTTGGGAGAAAATCCATCCTGATTTTATCTTCAATCTGTACTTCGGGTCAGGAGCTAATTATTTGCAGAAGGTTTCCGAAAGTGTGAATTACCAGAGATAATTGCATGCTGATGTGATTTTATACCTGACTGTTTTTCAATATTATAAAAATTGTAACTCTCTAAAATTTTATCGTATCAGGACGATTCTTGAAGTGTTGATTCATAAATTTTGTAAGCTTTTACTTTGCTTCAGGGCCTGAGTTTAGATCGTGCTCCGAAGACTTCGGTTTATGGCTCGCATGCGAAAGTGGGCACGGAAATAAACTGAAATTGTTCAATACGGGTAAATAAATCCATTGTTTCTCGTCACTTGAAAATTCATAACTTGCCCGATTTTTATCGTATCTCATATGTTCTTTCGGCATGATGTCACAAATTTTATCA